>OY977943.1:31169456-33569456 GCA_963854355.1 Epinotia brunnichana
TTCTAAGATGCTTTATTCAAGAATCCAACAAACTTTCCATCCGGAAGTATTTATATAGGTTTAAATAAAGGATGAATAGATTTTTTTTTATTTTTTACCTTGAATATTATAGAGCAAATGTAAATGAACCATAATAAAGATAAAACCATTTATTCATATTTTTACTGAGTTTTCAGAAGCTAGTTAAGTTATAATTTTTTTGATGTCTGAAATTTTGTTGGATTTTGTTGCTAGGTAACTATTTAATTGATAATATACCCAATACAAAGAAAAAATCTGCTATTATAAATTATTTCCAAATTTGACATTTTTTCCATACAAGTTGTCAGTTCATTGCCTGGACTATAGGCATTTTATGAAGTGCCTCCGCCTGGGTCCTTTGTAATACGCGGACGAAACCGCGCGGGCAGCTGGTTTAAAAAAAATGCATTATACATTTAAACGAAGACTGTCATCGAGAATATTTAATCCTTCAATACTTAGGGGAAAGTGTCATAGGGAATCATTCGTACGGTCAGCCTCACAAGGGGCTTCACACCTTTGTACCGGGTCACATTAAACGTCATGTTAAACTGCCATATGAAGTTGTCAAACGAGTGAAAACGACAAGGTACTTAGGTGTTCAGCAACGTATGAGGCTGAATGTACACCGGGAGCATTCGTACATTGGTCATATCTCCAGTGGGTATCATAATATATGCTGGAGGATCTATATATTTTTATGGAAGACTCCAGCTCCCGCGCTATGAAGTAAACAGTACGACTTTTTTGAAACAAAATGTTTAAGTATGTGTCAAAGTAACTTTCAGACCTAACTTTGAATGCGTTAATCTCTAGAAAAATTTGCTTGTAAACGTAATTTACCACCGCTTAGGATAAAATACCCAAGGTTATGTCCTCATCCACTTTGGGGTATCCTAAGTAGTAGTTATTTTAATTTAATTAAATTTTCCAATAGCTTTGTTTGGGATGCTTTCGTACAGTCCTATAGTACATTACTTACCTAGGGCGGTTAAACAAATAATGTCTCAGATCGCAGGTATTTGACGCCCGAGCCGAAGGCAAGGGCGATAAATATGCGCTCTGAGGCTTTCTTTATTACCGCCCGTGGTGAGTACAAAATTTTACGTCTCTATCTGGCCAGGAAGTGGGGTAATTCCTGCTTTATGGCCAGGTATGACGTAAAATATATTATGTATTTTGTACTTACTGTAAGAATCACCCGCCCCCGTCTCTGCTTTAATAAGTTTTCTAACACTGTTTCCATTTTTAGTGGATAAAATGTAGATTGAATGCCCTGTGATGATAGCATCAGTGGTAAACGAAGCTGCCCCCCGCATGTGGGGTGCTTTCGCACAATTCCCATTTTTTATGAAAACTATCATAGCTAGGCTATGTCAATTAATATCAACACCAAACTACACTATCATTAAAGTCAGATAAATGGCTTATTGGCTTATCCAACAATGCTTAATACATCTTGATTTAGCTAACAGTTATTTTTTTACACCGCCCAGAGAAAAAGTGTACGAATGCTGCACACTTTCCCTATACTTATAATATTTAGTTTAAGATATTTTTTGCCTTGTAGAGTCGGTAATTATCTTACAACAAAAAATAATCTTAATTTACAGGAAAAACGAGCATACTATCGCCAAGCTGTTGAGGAGAACGCCTCAAAGACAAAAATGAGGATCACCCGCCCGTCCCAGAAGCCCCGCCCGCCCCAACCCCCCCGCCCACGCCCTGTCGACCACGACGACGCGGTGCAAGCGCAGCTCATCGCTACGTTAAAAGAAAGCGCCTATAAAGTGCAGCCGCCTCCCATGCTCAGAGCTTGGGAAAAGAAAATCACCAACCTCGTCCCTTCCAAACTACGTCATGCCTTCCCAACACTCACAGAAGAACTAATAAACGAAAGCAAAGAAGAATGGAATACCCACCTCCATGATCTAGCGGTCAAGAGCATCATCCGCGACGTCCCCGGAGTCCCACGAAAAAGGTACGAGGAACCTTTCTTTAAATTTAAAGGAATCACGACAAACCACGCGAAAATGATCAAATTTAGCAAGCAACTCGAAGACGGTGCTCTAATAATGCACCCTTTTATTAGACTTGTTCTCGAGTCTTCAGAAAAAACATTCCCAACAGCAATTGTCAATCTAAAGAAATATCGGGCCAAGGGGCCAATAGATTTGGTTACCTTTAGAACCAAGGTTATGGAAGAAATTAGACGTGCAGACTATTTAGTGTCAAGTACTTGGTATTCAATACTTATCCAGTGGTTGAAGAATCCAAGATGTTTACGAGGTATGCACATTAAAAGGATTCCGCAGTTTGTGCGTTGTGCAACCAAAATGATTTCTATGCAAATACAGGAACTAATGCGGCGATCCATCGAGGCAATAATTAGTGCCATAAAAGATGAAGACTCCGTTCCAATTATAAATCTAGCACTAGAATTTAATGGAGAATTTGTTTATGAAGAATCTCTAGAAACCGTATTTGTAACTTTCCATGATATAGTCAATACTATTTCATCTATAGCTCAAAGATTGATGCCAATAGAACAGTATCTTAATTTACCTTATGATTTTGACGCTCTCCCAGTTCAATATAATGAGTGGTTACACAAAGACGGGCATAAAAGGTTACAAAAACATCTAGATATTATATTTCACCCACTCGTTCGGTATTTAGACAAACTCCGTGTAGAGTATAGTATGCTTTATGGAGCTGAAGCCAAATCAGAACTTGTAAAATTTATAGATGAGACTGAAGTATTTGAAGAGCACCGAGATAAAATACTGTACTTCCAAAGCATAGATTCCGATATTACCGCAGTTGTAGAAAATGCTTATTTTAACTGCACAGTGGTAAGCCAATTAAAAATGGTGGTTGGCTTGAAAAACAAAGCTTTAGAATTTATTAACGATATCATAGCAGGGATAGTGAAGGCTCACATGGATGAGAACCGCAGCATTTGTAATGAATTTGAAATAATTAAAGAGAAAGCATTAAAACCACCGGTAGATGCAGGCGACTTAATAGAACAAGGGATTTACATTACACAAGCTAAAACAGTATTAGTTGAAGCGCTAAAAGAAAGAATATCAAGACAGATAAGCATTGTTTCGAATCTGCTAGAAATGACATATCTTACACCCGAACACGTACAGTCTAATACACGATGTGTCAACTGGTTGAATGACATCAAACCAATATTTGAAAAGAACGCGGCTGCCTATGAAGCTACCAAAATGGAAATGGAAGATAATCTGATGAATAAAATAACATACCTGAATGATGAAGTCTTGAAAATGATTCCTTATTTAGAACTCCTTGACAACATGGACGACGTTAACCACACTCTAGAATATCTTGAATATTTGCGGAAATTTGCACATCGCTTGAGTGACTGCGATAAAGTAGTAGTTTGGATAAACAGTGAAGAAAAAACATTCAAATTTCCAATTTCGAATTTTGCTGAGTTGGAAGAACTTAAAGACTTTATATTACCATTCTACAGCCTAGTTCATTTAGTTCATAGATGGAAGCGCAGTTACTATACTTGGATGGACGGTACATTCGAATATTTAGATCACCAAGCAATAGAACGTAATCACGATTTTTACTATAAGGAGTTTTTAAAATTGTCAAAAGCATACAAAAGTAAGATCAAACAACAGATCACCGAGGGAAATGAAAGACGATTTCAGGGACTGGTAGATGACCCAGATGTAAATAATCTTCCAGCCCCTATGAAACTTTGCGCCCAGGCTATAGCTGAGATTAAAAAATGGCGGCCAAATGTACAAATGGCGCATATCATGTGTAACAAAGCTTTAATGCAAAGACACTGGGACGAAATGTCTTCAATAGCCAAATTCGATTTGACCCCTAACGCTGGCACCACCTTACGGAAAATAATCGATTTTAATTTATGGAGTGACATCGACCAATATGAGATAATTAGCATTGCTGCTACGAAAGAATTGGCTTTGATAACGAATCTAAATAAGATGATAGCTGAATGGAACGATATTTGTTTTAAAACTAGTTTGTATAAAGATACCGGTATAAACATATTATCAGGATTGGATGACATTCAGTGTGTTTTGGATGATCACATAGTTAAAACAATAGCTATGCGTGGTTCCGCCTTTGTAAAACCCTTTCAAAATGAAGTAAAGGCGTGGTATGACAAAATAATAAGGATAAATTCAACAATCGAGGAATGGGGAAGGGTTCAAAGCCAATGGTTATATTTGTTGCCTATTTTTTCTTCAAAGGATATTGTGGCTCAAATGCCAGAAGAAGGAGTTATGTTCGCTGAAGTCAACAATATATACCGCCGATACATGGGGATGGTTGCCACTAATCCTCATGTCGTTGAAATTGCCGGAGGCCTTGGAGTATTAGAAGTATTTAAAATTGCTTCGGGACTTTTGGAGAGAATCAATGATGGAGTCAACAACTACTTAGAAAAGAAACGATTATACTTTCCAAGATTCTTCTTTCTGTCTAATGATGAAATGTTAGAAATTTTATCAGAAACTAAAAATCCGCTTAAAGTTCAACCTCATTTGAAAAAATGTTTTGAAGGAATAGACAGATTAGTGTTTGACGCTGACTTCAATATATCGGCTATGATATCAATGGAAAGTGAACAAGTGGAGTTCATTCAAACAATTGACGTACAAGCTGCCAGCGGGTCTGTGGAAAAGTGGCTTGTTCAGGTTGAAGAACAAATGATCAAGGCCATCAAAATGGAAACGGAGTTAGCATATTACGAATACCCAAATGTAGGACGCTGCGAATGGGTTTTATCGCGAGAAGGGATGGTGGTATTATCTATATCTCAGATTTACTGGGCTGTGGATGTTCACGAAACACTTTATTCACATAAAGTATTAGAACTACAGAACTACCATGAACGTTTGACAAAACAACTCAACGACACCGTTGCTGTAATACGACGCAGTGATTTAACGAAACTAAACAGTATTACTGTAAAAGCTCTCATAGTCATAGATGTACACGCACAAGATGTTATTCTCGAGCTCATTAGTAAAAATGTAACAGAAGTCACTGATTTCCAATGGTTAGCACAGTTACGTTACTATTGGGAAGAGGAAAGAGTTTTTGTAAAGATTATAAATGCAGTAGTTAATTATGCTTATGAATACTTGGGAAATTCTGATAGGCTAGTGATAACACCATTGACTGATAGATGTTACCGTACTCTGATTGGAGCTTACTATTTGCATTTAAACGGGGCTCCCGAAGGGCCTGCAGGCACAGGGAAAACCGAAACAACTAAAGATTTGGCTAAAGCTCTTGCTGTCCAATGTGTAGTTTTCAATTGTTCTGACGGTTTAGACTACAAAGCCATGGGAAAATTCTTCAAGGGATTAGCGTCATGTGGAGCATGGGCCTGTTTCGATGAATTTAACCGTATTGAAGTAGAAGTATTATCAGTAATAGCTCAACAAATTTTATGTATTATCCAAGCCGTGAGAGCGAATCTGCAAACATTTGTATTTGAAGGTACCACATTGAACTTGAATCCTGCTTGTTATGTGTGCATTACTATGAATCCAGGTTATGCTGGAAGATCTGAACTACCGGATAATCTAAAAGTATTGTTTCGAACTGTAGCTATGATGGTCCCTGATTATGCGATGATAGGAGAAATATCTCTGTACTCTTTTGGGTTCATAGACGCACGTAATTTATCAGTCAAAATAGTTACGACTTATAAACTTTGTTCGGAACAACTATCTTCTCAAAATCATTATGATTACGGAATGAGAGCAGTTAAAACAGTTTTATCAGCTGCGGGAAATTTAAAGCGGAGCTTTCCTAAAGAAAGAGAGAGTATACTACTACTAAGGTCAATCACGGACGTTAATTTACCAAAGTTTCTATCTTTTGATGTTCCGTTATTCGAAGGCATTATATCGGACCTGTTTCCAGATATAAAGTTACCAAAGCCAGATTATGTTAATTTCTTAAGCGCTTGTAAGGATACTTGCGAATTTAACAATCTTCAACCGGTGGATTGCTTCTTGTTAAAAGTGATTCAGACGTATGAAATGATGATAGTTAGACACGGGTTCATGTTGGTCGGAGACCCTTATTCCGGAAAGTCGATGACGCTAAAAATACTATCCGAGTCACTCACGCTGATACAAGAAAGAGACCAACCGGGAGGATGTGATTGTACATATAAAGTACTAAATCCAAAGGCAGTAACAATGGGACAACTGTACGGAGCATTTGATCCAATTTCATATGAATGGACAGATGGCATTGTTGCCACAATGTTTAGGGATTTTGCTTCTGAAGATACTCCAACAAGGAAGTGGATTGTTTTCGATGGTCCCGTGGACGCTGTGTGGATTGAGAATATGAACACTGTTTTGGACGATAATAAAAAACTGTGTCTGACTTCTGGGGAAGTGATGGCCATGACGAATGTGATGTCAATGATATTTGAAGTGATGGATCTCACTCAAGCGTCACCGGCAACAGTGTCTAGATGTGGCATGATTTATATGGAGTCTGTTACACTCGGTTACCGTCCATTCTATAAATCATGGCTCAAAACATTAAACCCCATTTGGCTTGATGAAAACGAGCAATTCATTTATGATATGTGCGACTGGCTTTTTGAGCCACTGATTTATTTCGTTCGTAAGAACTGTAGTCAGTTGGTTACAGCAGGTGAGGTAAATTTATTAATGAGCACTCTTCGTCTCATTGAAATGTTGATGAACAGCGCTATCGAAGGAGAAGAAGACACAAAACATATACGATGTTGGCTTCAAGCGTCTTTCATCACCGCTTTGATATGGGGTGTAGGCGGAATATTAAATAGTGAATCCCGTGAAAAATTTGATAATTTGGTGAAAGATTATTTTAAAGGCGAAAAAGGAACGCCACCTGATATAGATCGATTAGATGTATCCATTCCTCCTGATGGCATGCTACTCGACCATTATTACGTGTATAAGGGTAAGGGCTGTTGGAAAACATGGTCAGAAGCTGTTAAGGCAGCTCAGGTCAAAGAACAAATCAATCTTTTGCAGACTGTTATACCTACTCTAGAGACAGAGAAGTATATGTTTTTGCTAAACCTGCATACGAAATTTTCACAGCCATTATTGTTGATTGGACCAACGGGGACCGGCAAAAGTTTTTATGTCCAGAGCTTCTTAATGAACAAAATCGATATGGATAAATACACACCAGGTTTTATAACGTTTACTACAACTACTTCAGCAAACCAAACACAAGATTTGGTTATATCTAAATTAGTCAAAAGAAGAAATAATGTCTATGGTCCAACAAAAGGGAAAAAAGCCATAATATTTATAGATGATATGAATATGCCGGCTAAAGAAGAGTATGGTGCACAAGCGGCTATAGAACTGCTACGACTTTTCTTTGACCAAAAGCATTGGTATAATTTAAAGACCACAAATAAATTATATCTACTTGATACTTTCTTTTATGGAGCCATCGGCCCTGTTGGAGGCAGCCGGCAGTTAATATACCCCAGAATGTTACGCCATTTCAATATTTATTCAATAAACGAATTTTCTAAGGAAAGTATGTCAAAAATCTTTACCACTCTCCTGCAACTTGGTTGGAGAAAGAACGGTTTTGGGCAAGATACTCAGCCTGTCATAGTGAATATAATTGCAGCTACAATGGATATATACGAAAAAGCTAGCGACGGTTTGCGACCGACACCTGCTAAGTCGCATTACATCTTCAATTTAAGGGACTTCTCACGAGTTATACAAGGTTGTACATTGTTACGAAAAGAATCAACTGAAAGCAAAAAGACATTTACAAGGCTTTGGGTACATGAAATTATGCGCGTCTTTTATGATAGACTCGTAGACGAGACTGACCGTACTTGGTTTTATGAAATTCTAAACATATCAACTCGTACCTGTATGAAGGAAGCATTTGAATCTGTATTGGATACATATGCAAATGATGAAGGCGTAGTGACACAAGAGAATATAAAAAAAATGATGTTTGGCTGCTATTTAGATACAGATAGTATTGAAGGTGAAAGACGTTACGATGAATTACCTTCAAAGGAAGCATTGTTAAATGTAGCGGTGACAATGTTAAATGAATACAATTCTATGCACAAAGCAAAAATGGACATAGTATTATTTGATTATGCATTAGAACATTTGTCAAAAATTTGTCGTCTCTTATCGATGCCTTCAGGAAATGCTTTGTTAGTAGGAGTAGGCGGCTCGGGTCGCCAGTCCTTGACGCGGCTAGCTTGCACAATATTAGGCCAAAACGTTTACCAACCAGAGATCACCAAATCATACAACGTTAAAGATTGGCACGATGACTTAAAATTAGTCCTTCGTGAATCAGGCGGCCTAAATAAAGAAACGACATTTTTGTTTACTGAGAGTCAGATAACGGAAGAAACCTTCATTCAGAACTTAGACAGTCTCCTAAATTCCGGTGAGGTACCTAATATCTATGGTATAGATGAAAAGCAGGAAATACTTGAATTAGTTCGACTAGCAGCTCAAGGTGGAAATAGAAACTTAGACATCAGTCCACTGCAGATTATGGCCTTTTTCGTTGCTAGATGCAAAGCAAAATTACATTGCGTATTGTGTTTTAGTCCGATTGGCAATGCTTTCCGAAACCGGTTAAGACTTTATCCATCGTTGGTTAATTGCTGTACAATCGACTGGTATGACAGTTGGCCAGAAGATGCGTTGGCAATGGTCGCTCATCATTATATGGGTAAAGTCAATGTTCCTGATCATGCAAAAAGAGCTGCCGTTATAGCTTGTAAGCAATTTCACGTCGATGCTCGTCATGTATCTACAGAATTCTATAACCAGTATGGAAGACGAACATACATTACATCTGCTTCTTACTTGGATTTGATTAAGGCATTCACGTCATTGACGAATAAGAAGCAAAGAGAGATAAAGGCAGCCCAACTCAGGTATATGAGCGGGTTAGATAAACTTAGTCAAGCAGCTGATGCTGTGGGGATCATGCAGAGTGATTTGAATGAACTTAAACCTCAACTCATTATAATGGCTGATAAATCGGCTAAAATGATGCAGGAAATAGAAACTGAAACTGAGATTGCCGACAAAGCTGCTGCACAGGTTAGAGCGGACCAAAAAGTTGCAAATGTACAAGCAGCAGCTGCGCAAGAGTTGAAAAAAGATTGTGAGGCTGACTTAGCCCTTGCATTGCCTATATTAGAGGATGCTATTGCAGCTTTAAATACCCTGAAACCAGCTGACATTACTATAGTTAAATCAATGAAAAATCCTCCGGCGACCGTTAAATTAGTCATGGCTGCAGTTTGTGTTATGAAAGGTATACCCCCGGACAAAATTCCAGATCCTGAAAATCCAGGTAAAAAAATACTCGATTACTGGGGGCCAAGTAAAAGAATATTAGGAGATATGAGCTTTTTAGAATCTCTGAAAAGCTACGATAAAGATAACATACCCATTGAAACAATGAAAAAGATTAGAAAAGATTATCTTTCTAACAAAGACTTTAAACCTCACATTATTGCTAAAGCATCTACAGCCGCTGAAGGGTTGTGCAAATGGATAATAGCTATGGATATGTACGATGCAGTTGCTAAAGTAGTTGCTCCAAAAAAGGCTAAATTAAACGCCGCTGAAAAAGAATTTGCTGAAACTATGGCAATATTAGAGGAGAAAAAAGCAACTGTTGCTCGTTTAGAAGCTAGGCTAGCCGAATTGCGTGAAGCGTTAACGGAAGCGAATATTCAGAAGAAAGCTCTAGAAGACGAAGTGCAATTATGTAAAGATAAACTTTGCAGAGCTGAAAAATTGCTAGGTGGACTAGGAGGAGAGAAAGAACGCTGGACAACTGCCGCTGAAATTTTGCAATTGTTGTTTGACAATTTGGCGGGAGATATATTAGTTTCGTGTGGAATTATTGCATATTTAGCTCCTTATACGTTGCCTGTAAGGACTAAAATCACTGAACAATGGTTCCAACTCGTGATCCAACTGGAAATGCCGCATTCAGAAGTATTTGTCTTCAAAAACGTTCTAGGTTCCGATATCAAAATACAAAATTGGTGTATTGCTGGGCTACCTAGGGACGCGTTCTCAATTGACAATGGTATCATACTAGATAATTCCATGAGATGGTCATTACTCGTAGATCCACAAGGACAAGCGAACAAATGGATAAAAAATATGGAAAAACCGAATGATCTCCAAGTACTGAAGTTTACTGACGGCAATTACATGAAAATCATCGAAACATGTTTAGAGTATGGCAAACCTGCTTTGTTCGATAGCATATTAGAAGATGTAGAGGCCCCTTTAGATCCAATACTATTAAAACAAACATATAAGCAAGGGGGTAAGGAGTTTATTGCCCTAGGTGACAATGTCATAGAATATCATCCCCATTTCAGACTATACATGACTACTAAGCTAAGAAACCCTCATTATCTACCAGACATGTTTAATAAAGTTACTTTGATTAATTTTGCCTTGACTAAAGATGGTTTAGAAGATCAATTGCTTGGAATAGTTGTAGCTAAAGAACGCCCTGATCTGCAAGATAAACGTGAAAAGCTTATTGTTCAAAGCGCAACAAATAAAGCTGCTTTAAAGCAAGTGGAGGATGATATATTGCGGACTTTACAGGAATCTAAAGGTGACATATTAGAAGATGAAACTGCAATACAAGTACTAGATTCGTCTAAATCATTGGCAATTGATATAATGAAAAAACAAGAAGCAAGTGTTGTAACTGAACTTGCGATCGAAAAGTTTCGACTCGGATATAAACCTATAGCTTCACATTCTGCAGTATTATATTATTGCGTCACAGAACTACCCAATGTAGATCCCATGTATCAATACTCATTAACTTGGTATATCGGTCTTTATATTTTATCAATAGAGAAAGCCAATAAATCAAAAGATCTAGAAAGAAGATTAAAATTTCTAAAAGAAACATTTACTTATAACTTGTACAGTAACGTATGTCGTTCATTGTTTGATAAAGACAAACTGATGTTTTCATTTATAATGTGTTCAAAAATGATGTTGGCTACAGGTCATATAGATCACGATGAATACATATTTTTAATAACAGGAGGTATCGCCGTCAAGAATCCTCTGAAGAAACCCCTTGGTTGGCTTACAGATAAAGCTTGGGATGAGCTATGTCGGATCAATGACTTATCGTCTTACCGTGGAATCAAAAACGATATAGTAAGCACTTCAGCTTCGTGGAAGAGAGTGTATGACGACCTGCATCCACACAAAAAGCCTTTGCCAGGCAACTGGGATCAAAAATTAACAGGTTTTCAAAAATTGTTAATAATAAGAATTTTACGACCCGATAAATTACCAGTAGCCATTTCTGAATTTGTTGAGAAACAATTAGGACGGAACTATGTTACACCGCCTCCTTTTGATATTGCAAAATCTTATGGGGACTCCAACTTTCTTACTCCATTGATTTTCATTCTGTCCCCTGGATCAGACCCTATGGATGCTCTAATAAAATATTGTGAGAAGACAGGATACTCAAACAGGTTTAATTCCACGTCGTTGGGGCAAGGACAGGGTCCGATCGCTAGTGCAATGATAGAAAAGGCTCAATCGGAAGGCGGTTGGGTGTGTTTACAGAACTGTCACTTAGCCACATCTTGGCTCCCTACACTTGAAGACATAATTGAAGGCTTTGACTTGACTAACACAGACCTAAGTTTTAGGCTTTGGCTGACCAGTTATCCATCTGATAAATTTCCTCAATCCATCCTGCAAGTTGGAGTGAAAATGACGAACGAACCGCCGACTGGTCTTCGTCATAACCTTCATCGGTCTTATATTTCGGAACCATTAAAAGAACCTGAATTCTTTGAAAGCTGCCAAGGGAAGGACAGGACTTTTAGCAAACTGTTGTATAGCATAAGCTTTTTCCATGCTGTAGTACAGGAAAGAAAAAAGTTTGGTCCATTAGGATGGAATATTCAATATAGTTTCAATGATTCTGATTTTCAAATATCCGTTATGCAGTTACAAATGTTTTTAAACCAATATGAAGAAATACAGTATGTGGCTATAAAATATTTGACAGGAGAATGTAACTATGGGGGCCGAGTAACTGACGACTGGGATAGACGTCTAATAACGACTCTTTTAGACAATTATGTAAATACAGAGGTCGTAACCGATCCAAATCATACTTTTTGTGACATTGGGGCTCAGTATGGTCTGCCACGGAGATGCGAATATCAAGATTATCTGAAACACATAGAAACTGTTCCAGCGGATCCTCCTCCAGAGGTTTACGGTTTAAACATGAATGCAGGTATCACACGAGATTATTCTATATCCGTGGCGCTGAGCGACGCGTTGGTACTGGTAGAGGGCGCGGGAACAGGAGGAGAAAGTGGCAACACAGAAGTAATTCTGGTTCAAATGTCTTCGGAAGTGCTGTCTAAGCTTCCTGATATGTTCGACATAGAGGTGGCACAGAAAAAATATCCAGTTGATTACAGTGAATCGATGAATACTGTTCTAGTTCAGGAAATGCAAAGATTTAACAAACTGATGAACATAATCAAAGTTTCTTTGCTGGATTTGCAAAAAGCGTTCAAAGGCCTCATTGTAATGTCACCTGCCCTAGAACATCAAGCCACTGCGATGCTGCTTGGAAAAATACCAGAAAACTGGCGGAAGGTTTCCTACCCCAGCTTGAAGCCACTGCCAAGTTATGTCACAGATCTGATAGAAAGACTCAACATGTTAAAGAACTGGTATGACAACGGGAAGCCGACAACATTTTGGCTTTCAGGTTTCTTTTTCACGCAGGCTTTTCTGACGGGATCAATGCAAAACTATGCCAGACAAAAGAAGATTCCCATAGACTTGCTAGTTTTCGACTTTGAAGTTCGTAATTCTGATTATGAAGATAAATCTCCTGAAGAAGGTGTTTACGTGGCAGGTATCTTTATGGATGGTGGGCGTTGGGACCGAAATACGTCCACTATAGCTGAACAGTTCCCTAAAGTTCTTAACGAAAATATGCCCGCGATTTGGTTGTATCCTAAATTAAAGTCAAAGTTTGAAGAAGGTTTACGATACAAGTGTCCTCTGTATAAAACTTTGGAAAGAAAAGGTGTGTTGGCGACTACTGGGCATTCGTCTAATTTTGTATTAGCATTTTTCTTGCCATCTGACAAACCGTCTGCCCATTGGATCAAACGAAGTGTTGCTTTATTGCTGCAGTTGGATAATTAGAATCTATTTATTTTCATTATGTTTCGTTAACTGCATCAAATAATGCTTCCGTTATTTTCACGATGAAGAAAGAGCGCAAGCTATAGCTTGAATAAAATTCTACATTTCGGACGACATGCTGCTTGCTAGGCTAGAGTATTCGTATTTCGGACGACATGCTGCTTGCTAGGCTAGAGTATTCGTATTTCGGACGACATGCTGCTTGCTAGGCTAGAATATTCGTATTTCGGACGACATGCTGCTTGCTAGGCTAGAGTATTCGTATTTCGGACGACATGCTGCTTGCTAGGCTAGAATATTCGTATTTCGGACGACATGCTGCTTGCTAGGCTAGAGTATTCGTATTTCGGACGACATGCTGCTTGCTAGGCTAGAGTATTCGTATTTCGGACGACATGCTGCTTGCTAGGCTAGAGTATTCGTATTTCGGACGACATGCTGCTTGCTAGGCTAGAGTATACGTATTTCGGACGACATGCTGCTTGCTAGGCTAGAGTATACGTATTTCGGACGACATGCTGCTTCGTAGGCTAGAGTATACGTATTTCGGACGACATGCTGCTTCCTAGGCTAGAATATACGTATTTCGGACGACATGCTGCTTGCTAGGCTATAGTATACGTATTTCGGACGACATGCTGCTTGCTAGGCTAGAGTATACGTATTTCGGACGACATGCTGCTTGCTAGGCTAAAGTATACGTATTTCGGACGACATGCTGCTTGCTAGGCTAGAGTATACATATTTTGGACGACATGCTGCTTGCTAGGCTAGAGTATACGTATTTCGGACGACATGCTGCTTGCTAGGCTAGAGTATACGTATTTCGGACGACATGCTGCTTGCTAGGCTAGAGTATACGTATTTTTCCCAGATAAAGTAATATCAGCAATATGATATTATGCGTCTACAACTCTACCTTGTCACTCGCCTTATTGTCATAATATAATAACGCAGCTGTGTTTATTTTCGTTTTTGTAGCTGAATGCACTCTACGATTGAAGGAAAGCAATCCAAAATACGGATTGACTAATGATTAGTTAGGTATTAGATACATATTAAAGAAAACTTTCTAATGCATCATAGACCGCGAACGGGCATGTGGAACAAGTTGTTTAATGGCAAACAGATCCTTTCAGTTATTAATGATAATTTTGTTCAGTAAGTAGTATTTGATGTCGAGGTACAAATTAACATGGATATTGGTGGTTTACCTAGTCTACCTAACTAGGAATGTAGGTACTTATGTTATATCAATACTTGTGTTGTATTTCTTATTAGCAATCAATAAATCGTAGAATGATAACGTGTGTCTCCATTTATAATTTAAGCTTTTACAACAGAATATAATTTACGTCATACCTGGCCATAAAGTAGGAATTACCGCACGCTATGCGTGCGGAAAACCCCACTTCCTGGCCAGATAGAGACGTAAAATGTTGTACTCACCACGGGCGGTAATAAAGAAAGCCTCAGAGCGCATATTTATCGCCCTTGCCTTCGGCTCGGGCGTCAAATACCTGCGATCTGAGACATTCTTTGTTTAACCGCCCTAGGTAAGTAATGTACTATTACGTCATACCTGGCCATAAAGTAGGGATTACCGCACGCTATGCGTGCGGAAAACCCCACTTCCTGGCCAGATAGAGACGTAAAATGTTGTACTTACCACGGGCGGTAATAAAGAAAGCCTCAGAGCGCATATTTATCGCCCTTGCCTTCGGCTCGGGCGTCAAATACCTGCGATCTGAGACATTCTTTGTTTAACCGCCCTAGGTAAGTAATGTACTATTTCCGTTTATATGGCATTTTTAGCTTCGCTGTAATCTACTACAGAATTACGAGGAAGCATTAATTGACTACTTAAGTTTAAATTAGACCAAAAAAGAATAGAGCGTAAGTATATTCCAGGATTACTTAGTCCACTGCACTAAGAAAGAGAAGAAAGAAAGAAAGAAAGAAAGAATTTATTTATTCAAATAGGATTCATCGAACCACTTTTGCATCGTCAGTCATCAGCTACAACACTAGAAACACTCTGGTTCTAGTAAATATACTTAAGACTTAAAATTATTACAACATGTCAAGGGATTTTTACATAAAATTTGTTTTTTAAAATACCTTAGATAATAAAATGGAGAAGTTAAATTCAGCTTCGTGTATGTGCATCGTCTATAGTTAAACTAACAATTAATACGTTAAGTAAATAAGCATAGTTTATATATTATAAGTAATGTCAAGGTAATCAGTTATAAATACTTAATTAGCAACATTTCATTCTTTTTTTTATTTTTTTACTAAGCTGGGCCAAGCATTTTTATCTATTAAGTAGTCCTCG
This sequence comes from Epinotia brunnichana, assembly GCA_963854355.1. Lineage (NCBI taxonomy): Eukaryota > Metazoa > Arthropoda > Insecta > Lepidoptera > Tortricidae > Epinotia > Epinotia brunnichana. The sequence goes on from OY977943.1 coordinate 31,185,120, forward strand.
ACAGTATAGTATCCCTTTTTTAGCAAGGATGATTTTAGATATTTCTTCAAAGCAGGTAATGGCAATTCAAGTGCTTCAATAGGTAATTTATTGTAAAATAGTTGACATTGACCCATAAATGATTTATATACTTTACGAACACGGAACTTAGTAATTGAAATTTTATGTTTATATCTGCTACTGTTCATTTTTTTAAACGATCCTATATTTTTAAGCGCATAAATAATACATTCGTAAATATACTGGGAGGCTACTGTCAGTATATTTACCTCTTTAAACAGGTCTCTTAGTGACTCTCGCGACCCCATCTTATAAATTGAACGAATAGCCCTTTTCTGTAAGACAAATATTGAATGTATATCTGCTGCCTTTCCCCACAGTAAAATTCCATATGTCATTATACTATGAAAGTAGCCAAAATAAACCAATCGCGCTGTCTCTATGTCAGTCAAATACCTTATTTTTCTGACAGCGTAAGAAGCTGAACTTAACCTACTAGCCAACTTTGATATGTGAGGACTCCACTGTAAGTTTTTGTCCAAGGTTAGACCTAAAAAAGTTGTTTTGTCTATGATTTCCAAGCATTCTCCATTTAAGTATATATTGCCATTGTTAGCTCTTACATTAGGTAAAATAAATCGTAGACATTTCGTTTTATTAGAGTTGAGTAATAAGTTATTAACTGTAAACCAGTTTAACACTTTGGCAAGGATGTTATTAATGCTATCATAGTCCTTTGTATTTCTAGGTGTTTTGAAGATTAAGGATGTATCATCTGCAAATAATATAATTTTACAATGATTTTGCATAAGGAATGGCAGATCGTTTACGTATACTAAAAAAAGAAAAGGTCCTAAAATAGAGCCCTGTGGCACTCCTAGTTTGACAGCCGCTCCGTTTGATTGTGTTCTATTTATAAAAATTGACTGCATTCTGTAGCTAAGAAAAGATGAGAGTTGATTTAGGGCTTTTGTAGATAGCCCATAGTGTTTAAATTTTCGTAAAAGAGTTACATGTTCAACGCAGTCGAAGTAAGTAATCCTGGAATCTGGCATCGTTTCAGCTCATATTATTTATATCCTTTTCATCACATCACTGGTGTTATTAGTTATTACACGCATGTAATATGGCATAGAGCAGATATAGTCGATTTACCTCCCGTGTGAGTTATGAATTTTCATAACTCCCTCGGGGCTTATGAGCTTCTGTGCGATCTGATTGGTTTAAGCAAATCTAGTTGGCCGTCACAAGATATCTGCTCTGTGATTGGAACTCTACCCTCTCTATTCTGCAACTTGTTTTAATCTCACCTCACCCTTCACCCACAAACATAACGGGTGTCTCAATAAGAGTGCACTATTTCATTGCAAAACCCTTTTCCAGACATTACTACGAATCGCGGCGTCAACATAACGGGTGTCTGAATTACCCGAATAATACCTAATTTAACCCTTTTCCAGGCAGAGGCATTATATCGACCACATACAGACTGTCAAAGATGTATCTTAATGTCAATAAAAAAGACTTATAGATATTGTATTTTTTCAATTGCAGGCCTACTAGAGGTCTAGTTTCGTTAGGTGTGACGGGTGAGGTGAGGTGAAAACAAGTTCAGAATAGCATAGCTGGAGACTCGAGAGGGAGAAGGGTGATAGCCCTTACAATCGACTTGCGTCAAGACGCACTCACATAGTTTATTACAGTGAATCGATGAATACTGTTCTAGTTCAGGAAATGCAAAGATTTAACAAACTGATGAACATAATCAAAGTTTCTTTGCTGGATTTGCAAAAAGCGTTCAAAGGCCTCATTGTAATGTCACCTGCCCTAGAACATCAAGCCACTGCGATGCTGCTTGGAAAAATACCAGAAAACTGGCGGAAGGTTTCCTACCCCAGCTTGAAGCCACTGCCAAGTTATGTCACAGATCTGATAGAAAGACTCAACATGTTAAAGAACTGGTATGACAACGGGAAGCCGACAACATTTTGGCTTTCAGGTTTCTTTTTCACGCAGGCTTTTCTGACGGGATCAATGCAAAACTATGCCAGACAAAAGAAGATTCCCATAGACTTGCTAGTTTTCGACTTTGAAGTTCGTAATTCTGATTATGAAGATAAATCTCCTGAAGTAGGTGTTTACGTGGCAGGTATCTTTATGGATGGTGGGCGTTGGGACCGAAATACGTCCACTATAGCTGAACAGTTCCCTAAAGTTCTTAAAGAAAATATGCCCGCGATTTGGTTGTATCCTAAATTAAAGTCAAAGTTTGAAGAAGGTTTACGATACAAGTGTCCTCTGTATAAAACTTTGGAAAGAAAAGGTGTGTTGGCGACTACTGGGCATTCGTCTAATTTTGTATTAGCATTTTTCTTGCCATCTGACAAACCGTCTGCCCATTGGATCAAACGAAGTGTTGCTTTATTGCTGCAGTTGGATAATTAGAATCTATTTATTTTCATTATGTTTCGTTAACTGCATCAAATAATGCTTCCGTTATTTTCACGATGAAGAAAGAGCGCAAGCTGTAGCTTGAATAAAATTCTACATTTCGGACGACATGCTGCTTGCTAGGCTAGAGTATTCGTATTTCGGACGACATGCTGCTTGCTAGGCTAGAGTATTCGTATTTCGGACGACATGCTGCTTGCTAGGCTAGAGTATTCGTATTTCGGACGACATGCTGCTTGCTAGGCTAGAGTATTCGTATTTCGGACGACATGCTGCTTGCTAGGCTAGAGTATTCGTATTTCGGACGACATGCTGCTTGCTAGGCTAGAGTATTCGTATTTCGGACGACATGCTGCTTGCTAGGCTAGAGTATTCGTATTTCGGACGACATGCTGCTTGCTAGGCTAGAGTATTCGTATTTCGGACGACATGCTGCTTGCTAGGCTAGAGTATTCGTATTTCGGACGACATGCTGCTTGCTAGGCTAGAGTATTCGTATTTCGGACGACATGCTGCTTGCTAGGCTAGAGTATTCGTATTTCGGACGACATGCTGCTTGCTAGGCTAGAGTATTCGTATTTCGGACGACATGCTGCTTGCTAGGCTAGAGTATACGTATTTCGGACGACATGCTGCTTGCTAGGCTAGAGTATACATATTTTGGACAACATGCTGCTTGCTAGGCTAGAGTATACATATTTTGGACGACATGCTGCTTGCTAGGCTAGAGTATACGTATTTCGGACGACATGCTGCTTGCTAGGCTAGAGTATACGTATTTCGGACGACATGCTGCTTGCTAGGCTAGAGTATACGTATTTCGGACGACATGCTGCTTGCTAGGCTAGAGTATACGTATTTCGGACGACATGCTGCTTGCTAGGCTAGAGTATACGTATTTCGGACGACATGCTGCTTGCTAGGCTAGAGTATACGTATTTCGGACGACATGCTGCTTGCTAGGCTAGAGTATACGTATTTCGGACGACATGCTGCTTGCTAGGCTAGAGTATACGTATTTTTCCCAGATAAAGTAATATCAGCAATATGATATTATGCGTCTACAACTCTACCTTGTCACTCGCCTTATTGTCATAATATAATTAACGCAGCTGTGTTTATTTTCGTTTTTGTAGCTGAATGCACTCTACGATTGAAGGAAAGCAATCGAAAATACGGATTGATTAATGATTAGTTAGGTATTAGATATGCTAGAGTATACGTATTTCGGACGACATGCTGCTTGCTAGGCTAGAGTATACGTATTTCGGACGACATGCTGCTTCGTAGGCTAGAGTATACGTATTTCGGACGACATGCTGCTTCCTAGGCTAGAATATACGTATTTCGGACGACATGCTGCTTGCTAGGCTAGAGTATACGTATTACGGACGACATGCTGCTTGCTAGGCTAGAGTATACGTATTTCGGACGACATGCTGCTTGCTAGGCTAGAGTATACGTATTTCGGACGACATGCTGCTTGCTAGGCTAGAGTATACATATTTTGGACGACATGCTGCTTGCTAGGCTAGAGTATACGTATTTCGGACGACATGCTGCTTGCTAGGCTAGAGTATACGTATTTCGGACGACATGCTACTTGCTAGGCTAGAGTATACGTATTTCGGACGACATGCTGCTTGCTAGGCTAGAGTATACGTATTTTTCCCAGATAAAGTAATATCAGCAATATGATATTATGCGTCTACAACTCTACCTTGTCACTCGCCTTATTGTCATAGTATAATTAACGCAGCTGTGTTTATTTTCGTTTTTGTAGCTGAATGCACTCTACGATTGAAGGAAAGCAATCGAAAATACGGATTGATTAATGATTAGTTAGGTATTAGATATGATAGAGTATACGTATTTCGGACGATATGCTGCTTGCTAGGCTAGAGTATACGTATTTCGGACGACATGCTGCTTCGTAGGCTAAAGTATACGTATTTCGGACGACATGCTGCTTCCTAGGCTAGAATATACGTATTTCGGACGACATGCTGCTTGCTAGGCTAGAGTATACGTATTTTGGACGACATGCTGCTTGCTAGGCTAGAGTATACGTATTTCTGACGACATGCTGCTTGCTAGGCTAGAGTATACGTATTTCGGACGACATGCTGCTTGCTAGGCTAGAGTATACATATTTTGGACGACATGCTGCTTGCTAGGCTAGAGTATACGTATTTCGGACGACATGCTGCTTGCTAGGCTAGAGTATACGTATTTCGGACGACATGCTGCTTGCTAGGCTAGAGTATACGTATTTCGGACGACATGCTGCTTGCTAGGCTAGAGTATACGTATTTTTCCCAGATAAAGTAATATCAGCAATATGATATTATGCGTCTACAACTCTACCTTGTCACTCGCCTTATTGTCATAATATAATTAACGCAGCTGTGTTTATTTTCGTTTTTGTAGCTGAATGCACTCTACGATTGAAGGAAAGCAATCGAAAATACGGATTGATTAATGATTAGTTAGGTATTAGATACATATTAAAGAAAACTTTCTAATGCATCATTGACCGCGAACGGGCATGTGGAACAAGTTGTTTAATGGCAAACAGATCCTTTCAGTTATTAATGATAATTTTGTTCAGTAAGTAGTATTTGATGTCGAGGTACAAATTAACATGGATATTGATGGTTTACCTAGTCTACCTAACTAGGAATGTAGGTACTTATGTTATATCAATACTTGTGTTGTATTTCTTATTAGCAATCAATAAATCGTAGAATGATAACGTGTGTCTCCATTTATAATTTAAGCTTTTACAACAGAATATAATTTACGTCATACCTGGCCATAAAGTAGGAATTGCCGCACGCTATGCGTGCGGAAAACCCCACTTCCTGGCCAGATAGAGACGTAAAATGTTGTACTCACCACGGGCGGTAATAAAGAAAGCCTCAGAGCGCATATTTATCGCCCTTGCCTTCGGCTCGGGCGTCAAATACCTGCGATCTGAGACATTCTTTGTTTAACCGCCCTAGGTAAGTAATGTACTATTACGTCATACCTAATTTAACCCTTTTCCAGGCAGAGGCATTATATCGACCACATACAGACTGTCAAAGATGTATCTTAATGTCAATAAAAAAGACTTATAGATATTGTATTTTTTCAATTGCAGGCCTACTAGAGGTCTAGTTTCGTTAGGTGTGACGGGTGAGGTGAGGTGAAAACAAGTTCAGAATAGCATAGCTGGAGACTCGAGAGGGAGAAGGGTGATAGCCCTTACAATCGACTTGCGTCAAGACGCACTCACATGGTACCTATAAGATAACTAAAAAAAAACTAAAATAAATGAACTTGATTTGCTCGTTTTATCTTTGTAGCTTGCAAGTGTGAATATGGCTTAGTTGCCGCGCCATCTTTAAAAAATATAAATAAATCAATATTTAGGAGACAATCTTGCACACAAGTAAAACCAGTCAAATGATAATTAATGTCAATTAAGGTGGTTCGATTGCCATACAAAGCGTTATTTGACATTCGCAGGCTAACGGCGTGATATTTTAAGAAACTTATGTAACAAACTCTCATCAATTGACTTCCCATTTGCGCCAAATTCCTCCTTTCCTAGAATAAACTTGTATAAACTAGATTAATTTGAGAAAAATTGTTTTCCCAAAATATCACGTGACAAACCAATTTCTCAAATTAATCTAGTTTATACAAGTTTATTATAGGAAAGGGGGAATTTGGCGCAAATGGGAAGCCAATTTATGAAAGTTTGTTACATAAGTTTCTTTAAATAGCACGCCGTTAGCCTACGGATGTCAAATAACGTTTTGTATGGCAATCGAACCACCTTAACTTTAAGCGAAGCCTAATTGTCTAACAATTTAATTAGGTAGTAAGTACCTAATAACTTAATAAGAAATCTAGTTCAAGGTAGAATTTAGTAATATCCAGGTAGTGCTCTGCAACCTAGATTTAACCTAAATATAACCTTGATTTAAGCTTCTTTGCTGCCCTTACGGGGTCCATTTTATTACAAAATATTATAAATAAATATTAAATAAATAAATATTTGCGGACAATCTTACACAAATCAACCTAGTCCCAAACTAAGCAAAGCTTGTACTATGGGTACTAGACGACGATATAGATACTTATATAGAGAAATAAATACTTAAATACATAGAAAACATCCATGACTCAGGAACATATATTCGTGCTCATCAGCTCATCACACAAATAAATGCCCTTACCGGGATTCGAACCCAGGACCTCTTGCTTCGTAGGCAGGGTCACTAACAACTAGGCTAAAGCGGTCGTCATTAATTACATTAATATTACAAATATTATGTATGCAATAAATATTTTGAGTTTGAGTAACCTCAATAAGGCTCAGTGTTATGGGTACTATCATATGGGTGTTATGGGTGCAAAAGAAGGTATTACACTCATATACGTGACGATAACTAAAACTGTTATACCTTCTTTTGCAGGCCAGTGTACATCTACTACTATCGTCGACGAGCGTTTGTGACAATTTACTTGTGTGCGTTTCAAAAACGCAGTCTGCATAGGCCCTTAAATACATAGAAAACATCCAAGACTCGGTAACAAATATTCATGCTCATCACACAAATATATGCCCTTACCGGGATTCGAATTCAGGTCCTTCAGTCACACAGGGTACATTGCAGTGTCACTACCCACTAGTCTAACCGTTCGTCAAATATGCTTTAGATAACGAAGAAGCACTACCACACTCACCTCTGAAAAGAGGTGCCCGGCAGGAAGTCCGTGAACGGCGAGCGATAGAAGGGGTGCTTGAGGCCGACCTTCGGGGTGAAGAGGATGAGGGGCTTCCGGAACGGCATGGCGATTTGCCGGCGCATCATGTGGAAGTAGTTGGCGGGAGTGGTGACGTTGCACACGATCCAGTTGCAGGCGCGCAGCTGTTTCACTGGATATAAAAAATACACTATAAATACTCGCCTAGTTTCCCGGAGAGGTAGGCAGACACCACGAATTTCCAGTTTGTTAATGGCAGACAAGCTTACAGGCCACCTGATTGAACGAGCGAGATGCTGTCGCCTGATTGAAAAGGGCTTGCCGGCTTCGTATCACTATCCGGCCTACCTAAGGTCGCCCGCCGTCTATACCTACTCACTCGGCAAGCCCTTCTTTCCCGGCGTCTGCAGTAATGAACTTTTCTCAAACATGCAATGAAATGTCGTCATTACGTGCGTTACGACAGGCTTCAAAGTATCACGTATCGGGCGGAAAAACTCGAGAGAACTGTAGGTAAAGGAATTTCATACGAAATTGAAGGACTAGGCCGGGAAGTAATTTTTTTTTAATTTTAATTCCAGAATTTGTGGCACAGCATCACGGCGTTTAGCCATGAAAATTTGTTTGATTTCTTGGACTATTATTTATTTATTTCGTTGCATGTTTGAGAAAAGCACTAAAACATGCCTGACCGTGAAAAGGGCTTGCCGGGTGAGTAGGTATAGACGGATAGTGATACGAAGCCTTTTTTCCCGGCGTCTGCAGTAATGTACTAATAAATCGTCAGACTCACGGACGAGATCTTTGTCGTCCAGGTCGGGAATATGGTCCATATCGTCGTCAGCTTGCAGCAGGTAACGTTCAATTCTAGCCGAAGAGTGTTCAGGGCCCTGGATATTAAAAATGGGTTTAGCATAGCGATACCCGAACTGACCCGTTGTACTAGAATTGAAACATGCTATATTGACCGCTTTAGCCTAGTCGGTAGTGTAATATGAGACGGATTAAGCAAAGTGTCTTATTCGCCGTCCTAATAAACCCAAAACCTATAAGTTATAAGTGAGGCATCTGTTTATATTTCTCAAAAATAATTGACGCAGCTAAAAAGTCTACAACTTTTTTCTGGTGCTAAGGAAGGTTAATCCTATCACCAAAAAATAATCAGGCACTTCTAAAATTTTCATCCATTCCCCATTGCAATGCCACCACCGAACTTACATTATCTAAGTACCTACTTATTCCCAACTGAACCGGGATACCTTTTGAGGACAACTATACCTCCTTACTTTAAAACGAACAAAACATGTAAATAAAATAAAACGTCTGTTAGACTACTTTGGTCCTACCTGGTAGCTACCTTGGTCCGCACCGACCGTGTAGACAGTTGTTTGCATCAAAATTTCATACTACAGCGGTCGGTGCCGACCAAAGTCGCACGGTCGGAGGGGCTTGTTGGCGATTGTCTAGCAGACGTTTTAAGCCTGCATCACACTGGCGTGGCCTGCGGTGGCGGACCATAGTAAATTTGACAGCTAATGACAAGTTTTCTATTGTTCGCCGCGGCCAGGCCGCGCCAGTCTGTGAGAGGCCTTAAGCTTCTAAAAATACTAAACTGCCTATGTGGAACTAACAGCGCCATCTATCCCGTGAGGCAGCTGCACAACAAGCCCCGACTGGCAGATCCACTTGCTCTCCCCGTTGGCGATGAACGTGTCGAACACGGGCTGCGCTGTGTCCGCGAAGTCGCCGTACTGCGCCTCCCACATCGTGAGCAGGCGCGGGCTGGAGTACGAGTAGCCGGTCTCGAAGCCCAGCACACCTGGAAGGGGATGACTATTTACTATGTTACATCTGCTAAAATACGGCGCAACTTTCATAAGTACCTTGCATGCTTTTTTGAGCATATACATACATACATATAATAACGCCTCTTTCCCAGAGGGGTAGGCAGAGATCACGGATTTCTATTTGCTATACGATCCTGACAAACCACTTTCGCTACACTCACTTAACATTTCTCATACATGCTCGTCGGTTTAGGGTACTTTTGACCTGGCCTTTTTTGTAAGATTTCTCCAATTTGATCGGAGAAAGTTCGCCTAGGTCTTCCCTTCCAACTTGCCCATCCACTCTTTTTATATACACTCTCTTCGTTAATCTTCTATCATCCATCCTCTCTACATGCCCAAACCACCTTAACATACCCTTCTCAATGTTCGTGACTATATCTCCATCCATTCCACACTTATCTCTTATCACACATATTTAAGAGCATAAAAGTTTGACAAAATGCCGGCGCAAGTTTTACTTTCGTAAAGATAAAAATATGTATGTACAGTCGCCATCATATACATCGGAGCAAACAAGCACGTCACAAACATCGGAACACACCTCTATTTTCAAGGCATTAGGGTGCATGTGCCGATATTTTTGAACACCTATAGTGTACCTATGTATGTGATGGCGACTGTACCTACCTACTCGCGTAGCGTTTAGCACAAACGCGAGGTGCATATGTAGCTTATATTAAAACTTATACTAGAAGTTTTATCCATACATATAAGTTTTCGAACGCGTTTGCGTTTAGTTTCAATTTGTATGGCAAAGCGTAGTTCCTAATAGTTACCACCAGAGGCGCTGTTCGCGTTGCCATACAAACGCAAACACCTTCGAAAACGTATTGTATCGATAAAACTTATACTAGAGCCTCAGCATACTACATTATTTTAGTAAACGGAACTTAAGAGTCCCCAGGGCGCTCGACTCTCCATGCAAACGTTGCTTGGTTCTCATTTTAAAACGGCATGCTAGAATAACATGAAACTTTGTATGACACAATGGGATTCGCTATAGGGATCGGAAACTAGTTTCTGTAGCCAGAAATTATAATAGAAAACAACAAACTATATCCCGACTACGGAAAAAAATTCGAGTCTAAATTTATAAAAATAGTATTCATAGTTACAAATAATATTTTTATATATTTGAACTCGATTTTTTTTCCTCTTTCATTCGATACACAACACGCTATGATAACAATCATTTTTTTTATAAGTTAGTCACTTATTTGTATTTGTATGTAACAGCCGCCATGTTTTTATTAGGGTTCCGTACTTAAAGAGTAAAACGGGACCCTATTACTAAGACTCCGCTGTCTGTCTGTCCGTCTGTCACCAGGCTGTTTCTCATGAACCGTGATAGTTAGACAGTTGAAATTTTCACAGATGATGTATTTCTGTTCCCGCTATAACACAGAATACTAAAAACCGGAAAAAAATATATTTAAGGGGGCTCCCATAGAACAAACGTGATATTTTTGCCGTTTTTATAGATAATGGTACGGTACCCTTCGTGCGCGAGTCCGGTTTTTTTTCATTCAATAGGTAGCCTATATCACCCGGAGCATAATTTCGAATCGATTGACACCCCATTTATCATAATCGGTTCAGTATTTTAAGCGCTACAGTGGAACATACACAAATACAAACATATCCCTTCCTTGTAGGGCTCTGCCGTAGTCGGGCAAAAATAGAGCGAGTGGAAGTTTTTCATAGTACACCAATATTCTCTTCATTTTATTTTCTATTATAATAGGGAACATAACTGCAATGTTCTGCCGCCAGAGTGTAGCACTATCACAATTAGTAAACAGTTTTTTTGACAACGTTGAGAAGTCCTTCAAAGCTATGGATCAAATAGGGAAGAAAATATTTCAATAAATAAAATGCATCAGTGCTGCGTAATTGGATGCAAGAATGAAGGGCATCATTCATTTCCGTAGGAAACGATGATACGAAAACTATGGGAAAGGGCAATGCGTCGTAAAGCAAAAAAAAGCCCTCATCCACCTTTAAATGGCTATAGGATGCCATTTTAATATCACAGTACAGGTATTTTACACACGAATGATAATAAAACTATTGTAGTATAGAGCGTTTTCATCAATTATTTGTTATTGTTTGTTATTAGGTTAATAAATAGGGTCATTTCGCCGGTTACGCGACCACCTTCGGTTAGCGACCACATGAAGAACATGGTTTTTTCAATTCAAGATAACATCAATTCTACAAAGCCTATTGAAACAGTCAGTCGTATGTCTTATTGTTTGTAGTTATGGAATAGGAATTTACAAAAAATACGAGAAAACATGCTTTCAGTTCTCCAAGTCAGCTAAGTGGTCGCTAACCGGCACATGAAATTAGGTGGTCGCCAACCGGCGAAATGACCCTATGACATTGTACGTCATGGCGGTTTGTTTACGGTTTGTGTTAGTGTGGCCCCCCTACGCAGAGCTTTGCGTAATGTTCCCTATTCCTAAGGGTTAACTCGGGTTAATACTACTTAAGACGTATAATACGTCAAGGGTGCTGTGTAGGGGAGTCAATCAACTATTTCTTGTTGCTCGTTGCCATGGTTACGTCTCCTGGGTCACTCTTTAAAACTATTATTTTATGGGGTTTAAATCCACTAAACATGTGTTTTTGTCATATTGGTAAAACCATTCCATGGTGGCGCATCTCCTTAGCATGATAGGAGTTCAGTTTATAGTATGTTTTCTAAGAAAGTCTGTTACTGTTGTCTCTTGGCTTACCGGGACAGAATAACAACAAGAAAAAGTTGATTCAATCAGGAGCACAGCACACATCAACTTACCAAATTCAGAGAGCGAGCTATTGTGCAGATGGTACTGAGCCTGGTCCGGGTAGAGTGTGTCGAACACGCGGTGCGTGGCGCCGTCCACGCCCTGGTGGTGGAGCACATGGTGTCTGCAAAGTGGGGATAGTAGGGAACATGCATCTTTTTATTTTATTACGAAAATCAAAAGTATAACCCAGAGCAAAGATTATTGAGAAATCTTTGCCCAGCCCAGAGGAATATCAACTGTAGCATTTAAACTTTCTAATGATTTATTTTTCTGCTTTTGAAATCTTCACGCGCCGGCACCCACCGAATACGCTCTATATTAAACGGGCTTATACTATGACGTCACAACTTATATTCTCGGCGCGTTTACTATGGAGTAAGTCATTAATTTGCAATTATCTCCACAAAATTTGCGTTTAAGTCTATACTTGTCATACAAAATATCATTTCTAATTCAATATTCTGTCTAACATTTATGTAAGTAATTTTAACAAAAAAAAATTCGTCATTTTAACGTAAGATAAAACGGATAGGTACAATAGTTTTTTTTTGTATGACATTTCTACGTGTATCCGCATCGACTGAGTGCAATTTATTCAAAATTGAAATGCAAGTTCCCTATTGATAACTGATCTTAGGTTTCTCATAATTACATTCTTGGAACTTTTGGTATCTAAAGTCTACTCAGGAGGCTATAGACAACAAGAGGCTACTACTGTTTCCCTGTTCCGTATTTGAACGAGATGCGATTACTTACAAAACCGACAGATCGCTTGAAAAACTGTACCTACCTGTGCGCCATGGTGCCTCGCTCCACGTCTTCTCCGCTGAGGCGGATGTGGATGTGGTCTCGCAGCAGCGAGCCGTACGCCAGCGCTTCACCCATCGCCCAGTCCGCTATGCCTTCTTTCACCTGCCATGCGACAAATAAGGTTTCATCAAACTCGAATAGGGGTGTAGACTCAAAATTTATTATTACTTCAAAAGAAAGAAGGCAAAAAATATGCCTAATGACGAAAATCCCAATCGAATATCTCAAAAAATTACGAAGCTACAACCGTTTTAATGTTGCTTGTTAGAGAGAGTATACACTCCGGGATCGTGACGTCACGATCGTCTAGTGTCATAGTAAATGACAATCGTTTCATATGAAGGTGCGTTTTGCGGAAAAGGAACAGAACATACCCCCTCTTAAAACTTTGGACGCTTATAACTTTGTGATTATTTGACCTCTTGCGTTGCTTTTTTCTCCATTCGACTACATTTTTAATCCTTTTTTGAGAAAATGCAACATTATTGATTATTATATTTAGTGTCTACACCCCTATTGAAAACCTCATAATTTCAAATTGATTTAGCGTTTTCTTCATTTGGAACCCACTTTCATATAAGCACATAGACTTCTATCTGACATAGCGCACCAAGACAGTGTCCTAGATCATTTTCACCCAGCAGCTCCCAGCAAATCTTTTCACATCGTCCGTTCATTTAAACATACAGTCCTTTCTACGTTTACTCGTGCGCGACCAACACCTTGAATACCAAAGCCCGAGCCACCAATATTCGAACAAGTATGATAGAGAAGGAGTTGGGTCGAAACTCTGGAGTTCAAGCATACCTGTTTCTCCCTGTTCTGCAGGATCCTGCCAATGCCCTTGTGCAGCTCGAATGCCCAGGGCTCCGGAGCCTTGCAGAAGTGGTTAGAAATCGTGTTGATGGTAGTCTGACTGATGCCAGTCGGCTCGATCTGGTCAAAACACAAAAATATCTTAATAAGTCTCTCCATGCAAGTCTTTGCCAGCGTTTCATTCCTCCTGCAGTCACATGAAAGAACCTGGACTGGAGCCCAATAATAAAGCGGCAGTCACATTAGGTCGTTTCATGCGGTAACCGCAACATTGCAAAGAAGACGGTAGTCTGCCGCATTCGTTGTTCAACTATTTATCTGTGTAATGTGGATGATATATTTTTTAGCCAACTCATTGGCGAAATATTTTTAATGTACTTAATTTGATATAAAATACTTTTCATCAATTGTTGTGCAGTTTGGCGAAGACTCAGAAGATTTTCATAAATTTGCTGTGTAAGAAAAAAAAGAGAAGTCTAGGCACGACCTTCACCCAACTGTTTTTTTATTTTTTTTCGTATCTCCCGACTAATAGGTGAATGACGCATTGTAATCGCCGATTAAAGCTCTTAAACCTTCTTAGGATCCACAGCCTCGAAGAAGCCGGTCCACGGCGTGTCGATCCAGTCCATAATGCTGAGCTTGGTGATCTTCTTGGCAAGCTCGAAGTGCTGGTTCAGCGTGTCGGTGTACTCCTTCTCCCAGCCCTTGATGTCCGAGTCCGTCACCGTGCCCTCCGCTTGCAGTTTGTCGCGATACTTCTGGTCCACTGGATTACGAAAACAAAGAGTGAGTAGACACTTATCTACTACACATTTCAAATTAAAGTGTTTATTTTACTAAGTACTAGCTTTAGCTCGCGTCTTCATCCGCGTATACACGTTAATATATAATTCCATACTAAAACTACGCCTGCCCAAAATCTAATAGCAAATATGCTATTACACGTCCCATGTACGCGGCTTCAATTATCACACTCCCATAGTAGGTAACTTTCATTACCCATTTTCATATCTTAATAGATAATTTCCGGAATAAAAATCAATTGTAGATAGAACTGTAGATCGTTTGTCCTTCCCATGCAGGGTCTCAAATAATCTCCATACCAAATTTCATATCATCAGCGGTTTTTATCTGTGTGTTCTGTAGGTAACAGACAATCCTGCGACAACGTATTTAACATCTGCCGCGAATATTCAGAAAACCAAATGGCGACATCAAGTCTAACCGAAGGCCCGATAGTTTTCTGGAACGCGGTAGTTGATACCGAAGAGGTATTAGAGTTGGCTACCTGTCTTCATGGCTTTAATCTTCTTGTACATGAAGGGCTGTGTGAACATGGGCTCGTCCTCCTCGCTGTGGCCGAAGCGGCGGTAGCACACCAGGTCGAGGACGACGTCCTTCTTAAACTTGCAGCGGTATTCGATGGCGACGCGGGCGACGTGAGCGACGGCCTCCGCGTCGTCCGCGTTCACGTGGAAGACGGGCGCGTCTACGCATTTCGCGCAGTCTGTGAGATAATTACGAAAAAGCTAAATTAAAAATACGTATTCTATGGGAAGGGAATGAAAAGGTAGGTGGTGTTTTGGAAGTTCAGATTTCAAAGCGCACCGCGTTGCGACGCTTGAGTTGAATATTTGGTCTTTCGCAGTTATTGCTCTGCGATCTTCTACGCTCACCCTAGGCCCTGAGACTCTCGGGTTCGCTACTTAAAGTAGGAATCCAAGCGGCACATGCTAGTGTCATTTTCACTTTGAAGGGGTTTCGCAGATTTAATTTCCTTCCGTGGGAGTTATGATAGAAAACCAAAACTTCTGTGGAATTAAGGAGATGCAGTTCTTAAAATTTTCCGGGGGTGGTGTCGCGTTGATCAATTAATTGTATCAGAAGCAGCTGCGTCACCTGGGTGGATGAGCTTACCTGAGCAGTACGGCGAGCTCCTAGAAAACCGCGGCTCAGTCGTGTACCCAATCTGGTTGTTGCACACGATGTGTAGAGAGCCGTGGGTAGTGAACCCGGGCAACTTGCCCATATGCATCGTCTCATACACCACGCCTTGGCCAGAGAACGCGGCGTCGCCGTGCATTATGATCGCCATCGTCTGTCGGAAACATTGACATTAGTAAGTGTTTATTGTAGTAGGTAGTAGGTAGGTAAGTTTGTGTAAGTCACAAAGACGGGGTTGTGTGTGATGTACAGTCGCCATCACATACATAGGTAAACTATAGGTGCTCAAAAATATCGGCACATGCACCCTAATGGCTTGAAAATAGAGGTACAGTCGCCATCACATACATCGGAGCAAACAAGCACGTCACAAACATCGGAACAGACCTCTATTTTCAAGGCATTAGGGTGCATGTGCCGATATTTTTGAACACCTATAGCGTAGGTACCTATGTATGTGATGGCGACTGTAAGTGTGAGTGAAAGTGTAACGTAACAAAAACTGATAACCTGGTTACAGAACCTGAACTGAAAAACGTTGAAAATTAAGCTCTGATAGTCTTTAAAAATATCTCAATCTCTTAGCATGTTAGGGAAGGTAGCAATCAATATCAATACATAGTATAAAACAAAGTCGCTTCCCGCTGTCTGTCTGTCCCTATGTATGCGTAGATCTTTAAAACTACGCAACGGATTTTGATGTGGGTTTTTTTAATAGATAGAGTGATTCAAGAGAAAGGTTGATATGTATAATACAAACCATACATGCATGTATTATTACACATAAACCCGTGCGAAGCAGGGGCGGGTCGCTAGTGTATCATAAAAAACGATTTTTTTCTCGATATTTGAAATAAGACAATCGATTTCAAATCACGATATGACGAGGACATAAGTCAATAAGAGAAGATAAAGAAGAAGAAGAGGAGTTGTGTACGGTCTTTTTCTTACACTTGCGTAGTTGCTAGGTACCTAAACACGCGTTCGACACGCCTCGTGCTAAGCGGACGGAAGGCCTTTAAAAGGTATCCTCCTCTCCTCTTCACTGGAACGTAGACCATTGTAAATTGGAACCGAGTAGCTGTATTTGTTTGGAAGGTATTTTCCTATTTAAGTATCCTGTAAGTTTACCTTGGCACCTGTACGGTCCCCCGTCCAGAACTGTTCAGCTTTCGTCTTCCCGGCTACCACGGGTCCCACCACCTCCAAGTGGGAGGGGTTCGCGCTCATTGACACTTTGATGTATTTGTTGGTTCGCCGGATGAAGCGGTGGATGTAGGTGCCCAGATGGTACTTGATGTCGCCGGATCCCTTCATGCATTATTGGTAGGAATTTAAATCATGTTTATCGTCGGAATTGTGTAAATACGGGTAACACTCCGATATAGATCTAGGTATACTATAGTCAGTGGGCGTACTTTTCATGCCGATGACATCAATTTGACGTCACGCTGCATAGACGCTCACGCTGGATGATCCCAAATAGTTTTATTGTAATTATTAATCATTAGTCGTTAATCATTTTAATCATGTACAAATTACTTCAAAGTAATCTATTCACACGTGGAATAACTAATAGGTACCTATTAATTATTCCACGTGTGAATAGATATTACTTTTGAAGTAATTTGTACATGATTAAAATGATTGACGACTAATGATTTTGATTAATATGCAGCGTGACGTCAAATTGATGTCATCGGCATGAAAAGTACGCCCCCTGAGTCTATAGTATACCTAGATGATTTATCTTATTTAGATGTATTTTTAAGGTAAACTTAGGCCATTTTATAAGTGTTGTCTGTTTAGACTTTTTAAAATTGTAAGACATCGGTTACACGCTAATTCTGGCTGAAGCCAGAAACCCTGAAAGTCCATCATTCTGGTCAGACTGACGAGAGAATTATCGTGTAATCCTCGGACTGACGGACTGATGGTCAGTCTCCTGTCATTCACAAGGGTTAAACGACACAACTTTCGTCAGTCTGATCAGAATGATGGATTGAACTGAAGCCAGAATTGGCGTGTAATCGATGTCTAACCTGTAGCTTCAAGGTACAGGACACTGGCGTAATAAGAGAAAACTGGAAGATACTCTATCTGGATAAGGGCACTCGTACTGGCAGTCCTTCCTAGTGGCAATTTTAAGATTTATAGTTACAGTCAAGTGCAAACATATGGGTGCAAGCTACTTCTTTATAAAGGACGTCCCAATGGCTCTTATTTGTTGGCAAATTAAGGTTTCGGTACATTTATGAGATGATTAATTCGATCGATATTGCACTTGATTTTACCTAAACGGAAACCTACCTAACTAAGCGGTAAGTTGACTAGGATAGTAAAAATACCGCCGCGTTTATTTGGAAAGTTAGAAATCAGCATATAAAGTAGGCACAGAGGCACGAAATCTTTCTTTTAAGGGACGGTCTGAGGGTACGCCGCTGCTATTGAGCGGGGCGTGCAGAGTATAAAGCAAATGCAATTTATATGGAAGTTCCACGCCCCGCACGTAGCGGAGCGTGCACTCTCTGGCCGTACACTTACCGGCTCTTTTGGTTCCATAGGTTTAAACTGGGCGAAGATATCCGTTAGCTGTTTCCGACATACGTTCACCAGCATGTTCAATCGACCTAAAAGCCGAAAAATATAACATAGTACTTAAGCACAGTTACCGCTATGAATCAGCTAATATGTATACCTAATATAAGGGTGGTATAGTTCGTTTTATTAAAGTTGACGAAATTGCATCAAAGTTGTCCTTTCAAAAATCAACTCTACTGTCCAAGATTCTAATGACAGATATAAAAAAGTCTGTCATCTCATTCAACTATATTGACAATTGTCAATTGTATCGTTACATTTAATTTTATTTGATTCCTGACAAAGAGCAGAGGGTTATTGTTGTCCAGTTTGGATGCATACCGAAAAAATAATAATGGGTAAAAAAGTGATACTTAAATGAAGGGCAACCGTGCAATGGAATACCACACTTCAGTCCCTGAGTAACCTCTCCTTCAGATATATCATCTGGACAACGCTAAAACGCTTGTGTAAATGATCTACGCAAGTAGATTGTACCTACTTACAGTCCACGTCAAAGATATGTAGGTATGCATTTTTTAGCCTTATTACAAACGGATAAGGTACAAAAGTGTAAACGTATCTTTAATGTCGACCGTACAGTGGCAGATCGAAGATTTTAGTTTGCCTCCGTTTGGGGTTAGCCTTGAGCCCGCTGCGGTTAGGTTTAAGTATAAGGACCCCAAACCATTTCACCTAGAACCGATGGCCGTTCGTCTCAAGTGGCGACCACGTACCGGAACGCACGCAGCATGGGTTTCCACAAGGTGGACTGATGCTCTGGTAAAGGTCGCGGGACTCCGCTGGATGCGGGTGGCGCGGGACCGGTCATTGTGGCATTGTGGGGATTCCAGCAATGACCGTCTTTCGGCTGATATGATGATGATGAAGGACCCAGATGGTTTTGGGAGGCTTGAACTCCTTAATTCCAATATTTCCAATTGATCAGCTAGTAGATTGTGCTGTCAAACCTCTGTGCTGCATCCCAATGATAATAGACTCCACTCCGAGCTTAGTGCCCGTGTCGACGATCTCTTCCAGCATCGCGATCATGCTCTCGCCGCCTTCCAGACCGAAGCGCTTCTCCGCCGGCCATTTGGTTGCGAAGTATTTCTCAAGGCTGAAATAAAAACGTTTTCAGACATTCCGAAACTGTTAAGGATATGCATAATGACGATCGATATCCTGCTTCTCCTCTACGGTGTGCTCATAGGACTCTTATTACTACACCATCGAGCTTAACTTAGGCACGCAGAGAATAAAACGCGTGTATGCTTTCATATTCGATAGATTGTGACCCTTATCGGCTCCTTCGTTTCTCTGCCTAATGTCACATACTTGCGTTGTGATGGGGAATGTCGTGTGCGGGTTGTTTGCAAGCGCGCGACCTGCTTAGCTACGAGTATGCTATTGAATGAATGAATGAATGAATGTTTCTTTATTTCAGGCAATAAACCCATTACTACATTACAATATATATGATACAAAGAAATAAAATAAAATAAAAATAAAATCCTTAACTAATACAAATACGTACAATTATTTGCGATTAACTTCCCAGTAGTATTAACAGTCTAAAGCGGCAAATACACTTCGTCGTTCGCCGCATGCTGCATGCGACGACCGCAAAAGTGTAAAGTTGCAAATACGGCGACCGCATTAGGTGAACGACGAAGTGTAATTGCCGCATTACAACATAGTCTTGGTGAGTCGTCTCATGATGAGCTGCTTCTCCTCAACGGTGTGGTCGTACGCGCCGGGCCGCTCGAAGCGGTTGCGGAGGACTGCACGGCGCCCACGTCATATAGATGCATGTGCTCCAGCTCATGCCTACACAACAGCTATATACCTACTGGATCCAGGCTTCCAACTAAATCTAGATAGCCATATTAACACATACTTACAACACAGCCTTGGTGAGTCGCCTCAAACCAAAGACAAGTGGTGGCAGGAAAAAGCTCGTCGCATGCAGTGGCTCGTGGACACAAATCAGCTCGGAGACTTTTACGGAGAGGTAAGGAAGCTAATCGGTACAAACCATCATGCAAAGGTACCACTTAAGTCAGTAGACGGTGACTACCTTCTAAAAAGCAGGGAGGATGTACTGAATAGGTGGGCAGAACACTTCAACTCTCTGCTCAACGTTGATCGAACAGCTAATTTACAATTTATTGGCTCCATACCCCAGCTCTCCAAGTATACAGAGCTCGATGACCCTCTGTCTCGCGACGAAGTAATACTTGCCATCAAGCAACAGAAAAATAAGCGTGCGGTTGGCGTGGACTTTATACCAGGTGAACTGCTGAAGTACGGCGGTGACGAGTTGCACTTGTCTGTGTGGTCACTATTTGTTCGTATGTGGGAGGAAGAACGTGTCCCGGCTAGTTTCAAACTATCTCGCATTAAGGCTCTGTACAAGAACAAAGGTGATCGTGCAGACTGCAACTCTTATCGTGGTATTTCACTTTTAACTGTCCGCGGAAAAGTCTTTGCCAGAATACTTTTAAACCGCCTTATGAAACTGTCTGAAGAAATCTTGCCTGAAACACAGTTTGGCTTCCGACCTGAACGGGGGACTTGTGAAGCAATTTTCTCTTTACGTCAACTTCAAGAGAAAAGCAGGGAACAAGGTCAAAATTTGTATTTCTGTTTCTTTGACCTTGAGAAGGCGTTTGACAGTGTTCCCCGTGAAGCACTGTGGATGGTGCTGACTAAACTAGGGTGCACAGATAAATTTATCCGACTGCTCAGACTTCTGCATGACGACATGGAGTGCTGCGTCGCTGTGGATGGCGACGAGTCGTGCTTCTTCCCCGTTACCTGTGGGGTAAAGCAAGGGTGCGTTCTAGCACCCACACTCTTCGCTCTGTACTTCGCAGTCGCTGTCCGGGAAGTCTTGCAGAATCAGAATTCATCAACAGGAATACGCATCCGTTTTCGCACCGATGGCAACATCTTCAACCTAGCCAGGTTGCGGGCACGCAGTAAAGTGTCGCATGTAATGATCACCGAAATCATGTATGCGGACGATCTATGCTTCCTTGCACAAAACCCAGGTGACCTGCAACAGCTTGTGACTGACTTCCACGACTCCTGTTGCAAGTTTGGCCTAAAGATCAGCATTAAAAAGACGGAAGTAATGTCTTTAGACATTCACGGTCGCGAAACACTGGATGTCAAACTTGGCGCAGATGTGTTGAAGCAGGTGGACAAATTCCGCTACCTGGGTAGCGTAATAACATCTTCGTGCGACCTTGATACCGAGATCAACAGCAGGATCAGTGCTGCTGCTGCAGCGTTCGGTAAGCTAGATGCCAAGGTCTTTCGCTCGCATGACTTGAAGCTAGGCACAAAGGTCTCCATATATATGGCAATTGTGCTGCCTAATCTCCTTTACTCATCTGAAACGTGGACCGTATATCGTCGTCACACCCGCACATTAGATCGATTCCACTTAAAATGCCTCCGTAAAATCTTAAAGATCAGCTGGCCCGACCGTATACGGAACACCGAAGTTTTGCGGAGAGCTAACGTAGGTGGAATCGAAGCCTATCTCATGAGACGACAACTTCGCTGGGGCGGCCACGTTTCAAGGATGGCGGCGGGTCGAGTGGCAAATCACATCTTTTATTCGGAACTTGAGGAGGGCAAGCAAAAGCATGGCGGACAACTCCTCAGGTACAAAGATGTGCTTAAGCGTCACATGAAAAATTGTGAAATTGACCCATTGCAGTGGGAGAACCAGGCAGCCAACCGCCAGAAATGGAGATCTTCAGTTAAAATCAAAACATCCACCTTTGAATCCCGTCGACGTATGGCTCTTGATTTCAAACGGGACGAGCTGAAAGCCCGACCACCTGCGGCGGTCAGCTATAACTTTGTGAATGGTGTGCTCACGTGCCCGTTGTGTACTCGGGTCTTCGTAAATAAGATCGGCTATGTGAGTCACACCAGAGCACATGAACGACATCAACGCCAGAGTTGAGGCAGTCGCCGAGGCCGAAACCGGTCAGGAGAGATTATTATACCTACTGGATCCAGGCTTCCAACTAAATCTAGATAGCCATATTAACACATACTTACAACACAGCCTTGGTGAGTCGCCTCATGATGAGCCGCTTCTCCTCGACGGTGTGGTCGTACGCGCCGGGCCGCTCGAAGCGGTTGCGCAGGTACTGCACGGCGTCCACGTCGTATAGATGCATGTACTCGACGCCTATAGGTCCGCAGTACACGTACTCGAGACGGTTTATAATTTCTCTGAAACAAACTTGAATTTTTGAGATCCGCTTTGCCGATTGTACAGCTTTAATTAAAAGTATTTAAGGAAGCCCTTTCTTTTTATAGCCTATAGAGAGACTTTTTAGCTTTTACGCACATGGTTGGCGTGTTCGACTATTGCTAATTGTTTAGGCGTTGAGTAAAATTGATAGTTGAAGCAATGACGACCGGATTAGCCTGGTTGGTATGGTAGTGATAGTGACCCTGCCTGCGAAGCGGTCGTGGGTTCGAATCTCGGTAAGGGCATTTATCGGCAATATTTGTTCCTGAGTTATGGATGTTTTCTATCTATTTAAGTAGGTATTTATTTATCTACATACCATCACGCCTTTATTCCTAAAAGGGGTAGGCAAAGCACATGAAACTTGTGTTCCAGTGCCCCTTTTAGCATAAATGTGGGTATAAAAGATCGACAAAATGTGATGTTGCAGTAATAGGTTGCTAGCCCAAATAAATGTATTTATCTATATATAATTAAGTATGTTACAGGACCTAACCTAACAGGAACCTACATCCTAAGCATTGAAGATACGGTTCGAAGGACCAATAAGTGTCGTTGACATTGTCGGCGACCGTAATTCCCGCTCGTTGCCGATCTTCAAAGTTCGGATGCAAACGGCCGTCGATGAGTATATTATGTATGTATGTTATTCTGTATGAAGGTACCTTAATGTTAACTTTGTCTCTTTTCCGCCGATAGCTGTTCTTTCAGGCAGTTCAAACTCCATATCCATATGCTCTTCTCCTGTAATTTACAAGAAATAATATATATTGCATAAGTCGCTGACCGAGAATCTGTCTCCAGATTTGTCTGGCACTATATTTGGCATCAAACTGAATCTTTACGAGCGATATCCGCTACAAGTCAGAAAATACTGCTTCACGCTACGCCGTAGCACAATTAGCGTTGTTTACCACATTCACTGCGAAGGGCCAAGAATCGCTACGTACGTAGCCGATCCCGTGGTTTTACCCTTATGTACCGGAAAGCGACTACGGCGTAGGCGGACGCTACGCGTCTCCCTGGCAGTGAAAGACAAGTGCTCATTCATTGCTAAGCTACACTCGTGGCGCTACGCCGTAGGTAGTCCGTAGCAGCTTGATTTCCACATGTAACGAAAAGCGCGCGTAGCCCTCTGACGCATGTGTGTCGTGATAAGCGCTGAAGTGCATGTTACATGACAAGTATGCTGTGGTTAATTGACAATGGGCCGTAAGCTGATGACTAGTGATGACACATCGAGATTCTACAGCGATAACACCTTGCCATGCCGTCATTGTCACATCGACTGATCATTATCAGTTAATGTTTCGTATATTTGAGGTTTCGTTGTGTTGACAGCTAAGTCAATGCATGTCCCTCTCTCGAACAATCGTTCTCGTCGTATTTGACAATACATTAATCTTATCTTATCTTATCGAAACATCCTTACTCACCACCAGGAACACGACTCCACATACCCACAGAGCAAGTAGTGGTTATATGATGGCTGCAGGCTCTGTAGGGTATTACGTGTTCTTCCTCAGTTGGGCTGCTCCAGATATGAGTGAGATGACATTCCGCTGCGTCATACTAGGTTGATACCTCAATGAGGAAGATGAAAATTTTAGCATGGCTTGATTATTTTTTGGTGACAGGAATAACCTTCCTTAGGACAAGAAAAAAGTTGCAGACTTTTCAGCTGCGTCAATTATTTTTGAAAAATATAATCAGTTTACTCACTTACGTTTTGGGTTTAGGACGGCGAATGAGAAACTTTCCTAAATTATTATAGTTAGGAGTTAACATTTGTTCTAAAATCGCACGAAACAAATCAAATGAAAATCCATTCCTTTAACGTCACTCACTGCCGAGAATTGCTACGCGCTACAAGCAGAAAGGATTCCTGGCAGTGAAAGTGTTAATACTTGATTTTCATTCGTTTGAAGCATTTTGGTCTTTCTATAGCAACCTGGGACTCAGGCGGTTAATGTAGATTGTAGACGGTAAACCAAGTAAGTTGAATAAATCACGGAATAAAAAATCCATTGTCTCATATTCCGTGGAATAAATACTGGTTAACCAACGTAGACTGGTTCCGAGTTCCCGGGTGATGATGGGGCTCTTCAGACCAACCGTGTTGGTGCCCGCCGTCCGGTATTTGTTCAGCATGTTTGCGGGGACCATCAGTCCCAGCGGGTCCACTTTCGCCAGGAGATGGCCACGCGCCTGATAAACAGGGTAGCATAAGTATTTTTACGTTCCAAATACTTTCATGATAGTCCATAAGCCCACTCCCAATACGCCTACGTCTCATGACAACACGATAAAATGCAGGTACTTGGCAGACGGTGTCAAAGGTGGCCAACTTTATTCTTTTTCCGTACTTCCGGCCATTTCAGGACTGACAGACTAATTTTTCAATTTTCAATTCAAATATTTATTTCAGGCTTTGCCCATACTAGTGTTAGTTAGGTACAGTCAAGTTCTCCAATATCTATACAGACAGCCTTTCAAAAATATCTATACATGAGTCTTATGTCAGTACTGTGTTTAGATATTTTTGAACGGTTGTCTGTATAGATATTGGAGAACTCAACTGTACAGTGGCGGAATGAAAAGGTTGATCAGTTTTCAAATCAAATCATTTACGCGTTGCAAGCACATGTTACCTTTTTAAACTGTGTATCAGACGAGAGTGATGTATTGAAAATTCCTTGACTATTAATAGTTGAACTTTTTATCAGTTTCGCTTAAAATTATTAAAACTATAAATGTGAGTAAGGCCTGCATCACACTGGAGCGGCCTGCGGTGGCGGACCATAGTAAATTTGACAGCTAATGACAAGTTTACTATTGACCGCCACGGCCAGGCCGCGCCAGTCTGTGAGAGGCCTAACAGGGTAACAGGTCCTGTCAATGTCATCATTGCTATTTCTTGTATACGTTTTTTTTTTCTTTTTTTAATTCGTTTTCCAAAATTCAAAGAGGTGTAGTGAAATGACATTCATTATGACGGAATGTGTCTGACGCTCGGTCGATAAAGCAGATACTGATAACTTATACTGATCAACCTTTTCATTCCCCGACTGTACAAAAACATAAAAAACTATTGTTAGTACGTATTGGCCAGTAAAATTAAATTTTAATAAATTATTAACAATAAAAAAATATAATAATAAAATAAAATTGTTGGTTTTCATTATGTCAAATCATTAGACATCATTACATCAATATTAAATAAAAGGTAAAGACTAAGGTTTACTCTCTCTCTACGATTAAAGGGCTTAATGATGCCACTGTCTCGTACTGTTGACGTAAATATACCTACCCTTACAATTTTCACTGGAAGTGAAGGAGTTTTCAGACTTTCGGCCAACTTTAGGTGCGATAATCTTCTGATTCTTGCTCAGCACAACTCGCCACCTGCTGCCATGCATTTTATCGTGTTGTCATGAGACGTAGACGTGTTGGGAGTGGGCTTATGGACTATGAACACCGTAATAAATGCGTTGGTTATTACAGACAATACCCAAATCACTATAGATATCTATTTTCCGCCCAGATATATATATTTGAAGAGTTCCGCCGATTCTTCAAGGATCTCTTTATTTATACTTTGGTACCTACATCATTAGCCGCTCAATTGGTTTCGAATTTTAACACATTCAGTGCCGGGAACCAGACTGGCGTAGTCGCTTTCCGCTACAATACGAGGAAAACCACGGGATCGACTACGAGCGTAGCGATTCTTGGCAATGAATGTGTTTTCAACTGCTTATTTGCAAATATTATAGCCTATGCCACTCCCACGATTATGAGGAATCCAACGACACCTCATATGTCGAACTCCATCAAACGGTTTAGGCTACAGGGCGTGTCAAATAATAAGACATACACATATACGTACATACATACATACGCTCGAAAAACATAACATAACCCTCCTATTCTTCGGCAGTTGGGTAAAAACGCAGCCTAGTAACACGACCTTTAGGGGTGTGCGAAATAGGCTTGTTGCGTGGTATTAAAATTGATAACGTCGTGTTGCTAAATGGATAGTAAACCATCAAATGATTATAATAAAGTATAAATTACAAAATATAATTCAAATCATAAAAAGATATGAACCTTGAAAGTTTAGAAAAAAAAGTTTTTTTATTTATTGTCCAAGAGTAAATTTAAAGGTACCAATAGAATCCCTACGCTTTTATAGAAACAAATTAGTATGACAACTATGGACCTAAACGCAGTATTTCGCGACCGAAACAGCAATTTACTTAATTTTCCATGCAACGGTTTAGTACAAATTGCACGGTGTGACGTCATACTTTAAAGCCAATCAGTATGAAGCGTTTCGGCTGCAGTCAGCGAGGTCCGTTTTTAACTCGATTTTTTGGGTATTAATGTCTTTTAAATGTAGTTGCTTCCATACAAACATTTGTTCATCTACAAAAACTGGTTCGAATGGCATCGTAAACAAATTTAAGGTCACAAGCCCAATTGGCAACTCTAGTTGCCACAAACAAGTGAGTAGTTAACACATTCACGGCCACGCTAATCTCGTAGCGCTACGCCGTAGTCCGTAGCAGGTTAAACCTCGTATGTAGCGAAAAGCGCTCGTAGCGCTCTGACGCATATGTGTCGTCATGGGCTGAATGGGCTAAACGCTACGGGAATCTCATCGGAATAGCGGATACTTAGCAGAGATGCCTCGTTAGCAGCCCCGTTTATTCTGTAACTTGTTTTAACCAAACCTTATCGTTCACCCACAAATAAATCTTGACGCCGCGATTCGTAGTAACTAAGCGTAATCAAAGGTCTAGATTGGTTAGGCGTGACGGGAGAGGTGAGGCCCAGCGCGTTCCGAATACCAGCCCAGGCGCTACGTTCAACATTTCGCATAAAATATGATGTCAATGTTGTTCGCACGCTCGCGTTCATGGTCATCGAACCTAAGGTGACATACCTACAAGACAAAATATTTATATGAAAAAACGTGGAAGCAAGTATCAGATTGACCTCAGTTACCTGGTAGCTGCGTATGAGTTGTTGGACCGCTAAGTGTAATTTTATCTTCTTCTTCTGTTCCGCTTCGCTGCTAACGTTAGTCTTTTTATCTTTTCTCTCTGAAGAATGAAGTAAAGAAGTTAGTGAATTACTCCTCTTCTCATCAGGTTGTCGAATTTTATTTTATTATTATAACTCCCGTCATTTTGTATAAACGAAATAGTATTTTTCACAATCGTGTTATAATAGAGAGCTTTTTAGTAGAGTACCGTGTTTAGGCCACGAAGCTTGCTGAGTGGCCTAAGTAAGGTACGAGATTAAAAAGCTTGATTATAACACTATTGTGAACAATACTTTTTGTACGAGTTCATTAAAATTAATTTTCTACGAGTCAACTGAACTAATTAAACAAACTCGATACTGTTGAAACGAAGTGCAGGTCATCGCTCGTACGCTTGTTGATATCTTAAAAGACATCAACGAGCGTACGACATCAAAGCGATTCTATTGGTCCAATTCATTACAGTTCAGTAAAGCAGCCACGTGATTGGTCGAATTTATTTTAGTTGTCTGGAGCGTATCGAAAAGTAGTTATTTCAATTGTTTTGACAGTAACATGGACTACAACTATGAAAAGAGTGACGTTGCAGTATTCTCTATGAAATCTTAATACACATATTTTAATCGTCGAGTACAAAAAATATTTTGAAGAAGTGTCGGTCTGTAGTTTTTTAGGGTTAACCAGTTATGTATGTAGGTCGTTTTTGGAAATACTACCTTAATACAATGTCGTTATTAAATTCAAACTTACTGACAGTCGTCGGGCTAAACTCGTCCTCAAATTCTTCTATCTTAAGATGGGGTCCCGATACGCTATTGTAAAAGTTATCCCAGGACTGCGGATATTAAATAATGTGACATTCATAAGCAGCAGAAATAAGTAAGTAGTAAGAAAAAACTCAACATTAAAAAATCTAGAAGTTCTTGAATAGGAAATTATAGTATTTATAATAATAATAATGCGATGTTGATTTGACAATCATGACGGTGTCCCGATAGTCGATTCGGCGAAAGAGTCTTGACCTTCAAAAAATTCTCGCCAGACGTCTGGATCAACGGATACGACGAGTAAAGGCTGAAACGCACTGAAAGTGGTGGTGGTGCGGCGCGGCGCGGTGCGGAGGCGGTACGGGTTGTAATGTTCGAACTAATGCGAAAGGGTCCGCACAGAATACCGCCGCGTAAAGGTCGATTTATATCTACAGACATTGAGCGTGCCAGTCACGTAGCGTGGCAGACAAAATAATATTCTTCTATACAAAGTGTACGTATTTACATCTGGGTCTGTCTGTCGGTTTCTGCGCGGCCGCGTTACGAGAGATGTAAATATTACGTTAATACACTATGTATAGAAGAATATTATTTTTGTCTGCCACAACACGTGTCTCACACGTGTGTCACAAATCGATCTTGACGCGGCAGGACGCGGCGTGGCGCGGTATTCTGTGCGGACCCTTTCATATTAGCTCGAACATTACAACCGGTACCGCCTCCGCACCGCACCGCGCCGCGCCGCTACCGCTTTCAGTGCGTTTCCAGCTTAATATCGGTACGGTTCCTATTCCTAGAATTTACGGTAAAAACTCACGGGATCTATGGAGCCTTTAGTCTTCGACCAGTCCAAGTACTGGGCCTCCAAGAAATTGGCGTTCGACCCGCTAAGAAACGACTCCGCATTTTGCGAATATTTGGCTACCTTCGGCCGGTTCAAACTCTGCAAACATATACCACCAGGGAGTCTATTTCACAGTTGGTATCACAGATGTATGAATATAAGGAGATCGGACATGGCGGCCGATTTGTATAGAGTGAGCCTGTCGCAAGTACATTAACCCACACAACGCCCAAGTAATTGACAATACAAAGCACGCACACATCTAAAACACACACACTTGTATACCTACACTGAACAGTTTGCTTGAGACATAAAATTGCGCTCTCAGTAGATAAACCCGACCTGAAGCCGAATTGGGCGTCGTTAAGCTGAACATTATTCCCTAGAATGTCGTCAAGCAAACTGTCCAGCACCTTTGCTACAACCGTGGCTAACGATAACGTAAAGCCGCGCGGGTAGCTAGTGAGATTGTAGGTTCGTAAGTTTGTATGTAAGGGTAATCTCCGAAACCGCTTATCCGATTTCAAGAATTCTTTGACCTGCGTGTAGAATGAGCTTTATGTATGGTTATAGGCTATATTTTATCCTGCAGGTTTGCCTGGGTTCTTTGCAATAAGCAGGTGAAGCCGCGCGGGCAGCTACTTAGGAAATAAAGAGAACTCTAAGAGTGAACTTGAAAGTTATAGAACTAATAAACAGTACGTAACTTACCGCAGGTTGGTTTCGTGTCAAAGCCTTCTGTGTAACATAGAGGGCAAGTGGAGTACGCGTCAATACTACCAAGGACATTGTTTATAAACAATATGTTTTTTTCTATTGGGTAATTTAAATTTATCGATTTTAGATGATTTAAAATGTTCTGTACGGAAAATAGTTGTAAAAATAAAAAAAATCTGGACTTAAAAATGGGTCAGTATGTTGTTGCTGACATTTCTGTCACATTTATGACTTGTTTATGACTTTTTCGGACCTTTTCCTAGGAAGAATAGAAAATGTTACTTACATGGCCAGTAACTATTTCAAAACATTTAATTTTTTGTAAACATTTACTTATTGTGCTATAATTGCTATAAATAAATGAAAATAATTTGTTTAAATTATTAAACTTCCCAATCAGGTTCTATTTTGAGGATAAATATATGTTGACTAGGCTTTATAACGAATAATATTATGCATGACTTATATATAAAATGTAGATAACCTTGATTTATCAAACTAGATGTTTTGTTTTTTAAGTGTCTTTTTCTTCCACATGTCCCTGCCCAGCACAGATTCCCACCAGTCTTGGTAAAAGACGTCAAGTTCGTTTGACTATTTGATTTTATTTGGGACGTCATTATTAGCTAATAAAAGGTATCCCCAATATTTATTTGTGTCTCAAGGGAGTAAAACGATGTATTTACGGCGAGGGTGGTACATTGAATCCAGAGTGAAGAGAAGATTCTAAGTTAGACTCCTGAGCGTAACGAAGGATTCAAGTCATTCAATTCAATAGTATGGTACCATCGACCTGATCCGATGATGGAGACAGAAGGTAGCCATGGGAATTCAGTACTTAAACGACGTAACCTCGTTGAGTTTGGGCTCGTTAGAATAGTCTCAATAAGTAGGTAGTTGATAATACCATGCATTATACAGAAAATAACAGTCGTCAATAAAAGCTTGTGTACCAAAAAATTTTTTTTGATATAAACTTTTCAATAGATTAGAATAGAATAATTTATTGAAAAATAGCCTTATTGCTAATGTTAACAATGTGCTTGCGTATTAAAACATAATAGGGTGGGTGCACCAGTCCCAAACCAGGCAAAGTCCCAAAATACGACTTAGACGCCATCTGTATCCTTTTTCAACACTTATTTGCGAACCCCCCTCGTTAATTTCGCCCCGGGCGGCCATTGTAGTTAGCACGTGTGATGAGTTAAGTTTTTTTAATCGATCCGAATCTTTGATTTTTACTCTGATTACTTCTCACTTTTTGTGTTTATGGGTTAGTGTTACGTGTGTTCTATGAGCTTTGTATATTATTTCCTTAAATATTGCTAGTTTTAATAGTAAATTTCCACTGGACAACTACTGGTACATTAAAGTTCGCGTTGTCTCAGTGGTTGACCATTTGGTTTGCTACTGGTGATATTGCTTTTTGTGAGATTCTTGGTTTATTATTGATTTTTAACAAACAGGCATGTTCACTTATTGACTTCTTACACAAAACGCTTTGAAAATGTAATGTGGTCCAGTAGTGGATACATTATTACATGCGTCTGAACTAGGATGATCCCGTGTCTCAGACAAAGATAATAATTACAAAGTAATTACCTAGTGCAATTTGTGCACAATAAAGCTATATTATATTATCATACATTTAGAAACAATTTTTATAGAACATAGTAATTTAATAATCTACTTATATTTATTTAAAATTAAACTATTTGTCATTTTTCAAAAACAAATAGCCTATTTAAAATTACGTTAGGTATACATAACTACAGTGTCAGCATCTGCATTAGACTAGGTCAAGCAAGTTTAGGTAAACAGAGTGCAATAAAATATGTGTAACAAATAATTGCTTGCGTTGCCGGCCTTCGCGTTTGTTTGTAGGACGATAAAATACGACGAGTTAGGTAGTTAGTGACTAAAATAGGTATACCTACATAATACAATAAATCGAAGATATTCTATAGGGTTTAGAAAATTTGTAAAAACATACCCTGATTTTTACCTTAAACTTTGAGATATGCCCCGTCGTTTTGAATCTCGTTTCAAAAGTAATTTGTCTCAAGTAACATCAAAACTAGAAATACACAAAAATGGTCCCCACCCAATGTCAATAATAATGTATGTAGCTACCTAACCACATTAAAAACGAGTCAAATGCGAGTAAGTTTCTCAAAAAATTATAAGCATTTCTTGCAGAAAAAACATACTACTCAGTGTCTGAATACCT
This sequence comes from Epinotia brunnichana, assembly GCA_963854355.1. NCBI lineage: Eukaryota > Metazoa > Arthropoda > Insecta > Lepidoptera > Tortricidae > Epinotia > Epinotia brunnichana. The sequence continues at coordinate 31,217,023 of OY977943.1, forward strand.
AGATTGCAGAAGTAACATTTAACATTTAATATCCACCCACTGAATAGATTAAACAAACAAAGCGTCGACCTCTCTGCCATTCACATGCCACGTTTGTACCTATATAGTTTAAATTTTAAACTACTTAGTGTATTGCAGTGCCCTTACAGGGTTGTGTTGAGACATACCAATATGTAGCGATAAGATCTTTTGTACACACAAGGCAATGATTAAATGAATTATGATACCTTTTTAACCCCCGATGCAAAAAGAGGAGTGTTATAAGTTTGACGTGTCTGTCTGTGGCATCGTTGTTCCTAAACGATTTGAATGCGGTTTTTATCCGAAAGCTAACGTGATCGAGATGGTTCCTAAACGTAGCTAACTACGTTTCAACAAAATCGGTTGCGTCGTTTTTGAGATATTGAACTTTGAAATGAAAATGTCGGGGGTTTTTCAACTTTTCTAAGTTGTAGTTATTTCGGCAAGTTTCCTAGCAGGGCATTCGGGATAGCAAGTCTCGTGGTCACATGGCTTTTTTAAGTAGGTAGGTACCTACCTAAGTAATAGGCGTCCACCCACTCCGTGCAAACCGCGTCAGCTAGCGTAATAGGCACTAAAGAGGAAATTTCTGTGAGATTGTAGCTTTGTAAGTTTGTATGTAATGAGTTCTCTCCGGAACTACACATCCGATTTCAAAATATCTTTCACCTGCGTGTAGAATGGACGTTCCGGATGGACATCGGCTTTGTCTTATCCTGCGCGTTCGCCTGCATTCTTTACAATAGGCACGTGGGCGAAGTCGCGCGGGCAGCTCGTAAGTAGTATATGAATATGACGAGATCACATTCGATGTTTTGATCCGAACACCATGGATTGAGGTGCAGATATTTACTTATGGTATGGCTTATTTTTATATCTCTACTTCAAAGATTTACAGTTTTCTAGTAGTGCAGATAGACTGCGTGATATCCGTAACGGCGGGATGGATGGTAAGTTCTAAATAAAACTAATATTTATATTAAAATGTATAATTGATTGATTCACTCAACAATAATATAACACCAAGTCACATAATTACAATAAAGACCCGATTAAAGGATTCAAGAACAGATGTAAACATTACCTGTTAAAGTTACACAATTTAATAAAACGGTTAAAATGATTGTAGAAAAATAAAACCTTATATACATTGTTTCGTCCTATCCACCCCTCCAATTCGTCTGACCAATTGGAGTATCTGAAAATACATTTTCTCTAAAATTGAGTACCTATTAACAAACCAACAATATTTCGTTAAATGCGTCTTTAATATCTTAACAAATCGGATTTCTCCTTACGTAATACATAACGGAATGATTAACTTACAAGCTACGTATAAAATAGCAAATATACATTTGTATAATCTTACTCACAACCGGTACCCGGCCAATATAGTCTTCTGAAAATATATTATTTATAGAGAAAACTAATAGTGAATGGGTATCAGATTCATGAATGTCCACCCGTACACTCTATGGTCACATATTTAAAAACCCTAATCACGATCTCTATGCTTCCTTCTCTTGCCAAAGAGAATGAAACCACCTACGTTTATCTCTAGCTACCTAGCCTCCGAACGCAATACACGTATGTACCACAATAAATATCCTGAAGATATTTTCAAGTGTTTCCTTCAGCACCACACTCCGCTTCTCCAACTCTTCCATCATCAGGTTATGAAGCCCAGAGCTACGAGTATAACCACTGCGATTTATAAATTTTATTGTGAAGCGGTCAAGAAGTGGTTGGTTACATTTTGTGGATCGTCCTCACGGCTCGGGCGGGTCCACGTTGTATAACCTCAAAATATATACTTATTTACAATGAGTGCTGACGACGTTCGCCTTTATTCTTTCCAAAAATTGGAAGGAGTTTCTGAAACGGAACGCACCACTGCTCAATCCTGACGATTCGTGTCGACGTTTTGGAACGCGACCGCAGCAGCCGCCTGACAGCTATGACACACAATCATCGTAATGTAAATTAATCATCTCGTGTCTCGTGATAATTATTATAATTAAAACTATTACTACCAAGCTGTGTTTGGATATTATAAACAAGCCTAGCTTACATGGTGCCGAAACCAGGGACAAGAAAAAATGGGCGACAAGCCAATAGAAGTCGTAAATATACCGCCACCAAAATGTTTCACGATAAACTCTAATAAAAATGTGGCCAGGACATGGAAGCTGTGGCTTCAACAGTTCGAATGGTGGTCCATCGCTACTAATCTGCTGCAGAAAGAGCCAGAAGTACAAGTCGCGGTGTTTATGTCGTGCGTCGGTCCGGACGCGGCAGCCATATTCGATACTTTTAGTCTAACAGACGCTGAGGCAAAGTCACTCAAAGAAATAAAAGCAAAGTTTACGCTTTACTTCACACCCAAGATAAACGAAACCTATGAAAGGTATGTTTTCAATTCTTTAATTCAAAAAGAAAATCAAAGTTTCGACGAATACATCACTGAATTGAGAACAAAGGTAAAAAATTGTGGCTATGAAAAACTTGAAAGCAATTTAATCCGTGACCGAATTGTTGTCGGCATAAAAAGTGATTCTACTAGAGAGAAACTACTAGCAGAAGGTAACCTCACACTGGAGAAGACCATTGACATTTGCCACTCAGCAGAGCAAGTCAAAATGCAGGTGAGCACAATGAAACAAGCTGCTACAGTGGACATGGTAACCCGGAATAAGATAACTACTGAAACGAATAAAAAGAAAAAACAGGATACTGAAGAAACATTCCATTGTGGTAGGTGTGATACAACTCACAGGCGGAGAAATTGTCCAGCATACAAGAAAGTTTGTCAGCGATGTAAAGGACGAAACCATCTCACCAAATGTTGTAAAATAAAAACGGTAGATACTCTGCAACAAGAGGATGAGGATGAAGATGATGGCTTTGTGGTGTCATCTCTGTATGGTGATAAAGATGATATGAAAGACTTAGATTGGTATGAAGAAGCATTATTGCCTAAAGGTACCATAGTCAATTTTAAGCTTGATTCGGGCAGCCAATGTAATGTGATTAGCCGGAAAATAGCAGACATGACCGAGACACACATCAGCCCATCCACTACAAGATTTTTAACATCATTTTCAAACCACAAAATGCCTGTTCTAGGAGAAGTAAAAATCGAAACCATTATTAAGGGGCAAAAAACACTTGTCAAGTATATAGTTGTTGATGAGGAAGTTTCACCAGTGCTAGGGAAGTCAACATGTGTCAATTTAAAATTAGTGAAGAGGATAAACACACTCACAATAAAAGATGACTTGTTTGAAGGAATAGGATGTCTCAAACAATACAAATATGACATTGATCTGGTTGACAATCCCAAATTGCCTATATGCCCAGCACGGAAGATCCCACACACAATAAGACAACAAGTAAAGGAGGAATTAGACAGCATGGTCGCACAAAAGATTATAAAACCAGTAACTATACCTACACCAGCTGTTTCACCGATGGTTGTAGTAAAGAAAAATGATAAAATTAGAATCTGCATAGACCCATCGGAATTAAACAAAAATCTAAAGAGGCGGTATTATCCACTTAATACAGTTGAAGAAATCACTGCACGCATTCATTCGTCAAAATGGTTTACCTTACTTGACTGTAAAAAAGGCTTTTGGCAGCTACAGGTCACACCACGCACATCTGAATACCTCACCTTTAGTACGCCATTCGGAAGATATTCCTGCTTGCGAATGCCGTTTGGTTTAGCATCAGCTCCGGAGGTGTTTCAGCAAGTCATGAGTTCACTGATTGAGGACATAGAAAGGACAGAAGTGTCAATGGATGATGTGCTTATACATGCCCCCAACAAAGAAGAACTGGAAAAGACTACACAAAAAGTACTAGAAAAATTCAGACAAGTTGGCCTTAAACTAAATAAAGAGAAGTGTGTTTTCAACACTCAGGAAGTAAAATTTCTCGGACACATAGTGACCAGCGAAGGCTTGAAACCAGATCCAGGGAAACTGGATACTATCTCCAAGATCAAGAGACCAGAAAATATAAAGGAACTCCAGAGGTTCCTCGGACTCGTAACTTATCTATCAAAATTCATAAAGAACATGGCTGATATCACAGGTCCCTTGAGAATTTTATTACAGAAAAATACAGAATGGGTTTGGGATCATCTACAGGAAGAGACATTCTTGAAACTAAAAAATCTGTTGAAGAACCCACCGCTACTCGGATATTATGATCCCAAAGCACCAATACTGCTATCAGTGGATGCGAGTAGCTATGCATGTGGAGGAGTACTTATTCAAAATGAAAAACCTATTGCCTACTGTGCCAAGTCATTCACTAAAACAGAACAAGGCTACAGCCAGCTGGAGAAAGAAGCCAACGCTATCCTAGTGGCTTGTAAGTAATTTCATACCTATATCTGGGGCTGCAAAGATCTAACAATTGAATCAGACCATAAACCCCTTGAAACAATTTTCAAAAAACCACTAACAGAGGCTCCACCGAGACTCCAAAGAATGTTTTATCAGATTCTGCCATATAATCCAAAAGTAACCTATAAAAAAGGCTCAGAGATGTTTATAGCTGACACGCTTAGCAGAGATTGTGAAAACCTCAGCAGTGAAGAACTAAATACAGAAAACCTGCAAATATGCATGGTTGTTCCATTTACAAAAACAAGGCGAGAACAGTTAAAAACAGAAACACAAGGATGCGAAGAACTTGCACAGTTAAATAACATGATACTAACTGGATGGCCGGAAAAAATAGAACAAGTACCCGACGACATAAAAAAGTACTGGTACTATAGAGAAGAGCTTAGTGTGTACAATGACATTATCTTCAAGAATAACAGAGTTTTAGTACCAACATCAATGATTCCCCTGGTAATGAAGCATTGCCACTTGAGTCATAAGGGTATAGAAGGAACACTAAAACTTGCACGAGATAATGTGTTTTGGCATAACATGGCACAAGATCTGACTGAGTATATAAAAAATTGCAAAGCTTGTATGAAGATACAGAAAGACAATCAAATGGAACCTATTGTAATGCAAGATGCACCTGAAAGACCATGGAGTATAGTAGCTACAGACTTGTTCCATTTGAAAGGGAAAGACTACATTGTCATTGCAGATGGTTATACTGGATTTTTTGACTTTAAAGAACTAAGAAACATAACTAGCTACAACATCATACAGGAATTAAAGTCATGGTTTGCATTATTTGGAATACCCGATGTGCTTTTGTCAGACGGAGGCAAGCAATATGACTGCCTTGAATTTAGACACTTTAAAAATGAATGGAATTTTGAGCACAGAATGTCAAGTCCTCATTTTCCACGCTCTAATGGATTAGCAGAACGCTATGTACAAGAAGCTAAGAATTTAATGAAAAAATGCATGGAAGATAACACCGACATCCAACTTGCATTATTGCATCATAGAAATACACCGAGACTAGACCTTGGATCCCCAGCTCAGCGACTATTCAACAGAAGAACCAAAACACTTTTACCAACAAATGAAAGACTTTTTACACCCCATATTGTAAAAAACGTATCAAAACAGCTTAAAAATTTGAAGAAAAAAGAGAAAGACCAGGCGGACAGAACAAGCAGCAACAAAGAGAGAAAAGAGTTTACCAGACAGGAAAAGGTAATGCTACGTCAAGGTCATCAGAACTGGGTACCAGCGGAAATTGTAATGCCAGAAGGGCATCGTGCCTATAAAGTCAGAACAGAGGACGGAGCAACATATAAAAGAAACTCGTGGTTTCTGAAACCTGCTGCTGCTAACCCTAATTTGTCCACAGATTCTGTTCCTGTCGCCAGGCCTACAACTCCAGTCCAGGAGATGGTCGCGCCGCCACCAGTAGCGCCATCACCACAGAGAGCACCGTCGCAGGAGAACACGCAGCAACCGACCACGTCGCCTGCGCCTGTCGTGCCTCAATCCCGAACTACTCGCGGTGGTCGTCAGGTCGTGGCCCCTGTGAGATACCGCTAAAGAAGGAAGATGAAACGGAACGCACCACTGCTCAATCCTGACGATTCGTGTCGACGTTTTGGAACGCGACCGCAGCAGCCGCCTGACAGCTATGACGCACAATCATCGTAATGTAAATTAATCATCTCGTGTCTCGTGATAATTATTATAATTAAAACTATTACTACCAAGCTGTGTTTGGATATTATAAACAAGCCTAGCTTACAGTTTCCAATTATTCGACATAGAAATGTTACATGGAAATGGCACTGACGCTTGAAAATCTAAAGAACTGCATTTCGGGCATGGAAACTGACGCAACAAAAATCCAGAAGGCACGAGCAAGTATTTGTCTATCGGTTAAACCAACGTGTCTTCAATATGTGAGAAATGCCGCCACAGCACAAGAAGCGACGTCCCACTTTGTAACAAAAAGTACTACTACCCGGAGGTTCACGAATTTCGGTGCATCTTGTACAAATAGCGTCAAATTTAGAGTGCTCGTGGAAGTCAACTAGTAAAAAATACATTAAAAAGTAACTTTATACCGAGCTGGAGTTACTAAACTTATTCTTCTCATCAGATGACATGTCCGAAACTCTTAACTCGGTGTAGCACTAGTTTGCTGCGGATGACAAACCGCGGCGATATCCTTCGCCCAATAGTGGGTGTTGGAAGGGGTGGGGGGAGGAATACCCAGACATGTTGCTGCAGGAAAAGCAGCGGCTTCGGTGGCGGCGACGTCCCGCTATGTAACAAAAAGTACTACTACCCGGAGGTTCACGAATTTCGGTGCATCTTGTACAAATAGCGTCAAATTTGGAGTGCTCGTGGAAGTCAACTAGTAAAAAATACATTAAAAAGTAACTTTATACCGAACTGGAGTTACTAAACTTATTCTTCTCATCAGATGACATGTCCGAAACTATTAGGACTTTGAAATAGTCTTTGAAGTCTGCTTGGAAAATAATATTTGAATTAGAAGAGGGCTTCATTCACATTGTTAAGAAAAGTAAATTGGTACCTTTAAAGCGCTGAAAGCCATTCTGATGGATTTGCTAAAACACAAACACTGACATACCTACATAGTAAAATCCCACAACGTAATTTCTGAATTTCACTTCACTGGGGAAGACTTTATCAACCGAAAACTATAATGGCCACGATTTCTTTGCTATAGTAGTACGTGGTATGGATGGATGAAATCAGAGATAATGAAATTAACAGTGGACTATTACCCCGAGGCTAAAAACAATTATCTTAAATTGTTCTCTTGTTAATATACGAACAGAATCCGCAAACGCAACGACGGTAAAGCAAAAGTGACAGACCTGAGGCATTGCAGTAGGTATCGACGAATTCTGTGAGAAAATCGTCGGAAACATGGCGACGGAGACACATAAAACAGTCTGATGTCAGACGGATTTGCTGCGTCGTAACTCGGTGTAGCACTAGTTTGCTGCGGATGACAAACCGCGGCGATATCCTTCGCCCAATAGTGGGTGTTGGAAGGGGTGGGGGAGGAATACCCAGACATGTTGCTGCAGGAAAAGCAGCGGCTTCGGTGGCGGTGACGTCCCGCTTTGTGACAAAAAGTACTACTACCCGGAGGTTCACGAATTTCGGTGCATCTTGTACAAATAGCGTCAAATTTGGAGTGCTCGTGGAAGTCAACTAGTAAAAAATACATTAAAAAGTAACTTTATACCGAGCTGGAGTTACTAAACTTATTCTTCTCATCAGATGACATGTCCGAAACTCTAAGGGCTTTGAGATAGTCTTTGAAGCCTGCTTGGAAAATAATATTTCAATTAGAAGAGGGCTTCATTCACATTGTTAAGAAAAGTAAATTGGTACCTTTAAAGCGATGAAAGCCATTCTGATGGATTTGCTAAAACACAAACACTGACATACATAGTAAAATCCCACAACGCTATTTCTGAATTTCACTTCACTGGGGAAGACTTTATCAACCGAAAACTATAATGGCCACGATTTCTTTGCTATAGCAGTACGTGGTATGGATGGATGAAATCAGAGATATTTAATGAAATTAACAGTGAACTATTACCCCGAGGCTAAAAACAATTATCTAAAATTATTCTCTTATCGACACACGAACAGAACAGAATCCGTAAACGCAACGACGGTAAAGCAAAAGTGACAGACCTGAGGCATTGCAGTAGGTATCGACGAATTCTGTGAGAAAATCGTCGGAAACATGGCGACGGAGACACATAAAACAGTCTGATGTCAGACGGATTTGCTGCGTCGTAACTCGGTGTAGCACTAGTTTGCTGCGGATGACAAACCGCGGCGATATCCTTCGCCCAATAGTGGGTGTTGGAAGGGGTGGGGGGAGGAATACCCAGACATGTTGCTGCAGGAAAAGCAGCGGCTTCGGTGGCGGCGACGTCCCGCTATGTAACAAAAAGTACTACTACCCGGAGGTTCACGAATTTCGGTGCATCTTGTACAAATAGCGTCAAATTTGGAGTGCTCGTGGAAGTCAACTAGTAAAAAATACATTAAAAAGTAACTTTATACCGAGCTGGAGTTACTAAACTTATTCTTCTCATCAGATGACATGTCCGAAACTCTTAGGACTTTGAAATAGTATTTGAAGCCTGCTTGGAAAATAATATTTGAATTAGAAGAGGGCTTCATTCACATTGTTAAGAAAAGTAAATTGGTACCTTTAAAGCGCTGAAAGCTATTCTGATGGATTTGCTAAAACACAAACACTGACATACATAGTAAAATCCCACAACGTAATTTCTGAATTTCACTTCACTGGGGAATACTTTATCAACCGAAAACTATAATGGCCACGATTTCTTTGATATAGCAGTACGTGGTATGGATGGATGAAATCAGAGATAATGAAATTAACAGTGGACTATTACCCCGAGGCTAAAAACAATTATCTAAAATTGTTCTCTTGTTAATATACGAATAGAATCCGTAAACGCAACGACGGTAAAACAAAAGTGACAGACCTGAGGCATTGCAGTAGGTATCGACTAATTCTGTGAGAAAATCGTCGGAAACATGGCGACGGAGAAATATAAAACAGTCTGATGGCAGACGGATTTGCTGCGTCGTAACTCGGTGTAGCACTAGTTTGCTGCGTATGACAAACCGCGGCGATATCCTTCGCCCAATAGTGGGTGTTGGAAGGGGTGGGGGAGGAATACCCAGACATGTTGCTGCAGGAAAAGCAGCGGCTTCGGTGGCGGTGACGTCCCGCTTTGTGACAAAAAGTACTACTACCCGGAGGTTCACGAATTTCGGTGCATCTTGTACAAATAGCGTCAAATTTGGAGTGCTCGTGGAAGTCAACTAGTAAAAAATACATTAAAAAGTAACTTTATACCGAGCTGGAGTTACTAAACTTATTCTTCTCATCAGATGACATGTCCGAAACTCTAAGGGCTTTGAGATAGTCTTTGAAGCCTGCTTGGAAAATAATATTTCAATTAGAAGAGGGCTTCATTCACATTGTTAAGAAAAGTAAATTGGTACCTTTAAAGCGCTGAAAGCCATTCTGATGGATTTGCTAAAACACAAACACTGACATACATAGTAAAATCCCACAACGTAATTTCTGAATTTCACTTCACTGGGGATGACTTTATCAACCGAAAACTATAATGGCCACGATTTCTTTGGTATAGCAGTACGTGGTATGGATGGATGAAATCAGAGATAATGAAATTAACAGTGGATTATTACCCCGAGGCTAAAAACAATTATCTAAAATTGTTCTCTTGTTAATATACGAACAGAATCCGTAAACGCAACGACGGTAAAACAAAAGTGACAGACCTGAGGCATTGCAGTAGGTATCGACGAATTCTGTGAGAAAATCGTCGGAAACATGGCGACGGAGACACATAAAACAGTCTGATGTCAGACGGATTTGCTGCGTCGTAACTCGGTGTAGCACTAGTTTGCTCCGGATGACAAACCGCGGCGATATCTTTCGCCCAATAGTGGGTGTTGGAAGGGGTGGGGGGAGGAATACCCAGACATGTTGCTGCAGGAAAAGCAGCGGCTTCGGTGGCGGCGACGTCCCGCTTTGTAACCAAAAGTACTACTACCCGGAGGTTCACGAATTTCGGTGCATCTTGTACAAATAGCGTCAAATTTGGAGTGCTCGTGGAAGTCAACTAGTAAAAAATACATTAAAAAGTAACTTTATACCGAGCTGGAGTTACTAAACTTATTCTTCTCATCAGATGACATGTCCGAAACTCTTAGGACTTTGAAATAGTCTTTGAAGCCTGCTTGGAAAATAATATTTGAATTAGAAGAGGGCTTCATTCACATTGTTAAGAAAAGTAAATTGGTACCTTTAAAGCGCTGAAAGCCATTCTGATGGATTTGCTAAAACACAAACACTGACATACATAGTAAAATCCCACAACGTAATTTCTGAATTTCACTTCACTGGGGATGACTTTATCAACCGAAAACTATAATGGCCACGATTTCTTTGCTATAGCAGTACGTGGTATGGATGGATGAAATCAGAGATAATGAAATTAACAGTGGACTATTACCCCGAGGCTTAAAACAATTATCTAAAATTGTTCTCTTGTTAATATACGAACAGAATCCGTAAACGCAACGACGGTAAAGCAAAGCAAAGTGACATACCTGAGGCATTGCAGTAGGTATCGACGAATTCTGTGAGAAAATCGTCGGAAACATGGCGACGGAGAAACAAAAAACAGTCTGATGTCAGACGGATTTCCTGCTTCGTAACTCGGTGTTGCACGAGTTTGCTGTGGATGAAAAACCGCGGCGATATTCATCGCCCAATAGGGTACTTTCCTGGGTAAAAAATATTAATTATATTTAGTCCGTCAGTTAGATTAGGTATCAAAAAATATTGGACACGTATTTTTTACTATGTCTATCAAACGAAAAATGGTGAAGATATAGCCCGTTAAATTTCCGCGAGACGTCACATTATGCTAAAAAGTGTACGATAAATAATGTGACGCCACGTGGAACTTTAACGGGCTATATCTTCACTATTTTTTGTTTGATTGACGATATAAAAAATACGTGTCCAATATTTTTTGATAATCTAACTGACGGACTAAATGTAATTTTTTTTAGGATTGTAGCCAATAGTGGGTGTGGGAAGGGGTGAGGGGGGGAAATCCCCAGACGTCCTGCTGCAGGAAAAGCCGCGGCGACGTCCCGCTTTGTAACAAAAAGTACTACTACCCTGAGAATCACGATTTTTGGTGCGTTTTGTACAAATAGCGTCAAACTTAGAATGCTCGTGGAAGTCAACTAGTAAAAAAAAACATTAAATGTAAGTTATTTTATACCAAGCCGGAGTTACTTAACCTATTCTTCTCATCAGATGACATGTCTGAAACTCTTTGGACTTTGAAATAGCCTTTGAAGCCTGCTTGGAAAGTAATATTTGAAGTAGAACAGGGCTTCATTCACATTTAAAATTGAAAAAGAATTTTAAAACGATATTTAAATATCGTTGAACGATGACGTTCATCGCGTGACAGTTGGGAATAAAAAAAATTGTATACCTAGAACGATACACAACGAAAAATTTAATGAGGATACAAGGATGTTTTCGAAATAGAACCAAATACAGGACGACGCGGAGCGTCTAAAGTATAAGAATACTTTCCAGGTTCTTAAGAAAATTAAGGTTTTTTTTTAAAATAAATATATTACAAAACGAGTATAAATTCTATCTAAATATAAATATGTTTTAATACAACAAAGTATAAATAAACATAGTATAAATACGATCTAAATAAATAAATAATATTTTTGGATACATCTCTCGTCGAACCTATTCGCGAAGACTTATAGTAAAGCAATACCTAAGTAGTTATAGTAAGTAGATACATTTATTTGACTAATAACTTAACGATTGTTCAAATAAGTGTATCTACTGTACAACGCGATTTATGTACACGTGGTACAAACTTATTACTTATTACATGAATATAAATTCAAACATGGTTTAGTTATCAAAATATAAAAATTACACCATATTTATAATGCTATAATGTGTCGTAAATGCTCTTGGAACCATAAAACGAATTTCAAAAATTTATCCGAAGTATTCTCACAAAATTACGCAGTTTTGATTGGCCAAAACTCGTTTCATTTGTTTTGTAAATTAAGTTACAAAATTATAGAGATATGATATAAATTAACGTGTATTCTTATAAAAATATTTAACTTTTATAATCTTTGTGAACTCAAAGCTCACTTTACTGTTGCAAATTCAACCGGGAACAATCTTATCACATTGGCATCCGAAGTTTTTTTACAAACCTGTTGCAAAAGCAACCGTGAATGTACAAGTTAAAGCCCAACCGCAGATATAAAATAAATGTAGAATGTCTATGAAATTTCGAAACCTTTCGTCACCGGGCGTCGCTGTCATATAAATACATAGAAACCAGTCGTGTCGCCGCGACATGTCGTCTGCTATCGGCGGTCGGGTTCCAACTTGTACCTTAATACTCTAATAAAGAGTGCATCACGACTTAAAAATTGCACATTTTCTGAATTAATTTTAACCATTGTCTTTTATTTCAAATATAACCTTAAGCCTATTACAATAAAGTTGCTGCCTGTCATTTATTCTTACATTTTAAGTGATTGTACTAGTTTGTTTAGTCGGCTTTCTTCGCCTTCGCCTTGGCTTGCGCTTTGGGCTTGCTCGGATAGATGACGAAAAGAGAGAGCTGCGCGCAGCATAGAACGTATGCAACGACGTTTTGTACCTGTAAAAACATACGAAAGTATGAATAGGTTTCAAAAAAAAATTAAGTATTTTTTGTAGCTGAAATATTTGTTACCTAACAGTAAAAATTATGTTTGAAACTGGAATCTAAAATACTAGTGGCTTTGTGAACTGTAGAACTCATAATTAATTTATTCGCGAGACTGTCTTCTAAAAAAACTTTTACTATAATATAAAAAAAATCTTTATATTAAATTATTGAACCCGCTCACAAAATTTGACGAGAATCGGTTGAAAAGCGAAAAAAACTGGACATATTTTTTTTTTGCCAAAGCTGAACCAGACAACTTCTTTCGCTTCGCTCGCTCGTTCAAAAATATCTAATAAAGTATGGAAGAGTTTCAATATGACTATAGTCCCTGGCAGATAATAAATCACTCCTAACACTTGTCAAAAATGCAGTTTTTTATAAGCTGTAAAACAACTATAAAACGTATTGCATTGAATTAGTTAGATAAGCACTTCTCGGTGTTTAATAACGTAATAACGACACAAAATATTGTAATTTAAATTTGAACTGCCTATTCGTGTCAATAAAGTGTATATTACTCACAATAAGGAAGTTGTTCTTGAGAATGATGCCGTATAGCAGCCACATGAAGGTTACGACTGAACCGGAGAGGATCATAGGGAAGGGTAGACCCTCTGTACTCTGTTTGGCGATAATCTGCTTCTGTAATGTTAAAAATAAAAAGATGTTATCAAATCTGCTGTTCAGAAAATAATCATTATTTCCCTTGAGGGCTCAAAGTTGTATTTTTCTTCCCTGATATTCCCTGTTTAATTTCATATGTATGTGCCGCTCGATAGCAAAATTATTTACGCTTGAATCCCTTGTTACGCTCAGGATTCTGTTGTAGAATCTTTCGCTTCACGTAGGATTCAATATCGCGTCGCCAGTTTCACCATCTAATTTTAAAGAAGTGAAATGGTAATAATAGGGCGGTATATTGAATCAATATACCGTCCACGCAGTATGTCATTTAACATTTTGCTCCGTTGAGACTCTACTTTTGTTACCCATTAATGACAACTATTATTACCATTTCACTTTCTTAGAATTAGACGGTGAAACTGGCGACGCGATTAGATCAAACCGGAGCGACCGGAATGATTGGCACCATTTTTGCACTGTCATATTATCAATCATTTCATTAATCGACTTCATATTTGCCAGCTTGCATGACACAAAAAATTGCCTACTAAAATCTTTATTACCTATATAATAATATATTTTGACTCCCGCCTGCCTGGTAAAGGTCGCGGGAGTCCGCTGGATGCGGGTGGCGCAGGACCGGTCATTTTGGCACTCTTTGGGGGAGGCCTATGTCCAGCAGTGGACGTCTTTCGGCTGATATGATGATGATGAATATATTTTGAACTCACACATATAACATGTAATACAGCTAAACATCTAATATCGATATAATGTATTTAAAAACGATAAATTGGAAGTAATTGTGATTGTGACATTTCGACCACGACCACTGAGTCCGCTACCTGCGCGTAGCTGATCATCCGAGCGCTGAAAAAACACCTTGCCCACCTAACTCAAGAAAGTTGTAGTCCGAAAGCCCACTCCCAAAATGCCTACGTCTCATGACAGCATGATAAAAAGTTCTGCTGAGCGAGGATCAGATGATTCATCAATCATCATCATCAACATTTAAGAGCTTGGCTCTTGTCGGTGGAGTAGGCGCCAGTTCTTTTGATCCTCGGCTAATTTCTTTAGGTCCCGGTAAGACAAGACATTTGCTTTTACTTTTAGTTGTTGTACAAAGGTTATCCTGGGATATGATTCACCTAAAATTGGCCGAAAGTTTGAGAAAATCTTTCACTTCCGGTCAAAATATTAAGGGTATATTTACGTCATGTGACATCATGACGACATACGGTCAACCAATTTGATTCCTAGGCCATCATAGAACCTTGCCGTTGTAAATGCTATGTCAATACGGGTTACTAGGATTATTGCGTCGCTATGTAGCAGTTAAAATGACAGCGTTCTACGGTGGCCTAGGAATCAAATTGGTTGACTGTACATGGTATCATGCAGTCCTTTTTCCAGCGCTGAAAACACCGCACAGATCTAACTTGGGTGACTTACCAGTCCGAACAGTGGTGACGCGATCAGATAGAACATGAAAGCGGTGAGGATAGTCCCAAGTCTGTTTTCCACAACCGCAGGATCTGCCACCTGCGCGTAGCTGATCACGCCGGCAGTGAAAGCGCCCCACAGACCCATCTCCATCCACGCTTTGACCTGCAAATTCAAAAAATTCAAAATTCAAAAAATTCAAAATTGTTTATTATTTAACTTATATTTTAATACAGATTTGTGGAATCCTTAAGTTAAAAACTTGTGTTAGGAGGTATTCGCTCTTTCATACAAGGTATTTAAAAAAATAGTTAAAAATAAAATTAAGCTAGGTATATTATATTAGTCCCAATTATCCTAAATATACTCAAGAGCAATGGGAGATGATGATCCTATATCAAGTTTCAGTAACAATTTAAGAAATACTCACTGCTCATGAGTATAGTTAGTCACATAGGTCTGTTGGAAAACTAAGTAGACTTAACTGCTGAGCCCCTCAGTAGGAGGACTTAGGAAACTGTTGCATGTGTGTGAGCAGTATGCTAATGAGCATGGCCTTAAATATAATTGTATTAAAAGTGAAACTATGATTTTTAAGGCTGGTAATAAATGTCCTTTGAGTTTTCCTGCAATATTATTAAATGGGGTGCCATTGAAAAGGGTGTCTGTTTTTAAGTATCTTGGACATATTATATGTGATGATCTCAAGGATGATGAGGATGTAAAAAGGGAGCGGAGGGCCCTGGCAACCAGAGCCAACATGCTGGCACATAGGTTTAGGCGATGTACACTACCTGTTAAATTAACTTTATTTCGAGCTTTTTGCACAACATTTTATACATGTGCCCTATGGACCAGCTATTCGCTGGCGGGCGCTGAGTGCTCTCCGCATCCAGTATAATAACGCGTTCAGGGCGCTGTTGCGGCTGCCACGCTGGTGTAGCGCGTCCGGTATGTTCGCGCACGCGCGCGTGTATGGTTTCCCGGCCATCATGCGTGCGCGATGCGCAGCCACACTCCGGCGCCTGCGGGACAGCCGCAACAGCCTCCTGGCCGTTATAGCTGACAGGATGGACAGTCAGCTTGTCATACATTGGACCAGAGTACACTCTATAGTCACCTCGTACACGTGAGTGTCCTGGTTCTTTTACTTTGAAATAACTAACACTAGTAATTAAGTAGGTAAACCTAGATAATAATTTTAACATGTATGGACCCGTGGTTGTCTGAATTAAACGATTTTTATTTTTATTTATTAAATATTATTTAGAAATATTAAATATATACATATATATTAGAATAGGTACCTAACTAAATTAAGCTAATAAAATTACTGATATTGTTAATCCTGACAGATGCGAATGCATTCGCGGAAAAAATACGGATTCAGTTAAACGACAAAAAAAACAGATAAGTATTTTTACTCCTAACATATACCCTGGTTTGTCACTTTGGCGCTGTTTTGTCAGATTGGCGAGTAAATTGGACTTGAAAACAAATTAAAAATATTTTATTTTTTCGAACATAGCTTTAGAAATTGCTTGATATTTAAATTTACATGGATTGAGATAGGGAGATCTCATCGAAGGTAGCCTAGGAAGCTACGGTAGCCTAGTGGTTCAAGCATGCGGCTGTCAAGCGGCGGTCGTGGGTTCGAACCCCTGCTAGTTAGTACCAATGAGTTTTTCGGAACTTATGTACGGAATATTTACCGTTAGCTTTTCGGTGAAGTAAAACATCGTGAGGAAACCGGTCTAATCCCAATAAGGTCTAGTTTTCCCTCTGGATTGGAAGGTCAGATGGCAGTCGCTTTCGTAAAACTAGTGCCTATGCCAAATCTTGGGATTAGGTGTCAAAGCCGACTCCGGGCTCCTTTTAGAGGCACAACCGGGAATAACACTAGGAGAATGATGATGAGATAGGGAACTCTAGTGGCCCAGACGACATCGCCAAATTTAGATATCTCTTTTCTTACGAGTAACGTCCTGATTATAATCAATGATGGCTCTATTTTGTGGGGAAGTTGCGTTTATATCTCCATCGCACTTCCCCTAAAATCATATTAATATTTATATTTAAATGAAAAATATAAATCAGGAATCTAACGGATACTTGCATGGAACGCACAAGAATTTCAATTTCTGACACATCCTATCCTATCCTATACTATTAAGCGAGCAATATTTGTATATAAATTTGCAATCACGTTCTCGGAAACGGCTCTAACGATTTCGATGATATTTGGCATACATGGGTTTACGGAGGCGAGAAATCGATCTAGATAGGTGTCATGTCCGGGAAATTTCGATTTCTCCGTATTTTCTCCGAGCTCGGTCGCCCAGGGACTTATGTACAATAATGTGTCTGCTAGACGGTCGCCAACACGCCTCCCCGACCGAGCGACCTTGGTCGGCACCGACCGCTGTAGCATGAAATCTTGCTGCAAACAACTGTCTATAGTCGCTCGGTCGGAGGGGCGTGTTGGCGACCGTCTAGCAGAGGCGTAAGAGCTTGGAGCGAGATATTTTCTTTATAACTTGTTACGCACCTTCTCCTTCGTGTAGCAGAAGTAGATGCTAAGATAGACGATGCTGAGCGCGATACCGAAGAAGTTGACGCGGATCATGGTGTCGTCGCGCAGGATGAAGCCATACTGCAAGTTCAGCACTCCCCTGTGGAGGAGGATAGTCCAATATTACACATATATACCCAACAATTAATATTCATCATCATTATCATCATCATCATCATATCAGCCGAAAGACGTCCACTGCTGGACATAGGTCTCCCCTAATGAGTGCCACAATGGCCGGTCCTGCGCCACCCGCATCCAGCGGACTCCCGCGATACCAGGTGGGGCCTACCCACGCCGCGCCTTCCGGAACGTGGTCGCCACTCGAGAACCTTTCCGCCCCAACGGCCATCGGTTCTACGTGCAATTTATTTATTTATCGTATGGCGGTTACACACTGGTAATACTCGTACATGTATTCGTATCGATGTCGCTGATAGAGTTCCAGTGTGCGCTGCGAGGTTCAGAAGGAACAGTGCAGCTGCCGAGTTTGTTGTTCTTTTAGCACCACCCGGAGGTCACGTGTAGGGTTTCTAGGGTTATTCCTACGGACGTAGAACAACAACGACGTGCAATGTGCCCCGCCCACTGCCACTTAAGTTTAGCGATTCGGAGGGCTATATCGGTTACCTTTCAACAAATATTATTAGAGCCTTTTTATTTCCTTAATTTATTGAATGGTATGGCATACATTATTTGGCCTTTGAGTTTGTCACTCTTCCACCCAGGGGACATGTGCAGGGTTGTGGTAGGTAGCTCCTGCGGACGCAAGTGACAGTTGTCCCCCCTTTGTCAAGTGAGTTGGCAACTCGACTGTTAGAGGTTTTTTAAGCCGCCCGAAGGCCTCTAATTCGGCTTAACGACTACTGTCATAGTCAACTACTGTTGTAAAATGTGGCCACTGGTATGTCAACGGGTCATATCCCCATTTTCCTGTCTCTATCTTTCGAAATCAGAATGACATGGACACAAAACATTCTACTCGCAGCCCAGGTCGAAACGCTAAACATAAAAAGATCTCTTCCCGATATTGTTTACAGCACACATGTAGTATGTACTATATCGGTACTATGATTAAATATGTCAATCTATAGTAGAATAGGGATAAGATTACGATAACCCGTTTAAAGGTATGACGCTATCGTTGTTATCTCGACACTTTAATTTAAACACGAGAAGCCAATCTTGTAGTAAGTAATTATATCTTTTGTCTATAGTACTTTTACGGCGATTTCGAGGCTGTCTAAATTGAAGTACCCCGACAATGTAACATAGAACCATACTATTGGGGCAGCGATATGGTAGAGATATCATGCTAGTTCTGCTGATTGGTAAACGGCCTTGGTCTTTAAATGCATTCCGCTATTCTGACGTCGAATTGAACAATCGCCTTGTTCAATATCGACGGCGGTTTCCGGTTATTGATACAGCACTGTCGGAATACACATTTGGTGATTAGAAGTGTAGCAGCGAGGCTAGCACAACTAACACTACAACGAGACGCGAGACTAGAAAATCTATCTTCTTTCTAATTTGCCGAGTTCGAATGAAACAGGTATCGTTGAGTCGCGCTCGACTTGATTTGAAAGCTATGTAGTTTGCCTAGCCCCCCAGATACCACCACCAACATACGATTAAGGCTCCACGGGGGCTACCATGGCGCAGGACAGGCATTTATGCGTTGGAATGCGAAGAAAGTATATGTATTTCTCCGTCTAACGCATAATTCCGTCCTGTATACGACATCTATCGACCATCGATCGATCAACGTTAAATATGGTACCGGCAGCTGTCATCCCATAGAAAGTTTTCAAACTTTACTACTTAGCACTAAACGAAAAGGAAGTTCGTTCGTGTCTTTTATTTATTTATTTAAACTTTATCCTGGAATCGTCAAACAGTAAAATACATGTTATAATAGCTGAAAGAATACAGTTACCAAACTACACACATTATTATAACTATCGAAGTAATAGCAGAGGAGGAGGAGTCTCAATATTTGTTCACAATGATCTCAAACACAATTTTATTACAGGATTATGCAAAGATGACAATCATTATTTATGGATACATTTGAACAAATTTTCTTTAGATATTGGTGCTGTATACAAACCCGAGAGAACGACCAATGAAGAATTTCTAGAAACATATTCTCAACAGTTACTTGAACGTAAAAGAGTATTAGTATTCGGTGACTTTAATTATGATCTGCTAAAACGGAATCATCCTACTCTAGCCTACAAACGTATGTTTCAGGAAAATGGATACAATATTCTTAATAAAATTGAGCCGACTTACTGTACAAGAGAGACTTTAAGCACTAAAACAATACTGGACCACGTGTCCTCTAACGTAAACAACATTTCCTACCATTTAGCAGTCGTGGAATCTACGATCTCTGATCATAAGCAATTGTATCTGGAAGTTCATAAATTTAAACCTAAGAAAAATAGAAGTGTACAATACCAAGCCATCGACTATAGCAAATTGGATAAGGAACTAGAAGCAGCAAACCTAAGCACATGCAATGACCAGTATGAAGAACTGGAACGAATTATCTTAGAGTGCATAACAAAAAACAAAATAATAAAAACGAAGATAGCTAACCCACCTAGGAGTGATTGGATAACGAGAAATAGCATAGAGGCAATTAATAAACGCAATGAACTTGGTTATATGCATATGAGATTTATAGACGACGAAGCTGTGAAAGAAGAATACTTACAACAAAGAAAAGAAGTTCAAAATACTATTCAAACCACTAAAAGTACTTATTACCAAAATTTATTTCAAAAATGCTTAAACAAACCCCGTAAGATGTGGCAATTAATACAAGAACTAAACAGTAATACTAAAAAGCAAACCCTCCTCAAAAAATCGATACCGTTAATGGCCATATAAATGATGTCACGGAAATATGTAACCACTTTAATCATTTCTTTGCAAATGTAGGACCTTCATTAGCAGATAAAATCCCTGCACAATATCATAACATCTCAGACAATATCACATCGTGCAAGAGCTTAACCGACTTAAATTAATTTTCGCCTACAACGATGGACGAGGTCGGCAAGATAATAGACAAACTGAATTCTAATACAAGCACGGGGCTCGATGGAATTACCTGCAAATCAATTAAATCAGTCAACAATCAAATTTTAATACATTTGACCAACTCCATTAATAATTGCTTCAAAAGAGGTTTATTCCCAGATTCCCTTAAAATCGCTAAAGTTAGCCCTATATTTAAATCCGGTAGTAAAACTGACCCCGGTAATTATCGTCCGATCTCTCTTCCTGTAATTTCAAAGATCATGGAAAAACTAATTTATAACCGGCTAGAGCAACATCTGAATTCTATTAAGTATTTGTCCCCCAAACAGTACGGCTTTCGCCCCAAATCAAACACACTCTGTGCGTGTATAGATCTAGTAACTAATTTAAAAAATAAAATTGATAAAAAGGAATTGGCGTTAGGTGTATTCATTGATTTAAGGAAGGCCTTCGATACGATAAGTCACAAACTACTTCTCAAAAAATTGCATTCTATAGGAATAAAGGGAACAGCTGCCAAAATGCTAGAGTCTTACCTCACAAACCGTCATCAAATTGTAAAAATTGGTGATAGTAAGAGCATCCCCGAAAAAATAACTTACGGTTTTCCTCAAGGCTCTATTTTAGGACCTTTGCTATTTATAACGTACATTAATGATATATGTGATCTCAATCTGAATGGGTCTATCTCTTTATATGCGGATGACACAAGCCTCTTTTACTTTGGCAGCTAAATAAAGGACGTAATAAACCAGGCGCAAAGCGACCTAAATACCTTACATGAATGGTTCCAAGAAAATCTACTGACTATAAATGTAACTAAGACTAATTACATTATTTTCAGCGCAAAAAATAAGAAATGTATCGATCCTCAGCCTTTGACCATAGACAATAAATCTCTAACTAAAGTAGACTCGGAAAAATACCTGGGCCTAATATTAGACAGTCGCCTATCTTGGAAGCCACACATTGAGAAACTTCGGTCTAAGATGTCTTCCCTAATGGCTATGTTAAGAGGAACAGTCCGATGTTTTCCAAGATCGGTTCGGTATACTATTTACAACTTTAGTAAAATCACATATTGAATACTTGATCGAACTCTGGGGATGTGCAGCCAAGACAATTTAACTCCATTACAAAGAGCTCAAAATAAAATTATAAAACTTCTATTTAATTATAACTATCTAACCGAAACTAAAAAGGTATATAACGAAACGAAACTAATGACCTTGTCTCAGTTGTATAAATATAATACATGTATACTAATACGTAAAATTCTTGACAAAAAGATCCAAACCCAAATGGTGAATGAATCACCATAAAATCTCATATAACAAAACGTTCAGCAAGACGTCCAAATGACATATGTCTTCCAGTTCCACGTACGACATATTATGGGATGAGAAATCTAATGTACGAGGGTGCGCAGCTATATAATAAACTACCTCACCAATTAAAAGACACCAAATCCTTTATTGCATACAAAAAGACCCTTAAAAGACACACTCTTCGGAATTTGTATAATTTTTTGGGCGTAATTTTTGGTACGTTCTACAGACGAACACTGCAAGAAAAGGGACAAAAAAGAAATACATAAACTTAAACATGAAAACCAAACTATGAAACATAGGTATTAAAATTATATAGTAATTAAAATTAGAAATTAGTTAATTGTTATATATAAGTAACCTTTATAAAAACCCATATCTATACTACGGTTATGAAAGTATATATATATATATATATATATATATATATATATATATATATATATATATATATATATATAATAAAAAACAAATAAACATAGTAATAGTTATGTCATAACTCATAAAATAAAATAGTATCACATTGCTATCACAGTGGCTATCATCATAGCGATTGAAAATCGGCACGTAATAAAGACCTACAACTGCAGCGCTCGGCCTACCGGCTAATCAGTTACTATGCGATGGACAATAGAAATACTACTTTTGTTTGTAATTCTACCCACTTTGTTGTGCATATTGCGGTGATACTATTAAATAATATTAAGTCTTTTTTAAATGTATTCTTTGCATTCGTATTCGTACACGTTGTTAACTTAGACATTAAGGCATGTTATTGTATTTCTCTAGATAAGCGAATTGTATTCTTTTTAGAGAAATAAATTCTTAAACCATAAACTTTATTGCACGAACAAAACATATAAAGGCGGACTTAATGCCTTAAGGCATTCTCAACCAGTCAACCGCAGGGCTAAACAGAAAAGTGCAGGAGAGGGAGATAGATAGACGAACTAACTTCGTATTCGTTTCGCGGTAGCCGCTTTGGTGCCAGGCTAATGAAACTTTAACCCACTAGAACCATATTATTAGCCACACAGACGCTTCAATAATGGCCGCCGACTAAGGCCGCGTTTGTGGAAAGGCGACGCGTACGGCAGCTCGAGACGTGTGGCGTCAGGCTAGTATGGGGACACATTTGCTAGTGACCTGACAGGCTAATGAAAGTTTAACCCACTAGAACCATATTAGTTACGCAGAAACACAGACGCTTCAATAATGGCCGCCGACTAAGGCCGCGTTTATGGACAGGCGACGCGTGCGGCAGCTTGAGACGTGTGGCGTCTGGCTAGTATGGGGACACATTTGCCAGTGACCTGCCATGCTAATGAAAGTTTAACCCACTAGAACCATATTATTAGCCACACAGACGCTTCAATAATGGCCGCCGACTAAGGCCGCGTTTGTGGAAAGGCGACGCGTACGGCAGCTCGAGACGTGTGGCGTCAGGCTAGTATGGGGACACATTTGCTAGTGACCTGACAGGCTAATGAAAGTTTAACCCACTAGAACCATATTAGTTACGCAGAAACACAGACGCTTCAATAATGGCCGCCGACTAAGGCCGCGTTTATGGACAGGCGACGCGTGCGGCAGCTTGAGACGTGTGGCGTCTGGCTAGTATGGGGACACATTTGCCAGTGACCTGCCATGCTAATGAAAGTTTAACCCACTAGAACCATATTACGCAGAAACACAGACGCTTCAATAATGGCCGCCGACTAAGGCCGCGATTATGGACAGGCGACGCGTGCGGCGGCTTGAGACGTGTGGCGTCTGGCTAGTATGGGGACACATTTGCCAGTGACCTGCCATGCTAATGAAAGTTTAACCCACTAGAACCATATTACGCAGAAACACAGACGCTTCAATAATGGCCGCCGACTAAGGCCGCGTTTATGGACAGGCGACGCGTGCGGCAGCACGAGACGTGTGGCTTCAGGCTAATAATGGGGACACATTTGCCAGTGACCAATTGACCATTGCTTAGCTTAGCAAACGTATCAATTTAATATTCATATGGGCATAATATTGGCTTAGAATTAAATACAGAAAAAACAAAAGTCATGACAAATAGCATACTAACACCTGTAAACGTAAACAGTATACAGCTAGACTATGTTCAGGAGTATGTATACTTGGGAAAACAAATGTCATTCCGTAAATCCAGACATCGAGACGAATTAAATAGACGAGTCAAAACAACATGGAACAAGTTTTGGAGGTATAAAGAAGCACTGAAATTAAATATCCCTATACATATGAAAAAGAAAATTTTGGACTCATGCTTACTGCCCTGCCTTTCATACGGATGCCAAACTTGGATATTTAATAAGTACACAAAAACACAACTAAATACGTGCCAGAGAAGTATGGAACGCAGCATACTCAACATAAAACGGAAAGACAGGAAAAAGAACGTTGATATAAGAAAAACAACGAACGTTCTGGATGCCTTATCTCACTGCCAAAAATTAAAATGGTCGTCGGCTGGTCACGTAGGGCGCATGCACAAGAAAAAGTGGACTTATAGAGTAACGAAGTGAGCCGGACCATCAGGGAAACGGAAAAGTGGCAGACCGATGGAAAGATGGTCCGATGAAATAGTAAAGCAGCGGGAAAAAACTGGATACAAATCGCTCAAAATAGGAAATCATGGATGGAGATGGAGGAGGCCTATACTCGAAGAGAGGTCCTTAATAAAGAATAACTTAAATCTATATACCAAACATTTAAATATATTTTGAAATGTATAACTTTAAATTAATTGAAAAATCATGCATGTTAAATAATTTATTAAGGAATTAAATGGCTATAATAATAATGGGCACAATTAAACATTAGCATAACTCGTGTCGCAAAATACATACATAAGGAAAATATTAACAATACTATAAATATGAAATATTTATCCTTGTAGATACGTAAACAACCGTTTTACTAATAAGCTATACTCATGTAAAATACATATTATTTTTTTACATGAAACGTGCCTGCGTCTCTCATCTTTGTCGGCAGCGGCACCTAAACTTTAAAAATAAACTTTGTACAGATATTTTAGATTGAATAGCAATAACGTACCGGGACGCGAAGGGTTGGCATCCACAACTTTGTTGGAGTATATCATTAAATTCATTAATAAGGTCGATCCTTTCCCTATGTACATAAGTATACTTCTTTCGTTTGTGTTGTGTTAGTGATCAACAAAAATAATGACATTCCCTTAGTGTCCCCTTGCTTGTAGATGTCCCAAGCACATGGAACCCGAGAACCTCTGACTCATCGTGACTATATGGTAGGTAGTACTCTAACTTACATAACCAGACCGCCGGAGAAAGACTTGAGAAGCACGCCCTTAGTGTCCCCCTGCTCGTAGATGCCCCAATATTACAAGACCCGGAGAACATCTGACTTATGTTCCAGCACAAGAAGGGAGACATTTTATAAGAGCCGGAAAACATCTAACTGATCGTGGTAGCACAGTGACTTACATGACCAGACCGCCGGAGAAGGGCATAAGGGGCACGCCCTTAGTGTCCCCCTGCTTGTAGATGTCCCAGCACATGAAGGAGCCGGAGAACATCTGTGCCATCGTGACCACCGCCGCGACGGTGCCCACGATGTTCTTGTAGGGCTGCAGGACGTCGGATAGGGCCTCCATTGTGTCCTGGAAGAGATTTTCGATTAGTTGGAAGTTTTGAGAATTTTAAACTATGTTTATAGGTTCCCTGGTCAATGGCAGCAAAATATCTTGCGTCACGTATTGGCAGAAGGATTAGAAGGTAATATCCACCATTTTATTTCGAAAAATTCTTCTCTTTTTGAGATGATGCAAAATTCGATAATACCTGGTAATTATGTTCAGGATTTGTTTTATCTTGATTAGATTAGATACTACCAAGGTTCTAATCAGAACCTTGACAATGAAGGGGACGTGATAATGTACCAACTAGATTTTTTTATTGTTTTAATTTGGTTGGCCTTGGCTAACAGTGCAAGGTAAACAAAAGTTTTTTTGTACTAAGGCCCGATTCGTAACGGATCTGCCAAATTGAAAAAGCTGTAACTGTAAGCCAAGTGGTTTATTTGTCTAAATTGTATGATTTTATTAAAAAAAACTGTAAAATTATCATTTTACGTCTATAATTAAGATTTCTACTTTTTCTCCCACTCTTGCCGCAATTTTTGTCGAATGCCCTCCATCAGCCCTGCGACAGTGCCATTAGCAACTTTCTTGCAAGCTGAGTTCCACTTTCTCAGGAAGTCTTGCTGGTTGCTGGCAGTCTTACCTGTCTTACGCAAAATTCCTTTGACGAGAGCCCAATATCTTTCTATAGGACGGCACTGTGGAATATTCGGCGGATTCAGTGCTTTAGGCACGATCTGGACATCATTTTGTTTGAGGAAGTTAAGGGTATCCTTCGCATATATGGCTGTAGCCAGATCTGGCCAAAATAAGGCCGAATTATTGTGTTTTTGAATGAACGGTAGTAGCCGTTTTTTCAAGCATTCATTGATGTAAATATTCTTATTAATTGTGCCAGTTGTAACATATGTACGGCTGCGATCACCGCATGGGCAAATTGCCTGCCAAACCAGATACTTGGAGCCGAATTTCTCCATTCCTATGGTGGTTTCCGAATCTGGAAGAGTTTCTCCATTAGCTATCGTATAAAACTGATCACCAGGAAGTGTCGAAAAGTCTGCCTTCACATGTTTCGTCATCCAGAATCAAATGAAAATTTTCGGTACCCAGTAAGTCATACAGCTTTCGAGCCCTGGTTTTGATAGTGCATCTTTGTTTTTCCGAAGTTTTCGGCACCTTCCGTTTCTTCTTTGTCTTCATACTAGCCCGTTCCTTTGCACGTCTCACCATTGACTGACTTGTAGATTTTATTTTGGCTATGTCTCGCTCCGACATGCTGCGGTTTTTGCAAATCGTCTTAATGATTTTCCTATCTAGCCCAGGATCACGAGCACCACCATGTTCTACGGTTCGAGGCTTCTGAGCGGTAGACAAGGTCTCTAAGTATCGTTTCAGGACCGTATCAACGGTTCTTCTTGGGATTTTTAAATCTCTTGCGATGAAATGGTTAGGACGCTGTGTATTTTCCATCCATTTGGCGACTATCTGCTCACGGCGTTCACGTTCATTAATTTTTATTTCGTTTTATCAGCTTTTACACATAAAGAAACGATGCCTACATAATTTGGTGACATTGGCAATGTCAATGCTATAACCAAACCAGGGTAAATTTCATGACTGCTAGGTGCCAGCATTTTGAATTTGGCAAATCTGTTACGAATCAGGCCTTACCTACTACAGTCGCAGCATACGGCCTGCTTGATGGTAAGCAGACAGGCGATGGCGCCTATGGACGTTTGCGACATCAGAAGAATCACAAGCGCGTTGCCGACCCTTCATAGATTTGAGGATTCGTTGTGACACAGACAAACACAAATACCACACTCTCAACAACAGTGACTATTATTAGTGTTAGTGCTGCAGTTGAAATACATAGTATATTGGTAGTAGGTACCGGTATAATATCATTAGAGTAAAATTGGCGTTGTGACAACGCCACCTGGTAAAATAACTATTTTCACTGTAAGACGACCTCTGCAATAGTGTAGAAACATAAAGAAAAAGAAAAATCTCGTCACAATAAAACCACTGCGAAAAAACTAAAACCGCCCACTCATTAAAGGACTCATTTAAATAGCATTCACAAACACATCGAGACTTCCTCGCATTTTGAGTATAAATAGAGCACTTAACATTGACCCGAGATATAAATCGCAATAAGAGACTCTATTGGTTTCACTTAAGGTCCACCCAAACTGACATCAGTCGAACGCAACAAGCAAAAGTGTACCTTAACTACGTTAGCATAGGTCTTATTTCAAGGGAAAAGGCTGTGACTGTGATTGAAGATTGAAAACAATCACATCCTCGTCACAGTTGAAGGTTTAAGCAGTTTTCTAACTGCATATAAATAAATGAATATTAGGGGACAATCTTACAAAAATCGAACTAGCCCCTATACTGCATTTGTACCTTTTTTTGTACTTTACCACAAAAGCATACATTAAGAGGAAATACCTCTGGCCCTTTTTTGATACAAACGTTCTCGACTGTTTCCTCCGAGGTTTTTGACCGTAGATTTATGATTTTTTGAAATAATATTAATATCATCAATATCTGTGTAGGTACGTTTTGTTTTTTTTTTGATATTCTTATTTTTATAAGTGCTAGGTTACTTTAAAGAAAGCTTAAAACGGCCCAATTACATAGTCGCAAGTCTAGTACACAAATATGTTAACAATAAGCGCAAAAATCAAAACAGTCCGACATTTAACATTTCCTTCCTATTCATTTACCAAAATTTGGTTACGATTGATAAAGTTTCGGAGGAGGAAACAGTCGAGAACGAAACCTCGATTCTTATGATTTTTACTTGGGACTTTTAGTCGGAGCTGCAGTTGTCCTTATCACACTAACTTTTGGGGCGGTAACGATATGGTAAATACGTATACAGACGAAAAAGTGATAGGCAATCGTCGACACTAAAGGTCGATATCCTAGTGGTGTGAAAAGTTATCGATAAATCTAAAGTCATCGATATCTTCTTTTTACAAGCTTTATATTAACTTGCACTGTTCGTATGTAAATATGTAAGTATATGTAAGTTGTCCGTCAAAATTTGCAATCCATTTTTCAGTCACTTCCCGTTATCCGATTGAGCTGAAATTTTGCATGCATATGTATATCGCATGACAATGCAATATTATGATGACTTGGAGCTGATCTGATGCTGGAGCTGGAAGGTGGCCATACGAACTCCGCAATAAAACGACACAACCCCATCGAGTTTGGGCTCGTTAGGATCGTCTCAATGAGTAGTTGATGATGGTATGCAGAAAAGTACAGTCGGCAATAAAAGCTTGTACCAAAAATGAAATTTTTGACAGAAACTTATTATATGGCCTTTTGTGAGAAGTATAAGAGGGAAATTCACTCCTTATTTATAGCAGGTAAGTCAAAATAAAGTTTTATTTCGAATATCATATCATAATGCCGTAAAATAGGTACCCTGACAGATAGTTCACCTGCTGACCAAATACCCAACAAGGGCAATACTTTGTTAATAAATGTGTATTACTTAACTGTGAATTAACCCGTTAAAATTGTAAGACAATAGATAAGGTAAAGTGACTAATAGAAGGACAACTTAGCGAATTTTGTTATATGATACCATATTTTATGTTCGTGACTTGAACGTGACTATTTGAAAATAATTACTTTGTTTAAAAAATCTTATATTTTTACAAGCTTTTATTTTTTAGTTTTACCTATCCCGTTGTCTGTCTGTAATCAAGTCTTGCAAATTATCTACACTCGACTGTAGTGTAGTGTTCAGAGCATAAGGATACCCAGCCCAGCCTCGATTTTTGCAGGGTTGAGTAGCCACTGTAGCCGAGGTTTTCAGACAAAATGAAAGAAAGAAGAAATTTATTCACTACACAAAATACACAGATACAAAGGGAGTAAACATACAATACAATATCATTGACACATATTGTGTCTTCGCGGCAGTGAATCGGTCGCTGTCTCAGCATTATGCCGAGGTGTCAGACACCTACAGCGCCGGTTTTCAGACAGACGTACGTGACCCACGGAACGCAACACAGCACAACGCAAAAAGTAATGTAGGTATGAATATCATTTGATTCATTGAAGGAAAACATCGTAAGGAAACCGGTCTAATACTCCCTCAACCAAAAAGGTCTAGTTCTCCCTCTGGGTTGGAAGGTCTGATGGTATTCGTTTGCGTTAAACTAGTACAGTCGCCATCAGATATATCGGAGCGGCCAAAGTGCTCACAAATATCTGAACACGTCTCTATTGTCGAGGCATTAGAGACGTGTATTAGTGAGCACTTTGGCCGCTCCGAATAATCAGGGAACGGTATTGTTTGTATGGGAACGAATACGGTTCTTTTTCGTTCTTTTGATAATAATTTCATTTCTAATTGGGCAATCTAATAATACGCACTCGTTACCTCAAAACACAACTGAGTCCTACATGTGAAGTATAAAATAGTTCGAGATTTGTGGTAAACCGAGGTTTTAGCAATTAACCGGTTCCGATCCCTGGCTCCGATACATCTGATGGCGACTGTACCTATGCCAAATCTTGGGATTAAGTGTCTAAGCGGTTCCCAGGCTACTTTAAGCCCCTGCTAGACGACCGTCTAGCAGAGACCGCTGTAGTATGAAATTTTGCTGCAAACAACTGTCTACACGGTCGGTGCGGACCAAGGTCGCTCGGTCGGAGGGGCGTGTTGGCGACCGTCTAGCAGGGGCTTTAGGATTAGGATACAAGCGGGAAGTCGATAGAAGGATGATGTTCGTAGTAGTTTACCCCGCCGGTGCACAGTTGAGCTACTGCTGTAACCTATCAATCTACTGTGTCGTGTAGATGGGTGTAAATGGTTGCAGAATTGAAATTGACGCGTGTGCGTCACGCACACACCCACTGTGACGTCACGGCGTATCGGAAACAAGGTGTTTGTATTACACATCAGGTAATTGAAAAGGTCGCTTAGAGGTCGTATCACCGGAGGTACTCCAGAGGACTGGATACACATACAGTCAGATGAAAATGTAGGTGTATTTGCCTCGACGAAAGAAATCTCCCAACTAGCACACTAGCGTTAAAATAACCCTTATATCATTCTTATATCGGTTCCAGCCAAGTGTTAAGGTGTTACAATGCCTGTCAAAAAGGTGTTAGAGTATGCTCTAACACCCTTATAACCACGAATCAGGCCCACGATCTTACAGGTAAAGGTGTTAGAAAGCCTTTAGAGCAGTGTTATCTGACACCCAAAGTGTTGACCAACGCTCTACAAACACCGTAGTAACGGTTAAGGTGTTAGCTGAGAGTGTTATAACACTCTTGCGCTCACCGAGTTCCAAGTGAGCATTTTTAGGGTTCCGTAGCCAAATGGCAAAAAACGGAACCCTTATAGATTCGTCATGTCTGTCTGTCTGTCCGTCCGTATGTCACAGCCACTTTTTTCCGAAACTATAAGAGCTATACTGTTGAAACTTGGTAAGTAGATGTATTATGAAGGCCTATTATTCGGTAGCTGAATTCTTGGACGAACAATTTTAATTATAAATTAAATAACTTTGCCTGTATTGCTTCTTATATATTTGCCTGTTGACATTGTTTTTAATGATATTTTAATGTAATGAATGACAATGTATGATTAATACGAAATAAATGAATATGAATATGTGAACAGCATTAAGATTTTCACACAAAAATCGAAAAAAAAACATTAAGTTTTAGGGGTCCCCATACTCAGAACTGAAACTCAAAAAAAAATTTTTCATCAAACCCATACCATGTATGGATAGGTCTTTTAAAATGACATTGAGGTTTCTAATATCACTTTTTTCTAAACTGAATAGTTTGCGCGAGAGACACTTCCAAAGTGGTAAAATGTGTCCCCCCCCCCCCTGTAACTTCTAAAATAAGAGAATGATAAAACTAAAAAAAAAATATCATGTACATTACCATGCAAACTTCCAATTGGTTTGAACGAGATCTAGTAAGTAGTTTTTTTTTAATACGTCATAAACCGTAAACCGCAATTTATTTCACGGAACCCTTCATGTGCGAGTCCGACTCGCACTTGGCCGCTTTTACTTCTTACTATAAAATTATGTGACAAAAATGTCTACCGACAAAATGGCGAAGATAGGTACTAGTGTATTTGACAGGAGTAACTAATTGAAAGTGGTTTGTGATATTAAGTGTAAACCATCTGCCCTTGTGATTTTACGGTAAGTGTATTCCATGTTTTCCATCTAATTTATAACGCGCCCACGATGTATTAAAGATTTCTAATAAAAGTTATGAAGGATAAAATAGACACCTAAAGTTTTTATCATTTTCTATTCTTGTTTCTTGGCCAGTGGCATGTTAAATTGAGTGACATCCATAAAATGGCAAGAGTAAATATATAAATAATGAAATATTTTGATGTCAAATATTGAATAACCTAATCAATTTGTACCTGTAACCTGTTCAATAAAGCTCTAGTAACACTTTTGGAGTTAATATTTTTTCTTAACTCCTCTATAACACTATTAGTTCCAACTGAGATAATTATAACTCTTTTATAAAGGGTAAGGTTATAATTAAAACCCTTAGCTGACACTAGGGTTTGCAACCCGGATCCGACTTCCGATCGCGGAAATGGAAATATCCGCGGATCCGGATATTTCCGTACAAGTTGGATCCGGATTGCAAACCCTAGCTGACACCAAAATGTTAGTTGAGCTGTTCAGTGCACATTGTCGAGTATTAGCGCGTCAAGATCTACTTCGCTCTGAGGGTCGAGCGGTTGGACGCAGACGAAGTGATCCTATGAGGCCAACCGTATGTTTTTTCTAGGGCTCCTGTTTACCTTTTCAGGTACGACAAACGGTATGCCTAGTGGGCGCCGTAGGTTCAGCGAAGTTAAACGTACAGAGTTTTTGAAACAATATAATGCGTCTGTTTATAATAATATGGTTTCAAAAAAATACGAATAGTAATCTTGAGGCTTTTCTGCAGCGAGATCAGAGATTCAAAACACGATTAAGCAAATTTCGCTCTATAGAAAAAATCACACTTTTATAATGGGTCAATCAACTTTTTCTTGTTGTTATTCTGTCCCGGTAAGCCAAGAGACAACAGTAACAGACTTTCTTAGAAAAAATACTATGAACTGGACTCCTATCATGCTAAGGAGATGCGCCACCATGGAATGGGTTTACCAATATGACAAAAACACGTGTTTAGTGGATTTAAACCCCATAAAATAATAGTTTTAAAGGGTGACCCAGGAGACGTACCTAACCATGGCAAAGAGCCACAAGAAATAGTTGATTAACCCAATTGCAACCGTGTTCAAGTGCATTTAAAGACAAATATGATTCACAAACCCGGGCCACTTGAAGCAATAGGCCAGAGATGGTCGCAACCTCAGAGCATATAATACTAGAGAGAGGACAAGCCGCCGGCGGCCGTGTCGCAGCTGTATGCTCAATGGGCATACACTGCCATACTGTGCACGCGTGCTGATCGCAGAGAATATTACGTTTTTTCCCAAAATGCCTGATATGATGCACGTTTATTGTCAAATAAGCGTGTAGGTATACAAGAGTGTGTGTTTTAGATGTGTGCGTGCTTTGTCTTGTCAATTACTTGGGCGTTGTGTGGGTTAATGTACTTGCGACAGGCTCACTCTATACAAATCGGCCAGCATGTCCGATCTCCTTATATTAGACATAGACATAGAAAAACTTTATTTAACATCACATTTTATACAAAAGGAACAGTGTACAAATTAGACTTAGGAATAGACAAACACACTTAAACAATATCGTACGAGGCATTTACATTTTGTGATGCCAAAAAGGGGCTAGACTCAGCATACTGTTGCAGTGAGTACCTACTGAGTACCTACACTGCAACGCTGATTTTCAGTCAGACCCTTACATATAATAAGTTTTAATTCTAATTAATATTGTCGGAAGGGAATGAATATCTTATTGGAATGTGAGTAATGTTGTGTATATTTTAAATTATGTAATGACTGTGGTTTGGTTGTACTTGTATAAATATGTATGTTAAGTAAGCAAGTATATAAAAAATATGAAATAAAATAATAAACAATTTGAAATGACACGTATATAGTAAGCATCAAAGATACGAGGCCAAGACTCGACCGCCCAAGGGTAGATTTTTTTGTATCTGGAGGAGGTGTCGTTTTAATTTTAATTTAAAACTGCTCAGACAATTAATATTTTTGAGAGGTGGAGGTATATTATTCCAACACTTGGTTGCTGTGTACTTAAAACTACCCCGAAAAGCGGTGGTGTGGTGATGAGGAATTATGAAATTTTGGCTGATTGATCTAAGGCCATACACTGTGGAACAATTTTTACGCCAAGTGACCTTTTTAAACAAATACTCGGGTACTGAAGTTTTTAAGATGCCGAACAACAAGAATGACAAGTGAAGCTCTCTTCGAAATGCCATTTTGAGGATGCCTGCCGAATTTAAGTAGGGAGTCACATGTGTTCGAGGAGGAATTCCGAAGCAGTACCGCGCACATGCGTTTTGTACTCGTTGCACAATGCGATCAGTGCGTGCTAACAGTCGTGGACCGTATACAACATCGGCATAATTGAACCTCGAGAGAACCAAGGAATCGCATAGCTTGATGCGTAAATCTACGCTGATGAACTCTCGGATTCGGTAAAGTATCTTTAGTCTATAAAATGAGGTTCTGGCAACTTCCGATATGTAACTCTCAAAACGCAGAGCCTCATCCATTATGATGCCTAAATTACGCGACTCTGATATACGCTCCACCTGATCGCCCATTACAGAAACAACTGGATTATGACTATCTATCAGTTTTATTTGATTTTTAGATCCGAACAACATATATTTGGTTTTACTAGGATTTAATACTAGGCAATTTGACTCTGACCAAGCTGTAATATTTTCTAGATCTTCATTTAAATTAGCAACAGCTTGAATAGTATCAGAGGGATAACATGAGACATAAACTTGTATATCGTCGGCATACAAGTGGAAATGACAATGTTTTATTACATCACGGACATCTGCAGTATACATAATAAAAATGAGTGGGCCCAAAATGGAGCCCTGCGGCACTCCTCTGGATACTGCAGATGGTTTAGACTTTATATATAAACCATTGTCATCCTGCAGCTGGACCACTTGAGTGCGGTCACTCAGATAGCTTGAAAACCACGCAATTGCATCTGTCTCAAAGCCGTAGTAACTCATTTTAGACAACAGTAATTTTGTGTTTATGGCATCAAAAGCGCGAGAGAAGTCAAGCAGTGCCATTAAGGTACCCTGACCCATGTCTTGAGCAGACAGTATATTGTCAACTACATCGAGGAGGGCTGTCGTTGTGCTATGTGACTTGCGGAAACCGGATTGCAAAGCAGGAAGGACTTTATTTTTTTCAAGAAAAGCTGATAACTGTGTGTGCACAACACGTTCGAGTATTTTTGATATACAAGGGAGAATGCTTATAGGTCGTAAGTCTTTAAAACCCGTGATGTTGTTTTTTTTAGGGAGTGGAGTAACCATTGCCAGCTTCCAGGCATCAGGAAATATTGAGGATGTAATTGACTTATTAACAATTGCAGTAATTGCGCCAAGAGAATGAGGAAGAGTAAGAAGAAGCATGTCTAAGGAGATACCATCACCGCCCAGAGCAGCAGACTTTAGTGATTTAATTATTTTAAGGACAGAGTTTTGACCTATTGGTTCTAATTTAAACGATGCAGCATGGAAGCGGTTATTTTCAAAATGAGTGTGGTACGGTTGTGGAGCTGAAAGATTACCTGCAATTTCAAGAAAATGTGAGTTAATAATGTCTGGGTCACGCAAGTGTGCAGGTATTTCCGAATTGTGCGGGTTTTGTGTTATTTTGACAGTACGCTTAAGATTGTTCCAAAGAGCTCGAGAATTGTTCGCGTTGCGGTTGATATGTTGATTGAAGTATGCTCGTGTTTCGTGATACAATGCTTTCTTGACACAACTCTTTAGGTCATTATAGTATTTCTTGTGCTCGTCGGAACCAGTTGCTTTGAACCTGTTGTGAGCCTCATCACGCAGACGCATCATTTCTTTAATAGTGTAAGTTATCCAAGGATAATTCCTCTCTTTGATAGTGACCTGTTTCTGAGGTGCATATATGTCAAATAATGTTAAAACTATGCGATTAAACGTATTGACCATGTCATTTACAGTTGATAGTGATGCTATATTTTCCCATTGGATAATTTCGGTTGATTGATTAAATTGGGTCAAGTTAATCTCTTTTAGTGGCCTAAACAATACCTTTTTCGACACTGGTTTAAAACGTTTTATTTTTAACTCGCATGACAGCAATGCATGATGACCAAGAGTAGGAATGTAGTCTACTAGAGTATTTTGAAATACAATGTTACTACAAATCAAATCTATTAGTGTACTACTGTGGTTCGTAAAGTGGGTGGGCTCATTAACGTGTTGTTTTAGATCAAAATAAGTTAAAAAAGAGTTAAACTTGATGGTATTGATATCAGTATGTAATAAGTTAATATTGAAATCCCCCATTAACAGAATATGGTCGTAATTAGAAAAGGAGGAAATGGTTTCGGTCATAGTATCTATGAAGGTATCAATATCTAACCATGGCGGTCGATATGCTGTTCCAATTAGTAAAGTCATACCGTTATTTGAGAGCTTAAGCCACATTTGTTCTACCCTAGAGTCGGGGGGGTGGGCGTAGCGTCGCGCATTTACGCCGTTTCTAACATAGAAGCCAACGCCACCGCCGCGCGCGCGCATGGCGCGCGGCCGCGGGACGTGGCGCAGGCAGTAATTCGGCACCACCGGCGCCCTCCCCTCCTCCCCCTCCCGAAGCCAAGTTTCATTTATGGCTAGTATATCTATATTGCGTTGTTGCACTGCAATAATAAATTCATTGTGATTGGTCCCTAGAGAGCCCGCATTCAGAAACCCTAATTTCAAGTTTAACCTCTTAGCCATTAAAAAAATTATATGATATTACAAAGGATGTGTGCAAAAACCTGTAGGTATACTGGGAAATCATTTTGCTACAGCTTCGGTTAACTGGCAGTATGCAGAGATGTCTGAGATACATACATATATTTGAAGTGTCAATTGAGTACAGTGAATACGGAGGCACAGAATATTCATATGATTGAGTTAAGCGTATTGAAATCAAAGTAATATTATGTGAAAAATACAATGTGGCATTGGTTCCAATAGTTTTGCGGATAGATATGGCAATGTGACAATCTATACATGGGGCGCGTTCTATGTTATACGCAAATATCATTTTTAAACAACAATTATAAATTCGAAATAAATGAGTCTGTACGAAATTAACATGTGACGCAAATGTCAATAATTTTAGGTGATAGGTATGACAATAAAGAGCCGAGTAAATTACTATCAAAACAGAATTTTCAAGCTGTGATATGGGTGTTCTAGGTACAAACCAAAATCGTGAAATTGTTTGTGACTTCATGATCAAATAGACGGAATACCAAAAATGTTTATCAGATCATCTTCAGATCGAACCCTGTGCGCCTGAGTGTTAGGCTGGCGCCTGACATATATTCGGCCGTCGCGGGTCCAAATGTACTTCCAGTTCAGCCGTGATCCTTCTTGGCGGGCTTTGTAAAATAGCTGACGGTTGGTGCGTGTAAGTCGCTCATTGACATAGAATCTACGAGGGGTTCCCGGCAGGTCGAAACCGGCGGTGTCCGCGCCCCGAGCGCGGCGCGCCGCGTGCAACAGCTCGTCCCTTAGCGCGCGTCGCGTCAGCCGCACTGCCAGCGCGCGAGGTCGCCCGTTGTCGATCACGCCGTCATCTGTTGTGCGCCGCATTCCTACGCGCTCCGCGTACACTATGTCCTTCGAATCCACCTCCACACTCAGCTTATTCATACATCTGTGGTCGCAACTAAGTTTGTTTTTGGTTACAGTCTCAGTGTTATTTTTGTTCAATTAGTCTGAGAAGTTCATTCAATGAAAAAATTTTTAACCATCGACGGAAAAAGAGGGGTGTTATAAGTTTGACGTGTCTGTCTGTCTGTGTGTATGTGTCTGTCTGTGGCTAAGTAGCTCCTCAACGAATGGACCGATTTGAATGCGGTTTTTTTTATCAAAAAGCTGACGTGATCGAGATGGTTCTTAGCTACGTTTCAACAAAATAGGTTCAGCCGTTTTTGAGATATTGAACTTTGAAATGAAATTGTCGGGGGTTTTTCAACTTTTCTAAGTTGTTAGTTATTCTAATTTTTGAAGAGTAGGTATATTATATATATTTAAACCCTAGAAGTGGTTATATCTCCATGAATTTCTTGATGCCTGTAAAAACCTCCTTGTATATATTATGTCAAGTCTGAAAATTGATGAACAATTTTGAGCCCTATTTCTCAGACGTTAAGGTCCAAAGTGTATACTCGTACATGGATTTAAACGTGCATGCGCCCAATTAGGTCATGTTACTTAATTAGTAACGTTTGGTTTCAGGAAAAAGACATGTATAAGGTAGACTACTGTAATGAGGTTATTTTTGCCCTCATATGTAGAGAATCCAATTGAATTTAGCAAATTAATATTTGATAAGTAATATAAGTTACATTTTGAAAACATATTATTATAACAAGGAAAATATTTATATATATCCTCAAGTTTAAGTTACAGTCCGTGGGCCACAAAGCCCGTTTGACTATAGGAGTTTTATTTATTCTATACCTACACCTACTACTATATCCGTCAATACCTACTCACCCCGCAATCCCTTCTTTCCCTGAGTCTGCAGTAATTTACTATTTCCCAGACATGAAACCCAGCTAGATCGAATTTTCGCTTCCGTAAATCACTATATTCTAAATTTCATTGAAATCATTACAGACGTTTTCGAAAACGTGATTTCAAATATATACAGGTATATATAATGGGCCTCATAAGAAGGCTCGAAGTCACCCAAAGGGCATTGGAGAGGGCTATGTTGGGAGTTTCTCTGCGTGATCGCATCAGAAATGAGGCTATCCGCAGCAGAACCAAGGTAACCGATATAGCCCTCTGAATCGCTAAACTTGAGTGGCAGTGGGCAGGGCACATTGCACGTAGAACTGATGGCCGTTGGGGCGAAAAGGTTCTCGAGTCGCGACCACGTACCGGAAGGCGAGGCGTG
Organism: Epinotia brunnichana; assembly: GCA_963854355.1. Lineage (NCBI taxonomy): Eukaryota > Metazoa > Arthropoda > Insecta > Lepidoptera > Tortricidae > Epinotia > Epinotia brunnichana. Next base: position 31,255,693 of record OY977943.1, read on the forward strand.
GGTAGGCCCCCCACAACGTGGACTGATGACCTGGTAAAGGTCGCGGGAGTCCACTGGATGCGGGTGGCGCAGGACCGGTTACTTTGGAACTCTTTGGGGGAGGCCTATGTCCAGCAGTGGACGTCTTTCGGCTGATATGATGATGATGATGATGATATATATTTATTTACATACAAATGTTGCTTGTTTAATAGTATAGATTTTGAACACAATATATTATTATAAGATTAACAAGGAAAAAACTTTATACATATCCTCAAGTTACTGGATATTTGTTAATTAGTTTTATGTTTATTCCCAATTTCAATGGAATTTAAACCTTATTGAAATGGAACAGAGTTGTGTTTGTTTTATTTTATTCAATTTGATCAAGACTATTCCTATTGTTTTCCCTATATTGGTTAAATTAAGTTGTAATTTTATTTTCAATGATGGGTGTTGGAAGGAAGGAATTAACTAGTCGGATTTATAAATAACAATGTATTAATAATGTCTTGAGTGCCCTAGTAGAGTAGGATTTTTTATAATTTTTTTATTCAAGGATTGCCAATGGAGTTCACAATATAACATTTTATGAAAAAAAAACAAGCACTTATGTAATGTCTAATTGTAACCTTAATAATAGGCAACCACAGCATGTGTTGCGTTACAATTACAAATAGATGAAATATAAATCATCTGTCCCTCTTGAAATTACAAACTTTCTAGCAAATGATGTCCTGTATGTGGGTAATATAATAAACAAGTTACTGTTTATGCAAGGTGCCAAACTTACAGGCAAAAAGTTCGGTAGTTCATTGATCATCATTCAATGAAAACTCTATTGCTTATTGTATGAAGTACAAGTTTATAGGCAATTACTATTTATGAAGTCATCATGAGATTAATATCAAGGTTATCTTGATTGTAACTCAGAATAGGCAGGTAATTTTATACTATTGAAGTAATAGTATATTATAATATCTATTCTCAACTTTTTGTCTGATTGCCACAACCCTTCATGATCATTTTATATGGAGTCTTGGAATTGGTACACAAATAAGGAAGCTGGCTACAAGAACTCAACTACAGTAATGTTTAATAAATATAAATGCTGTAAAAACTACATTTTCCAGCACACAGCTAACGAAAGAATTCCTATATAAACATTGCAGCTAAAATATAGTGAATGAGACGAATTCACTACTACATGAATAATGTAATTATTATTATACACTTTAGCACAAATGCAAAGTCATGCACAAGACAAGGAAGCAAAGACATTTAACTAAGTATCAGCAAAAATGGATCTAATCGCGTCTTATAAGTAATGCAGCAATACTCCGGTATCTTCACTAACTTGATCATGTTAGAATATTCTCTCTGTACTCTTATTACATAGATGAATCCGTGATATCTTAGTAAAATTGTTAAAAAATGATAACTAGTAAACCCCGCGAACTTCGTATCGCCATACAAAACATATGAGAAAGTAAATTCGTTTTTTTTTCATTACTTTTTCTTTTTTTTTTGGTTATTCTGTGCGGAGACATATCTAGCAACTCAAACATCATCGAAATCGGTCCAGCCGTGCTCGAGTTATAAATGGTGTAACTAACACAACTTGGTTTTATATATAAGACTAGCGACCCGCCCCAGCTTTGCACGGGTTTATATGTATAATACATGCATGTATTATACATATAAACCTTCCTCTTGAATCACTCTATCTATTAAAAAAAACCGCTTCAAAATCCGTTGCGTAGTTTTTAAAGTTCTATGCATACATAGGGACAGACAGACAGTGGGAAGCGACTTTGTTTTATACTATGTAGGTAGTGATTTATAATACGGATCACGATTACACCATGGTTGCTATGATTACTGGTACTAAGTTACCCAAAGTAATGATTTAATATAAAAGTAAAAGAAAAGTATATAGGTACTCACGGAATTTCTGGATAACAACGAAGTTTTCAATTAAGTGCTTGAAGTACACTGCAATTGTTTCTAATGTTTTGAAATAAAGGCTTATTTGCTCAGCACTAACTGGAAAAGTAATAAGAACTTCTCCACGCTAGTCTGCTTCGCCGACTGAATTAAATGTATGAATGATGTGGTATGTGGTGTTGGTGTGAATGGTGGTATTGGTGGTGGAATGGTGTGACATAATGACAGCAATGACATGACAGCCGAATCTGACAGCTAGCTGGAAAACGTCAAAGACACGTGGCCGAACGTTCATTCCATTCCATTTATTGTTGTTTATGGATTTGAGTCTTTCATTCATTCGTTCATTGGTCGATTGTTTCAATCGCATTGCAGTCATTGCACCATAGAGAAATATATATATACTGAGATAGAGTAATCACTCGTCGTCACCTTATAGCGCCATCTAGATAGAATAGCTCGAACTAAGCGTAAAGCGCCCTGTAGACATGGTTCAATTTAGCCACGTCTATAGCGGCTTTAACAGATGTATGGGTACGGATAGCTGCGCTAGTATAATCGGTATATGAGTGGATTGCAAGAAAATTGTACATAGTTAACGAAAGTTGCGCAGCATTAATAAAGCGCCGATTAAATTAAGGCCTTAACTATGTACAATTTTATTGCAATCCACCCATACATCCAATATTTATAAGTTATTTTCAGCATTTGTGTTTATAATTCCGCCATTCGTTCAGTAGGTAGGTAAATTTAATTTATAGTATCACAATAACGACAAAATAAGAAATACCTAGTAGGTATTCTAATAAAAGTCATAAATAAGTACATGTAATTTTACAATTATATACCGAACTCATGACAGAAATTGGGAATACACGGTTAATTGCTTTTGGGCATGATGAAACCAAATACACAAACGTTATAAAGGAAAGCCATTCATAACATTTATAATTGTTTATTTGAGGATAAAAATATTAGAGAATAAAAAGGGTCATTATTTTACTTAATTACTTCTCCAAAGGGGATGCAAAACTATTACATAAAATATTTTGAATTCTTAGAGATTTCTAGCCACATTTTTAAACATCTACTAATTTATATTCTATAAGACTTCAGTATTGATAACGCATTGTTTAAAATATACCTACTTTAATGATGAAAATCATAATCTAGACATGGCTGGACACGCTGCCGTGTCCAGCCAAGTTCAAAGCCAAAAGGAACTCGCTGGAACTGATTGACATCTTTCTCGAAGTTAGTCCTGCGTAACGGGACAGTATGATACATTAATCGTCTACTACATCAAGCGTACAGTGTCCGTTTGTACCTATGCGTAATGGGATTTAAGTAGTACAAACATAATACTAGATGTGCATTTATCATGATCTTCATATTTACAATGTTCGTCTTTAGAACTCGCTTGGAGGTTTTACTGAGGTCATCGAGCATCGTACCTACTCAAGTCCTCTATGGTTTCAGCCAATACTTATCGTCAGTATCGAAGGAACCATCAACGGCGATTGATGTACTCGCCGTTGATGTTGATGCCTAGCCGTCTCCAGTCCAGAGTCTTGAAAACATCCTTCAGTGTAGGGATATAAGAGTTTTGGACAAAACAACATCTCCTTGCCTGACTCCCTGCTGCAGTGCAGTGGTGGTTTCGAGTTCCGGGCTTGGAGTCGGAATGACATAGTGACAATTGACTATATAAAAATAATATAACCAAGCAATGAAAATACCCCAATTTTTTTAGGGATATCTAATAAATTAAAATAAATGTCATCAGCAGAGACATTCTTTGTAACACTTTTTCGTGGACCTTGTTTGGAGTAGGTTTGAGAATATTAATATTAACTAATGAAAACATTAATACAGTCTATCTGCTATTACTTAATACAGCATATTCAACAAAAATTGTATCCTTAATAGGTATGTATATTGATAAACAAATTTTTAGTTTCTTAAGCATACCTATAACTACTTACATACAAGTAACTAGATAATTGACATTTAAGAAATTAAGTTAAAAGTAAGTCAAATCTTAAAAAGACTCGAGTAATTAGTGTCGGTCACCAGATACAACAACCAGGAGCCCGTTTCACAAAGCTCCAAATTACAACCGGCAGTCTCTTTGCAATACCTTTTGATAGAAAGAAACTTCCCGCTTGTAACTTGTAGCTTCGTGAAACCGACCCCAGACGTTTCGAAAATACTTAAAATTCTTCCATGGACCGACGCCAAAGGGTACAAAGTTGTATTCTTCGTCTCATAAGTATTTACTACGTTTACGTTTTTTGGCATTTTTCGCCAGTGCACCCGCTTTAGAAGTTGTTCGTTAGAAGTGCCAGCATCCGTCGTAAACTCCAGAGGGAAAGAAACAACCAGTCGGCTCAAGAAGAGTAGGATTATTTAATTTTATCGCATGTTTTAAAAGCGGCAAGTACTCTTTTGGCAACATAGTCCATGGTGACTCAGTTCACGTCCGTCACAAGGGAATATGTGTGGGGTGCATATTGTGACTCTGAGCCGCAGGCCCGTCGCCTGCACTCGAGGGAGGTCGGATCCAGGAAGGTACGTGTATGTGGCGAGGGATGGGCATGTAGCCAGTGATCAGCCTCTCTGGCTCCAACCGTCCAAAGTCTTGTGCTAAGTACCTGGACTTGTACTGCGGCTCGGAATAGATTTGTACGTCAAATCACAGTAAATATAGTCCTTGCTTCTTTGAGATTTTGGGTTCTCTGGGAAGCTTTCTTTCGTGATGTTCAGTTTAAATCTGAAAACAAGAAAAACATTGTTAGGTACGAGAGTATTTACGAGATGTCGGGGCAGGCCTATAAGTATTAAGGGTATCAGTGGCAGCAATGTATAGAGCACTCTGCACTTTTGTCACTAGCGACGCCGCTTGGCACGATTGTTCCTTGGCGTCCTAGCCACGTGATCAACCTCTGGCTAGTACCCAAAACAAGGGGGAGGAAGAGAGAAAGCCATCTCCCGAGTTCTGGTCTCTGCTATATTTCTGCCTACCTCTAGGTCAAGTTTCGTATCATGTTCGTATAATTTAGGAATGCGCGCATTCATTAATATATTTAATTTTTTTCTGCTGGTCATACAAAAAATCAGAATTATCGAAAAAGTTTGTCCTTTTATCTATTATGATCGTACTTTAAGGGTTTTGTAGAATAAAAAAATACTGTAATAGTATAATATTATAAATAATAGTTGTCATTATAAAAAGTAACACTTGGATAGTAAGTCTTAACTAAAAACTCTCTGAAATGATGATGGGATAAAAAAAACTATCGCGCGAAGTAACGATGGGTGTAGGTGGCATACATAATTAGTACCGGTCATTTGTGGCACTGTGTGCCCCGTTTTGTCTGAGCCGACGGCCTATGCCGTGCATAAGTAGCTTCGCGTCCACCGAAACCCCAAATGTTTCCACCCCCTTTGCTTTGGGGAGCATATTTTTGCCGCTTCATCGTTGCTTGAGTCTCGGCAGCAGCTTCAGCCGCGCGTGTAGTGCGACTAATATATGGGTGGCCGGTGGAGGCGAATGTGCTGACACATGTAGCATCCCACACCAAACACCCTCTCATATAATATAATATAATAATATTCAGTGTAAATGTGTTATTATTTTCGAATCGTTTGTAAAATTCTTTGCAAATCAAGAGTTGCCAACCTGATTTTATCTATACCTACTAATATTATAAACCGAAAAAGTCTGTGAGATTCGTAAGTTTGTGTGTAATGGGCAATCTCCGGAACCACAAGACCCATTTCCAAAATTCTTTCACCTGCGTACCTATTGTTGGACTTTTTGAAAGGATATATAGGTAATGTTTTATCCTGCGGGTTTGCCTGCGTTTTTTGCAACACGCGGGCGAAGCCGCGCTCTTGTTTCAGTGGTTTCAGCTTTGTACCTATTGATGAGCAAACTCGAAATCATCATCATCATCATATCAGACGAAAGAAGTCCACTGCTGGTCATATGCCTCCCCCGAAGAGTGCCAAAGTGACCGGTACTAAGCCACCCGCATCCAGCGAACTACCGCGATCTTCACCAGGTCATGCAGGGCTGTTATTCGGAACGCGCTAATGCGCCTCACTTCACCCGTTACGCCTCACGAAACTAGACCTCTAGCTACACTAAGACTAGTAACCTACTACAACTCGCGGCGGCAAGATATAAGGACTTGTAGGTGAACGGTGAGGTGAGGTTAAAACAAGCTACATAACAGCGGGGCAGTCCACATTGTGGGGGATCTTCCCGCCGCGCCGCGCTGCGCCTTCCGGTATGTGGCCGCCAACTCGCCACTCGAGAGCTTTTCCACCCTAACAGCCATCGTGCATCAGTTCTACGTGCAGAGAGCCCCGTTCACTGCCACTTAAGTTGAGAGATTCGGAGGGAACCGTGTGGTAAACAGACTGCGGATACCGTACCTGCTTTTGCGCTGGTATAGGTACTGGGAAGTGATTGTTTTCTTCAGTGGCTTGCAAAACACCGGAAACTTAAGCTCGAACCTGAAAATCAACAATAGTTACAGCTTTGCATGAGAATAAATAGATTACCTAGTGTAAGGGTGTTCTTCTAATAACACTTAAGAATAATTTACAAAATAATATTTGCTATGTTTGTAAACTTCTCCAAAAAAGGGACCACGGACCACGCATTATCTTTTTACATTTTCCTCCTTTTTTGTGACACGGGGCTAGTCAAACCACGGAATAAATAATAGTACTAAGTACGTACAGAAAGTTCTCTGTTAAGAAACCCCCTGTTTAGGTATGCCGAACGAGCCTAAACGTGGCCATCCCTTTCTATCGCATTCAATGCGCTGCGATAGAACACGTGCGTGCCGTAGCAGGCGGCGCTAACATACCGGCCGGGGCCGGTAAGCCCAGGGGTCTGATACCGGTATTTTCACCATACAAAAATACCAGTATTATTCGTTATTTGGTTTATGATATCATTTTTGATTGGGCAGTCTAATAATACAAAAATGTTACGCAAATACATGATAGAGTAGGACTTAAGAACCTTAAATAATGCAAAATATTACACTACTTTTTATAAAACCGGTGAAGCCTCATGTAAAGTACATGAGGCTTACCTTAGCGGCGCAACGAAATCACGAAGTGAACCGCCCCTGATCAAACTTAGATTTAAATTTCTAACAAAAAACAATGTTTGGTATAACCTCGTAAGGCCCATGCTATTTTTAGGACAAATGTAATAACGGCCCAGTGTCCTGAAAATAGGTCATACTATTTTGAAATTTCTGGACTTTTAAATAGAGTCAAAATTTGATTACAAAAAGCTTATGAGTTGGGCTGTTAAGCCTGAAATTCTTTGTCCTAAAATTGGGCCGATGGGCCTTACGAGGATACCTAAGCTTTTATCGCCGGCTGCACTTTTTTTGCACAGTCATTAACTAAACTACTCGTCGAGAGGGTTCCAATGAGCCAAAAAACCGCATCAGGCTTAACTTGTGTACGTAGTTTAGGAGTTCCTGTGGACACCTACCGAATCCATCGTCAGACCAGCTCTACGGTACCCGGGGGCGTACCGAGGGTACTTGGCGCCCGGGGAAAACGCCAAAATTGCGCCCCCTTTACAGGTTCCATACAAACCAAAACTTAAAATTAACCGACCAGCGACCTAGTGAGCGTCGGACCAATAAGTATAAGTAAGTATAGAATAATATATTACAGAATAATTTTAATAGTTTTCGTTGAAAATATAGTATGAGTATTACCTATTAAATACCTGTGACAGACGGAGATAATGAAACTGTAAGGGTTCTGTTTTTGCCATTTTGGCTACGGAACCCTAAAAAGGAAATATTGGCGCAAGTACAAAAATATATATTACCTATATCATGCCGGCACCTCACTTCGCTATGCGCTATTCGTTATTCGGCTTATGCGCCTGTATTCGACGAAGTGTGGACGCTTTATTCGTCTATGTTTGCCTTATTCGCACGCATAACGCATAAACGCGAATAGCGATTATGCCTATCCGTCGACTTGTCGGTTTTTTGGTACAGATCAAAGGAGGCGAATAAGCCGAATAGCGCGTCGACTGCCCACACTTCGTTCACTGTTCACTCACTAATTTAGTAAATCTGTGGCTAGTGGCAGTCATGTCTCGCGACGGGTTTGAAAACTTAAATATGGAGTGGACTAACGAGAAAGTTATGCGATTTCTTGAATTGTACCAGATGCAGCCCCCAACGCAAACAACACACATATTTAGCATGTTCGGCACACCGGCACGAAGTGTGGTGGGCATGTTTGTTGTTCGCGCACATAACAAATATTTTCGCAAATACGGCGCAGTCATCACATAACGAATAGCGCATAGCGAAGTGTAGTGCCGGCATCAGGCACAACGATAAGTTTGTATTTTCATATTATTTTTTGCTGTCAGAAAATTCTGATGTTCAGAAAATAATATTGTAATATAAAAAAAAACAATTTACACTTACTACTTACTCCTCTGGTGCAACGACCCGAAGTGTGTCTTGGCCTCCAATACGAGTGCACGCCTCTGATCCCGGTCTTGAGTGGTTTCTCGCCAATCGCCAGCTTGGAGCATCCACCACATCAACCCACCGATATCTGGGGAGACCCGATAAAAAAACTACCATAATATTTCAATTAGGTACACTAACTAGTCTTCACTATCAAACGAATTTGGTGTACGTAAAAAGTAAGTTCGGGAAAGTAAAGCGTACCTATGTCCATCCGGAAAGTTCATTCTATGGGTATTAGGTAGGTACAGATGAAAGATTTTCTGAAATCAGATAAGTGGTTTCGGAGAGTACCCGGCAACATACATATGCTCCAATCTCACAGAATTTTCCTATCTATATTATATAACTAGCTGCCCGCACGACGAGTAAAACAGAGAACGCAGGCAACCCCGCGGGATAAAACATAGCCTATGCCCATCCAGAAAATCCATTCTATACCTACACAGGACTAAGAATTTTTTAAATCGGTTGATTGGTTCCGTAGAATACTACGTACAAACATACAACGCTACGTTCTCACAGACTTTTCCTCTCTATCCAAGTCAGGCATTCTTATTCATCTTTATTGGCTTACTAAATAAAATTTTGTGACTTGGCAATCACACTTACATAGTTTTAGGTAGGTACCTATGCAAAAATTAGTAAATGCAGTAAAGTTGTGTGATTCCCGATTTGCAGAATTTTATTTAGCAGGCAAATAAAGATTAATAAGAAGTCTGACTTGGCTCTATGAAATATCTCACCACTTTATACTGTGGAAGAGTTTAGAGACTAGGCCTATTTTTTACAAAGAAAGAAAGAAAGAAATGTTTATTTGCAAGAATACGTGTACAAAGGTTTTACATATTTTGAACATGGTTCCAGTATTCAGCCAAAGCAGCATGCAAATGTTTAAGAAAACAATGAATTACAATGAATTACATACATTTTGAGTCTACCTTACATAATATTTATTTGTCATAGTCGTGCCTCCATATATTCCTTCACAGAGTAAAAACAATGTTCTTGAAGCCATTTTGAAAGTTTCCTCTAAAATTCTAGATCATGCAACAACTTAATGTTATCGGGAAGTTTATTAAAAAAATGTATACAACTGTTGCAGGCGTTCCGTTTATAAATATCCGCACGGCAAGGAGGTTGATATAGATGATTCCTGTACTGTGCTCTTTGTGTTCCTTTGCGTTCCTTTTACATGGAATGTTTTTTTATGGGATTTAGAATTTTCCAATTGAATACTTTGCGTCCCCCTACCCCCCGTTAGATACGCCACAGACGGCAGGTACCAGTACCTATACTTATACCTACGCTAGTATTAGGATACCAAATTTCAGCGTAATCGAAAACCAGGAAGTGGTCGAAATATGGTTTGCAAGATTTGTAGCGGACAACATACCTACATACGGACATAGCAACTTAAATAAAAGCTGATATATCTTAGGTATTTAAGTCTACTCATCAGTCCACCATCAAAATGTGTTTATCTACTTACTTCCATAGTATGGCTGTCTTCTATATATAGGTACTCATATATAGGTGTATAGTTAAATGTATACAAAAATTAACAAAATTTAAGCTACACACGTTTTCTTAACTTCACTTTATATTCATTAACATTTTCACTTCAAAGTTAAAACGTAGCTAAGAACCATCTCGATCATCAGCTTTCGGACAAAAAGACACACAGGCACACAGATACAGTCGCCATCACATACATCGGAGCAAACAAGCACGTCACAAACATCGGAACACACCTCTATTATCAAGGCATTAAAGTGCATGTGCCGATATTTTTGAACACCTATAGTGTACCTATGTATGTGATGGCGACTGTACACAGACACGTCAAACTTATAACACCCCTCTATTTGCGTCGGGGGTTAAAAAGATCTAAGCCGGATCCTCTCCATCGGTATACACAGCCCCGGATATACATATTGCAGCTCAATACAAATTTGTGTTTTTGAATAAATGTAATGAAATGAAATGAAATGAGTCACTCTTGTTTTGAATGCACCTAGATCATAACATAATTGTTAGGAGATATGAATTTCATACTTTTTAGGGTTCCGTACTCAACGAGTAAAACGGGACCCTATTACTAAGACTTCACTGTCCGTCCGTCCGTCCGTCCGTCCGTCTGTCTGTCACCAGGCTGTATCTCAAGAACCGTGATAGCTAGAGAGTTGAAATTTTCACAGATTATGTACTTCTGTTGCCGCTATAACAACAAATACTAAAAACAAAATAAAATAAATATCTTTATTGATAATGGTACGGAACCCTTCATGCGCGAGTCCGACTCGCACTTAGCCGGTTTTTTTATAAGCTTTATATTAACTTGCACTGTTCGTATGTATGTAAATATGTAAGTAATTATATGTAAGTTGTCCGTCAAAATTTGTAATCCATTTTTCAGTCACTTTCCGTTATCCAATTGAGCTGAAATTTTGTGCATGTATTATGCAAACATGCATATGTATACATATGGTATGACAATGCAATATTATGATGACTTAGCAGGAAGTTGGCCATAGGAACTCCGCAATAAAACGACACAACCCCATCGAGTTTGGGCTCGTTAGAATCGTCTCAATGAGTAGATGATGATGGTATGCAGAAAAGTACAGTCGGCAATAAAAGCTTGTACCAAAAATGAAAATTTTGACTGAAACTTATTATGTAATCCAGTGACCAAAAAATGCCATACGATAAATAAAATAACCCTAATGTTATCGCCAAAACGTTTGCCAACGCTGAAAATTTGGCCCTTAAAAATCAATATTACACAAGTTACACCTCAGCCACAGAGTGTAGCGAGCGAGCGAAGCTAACAAAGTTCTCTGCTTCAGCTTGGTCCAAAATTCTTTCGTTTGTCCGGCTGTCCATCTGTTCTCTTCTACAGGTCGTGTTTCTCAACTGATTCTCATGAAAATTTGTGACTCTATGCGAAACTGTAAGAGTAAATTCTGTCAAACGAAAACGCAAGCAAACAACACACTCTACGGCCTATAAATTAAACCACAGTAAAAAGTTAAGTACACTTGTAGCCCGTCCGTAGACTCATATGGCTCTAAAGGTTTTACGAACTTTTTGGCCAACCAAAAATCATACCAATATTCAACACCGTCTCACCCGTGATTAACTCAGCTACGGGTAAATGAATGAATGAATATATTTTATTTCAGGTCTTCACCGACCCATATAAGAGGTGTTAGTTACATTTTAATTATAAGGTTAGATTACAAAGCTTACATACAATTTAACATACAACATAAACTGACATACACAGAACACAGAACATACACTTACTTACAAATAAATAGATTAGTGTTGTCAGCAATAAGTTTAACTTTCATCCTCATCATAAAATAATAATCCATCTGCAACCATTTTTCACAACTGACCAGTTTTATTAAAATGTGACGTGGTGGGCAAAGCTATGTTCAATGATCAAAGTTGCCAGGTTTGACGGTATTATTAACACAAACATCACAGTAATGGAAGATACTTATGTAAGTGGATTGCATTTCCTAATTGTTATTAACTCTCCATGGCGATGCCATGACCGTGACAAAGTGTGAAAGAAAGACATAGTATAATTAAGAACAACAGGTAAACGAGAGAGTCTTTGCCGCCCACAAGGTGGACTGATGACCTGGTAAAGGTCGAGGCAGTCCGCTGGATGCGGGTGGCGCAGAACCCGGTCATTGTGGCACTCTTTGGGGGAGGCCAATGTCCAGCAGAGGACGTCTTTCGGATGATATGATGATGATGATAATAATACTAACCTTTCAACTGAAGTGTTGGCACTGCAATTATTACTCAGCATTTTACCGCCGAGCCAGTATTGTTTTCCAAAGTGCACGTATGTAACAGACACGACGGTAATTATTCACATTATTTTCTAGGACCAAAATGTTTCCCCTTGGCAAATGTCCATGTCCGAAATCTGTTCGGGTCCTTCCTTGGGTTTGGAAACTTGTGAAGGGTTACAATCGTCTTCACCTATAAAATAATATAATATATATATTATATACGCTATACCTTTATTGTATACCTAGTACCTACTACCGGAAATCTTTTTTTTTATACAACGACGGTGGCAAACAAGCTTACGGCCTGTCTGATGTTAAGATATGTGTTCTTCCCGGTATTGCCCTAAACCACTGAATAAGTAATATAGTACCTACGTAGTACCTAAACGTAGGTACATATCCGATTACAAAAAAAAAACCCCAGTGTATATTACCTAGATTGGACTTGCTGGATGAGAATACTTAGGCGAAAGAAAGTGATTTTAGCGGTCTGTTTGTATTAACGTGTGTTTCAACTTTCAACGTAGCGTTTAAGATACTGAACCGATTTTTGATGAATGAGGTACCAATCGATTCGAAATTATGCTGCGGGTAACGTTTTGTACGAAAATAAAAAAATATTCACTTAGATTTCCGTAGTTGGGTTGGGATTGGGATACAGTTTTTAGCGTTCCGTAGTGAACAAGGCACCCTTATAGTTTCGCCATGTCCGTCTGTCCGTCTGCTCAGGTGATCCTTACCTACTATCAGAAAGCTGTAATTAGGTAAATAGAAAACAAAAATATTTTTTCGATATTGTAGGTACAGTCACGTCGTCAAAGACGTCAAAAGTTCTTATTCCCTTTTAATAAAGACTTGACGTCTTCGTTTGCGTAGCTACTTTTAATGCTGACTCTATCCTTCACTTAAAGTGGGGATGAAATCTTTTTTCTTATGAAGTCCATGGTGTGGGGTATCGTTATCTACACAGGCTGTTCAATAATATTATGAGTAGGTAAAAATATTTTACAATGCACTTGCTTTGATTGTGCCCCCTTTATATGGTTGAACATAAACACGGGAAGTGGTCGATGCCAGCACGGCGTCGTCAGGCGGACCGCGCCCGTGCGGAATGGATTTCAGTACAATATTCCCGCACACTATGCGGGAATTAGATTTCGTGAGTTCGTGACATTTGAAATTTCACCTTTTATGCATATTTTTTTTTATTTCCTCGCATGATGCATTGTAAAATGTTGTATGATACACGTGCGGATAGGTAATTCCCAACTCGTGCCGATCAAAAACACTCCTTGACGGTCGTGTTTTTGGGCATCGCCACTCGTTGGGAATTACCTACTTTCCGCACTTGTACCTATCATAAATAACTATTTCAATTTCGTGATCTCGATCTGTTTGCGTGATATTGGGCTTTCAAGCCCTAATTTTTGTTTCAGTCAATTGTGGAATGAAGTTATTTGTCGTCCTTGCAAACATGAACTGGGACGCTACCGGGAAACGAAAACAAAATTCGTTCGTGTATCTCCCGCTCGGTCGCTCGAATAAGCAACGTGAGACAAAGAGGGAGATACACGAACGAACTTCGTTTCCGTTTCGCGGGGAGGCCTCTGACCGGGCTCCACAAAACAGCACCCGTTCACGAGTATGACGCCTATCTCAGCCATTGCCTCCCTCGACGAAGCGAAGCAAAGACCTTTAGGCAAGCATGACATACTTATTCAAGCAGCGGGGTATCCTGTAAGTTGTTTTAATTAATCTCACCTCACCTCACCCGTCACCCAATATATCTTGACGCCGCGATTCCCGGCCACGACATTGGGCGAATTGCGTCGCGGCATGCGTTTTATCTGTACATTGCGCGATCGAGACGCGCAACGCACTGTGGTTAGTTGGGATCACACGCAATGAATTAGAAAAACAGCTGCCACTGCCGCTTCCGCGCAACGTCATGGCCGGGCCGACGGCCGTAACGGGTGAGGTGAAGCTCATGAGCGCGTTCAGAATAACAGCCCTGGACCTTTATTTATACAGAATAAAGAAAGAATCTTAAGAACACCTTATATAATTTACTTTAAAACATAGTTTGAACCGACTTCAATTTAGTACTTTTCTAAGCCACATATGCCAACAGTTTCGCATTTCCTTTCGACTTTATCACATGAACTGCTTTCTGAGAGCATTATGCATTGATTATTACAGAAAAAACCCGTTCGTACCGTTCATGCCGTTCTCTGCGCTGGACCGTGGGGATGCTGCTTAAATGATCTGCTTCTGCTATAATTGCGGTACCTACAGTCGGCTTATGTAATTAAATTGCAACAGTTTTTGAGTTTACAGTAAAGTTGTTTACCTATCATCATCATAATATCAGCCGAAAGACGTTCACTGCTGGATATATGCTTCCCCCAAAGAGTGCCAAAGTGACCGGTCCTGTGCCACCCGCATCCAGTACGTGGTCGCCACCCAAGAACCTTTCCGCCACAACGGCCATTGGTTCTACGTGCAATATATATGTACCCCGCCACTTAAGTTTAGCGATTCGGAGGGCTATATATCGGATACCTTGGTTCTGCTGCGGACACTGCTTGTTTACCTATACACTATATTTTTTAAAGTACTTACCTACCTATTATAGCCAAGTGCCATGCCCGTGATAATGAGAAATCCGACGACACCGCATATAATATGTCAAAATCCGTCAAACCGTTAGGACTGTAGCCCGTGAAATAGAATTGTCATGTCCATATACATATGTATGTATAGGTACTTATACATGCATCCATACATACATTACATACATACATACCTACATACATTCATATATACCTATCTACAAGCATACATACATACATACGCTCGAAAAACAAAATCCTCCTTCTGAGGCAGTAGGGGGTAACAAGTGAAATCAAAAGATTTTTCGAAAAACCCAACTGCTTTTTATAAATATTATAGCCTGTCAGTTGTCACTCCTACGATTAAGAGGAATCCAATGACACCTCATAATATATGTCGAAAGCCGTCAAACGGTTTAGGCTGCAGGGCGTGCCAAAGAATAAGACATACACACACATACGTACATACGCTCGAAAAACATAGCCCTCCTTCGGCAGTCGGGTTAAAACAAGCTTAAAAGCTTAAAAGTTTTCGCGTTCTGCACGGCTATCACAGCCAGGGATTGTAACCGGTTTTTTGCAAAAACCTCGAAATAACCACATATCTCGAACTATTTTATACTTCATATGTAGGATTCAGTTGTGTTTTGAGGTAACGAGTGCGTGTTATTAGATTGCCCAATAAGAAAATGAAATAATTAACAAAGAACGAAAAAAACCGGTTACAGTTCCCATACAAAAAATAACCGGTTACAATCCCTGATCACAGCACGGCCCGCCGCCGCGACACAGCTCGCAGGCCGTCGAATGATTCTTAAACAATGGGTGTCCGAATGTCGAAAGCGTAATTATATACTTACGTGACAATGGCGACGGTATTTGCCTGCCATCAGGCAGGCCGTATGCCTGTTTGCCATACATACCTATATATATATATTCCCTTTGACCGTCGTCGACAGTCCTCGGATTTCTATCGTCTGGCGGCACGAGCGGTACGAAGTTATAAGTACCTAAGTACACTAAACTTTTTTATTTTTATCCTATAGTAAGAAAATACATCAAAACAAAGTCGAGCAAAACAAAGAGGCACGGCCGTACCATCCTTTTCTCGAAGCCATTTAGGCCATTTTCAACATCCTGTAATTTTGTGCTGGCTAAAGCTAGAAACCTGAATTTTCAGGAACATGTAGGACATAATATGGCTAACATACAATATCAATAACATTCAATTTGAACTTTTAGTTTAAGAAGAATAGTCCGTCAAAGTTCGTTAGTTTTGTCACTGACATACTCACTGATAATTATCACGCTAATTCTAAGGTACTTCTAGCAGACCCACAAGATCCAAATTTCAAACATAATTAGTTTTTTGCCTAGTCATTCATAAAAAACCTAAAAATATTGCAATTTTTGTCACGTTTCAGAGATATACAAACTGCATAAATAAGTTTGTAATCCTATACAAATACATGCGATTACAAAGCTACGTTTGCAGTTACTTCCTGCAAACGTTTGCGGATGGTAAAATAACATTCCCATACAAAGTCTACAAAAAGAAATGACATCCCATAAAAAACATTCCATGTAAAAAATAGGCCAAGTCTCTAAACTCGTTAACAGTAAAAAGTGGTGAGATATTTCGTAGAGCCAAGTCAGGCATTCTTATTAATCTTTATTTGCTTGCTTAATAAAATTTTGTGACTTGGCAATCACACTTACATAGTTTTAGGTACCTATGCAAAAATGTGTAAATGCAGTAGTGTTATTTTATCAAGCAAGCAAATAAAGACTAATAAGAATGCCTGACTTGGGTCTACGAAATATCTCACCACTTTTTACTGTTAAAGAGTTTCGAGACTTGGCCTATTTTTTAGATGGAATGTTTTTTATGGGATAACATGCAGTCTACTCAAAGTTTTCAATTAAAATCACGGCATATAGCCGATTATTGCTTCAAGTATTACACTATTTTTAAATGCATATGTAACGGCACCTTGGGCCCTAGCACGATAGGTTTTATCGTCACGTTTTACGGCAACAATGTACTGAGATGTCACGTAAAACAAAACGATAAAACGTATCGTGCTAGCAGGGCTTATCCGGCAATATTCTCTGCCATTACTCACCTTCCCCACCATTTTATCATAACGTCTTGCAATAATTGGAATGGCATGGATTACAGTAAGTAATTAGGCGATATTGTTATCACAAATACCTAATTACATTATAGTTTATTATTAACTTGTCATAAAAACCCTACTAAAATGATATATTCGGAAGTTTTGATGTTTGTTACTAAATCACGTTTGTGCGGCGCGAGTAGGCATTTAAAAAAATGCTATCTATTTCACACCGCTCTGCCTCCCGAGCCGTATCGAGCGATAGAGAGAGTTGCAAGTTCAGGAGGCAACTGCCTAGATTTCCTTTTTGAAATATTGTTTCGGGTGATAACGTTTTTACCCCCCTAAAGCGTTATGAAATGAAACAATTTTGGTATTATTGGATTAAGTACACTTTACTCTGTCTGTACGTTTTCCTTTTTTAGTAAAAAAAAAATAGATTAATTAAAAAAAACACAACGATATACACAGTTTTAAGTCAAAAATATAGATTTTTAGATGCTAAGTAATAACTTTTAACGTCCCTAAGCAATACTTCTTGAAACTCAAAACGTACAGACGAACTAGTTTTTTATTATTTATCTAAAACATATATTACTTATATCCAAAAAATATAAAAATCGAACCAAGTTTACGGGGTGAAAAACGTTATCGCTTTTTGTATGAAAATTTACAGGTTCACAATCCTCTTAAATATAATACTTTTTATCCCAGTAAAAGTCCAACAAAAGGAAGTCAACGCGAACGAAGTCGCGGGAAAAAGCTAATAGTATTGCAATAATATCTACTATGTTTGTAATCCCTGCCAATGAGGCAGCAAGCAATACAGGCGCGTTCAGACGAGCAGCTTTCGCAGAGCTGCATGAAGTCTGCCGCGTGATTTCGGTCCGTCTGGATAAGTGTAGGAAGCACGGCGACGGCTAAACCAAGATATCTCCATACTACATTCCTTTTGACCTTTCTCGTCAGCTTGTCGCGCTCGAACAACTCTATGCAGCCTAAAGTTTAATTCTAAAGTGTGGAATTCACTACAAAGCCGCGAAGAAGACGATTAGACATAAGAACACGTTACACCTACGAATTTGTCGGACGGCCAAGCAAGGTCACAGAAAATCTAGTATGGATGGAGTGACCTTGATTTAGCCGAATGCAGTCCGGCCGATATTGGCCTGTGTAGTGTCTCCTATAGACACATACAAGCGATTTCTCGCATTCATACAATAGGGCTCTTCGACTCGTCCGCGAGCCGCTCGCGAGGCGTTAGCGTAGCGCAGAGACATTAAGAGGTTAGGATTTGTCCACAGACTTCCAGCGACAAATCTGATGTGTTTATGTCGGGCTTAAGCCCGCCTCTAGGATGGGGGTATAATAATTACTAAAGGTTCTCTACACAATGGGCCATCATACATGACGCAACTTTGCGTTAGGGGAGAAAGACGTACTTTGCATCAGGGCGCAGGTCCTGTCCTGCAACCTTGGCCTAGCTTGGACGTGATCAAAGCAGGATGATAGTTACAGCAAAATAAGGTAATGAATCTTAAAGGATAAAAATAACTCAAATGTTACTAACGTTGTTTCCCATAACTTCACATACATCATTTTTATTTCTGCAGCCATTATAATTATAAGCCTCTTCATTTTAGGCAATAGACTTATTAAAATAATAGGTTCTGTATTAATTTTATACAATAAAATCCAAGAACATTTAAAACTTCAGTTTGCTGTCATATTAAAACAGAGCAAAAATTCATGATTGACGTTCGTTTAAAATTTGATAACGCTGCCCTCTAACTGCTAATGTACTAACTATCTCCATGAGCGTTTTTCCTATGAAGATAGAAATGTTCTGAGTGAAGCGCCCGTGCATTGCACTCTGCAGTAGATTTAAGAAAATACACGATCTTGTCTATGGTCAACCCTGGTTGACAGTTTAATAATTTTCGCGAGATTTTTCCAATTCTACAAATTTTCAGCCATCTGTGTTCTATTTTAAGACTAATGACTGATAAGAGTCTCATGAATTCCTGTGTTATTTTCTGGTGTGTCATGTGTAGCCAGCGTGTGTAAGGCGTCGGTATGAGAGTTCTATGAATAGTGCGGAGGTAGCTTCCTGAGGGTTGTGGTTGAGACAGTTTGGTTTGGTAATATGCAATGGATACACAAGGGTTGGAAGTGGCGGTGGCTGTGGGTGCTGTTAGTGGCGGCGTTGTGTCCGCTGCTCGTGGCTCAGAAGATCGGTGACCCGTACGAGACCCTCGGGATATCGCGCCGGGCTACACTCCCCGAGATACGCAAAGCTTACAGACAGCGAGCTAAGGAATGGTGAGTTTTCCCGTAAATATTGTGAACACAGCATCTAGCTCGTTGATTAACATAGTGACCCCAATTTGTTTGGTGACTGGATCAATAACTTATGAATAAACAAGTGCTGTGCTATGTTTCGCTCGGAAATATTTACATTCAAATAGTTTTGTTGTATTCTCCTATCGTTAATACCAAAGGTTTATGAGAATGCAAATTTTTAAATCTAGTTTCATGGTGATTTTTTTGTAGTCCTGACTGACCTATTTGGTTGTTATTCTTACCACTATACTTTACATGATTTTTATTATATTTTCCTGAAATTCGAACTAATTTAAGGCTTTCCAATGCCTGGATAATACTCAAATGCCAGCAACCGCTGACAATGGTTATTTTGCATTTATTTATTTTACATCTATCTCTTAAGTGATGACAACAAAGTGATAAATGCCAAATACTTTGTATTTTATAACAACCTATGGGGTCAATCGAAGAGGGGAAGGCGATACCTTGCCGTAGTACAGTGCAAACTAGTACGGAAGGTAGCTTACTTTTACCTCGAAGTGTATACCTACCTGTTATAAAAATAAGAACATCTGTAATAGTCCAACTTGTTTACAATACTTAGTATAAAACTAAATGATGTACTTAATTTAAGTAAGCAATAAATAAATAAATTGAAAAAAAATTGAATTGAATTTATTTAAAAAACTCATAGAACAGGACAAGCGAAAACTGTATTGATGCTGTATTTAATTTTTTAATGTTTCTACCCCCTAACACCAATAGGCTTCCTGGGAGGACTTATTCCTTCAAAGGATTAAAAAACGTTTTCTATTAAAACAGAGTTGCATTGGTTTTGGTTGATTAAAAAAAACATTTATTTCCATTTCTTTGATAAATTTGTTCGATCTTCCAAAAATGGTACCAACACTTGAGCACTTACTTGGCATCATAAGTCATAACAACAAATCTTTAGCATTATATATTCTAAATTTTCAGGCATCCCGACAAAAACCTGCACCCAAATGCGGAATCCCGCTTTGTAGAAATCAAGCAGGCTTATGAGCTGCTCTCCGACACGGAGCGCCGGCAAGCATATGACCAATATGGCATCACCAATGAAGACGAGCACCTCTACAAGCAGAGACATGACTACAGCACCTATGCCCGCTTTAGGTCAGTACTGTCTGTCTACCATCATTTTGAAAAATTTGAAAGGGGTAAGAACTTTGAATAGGAATGTGTCTTTCTAAAGAGCTGGTTTCAACAAAGCACAATGAGGAATGGATGAAAATTTTAGAAGTGCCTGATTTTTGTTGATAGGAATAACCTTCCTTAGCACCAGAAAAAAGTTGCAGACTTTTCAGCTGCATCAATTATTTTTGAAAAATATAAACCTGAGGGAGCCTCACTTATGTTTTGGGTTTAGGACGGTGAATGAGACACTTTCCTGATCCCCTAATACTTAGGGCTAGTCTGCACTACCAACTACTGTTTTTGTTTTCGGTTTGTAGTGGCAAATAAGCGTCTGGCCCTCCTGACGGTAAGCAATCACCATATCTCACTAACTTGTTACTCTAGGGGTGTCATGGACATACTGCTAAACTACCATAGTTCATTTAACGGTTCACTTTGAAAAACAAAAATACTGCCCGAAATTCACAAACCCCTTAGATTTAACCACGAAATCACCTGTCATAATCTCCATATAAACCACATAGAACAATAATCCACATATAACCATTATTATTTATTATTATTATTCTGGTAGTGGCTTTCGGGCTGTCAAAGCCCTTATATCACTGCGACCATCGCTGATCTATTGTGATCGCCACTTACCACAATTCTTGGTCAAGTCCTGCAAACTCGAAGAATTGCAGGATTTTGTTGAACTCAAGAAATTTGATCTCCTTGGGGCACATGATGTGTTTGCCCAGGAAGGAGTTACGACTGTGCATGAGGCAAGGGCAATCGGTTAGGACATAGAACCATACAACCTGCAGGAAATAATTCATAAAAAAGCTACTATATAGTTAATTACCTGAAAAAGTTCAATAGCAAATAGTTCACTCTCCATTTTACCCATCATCCATTACAACCATCACTCATCAATCATACACAAAATCACTAGTTCCGTTAGAAATCATTTACCTTAAAGTAACGCGGATTCAGTCGCCGTATCCTTCGCGGCCAAGATGGGACTATCTGATAGTTTAGACTGTAGAATGTGTGGCGAGGATGGTGTCATGCCCTTGCCAGACAAAGAATGAACTACTTTGGTAACGGTTACCGGCAACCAAAGGAATTCAAGGTGCTCCCGGCGAACTGCATCATCCGCTTTGTGGAAATGATGGAGCAAGCCTGGGAGCAGGTATAAAGGAGAGGGCAAATGCACAAAAGATCCCACTGGGTCGAAGTGCATCCGAAAGGGCCCTCACCTAGATAAGATAAGATAAGATCCTTCGCGGGGACTGTTTTCTTAATAACAAAGAAATAAAAAAACAGACTGACAGACAACTAAGGCAGTTACATATTTCGTTCAATAGCCCATTAGAGTGTTAAATTGATCGTCTTCCAAATATTTGCTTCCTGACGCTTTGATTCACGGGAACTGAATGTTTGATATGTAAACAACATTACTCTTGAGTATCAACATTACTCCTTGCGAAAACATTTGGACGAAGTGATGAATCATTTACGCTCATCCTTACGATTCAAATGTAATAAAACTTGTGGCACTGTTAACTGTACTCGCGAGTCTGTCTGTATTTTTACAGGCTTTCTATTAACTTGCAGTGTATGTACCTAACTATGTTTGTTCCGGTGGAATCTTGCAAGTCAATTTTGAAACAAATATCTTCAACGATTGAGTTGAAATTTAAAGTGTATAGTTTGGATGACAATTTAATTCTATGGTACCATAGAGCTGATCTGATGATGCGCAGGACCGGTCATTTTGGCACTCTTTGGAGGAGGCCTATGTCCAGCAGTGGACGTCTTACAGCTGATATGATGAGCTGATCTGATGATGGGGACAGGAGGTGGCCATGGGAATTCAGTACTTAACCGACGTAACCCCGTTAAGTTTGGGGCTCGATAGAACCGTCTCAATGAGTAATTGATTAAGGTATACAGAAAAGTACATTCGGCAATAAAAGCTTGTACCAAAACATAATTTTTTGACAGAAACTTATTTATTATATTTTAATGCCGAAAAACTGAATTGTCAAAAATTTATTTATACACTATTGAACCAGTGCTCACAAATTTTCTCGAGAATCGATTGAGAACTGCGACCCGTAGAGGAGAATAGCCTGACATTTGGACATCCGGACATACAAAAGAATTTTGGCCCAAGGTGAAACGGAGAACTTCTTTGCTTCACTAAAGTTGACTGTGTTCACAGTGTTCACACTTTCCGTTTCATACTTAAATCACGTGACCTACGGAAGCTACGGTAGCCTAGTGGTTCAGGCATGCGGCTGTCAAGCGGCGGTCGTGGGTTCGAATCCCGGCTCGTACCAATGAGTTTTTCGAAACTTGTGTACGGAATATTTACCGTTAGCTTTTCGGTGAAGGAAAACATCGTGATGAAACCGGTCTAATCCCAATAAGGTCTAGTTTTCCTTCTGGGTTGGAAGGTCAGATAGCAGTCGCTTTCGTAAAACTAGTGCCAATGCCAAATCTTGGGATTAGGTGTCAAAGCGGACCCCGAGCTCCTTTAGGGGCACAACCGGGAATAACGCTAGTAGGATGACTTAAATCACGTGACCTATAAAGTTTGATAAGGCAATAGTTGAAGTCACATAAAAAGATGTATGGATATTTTTTTAATTTTTTTTTATGGTCATAATATCATAATAGGGTATTCACAACGTGAAAATATATAGATTTTTCATTAGCAACAGATACGATTAGGATTATAATGTATGTATCATTTAAATGCAAAATTATTGCAAAAGCTGACTGCCCACGGCTGTATCCACGGTGTCAATGTAATCATAATCATAAATTTATTTCGTAAGTAAAAGTACAAATTGCTACTTACATTTTAATTTACAAATTTGTATGGTTAAAACCAAAAGTAAGTGTCAACTGACCCCCGTACTAGTTTGCACTGTGTCACGGTGGGTCAGGATTCACCGTCCTTATAAGTGTCACTTAGTTAAATAAGTAATTAATTATGCTATCCTATAACATTCGTTCAGTAAGTATCGTTTTATAACTAAACTAAGTGGGTAGAAAATAAACGAATAGAATACAAGCATTAAGCCAAACAAAAGAATACTCAGGCGCTCGGCCGGCTTAGGCGTAAACAAGTAGTATATGCAAAAACTTAACATAAGATAACATTTTTACCACGGGATAAAAATCTAATGTTATATTGAAGATGAATGTGATGTGTGCTTATGGATTAACTGATTTATTTTTATTACAGCAATGACCCATTTGAAGAGTTCTTCGGAAACCACTTCAGAACTCAGGACCAAGACATCACACTGTTTCACAAGCTATCTGTCACTGCTCGGTAATTCTTCCTTTATTTGCTTCTCCATTTGTCTTCGCATTTAATTTTTAACCCCCGACGCAAAAAGAGGGATGTTATAAGTTTGACGTGTCTGTGTGTCTGTCTGTGGCATCGTAGCTCCTAAACGAATGGACCGATTTGAATGCGGTTTTTTATCCGAAAGCTGACGTGATCGAGATGGTTCTTAGCTACGTTTCAACAAAATCGGTTCAGCCATTTATAGGGCTCCGTACACAAAGAGTAAAACGGGACCCTATTACTAAGACTTAGCTTGTCCGTCCGTCTGTCCGTCCGTCTGTCTGTCACCAGGCAAAAAAAAATGTTTTTAGTATTTGTTGTTATATCGGCAACAGAAATACATAATCTGTGAAAATTTCAACTCTCCAGCTATCACGGTTCTTGAGTATCCCAAGAAGGGGTGCTCCCATACAACAAACGTTATTTTTTTGCCGTTTTTATAGATTATGGTACGGAACCCTTCGTGCGCGAGTCCAACTCGCACTTGGCCGGTTTTTGAGATATTGAACTTTGAAATTAAAATTGGGTTTTCAACTTTTCTAAGTTGTTAATTATAATAAGTTAATTATAAAAAACAAGGTTTTCTATTTAGTAATTCAATGTCAATAACAGTTTAAGAAAGTTTATTGAGCTTACTATGGAGCTAATTTGATTTGAGTACTATTTTCGTAATATATTCAGGGTGACTGGTAATTCGACGTATTCCTTGAAAGGGGTTATACTAGAGCTAAATAATTTGCAACAATTTACGTCTAGTCAACCAGGGGTCGAGACTCGCTGGTTTCAGAGTTATTCAAGTTTTTAGTTTGTATGAAAAAAAACCACCTTGCAGACTAAGGCTGGTTATTGTGACAAAAGTATTTTCACCTCACTTGCTCGGAAAGGCCTTTTTGTATGTTTGATAGATATCAAACATACAAAAAGGCCTTTCCGAGCACGACGATTAAAATATGTGTATTAAGATTTCATAGAGAATACTGCAACGTCACTCTTTTCATAGTTGTAGTCCATGTTACTGTCGAAACAATCGAAATAACTACTTTTCGATACGCTCCAGACAACTAAAATAAATTCGACCAATCACGTGGCTGCTTTACTGAACTGTAATGAATTGGACCAATAGAATCGCTTTGATGTCGTACGCTCGTTGATGTCTTTTAAGATATCAACAAGCGTACGAGCGATGACCTGCACTTCGTTTCAACAGTATCGAGTTTGTTTAATTAGTTCAGTTGACTCGTAGAAAATTAATTTTAATGAACTCGTACAAAAAGTATTGTTCACAATAGTGTTATATCTCGTACCTTACTTAGGCCACTCAGCAAGCTTCGTGGCCTAAACACGGTACTCGACTAAAAAGCTCTCTATTATAACACGATTGTGAAAAATACTATTTATCACAATCACCAGGCTGCAAGGCGATTTTTTTTTCAAACAAACTAAAAACTCGAAAAATTAAAAAAAAACTAGTTTTGACCCCTGGTTGAGTGGACGTAAATTGTTGCAAATTCAATTCAAGACATTTATTTCGAGCAACTGGGATCATATATAAAGTTAGTTACAGTTTCTTAGCCTAAAGTTAGTAAGTATTATAACCTAATACATATAAAATAAGGACAGTACTTAGTAGGGCTTGACTGTCAGTACGTGGATCATATGGCAGTGATTCTCACACATTCACAGTCAAACCTCTCCGCAAATGCCCCCAGGATACCACTAGAGCTAGCCCGCACCCTGCGCGCCAGGGATGTGCATTATAAATTAGCTCTAGTATAACCCCTTTCAAGGAATACGTCGAATTACCAGTCACCCTGTATTTTCCTCAGACACTTCGAAAACAACATAATGGAGAAGTCAGTCCACACGCCTGCCCTCGTCCTCTTTTACACCGACTGGTGTTTCGACTGCGTGCGCGCCGCGGCCGCCTGGCGCCGGCTGGTGGAGGCGATGCAGCCTCTCGGTGTGACTGTGGCCACGGTACATGCGGGACATGAAGCGGGCTTGGTCAGAAGGATAGGGGTGCATGGGGTACCTTGTCTGACGCTGGTGTTGGACCAACATGTGTACATCTATAGGGAAGGGCTACATTCCATGCCGAAGATATTAGGTGAGCATTTAACTCAACAGTTTATTTCAGCTATTTCTTAATGTTTTCTTTAAGGCCCCGCATGTTCATGGTCTTCTCACCCTCTCACTGAGTGAAGTGCGTGTTCGAAAGCGCGGATATCATGTTTATCGGAATATTTCAGAAAACGAGACGAAATTTAAGAAAGTAAGAAAATGAAACCATTGTTCATTACTTTATGAAGAAGATTATAATAGTAGATTGTACAACAAGTGCATAAAACGCACCATTTTACTCGAGACGTTTATCCATCCGAGCGAGCTTGCGAGCGAGGATAGATATAAAGTCGAGTGTAAAATGGGTTTTATGGACGAGTTGTACACTCTACTTTTCACTTCGATTGCGAGGAAATGAAACAGCAACACGTAAATATAGTAAATGCTATAAGTTGTTGTTATGGCTTAAATACTATACTGATCTACTAAATTGAAAAATAAACAAATATAAAAAATAATAAATGAGACGAAATACAAATTATAAGTTTATTTCATGAAGTTTTATTGTGTACTTTGGCTGTTGGTATCTTTGCCTTGGTCTTAGAATACGAACGAAACGAAATAAAATAAAGAGGTTGTTGTATGAAGTTAAAGATGTTCGTGTGGCTGTTGCAGCGATTGCCTTGGTCTTCGACGAAGATTTTACTTTATGCTCTAGAGCATAAAAAGCGACTTTATGTCGCCTACGCACGACATAAAGACGAACTTTTAGAGCATGAGAAGTGAAAAATTTCATCTGTTTCTGATAAAAAATGGAGCAGTAAACTGGTTACAAGTGAAAAAATAGGGTTGACTTTAGATCTATTTTTCTCTACTTTCTTATGTTAAAATGGATTTCTTCGAAAACTATGCCTTTTCCCATATCTTGCAGATCAGGATTTATAATTTCCGACACGAAAATTGTTACGTTATAAGGTATAAACTGGTTACTAAACAACTCTTTTTTACCAAAATTTGAGATGTCCAGCCTTAAATTATAATACACTGTCTGATTTATAAGATTTCATAAGCTCTTTTCACTCTCACCTATTGGAGTAGGCCTTTGCCCAAAAGCCTTTAACCGCCTTAAGGCTTTCTAAAAGGTTTTCTCATTTTCATTCTAAATTCGGTATTTGACAAAAGTCAAATCAGCGTCAAAAACGCTCTGTTATCGTTAGTATGGAATTTGTAGGGATTACTGTGTTGTGACACAACCAAACAACGTCCTTACTTATTGTTAGTTTTTATGAATTTCAAAGTCTTAAAATAGCAAAGTTAAATGAAAAATTGATACTTTCCGAGTATTTTCGTAACGTTTGTCTGTTGATAATGAAAAAACAATTTATTTTCACTGTTGTCAAATACCCAATTGTAACAGAGTTGAGTTTGTTTTATTTCGATTTATTTTAAAATAAAACAAAATTTACTCTATTTCCTATTAGGTACAGTTGATTCATATTTCATTGGCATTTCTTTTTTGTATGGTGGCCATACCTGCCTGTAAAAAAAAACCTCAGTTTACTCATCTCTTACCCCTCTCGTTCTATTTACATACAATACACACATAAAAAGAAGTTGCTTAGAAAATTTATTAGAAGCTTTGCTCCAATCAAAACTCATCTTTATCTTATATTTGAATAAATTTTATATCACATTGTCATTTACAGAATGGATCCGCTGGAAGTTCCCATACAAGCTCGTACCCCGAGTGACCGATTCCACATTGACCAGCTGGCTGGGTGACTTTGAGGACAACAAAGTGAAGGCGCTGATCTTTGAGGAGCAGCCGAACATGAGGCTCCGCTATCTGCTGACTGCGTTCCATTATAGAGACCGGGTTACTTTCGGGTATGTAAGGATTGGTTTCAATAAATAGTATGACAGAAATGTAAGTGGCGTAGCGTGGGTTTTCGCCGGCCCCATGCAATGAAATATTTTCGTTATTTTCCTTATCCGCCGCCCCCTTTCGTATGCCTCCCGGGGCCATGGCAGGTTAAATAAGAATAGCGTTCGTTATTGATTAGAATAAGTGTTGTCGCCCTTTTTACAAGCTTTATATTAACTTGCACTGTTCATATGTATGTAAATATGTAAGTACGTAAGTTGTCCGTCAAAATTTGCAATCCATTTTCAGTCACTTCCCATTATCCAATTGAGCTGAAATTTTGCAAGCATATGTACATCGCATGGCAATGCAATATTATGATGACTTGGAGCTGATTTGATACTGGAGCTGGAAGATGGCCATAGGAACTCCGCAATAAAACGACACAACCCCATCGAGTTTGGGCTCGTTAGAATCGTCTCAATGAGTACTTGATGATAGTATGCAGAAAAGTACAGTATATATTATATTTAAATAGAAAGCACTTAATCTAGGATGCTTATGAAATCGCGGGACAGGGGCACAATAGCCTGTCGACTATCCTACGGGTTGGTGAGATACGGGAACGGCGGGATCTTCCAGCAGAGCACTCGGGAGGCAAGCGGCCAGGAAGTCACAGGGATGTCCTACGAACTCACCCCCCAGGCAGTGCACTCGGGATCCGAGCGGCTCTGAAAGGGGCGAGGGGAGCGGTGTTCCTCGGCAAAGCAATCGGGAGCCGAGTGGCCAGAGGGTTAGGGATACCACGGCAGTGCTCTCGGGAGCCGAGTGGCCAGAGGGTTAGGGATACCACGGCAGTGCTCTCGGGAGCCGAGTGGCCAGAGGGTTAGGGATACCACGGCAGTGCTCTCGGGAGCCGAGTGGCCAGAGGGTTAGGGATACCACGGCAGTGCTCTCGGGAGCCGAGTGGCCAGAGGGTTAGGGATACCACGGCAGTGCTCTCGGGAGCCGAGTGGCCAGAGGGTTAGGGATACCACGGCAGTGCTCTCGGGAGCCGAGTGGCCAGAGGGTTAGGGATACCACGGCAGTGCTCTCGGGAGCCGAGTGGCCAGAGGGTTAGGGATACCACGGCAGTGCTCTCGGGAGCCGAGTGGCCAGAGGGTTAGGGATACCACGGCAGTGCTCTCGGGAGCCGAGTGGCCAGAGGGTTAGGGATACCACGGCAGTGCTCTCGGGAGCCGAGTGGCCAGAGGGTTAGGGATACCACGGCAGTGCTCTCGGGAGCCGAGTGGCCAGAGGGTTAGGGATACCACGGCAGTGCTCTCGGGAGCCGAGTGGCCAGAGGGTTAGGGATACCACGGCAGTGCTCTCGGGAGCCGAATGGCCAGAGGGTTAGGGATACCACGGCAGTGCACTAGGGAGCCGAGTGGCCAGATGGTTAGGGATACCACGGCAGTGCACTAGGGAGCCGAGTGGCCAGAGGGTTAGGGATACCACGGCAGGGCTCTCGAGAGCCGAGCGGCCAGAGGGTTAGAGATACCACGGCAGTGCACTCGGGAGCCGAGCGGCTCTGAAAGGGGCGAGGGGAGCGGTGTTCCTCGGGAGCCGAGTGGCCAGAGGGTTAGGGATACCACGGCAGTGCACTCGGGAGCCGAGCGGCCAGATGGTTAGGGATACCACGGCAGTGCACTCGGGAGCCGAGCGGCCAGAGGGTTAGGGATACCACGGCAGTGCACTCGGGAGCCGAGCGGCCAGATGGTTAGGGATACCACGGCAGTGCACTAGGGAGCCGAGTGGCCAGATGGTTAGGGATACCACGGCAGTGCACTAGGGAGCCGAGTGGCCAGAGGGTTAGGGATACCACGGCAGGGCTCTCGAGAGCCGAGCGGCCAGAGGGTTAGAGATACCACGGCAGTGCACTCGGGAGCCGAGCGGCTCTGAAAGGGGCGAGGGGAGCGGTGTTCCTCGGGAGCCGAGTGGCCAGAGGGTTAGGGATACCACGGCAGTGCACTCGGGAGCCGAGCGGCCAGATGGTTAGGGATACCACGGCAGTGCACTCGGGAGCCGAGCGGCCAGAGGGTTAGGGATACCACGGCAGTGCACTCGGGAGCCGAGCGGCCAGATGGTTAGGGATACCACGGCAGTGCACTCGGGATCCGAGCGGCTCTGAAAGGGGCGATGGGAGCGGTGTTCCTCGGCAGCTGAGCGGCTAGATGGTTAGGGATACCACGGCAGTGCACTCGGGAGCCGAGCGGCCAGATGGTTAGGGATACCACGGCAGTGCACTCGGGAGCCGAGCGGCTCTGAAAGGGGCGATGGGAGCGGTGTTCCTCGGCAGCTGAGCGGCCAGATGGTTAGGGATACCACGGCAGTGCACTCGAGAGCCGAGCGGCCAGATGGTTAGGGATACAACGGCAGTGCACTCGGGAGCCGAGCGGCTCTGAAAGGAGCGATGGGAGCGGTGTTCCTCGGGAGCTGAGCGGCCAGGTGGTCAGGGATACCACGCCAGTGCACTTGGGAGCCGAGCGGCCAGTGGCGGAGAGGAGAGGGTAGAGTTGGACCCACGGCAAGCCGCTAGCCAAACTCCTCCGTCATCGTCGTCGTTTACCAAGACATATCTGCGTAAATGCTAAGAAATCATGATACTTTGAACTCATTCAGAACACGTTGTGATCTTATCTTATCTTATCTTATCTAGGTGAGGGCCCTTTCGGATGCACTTCGACCCAGTGGGATCTTTTGTGCATTTGCTCTCTCCTTTATACCTGCTCCCAGGCTTGCTCCATCATTTCCACAAAGCGGATGATGCAGTTCGCCGGGAGCACCTTGAATTCCTTTGGTTGCGGGTAACCGTTACCAAAGTAGTTCATTCTTTGTCTGGCAAGGGCATGACATTCACACAATAAGTGTTCCATAGTCTCATCCTCCTCGCCACACATTCTACAGTCTAAACTATCAGATAGTCCCATCTTGGCCAAGAGATCCTTGACCCCGAAGTGACCAGTGAACACCCCAGATATGATTCTGAGTTGCTTCCTACTGGATTTCCAGAGTTTTCTGGTCCAGCCCGAGTCCACTCCTTCTATGAAGAGCTTAGAGTGCCTTAAGCCAGCCTCATTCCTCCACTCGTGTTGGTGTTTGGTTTTGGCGTAGGCTTTAAAGGCCGATATTATGGTCCCCTGCGAGAGTCCCACAAATGGTTCTGGACCTACAAAGTGATTTGTAGAGCCCCCTCTTGCAAGCTCATCTGCTCTTTCGTTGCCGATGAAGCCCTTGTGCCCTGGTATCCAAACTAGTTGCACCTTATTGTGCCTTCCAAGTCTGTTTAGTGCTTGGACGCCATTATAAATTAGTCTAGAGTCCACTTTCGGCGCCGTAAGCGCTTTAAGGGCCGCTTGACTGTCACTGAGTATATAGATAGTCCGCCCTTTGGTTCGCCTGTCTATATTCTCCTGTACACAAGCAATTATGGCGTATGTCTCCGCTTGGAAGACAGTTGCCAAACTACCCATGCTTACACTACTACTGTAGTCATTTGCATAAATGCCTGCTCCCGTACCGGATCCCATTTTTGATCCGTCCGTGTACCATATACTGTCTTCGATACCAGACTTTGGTGGTTCTAGACCTTCGGCCCACTCAGCCCTGGTTGGAACTTTTGTTGTGTAGTTCCTGTGGAATACATACTTGGGTAGCATTTTGTCGCTTCCCATGTTTGTTATTCTGTCTAAGAAACCATCAGTCTCCATGTTTGTGTGCTTAGTTTTCGGCTTGCTATCGCTCCACAGTCCAAGAGTTCTTAATCTGTAGAGCGATTTGCGCGCCTCTGACTTAATCACCATGTGAAGTGGCGGTAGGTCCAGTAGGACTTCTAGCGCCGCTGTAGGCGTGGTACGAAACGCCCCTGTTATAGCCATGCATGCCATTCTCTGCACCTTTCTCAGGGCCTCTCTGCATGTGCTCATTAAAGTCCTTGGCCACCATACCAGGCTACCGTACAGTATTATGGGTCTCACCATCATGGTATAGATCCACTTCAGTACCTTGGGGTTCAGTCCCCATGTTTTGCCATACGCTGATCTACACATTCCAAATACCCTCAGGGCCTTTGTAATGGTGAGATCTGTATGCTTCTTCCAGTTCAGTTCCTTATCCAGTGTGACTCCTAGATATTTCACGTCATTGGACATTTCTAGTACCCTTCCGTACAGCTTTAACTGCTGTATTCCGCGAAGGGTCCTTTTCCTAGTAAAGGGTATTACTACAGTTTTGCCTGGATTAATGGATAATTGGTGACAGTCGCACCATCTCTCCACTTCCCTCAGTGCCTTGTTCATGATTTCTGATACCGTACTTGGGAATTTCCCATTAACCAGTATCACTAAATCATCAGCATATCCTACCGTGTGGATGGGACCTTTATTGAGTTCTATCAAGAGTGAGTTCACCACCAAACTCCATAGAGTTGGTGAAAGTACCCCACCTTGTGGACATCCCTTTGTGGCCGTGGCCATTATCTCATCCCCTAAAAGAGATGACTTTATCAGTCTGCCATTTAGCATGTTGCCTATCCATTTACATATGGTCGGCTCTATACCATGTTTTGCAGCTGCTTCGCTAATAGCATTATACGTGGTACGATCAAACGCTCCCTCCACGTCTAAGAAAGCCGCCAGACATAGTTCTTTATTCTCTATAGCCTGTTCAGCCTTGGTTGTTACCAGATGAAGTGCCGTTTCCGTTGACTTTCCTGGCTGATATGCACATTGCAGTTCGTGCAGCGGATGTCTCCTTAGTGGGCCATCCCTTATGTGTCTATCTACCAACTTCTCCAATGTTTTGAGGAAAAATGACGATAGACTTATCGGCCTATACGATTTGGCCTCACTGTAATCCGCCTTACCCGGTTTGGGTAGGTAGGTTACTTTTACCATCCTCCACACACGCGGTACGTGTGCGAAGGCTAAGCACGCCCTGTACAATCTGCTAAGGTGCGGGATTAGTACAGTAGCGCCCTCCTGTAGTAGAATGGGGTAGATTCCATCTGGCCCCGGGGCTTTGTAAGGTTGAAATGTCGAAAGTGCCCACTTTATCTTTTTATGATCTACTACCTTTTTAGACGTTTCCCAATTGTGTCTCGTTGTACTTGTGGTTTGTTCCAACGCACTAATTGTGCAATCGTCTGTTACGCTCTCGTGTATTACTGAGCCTGGGAAGTGTGTATTACACATTATCTTAAGGGTCTCTAGCCCCGTTTTCGTCATTGTACCGTCATTGTCCCTGATGGATGTAAGCGGGACCGACTTTGTGGTTGCTAATGCCTTTGCATGTTTGCACGTTGTGATACGAAATGTAGATTATTAATTTACCAAGGCATAAGTATACAATGTACATGTATTATGAATTTTCCGAGTCGCCGATAAGTATATGTACAGTCGCGGAATGAAAAGGTTAACCACCTTAAGATCTGTTTTTGCTTGCTCAGTATACGTTATCAGAATCTGCTTTATCGACCGAGTATGACACATTCCGTCATAATGAATTTAGTTTCACTACATGGCCATCTGTCGAATACGTCCCCTATGAGAATTGACCTCTTTGCGTTTTGAAAAGGCGAGTTAAAATTAAAAATAAACGATTAGGTACATGAAATAGCAATGATGACATTGACAAGAACTGTTGTTCGCATTATATAGTTTTATTTAATCATTTAAAGCGAAGAGGCATTAATCATTAGATTTATCAAACTTGAACTTTGTAAAGTAAATTTGAACTTTGTTGTCACACAGTTAAACATAATTTTTAATACAAAACTCTCTTCAGTTACACAGTTTAAAAGGGTAACATGTGCTTGCAACGCGTAAATGAATTTATTTGAAAACTGGTCAACCTTTTCATTCCGCGACTGTACATATAGATGTACATATATATATTTTTTTTTATTTAGTTGTAACGCTTTAACAATAAAAAAAATACATTAACAATTCATGAGGAAGATATTCCTATAAAGTTCTAAATTTTTGTTTTTTTAGTTGTTTTTATAGTTTCATTAAAATGATTTAAATACAATTTGATCTAAAAACTAAAATTAAAAGACATAAGTAACATGCAATATTTAAAACAAGATTTCATAGCATTATACATTGTAAAAAAAAGAGAGGATCTATTTAACACTTGTTTCTCTTAAATAAAGATTTAACTTTTTTGATACCATATTGTTTATTCGTTTCCAGTTTCGTAGCGATGTCGTCACGGGACGCTACCAACGTGACCGGCCGCTACAAGGTGCAGCGCCACATCGACACCATGGTGCTGCTCAAGGAGGACAGCGAGGAGCCGGCGGCCACCGTCAGCACGACAGAGATACCTACCAAAACGTTGCGGGAGTTGATTGAGGCCAATCAGCTGCTCACGCTGCCGAGGCTGTCGTCACAGGTATTCCCCCAGCACGACAGAGATACCTACCAAAACGTTGCGGGAGTTGATTGAGGCCAATCAGCTGCTCACGCTGCCGAGGCTGTCGTCACAGGTATTCCCCCAGCACGACAGAGATACCTACCAAAACGTTGCGGGAGTTGATTGAGGCCAATCAGCTGCTCACGCTGCCGAGGCTGTCGTCACAGGTATCCCCCAGCACGACAGAGATACCTACCAAAACGTTGCGGGAGTTGATTGAGGCCAATCAGCTGCTCACGCTGCCGAGGCTGTCGTCACAGGTATCCCCCAGCACGACAGAGATACCTACCAAAACGTTGCGGGAGTTGATTGAGGCCAATCAGCTGCTCACGCTGCCGAGGCTGTCGTCACAGGTATCCCCCAGCACGACAGAGATACCTACCAAAACGTTGCGGGAGTTGATTGAGGCCAATCAGCTGCTCACGCTGCCGAGGCTGTCATCACAGGTATCCCCCAGCACGACAGAGATACCTACCAAAACGTTGCGGGAGTTGATTGAGGCCAATCAGCTGCTCACGCTGCCGAGGCTGTCATCACAGGTATCCCCCAGCACGACAGAGATACCTACCAAAACGTTGCGGGAGTTGATTGAGGCCAATCAGCTGCTCACGCTCTGCCGAGGCTGTCGTCACAGGTATCCCCCAGCACGACAGAGATACCTACCAAACGTTGCGGGAGTTGATTGAGGCCAATCAGCTGCTCACGCTGCCGAGGCTGTCGTCACAGGTATCCCCCAGCACGACAGAGATACCTACCAAAACGTTGCGGGAGTTGATTGAAGCCAATCAGCTGCTCACGCTGCCGAGGATGTCGTCACAGGTATCCCCCAGCACGACAGAGATACCTACCAAAACGTTGCGGGAGTTGATTGAGGCCAATCAGCTGCTCACGCTGCCGAGGCTGTCGTCACAGGTATCCCCCAGCACGACAGAGATACCTACCAAAACGTTGCGGGAGTTGATTGAGGCCAATCAGCTGCTCACGCTGCCGAGGCTGTCGTCACAGGTATCCCCCAGCACGACAGAGATACCTACCAAAACGTTGCGGGAGTTGATTGAGGCCAATCAGCTGCTCACGCTGCCGAGGCTGTCGTCACAGGTATTCCCCAGCACGACAGAGATACCTACCAAAACGTTGCGGGAGTTGATTGAGGCCAATCAGCTGCTCACGCTGCCGAGGCTGTCGTCACAGGTATCCCCCAGCACGACAGAGATACCTACCAAAACGTTGTGGGAGTTGATTGAGGCCAATCAGCTGCTCACGCTGCCGAGGCTGTCGTCACAGGTATCCCCCAGCACGACAGAGATACCTACCAAAACGTTGCGGGAGTTGATTGAGGCCAATCAGCTGCTCACGCTGCCGAGGCTGTCATCACAGGTATCCCCCAGCACGACAGAGATACCTACCAAAACGTTGCGGGAGTTGATTGAGGCCAATCAGCTGCTCACGCTGCCGAGGCTGTCGTCACAGGTATCCCCCAGCACGACAGAGATACCTACCAAAACGTTGCGGGAGTTGATTGAGGCCAATCAGCTGCTCACGCTGCCGAGGCTGTCGTCACAGGTATTCCCCAGCACGACAGAGATACCTACCAAAACGTTGCGGGAGTTGATTGAGGCCAATCAGCTGCTCACGCTGCCGAGGCTGTCGTCACAGGTATCCCCCAGCACGACAGAGATACCTACCAAAACGTTGCGGGAGTTGATTGAGGCCAATCAGCTGCTCACGCTGCCGAGGCTGTCGTCACAGGTATCCCCCAGCACGACAGAGATACCTACCAAAACGTTGCGGGAGTTGATTGAGGCCAATCAGCTGCTCACGCTGCCGAGGCTGTCATCACATGTATCCCCCAGCACGACAGAGATACCTACCAAAACGTTGCGGGAGTTGATTGAGGCCAATCAGCTGCTCACGCTGCCGAGGCTGTCGTCACAGGTATTCCCCCCTCCTTGCATCGAATTCCTCATTACTGAGGGTCGTCGTCATGTCACTGGAAAATTTTCTCTCGGATGATGTGTATCCATTTCTTCCTATCTGTAGCCGAGTGCAGGAGCCACGTGAACGGTTGTATCAAGGGCTGCGCGAATTTGGTCTGTCCAGCGTATCGGACTTCTGCCCCTTGGTCGCTTGCCTTCGATTTTCCCAGTAATAACTAATTTCACGATGTTATCACTGTCTTTCCTGACGATGTGACCAAATTACTCGAGCACCCT
Source organism: Epinotia brunnichana (assembly GCA_963854355.1). Lineage (NCBI taxonomy): Eukaryota > Metazoa > Arthropoda > Insecta > Lepidoptera > Tortricidae > Epinotia > Epinotia brunnichana. The sequence continues at coordinate 31,292,152 of OY977943.1, forward strand.
ACGTAAGGTAATATATTGAATTGTTAATTAATGAATAAGAATAAATTTATTACATGGCTGATGGCCGTTGGGGCGGAAAGGTTCTCGAGTGGCGTCCACGTACCGGAAGGCGCGGCGTGGGTAGGCCCCCCACAAGGTGGACTGATGACCTGGTAAAGGTCGCGGGAGTCCGCTGGATTAGGGTGGCGCAGGACCGGCCATTGTGGCACTCTTTGGGGGAGGCCTATGTCCAGCAGTGGACGTCTTTCGGCTGATATGATGATGATGATGAATACATTTATTGCCCAAACCTTCAATGTAGAAATACAAGACATATACAAATCTACAAATAATATTCTCCACTCGTGGGTACGAGAAAGAGGCTAAAAATAAAGGTAAGGCAATGGGCACCAGTCTCAGCATGTGCTGGGCAGGAGTGCCAGGTGCTGGTTTTCAGTCTGGTCTTGATAGATAAATAAATAAATATATACTAAAACGAAATACTAGAAACTAGGATGCTCGCAATAACTAGCATTATTATAATCACTACATAGTATAAAACAAAGTCGCTTCCCGCTGTCTGTCTGTCTGTCCTTATGTATGCTTAGATCTTTTAAACTACGCAACGGATCTTGATGCGGTTTTTTTTAATAGATATAGTGATTCAAGAGGAAGGTTTACGAGTATATGTATAATACATGCATGCATTATATACATATAAACCCGTGCGAAGCCGAAGCGGGTCGCTAGTTTATAATAATTGAAAAAAAAATGAAGTATACCTATAGATAAATAGACATTTAATAGTATTTTATGCAACTGTTGTATAAGAAGGGTCTTAAAAGGCGAGTGGCGTGGGTGGGTGATTAAAGACGCCACGAGCGTTTTTAGACCAGTTATACACCGTTGCATACAATACTTTTTCTACGACAAATTTTAAATAAATAGCAGACTACAGAATAGTTAAAGTTTTCAGGCAGCAAGTTTTCTATTCGTACTTTTGCTACTCACGCAATTTCTTCAGGAGTGCAGTTATTAATTTCTTCGACCATTTTAAAAGGAACGTACACTTTTGTCTTCACAAACACGAATAAAATCTTAATAGTTTAGGACTAATAGTTTATCATCTTTCGTCTTTTCATTTTGAACTGAATTTTGGTGGGAAATCGGAAATGTGACAGCTCTTGTTTATGGTTTGTTTTGTTTTTAATTTGTTTGCACTTGCTATCTGAACCAAACCGAATCCGAACCGAAAAACATGTAATTTAACACACAATAGATGATGATTTATTATTATTGTAGTAAATAATTTATAATATACAAATGTTAAATCGTAAATAAATACTTTTATTTCGAAATATTTGTTTATGAAGTAGGCACACTGCAATATAACGGCCGATTTAAAAAGTGCTTTTATGAAAAATGTATGAACCAAAAAAGTACGCTAAACAGTGCGTTTTTGGGCCATAGAGCATAGAGTTTTTCGACGACTTATTAGTGGTGTCATTGTATTTGAGCTACAGCCTATATAAATGACAGATAACGGTACAGGAGTAGAAAAATAAATAAAACATAAATTTCTCAGGAACAAATATTCGTGCTGATCGCACAAATAAATGCTTTACCATGATTCGAACCAAGGACCTCTAACTTCGTAGGCAGACTCACTACCAACTAGGCTATAATGTTATGGTCGTCTTGTATCATAGATGTAGAATAGAATAGAGGGACTTACGCACACATTCACACATGAATGACACGGATGTATGTATGCATAGACAATACCGCAATTGGTAACGAGATACAATGTCATATTTTGTGTCCCTCATCACGTATACGGAATTTTTGTTTGTTACTACCTGTCAAAATATTGTACTGAAACTGACACCACTATGACGTGACCGATATAACACGGCTAAGTTATAAATGCCATTAGACGTCAATAATGTATTAGTCTTCTGATACATCTTAATTTAGTAAGGTTAATTTACCATCGTCCCTTTCGGGTATACGCTAGGACGGCATCTATTATATCCTCTACTTACGTGTTGTATAGTTGCCTTGTGTTGTTTCCAGACGGTGTTAGAGCACGTGTGTCCAGTAGAATGGCGCGCGCAGCGGCGCCGGCTGTGCTGCGTGCTGTTGTGCAGCGTGGGCGCCTCGGCCGACGCGGCGCGCGCAGAACTGAGGAGAATGGCGCGCGCGGCGCCCGACAGACTGCACTATGCTTACGTGTATATGCACGCGCAACCTAGCTTCGTGCAAGCGCTGGCTAACGGGTCCGGTGAGTACAAAGCCATTGCAACCTACTTGTATTAACCTCTCGTATGGAGCAGCGCCCATTTCTTTCTAGTAGATTCCTCGTTCGCGGATTCAGTTATGCGAAAGGTTCATTACTAGCTGCCCGCGACGCTGCGCTCGTGTATAATAAAGAATCCAGGCGAAGCTGCGGGATAAAATACAGCCGATGTTATCCTGAAGGTCCGTTCTATACTTCTATACGTGTATCTATATATCTATAGATGAAATAATGTTTAAACGGGAACGGGGTATCAGAGATTACCCCCGCCACCTAAAGTCGCCGTCAATGAACTTTGTTAACTATGTAAACAAACAATGTATTGAAATTAACATTTAATGTCAATTTCAGTATGGCGGTTTGTTTACATAGTTAGCAAAGTCCATTGACGGCGACTTTACATACAAACTTCGAACCTTACAGACTTTTCCTTTTTAGGGTTCCGTACTCAGAGTAAAACGGGACCCTTTTACTAAGACTTCGCTGTCCGTCGGTCTGTCTGTCCGTCTGTCACCAGGCTGTATCTCATGAACCGTGATAGTTAGACAGATGAAATTTTCACAGATGATGTATTTCTGTTGTCGCTATAACAACAAATACTAAAATAAAATAGATATTTATATATTATGGTACGGAACCCTTCGTGCGCGAGTCCGACTCGAACTTGGCCGGTTTTTTATAATATTACTAGCAGGGCCATCTACCCGCATATTGCAGACAATCCGTGGAGCCGCGGCATAAGCAATAGCCTAAGTCCACTCTGAAGTTCCATTCTTTATACTGGTGGAATAATATTAGAGTAGACTGTTTATCCGGCTAAATAAACCAGGAAAAGTAAACATGAAAACAGACTCAATCCTGGTCACGGCACCAAATTGTAACAACCCTAGTCTTTACTGTTATATATTTTCTGAGTTCATTTGCTACAATATTATTCATACAGGATTGAGTACAATATGTATAGGTAGTGCCACCAGAGTTGAGGCCACATACAACAACAACAACACGTCATGTAATGACAGGGGATTTTGAAATTACTGTTCTTTTTTTGTACCGATAGCAAGTTCAACAGTGAGTTGCAATATAGACCAAAAAGTTTCTTTAAACTATAAAAAAAATCCATCGAAATCCAACTAAATAGAAAATTAAATATTTTGTTCTATTTTATTTAAATATTTATGGGTTGTACGAATAACTAAAGGTCAGATATGCTGTACATAAATATAATATACCTAGCATATCCTGGAAAGAACACCAAGCCCATTTTGTATGATATTATTCAGCTTTATAAGCTACGAGTGATGTGCCGTAAATTACGAGAGAATTTTGTATGATACTACGAGTATACAGCTCTATAAGCATATTTCGCTTATAAAGCTGAATAATATCATACAAAATGGGCTTCGACGCGTAGCGGAGGCCCTCGAAAGTACGAGTCCAGCTATTCCACTTTCGGCCGAGGCTTAACACAGTGCTTTTCACGTCTACTGCGAGGAAATTGCAAATAATTGAAAATTTAAATCAAAATTAATTGCCTAATTCAAGATCATAATCCTAATTCATAATACTAAACAAAAAACAAAGAGCGCGGCCCCGCTCGCCGGCGCGGCAAAGAGGAGCGGAGCGGAGCGGGCGCCGATCTTCCCGCTCGACGCCCTGTGATTGGTCGGAATCGCTCAAACTGTCCAACAATTACATTGTTCGACAGTTTGAATTCATAGATGGCCTGTTCGTGCGACGTCCAACTAACCCCAGCTTTGAAGCCTGAATTCTGACCATCTTTTGTCACATTTCCGAGCAGTGGCGTGAAATAGTAGATTGTTAACCAAGGATTGAAAGTGACCCATTTCACCCGAGTTATTTCGAGATAGTTCGAGGGTGAAACGGGTAATTTCACCCGAGTTAAACACTCTACTTTTCATTTCGACTGTCAGGAAAGTAAAATATTTACTGCACGTATATTTTATAAAACAGGTATATTAAGAGTAATCAGTTAACATACACATACTACCAACTTTCGAAAAGTTTAAAAATCGTATCTGATCTAATAGTTTTAATCGTATTTCTTGTATTTATATAATTCTATAAATAAATATAAAGAATTAGTTGCTTAATATGAAATAAATTAATTATTCCATTTTAGATATACCTAAATAAAAGAATTAAAACTATATCCAACCTCCAACCTCTTTGCACTGGCCACTTGCCACGGCCAGTCGATTCTAATCGAGTAGGCCTCGACGCAACTAGTCTAGAGGGACATGCCGTAACGTGAAAAAAAAAGTTTCATAGCATTATGGCGGGCAGCCGATATTTACAGAAATTATTTTGAATGTTGATTTTCTGTAATTAGGAAAAAATTACCAACTGTAAAAGGATTTTTATCAACATCGTCGTAATTAACCCATCGCTTAATGTATAACTGAGTTTAGATATATGTAAAGCTTTTATTTTAATAATATGAAGTGACTCAATTATCTTCGACTTCATGGCTGAAAGTAACAATAAAAAAAATTACTTTCCACCCTAGGGGAGAAAACGCTATTTTCCACCCGGCTATATTCCCATGAAAAGTCAACTTTCAGAACAGGAGAGATGAAAACAATATTCCCCGTTGACAGGCAGCGACACTTCCCAAATGGAGCACCGCATAGTCATAATATGGCGACGGGAACCCACGCGCATACAATACGAGTGGCTCAACCAAACCTGGCCTGTGTGCAGCAGCGGGCAGTGTGACGACTTCAGCGAACCGCACAACGTCGAATATCAGGGGAGGCTGAACGATACGAAGCGAGCTTTGGAGCAGTTGGTGAAGCGATTGCTGAAGCCTACGGAAGTTATGGCGTATGAGGCGCATGTACAGGTTAGTAATAACAATCAATCCTGGCCTGTGTGCAGCAGTGGAGAGTGTGACGACTTCAGCGAACCGAACAACGTCGAATATCAGGGTAGGCTGAACGATACGAAGCGAGCTTTGGAGCAGTTGGTGAAGCGATTGCTGAAGCCTACGGAAGTTATGGCGTATGAGGCGCATGTACAGGTTAGTAATAACAATCAATCCTGGCCTGTGTGCAGCAATGGACAGTGTGACGACTTCAGCGAACCGAACAACGTCGAATATCAGGGGAGGCTGAACGATACGAAGCGAGCTTTGGAGCAGTTGGTGAAGCGATTGCTGAAGCCTACGGAAGTTATGGCGTATGAGGCGCATGTACAGGTTAGTAATAACAATCAATCCTGGCCTGTGTGCAGCAGTGGACAGTGTGACGACTTCAGCGAACCGAACAACGTCGAATATCAGGGGAGGCTGAACGATACGAAGCGAGCTTTGGAGCAGTTGGTGAAGCGATTGCTGAAGCCTACGGAAGTTATGGCGTATGAGGCGCATGTACAGGTTAGTAATAACAATCAATCCTGGCCTGTGTGCAGCAGTGGACAGTGTGACGACTTCAGCGAACCGAACAACGTCGAATATCAGGGGAGGCCGAACGATACGAAGCGAGCTTTGGAACAGTTGGTGAAGTGATTGCTGAAGCCAATGGAAGTTATGGTGTATGAGGCGCATGTACAGGTTAGTAGGAATGGCATCTGCTTACAAAGCTAATAGTCATTGAATGCTGGCATATATATTTATGTCAAACATTTGTGTGATGAACACACATGTATGTATCAGGGACTGCATAACCGAAAATACCGGTATTCTATTTTAACGGTATGACGTCATATCGGTTGTCAAATAGCGGTTTCGGTAGCGGAACCTTTATATTTCGCTACCGAAATATAAAGGTACCTGTGCCGACGAGGCACATTCTAATTTAGCGATTAGATATTGTATAATACGTGCCGTAGATTAAGTACCTACGTGCGAGATGTGCGAATGATAATACATGTAGCTACTCGTATATATACCGTGTGAGTTAATGAACTTCAGAGTCTCTCTCTGAGTGTGGACTGCCATAAACCCCTCTGGGGTGAAGTCCACACTCACCCTGTCTACTCCCCCATCAACATATTAATTATTGCCAGGCAGTGGACACTATCCTCAACTACCAACCACCGTCTGGCAAAGTACCTTTATTTTTTCCGGTACTGTAACCGCTATTTAAAGGTACCGATATATCGACTTTGGCCTGGAGTTGTTGCCAAACCGCTGGCAAAGGCTCTGCTGCTTTGTCTTTTAATCTTTAAATGTTTAGTAGCCAATGCTTCCTCTGTGGAGTGCCAGCTCGCTTACTTTTCTCGATAACCTTTATAATACCGGTATTATAAAGGTTACGGTATCGTTTTAAACTGGTACCGCTAACCGTTATTTCAAAGGTTACGGTATCGTTTTAAACTGGTACCGCTAACCGTTATTTCAAAACGGTTACGGTACCGTTATGTTCGCGCGGCGCGCATAACCTTTACGACGTAACGGTACCGTAATGCAATACCGGTTTTATACCGGTATAACCGTAACCGAAATCAGTCCCTGGTATGTATACCAGTGACTTTGGCCTGGAGTTGTTGCCAAACCGCCGGCAAAGGCTCTGCTGCTTTGTCTTTTAATCTTTAAATGTTTAGTAGCCAATGCTTCCTCTGTGGAGTGCCAGCTCGCTTACTTTTCTCGATAACCTTTATAATACCGGTATTATAAAGGTTACGGTATCGTTTTAAACTGGTACCGCTAACCGTTATTTCAAAACGGTTACGGTACCGTTATGTTCGCGCGGCGCGCATAACCTTTACGACATAACGGTACCGTAATGCAATACCGGTTTTATACCGGTATAACCGTAACCGAAATCAGTCCCTGGTATGTATACCAGTGGCGGAGCGCCCATACAAGCCGATTCCCACCGGCTTCCCTAAAATTTCATGCTATATATTAACAAAGTCGTAAATCATCAAAAAAAAGCCCTTTTTTAAATACTGTTTAATCCGGGTCTAACGCGATATTTATTTACCTTTATTTCTGACGTTTCGACACGGGTTGCACCGGTCATGGTCGCAGATAACCCGGTTAGACCCGGATTAAACAGTATTTAAATATGTGTACAAAGCGCGAGAGTTTAAAGTGTTATAACAGCCCTTTTATTTGGCTCCGGGTTGTCCAGTGAAAATTCTTACGCGCCGCCACTGATGTATACATGCAGGACTTGATTTTTTTTTTGTGCAGTCTTTGTAAATGTTGAGCGTTGTATCTTGTTGGTGTGTCAAATAAATAAATAAATAAGCCCAGTGTGTGGTGGGGAGATAACCTTCGATTCCTATCTTGATGGTTTACGCACGAGTAATCACATCATCGTTAAACTAAACCCATTATCGTAAATGTACCATTGTTAGCAATCCCACCACGCTTGCGTCACAGAGTGTATATAAGCCAGCGTTCACCTAAATAAAGGGTTCATTCCTATTCTGAAGCTCGTCTATTATTTACCTAGAACATACTTCAGTTCATGGCGACCCTGCCAGGCCTGGCAGGACATTTTCATAGTGTTCCTGCCAGGGCAGGTCGCCTCACGGCGACCTGCCATGCCGCTACATAATAAAATAAAATAAATTCGCGCCGCGTTCCACGCAGATCCCTTCATAAGCGATCTTGCGAGTAGGGCTGCTCGAGGCAGTCCCGAGCCCAGCTAAGCAGCAACCATCGCAGCGCATCAACCAACTCTTCAGCTACGAGAACCTCTTCAGCAGCAACCAAATCGTCGTGGCACTCATCAGCAGCAACGGTCCAGCCAATCCACGACCACGCCACGCCAAGCAAGTAAGAAGACAGAAGAGGAGTCCAGGGTTATCCCGGCCCATGTTCGAGGGAGTCCAGGGTTTTCCCGGCCCGGCATCAGAACCAGCAGCCGACGCAGCCGTCCCGAAGGAGCAACTGCAGCCACCACAGCTTCGAGGACGAGATACGACACGGACACCACGAGGACGTCGAAAGCGTATCGTATTGTTTTAATTAACATTAATTTTTTTTTAAAAAACGTAACGTAATTTTAACGTATATTTTTGTAAAACTAGTGTCACCATAATTAAATTCGCAAATATAATTTAAATTTCGCAATATTACAGACAATTATACATTAGCTAGTTATTGGACTGGCCATCTGATAACTAAGCGAAGGTTTAATTGCTTATAAAATAAATTTTCTATCAAGCAAGAAAAAGATTGAATATTCTGGTACGGTACAAATGTATATTATAAATATTATTATAGAAAGAGCACTAAAGTGACTCTAAAAACAGGCGCAAAGGTGCGGCCTATTATTAGGAGCAAAAGACTCCGACGGAAGTTAATGTACGCGACGACGTAGTGTTAAATAAGATATAAAGTACCGATACCATGATACCAGTAGGTAGAATCCGTACAATGAAATGCATTAAAATGAAAAGTTAAAATATTATCAGAGAAAAATAGATATTTAATGAAATAAGTTATTACAAATAAAAATAAAAAAATTGTAAGATGTATTATATTAATTCCAGATAAAAGGATAAAGAGGAAAAATATATAGATATTTTTTAAAGAAAATAGTGACACTAGGTAATATACTCGTACTAGATAATATGCTAGATAATATTTTAGATAGGAAATATTTAATCACGTAATTTAAAAATGTATAAACTTAAATTCAGTAAATTAACAAATAAAAGAGCAAAAACGAGTAATTTTTCAGCTAATATATAGTAAAATAAGGTTTCCAAATGTTTCAGTGCGTTTCTGTGATACAGTGTCGAAGTGTTAGGCTTGTAGCTATTAAAATTTTAATAAATGACCGATCGTTAATAATATTTTCGGTGTACATGCCAACTGACGAACCTGATAATTTGTGTGAATTTATTGAATGCTTAAGTGAAATTTATGCTATTATAGACAGTGAAGAAATTGACTTAATATATCTGTTGGGTGACTTTAATGCTCATCCTGCTATGCCCTTCTTTAATGAGCTAAGTAGTTTCTGTAGGGATATGCAGCTGTGTATGGTGGACTCAGAGCTCTTGCCAGCGAATTCGTACACATACATTAGTGACAGCCATGGGTGTTTGAGGTGGCTTGACCATTGTGTGACCACAACAGCGGCTAGACAAACCGTTATCGCTGCTAAAATACACTGCGACGTATACTGGTCCGACCACTTTCCAATAGAAATAGTGTGTAACCTAAGTAATAGTGTACCTAAAAATACAAATCTTAGCAGTATCAGTGTTGATGAGAACTTGCTAAATGGCATAATATGGGGGGAGCGTGACACCTCTCAAATAAAAGAATATCTAGATGTTTGTAATTGTAAGTTGAAGGAAATTGATTTCCCGAGTGAGTTAACATTATGTTGTGATAATCTATGTAGTGATCCTGAACACAGGAAAATAATTACTAGCCTTTATTATTCGGTTATTACAGTATTACGGGATGCCTCAATTGCTAGCTGTAAAAGAAAAAAGCCCAGAGGGGTCGGCAATGTCATAGGCTGGAACAAACATGTAAGGGAGGCTCACCAGAGAGCAAGATCTTGTTTTCTAGAATGGTGCCAGTCTGGTAAGCCTAGGGCAGGCCGATTGTATGATGAAATGTATCACTCTAAGAAAGAATTTAAATCTAAGCTTAAATACTGTCAAAATAACAAAGAACAATTAAAGATGGACATAATTGCCTCTCATCACAGGTCTAAAAACTTCACCAACTTCTGGAAAGCAACTAATAAGATCAATCCAAGAGTGAGTCTACCCGTGAGTGTTGAGGGTGTCAGCCAGCCTAGAGATATTGCCAACCTCTTCATGAACCACTTTAAAGTGGACCCTCTGGCGGGGGACGCGCGGGAGCCGATGGTCGATGCTGGGTGTCGTGTTCGCGGTGATCCAGTCAGAGTAACACCAGCTGAAGTCTCAAAGGTTATTCGTAATATGAAAAGAGGTAAATCGCCCGGACACGACGGTCTGAGTATCGAGCATCTGCAGAACGCGGGTGTCCATCTCCCCAGGGTTCTTGCAATGCTCTTCACTCTATGTATACGTCACAATTACCTTCCGGATGATCTCATGAGGACGATAGTTGTACCTATCATTAAAAATAAGACGGGCGATGCTTCCGACAAGTCCAATTACAGGCCGATCTCTCTCGCCACTATACTGGCGAAGGTGATGGACGGGGTGCTTAATACATATTTAAATAAACACATACGTCTTCATGACGCCCAGTTCGGCTTTCGGCCTGGGCTGTCAACCGAGGAGGCTGTGCTATGTCTTAAGCACACCGTGCGTTACTACACTGATAGAAAGACGCCGGTATACGCGTGCTTTTTGGACTTGTCGAAAGCATTTGACCTAGTGTCGTATAATGAGCTGTGGGAGAAGCTGAGCAACGACACAAGTCTACCGCCTGAAATAATAGGTATATTTAAGTATTGGTATGATAACCAAACCAATGCGGTTAGATGGGCTGGAAGCTATTCACAAACCTATAAGATGAAGTGTGGTGTGAGACAGGGGGGTCTTACATCACCAGTTTTGTTTAACGCGTATGTGAATGGGTTGATTGAGGAGCTCAGCAGTGCCGGCGTGGGTTGCTCGGTGGACGGCTGTTGCGTTAATAATATCAGCTACGCCGACGATATGGTACTGCTGAGCCCCTCAATCGAAGCACTTAGGAGACTACTGTCTATTTGTGAAAGGTTTGCCGTGGCCCATGGACTCAAATATAATGTGAAAAAGAGCGAGGTAATGATTTTTAAATCTGGTACAAAAACTTACCCTGTTCCGCCAATTACTCTCGATGGCTCTCCTCTTAAGCAGGTTACCAGCTTTAAATATTTGGGTCACTGGGTCACGGACACCCTAAAAGACGACGAAGACCTAGAAAGGGAACGCAGGGCGCTATCAGTCCGGGGTAATATGCTCTCACGGAGGTTCGCACGTTGTTCACGAGAGGTCAAAATCACCTTATTTAAGGCATATTGTCAGACGATGTACACGTGCGCCCTGTGGAGCAATTACACGAAAAGGACATTTAGCGTTCTGCGTGTCCAATATAATAACGCCTTCAGGGGACTGCTGGGGCTGCCCTGGCGCTGCAGCGCGTCGGGAATGTTTGCCGATAGCAGCACGGACGGCTTCACCGCCGTGTTGCGCAAGCGCGTGGCGTCCCTGTGGGCGCGCGTGCGGGGCAGCCCTAACACTCTCCTGAAGGTGGTCGCAGATAGGATAGATAGTCCTATGATCAGGCACTGGGCAGGCATGCATGTGAGGCCGAATAATAACTTTAATTTTATATAATTCAATTTAATTTAAATGTAATGTAACTTAATGTATTGTTATTAAATATTATATTTTTAGTAAATTTTGTAGCTACTAACATAGTTCGTAAGTAAATGTATCACTAACCAACTATGGATGATGTCCGAAATAAACAATTTCAATTCAATTTCAATTCAATTCAATTCAATTCAATGTGATTGGACTGCGCAACAAAGAATGGTGGAAATCCTTAAAAAAAAAAACTATCAGAATTATTTTTTTAACGAACGTCTAAATTAGAAAACACTAGAACAAGTCCTAGATCGTGATACCAGAAAAAATAGCAACATATTTTATATCACAAATACATTTTTCGTTAGCATCATGCCTCCGAGAGGCTCCTCGCGCAGCCGCGGAACGCACCGTGTACCATGCATAATGCATGAAACGGAAAAGGTATAGGTGATATTGCAGGGTATGCCAAGGTGCAAGCAGGCAGTACATCCTTGAATCACAACATGGTTTGGTCGAGCTACCAACCATGGAGGTTTTTGGACACAGTTTTTTTTTTTTAATAAATAATAATAATAAAAGGGGAAGTGTTAAAATAACTGTCTGAAAAGTAAAGAAGAAATAAAGAAGTAGAAGTATAAGTAATAAGTGCACACATATTTCCCCATAAATGCGTACCTAGCAGTACCCGGCCAGCTCCAACAAATAATGACGTAAACAAATAAATATAAAAATATTGTAACCAAGACAATTATGAATTATTAAAAGTCAAAGTAAATAGAAACATAAAAACGAAGAAACGTATCAAAAGTCATACGATCATAACAAACTTGCGATTATTAAACAGCATTCCAATTTTTTTTTTACCAAAATCTTGTTAGGAAAGAAAATACATATTTATGTAATATTTTAATCATGTAGCAGTAATCAAATAAAACAAAAAGAAAAACATAGAAAAATTATTTTTTTTATGAATAAAAACATAACTATATTAACCTTAGGATAGGAGATTTAATTTTAATATTAACCATATTATATTTTGATTTCAAGTATTAACTCTATTAACTAACAAAACTAAACTTTATTACTGTTTACAATAAAACATAAATGAAAAACTTACCGAAACGCAGCAAACTATAAGACTTATTTCACAATGCACAAAGTTATATTGTCCATCTTTCAAAATTTCATGAGCACTGCCTACCCCATTTGGGAGTGAAGGCGTGAATCTATAAATTAATTTAAACAAACTTTAACACATACAAACGGAAACACCGTGACGCGCACCAAACACGGCACTGAACATGACACACTTTGTTCAAGGACATCTGCGACCTCCAATTTTTTTTAAATAACTAAAATAAAACAAAAACCAGGTTTAAACCGACTAGGACGCAGGACAAATTAAACTAATAACTTAGAGAGCGAGAGCGACATCATGAATTTTAGACCACCCAGAATAAAGACACCAGCGATGTTCTAAGTAACACACATTCCAATCCCAATATGGCACAGTATATCAAGTTCATAGTACTACAGTAACATAAAACATAGTGTTAAGCGCAACAATGTATTAGTAATATAAGCATTAAGATAACATGTAAGTCGATCTAGAACTCATATACAGGACGTTTAAAATTAACATTGAAATATTGAAAAACACATAGTAATGTATACAACATAAACTTAAGATACTTTCAAGTACAAATGTATTAAATTCATTAGAATAAGGTTGAGTACTTATGTAAACCAATTGTTTGAGATATTTTTAAGCCAAAAATATGTCTACACATTTTTGTCTCAAAAAAAAACGGAGGACGTGTGGTGGGGAGATAACCTTCGATTCATATCTTGATGGTTTACGCACGAGTAATCACATCATCGTTAAACTAAACCCATTATCGTAAATGTACCATTGTTAGCAATCCCACCACGCTTGCGTCACAGAGTGTATATAAGCCAGCGTTCACCTAAATAAAGGGTTCATTCCTATTCTGAAGCTCGTCTATTATTTACCTAGAACATACTTCAGTTCAAGTGTCTGAAGTAAGTCAATAGGGCCAGTCGTCATTGGTCAAAACGCCTCAGTGTAAAACTGTAGCTTGCAGCTTCCTTGTTCATTAATGAACCACTGGTTAGATATAGAATACATAATGTTTGCTCATTTATTTAACAAAATAATATCATTCGGGTTTTTATATGACGTCTTCCCAATTGGTCACTTTCCTAAAAAAAAAACACGTTTTATAGGTACAATATCTAATCGCTACTACTGATTTAGCCTTTTCGGCACACAATTTAATAGAAAGCTTGTAATAAAATAATATTGTCCCATAGGATTTACTCGACGAAGCGGCGCGCGGCCCTCTATGGCGCGCCATGCTGCTCTTATGCGAGTGGGCGGAGCGAGCCGCACTCGCGTTGAGGACGCAGCGGGCCGTGTCCCTCGCCTCTGTGCTGGGGACTGTGGCAGTGGTGCTGGCGGCCGGTTACCTCATGGCGTACCTCATGTGAGTGTCTACTCGACGAAGCGGCGCGCGGCCCTCTATGGCGCGCCATGCTGCTCTTATGCGAGTGGGTGGAGCGAGCCGCACTCGCGTTGAGGACGCAGCGGGCCGTGTCCCTCGCCTCTGTGCTGGGGACTGTGGCAGTGGTGCTGGCGGCCGGTTACCTCATGGCGTACCTCATGTGAGTGTCTACTCGACGAAGCGGCGCGCGGCCCTCTATGGCGCGCCATGCTGCTCTTATGCGAGTGGGTGGAGCGAGCCGCACTCGCGTTGAGGACGCAGCGGGCCGTGTCCCTCGCCTCTGTGCTGGGGACTGTGGCAGTGGTGCTGGCGGCCGGTTACCTCATGGCGTACCTCATGTGAGTGTCTACTCGACGAAGCGGCGCGCGGCCCTCTATGGCGCGCCATGCTGCTCTTATGCGAGTGGGTGGAGCGAGCCGCACTCGCGTTGAGGACGCAGCGGGCCGTGTCCCTCGCTTCTGTGCTGGGGACTGTGGCAGTGGTGCTGGCGGCCGGTTACCTCATGGCGTACCTCATGTGAGTGTCTACTCGACGAAGCGGCGCGCGGCCCTCTATGGCGCGCCATGCTGCTCTTATGCGAGTGCGCGGAGCGAGCCGCACAATCGTTGGGATTGTCCAGCCATTTTCGCTTACAAGGAGGGTCAAAGGTTCGCTTACGCATGCAACTTTTGAGTCATGGATGTTTTCTATGTATTTAAGTATTTATTTCTCTATATAAGTATCTATATCGTCGTCTAGTACCCATAGTACAAGCTTTGCTTAGTTTGGGACTAGGTTGATTTGTGTAAGATTGTCCGCAAAAAAAAAAAAAAAAAAAAAAAAAAAAAACTTTGACCCTCGCGACTAGTACGCTTTACAGGCCTGGCCAGGGAGAGCGCCCCGGGACAATTTCGAGGCGCTTCAGGCCCGTGGACTTTTGGTTAGCTAGGGTCCCCTAACTCTGCAACCTGGTCCACTACGGCGACGTGTGCAAGTGCGCATAACGCCGACGTGCGCGCCCCGCTCTACGTCTGCGGATATGGGGAGCGGAAGGGTCGTCCTCCCGCGCTCTTTCCGCAGCCTCCTTCTGCGCCATTACGGAATTGCAGAAGGAGGCCATTGCTTCCCATGACCTCTCGCTGTCAAGCATCTTAGATACAATGGTTGGCACCGAGAGATCCCCACCCAATACATCGGACAAATTATGCCGCTGCGGCCCCCACGCCGAGCATACCTCCACTGTGTGGCGCACATCGTCTACTGCTGTGCCACACCCGTGGCAGCGGGGCAGTCGACTACGAAGATGCTGACTGTATGTCCTATTCCAGCCGTGTGGAAGAAGAATCGGTGACGCGTCACAAGAGCGACCGGCGGCGGCAGGACGGCGCCGCCAAGAGGAACAACAACGAGCCGCAGTCAGAGCTGAGGCTGCACGAGCTCAGGTCCGAGAAGTACAACGGGCTAGTGCGGTGAGTGGATATTCGTGTTATATTAGGTAACAGATATAGGGTAACATATCGCAGTCGGTGACGCGTCACAAGAGCGACCGGCGGCGGCAGGACGGCGCCGCCAAGAGGAACAACAACGAGCCGCAGTCAGAGCTGAGGCTGCACGAGCTCAGGTCCGAGAAGTACAACGGGCTAGTGCGGTGAGTGGATATTGGTGTTATATTAGGTAACAGATATAGGGTAACATATCGCAGTCGGTGACGCGTCACAAGAGCGACCGGCGGCGGCAGGACGGCGCCGCCAAGAGGAACAACAACGAGCCGCAGTCAGAGCTGAGGCTGCACGAGCTCAGGTCCGAGAAGTACAACGGGCTAGTGCGGTGAGTGGATATTCGTGTTATATTAGGTAACAGATATAGGGTAACATATCGCAGTCGGTGACGCGTCACAAGAGCGACCGGCGGCGGCAGGACGGCGCCGCCAAGAGGAATGATGTGTGATTTCGGCAGTCTCTCCAATTTTACGCCCATAGAGCTCGATGGCGTAACGCTGCTGGTCTGCTCCGATTTCCGATACCTCGGGTCATTCATACAATGTAATGGCGATATTGACCGTGATGTTACAAACCAAATCAGCGCTGGATAGATGAAATGTCGACAAGTCACGAGAACAATCTGCGACGGCTTAATGCCCCTTCCGCTGAAGGCCAAAATTTACAAGACCATTATAAGACCTGTCCTCATGCATGAATCGGAATGTTGGGCTGCAAAATTAATGATGAAACGAGATTGCATGTTACTGAGATGAGATGATGAGATATTGTTGAGATGGATATGTGGCGTGACCAGAAAGGATCGTATAAGGAATGAGTATATAAGTGGAAGCCTGAAAGTAGCACCCATAACTAAAAAGCTAAGAGCAAATCGCTTACGGTGGTATGCAAAGGGATGTTGTTCATGTTACTAGAAGGGCATTAAGTATGAATGTGGAGGGTTGTAAGAGATGAGTTAGACCAAGAAAAATGCGTGAGAGACGATATAAATAGGAAGGAAGTGTGTGATGAGTTGGCGGGCGATAGAGACGTATGGAAGTGAAAAATATGCTGCGCCGACCCCAAGGTAATGGGATAAGGACAAGCAAATGTGATGATAATATACAAGGTATATGAAATACTGATTTTCTTTATGATTGTTTCATTGTGCAATTTGTTGATTCGTTGGTTAAAATTTGCTTCCATCCAGAAAGTCCAATCATACTGGTAAAATATTCTTTGAAATCAGATAAGTGGTTTACGGAACCGTAAATTACCTCCTAGCACTCAACATACAAAGTTACTAACAACATACAAAGTTACTATGTCACAGACTTCCTTTTTACAATATTAGTATACAGTAGATATAGATTAACCAATTGATGAGAACTATAGTAAGAACATTACACTCCACACCTTTTACTACACGATTTTATAACAACAAACAATAATAAGTTATCTTATTCAGCTAAATATTGCACCTAATATGATATTTATGAAATTATGTTGTAGTACTTTGTTTGTTTGATTATTTTTCCCGGTTGGGTTTATTCAGAATTATATAATTGAATGAAAATTGCCGTTATAGTTCACGAATTTCTCATTGAATTACAAAAAAAATACTCAGTACCGAAAAGTACCGAAGAACCGGGAATTCCCGGTACTTGCTCAGTACCGGAAATCTCAGTCCCGGTTCTTGGAGTGGTACCGGTACTGCACCCCCTAGTACTAACATACTGTATTCCTATTTGGGGAGAAAGTACAAAAACCAAATTTTTGGAGCTTGAGAGACAACGGGCATTATCCTACGAGTCAACTGTATAAAACTTGCGACCTACTACCGGTACGTATATATATATATACGTACCGGTGTATATATATATATTAAATATAATTATAATAATTGACTTTCAAAACAAAGTTTTAACCGACTTCAAATCAGTAGCCAGATAGCTTCAAGTTTGCCTACAAAATTTGAAGAGTTTCCTCGATTTCTCCAGGATCCCATCATCAGAACTGGATTTTGGTGACAACGGGACCAATCTGGAAGTATATGCTTTCAAAGAAAGAAATAATTTTTCAAATCGGTTCATAAATTACGGTGTTATCGCGTAACATACACACATAAAAAAAACAAACTGGCGAATTGACAACCTCCTCCTTTTTTGAAGTCGGTTAAAAACACAAAAATACTACATATGTACAGGACACAACACATAGACGACGGAAGAAGACCGAAGTCATCTCATCACCATTCATGCACAGTACATACGCAAGAAGACAATATGTATCACAGTCTGCTAAATTATACAATGCAATAAATAAATACACTGACATCTACCCCACCACCATACACGAGTGTAAAATTAGGGTAACAAAGTGGCTGAAATCAAAAAGCTATAATGAAATAGAAACAATAATACAAGCCACTTATTAACAACATACTACATGGCACAAATATACTTTCCATACGCATACACACAAGCGCGCGAACACACACGCACACACACACACACACACACACACACACACACACACACACACTCACACTTTACTTTTTGTATACATGGACAGTATTTCAAGCTCGGAACAAGAATCCTGCAAAACACCAGATCCGGATCCGAAAACCGGTCAGCCACTATCCGGTTTTGCTGGAACCGATAGTTAGTAGATCCGACAAAACTGACGCCGTGAGAACGAGCTCTGACGTGTCGTGTCGTGACGTGAGAGAACGGTATCGGTTTCATACTTTTTGGTACGGTTCTATTCACACTCATCTCATGAAATGAAAAATGAAATTATAGTATTTTATGCAACTGTTGTATAAGAAGGGTCTTAAAACGCGAGTGGCGTGGGTTGCAATTACAAACGCCACGAGCGTTTTTAGACCAGTTATACACCGTTGCATACAATACTTTTTCTACGACAAATTTTAAATAAATAGCAGACTACAGAATAGGTAAACTTTTCAGGCAGCAAGTTTTCTATTCGTACTTTTGCTACTCACGCAATTTCTTCAGGAGTGCAGTTATTAATTTCTTCAACCATTTTAAAAGGAACGTACACTTTTGTCTTCACAAACACGAAACAAATCTTAATAGTTCAGGACTAATAGTTTATCATCTTTCGTCTTTTCATTTTGAACTGCATTTTGGTGGGAAATCAGAAATGTGACACCTCTTGCTTATGGTTTGTTTTGTTTTTAATTTGTGTGCACTTGCCATCCGAACCAAACCGAATCCGGACCCGGACCGAATTAGAACTGTTTATTTTTATAAATAATACCAATAATTTATAAAACATGTAATTTAACACACAATAGATGATGATTTTAGTAAATTATTGATAATATACAAATGTTAAATCGTAAATGAATACTTTCATTTCGAAATATGTGCTTATGAAGTTGGCACTACTGCAATATACTTAGCGGCCGATTTAAAAAAAAGTTAAACAGTGCTTTTATGAAAAATGTATGAACCAAAAAAGTACGCTAAACAGTACGTTTTTGGGCCATAGAGCATAGAGTTTTTCGACGACTTATTAGTGGTGTCATTGTATTTGAGCTACAGCCTATATAAATGACAGATACAGGAGTAGAAAATAGTACATTATGATACAAGTGAGGTATGTTGATCATTACATCAGAGAGGCGGAATTGTCACGCGAACCGCAGGTGAGCGTGATAATAGAGCCGAGGATGTAATTATCAAAGCTCACGCGTGTCATACGACGTTTTTCAACACATTTGCGAGGAAAAAATCCTTTTCATAAAATGAACATGTACATGTACAGGCTCCTAAGTTGTTTCCTTTAGTTATTGATGACAACAGGTTTTTACTCACATATTTGTACATCTCCAAGAATGTACAGTGGTGTCAAATCTATTTATCACTTTTCTATTCACTACGAGTCAACATTTTTAACAATAACCAAACACGCATCATCAATGTTTACAAATATTTGTGAAATTACCTATAATGGCGCGCAACTATTTTTTTTCGTGAAGTTCGCGCAGTGCGCCCGCAGCGAGGCTTAGATGAAATCTCTAAACAGCCAATACAAAATAAAATAAATATTTTGTTATTCAATATAAATTCATGTAAAATGTTATCAAAAGTAAATAGTTTTACTGAATGAAACGTTTCTATATCA
This sequence comes from Epinotia brunnichana, assembly GCA_963854355.1. Lineage (NCBI taxonomy): Eukaryota > Metazoa > Arthropoda > Insecta > Lepidoptera > Tortricidae > Epinotia > Epinotia brunnichana. The sequence continues at coordinate 31,311,798 of OY977943.1, forward strand.
TATCCAACAAGAAATAATCAATTAATCCACAAGAAGGATTTAATTTGTTTAGTCGAGTAAGAATCCATTTGCCGAGAATTAAAAACAAACCTGTATAACCCGGTCAATTTAAGAATGCGCCGAGTCCATACATACACCTTGCTGCAAGGTGCCAACGTGTCTTAATCGGGATATAAACATAACTACACGAGTGTCGTAATGTTATTAAACACGCGTGTTTAATACCCAGGATTATGAGCCCAAAAGCGGCACAATAAGAGGCTCGTTACGAGCAAATGTGTTGAAATAGTACATTATGATACAAGTGAGGTATGTTGATCATTACATCAGAGGCGGAATTGTCACGCGAACCGCAAGTGAGCGTGATAATAGAGCCGAGGATGTAATTATCAAAGCTCACGCGCGTCATACGACGTTTTTCAACACATTTGCGAGGAAAAAATCCTTTTCATAAAATGAACATGTTACAGGCTCCTAAGTTGTCTCCTTTAGTTATTGATGACAACAGGTTTTTACTCACATATTTGTACATCTCCAAGAATGCACAAAGGCGTCAATTCTATTTATCACTTTTCTATTCACTACGAGTCAACATTTTTAACAATAACCAAACACGCATCATCAATGTTTACAAATATTTGTGAAATAACCTATAATGGCGCGCAACTATTTTTTTTCGTGAAGTTCGCGCAGTGCGCCCGCAGCGAGGCTTAGATGAAATCTCTAAACAGCCAATACAAAATAAAATAAATATTTTGTTATTCAATATAAATTCATGTAAAATGTTATCAAAAGTAAATAGTTTTACTAAATTAAACGTTTCTATATCATATCCAAGAAGAAATAATCAATTAATTCACAAGAAGGATTTAATTTGTTAGGCGAGTAAGAATCCATTTGCCGAGAATTAAAAACAAACCTGTATAACCCGGTCAATTTAAGAATGCGCCGAGTCCATACATACACCTTGCTGCAAGATACCAACGTGTCTTGATCAGGATATAAACATAACTACACGAGTGTTGTAATGTTATTAAACACGCGTGTTTAATACCCAGGATTATGAGCCCAAAAGCGGCACAATAAGAGGCACGTTACGAGCAAATGTGGTGAAAAATATATTATTGATAACATAGTGGCAGTTTATATGCGCTCTGATGTGACAGCTCCTGTTGTGTCAGGCGTCACGACATCATTACATCACAGCGCATCACGTTAGTTAGATAAGTATGAATCCGACTTAACGCAAACATGCTTTGTATACACGTGTAGCAAAGCATTCTTAGATATAGTTTATCAGTAATAAAATTTTACAGTATACTTGACAATTATGGCATAATAATCGCATTCAATAATAAGAGATAACACGAAACAATAAAATTAACCTCTGATCTTATGACGCCAATTATCGCTTACAATATAAGCTAGTTAAGAAATAACGTTTCGGGCTAAACGGGGCCCTATTGCTAAGGCTCCGCTGTCCGTCCTTCTGTCACCCGGCTGTATCTCATGAACCGTGATAGTTAGACAACTGAAATTTTCACAGGTGATGTATTTCTGTTTGCCGTTATAACAAAAAACCGACCAAGTGCGAGTCGGACTCGCGCACGAAGGGTTCCGTACCATTATCTATAAAAACGACAAAAAAATCACGTTTGTTGTATGGGAGCACCCCTTAAAAATTTATTTTATTTTGTTTTTAGTATTTGTTGTTATAGCGGCAACAGAAATACATAATCTGTCAAAATTTCAATTCTCTAGCTATCACGGTTCTTGAGATACAGCCTGGTGACAGACAGACGGACGGACGGACAGCGAAGTCTTAGTAATCGGGTCCCGTTTTACTCTTTGAGTACGGAACCCTAAAAAAATACTAAAATGTCCGGGTGACGTGTCTTCATTTGACGTCGCGTTGAGGGATACGGCAGAGACTGTTTTGAATGTGTCTCTTTCGGGCGAGCAATGGGTTCAAGCATCTTTGCCGATACGTCACGGTGGCGTCGGTTTGCGGTGTGCGGGGATGTGGGCCTGCCAGCCTTCCTAGCGTCGGCACATGGAGTTACTGGCCTTGTCTCTAAAATTTTGAATAACCATGGAGACAGGGTTACCATTCCGTTTGTGGAGGATGCGCTGGCAAGGTGGACGGCTCGTTATCCGACTGCGTCACTGCCCGAGGCTCTACGAGTACATGTGGAGGCGAATGGCCATCACGCGTTGAGTTGCTGTCGTTGTTCGGGAAGATTTCCACGTCACCACGCTCTCAATGACATCGTTAGGAGGGCATTAATATCCGCCAACATCCCCTGTATCCTGGAGCCCCCGGGCCTCTGCCGCACCGATGGCAAAAGGCCAGACGGCTTAACTTTGGTGCCATAGCAGAGGGGGAAGTGTCTGCTGTGGGATGCCACGTGCGTCAGTACTTTTGCTGCCTCGCACCTCTGCCGAACAGTGCGATCAGCTGGAGCCGCTGCAGATTTTGCCGCGGACAAAAAACGGCATAAATATTCGGCCCTGGGCGGTAGTTACCATTTTGTACCCCTTGCTTTCGAGGCTGCTGGGGGTTGGAGGCTATTGCCTTCATTAGGGAAGTGGGACGACGAGTAAGGGAGAGGGGATCTAACGCCCGCGTAGGGTCGTACCTGGTGCAAAGGTTGTCCATCGCCATTCAACGTGGCAACGCGGCTAGTGTTATGGGAACCTTTGCGCCAGGGACTACTCGAGGGGGACTATTTGACTAGGCTTAAGGTAGTCTTAAGTTTATTGTTATTATTGTATTGTATTCATAATTAAAACAAGATTAAGTAATAAATAATAAAATAAATATTTAAGGGGGCTCCCACTACAAACGTGTTTTTTTTGGCCCGTTTTTGTTCGATATTGATAACGGCAACAGGTAGACGCTTGAAATTTTCACAGATTATGTATTTCTGTAACCGCTATAACAACGAACACAAAAAAATACAACAAAAGTTTTTTTTTTCCGACTCGCACTAGGCAGTTTTTCGAGTTGTTGTGCATATCAACACAACTATTTAGTTTCGCGTCTCTCCTTTGAACATTGCCAAAGTTAGTGGCTATAATGCCCTAATAGGTGTCCTCTTATTTCACCGACTGCTTTGTTTCGCCGAATTTTCATTTCATAGAATTTTTGTTACTCAGAAACCGTTTACTTTTTAGGTACAGCTAAAAGGTCATTCTGTAGAACCCATTAGGTTAGGTTAGGTTGGTTTTATAACAATCCTGAAAAGTTTACTGATTCTGAAAAAAGTGGTTTTCGATGAAATGAAAATTCTGCTAAACACATTTAGACGGAGAGCTAGCGACCAAATCGGTCATGTGGCTTCAGCTGTATTGAAACTCCGTTAGCTACTTCCCTGAACAACCTTTTCCTATAATCTTCGTGCTGGTAGGCCGCGGGCGGTGGGTGCGGGTGTAGTGGGGTGGGGAAAAAAAAGAAAAAAAATGTGGGCTCAGCGACTTTAATTATTTTTTCAAACAGTTGCTCGGTACTCCCTGTGCACCCAAAAAAAAATTAAATCGATTGGGTGGTGGGAAGGGGTTGCCAGCGTTAATTAAAGGTACCAAACTAGTGCGGTAATTCCTACTTTATGGCCAGGTATGACGTAAAAACTATTGTCCAATTCAAATTGTGGTCCCCAACTGCACTTCTTGAGTCATGGGCTCGAAGCAGAACCGTCCACATGTAGCTTTGCCGTGTCGCTTTCTCTAGTAATGATCCTTTTTTTGCCTGTTGTATTCGTTACAGAAATAGGTTGAAAAAAAACGCAAAATTTCTTCTGCTCATAAAAGTGGTATCCTTATATTTTAATCGTGTTAACGTGGAATATTTTCATAAATAATGGGACTAGTATACAACTGGTATTAAACGGTATTGAATTTTTATCGAAAACATTATTTCCTTACAAATGGGAGAACCTACAAAACTGCTCTGACTAGACGAAAACATATGCATCGGGGCTAGCAGTATATGCACGTAACCCCTTAACAATTGACCGACTTTAGGGTTTTTGACTCTGTAAGTATGTCCCTTATGTGTTTATTTTATCTATTTCGTATGCATTACCATAAAAAGTCGCGAACTTTATAAAATGGCCTAGAATCATACTTTATTTTAGTTTTTAAAGCATACAAGAAATTAGAACATATTTTTTATTCCTTAATAATAAAACATTACATTGACATTTCTACTAAAAGTGATTTTATAGACATTCAACTGATAATCACAGAACAAAATAAACATTGCTAAAATGTAGGCATTTAGTTTGTTATAATATCGGTTTTCGAGAGATGAACGTGCTTTAGGACTCATGATTTTAGAAATTCGGTACAATAGGAATCTTGATTTCAAAGTGTTGACTTTACGGACTTCGTACGTAACGATTTTCATCTTATTGTTTATGCTACGTACCCCATTTATCAATACTATGTGGTACAATGAGTTTTGCGTAGTTTTTATCAGTAACCGAACTAGTTTTGAACGCCTACGCTTAAACCTGCCAGAAATGTGTTATACATACAATGTCAACCTAAACTAAGTATGTAAGTAGGCTCCGCCTGCGTAAAGCAAAGAACGCAGGTACACTCGCGGTAAAAAATATAGCACATGACCATCAAGAAAGTCCATTCTATGGACAGTCGACGCCAAAAATATTTTTGCAGTTTTCGCTTTATTACAATGGAATAAGGTGCAAAAGTGTAAACATATTTTTGGCGTCGACTGTACCTACGGGTTAAAGAATTTTGGAAATGGATAAGTGTTTCCGGAGATTAACCCCTACATACAAACTTACAAAGCTACAGCCTGCAGCCTCAAATGATTTTCTTCTTCGATTCCCGGTCCAACCATGTAATTATTTAAAAATCTATGAATGTAGTTTAAATTGTTTAATAAATTAAAATAATGTCTTCTTTCAGTAAAATGTTCCATCTACAATATTCAAGGTACTTTCCCTCCATGTGGCATAGGCGTGGGACGCCCTGTATATTTATCTTGACTCTCTTGCAATAAAAAAACTGAGATTTGATACACGGTTTATGCAACAACAGATTAGTTAAATTCAAAACATTTGTACGACCTTCTTTAAATAGCTTCACTTCGTCAACTCATCGGGTACAGGTGTGTACTTTAACCCCGTATCGTTGAGCATAGTGACGACCCACGCGTCCTTCGGCAGTTGCCCCGAACTGAGCAGCTTCACCGCCGCGGCCACATTCGCCCCACTCGTGTACCCCACGTACAGACCTTCTTTCTCGCCAATCAGCTTCTTGTAATGCACAGTCTCTTCATCGGTCACACTGATCGTTCCATCCATATATTCGAACTTGAACAAGTCTGGAACAGCCCCATACCCTGACCCCTGCAGCAGGTGGCACGGATTCGTTATAGGCTTCCCTTTTATGGGCTCAGAGCCCTCAGGCTCGACTACATATGTCGATACCTCTGGGTTTTTCTCCTTCAAAAACTTTGACACGCCCGTGAAGGTACCGGCGGTCCCGACCGTGCCTACAAAAGCGTCTACATGACCCCCAGTCTGCCTCCAAATCTCAGGACCAGTAGATTCGTAATGCGAAACGACGTTAGCATCATTATGAAACTGATTCACCATGAACGCTCCAGTCTCTGCCACGATCTTCGAGCCTTCCTTTTCAGCAGCTTCCACGTCAGCCAATGTCACTTTGCCATAAGTACCTTCAACTTGAGGGACTCTTACGCACTTCGCACCAAGCGCCTCCATATGAATCGCCCTTTGAACGCTGTTGCCTTTAGACATGGCCAGAGTTAGTGGATGTCCCATCACAGCGCATACCACAGCCAAGCCGCACCCTTGATTCCCAGATGTCACTTCCATTACTGGATTACCCGGTTTCAAATCTCCGTTTTTCACAGCAGTCTGTATCATGTAAAGAGAGGAGCGGCATTTGATAGATCCTCCAGGATTCATGAATTCGCATTTAGCCAGGATACGTCCAGGGCCCGGATGCAGTCTGTCCAGGGCGACGATTGGCGTGTTTCCGATCAGCTCTAATGCTGAAGATTTGATCTCGTTCCCTTGCGGAGCGGGAGCCATGGTGAAAGTGAACGCAACAGTTGTCGACAACGCACTGAGTTCGTATGTGGGAGCGCGTAGCTTAAAAGACACTCGCGATGTGAGGCGCGGTTGTGTATCGATATGGTAATAGAAAGGCAATGCAAGGTAAGCGAGTTAGACACCAAAACATTACGGGCCTTGAATCGATAGTTCAATACTTTTCGGACACTTGTTACGACTAAAAAAGGCTAATAAGTTTGTTTGCGATTAGCGCTCGTGATCCAAAGATTGATGCGTCTCGACCGCTTGTATAAAATTGGCAAGTGATAACATTCTCATACATATTTATAGACCATTGACTTATCATTACGTGATTACATTAATGTTGTTGTAATTCGTTTAACTGCTAGTAACTATTGTTATTTATATAGCATGTTTTATAAACATTTACACTTTCTTATCGTACAGTTAGCGCCAAAAGTAACTACGCAATCGAAGACGTCAAAAGTTCTGACTGAAGACTACAACCAATAAAGCCACAAGTAAAACATTTAATTTAGATTTATGATTATTGTTAAAACTAAATATATTGCATGTTTTCTTTCAGAGTTATAAAATAAGGTAAATTTTTTATATACAGAGAAAGTCTGAGGTGATTGGCCCGATGAACTTTTTCTTGCTCGGTAAATGATTGAACAAGTATAGGTTATTTTTTCAGACTGGTTTTTTTGAATAAAACAATTTGTATTTCTACGTGAACTAACGGTCCTCCTACTTTTCAATTTAAACGACTTTGGAACGGAACTATCTTTGTTTGGTTTCTTACGAAATGTTGAGTACCTAAAGTATATGTCACATTACGAGTACGTGAATGTCAAATAACTTGAAAATAAAAATTGAACGGCGACGATAATATCAGATTATTCTAGTTTGCTTTTTTTCTGTACAATCCTTCTGCATTGTTATCCTTTGAGGAAGTTATATTTCCTTTATTGCTCCACGATCCCGTATTCATTTTGTATACAGGATGTTCGGAATAACGATGTAGGACTTTGACCAATTTGTCATAGATTTTTAATCAAATAAACTTACATAAACCGCTATATTCCGTGAAGGAATATAACGAAATCAAATTTTAAAATTAATTTGTTATGATAATTATCTTTAAGTTATTAAGTATTTGTGTTGTTTTTGTTTTTTATACTATTTTGACATGTTACCGTTGTATTTTTATATTTTGATATTGTACCTATTGATAAAATAACTTATTTTGACATTTGACGTTGCTTAGGATATCCTAATTATGCATACAAGTTTATTGACATTATTATTTTTCTTTTTGACTTTTACTTGTGACATTTTCTATTGTTTTTATAATGTCAAATTATTATAGGTACATATTGACGATCTCTTAGTGAATCCATCTTATTTTTGATGTAAAATAATATGTTATTTTCTAAAAGAAATAAATGAATCTATCTATATATCTAATGAACTTTTATAAACTCGATTTAAAAAAAAACTATCACAGATTGGACATTTAAAATTCTTCGTAATAACCCAGTGTATCGCCTTCCCCTTTGTCTCCCAACGACTCACATGTGAGTCGTCTGGCAGGTCCCACATGTGGGTAATTTTTTTTACCCTGGAATCCCAATGACCCACATGTGGGTCATGATTTTTTTTTTAATTTGAATCTTATATACAAAATACACCAGGGTTCATTATCGAGGTCTGACTGCTGGACCAATGGGACCACACATGCCGACATACATGTAAGTCGTTGGAATTCCAGGCCTTCGATCACCCGATCGTTGGGAGACAAAGAGTTAAGTTCCTACATCGTTATTCCGAACACCCTGTATATTATAATTACGATGAGTACCTTAAGGCCCGGTTTCATAAAGATGCGTTTGACAAAATGTCAGATCAAATTTTAGAAAAGTTTTTTTTTTGACATTTCTGATTGACATATTTATGTTAGTTCTTATGTCAGATCTGTATAAAATCGCGGGTAAATGTGTGTATTTGATTATTTTAAAATTTTAGTTCGTTTGCTATGAGTTCGGTACTATTATTAAAAAGAAAGCAAAAAAATGCACTTTCCGCAAAATATTTTTTTTGCTGGAAAAAAAAGGCTCGTCTTGAAAGGATGTTTTGATTAGGCACTATAGTTTTTCATTTCTGGTTTTCTTTACCACGTGTGCATATTAAAGTATGTCGGCAAACAGCCAATTCATTATACGCGTATCGTCCGATAAGGTAATCGATCAAGAGTATCGAGACGAGATGGTACAGCATATAATGTTCAGGAAATAGTAAACATGTTTTATAACTGACTAGCTGCCCACGTGTCTTCGACCGTGTATTGGAAAGAACGCAGGCAAACCCGCGAGATAAAATATAGATAGATAGTTTTTTTTTTTTAATGCAACCCCCCAGAAGAACCATTCTACACACAGCTGAAAGAATTTTTGGAACCGGATAGAAGCGGTTGCGGAGTTTACCTACAAACTTACAAAACTACAATCTCACAGACTTTTCCTCTTTATATTACTAGTATAGGGGTATTTTTTATTTTTCTTGTACCTTGATGTTTTTGGCGTGTCCAGTGCCTTTGACACCCTACAAATACGAAATACGTTGAAAAATTGTACTTGTAGCGATTTTAAAACGTCAATAATATATCTATATCGTATTTAAAGCCAAAAAACCTATCATTTAGCATTAAACTTACCACATTTTCTTGGTTTTTCTGGCTGCCGACCCTCGATTTTTGCCTGTCCACCTGTGGAAAGCCAACTTCAAGTATCGATTCGAAGTATTAGGACTTGTTTATTGTGCCTAGAAATACTTGTTTCTGATAGTGGAAAACATTAATTTTCTTAAATCAACCTTATATTTACCTCGCTAAAGTATTTTTTACATAATAAACTAAAATTGATCTTGCCAGTGATTTTGGAAAAGTGGACATGTTCACATTCCGTTACGATGATTTTGTGGGAACGAGGTATTTTTATTACCAAATTAGGTGTTTATTTTCATCTAGAATCACATACCGTTACGTAACATCATTCGTTTTGTTTACAAACTGTCAGTAGTCGCTAGAAATCGCGCGCGAACGGTGCGTCGAGTGGTGGACCCAAAAACTAGTGTCCCGGTTTCGTTACGAGATTACGAAGGTTCCTATAACTTTTCTGCTAATGCGACTCAATTATCTTAATCTGTCATTATCATTAACCATGATTTCAGTAAAATACTAATACAATTGTTAAAAACAGAATATTAAACACGTGTTTTAATCTGCGAAGTATTCGTTCCGTTACGTCCATTCCGTTACTATTTGTATGGTAAAGTAGCTCTCTTAAGTAATGGAATGACACCTATTCAAATAAAAATGGTACACTTTGAAAAAAAAATGCCCATAGATGACCACTTTAGCCTAGTTGGCGGTCCTGGGTTCGAATCCCGGTAAGGGACTTTATATGTGGGATGAGAACGAATATTTGTCTTGGATGGTTTCTATGGATATAAGAATTTATTTATCTACATAATTGTAAAATAAAATGACCGTTCCTGCGCTATGTGTACAATAAAATATTTCCATACATACAAACATACACATAATAAGTTTCTGTCAAAAATTTCATTTTTGGTATAAGCTTTTACTGCCGACTGTACTTTTCTGCATACCATCATCAAGTTCTCATTGAGACAATTCTAACGAGCCCAGACTCGATGGGGTTGTGTCGTTATATTACGGAGTTCCTATGACCACCTTCCGGCTCCAGCATCAGATCAGCTCCAAGTCATCATAATATTGCATCGTCATGCGATATACATACCTATGCTTGCAAAATTTCAGCTCACTTGGATAACGGGAAGTGACTGAAAAAGGGATTCAAAATTTTGACGGACGACTTTCATATTTACATTACATACGAACAGTGCAAGTTAATATAAAAAAATACGTAAATACAATAGCGCCTGCGAGAAACAACATGCAACATTTACCCCTCTCGTCACATCAGTTGACGGAGTCTTCGCCCCACAGATGTCCACCTTTATTAAACATCTTGGTGAAGCTATTGCCGACCGCTGGAACCGACCCCTATCTATAATAATGGGCTGGTTAAGGTCAAAAATTATAATATCAATAATCCGAGCCACAAGCATGTGCATTCGCGGGACCCGGCACAAATTCAGATCAGTAAAGCATCTTTTCGGCCTCAACGACGGGCCAGCTCTACCCAACATCGCCCCCTAACCCCTCTCTACTCTCCACATACAACTATCCGTTCTTTTTCTAGGGTTCCGTACTCAAAGAGAACAACGGGACCCTATTACTAAGACTTCGCTGTCCGTCCGTCCGTCCGTCCGTCCGTCTGTCTGTCACCAGGCTGTATCTCAAGAACCGTGATAGCTAGAGAGTTGAAATTTTGACAGATTATGTATTTCTGTTGCCGCTATAACAACAAATACTAAAAACAAAATAAAATTATTTTTTAAGGGGGGCTCCCATACAACAAACGTGATTTTTTTTGCCGTTTTTATAGATAATGGTACGGAACCCTTCGTGCGCGAGTCCGACTCGCACTTGACCGATTTTTTTTTATATTTATATTTGTTGTAAATATTCGCACGGGTTTATATGTATAATGCAATTAATACCTTCATGTTTTATACATATAAACCTTCCTCTTGAATCACGCTATCTATTGTTAAAAACCGCATCAAAATCCGTTGCGTAGTTTTAAAGATCTAAGCATACATAGGGACAGACAGACAGACAGCGGGAAGCGACTTTGTTTTATATACTATGTAGTGAAGATAATATGCGTCTATATAAAGCTTGTAAAAACTTGAAAAAATGAAATGTTAATTCGCAGGCTACTGAAACCCGGGTGCCGCACTATAGTGCTGCTGGTGGACATGCAAAGCCGCGTGCAGCTGTTGTCCAAGTTCCATAAGATCGTGTGGCCGTACCGCAAGTGAGTATTTACATCGATAATCCTTAGTCTAGTCAGTTTTCAGGTCATGGTTATACGACTCCTGGGTGGGGGTGAATTTATGGATTTGAATCCAGGAAATGTTTATTTTTTTTCTTTTTATTTTATTTATATTAACAATACGTCTATCATTACAGTCTCCCAATGCGATAGCGTAATCACATAATTCTAAGTTTTACAATAACATAACACATACAAATTAACTTTGGTGAATTCATTCAAAGAGCAGTGGAATACATCAACCCGAGTAGCAACTAGATTGAGCGTACGCAGAGCCCTTGTCCAGGGCGCCTCGTGCTGCTGGCCGGTGCGCGCGGGCGGCACGGCCAGCAGCGGCGGCCGGCGCCGGCGCCACACGTACCGCGACGGCACGCACAGGCCCACTGCAGCCAGTACCCCAGAGTTACTGACCTTACCGCGTAAAAGTTTATAGTACATTACTTACCTAGGGCGGTTAAACAAAGAATGTCTCAGATCGCAGGTATTTGACGCCCGAGCCGAAGGCAAGGGCGATAAATATGCGCTCTGAGGCTTTCTTTATTACCGCCAGTGGTAAGTACAAAATTTTACGTCTCTATCTGGCCAGGAAGTGGGGTTTTCCGCACGCATAGCGTGCGGTAATTCCTACTTTATGGCCAGGTATGACGTAAAATACATAGGACACCAGAGTCAACTCCCTCCTAACCTCTAACCGATTGTACCCTATTGTGGGATTTTCGTGTCATTTTCAATCCTCTATGTTATGGGCCATCTTTAAAAGATGTTGTCCACTGGCAAACGGGACAGAATAAAAGTTTCTGTCAAAAATGTAATTTTTGGTAGGTACAGTCAGCGTCAAATACTTTGCAGCAACCAAAGTAGTCAAATAGTTCGGTACACCACATATTTAGTATGGTGTACCGAACTATTTGGCCACTTTGACTGCTACAGAGTATTTGACGCTGAGTGTACAAGCTTTTATTGCCGACTGTAATTTTCTGTATACCATCATCAGGGGGCGTACTTTTCATGCCGATGACATCAATTTGACGTCACGCTGCATATAGGATGATCCCAAATAGTTTTATTGTAATTATTAATCATTAGTCGTGAATCATTTTTATCATGTACAAATTACTTCAAAAGTAATCTATTCACATGTGAAATAATTAATAATAGGTACCTACTTGATACGTGAAACGTAAATTATTTTAATTGTTTTTATATATACAATTGCAATCAAACTCTATGCTGCGTGACGTCATTTTTACGTCAACAGCATAATAAGTACCTACGGGCCCTGGTGGTAACAATACCATTTAATAAAATGTATGTATAAAAACAAAATAAATAGTTTAATTTACGTTTCACGTATCAAGTAGGTACCTATTAATTATTCCACGTGTAAAAAGATTACTTTTGAAGTAATTTGTACATGATTAAAATGATTGACGACTAATGATTAATAATTACAATAAAACTATATGGGATCATCCTATATGCAGCGTGACGTCAAATTGATGTCATCGGCATGAAAAGTACGCCCACTGACCATCATCAACTACTCATTGAGACGATTCTAACGAGCCCAAACTCAACGGGGTTAGCTCGGTTAAGTACTTAATTCCCATGGCCACATTCTGTCTCCATCATCAGATCAGCTCGATGGTACCATAATATTGAATTGTCATCCAAACTATACCTTTACCAAAAATTTCAGGTCAATCGGTTGAAGATATCTGCTTCAAAATTGAGTTGCAAGATTCCACCCGAACAAACATAGTTACATACATAGTTAGGTACATACATTACAACTTAATAGAACGCTTGAAATGAAACCCAACAGTGTGGTCAACTGGTAGTTTCTAATGAATTTGAAATTTTTACTTGAAATTTATTGACTAGCGTCACTCAGTTCTCAGACTTATGAGCAATACATCTAATCTACGTTACTGAATAGTATTGGTGTATTGCTTGTACTTATATTGAAATATAATGTCGCTTTCATCAGTGTGCGGTCACGGGACAGTTGCTCGTTATTTAAAACTACTTACAGAACAATAAACAATAACTCAAGTCAATAGGTTATTACACTTATTACTTATTGGTTAGACATTCCTTATGCATATGGTATAATCGAATCTTTGTGAATGAATTCTCCTAAACTGCACAACAGCTTATTTCGTTAAATTTTACCCAATTAGTGGATCTTTTTAAAAATAGTCTTTGAATACTCATACATAATGCAACAAACTGAGTAGAGTTTGTTTTGTTTCAAAATCGAACAGAACAAAACATATGCAACTCTGTTCAAATATAAAATGGTATAAATTCCATTGAAGAGGAGTATGCTTTTAATAAGCCCTTGGGCGGCTAAAGGATACAATACAATACCAATAATATAATATTCAATTCAATTATTTATTTCGGACTAATGTCCATAAGTTGTTAGTATACAATCACGAATTATCAACTAAGGTTAGTTTTACAAATTAATTTAATCCTAATAGAGTTAGATGCCCCATCCCCTCACATAGGTTCCTGCACAATGTAGAGTGTTCCAGTGCCTAGTTAATGGAGCATCCAGCCTCGCAGCCAACGTCCTCAGGATACTGTTACCGCTGCCACACATCCGCCGCATTCGTGATGCCGTCCTGCTTCGTATTATTGCGTAAAAATCATCTGTACGCTCTGCCGCAAACATTCCGGACACACTACAATATCGTGGCAGCCCGAACAGCATCCTGAAGATGTTGTTATATTGTATGCACAGGGCGTTATACGACCGCTGGGTGTTACTGGCCCACAGGCTGCAGGTGTAAAAGGATTGGCAGAATGGCTTAAACTTGCTGGTCTTTTGACGTCTTTATTACACCTAGCGAACCTGCGAGCCAGCATATTTCCCCTCACTGCCAGCGCCCTGCGTTCCCTTTCGATATCAGGATATCAAGGTCATCTTTGAGGTCCTCGGTGACCCAGTGACCAAGGTATTTAAAGGTTTTTGTGATCCTGAATTGCTCTCCACCCAAGATCACCGGCGGCACTGTCTTATAGGATTTTCTCCCCGCTTTGAAGACTAGTACCTCACTCTTCCTCCCATTATACCTTAGCCCATGTTTCACCGAGTACCTCTCGCAGATGTCCAGCAGCTCTTGCAGCCCACTGATGGAAGGGCTCAATAAAACCATATTTATCATTTGCATAACTTATGTTATTGATTGTTTTATTGTCAATAGAGCATCCGACATAGGCTTTGTTGAGCTCATCCATCAGACGGTTTACGTACAGATTAAATAACCTCGGAGAAGTAAGCCCTCCCTGTCTTACTCCACACTCTGACTGGTACTCATCTGAGTGCATGCCTGCCCATCTGACGGAGTTGATTTGGTTGCCACACCAAAACTTTAATCAACTCGGCCGGCACGCTAGTGTCACTAGTTAATTTGTCCCACAGAATATCGTACTATGACACGAGATCGAACGCTTTGGATAAATCCAAGAAACAGGCGTTCACCGGCGTACCTCTACTGGTGTAGTACTGAACGGTGCTTTACGAACACACTATAGCCGTCTCAGTGGAGAGTCCAGGTCTAAACCTGAACTGAGCGTCATTCAGTTGTATGTGTTTAGCCAGGTGTTTGTCAAACAGGCTGTCCAGCACTCGCCACTACTGTTGCCAGAGATATCGGCCTGTAGTTACTTATGTCCGATACGTCCCCCGTTTTATTTTTGATGACGGGCACAACTATTGTCCTCATTAGATCTGATGGCAGATAAGAATGAGAGACACAGAGATTAAACATCATTGCCAGTAGCCGTGGCAGATGAACACCAGCATTTTGCAAGTGCTCAGCCCGTCGTGCCCCGGCGATTTACCGCGCTTCATGCTTTTCATATAAACTTAAAACTAGAGGCATACTTCTTGCATTCTGGGAAAGCCAGTAGATTTGACGCAATGAGACAACGTCATAATAATAGGATCACGCCCACTCGCCTTCGTGACATGCATGAACTATAAACAACAGGCGGTCTTATCTCTTCCAGGCAACCTTTTAACATTAGCTATGCTGATGACATGGTGCTGCTTGGTCCCTCAATCAACTCCATAAGGCAACTGATTGCAAGGTGTGAGAGCTACGCTGAACGACATGGTCTTAGGTACAATTCAAATAAAAGTGAGATGGTGATCTTTAAAGCCCGTAAGTATAATCCACAAAGTGTACCTTCGGTCATGTTGAACGGTGAGGCCCTAAAAGTATCCAGTAAGTTTAAATATCTGGGTCATATAGTAACCGAGAATATGAATGATGACCTGGATATCGAAAGGGAGAGAAGAGCCTTAGCAATCAGGGGCAACATGCTCATCCGTAGATTTGCACGGTGTACAAGGGAAGTCAAGCTGACACTCTTTAAAGCCTATTGTACGTCTTTTTACACGTGCAGTCTATGGATGAGGCATACAAAGCGAGCCTACAATGCGTTACGTGTGCAATTCAACAATATCTTCAGGATGCTGTTCAAGCTGCCTCGTCACTGCAGTGCGTCAGGCATGTTTGCCGAAGCGCACACTGATGGCTTCCATGCCATCATACGCAAGAGGGTCGCCTCGCTGCTGAGACGAGTGCGAGGAAGTGAGAACAGCATTCTGAGGATATTGGAAGGACGTTGGGATTGCCCTATGTTAGGGCACTGGGTTGGCATTGTGACGGGGAGGGTAAAATAACTCTTGAGTTTTGCCCTGAACGACACAGTGCCTCTCAGCGTACAAATTATACTTTTCTTTTCTTTTCTGTTTTGCCTACTAACATTTAGCTTTAAAATTATTTTATGTACTAACAAACTTATGGATTCTATGAGTCTGAAATAAATGATTTTTATTTTTATTTTTATTTTTTTGGATATACGATACAGCGCAATTTTTAAATATTAGTAAAAAACCACCCATCATTGTCTTTTATTTCTAGAAACAAAACCCTCCTATTCGCGTACCTCCAAGTGGAGCGCAACATCGATTGGTTCCGTCGCGTGCTGCAGCTGTCCCTGGGCGGGCAGGAGCTGCGCGTGAACGCGCGGAACTGCGTCGGCACCGTGCTGGCGCTGAACCCGCACAGGAACTACTTCTGCATATACCACGCCAAGCACCCCGAGGGCGCCAAGCCGCACAAGGTACAGTATCCAAGTGGAGCCAACATCGATTGGTTCCGTCGCGTGCTGCAGCTGTCCCTGGGCGGGCAGGAGCTGCGCGTGAACGCGCGGAACTGCGTCGGCACCGTGCTGGCGCTGAACCCGCACAGGAACTACTTCTGCATATACCACGCCAAGCACCCCGAGGGCGCCAAGCCGCACAAGGTACAGTATCCAAGTGGAGCCAACATCGATTGGTTCCGTCGGGTGCTGCAGCTGTCCCTGGGCGGGCAGGAGCTGCGCGTGAACGCGCGGAACTGCGTCGGCACCGTGCTGGCGCTGAACCCGCACAGGAACTACTTCTGCATATACCACGCCAAGCACCCCGAGGGCGCCAAGCCGCACAAGGTACAGTATCCAAGTGGAGCCAACATCGATTGGTTCCGTCGCGTGCTGCAGCTGTCCCTGGGCGGGCAGGAGCTGCGCGTGAACGCGCGGAACTGCGTCGGCACCGTGCTGGCGCTGAACCCGCACAGGAACTACTTCTGCATATACCACGCCAAGCACCCCGAGGGCGCCAAGCCGCACAAGGTACAGTATCCAAGTGGAGCCAACATCGATTGGTTCCGTCGGGTGCTGCAGCTGTCCCTGGGCGGGCAGGAGCTGCGCGTGAACGCGCGGAACTGCGTCGGCACCGTGCTGGCGCTGAACCCGCACAGGAACTACTTCTGCATATACCACGCCAAGCACCCCGAGGGCGCCAAGCCGCACAAGGTACAGTATCCAAGTGGAGCCAACATCGATTGGTTCCGTCGCGTGCTGCAGCTGTCCCTGGGCGGGCAGGAGCTGCGCGTGAACGCGCGGAACTGCGTCGGCACCGTGCTGGCGCTGAACCCGCACAGGAACTACTTCTGCATATACCACGCCAAGCACCCCGAGGGCGCCAAGCCGCACAAGGTACAGTATCCAAGTGGAGCCAACATCGATTGGTTCCGTCGGGTGCTGCAGCTGTCCCTGGGCGGGCAGGAGCTGCGCGTGAACGCGCGGAACTGCGTCGGCACCGTGCTGGCGCTGAACCCGCACAGGAACTACTTCTGCATATACCACGCCAAGCACCCCGAGGGCGCCAAGCCGCACAAGGTACAGTATCCAAGTGGAGCCAACATCGATTGGTTCCGTCGGGTGCTGCAGCTGTCCCTGGGCGGGCAGGAGCTGCGCGTGAACGCGCGGAACTGCGTCGGCACCGTGCTGGCGCTGAACCCGCACAGGAACTACTTCTGCATATACCACGCCAAGCACCCCGAGGGCGCCAAGCCGCACAAGGTACAGTATCCAAGTGGAGCCAACATCGATTGGTTCCGTCGCGTGCTGCAGCTGTCCCTGGGCGGGCACAAACCTATAGAGCAAGTACATAGTGGTGTGGAGCTACGAGTGAGTTTCTCGAAGAGACGAGTCCATCTATTGCAGTTTTGGCCGAGACAATGCAATACAAGATACCAGTTTTAATAACCTTAGTTATGCGGATGACATGGTGCTGCTGAGCCCCTCAGTAGGAGGACTTAGGAAACTGTTGCATGTGTGTGAGCAGTATGCTAATGAGCATGGCCTTAAATATAATTGTATTAAAAGTGAAACTATGATTTTTAAGGCTGGTAATAAATGTCCTTTGAGTTTTCCTGCAATATTATTAAATGGGGTGCCCTTGAAAAGGGTGTCTGTTTTTAAGTATCTTGGACATATTATATGTGATGATCTCAAGGATGATGAGGATGTAAAAAGGGAGCGGAGGGCCCTGGCAACCAGAGCCAACATGCTGGCACATAGGTTTAGGCGATGTACACTACCTGTTAAATTAACTTTATTTCGAGCTTTTTGCACAACATTTTATACATGTGCCCTATGGACCAGCTATTCGCTGGCGGGCGCTGAGTGCTCTCCGCGTCCAGTATAATAACGCGTTCAGGGCGCTGTTGCGGCTGCCACGCTGGTGTAGCGCGTCCGGTATGTTCGCGCACGCGCGCGTGGATGGTTTCCCGGCCATCATGCGTGCGCGATGCGCAGCCACACTCCGGCGCCTGCGGGACAGCCGCAACAGCCTCCTGGCCGTTATAGCTGACAGGATGGACAGTCAGCTTGTCATACATTGGACCAGAGTACACTCTATAGTCACCACGTACACGTGAGTGTCCTGGTTCTTTTACTTGAAATAACTAACACTAGCAATTAAGTAGGTAAACCTAGATAATAATTTTAACATGTATGGACCCGTGGTTGTCTGAATTAAACGAATTTTATTTTTATAATATTTTTCACGCTTACTGCCTCGAACTAACTCGTATATTTATTGCCTACATTTTAGCCTCTACAAGTGTGCTGTCTTTGTGTATAATCAGTGTATGTGTTGTTTGTTACAGAGGATGTCCCGCATGACGCGGTCGCTGGGCGCGGCGATGGACCCCGAGGCGGGCGCCTTCATCGGCTTCACCGAGCGCGACTCCAGCTCCGACGAGGCGCCGCCAGAACCGCTGCTGGAAGGTACGACCTTGTCTATTACACCGCTTGTTACAGAGGATGTCCCGCATGACGCGGTCGCTGGGCGCGGCGATGGACCCCGAGGCGGGCGCCTTCATCGGCTTCACCGAGCGCGACTCCAGCTCCGACGAGGCGCCGCCAGAACCGCTGCTGGAAGGTACGACCTTGTCTATTACACCGCTTGTTACAGAGGATGTCCCGCATGACGCGGTCGCTGGGCGCGGCGATGGACCCCGAGGCGGGCGCCTTCATCGGCTTCACCGAGCGCGACTCCAGCTCCGACGAGGCGCCGCCAGAACCGCTGCTGGAAGGTACGACCTTGTCTATTACACCGCTTGTTACAGAGGATGTCCCGCATGACGCGGTCGCTGGGCGCGGCGATGGACCCCGAGGCGGGCGCCTTCATCGGCTTCACCGAGCGCGACTCCAGCTCCGACGAGGCGCCGCCAGAACCGCTGCTGGAAGGTACGACCTTGTCTATTACACCGCTTGTTACAGAGGATGTCCCGCATGACGCGGTCGCTGGGCGCGGCGATGGACCCCGAGGCGGGCGCCTTCATCGGCTTCACCGAGCGCGACTCCAGCTCCGACGAGGCGCCGCCAGAACCGCTGCTGGAAGGTACGACCTTGTCTATTACACCGCTTGTTACAGAGGATGTCCCGCATGACGCGGTCGCTGGGCGCGGCGATGGACCCCGAGGCGGGCGCCTTCATCGGCTTCACCGAGCGCGACTCCAGCTCCGACGAGGCGCCGCCAGAACCGCTGCTGGAAGGTACGACCTTGTCTATTACACCGCTTGTTACAGAGGATGTCCCGCATGACGCGGTCGCTGGGCGCGGCGATGGACCCCGAGGCGGGCGCCTTCATCGGCTTCACCGAGCGCGACTCCAGCTCCGACGAGGCGCCGCCAGAACCGCTGCTGGAAGGTACGACCTTGTCTATTACACCGCTTGTTACAGAGGATGTCCCGCATGACGCGGTCGCTGGGCGCGGCGATGGACCCCGAGGCGGGCGCCTTCATCGGCTTCACCGAGCGCGACTCCAGCTCCGACGAGGCGCCGCCAGAACCGCTGCTGGAAGGTACGACCTTGTCTATTACACCGCTTGTTACAGAGGATGTCCCGCATGACGCGGTCGCTGGGCGCGGCGATGGACCCCGAGGCGGGCGCCTTCATCGGCTTCACCGAGCGCGACTCCAGCTCCGACGAGGCGCCGCCAGAACCGCTGCTGGAAGGTACGACCTTGTCTATTACACCGCTTGTTACAGAGGATGTCCCGCATGACGCGGTCGCTGGGCGCGGCGATGGACCCCGAGGCGGGCGCCTTCATCGGCTTCACCGAGCGCGACTCCAGCTCCGACGAGGCGCCGCCAGAACCGCTGCTGGAAGGTACGACCTTGTCTATTACACCGCTTGTTACAGAGGATGTCCCGCATGACGCGGTCGCTGGGCGCGGCGATGGACTCTGAGGAAGGTGAACAAAGAGCTTCTTTTTTGTTGCTTTATAAGTTATTTCCTTAAAATAAGGTTTAATAATATGGTGATAGATAGGTCGATACACATGGACATGTCGGCCATGCTGACCTATCTATCTATTCCGCCCGTATCCACCCCCTGCTAAGTGAAGATCTCTCCTTTAATGCGCTCTTTCCTGTGCTAACGTCATTCGCTGCTTAGGTCGGGTTACATCATCTGCACTTTACAGACCACGTTAAATATAGCAACAGCGGCTGTCATTCCATAGAAAATTGGCAAACTTCCCATACAACCAGAT
This sequence comes from Epinotia brunnichana, assembly GCA_963854355.1. NCBI lineage: Eukaryota > Metazoa > Arthropoda > Insecta > Lepidoptera > Tortricidae > Epinotia > Epinotia brunnichana. The sequence goes on from OY977943.1 coordinate 31,332,266, forward strand.
TTTAACGGACAGAACTTACGATTACCGACAGTTTGTAGTAACCGGCCCTAACTTTCCATTCGACATATCATCGGTGGTCATATCGACCATAACCCATATTCAGTAACCTGTTTTATCCCCCCTCCCATTGAAATGTTATGTCTATATTCATCCTCCTAGCGTTATTATTCCCGGTTGTGCCCCTAAAGGAGCCCGGGGTCCGCTTTGACACCTAATCCCAAGATTTGGCATAGGCACTAGTTTTACGAAAGCGACTGCCATCTGACCTTCCAACCCAGAGGGAAAACTAGACCTTATTGGGATTAGACCGGTTTCCTCACGATGTTTTCCTTCACCGAAAAGCTAACGGTAATTTCCGTACATAAGTTCCGAAAAACTCATTGGTACGAGCCGGGATTCGAACCCACGACCGCCGCTTGACAGCCGCATGCCTGAACCACTAGGCTACCGTAGCTTCAAATGTTATGTCTATATTATTTATTATTATTAATGTATTTATTAACACATTAATAATAATAATGTTATGTCTATATTATTTATTATTATTAATGTATTTATTAACAACAAAAAGTTACATAAATAATTGTTCCTAATTACCTCACTTACAACCGCCAGTTCTCAATTCCAAACCAATACAGCCTAAATTCGTCGCCCAATCACGCCTGTTTCTTGGACGCTTTAGCAGCGATCACGGGTTTACAGTTGTACCTATCCAAACATCTTTTTCTTAACAAACATACTTACATACATAGGGAGAGATCGCGGATTTCCATTTGCGACGGTCCTGAAAAACTTCCTTCGCTCACTCACTTTACAATAACATAGAGCCTGACAAGCCGCTATTTGACCCTGAGATAGTAATATAATAATAATATAATAAAAATGTGTATTGTACATAAGGTGGTTTACATTAACGAGACTTAATAGACTATTTTGTACACATAGGTCAGTAACATAACAAAAACTTCCAACCCCTAAACTAGGTGTGAACCTGTGTCTTAGGGGTTTGAGTTCATCCATATTCAATGTCATTACAAACGGTGCTTAGACAATGTAACAGTAAGACAAAGACTAAACTAATGAAATCATTACAAGGTGTGAAGGTGTCAGTAACGTAAGAAGGAAGCTTAAATGATAATGTAACTAATTTAAAATTATTTCTAGAGAAAGAGCTGTATTCATAACTTAACTTAATGAGATCTGTAAGTGAAAGTTATTAGTTTTATTACTTAGCCTGGTATTATTTTTTAATTTATTTTGCTTGTTATTGTTGCCTTTAATTTATGAGATGATAAGGAGGAGATTTTCTGTATCCTGATAAGATAGTTTCTGCAGCCATTTTTGTAATTTGTTTTTTACTTCATACTTTGCTAAGGTATAGATGGGTATTAGGTTATTAATTTTATTGTAGAGCCGGGAGCCTTGGGCCTCAGTTTGTCGTCGAGCAAATGCTGTCCGGCAAGTAACAGTTTTGCATACTGGGTGACCCCGTCGCTTCTGCGAGACATTTTTGTCAAGTGGTAGTAACGAATGCTGTCGTAAGATGGTTCGAAGCAAGTAGATTTGTCTGACGGTGAGCACTTTGGACTCCAGGTACAGTTGGTTTGTGGGAAAATCTCTTTTTCTGAAGTACATAACTTTTAAAATTGCTCTTTGAGCTCTTTCTACCTGTAGTAAAAAAGTTTTATAAGTGCCCCCCCAGAGAGGAATACAGTAAGCAATTACCGATTGACAAAGGCTTTGATACACTAGTGACAGAATTTCGGTTGAGGCTGAATGTCTTAGTTCTTTGAAAATGTGTATTAACCTTCGGAGTCGGGTACAAAGGACCTCAATATGGGATGACCAATCCAGCTTCTGGTCCACATACACGCCTAGATATCTAATATTGGGTACTATGGAGAGGGCAGTACAGCTGCAATTTTGGGATTGAGGGAAGCAGGTGTGGGTGTGGGCTTTTACAGAATCGGTGAAATTGTTGGGTTTAGAGGAATTTGGCAGACAGAAGCGTACGATTTTGGATTTCTCAACATTAAGCGTCAACAAGTTCTTGGCAAGACATTCATTAACCTTAACAAGTGCTGCCTCTGCTTTCTGCTTGGCACCCTTCCAAGAACTGTCATATATTAGTAGAGCTGTATCATCTGCGTAGGTAAAGATGTTGCAGTCAGGAATGGGAAGTCGACATAGTTCATTAATTTAACATTAAACTAACTTTATCTATGATCCCAGTTGGTCGAAATAAATGTCTTGAATTGAATTGAATTGAATTGAATTAATGTATAAGAGGAATAGAGAAGGACCTAACATGCTTCCTTGGGGGACTCCAAAGGAAATAGATTCATCACTACTACGTAAGGACCCTATATTGACGCATTGAGTGCGATTGGACAGGTAGTCTTCGAAAATTTTGAGAGAATGTCCACGTACGCCAATCCCTTCCAGTTTCGTTACGAGAAAGGGAATAGTGTCGCAGTATACGTGGCTACGAGTAAATCAAAACATTCAAATACAAACTTGTCAGAAAGTTCGACGAGGTCGTTTTCCAAGTGTCCCAACCTCTCATCCCTCACTCTTTGAATTTAAACAACTGCCTGTAAAACTGTAAATAGACTGCCAACATTCGAATCACTTGTAGTATGGGCCACAGCTGATAACAGCTGGTCACAGATGTTAACAGCTGTCGGCAAATATTCACCTATTTTTCCGTATAATTGTTTATATAAATTCCAAGTAATCTAACAAAGGAAATGCTTCACATTCCTTTGTAATACGATACCTAACAACCATGTACTTTGGACTCACCGACCTTGCATACATTACGCAATGTTTAAGGAACAAAGGAAATCTATTGCTATAAAAGGAATGTATTTTCTATGAATAAACCAGTTATAAACCTCGTGTAGTCATTATCTACCCTGAATGTCCCACACTTCACACTAATAATCGTGTAAAATGTATTCCCATTTACACTTCCACAGAAAACTTGCTGGACGGACTAGAGAACTGGCTGGACCGTCTCTTCGAAGGCAGCACCCACCGCTACTACATCAACTACTGGCCCGACATGACGTCCAAGTGAAGTGAGTGCGAGTCCGTTTGAACTCAGCTCTGCTAGTCAAAAAAAAAAACGTCGAGTTACTAAAACTATTTTAATAATGTCAACTTAATCAGCAAGGATCGAAGAACAAGAAAAAAATGCATTCCTTAGTAGCAGAGACTGAGAATCGGACTATGTATCGGATTATCAGTCTCTACCACGTTTTCATAAGTGAAAAAATAAACAGAAACGAAACCGCGGCGAATCTTGATGTGACAGCTGTCATTTCGGTACAATTTTACGTTTTAAGGGTATAATTGTAGATGACAGCTGTCACAGGGATCAAGATTCGCCGCGATACCCCTAACAGTGTCTATTTTTAACCGACTTAGAAATAAGGAGGAGGTTCTCAATTCGACTGTATTTTCTTTTTGTGTGTTTGTTACGCGATAACTCGGTCATTCATAAACCGATTTTGTCAAACAAACACAGGTCGCTTTTTGCTTTTTTGTCAAAATTTTCTAATACTCGTATGCTTTCGATCGAACTATACAAGGGTTACTAAATTAAGTAAGACGATATCATTCGAAATGTTGCTTGGCATCAAGGGTGGTCAAAATTTTCTTGTTCTTTGATTTTTGCATCATTTAAAATTGTGGTGATTTTACATTAAAGATCTAAAACATTGTCGTGTAGACCTGTGAAGTCTATACATTTCTACATGACAACAAAATCGAGTTAGACGACGTAATTCTGGCCGATAAGCAAAGCGACAAATGTCACTGAATTACATACAAAAAAAATACAACGGGCTCTACGCCAACAAATATTTACTCTACAAAATCACTATCTGGGTCAATCAACTTTTTCTTGTTGTTCTGTCCCGATAAGCCAAAAAAAACCGCCGATAAGAAAAAAATACTATAAAAATAAGGGGGGGGGGGGAACTTGTCATAGAATACACTGAGACGGTGCGGCCCATGGACCGCAACGCGCAGCGCAAACTTCTTGTTCGGCGTGTCTCTAGTACCTTAGTACATTATACCTCAATGTGTCTAGGTGATTTAAACCCCATAAAATCATAATTTTAAAGCGTGACCCAGGATACTTAACCATGCCAACGAGCAAAAAAAATAGTTGATCTAACAGAGACCGAAAATACGAAGAAATGTGAAATGTCAACCCACTTTTGTAACTCTAAATCCTATGTTCACGCGTACGATTAGGTTATTCTCGTCTGTATTAGGTAAATCTTACTGTATTTAAGATTACATTACATTGTATTTAAGATTGGCGATAGTCAAAGTTACGGTAGCCTAGTGGTTCAGGCATGCGGCTGTAAAGCGGCGGTCGTGGGTTCGAATCCCGGCTCGTACCAATGAGTTTTTCGGAACTTATGTACGGAATATTTACCGTTAGCTTTTCGGTGAAGGAAAACATCGTGAGGAAACCGGTCTAATCCCAATAAGGTCTAGTTTTCCCTCTGGGTTGGAAGGTCAGATGGCAGTCGCTTTTGTAAAATTAGTGCCTATGCCAAATCTTGGGATTAGGTGTCAAAGCGGACCCCGGGCTCCTTTAGGGGCACAACCGGGAATAACGCTAGGAGGATGATGATAGTCAAAGTTACACCGACGACGCTTTTTTGCCTTATGTGTGTAGTTGAGATTGTCTCAACTGGACTGATCTTCTTATCTTCAGAACAATATCATTCAAGTCTACCAATACGACTGTGTGGTCGGACGCGTGCCATTTTTTGCGAGAAAATGCTTAGCGCCACATAAAATTTTCATTGTAAAATGAACTCTATCGTCTTTTTAGGGTTCCGTAGCCAAATGGCAAAAAACGGAACCCTTATAGATTCGTCATGTCTGTCTGTCCGTCCGTATGTCACAGCCACTTTTTTTCCGAAACTATAAGAGCTATACTGTTGAAACTTGGTAAGTAGATGTATTCTGTTAACCGCAGTAAGATTTTCACACAAAAATAGAAAAAAAACAATAAATTTTTGGGGTTCCCCATACTTAGAACTGAAACTTAATTTATTTTTTTCGTCAAACCCATACGTGTGGGGTATTTATAAATAGGTCTTTTAAAATGACATTGAGGTTTCTAACATATATTTTTTCTAAACTGAATAGTTTGCGCGAGAGACATTTTCAAAGTGGTAAAATGTGTGTCCCCCCCCCCCCCTCTGTAACTTCTAAAATACGAGAATGACAAAACTAAAAAAATATATGATGTACATTACTAGAGATGCGCCGAATATTCGGTAAATATTCGGTATTCGGCATAGTCGGCACGTTTTTCAATGTTCGTTATTCGGCCGAATTATTCGGTTCAAATGCCGAATATTTACCGAATAATTTTGCAGGTTTTTTGTCTGCAAGTTGTAAAAATGTAACATAGTCATTGTCCTGTGAAATTATTATTCTAAAACGGATTCTTATTGTTATTTAACTACCTTTAGTATAAATGTTTCACTTAAAAATCAACAAGATTTTTACCACTGAAAAATGAGTCTGTTTTGGAACGGCTGATTAAGGCATAAGGCATTCCTTTGAACCGAATTATTCGGTTCGGCAAAAGCTGGAACGAAAATTCGGCCGAATATTCGTATTCGGTAAAACCCATATTCGGCGCATCTCTATACATTACCATGTAAACTTCCACCGAAAATTGGTTTGAACGAGATCTAGTAAGTAGTTTTTTTTAATACGTCATAAATCGTAAACCGCAATTTATTTAACGGAACCCTTCATGTGCGAGTCCGACTCGCACTTGGCCGCTTTTTTATAGCAATAATTTTCAAAATGGACTTAAAATGTAAAAAAAAAACCGCTCCCAGTGACCCAGGTAGGGTCATTTCGCCGGTTACGCGACCACCTTCGGTTGGCGACCACTTGAAGAACATGGTTTTTTCAATTGAAGATAACATCAATTCTACAGAGCCTATTGAAACAGTCAGTCGTATGCCTTATTGTTTGTAGTTATGGAATAGGAATTTACAAAAAAAATGAGAAAATATGCTTTCAGTTCACCAAGTCAGCTAAGTGGTCGCTAACCGGCACATGAAATTAGGTGGTCGCCAACCGGCGAAATGACCCTATAAGCCGCTTTTTTGCAAAGTTTGGCTCTAGCGAGAGAGAACAATGTCTATTCATAAGCTCACTTCAAATTCGTTAAAGTATACAAGACTGAATGGGCTTGCATGTGTACTACGCTTTAGGGTGCGTTCGGGATACGGTTTAAAATTTCGTTCGGTCGCGTTCGGATTCCATTGGTTAATTCATATAAGCGATTTTTGACGCGCGTTTAAGAGTGCCCAGCGCGGTCGACTTTCCATACAAACGTAGTTTGGATTCTCATTTTAAAAAGGCATATTGGAATAACATGAAACTTTTATAGACAATGGGACCCGCCGTATGTAGGTCGGAAACTAGTTTCTGTTTCTATAAATTATAATAGAAAACAATGAAGCGATTAGAGACAACAACAACGTACGTTTGTATGAACAACGTTCTACTCGCTCTCATTTTTTTCTATTTTAATTTCTAGCAACATTAACTTTCCGACCTCGATATGTTATTAATGTTAAAAGTTCAAAGTTTCATGTTATTCTAGCATGTTGTTAAAATTAGAACCAAACTATGTTTGTATAGAGAGTCGAGCGTCCTGGAACCTTAAAATAGTAATGGCTATGTGCTGTTAGAATCAGGGACTGCATAACCGAAAATACCGGTATTCTATTTTAACAGTATGACGTCATATCGGTTGTCAAATAGCGGTTCCGGTAGCGGAGCCTTTATATTTCGCTATCGAAATATAAAGGTACCTTTATTTTTTCCGGTACCGTAACCGTTTTTTAAAGGTACCGATATATCGACTTTGGCCTGGAGTTGTTGCCAAACCGCCGGCAAAGGCACTGCCGTTTTGTCTTTAAATGTTTAGTAGCCAATGCTTCCTCTAAAGAGTGCCAGCTCGCTTATTTTTTTTGGTGACCTTTATAATACCGGTAGGTATTATAAAGGTTTCGGTATCGTTTAAAACTGATACCGCTAACCGTTATTTCAAAACGGTTAAGGTACCGTTATGTTCGCGCGGCGCGCATAATCTTTGCGACATAACGGTACCGTAATGGAATACCGGTTTCATACCGTTATAACCGTAACCGAAATCAGTCCCTGGTTAGAATGAGAGTGTCTCATAGTATGACTATTGACTATCGCACTTTTCAACGAGCCACGAGTCTATAATACATTATGATAAGAAAAATTATTCGCTTCGAATACAAACTTATTTTAAAATAGTTAAAGCTGTGAACAATAGTGAAAGCTTTTCTGTGCAACTTTCCCTTTTGCTGAGTCGAGGTTTGTTAAGGGCCCTACACACTGTCCGATAGTACAGTAGTGTAAACAGGCAATTAGATTAATTCCCACGTAGGAGTGTATCACACACGATTGGGATATGTTTATGTAAAGAGCGGTGTCCGGAAAAAAAAATCTAGCATAGTCAAAACTTTTTTATAGTTTATGGTACGCGAATTAAAGCATGATGTAGTATTCACTAAAAATACTAAATAAAGATCAAATTGACTCAACACTTTAGTATGTATTATCGCATAGTATTAAGAAAGTCGACATGCAAGGTGGCTGCCATTTTAAAATTACATTAGATGCGTTAAGTATTGTCTTGATTAAATTATAGAACATGATTTTTGAGACAAAATGCGAAAAGTTCATGCTTACAGAATGCGCGAATTATTGCAAAATAGACCTGCAAAACAAATCAACATTGTTAATTCAGACAAGTACCTACGTTGATGAAATTTTCCGTAAACATGGACTTACAGTATTAGATATCTCAGTAATATTAAAGTACAGTATGTAGCAGAAGAAACGACACGTATGAAGTGGTCAAAATTACCTATACACTTTATTATTAGGTCAATAAAAACTTATAGATCATTTTGAACGCTTCGCTCGTGTAGCTACATCTGACTGTACCTGACGTTTCATAGCGATAGATATTCACACTTTTATAAAATTAGCTGTATATTAGCGGTTTTGTTTCACAATAACTAGAATGCTAAGTACAATATAGTCGGAGACTCTAGTGGCTGGAGTTCGGTGCAATCAATCAGTAGGCGAAAGTGCCCAAGTGATTACATTTATTAGCAGGGTAATAAGTAGAGAAATACAGATTATCCCTAAAAAATATGAAAGAACAACAATACAACTATATTTATAAAAATTATATTCAGAAAATAGTCATTTTTGCTCTCTTTCTATTAGGAAAAGTGAAATCCCTCAATTTGTCCGAATAGAAAGTAGCAGTATGTGCCACTTTGTAGCCAAATTATTTCAATATTGGGCTTACGCTCAAGATTCAACCTTAGAATCACTGGCTTCACTCAGGATTATATTGTAGAATCTTTCGCTTCATTCAGGATTCAATATACCGCCCTCGACGTGAATATATAATTTTGCTCCCTCGAGACAGTCTACTAATTCTGACGCATCGATCAGTTAGAATTAGAGGTGTGTATCTACACTCGAAATTATCTTCCTTTATACAAATATTAATCTAACTGGAAATCCACCGAACCACTTACACTAGAGTTAAAAATCGTTAAGAGTAGGGGACATTATGTGTCATAATTGCTAAGTGCCATTATTTAGTTTGACACCTGCAAAACACTCGTCGGTCAAGCGGTAAGTCGTTTTTAGTTACGAAAAGTTATATTGGTCCAAGCCAGATTATAGTGTGATAATGATACTGTTAATACTGTAATCAATTTTTCTCAAAAATGGCCCGCCAAGTGAACATAACTCGCTACATATTGGAAGGTAGGCCAGATCAAAATTAAAAATAAAAAACATTGCAGGCCGCCTGGAATGTTACATATAAATTCCTTTATTTGTCGAGTACCAAACTTTTAATAAGTAGAATCTGGCATATAAAAGATGGCTCAGGTCGTATTCAGCCATATCAAGTCGTATATACGTTTTTTCTGTTGCAAGCGCGACATTTTTCGGAAGATTGCGTTTTTCGGTGGAAAAATACACTTGCGATTCTGTTTAAAAAAATATATTATGACGTTTAATTTTATGTAATATGCAGTATCCTCAATTTGTATTTAATAATAACGGTTGATTTCAATTTAGTCTTTTTATACCCCAATTTTTGAGAAAAGCACTATATTAGCCTCAGCCGGAATGGCAGGCTTCGTATTATAATTAAACGGACTCGCAAGCTCGCCCGTTTAAACAAATACTTAGCCTGCAATTGCCTCCTTCTCGGCCACGGCAATAATGTACTATTATGGGTGTTTCGACATTTAAATAAAAAATATAGAATCCGAAGTTCATTTAGGATGAAATATTTTAGTAACCGATTTTGTATTCTACGATCAAGCGCTTTCAATTTTACCTTGTGCAATAAATAAACGTTTTTTTGAAGTATTAGTCAGTCAATAATTTAGGTAGGATATGCCTTATTATGACACTCATTTACAGTTTAGAATATAAATGCCTTATAATTGACGGGTTACAATGTAAGTCCCGCTAACTTACTATCACCCATAGTTTTAAATAGTTCTTTATGGTTGTCATAGATGTATAAATTATGTTCTACATAATCTTACCTATGAATAGTGAAATTACGACTTTGCGCTTGTTTTGTCCGAAAAGTTCCAATTTTATCATGTTCTATGTACGTTTTGGATCCATTACATAGTTCCACAGTGTATAATATCCCCATTTCTAACGGTCAGCAATAGTAAATTTATACATTTTACCTAGATGTAAATTTATAAATTTTGTACAAATCTTAAATATTTAAGAGTAATTAATAGCTCAAAAACGTCTCTTACTAAAATGCTGCGAAAATAAACTTACTCTTATTGTTTACTAGAAAATAATTTAAACGGAGATTTCGCGATAGTTATTTATTCATACAAAAATAAACGACACTCCGCCCCTACTCGAATAAACCGATAAAAGATTTGTAACATCTTTTTCCGAAATATTTTTTATCTTTTCCTATTTTCAGTCTCGATTTTAGCTTGTACCGTTTTTCTACCTAGCTTATTTTGACAATCTGTTTTGCTAGTAAACAATACAGTTTATGTTTTTCCATCGTCACCGTGTTTACGGCACTTATTTATTGAATTATACATTATTCATTTAAGAAAATGGTAAATGCAACCGTGTGTTTCATCAATCTAGAATTTTTACAATTAGTTTCCAAATCAGCATTGATTGGGAAAAATACGAAAAGAAAAATACTGACTGATCAATTGCTCATATAAGGAAAACAACAAACAAAAATGCGACTAGAAAATTCGCTATAAAGAAAAAAATGTTTCGGGAATTATATCTTGAAAATTTGACAAATATATTATGGAGTGTGTCATGCCTTAAACAACGTTAATACACGCCTAGATTATAATACGATCACATAAGTCATCTACAATGCACCTCGAGTTAGGTACCTACTGATTTTAAAGTTTTCTATTGGTACATAGTGAGTAAAGTAGTTTCGTATGTATGGTATTAGTAAAATAGATTTGTAAGGTTTTTAATGATATAAAAGTAAACGCATATTCGATCACGTAGTGTCTGGGTTTCAAACTGAGCTTTGCACCTTATAGTAAAATAAGTTTCTGTCAAAGCTTTGTAGCGTGTACAAGCTTTTATTGCCGACTGTACTTTTCTGTATACCGTCATCAACTACTAATTGAGACGATTCTAACGAGCCCAAACTCATTGGGTTTATACCCTGAGAACTTTACGGTTTCGTTCTATGAAAACACAACAATATATCGATATCAGCCATATTTTTACACCAAAAAATAGGTTGGGTAATTTGACTAAATATTCATTAATAATCCACCTAAATTTAATACCGATACGGTAAAAAATAATGAAATGTAATCTTCATAAATTCCGTAAAAATCAAATCTTTACTTTATAATTGACTACGTCTATATACGTTCTTTGGGATACGCGATAGAATTATTGATTTCAATAGTAAAAGTTGTTTAAAATAACATATAAAAGCCGTATACAAATAATTAGCCTGATATTGAATTATTTCCAAAAAAACCGTAATTTTCTCAGGGTATTACGTCGGTTAAGTACTGAATTCCCATGGCCACCTTCTCCACATCATCAGATCAGCTCGATGGTACCATAACATTGAATTGTCATCCAAACTATACCTTTACCTAAAATTTCAGGTCAATCGGTTGAAGATATCTGCTTCAAAATTGAGTTGCAAGATTCCACCCGAACAAACATATACCACATACTTACATAGTTAGGTACATACATTGCAAGTTAATAGAAAGCGAGTAAGTAAAACTTTGTAATAGGTACAATTGCTTCACATAGTTTAGCTGAAACTACGCTAAGAACACCTAAAGGGAACCAACTAGTGGCGGAGCGCCCATACAAGCCGATTCCCACCGGCTTGCGTAATTATTTTATCTCGTAGCTAATATATTGTAAAAGAAGATAGAGTTCGTTATTCAATGAACATCTTACGTGGCGATACCATATTTTTTGCAAAATATGGCACGCGCTCTTAAACTATGTAAGCTCAGAATAATGGCCATTCGTGAGCTCAGTTCAAATAGTTAACTATACCATGGTACAATACATGACTAAACTAAACGCGTCCTGTTCTGGCTGATTGGAACCCTCAACGAGTAGTAGTAGATTGTGAAAGAAAAAGTTCAATCGGCAACAAAAACTTGTACCAAAAAGGATTTTTTTTGATAGAAACTTATTACTACCCTTTTAGTTCGTTTTCAATCGACTGACGATAACAATCATTCAGGTTCTATTTTTTTTGTAGAGCTTACGGTTACAATTATGTGGTCATCACATTGCGGCCGCAACCCACGGCGTGAAGTACCGTGCGGACTTTATATATGTTACCGTCGGATTATGAACACCGTCAGTTTATAACACTATGCAACTATGTTTATAACTGTTATGCAGTTTGGCGAAGATTTAGATTAAGTTTATCGTAATTTTTGTTGAGTAAGAAAAAAAAAATCTTACGTTCTATTTATGAACTGTCGAATAATTGTGAACTGTCAAAACCGTTCACAATTTAACGCATAATTTTTTATTACTTTATAATCTGTCATTGTCAAATCATCAAATTGTTAATTGAGATCAAATTGGCATGATTCGGAACGCGCCCTATGCGCTGATTGGTGGCATGAATTATGTCACTTGCATCCGCTTCCAATTACGTCAGAACATGATTGGTTTTTTTTTAGCTGAACATTTTATTCCTTTTATTTCGACACAGCGGGGCTCCTATTTCTGGGCGGTTTGCCCTTCGGGCAACTGAAGCTACCTAACTAACCTTAGATAGTATTTTTGTATGCGTTCCGTAGCTTGCCGATTTGATCTCAGTTCACAATTTGATAGTTTATAAACTAACGAAAAAGAATGCGGTAAATTGTGAACGGTTTTGACAGTTCACAATTTTTCGACAGTTTATAATATCGCGAGTAAGATTATAAACTGACGGTGTTCACAATCTAACGGTGACATATACAAACTGAGGCACTGGTACAGTAGACGGCAAACTAAGTGCGCAAATGAGGGGAAGTGGGGGGGCAGCTTGCACGTACAATTCGCCTTTGTGCAGGCAAGGTCATTTGCGCACGAAGTTTGCCGTCTACTGTATACAACTTTGCGAACCGTCGCCCGTTGCCCGACCTTTAAAACAGGCAGTCAATATTATTGTGTAAATACAAAGCTATTGTTTTACTTCGAATAAGCTCAGTTTAAATACCAGCGACTGTAAAACCATATTTTAGAAAATCACGTTCCGTATAAGATCGTATTTGGTGCTAGTCATACATTGAGAGGCACCCATTTTGCAATTTTGAATAACTAGCTTAATTTAATATAGATTATGCGTTAGATTATAATGATAATAATGTAATTTAATAAGGGATATATTCGCAGTCTATTCAAATCGATATTACGGTACCTATTGCGTTTGTTATGCCAGAATAAAACAAGACAAGTCATTCCCGTGACAGCTCGTGACGTCAGCGTATAATCGTATATAGCCCACGTCATCAGCATCTTCAAAATGGCGGACTGTCAGTGTGTTGCCACTGCGTGACAGTAAATTACCCCCTTCGGCCGCCTACGAAACCTACGCTACGTAACCAAAGCTATAACTACGAACTTCGAATCTCGAACTTCGTATATCCGTCTCTATCACACTTATGGTTTATGGTACTAGAGCGACAGAGACGGAGATTTACGAAGATCGAGATTCGAAGTTCGTGGTAGCGCCGCAGTTACGTGTGAAGAATTATTTATCTTGCTACGAAACTAGTTTCAAATATCAAAAAAATGCTACAAACTACAGTGCAGCGTATAGGGTTCCATAATATCTAAAACGACCAAACACCGTTCTAGAATCAAAATAATATAATTTTTAGAGCCTTCCCAATTCTCGTGTTACAAAATTAGAACATAGGAATGATTATTGAAAAGTGTTAAATTTAAGTTGTTTAAATCGCAATATGTAAGTTACACGTTCACTGCCCCATGCAAAATGATCTGCGGCGCTACCACGAACTTCGAATCTCGAACTTCGTATATCTCCGTCTCTGTTGCTCGAGTACCATAAACCATAAGTGCGATAGAGACGGAGATATACGAAGTTAGAGATTCGAAGTTCGTGGTTATAGCTCAGACAATGTCACACGTCCTAGTATGCTTCCAGTTGGAACGAGTTAAGCCTGCGGCACACTGGCGCGGCCTGCGGTGGCGGACCATAGTAAATTTGACAGCTAATGACAAGTATTCTATTGTCCGCCGCGGCCACGCCGCGCCAGTCTGTGAGAGGCCTTTAGCTGAAATTATGCTCGGTATTTACGAAACCTAACTACCCACTGAGCTGATTTTCGTATATCTACCTAGTAACATTTCAGTTTGGATCTTTTGTGGTTAAATAATATAAGTTTTGTTTTATCTCAAATAGCTATTGCTTAGAGAATATCTCGATTAGTATTCAAAAGTATTAAGCTCTCTTACGATCTTGCCTCTACCGAATATTATACGGAGTAAACACGGGTGTACCATGCTAGTCAAAAAAATTATACCAAATATTATTTATTAGGTGATATTAAGTGATTGTCATAGTCCTAGGTCGCTAGGCAGATTACAGCGCAGATAACACCAAACAGTATCTACTATAATAAGCTAAGATAAGCATAGAAAATATGGGCTGCGAAAACTAATGTACCTACAACACAGCTAACTGACCATCCGTGCACTTTATGTGCATTGTAATAAGGTTCTATATAAATATAGAATGGTCAGTTAACCGTGTTGACGTTTGTACTACATATTATATTTGTAAAAACTTAAGCTGATGCCCGAAAGTTTATATTACATTACCAACAACTATTGCTTCATGACAAGTCGATTTGACAACTCGGAAATACAATTGTGTCGCTTAAATTCAAAATCGGATAAATCCATTCGACCCTATCAGCAAATATCTACCTTATCACCTTTTCTTAATAGCAAAATCGCATGATTTGACAGATGGATTTACCCGGGTTTGAAATTAAGCGACTCAATTCTAGTGTCTGCCTAGGTAACCTAGATCTAATTATTAGGCCACATGTCCATAAAGCCAGAGCTGACAAAAAGGTTTACTTTAGTGTCTGTTCTATATTAACTGTTATTTAAGCTATTTCTCTTCCTTAAACTATATTTAAAAAATACAACTTACCTTTATAATCATAAATGTATGCTGGCATAATTAGCTGCGATATGTTGCGCGACGCACCCGTTCCTTTTGCACTCTAGGTAATTAGATAAAGATGGATAATATTTGTCGCGTGATTTCTCGCGCTGTCAGCTGTGCTAGTGGCTAAATATATTGTTATTAGTTATAGCAACAAGTTGTTTTTGGTATATGATTATTATATTTCATTATAATTAACTATTTAATTATTACTTGTTATATTTCTTGCATGTGTATGTTAGCAATGTTAACATGGCAGAGTTTGTAGCAGCAAATATGTATTGGCATGTTACAAGTCTTGTACATTTCAATATATTGTTCAAAAGTTTATGATTCTGGAGACTATCTATACGTACAGTAAAACTCGCTTAATATGATTTAAATGTCTAAAGTGACAGTGTAGCACAATATTTTCGTGCGTTTTCACTCAAATATGCGACTTACTTTTTTTCTCAGAATCTAGTTTTTTTTTTGTTTTTTTGGCTCTTGGTCCCATTAAATTAAATAGTCATTTATAAATTTCAGATTTTGCATCCATATTTTACATATTTATATAGTAATGTGTTCATTAAAAAAAAACAATTTTTTTTTTATTTTGTGTATTCCAATGTACTCGCCAATATGGACTTGTTCTGGATTAAATTATTTTCATTCATTTCATTTCATTTCATTTTATAATTTTTTTTTAAAGAAAAACAAATTCCCCAAGTTTTTATTCCACAATGTGACGTTTTTTTCATACGTTCTATATGGCCCGTCACATAGTAGAATCCTAAAAAAATTATGGAAAATTGGGGACATTTGTTTTCTTTATCGGGATCAAGAGTGCTCGTAAAAGTCGCACATTTGAGTAAAAACGCCCCCTTAATATTGTGTTGGCCTACGAAATAAAATTTGGTACGAAATCTAACTTATTTCTGCATCATTGCAGCACCAGGCTCAAGACAAGACGACGTAAAGTCAGTATTAAGCGGGTTATACAAACTTCCGTTTTCGTTTTAACGCATCAGGGCCTCTTTTTACGATAGGTCACTCTAGGCGGCCCAAGACGTGGGAGTGATGGGGCCCTCTAGCTCTTATTAATCACGGACTAGAGAGGGCCCCATTATTGTAGTGCCCAGGGCCCCCAACAGAGTAAACACTGAGGGTAGTACTGTGGGTTATTGCTCGAGGCAGCTACGCGTAGCTATGTTAAGTTCACCCATTCGCTGCTACTGACTTCAACTCAAATTCGTCACTGTTGTCAACCGCCTGCCACCGACTTCATACGGAGTCCAAAAACAATACACTTATGAATTGCGTGGCGTACAGAAAAAAAAATTGGTTGTCTATAAAGTCGGTTTACGGACGATAATTTTACGTGATAACGTCATAAAGCCGAACGCTAGGCTCAGGCGGAAGCGGACAATGAGTCATACCTTTTCGTGCGTGCTGCCGGTGTTCATCGATTTATAAGACGCTATCACGTCAAAAAAACGAGGTGGCACTTCGTTTTTTTTCTGTAGCGGCGAATGAGTCCCGTTGACGTGCTCACTAGCGCCACTGGTAAATAATTAAGAAATTATTTAAAAAAGGAGGCCGCTATACTTTCACTGTACTTTGTATTTAAGTACCTTGTGAATACATCAAACTAGTTTTCTTCTTCTTCTTCTTCTCGTGTCGATGGCTTCAGATTGTGCGGGACCAGAAGGTGGCGACGCTTATCGCCCTGTCTGTCGCGTCTCGAAGGTCTTGCTTAGAGCAAACTAGTTTTGATGTTGCTGGATTCGTCGATCTAACAACTCAAAAGAAAAACGGCTGTTTTAACTTTGGACGCATAGATTGAGGAATCCAGCAACGTACAAACTAGTTTAATGTATTCACAAGGTACTTAAACACAAAATACAGTGTGTAGCGCCTACTTTTTTAAATATCTATCTTTAAATGTAAATAGTCTCAATTATTTACCAGTGGCGCTAGTGAGCACGTGAACGGGCTGCAATTGTTTATTTCCTAGCACTTGAGGCTATCGAAAATGCATTTGGTGATTGTTTAGACAAAAAGACAAATATATTGATGTGATGTTGTATCGTTTTCACATGTACGCATTATTTGGTATGCTTGTTCGAGGGGGTTGTACTCCGGTTTCGTTGTATTGTCTTCAAATATTTCCAAGCTATTCGTCCCTCTCGCACTTATAAGATAAGATAAGATAATTTGTATTGTCAAAATTGTTATATACTTGCTAGTAAGGGACGAATGATTTAGACAAGATAAGATAATTTTTACTGTCAATTTTTTTATATACTTGCTAGTAAGGGACGAATGATTTAGACGTAAACGCTATTGTATCTAGCTGTGAACACGATTACTGAGATCAATAAGGAGTCGGCAAAGCGGTTAATTGTGATTCATCTGGCAAGCGTCCATAATATATGGTGTCGGCTTATCATGAGGCCGTGTTGTTGTTTGCCACAAAAACGTAATGTCGGCAATAAAACTAGGTTTTCAGGTAATTGAAAAATTGGAGTACAATTCGCTTGGACACCTATATTGGTATAAATGTAATCTATGTTGTACTGTTTTTGTATTTGTATTGTATCAAATTATCACCACGTTGGGTGTCTGTATATGGGTTGTTGGAAGCTTTCGTCTGTTCATACTAAATATAATTATAGTATTTACATTATTTTTATTGTTAAGTGACACTTAATATATCCTTTAATTCCAGTATCGATTTGTACAATAAATTTATTGTTCTTTATATTTTTGTTTTATTTCAATTTACCTTTGCTTTAATATTGTTTAAGTCACACCAGGGATAGGACACCAGTGCCAATTACCGCCCGCTACGCAAAGAAGCCCACTTCCTAGCCAGACAGAACGTAAAATGTTGTATTCACACTGGAGGTAATAAAGGAAGCCTAAAGGATGACTCACGCTAGAACGGGCCGTGTCCAGCCCGGGGCGTTTTCTAAGATAAACGACGGCCTTTTTGTGCGGCCGAGGCATACCCAAGCCCGGCTGAACCACAGCTGAGGCTCGGAAGCGGCTGCGTGTCGGCACAGCCCGGCCGGACTTTGGTATGGCTCGGCCGCTCAAAAACGCCGTCGTTTTTCTTAGAAAACGCCCCGGGCCGGACACGGCCCGTTCTAGCGTGAGTCATCCTTAAGATCGCGTATTTTCATTTATCGCCCTTGCATTATATTCCGTAGGATACCCCAGAAAATAATATTACTTTGCAAGTGATTCTAGTGGACGAACTTATCCAGTAAGATTACCCAGGTGATCCTATTGTACGCCATATTATATCCCGTAGGATACCCCAGAAAATAATATTACTTTACAAGTGATTCTAGTGGACAAACTTATCCAGTAAGATCACCCAGGTGATCCTATTATACGGCATCCAGCACGATCCCAGGGGTGATTTAAGTGGACAGAATTATAGAGTCTAACCACGCTGCGCCTGCAGGTACGTGGTCGCCGCTCAATGTAACACTTCATATTACTTAGTCGACATTTATGCGGGATGTTTTACAAAAAATTAAATCATTATGCTCCTAGCGTTATTCCCGGTTATGCCTTAAAGAGCCCGGATGACACCTAATCCCAAGATTTGGCATAGGCACTAGTTTAACGAAAGTTTAGACCGGTTTCCTCACGATGTTTTCCTTCACCGAAAAGCTAACGTTAAATATTCCGTACATAAGTTCCGAAAAATTAAATAAATTAGCATAAACAAAATGCATTTATTCCATAATTAAATAATTACATATTAATATAACAACACAAAATTATAATATTGTCTAAATAAGTGTCTACTGAACTGTAGGAGGTTACCCAGCTCCATTTGTGTGTATATAAGTTTGAACTTAAATCCCATACCTGAAACAAACAACATATTTAGGGTGGGTATGAATAAGAGTGCGCGAGGTAGACTCAAAATGTATTATTGCTTTAAAAGAAAGAAGGCAAAAAATATGCCTAGTGACGAAAATCCGTTTTAATATTGCTTGTTAGAGAGAAAACGCTAGGGGATCGTGACACGATCCACGAGCGTCATAGTAAATGACAATCGTTTCATATGAAGGTGCTCTTAAAACTTTGAACAGTTATAAGTTAAAACTTTGTGATTATTTAATCCATGCTTTACCTTTTTCTCCATTTGACAATTTTTTTAATTCTTTATGGAGAAAATTCATCATTTTTGGTTATTTTATTTGGTGTCTTCACTCCTATTGTTGATGAGAAGCATATTTGCTATTATATTTTGTACAGGTGCAGTAAATCACTTTTAAAGTGTACGGAGTCGCAGGCCAAAGATCTTATCTTATCTAGGTGAGGGCCCTTTCGGATGCACTTCGACCCAGTGGGATCTTTTGTGCATTTGCCCTCTCCTTTATGCCTGCTCTCAGGCTTGCTCCATCATTTCCACAAAACAGATGATGTAGTTCACCGGGAGAACCTTGAATTCCTTTGGTTGCGTTACCAAAGTAATTCATTCTCCGCCTAGCAAGGGCATGACATTCACACAATAAGTGTTCCATAGTCTATCCTCCTCGCCACACATTCTTCAGTCTAAACTAAACTATTCGCTAGTCCCATCTTGGCCAAGAGATCCTTGACCCCAAAGTGACCTGTGAACATCCCAGATATAATTCTGAGTTGCTTCCAACTGGATTTCCAGAGTTTTCTGGTCCAGCCCGAGTCCACTCCTTCTATGAAGAGCTTAGAGTGCCTTAAGCCAGCCTCATTCCTCCACTCGTGTTGGTGTTTGGTTTTGGCATAGGCTTTAAAGGCCGATATTATGGTTCTCTGCGAGTCCCACTAATGGTTCTGGACCTGCAAAATGTTTTGTAGAGCCCCCTCTCGCAAGCTCATCTGCTCTTTCGTTGCCGATTAAGCCCTCGTGCCCTGGTATCCAAACTAGTTGCACCTTATTGTGCCTTCCAAGCTTATTTAGTAGAGTAGAGGTCTGCCTCTTTTCCTTTTTCCGAGAGGGCCATTCCAATATGTTACTCTGTTTGTCTCTGGAATAATTATAAACCTATATATATATATATATATATTTTACTTAGGCAGTTGTGTTCTCCATCTTTTTGTACGGCGCGGAAACTTGGTGCGTTAAGAGCCGTGAAAACAGCAAAATCAATGCCTTTGAGATGTGGTGCTGGAGGAGACTATTGGGGATTCCATGGACAGCCATGAGAACTAATAACTCCATCTTAGAGGAACTCGGCATCACCAGATGACTCTCTGACATCTGTCACTCTTTGTTTCTTTGGACATATCATGCGTCCATCTAGGCATGATCTAGAGAAACAAATAATTCTTGGTTCTGTGGAAGGCAAACGCGCTAGAGGAAGGATTCCAGTGAGCTGGACTGATGCGATCAAGAGGGCTGCAAAATGCAGTCTTTCCCATGCAGTCTACATGACGAGGAACCGAACTGCTTGGAGGGCTATAGCATTCGGTCACAATCCTCAGTCATGAGGGATCGACTAAGAAGAAAAGAATATATATAGTATATTTTACCTGATAATCATAGGCTTGAATTTCTATGATTTCTTCGGATTTAGTTTAAACTCGCAATTGGCATAAGCTATTCCCATTCCCATGCCTATGCCGGTGAGGATGGGCCATTTCCGTCTGCCGAGGAACAGCAGGGATGCCAAGGATCCTAATAGCAAACCGCCTCCTGAAATAAAAAGAGCAAGCAAAATAAGTATCAGACCCAATTGTTTTTTTGTTTCAAACACTCATCCTGAAAAACTCCCAACGAGTTTGAAACATACAATGTAGTGACATTTAATATGTGAGTTCAACCATTTAATGATTAGTATCATTTATTTGTTTAGTGGCTCCTTGCTGATTTTAGCAAGGTGGATTTGCCGATATAGGTTATTCCCACTTTGTTACCAGTCAGTGGTAACAGCTGGGTGTTTTTCCCATGTTTTACCAGTGGGAACTACTAGGAATATTTTTCCCATCTTTTACGGTTGTTACCACCAAGTACTTTAGTGGTATTTATTATTATTCTGGTAGTGGCTTTCGGGCTGTCAAAGCCCTTATACTTATCACTGCGACCATTGCTGATCTATTGTGATCGCCACTTACTACAATTCTTGGTCAAGTCCTGCAAACTCAAAGAATTGCAGGATTTTGTTGAACTCAAGAAATTTGATCTCCTCTGGGCACATGATGTGTTTGCCCAAGAAGGAGTTACGACTGCGCATGAGGCAAGGGCAATCGGTTAGGATGTGTGTAGGCGTCTCCTCTGCTTCAAAGCAGAATCTGCATTGCCTTGTGTCTCACAGTCCTATCGTTTGCATGTGCTTATTTAGGCGGCAGTGCCCAGTAAGCACCCTGACCAGCATGTGTAGGCGGTTCCTACTTAGCGCCAAGGCGTCAGAAGACGCCTTTTTGCTAAAGGCTCTAATAAGTGCCTTGGAATGTTTCAGTCCTGGGGTAGCTCTCCAGGCTTGAATGGTCTTGTAGAAACAATAGGCTTTTAGAGTGAGCTTGGTTAGACTTTTGGGGATACCACAGAACGGCTCTGGTCAGCAGTGCAAGACTCGTGCAAGCTCATCAGCCTTTTCATTTCCCTCGATACCTGCATGCCCTAATAACGTAAGATTATCTTGTTTTTGGCACCCTGGTCATTCAATAGTTCCCGGCAGTTCTCGACCAGCCTCGACGTTGTGACATTAGAGGTAAGAGCCAAGACTTAAGTGGTGAAAGATGTGGGGAAAAATCCCAGCTGTTACCACTCGTAACATTTTGGTGGTAACAGGTGGGAATAACCCGATTGGAGTGAGCAATTGCACAAAACAATCCCATTGGCTCCAAGTGCATCCGAAAAGTCCCTCATACCGATAAGATATGTGCCCTTACTATTTGAAACCATGGGGTAAGATCACTCACCCCATGGTTTCAAGTAGATATTGAGACCAAACTTACAGACATGAATCTTTATGTGTTATTTTGCTGCCCTTATAAAATAAAGGAACTTGTTTGCATTGATAAAAGGTCTTCCTGTATATAAACAGTTCCATAGGGATGGTTGACTTCTCATTCTTCATTCACCAACTAACCTCTTTTATTTGAAGTGACTATGTTTATATGGGCCTATAATAACTTACTGCTTTGAGTATATAATTATTATGTTTCCAGGCAGATGAACCCTTTCATATACTGAAGACAGTCCTTGTTAAATGTATGTGCTTAGCTACAATAAATAAGTGAGTCCGAAGCATATAATACCGATTGTATCCCAAAATGAACAGATGTAATACACATAGATAGAGATGCATATAAAAGTCATGTCGGAAGTTGTCCCTTTGTTTATTATGTAATACAGAATAGACCATGAGGATCAAATTATTTACTTAAAACTCAGTTACTGACCGGTTTTAACAACTCCGTCCGTGAGACACATGTCCAGCTTAACAGAAAACTCGTCGACAGTTTCTTTGCCTTTCGCCATATTTACTTTTGTTCGTTACTGCACAAGTATGTAAAATAACACGAAACTACAGCGTATTCGCCGCTAGTTGATTCAAATTGAGATGAAAACGGATCTCATACACTTTTACATAATTCAATTCGGCAGTGAAGAATAAAATTTCACATGACAGGCCATCAGGCAGTATGAGATGACAGTTGACAGACACGCTACTCCGAGCAACATTTAAAAAGCGCAACATTTTAGACCACTGTTTTATTATTTATTTAGGCTTGATTTACAGATTGTATCGAGAAGCTTATTATTCATTGAAAGAACACTTTCACAATGTAATTATTTGAATACAACAGTTTTAACCAATATATTTTAAATTACTAGTAAAATATTATCTACTAAAATCGAAAGCCTAAGAATAGCTTACTGTGAATACTGTGTGACATTGACATGACATGTTTGATTACTTTTCGTCATGACATGAATTAGATTTCGAACAGTTTTTGAGTTTTTACATAATAGAGAAGATATTACGCTGTAAAATGTTGTCTAACCGAATATCCCGGCATAGATCGTGCCTATTGTTACTATCGAGGAATACTAGTACTACAAATGACGCGAAATCAATGCAAACACCGAATCCAGCGAAAATCAACTGCGACATGGTAGGACCTCCTGATCCTGTATCGAATCTACGCAAAATTATTTGCAAACAGCCAGCGAATGAGACTGAATTAGAAAAGAAATACCGAGAGCTACGGACGGAAGTACAGAAGTGGAACCACAATTTTTGGACGCAACACAATTCGAGATTCTTCCAGGTATGTTTATAGATGATAGGTTAGTTGCTAAAGTATGTAAATTGTAAGTAGTTAATGATAAGTTGAATGAGAACATACCACACTTTCGCACAAACTTTTGAATTTCTGTTTATTTACTTACTCATTTTTACATTGGCAATCAAGTAAAATGGCCTGTCTGATTTTAAGCGGACACACCATTGTCTATGGACGCTCCAGAGTAGTTGCAAGCGCGTTGCCAACCCTTCACTAATTCGAGGATTCATTGCATCAACAGCTACCAACAAATGCAGGCAAATACTGTATTCTTTTTTCAGGAAAGAGAAGATTATCTCAAGAAAAATGTACGGGAAGGCAAACAGAACTTAACAGCAGATGAGATGAGTGTATTCTACAAAGCCTTCCTGGACAAGAATTGGAAAACTCACATTACCTACAACATAGAGTGGTACAAGAAAAATGTTACGTTGCTGGGCTTAGCCATACAAGTTAAACTTAGGAGAGTATTTAGATTAAAAAATAAATAGTGGAAAGTGTTTTTATTGTATTTATAATCTTACCAATTAATCTGACTGCAAGGGAAAACCAATAGGGAACTTGCATCTTTTTATTTTATTACAAAAATCAAAAGTATAATCCAGCATTAAAACAACTGTAGAATTAAAACTTTCTTATGATTTATTTTTCTGATGTTATATGCATTGGAAATCTTCACGCGCCGGCAGTGCCGGTACCCTCGAAAACACTATATTAAATGGGCTTATGCTATGATGTCACAGCATATATTCTTGGCTCGTTTACTATGGAGTTTGGCGTTTAAGTCTATACTTGTAATGCAAAATATTATTTCTAATTTAATATTCTGTGTAACTGTTTTTATGTTATCGAAAAAAAAATATCATCATTTTAACGTGAGATAAAACTAATACAATTGTTTTTTTCTTTTGTATGACATCTATACGTATATCCGCATCGATTGAGCGCAATTTATTCGAAATTGAAGTTCCATGCAAGTTCCCCATTTATAACATGTGCCCGACTATTTATAAAACTGTCATTTTAATTAGAAGCTTCAACCTTGGAAGGAAGAGTTCCGTTTTGAATACTTTGATGCAATTTGGCTGACTCAAATAATCTCAAGTACTTATATTGTTTGGTGCAAGCACCCAGGAACAAGGCAGGGATTTTTTGGGTCATTCCCACCACCACCAATTTGGTACCAGTCAGTGGTAACAGCTGGGATTTTTTTCCCATCTTTTACCAGTGAGAACTAATGGGAATATTTTTCCCATCTTTTACCACTAAAGTACTAGTATTTACCACCGAGTACTTTAGTAGTAAAAGATGGGAAAAAAATCCCAGCTGTTACCACTGGCAATGGTAACAATGGAATAACCCTTTTTCTTTGGAAGCAAATTTCAATTTCAACGTCATCTACAAATATTATAAACATGTAGCAGCAACCATATGGATTACTTGTGTAACTGTAATTGTCTCCAAAAATACCCTGCATGTGTGCAGGACGGCATAGAATAAACCCGCTATAAACATAAAATTGTCAGTCGCGACCTAACTTGTAATAATCTAGCTTATAAACCTTCTTATAACATAGGCATTGCGCTACTATTGCCTTATGTCATCGGCACCTGAAATAAAGAATAATAGGCCTCACATTTCATTCCTACATAGTAAAAAAGGGTAATATACCGCTGGTTTCCTAAATAACGAGTGGATAACACTAAGTTTCCACTAAGAAATATAGACAGACTAAAGGAACCTAGAGATCCTACTCGCGCGCCAGTCAGGCAACGACTGATGGGCGAGCGAGGGGGGAAACCCGGTATTTATACCTCAGGTGGGGAACGAGGTACGTATATACGGGCGGACACGGAATTCCCGCGTTTCAGATGCATTTTTACGCCGAACGAGCGGGATCTCGTGTAATAATGTATTATAAATAGCATAGAAATAGGTATAAGCACTGTAAATAATGTATTAGAGTAAGATTGAACTGTAATAAATGAACATGTCATTTCGCGCCAAAATTTCCCGCGCAAATCGCTTTCCCGCCAAATATACGGGGCGAAGGGGCGTCCGGCCGAGGTAACTTAATAGTATAAATTGGGCGGCCAGACCCCATGAAATTCAGTACCTACAGTAGCAGCGAAGTGACATTACTTGAAAAGGTAAACAAGCCTTTCAATTCAGAACCCCGACCCGACCAAGTTCCTGCTAAGCCGTAACGACCAACGCCGAAGGTGCAGGATTTCCCTTCAAATTCTACTCAGCCCAGAGCCAGTCATAGGTGCGTCTCGCACATGCTGGTCCATCGAAAACCGGATTCTACATAGAGGATGCCCCTTACAAGATCGAAAGCAGGAAAACGCACGTTCGGTCAACTTATCGCAGCGAACATCAGAGAAGCCATGCTGGAAGAAGCAACCACGTCCACGTCGGGAACTGCTACTACTCAAGAAGGTTCGAGGCCCTCGCAGGAGACTTCGCAGACAAGCACTCCTGCGACGCCGGCGCCTCGTCCAGACCCACAGCCGAGGTCACCCATAGGGCAGCATCATGATGCCGCGCAGTCACAAACACTGCCTCATGAAACCCCACAGTCAACGCTGCCACCCATAGTCCCGCTGCTGCAGGAGAGCCTACACCCTGCAGCAACACTGCGGCAGGAAACCCCACAGTCAAGCCAGCATCCTGCCGCACGGCCGCCGTCAAAATCGGTGAAAACAACGTCGAGTCATCGCGTCCGCCGTCTCGCACAAGCGCGAGAAGAAGCCCTCCGAATCAAATTGGAGCTCGCGCAAGCGCGCATAGCCGCCATAGAAGCCGAAGACAGCGACGATGACACCGGCACAATATCTACAGTCCAACAAGAACGCCGCATAGATGAATGGCTCGAGACCAGCCAGAGACATGTCCTCGCCATCTCCAATGCACCTTACATCGAAGAACCCGAGCCTGCAACCCCACAGTACGCCGAGCAGGCTCGGGAGAGGAGCCCCGCCGAGGGCGCGGGACAGGGCGCCGCTGCCGTGCGCCCCGCCGTCCCCGCCCCTCCCCCCGCCGGGGGAACCCACGCTCCCGTTTTCGCGCCAACGCCGCCGCGCCCACGCGAAACAGACGCATATCCGCCGCCGTTAATGTATTCACAAGCGAATGCGCAAGAAGATAGCGCCATAGTAATGAAGAATCAACAAAGTGTGAACCTGAGTGAGCTCGCCTCTGCCATCGCCATCGCCGCGCGTGCCGGCCCGAGAGAGTCATCACGCTACCACGCCGAGTTGCCGCCATTCAGCGGCTCGCATCAAGAATGGCTATCATTCAAAGCCGCCTACAACGGAACCACCGCAAATTATAACGAAGTGGATAATATAGCAAGACTAAGAAGATGCCTCAAAGGGAGGGCCAAAGAAGCCGTCGAGAGCCTCCTCATTTACAACGCTCGCGCAGACGAAGTAATGAGAAGCCTAGAAGCCCGCTTCGGCCGCCCAGACGCCATTGCCCTCGCCGAGCTCGAGCGTTTACGCGCCCTACCGCGCCTTAACGACGGGCCGCTCGACATCTGTGTCTTCGCCAGCCGTGTAGCCAACGTCATAGCCACACTCAAGGCTCTTGACCGCGCTCACTATCTACACAGCCCGGAGACGACACGGGCAATGATGGAGAAATTTACGCCCGCCCTACGCTACAGATGGTTCGACTACGCGAATACGCAGGAAAACGACGAGCCTGAGCTAATAAAGATATCAGCCTTCCTGCAACGCGAGGCGGACTACTGCGCACTCTACGCGCAGCCCGAGAACGTCGACGGTGCAAATCCTCATCCTGCAAAGAGGACACACCGAGCCTTCGCGACCACAGACAAGCCTTCACCTAAGTGCGCCGCCTGCAACAACACCGGTCACCCAATAGATAAATGCACTAAGTTTATCGAAAAAGCCGTTGAAGACCGGTGGAAACTAGCCAAAGATCAACGGCTATGTTTCCGATGCCTGCGCTACAAGAACAGGATGCACTCATGCAAGCGCACGAAGTGCGAGCGAGACGGCTGCGAATACTTCCACCACAACTTGCTACATTATCAACGAATCGAAGAAAGAAACGAGGCCGTCACATCGACACGCGCCTCCCGAGAAGCGAGAGCTTATCTAAAAATTATCCCGGTCACAGTCTCTGGACCGGCGGGAGCCGTCGAGACCTACGCCCTCCTCGACGACGGCTCCACGATAACACTTGTACAAGAAGAGCTCGCGAACGACTTAGGCCTAGACGGCCCGACAGTGCCGCTACAAATAGAAGCTATAACGAAAGAAAAAATCGACGCATCGAGATCACGCCGTGTTACGCTCAGCATCCGCGGCACCGACCAACCTTATAGGGTCGGTGCGCATACCATAGACGATCTGAGCCTATCACCACAGTCCGTTAAGAAGGAGGATCTCCGCGAGTGCGCACACTTATGCGACATAGAAGATAGCCTGCGGTACGAGTCAGCGAGACCTAGAGTGTTAATCGGACAAGATAACTGGCATTTACTCGTCAGTAATGAAACACGCCGCGGCCAGCGGCATCAGCCAGCGGCATCCCTAACGCCGCTAGGCTGGGTGCTACACGGTGCACACACACGCATCACAGGCAAACAAGTACATGCGACGCATCGCTTGACCACTATTGAAGAAGCCGAGAAAAATGAAGATTTGAATTTACAACTCAGTGAATATTTCGCGCTCGAAAACCTACTTATCGAGCCGAAGTTACCCCAGTCAAGCCCGGAAGAGCGGGCGCGTATCATGCTAGCCCAGTCAATAACGACTACAGCCGACGGCCATTATGAAGCACCGCTATTATGGAAACAACCCGACAGCCGCTTGCCTGACAACTACGAAAATACACTGAGAAGACTTCATAACATAGAAAAGAAACTCGACAAAAATAAAGAGCTTAAAAGCAAATATAGTGAAGAAATGGACGCCCTTGTCTCGAAGGGCTACGCCGAGCCTGCGCCGCCCACCAAGTCATCAAGAGTGTGGTACCTCCCCCATTTCCCGGTGCTGAATCCTAGCAAGCCCGGGAAAGTCCGAATTGTCCACGACGCCGCCGCGCCTACAAGGGGCGTGTCGCTCAATGACCGCCTACTGACGGGCCCGGCCCTCCTACAGTCGCTGCCAGGCGTCCTTATGCGCTTCCGGCAACACCCAGTCGCCGTGGGGGCGGATATTAAAGAAATGTTCATGCAAGTGAAAGTCAAGTCTGAAGACAGAGACGCCCTGCGCTATCTATGGCGGGGCGACCGGCGGGGCGACGACGCGCCGCAAGAATATCGCATGACTTCACTCATTTTTGGCGCTACTTGTTCACCGTCAATAGCAATATATGTGAAGAACGTCAACGCCCAGAAACACGAAGAAACGCATCCAGAGGCCGTCAAAGCAATAATAAGACATCACTATGTCGATGACTACCTACACAGCTTCAAAACAGAAGAAGACGCGATTCGAGTGTCAAGTGATGTACGCGATATACATAGAGAGGCCCATTACGAACTACGCCAATGGACCTCTAACTCCACGCGGGTCCTCCGAGCCCTCACTTCGGAGGACGCCACGTCCGCGCCCGTCGAACTGAATAAGAGCGAAATGAAAAATGAACGAATCCTGGGACAAATATGGAAACCCGCGAGCGACGAACTCGCCTTCAACTTGGACCTCAGCCGCCTACCTCCCGGAGCCCTGGACGACATCGAGCCTACCAAAAGGCAAATATTGAAAATAACAATGTCGATCTTCGACCCTCTCGGGCTAGCGGCGCCGGTAACCATCATAGCAAAGAAAATCCTACAAGAGGTGTGGCGGCGCGGAACTGGCTGGGATGACAAGCTGGATGCAGACTTAGCGCGCCAATGGACGGAGTGGACGCTGCACCTAAGGGCATTGCGAGACCTCGCGATTCCGCGCGCCTACCCCTACTACGGCGACGCCCTCGAAACCGACGCCGCGCAACGCGGTATCAGCTGGCGCTTCATACCGGCGGGAGCCCCATTTATGGGCGGGGCATGGGAGAGGATGGTACGAGCCGTCAAGAGAGCCCTACACGCCGTGCTCAACGAGCGCCGCCCTAGCGAGGAGACCTTGACTACTCTGCTCGCCGAGGCCGAATATACAGTGAACAGCCGCCCCCTCACTCACGTGGCGGTTGATCCTGACGAGCCAGAAGCCATCACGCCGAACCACTTCCTCCTCGGTGGCTCAGCCCGGGCCCCCAACCCCGGGACATTCGACGACACCGCACTCATCGGCCGCGCGACTTGGCGGACGAGCCAACGCCTGGCCGAGCACTTCTGGGCCCGCTGGCTCCGGGAGTACCTGCCCTCACTCCAGTACCGGCGGGAGCCCTACGGTCATGGGCGGCCTATCAACGTCGGCGACATCGTGCTAGTGGCCGACGGGAATCTGCCTCGCAACACATGGCCACGAGGCCGGGTTACAGCTATATACCCGGGCCCCGACGGCGTGACACGAGCAGTGGACGTGACCACCAAGGGCGGAGTCTTCAGAAGACCGACCAAGAAGCTGGTGATCCTGCCGACGGAGCCTGAGATCCTGCACGCAAAAGAAGATCCAACGTTCACCCGAACGATGGTCGGCGGGAGAGATGTGCAGGACGGCATAGAATAAACCCGCTATAAACATAAAATTGTCAGTCGCGACCTAACTTGTAATAATCTAGCTTATAAACCTTCTTATAACATAGGCATTGCGCTACTATTGCCTTATGTCATCGGCACCTGAAATAAAGAATAATAGGCCTCACATTTCATTCCTACATAGTAAAAAAGGGTAATATACCGCTGGTTTCCTAAATAACGAGTGGATAACACTAAGTTTCCACTAAGAAATATAGACAGACTAAAGGAACCTAGAGATCCTACTCGCGCGCCAGTCAGGCAACGACTGATGGGCGAGCGAGGGGGGAAACCCGGTATTTATACCTCAGGTGGGGAACGAGGTACGTATATACGGGCGGACACGGAATTCCCGCGTTTCAGATGCATTTTTACGCCGAACGAGCGGGATCTCGTGTAATAATGTATTATAAATAGCATAGAAATAGGTATAAGCACTGTAAATAATGTATTAGAGTAAGATTGAACTGTAATAAATGAACATGTCATTTCGCGCCAAAATTTCCCGCGCAAATCGCTTTCCCGCCAAATATACGGGGCGAAGGGGCGTCCGGCCGAGGTAACTTAATAGTATAAATTGGGCGGCCAGACCCCATGAAATTCAGTACCTACAGTAGCAGCGAAGTGACATTACTTGAAAAGGTAAACAAGCCTTTCAATTCAGAACCCCGACCCGACCAAGTTCCTGCTAAGCCGTAACGACCAACGCCGAAGGTGCAGGATTTCCCTTCAAATTCTACTCAGCCCAGAGCCAGTCATAGGTGCGTCTCGCACAGCATGAGAGACTTAGAGGAAGAGTGAAAAAACCCTTTATATATACCCCAATACCAATGTAATAAAGACTGTCAGACATAGAGGATCTAATGAGAGTAATTAAATAAACTCCACACACTCACACACACACACACACACACGTAACTTTCGTTTTTAAATTTAGATTTTAAATTTTACCCTTCTGCTGTTAAGCATGTTTAATTATGTTTTATGTAGTATTTTATGTGGCTGCTGCACGGCTATCACAAGACGGCCGCGACATACTCTCGAGCTCTCTCGCACTATCCGTCTCTGTCTTATTAGACCACTTAGAAAGAGACGGATAGCGCGAGAGAGATCAGCACGGCTATCACAAGACGGCGCGCGAGCTGTATCGCTGCAAGGCAGACTATCCCACCAAAATTGTTCAGTCCTCGCCTAATGCTAGGAACAGAGGGCCTACCGCGAAAGGGATTCGTAGTTTCCCCTCTCTGTCATACTTACGTACGAACTCGTAAGTATGACAGAGAGGTGAAATTTCGAATCCCTTTCGCGGTAGGCCCTCTGAACGTGCCACACGATCTCGTGGGTCCAATTTATGCCAGTAATGCTGGCTACAATATGGGGAGTTAACTTACCGGTTCCCATCGACGCGATATCGTGTCAATTCTGTCTAGTTTCCGTCAAGGGTCAGTCAAGTCAAATCAAGTCTCCCAAGCTGGTCAAGTAGAAGAAGGCGCCGTGGGGTTCCGCGGGATGATGCCAGCAAGGCGCGGTCTGCCACAGTCACAAAATCACTTCTCCGGCACTGTTTTCACCAAAATGACTCGGGCCTTCACACATGCCTCCAAACGAGTCTCCAAGTACTTTTACCAAAACACAAATCAAGTCCTCGGACCTATGTCCACAAAACGAGGAATTACTACAAAAAAGCGGCCCACGTTCTTTCTATTTATAAATAAATAAATAAATAGAAAGAGACGGAATACGGATAGTCTATCTCGCCTAACCATGCTTAATTGATTGGTGACCAAACTTCATAAGGTTTTTGGTAACTAAGGCAAGGTTTGAATTGATACTAAAGCTGGGTTCTGCCAAACAGGAATAAGGGCTTAATAGAAAAAACTTTATTTCGCATATTTATATTAAAACTAAGATTAGATACGAAATCTGAGTCCACTCAGCTCAGCGTAATGTCGATCCACAGAAGGCGAAACGACGCTCTGGTATTATGTGGATCCACATGTGGTGCGCTTCAGCATAACTGCATGTTACATAATGCTACATAATTCTACTACATAAAGGGTCTACTAGAGGGTGGGGCAAAATATATGCATCAATTTTTTAAATACAACAAAAAAAAATATTGAACTTACAGTAACGCGGTTTATTTTACTCAATTCAGTATACAATGCCATTTATTACATTAAAGTTTGAAAATTACATCAAGATGGCGGCCATCAGCAGCTATGCACTGATGAAGGCGGTTTCTGAAATTTTCAACAACTTTCCGGCACATTTGAGTATTTGGGTATGGCCATTTTCTAAAAAACTCGCGAACGGCAAACCCAAGATGCTCCCCCGTCAAAACCATGTTGCGGTCAAAGAGTATACAATCACTACGTTTTAAGAGTCGGCACTCTCAAAGAAGCCTTGTAACGAATTATGAACGTACTTTGTGCCAACCCACCAATACATGCCAATGTGACCAACATACAAAAAAAGAACGCTAGAGCTTGACACTTCCAATACCTACGTTTATCGATATCGATAAATATGCGATACATCCTACTGTACTACACCAGTAAATTTTGAGTATTACGAGTATAAATAAAATAAAACTGAGCTAAGTATAAGATCATTTTATTTCTCATTTTCACCGCATTAACATCAACATATTTCTATTTCATCGAGAATGTACAAGAAATGCAACATAACAAAGCAAATATATTGTACAAACACATGCATTACTTTGCGGCACTTCTCAGTTGAGCTACCTTGGAAGCATTCGCAGAAATTTCCTGTTTTAATAATATCAGACTTCTATATTTGGCACTGTCTCCTAATTAATACTTTTGCCATGAGCCAATATAATTGTTTTGACATGATATCTTTATGGTCCTTGCATGTCCACCAGGTTAAGTTTATTTGTTTTCATTCAGCCTTTGTATAGGTAAATATGCCGAATCCTCATTTCCTGTTAGTTTTACCCATAATCGACATCTGAAATAAGAGGATTATCGATAAGTTGTTCGCACACTATTCGTGTTTTAGGTTATGTTTATTTTATCACTAGAAGTATTTTATTTACAGAATGTTTTTACAATCAATGACTAAATCTACTTCGAAATAATTGAATTAGTAACTGTTAAAGCCTCAAAGTCAAGAATGATCGAAAATATCACAGAAAAATATCAGTTTACCGACCTGTCCCGTTCAAGTGGAAATCTGGCCATAAATACGTTAGAAGTTAATCGTCTCACACGCCTGATACCACAAACTTCACATTTTCTTAAAGATTTGCACCCCATTTAAATAACAGCTAAAGTTATTTTAACTAAAACACAATAAATAACAAATACGGCAAACCACATTCACATACGAGAAATAATCTGACGTTTAATCAATCATACCACCCTAAAGAAAAGTATAATACGTCTATGTTTGAATAGCAAGTATGGTATTTGCTACCAATATGCATCAGCAGTCATTTTAATTCGATAAGATTATTTCTATGCCTCAACGTTGGTACAAAGTACGTTCATGATTTATCATACTATGAGGTGTCGATGGGCTGGTTGCGGTACTAAAATGGCGCGGCTCGCACGAACACAACGAGACCCCTCCGAGCATCCTACCTCCCCCGCAGCCCGACCACTGCCCCGCCAAAACCGATGCATATCTTTTGCCCCACCCTGTACAACTACAACAAGGTTAAACATCAATATGGTATGGGCAAATAATAAATAAATAAATAAATAAATATTATGGGACAATCTTACACAAATCAACCTAGGCCCACGGTAAGCTCAGTAAGGCTTGTGGTGTGGGTACTAGGTGATGATATATATATAATAGATAAATACATATAGATACTTATATACATATATAACATCCATAACTCAGGAACAAATATTCGTGATAAACACACAAATAAATGCCCTGACCGGGATTCGAACCCGGGACCTCCAGCTTCGTAGGCAGAGTCACTACCCACTGGGCTACGGAGGCCGTTAAAATCTTGTAATAAACTTTATTCTTATACGATTCAAAAAGTGGTCATAAAAGTACTGGTTGGCTGAACGTGTACAAATGAAACTTTGCTTCAGTTTTATGTCAATTGTGACAATTTATTTGTTATTTGTAAAGATATGTTTTTGATTGAAATGCAAAATTAAGCTGTTGAAATTAAAAAGTGATGAGTATCCAAACCAATGTTTTATAAGTAGAAAGTATATTTTGTATGATGTATGTTGCTTTAAGATGGCTGTCATCTTTAAGCTTCGCCATGTGGTTGTGTTTGTGCACCGTTGATATATATTTGGCCCAATATAAGCCAAGCATTTACCTTAGTAAGTACATAGTGCAATAAATAAGCAGGTCAAACCAAATAGCCAAAGAAAATGTAGGTATAGCATTTAATTTACACCAAATGTTTATTTTTCATGGTTGACAGTGTAATAAATCTCCAATGATTTGTCCAATGTAATTGAAATTATTGAAACATCCTAAAATTGATATCTATTTCAATAGGAATCATCTAGTTTAAGTTAATTTTTGTATTTCTTACAACTCTGCAAACTCAAAATTAGCGGACACATTAGGTAATGAGGGTAAGAGCGAGATAGACGAATCGAGTTGTGGTCCGATCCGAACATCATCTATAGGCCTAACCTAGTAATATTATAAAGAGGAAAAGTCTGTATGTTTGTAGGTAATGTATTGGGTAATCTCCGAAAATTAATTCTCTTGCGTGTAGAATGGATTTTCAGGATGTTTACAGGCTTTTATTTTATCCTGCGGGTTTCCCTGCGTTCTTTGCAATTCGCGGGCGAAGCCGTGCGGACAGCTAAGTCTGTATATCTTTGGAAAGCAGCAAGTACTCTTAGGCTTCCGCTTTATAGTAGATATTGTATAAATTTGTGTGGTGATTCCATTTATTTTTAACAGGAACCGCTGTCTCACCTTATAAGGTTTACAAATATGCAAACGTTTCTATATTGAAAGATACTGAAATTCCCAACGTGACCGACAATTGGCACGTGAAGAAAAATCATAAACAATCTCGAGTTACTTTACTACATTATGCAACTTTCCTCGTCGGTGCATTCGCTGTGTTAATCTACAATAAGAAAATCTCCTTTGTCTCATACTGCATACTTCAATTTAAATTGAATTTTTGCAAGAGCGGTTTAAATAAAAATGTTGCCATGTTCAATCTCTGGAATTCTGTACGAAGAAAAATATATAATTACGCTTCAAGATTTTTGAAGCAACCTGAAAATGGACAAAACACAAATTTATCATTACTTAAAAGAGTGAAAGACCTCGTGCAAGATCGAAAAGCTATGAGTCAATTGCTGGTGGCCGCCGTTGAAGAGAATAAAAATATCAAGAGACTATTCCAGTTGGAGGTAGTCGACAAAAACAGACTTCTACGTTACATCCAAGACACCCAAAACATGATGAAAGCGAACAGGTGGCGCTATGTAGACTTCCAACAACTTTACTTAACAACCGCGAAAGAAAACTATTTTCTGAAAAGCAGCATCAACAAATTGAGGATCGAAAGAGACGAAGCTGAGAAGAAATTATTTGAATTAGTCAATGTCGTTTATCAATCGAAAAATAACGATTTGAAGGCCTTTTGCACTCGCTTCATTGTCCATACAAAAAAGAACCTCTTAAACTCCGATGTTAGCGCGGAAATTAGTAAGTTTTTGAAGTCCAACAAGAAGGCAAGAATTAAGGTCTTAGGCGACGAATTTGGCGATAAATCACTCTATATAGGAAATGACCCGATGCCTTCGCGAATAACTGAGATTTTGGAAGACGATGGCAATTTAGTAAGCTACGGTTCTAGTGGGCCAAGGCTACGGGGATTACCTGGTGAATGCGTCTGGACGGTCAAAGACAAAAACGGTATTATTGAAAAGCTATACGAATACGACTATGAAACTGATATTGATAACGGTGACACAATACGGAGGATAAGGGAATATTCTGTATATCATGATAAAGACTGTCTTCTGGACCACAGAAAGTAAGTTCAGTATCTAGCTTAGTTTTAAGGTGTTCGAATTGGTCATAAACAGCTTATCTTTAGGCCAATGCTTTTGTCCCTATTATTAACTTTGCAGAGCCAACTTCAATCACGAAATTCTCCACGTGGATATCAATTATATGAGTGTGGTGTTACTAGGCATATTCCAAAACTCTTGGTACATTGTCAGTGACTAAGGTTGATCGTCTCCGAAACCCATACTAAATAATTTTTCAAACACAAACTCATATTTTTACTGTGGGTATTTCCTCGCTTGTATTATTATTATTATTCTGGTAGTTGCTTCCGGGGTGCCAGGGCCCTTGTATCACTGTGGCCATCGCTGATCTATTGTGATCGCCACTTACTACAATGCTTGGTCAAGTCCTGCAAACTCAAAGAATTGCAGGATTTTATTGACCTCAAGAAATTGGATCTCCTTCGGGCACATGATGTGTTTGCCCAGAAAGGAGTGACAAACTGCGCATAAGGCAAGGGCAA
The DNA here is from genome assembly GCA_963854355.1 of Epinotia brunnichana. Taxonomy (NCBI): domain Eukaryota; kingdom Metazoa; phylum Arthropoda; class Insecta; order Lepidoptera; family Tortricidae; genus Epinotia; species Epinotia brunnichana. The sequence continues at coordinate 31,368,560 of OY977943.1, forward strand.
TCGGTTAGGATGTGTGTAGGCGATGAGGGTATAAGTATATTTCTTCAACGTATCTCTGCCTAAAAGCATTGTTCTGAAGGTCAGCTGTTTATGGCCATTCTGACATCTTAAAACCATGCAACTATATAAGTAGTAGTAGTTAAGTATACCTATTCGTATAAATAAACAAGATTTGGCACCGCATCCGTCCATGAGTCCATCTTGAAATATTTTGACTATTCATGACTGCCCTTTGATTAAGACGTCTCTTTTCTACCCCTCATTTTGTTTTTAAGATATAGATGCTTCAATAAATACGTGTTTTTCAGCTTTGCGAGTAAACCAACTTGCCCAAGCCTGAGCGCGAGTGCCACAAGAATAAGGCTTGATATAAAAGCTTTCTCAAGCCAAGGATTTCTATCAAAAATCTTGTTGAAAAACACTCCTCTACGACTACCGCCAACAGCTGAAACACTCCCGTTGCCCTATACAAGTGAATTGAAGAATTAGAAGTTTTGTGGAACTTTTGTTTGTATAAAAATAAAATCATTTGCTTTCTGCACTCGTTAATTTATTTTTGGAATAAGAAATTAGTGGGTACAGTTATTTATTTATGTTGGCAATATTGTAATATTATTATGAGGTACTTCTCAAATTGTGACAGTTAATCAATGTCAAGTCAAGACCTTCAATAGTCTGTGGTCAAGGTGAGTATGCAAAGGTGTAGTGCTCAGTAATAAAAGCTCTTAGACATTGAATTAGAGAAGAAATATCGTCTCAAAGTAAGTGCCTACATTTTTAATATTACAGTTAGGTAGTTCGCCTATTCTAATAGACTCAAAGAAAGCTCCAAAATAATCTATTTCTAAGCTTGAAAGCAAAACACGGTTGATTGATCTTTCAATTTGACATTTAGAATGTTGCCATATTTTAATTATAAAAATCATGTTTTTTGCAGAATGAATTTATTGCGCGAAATTGATGCCACTTCAATTAATTGGAAAACAATACGCAAAGACGGTCTTGATTTAGATTATGCAGTTGCAATACCTAGAACTATTGCTAACAACATTCTGAAGGAACTGGAAAAAACTTTGGAATATTTCAAGGGAGATCTGTCGAAAATAACGTAATGAATACTACACCGTGAAATTTTAGTGGTTGTTTTCCCGCAACGAAATGATTTTGCTATCGATATACAGTCGATGTGTAATCTTTTTTTTTAATAATGTTAAAAATTTGCCCGATTTATAAATGTGTCGAACGAAACTCGAAAGTGACCTAACACCAGTAGTAGCACTGCAGTAGTACCTACCTTGAAGTTTTAGTGCGTTACTATAGTTTTTCGCTTATTCGAGTTTAGGTTATTTTTTGTAATTTTTTTTTTGGAAAACAGTTTAAGTATTTATAAGTTTGTCTATCATAATTCGAAAGTACTACCGATAGCAAATCGCCCTGCCACGGGAAAACAACCACTTAAATTTCACGGTGTATATTATAAATGCAAAAGTTTGGATGTTTAGATGTTTGGATGTTTGTAACTCAATCAAATCATGCCTAAACGGCTCAACCGATTTGGATGAAATGTTGCACGAAGATAGTTTATAGGCTGGATTCAAATATAGAATGGTTTTTATCCCGGGTCCACAGACGAAGTCGCGGGCGGAAGCTAGGTTCTAAATATATGGACGAAACGATCATACTTACATATAAAAATATGCAAGTAGTTTACTGTAAAGTTGTTGTAGCATTCCATTGTCTTCAATGGTTTATTTTCAAAATTATGAGTAAGTAGATCTTGGCAAGTGTCCTAAAAATGATTTTTTTGGACCTTAGAGCAGGGCTTAGACCTTATGTCAGATTATTTTGTATGCGGGCAGTGTACAAAATATATTAGCTGTTTATATCGCATGCTATCTTGCCCGTGCTTGTACTGAGTGAAAATGAGCTTTGTCAAAAAATACCGAATGACTGTTGTAACATGAACCTTTATTGTATATCAGGGTCTTTGGCAAGGAGTACCCTTTACCTCGACAGCAAGTAGCATATGGTGATCCAGGTATCACGTATAAATATTCTGGAAAAATTATACCAGCGCTACCTTGGCCTGCACCTGTTCTGGCTTTGAGGAACTTTCTAGAAACGATAAAAGGGACTAAATATGATTTCGTTCTGGTTAACAAGTAAGTACTTACCCGCTGCCAAAAAAATGCACTGGTACACCATCGAAGACACAATTAACTGACCGTCTGTGAACCTTAAAGCTATGCGAAGGTTGACAGATTCTGTTAAGTGTGTTGCTGTTTGTACATTAGCCGGCAACCTTCTTGATTAAATGACGACGTGGTGGGGGAAAGTTTGCGCATAGGTACTACACTTACGATCAAAAAAGAAACCCACTTTTATTGAATTACAAAATACACGTATGTGTACCTATAATAATGAACTAATTACTAATTAAGTACCTACCCACTTTGGAATGTAATAAAAAAAACATCGTAGACCATTTTTCTTGCCTACAACTCCACAAGTACGTAACATTGTGGTGGCATAGGTAGACTTTACGAAATAAAACTCAACAAACATCAAAAAGGCAATAATTAATTCAAAAATTTAGCTGACTTAAATAACTCTGACAAGAAAGTCAACGAATCATTATTACAACAAACTTATAGACTGGGTGATGCTGACACAATTTTTTAAGGTATTAGTACCCAGTATGGCGACCCTTCAGCACGGCTATCACAAGACGGCCGCGACATACTCTCGAGCTCTCTCGCACTATCCGTCTCTTTCTAAGTGGTCTAATAAAAGAGAGACGCATAGTGCGAGAGAGCTCGAGATTATGTCGCTAAACGCGTGAGCGTTAATCGAACGTGTCGGATAAATTACGAATGTCGAACGATTTGTTACACAAAAATTCTTGTATTTTCCGATAGTCGATAGGCGGTAGCGTAATGCCATACTTCTCCGATGTGACTAAGAGCTCGCCATACCGACGAGAACACATTAATTAAAAAAAAACCAATTCAACCATTTGTACCAGGATAATTTTTGCACAGCTAATCATCGTCAAGTAGCCATTCACGAAAATCACCATGCCATACTTTTCCAACGGTTCCAAGTTCCAAGTGGCCGCCGCAAAGGAGTTATATTTTTTGTTTTTTTAAACGATTTGTACCAGCATGGCATTTGGATTTTTGGAAAAAATATAATACCTACAATGAACCTTTTGTACCAGAATAATTTTTGCACTTTGCCATACAGAAGTAAAAAAGTGGTGTCATACTTGAAAAACTTATTTATTTGGCACGTTTTCAAAATACGACTTTACAATACGTAAAATCATTTTTTAGGGTTCCGTACTCAAAGAGTAAAACTGTTTTTTTTTTATTAATGTGTTCTCGTCGGTATGGCGGGCTCTAAGTCACACCACACCGGAGAAGTATGGCATTACGCTACCGCCTACTTCTTTTTTCATCGCCTATCGGAAAATACAAGAATTTTTGTGTGACAAATCGTTTGACTTTCGTAATTTAACCGACACGTTCGATTAACGCCCACGCATTTGGGCCGCTGGTACCATCGCTATGTCCATCATTTTCCTTTTCTTCATTACGTAATTAGACCCCTGAAGGGTCGCCATACTTGGTACAAACCACGAACTTCGAATCTCGAACTTCGTATATCTCCGTCTCTGTCGCTCGAGGGATTCGAAGTTCGTGGTTATAGCTCAGGGCAGCGGTACGCTTGTTTGCCATCAACTAGGTATACACATTAAAAACACTGGCCAAAAGAGTACTAGGGTGACAGGACGTGGACGGGACGGGGTGCGGGGCGCAAACGTCAACCGATCTACCAATCAGGCACCTCACCGCCCACTCCAAATGAAACCTAATTTCGCTTCTGCGCAGCCAAGGTCATTTGCTCAATTTGTTTGCCGTCTACTGTATTCCAAGTTCCACCAACTTGAAAATTATCATTAATTTACAGGTACAGGAATGGCAACGACCATATGGGAGAACACAGAGACAATGAGCCTGAATTAGATCCTAGTTACCCTATTGCCTCCATATCATTCGGCCAAGAACGACCGTTTGTTTTAAAACACAAAGACGCAAGGAAATCAGGACCAGATAAAAAGCAGATCGCTCCAGGTGAATTTATTTTAAATCTTCATACTTATTGATAGTTACAGAGTCATCGATGTTCCTTAGCTTATTGAACATGTATCGGAGTAAGCGTGCCTCGTACGTGACTGTTTGCTTGGCTTTCGTGTTCGCGTCCTCTTCTTGGAAAGGGTTCTCAATAACAGTGCTCACTCGCCGACCATAAGTCTCGCAACCCTCCAAGAACTGTAGACAATCCTTGATGGTATTGTCTTTGACGACAATCAAATGCTTGGAAAGATTTTCAAGGAAAGAAAGGAAGCAGCGCTTTGCATAGAACCAAGTGTCCGTTCCTAGACGTTTGTTGAACGGCTCCAACGATTTAATCACTCTGGAGATACCAAATTCATAGTTCCCTTTAGCGCAGTATAAAGTTCCGATAACTAAGTTGACGATGCACAAATGATAAAACTTCTTATGTGGATCTTCGAATATTTGCTGCTCTTCTTCCTTTTCTATCTTGCGCATTATATCTTCAGCTTCCTCGTTTTGGGAAGTCATGATGTATGAGACGCACAAATTCGCTAAAACAACTGCACTTATGTCTAAAATGTTATCGTATTGTTTCTTAACGATGGGCTCGTAGAAGCTGGCTGCCTCTTTGTACTTGTTCTCTTGCATGAAGAGCACGTGAGCTACATTCAGCCGCCATACGTCTGACTCATTGCAGAATTCCACTGATTTCCGGAAAATCTTCTCGACTTGCCCATAGTTCTCCATGTCCCAATAAATTTTTGCTTGCGCCATCACCACCGGAATGTATCTCTCCAATGCCTCTTCATACTCCACAACCGCCTTCTTTACTTGATCATTGTCTCCTTGAGATCTGCTTTCTTGGACAACTTTCGTTAACTTCCTCAGTTGTTCAGCGTGTTTCGAAGCAATATCTTCGTATTTCTGAAAAGCTTCCTCAGGTGATGTTTGGCTTGTGATGATAGCATCCAAGAAATCGTATAAATAAGGGGTTAAATACTTGTATGTAAACTGAGCGTTTTCAGCTAAAACGTCTGCAGCGAGATCATAGTATTCAAACTTACAATAAAGTAGTAATAAATTGGCAAATGTTTCTGGAGGAAAAGGGTCTTGTTGCAAAAGGAAATGCAGCTTCTCGAAACCATCAGTCGGTTTTATGTCGATAGACGTCAGGGCCACGTTATGTAATGTGACGGCATCAAGTTCATGCTCTTGTCTAGGAGGCATATCGTTGAGAGCCTCTCTTGCGGCTTCAATATTTTTCAATTGGTACTCTATAGCCGCTTTAAGATTGAATACCTCAGTAAGTGCTGTCTCGTGAAGCGTTAAAGTGTTTCCTACAGACTTAACCTCGGAAGTCTCCGCTTGCATGCCGACGGCTAATTCGGGATGATCACGGATACCTCTTTCAATAACCAGGGTAATATGTTTCAAAGCTTGCGGATATTCCTTCAGTTTGAAATAGCAAAGTGCAACGTTGTAATGAAGGTGTGCATTGAAACCAAGTACACTTAGACTGCGGGAGAACTTTTGTAATGCTTCTTCGTATTGATTATCTTTGTACAATAAGCATCCGAGATTTATATCCTTATCTACGTCATCTTGAATGTAGGAATCTACCAGACTTTTCGCAGCAATGGTGTCTTCCTCTCCATATTTTATTGCTGATTGCAGCTTGATCACTGTCCTCTCCAACTCTGGAGCAGTAATTTGCATGGTAACTTTATAAGATTCGTCAAACATGGATGCTTCGTACAGCGCTTGAGCGAAATACAGCTTGTACTCTGGTACATCAGGGTGCATGGCTGACAGTTGCTCGTAGCAGTTAGCTGCTTCAACGAAAGCCTGAGTCCTGTAGTAGCAGTAACCTAGTAACGACAGTCCTGCCCTGTTTGGGTTAAAGTTGATAGCGTCGTTGAGCGCTCTTATGGCGTCGCCGTACCTTGCTTCCTTTATCTGTAACATCAAAGGCGTAAAATCAAAATGCTATCTGCACACGGCGAAGTGTCTTGCGCAATATTGGTTTTCGTTAATACTACTAAGTAAATAACTGTCTTGTCTGGCACATGTAGTGAGTGAATGCTCCCTCTGATAACTGCATGATAGATACTCATAATTGCATTCAGATAAGTCTAACATGTGTATGTCCTTTAAGCCAGAAATAGTTTGAGTGTTTGTCATCCTACTAGTATGACAAATGCATAGAAATTGTCAAGTAAGTCGAGTAACATTGCGTTCGTTTGTGTGCTTTGTGCATGCCTTTGTTATGTGTTGAAGAGTCTTTCAAGAGTTTAAATACCTAGCTCTATTATCTACATCCCTGTGTAAAACCTTCGAAGGAGGTACTAGTACTAGATTATCTTGATATAAATCAAGCTCAAGTACAATCCGGCTATTTATACTGATAAAGATCTATTCTAATTGTTTATTTTTCTATCAAAACAACTTGATAACATGAGGCCCAGTAATACTAAGCCCATAGTGCTATTGCTAGTAATTGCGCGTTAGTTTGAAACTAGTTTGTTCTAGAACTTTGCACAATAATAAGAAACAAACACAAACAATAATAAGGACTGTGTTGATGATTGACCACTTGAGAAGTACTTAAAATAAAACCTATGTATAAGTGGAAGCTTCTGCCACGTGCAGGCTGAGGCTACTTTTTTTTAACTCCGTGATGAACATACTGAACGCACTGGGGCTCCCTTCGTGCCCCGCTGGCTCGTCATCTTGTCCAAAAAGGTAACGCCCGCGCGCCACAGGTGAAACGCCGTCGAGGTGGCCAGTCAGGCGTTGGATTTTTTGATTATTAAGTGTCCAAGCAGAACAATTATGTCTATGTCTTATGTAATAAAAGTTAAACCCTTCGCGTAATCCACTACGCCGCCGTTAATCTAATCTGCGCCTTACACATGACATGTGCAGGTATTGGCTTAATGGCTCGATAGATCGTTTATCGCTATCGCAAATATAACGAAACTAGGAACACCGCTATTTCCGTGTGCCCGTTTCAGTTTGACAAAATGCTAAATTCTCTACAAGAATACGCGATAAGGCGATAACAGAGTAGATTCGTAACAATGTCTTGCCTGTGTTGATGATAACTTGATAGTTTGCGCCGTTGCAAAGCAAACGCGTTTACAATGTATTTGTTTAGCAGCGTTATGTCTTTGTATTCTTTGATCTGTGGTTATGTTTAAGAAAACGAACGGAACTAAACCTTGGTTAAATTTACTTTGCTAAGACTTTAAACACCTACATAATGATTTTACTTTCTTGGGTAATTAGGTACGCGTGATGTACTGTTGTCGTTATTATTGAAATATTGAAACTTCTAATACCTAGGTACTTAGTTCATAATACTTACCATGGTATATATCGTTTTCGTATATTGACCATCCTTAATTTGCAAATAATCCATGTTTTACTCAAATGATTGTCCACAGAATATTAAATTAACAAATCCCCAAGCAATATCCTTTATTTACACTTCGGGTTACTATAGTAACCAAAGGGGTGTCATGTGGGTGTCTTGATTGATTCTCATGAACTCATGATACCTCATACTTGTAAAAGTACTTTTTTAAACTCGTAAAGTTGGTTTTTTATTATATTTTTAACTGTGTCTAACCAAACACTCTCTTTTTCAGTTAAAATTGACCTGGAACACGGGAGTATATTGTTCATGAATCCTCCCACGAACGATATTTGGTACCATTCTTTACCAGCGAGGAAAAAGTTGATAGGCATTAGAATTAATTTAACATTCCGTAAAATGAGATTGAAATAAAACACAGTTTATACGTACATCAAATTATATTTTATTGTGCATCACCGTTCAAAAGCCTCACAAGGATTTTTCAATTCTGTCTTACGAAACCCAGAATAATTTACCAGGTAATTTAATAAGTTAAATAATATGCCACTGAATACATACGATGTCATTATTATTACTTAAAGCTTAATTTCTTTAAAACAATTAACTCATGTTAAATATACAAAACTGACGTGTTTTCAATTATTGGCTGAATGGGATTATTCCATAGACCAAACGTAATCTAACGTCAATAAAAAAAAAGCAAACTGTCAATCTTTGTTTTGAGTCATACAGACCTACGATTCACAAATGTATCACAAATATTAAAATTACCTATGTAATTCCATAAAATACACAATTGAAAGGTGAGTTCATTGTTTGTATTACATAAAAGTGCTCTTCACTTTATACGGGACTCAGTCGTTCAACTTCGTTTTTTTTCGTTTCAATATAAAAATATGTTGATTCGTTTACTTATCGGCGATAGTCTCAAGTACACGTCCGTGATAAGCGATGCCTATATAACGGAGGGATCCGTTGAACGGCCACCGTTAACACATTCTGCGATGAATGCTTTTGTCTACGCAAACCATTATATTCGCGAGTTAAATTTCTCCCTAAAATGGGCTGAGGTTGGCCGGAGTGACAGTTTTGGGAGGGTCTACGAGTGCAGAGCGTTGAAATTAGTTTGATTGAGTTTTGAAAGATGTGGTTTGGTCCTAATTTGCAGAGGTCGTATAAATACATAACGCTGGCAAAGATGCCGTCGTTGCGAATCGATCAGAGCGATTTGAAGTGCAAGAATGGTTGCGACTACTTCGGGAACCCTCAGTGGCAGGGGTACTGCTCTGAGTGCCATCGGGAGCAGATGGCTAAGCAACGGAGAGCAGGTGAGTGATAAGTAATTTAATTTAATTATGATATTTTATTTTAATTATAGCTAATTGTAGTATTTGGAACTAAAAAAAATGTGATGGTTCATTTTTGTAAAATTTTTCTTGGTCCCTTTCCAACCTGGTGAAAACAACTATTGTGAGCGATCATATTTTTTTATCATTTCAAACAAATTTATTCACTATTATTATAGCCTTTGTTCATGACATCCAAATGTTGTATTTCTTATTTGGTTCTTAGTTTTTCTTTATTTAATTTGGCCACTATACTTAATTTTTATTTAGTTTATTTAATTTTTTGATACAAAAATTATATTGAAGTGGTCGAAATACACTTAAATGTTAGTACAAAAATATTCTTAAAATGTATATTTAAATTATTCACATCAGTTGCCACAAGGTTATTCATACAAGTATTTGTTAATTCTTTTGTTTGATATCAAATTATTTGTATCAAACAGTATTTTAAATACATTTGATTTCTTCTGTAGTTATTTTTTGATGTATATGGGTTATAAAAAATCCTCTTGTGAAACTTCTTGTAAGTGATGAATGGCCAAGGGTTATTGAAAATGAAAATTGCAATTTGGGTTCTTAGTTTTAATAGGTATTTTTTATGTATGAATTAAAATAGAATTTACTGAGGTAAAATCTGTGATTCGCTAGTGTCTTTCATAATGTAATTTAAACCAGTTTTTAGAGACAGTCAACATTCTGTATAAGACTATCTCCAATTAAAGCCCAACAAAAGATGAGAGTGCCCTGAACTAACCATTGGCATTGTAGGGAAAAACAAGTAAATTACTTTTACAATGCACTTGCTCTGAAAGTGCGCCTTTATATGGTTCAACATAAACACGGGAAGGCACGGCGGTGCCGGGAGGGGACAGCCCGTGGCGTGCGGGAATGGATTTCTGGCCAATATTCCCACACAATGTGATGACAATTCAAATTTCACTATACTACTACTATTTTTTTTATGTATTGTATTTTTTTTATTTCCTTGCATGATGCATTGTAAAATGTTGTATGATCAAAAGCCACCATAAGGATTCATATTTCAACTACATACCCACAGCATTTCACAAATTCACAACCAAAATAGTAATACGTGTGTCTCTGACGTTGGGGCTTTAAATGCAAATATCGATTATGGTCCTGAAACTGAACCACTTTTGTTCCGCAACTTTGTAATATAACTATCATTTCTATAATTTGGTAGTGTTTGAACTTTTACTGTACCATCAATGTATTGCAAACACGGCCTCATTATTTGACATCCATGACACTGACAAGTATGAAAACTAACTAATGGATGATGTACATTGAAAATGTTATTTAATTTGTATGGAATAATGAAAATACAAAAATAACGTATTTTTGAAAAGTTGTAGAACAAAAGTAGTTCCGTTTCAGGAGCATAATCAACATTTGAATTTAAAGCCCCAAAGTCAGAGACACACTGTATATGTAACAAGTGCCAATACGTAATTCTCAACTCCTGTCAATCAAAAACAATCCCTGACAATTACTTTCTTTAGATGATATAACAGAATAATGATTATCTTTTCATGATTTTTAGGGTTCCATACTCAAAAAGTAAAACGGGACTCTATTACTAAGACTTCGCTGTCCGTCCGTCCGTCCCTCTGTCTGTCACCAGGCTGTATCTCAGGAACCGTGATAGCTAGAGAGTTGAAATTTTCACAAATAATGTATTTCTGCTGCCGCTATAACAACAAATACTAAAAACAAAGTAAAATATTTTTTTAAGGGGGGCTCCCATACAATTTTTTTGCCGTTTTTATAGATAATGGTACGGAACCCTTCGTGCGCGAGTCCGACTCGCACTTGGCTGGTTTTTATTGTGATAATTTTATGGTTTACTCTTCTTACAACATTATGTTGTAACTTATTCAAAAATAAAAAGATAGTTTTGAACCAATTTTTTTTTTTGGACAATCTTACACAAATCAACCTAGTCCCAAACTAAGCATTTATTTAATCGTATGGCATATATTATTTTTGGCCTTTTTGAGTTTGTCACTCTTTAGTACCACCCAGGGGACACGTGCAGGGTTGTGGTAGGTTAGCTCCTGCGGACGCGAGTGACAGTTGTCCCCCCTTTGTCAAGTGAGTGGGCAACTCGACTGTTAGAGGTTCTTAAGCCGCCCGAAGGCCTCTAACTCGGCTTAACGACTACTGTCATAGACAGCAACCGGGATCAACTGCTTAGCGTGCCTTCCAAAGCACGGAAGCGCTCATTTATAGTAACCACTCAAACAGGCGGTCACCCATCCAAAGACTAACCCCTGCCGTCTTTGCTTGACCTGCGTTATCGTTTCCGATACGCAGGCGCCGCCGGGCTATGAACGCTTCCCAAACTAAGCAAAGCTATGGGTAGTAATACTATGGGTAGTAAGAAAGGAAAATTTCGGGGGGTTTTCAACTTTTCTATGTTGCAGTTATGTACCTATTTAAAACAATAGACTACTTTAACAATAGAGTAGCTATTGGAGTAAAGTATTGTGTGTGGCACGTGGCTATTGTGGCTATATTTTCGACCGATGGGTCTTAAGATTGGATCCACTCTGTAATAAGAATGCACTCTATAAAAAATGTAGCAGCCGGGTAAAAAATACAGATAAAATTGAAAATCACGTTTATGAAGTCATTTGAAATCAGATTCCTATGTCCTACTGAAGTTATTCATTGGAAAATTTGAATGTTAGTTAGTCAATCTCGCAAGAGTTAACTTGAGACACGAGCGTGTACTAACGTCATACGACCGAGGTCTTAAGTTAACTGTTGCGGGTTATAATCTCATTTTGCCTGATAGAGCAAAGTGCTTCTAGATCTCAGAATGACTATTTGTCTTCTCAAAACTGGCTGGTTGAATAGGGAACATTACGCAAAACTCTTCGTAGGTGGCGACACTAGCAGCGTTGACATTGTATCTCGTTCCCACTTGCGGTATTGTCTATGCAAGCATCCTTGTCACTCGTTTGACAATAAATTGTGCATGTGTGTGTGAATCCCTATATTCCTATACTGGTTTACTATTAGTGGTAGTGCTGCCTCTGGCGGCAGAACATTGCAGTAATTTTCCCTATTATAAAATGTTTTAGTCTTATAAGACAATTTCAAGAAAACAAACATTTCTAGCTTAAACACCATATGTCCAAAATAATCAGGTGTTTTGAGAAATAAAATTAGGCATACTGGGATTTAGGAATTTTGTCACTAAGCGATTTATTTTGAGATCTAGAAGTATTAGGCAACATTAAGTTATGTTATAATGACACCAAGCCAATCACGCAAACGGCTGAACGGATGAAATACTCAAATAAGTATTCTATAGCTTAGGTATGAAAAATCAAGTAAATTGCTGTTTCGGTCATGAAATACTGCGTTTAGGACAATAAAAAAAAAGCAAATTTCCTCAACTTTCAAGGTCCATATCTTTTTATGGTTTAAATTGTATTTTGTAATTTATACATGGAAACTAGGCAGAGCCCTGGTGTGCGATGTAACTTGCGTTGACACCTTCGCCTAGTCCCACATCCAGGGCACCCATTCACAGGCCGGCGCTGCTGCCGACCAGGCCCAAGTGAACAAGCGCCGCAAATATTCCTCCTTGTTAAAGGATTACGATTTTGCGGCGCTTGCTGTGGAAACCTTGGGTCCTAGGTCGTCAGATATGAGGAATTTCATTAAGGCCTTGTCTTCGCGGCTGGTACAAGCAACTGGAGACCCCAGAGCTGGCGCTTACCTCTCGCAACGTATTTCCATTGCGATTCAGAGAGGTAATGCTGCTAGCGTAATGGGGTCCATGCCGCAGTCTGACCTCTTAGAGGCGGTATTCTTTTTATAACTTCCCCTTTTTATGTTTTTTGTTTATAGTTATAACCTATTTTAATGTTATTTGAACTTAATTGTATTTTCTAGCTTATAAATATTGATAAATAATTAATATACAAAAAAAATATATATATACATTATTAAAATAATTTGATGGTTACTATCCTTTTAGCAACCCTACGTTATGCACTGGTTTAAAAAATCTTAGTCATCTTCCCTATTGGTGGTAACAGGTGGGAATAACCCACACTAATAACAGTAATAACCCACACTAATAACAGTAATAACCCACCCTAATAACAGTAATAACCCACCCTAATAACAGTAATAACCCACGCTAATAACAGTAATAACCCACCCTAATACGCAGGCGGATCCGCACGGGCTGCTAGTACCTAGTAAGATAAATATAACTGTTTTTCAGCCTTGCTAGACTTGCGCAACTGTACAATAGATAAAGTGACTGAACTGTTCCTGTTAGATTCCAATCAAGATTACATGAACTTCACCTCACCCGTATCTTTACTGTTAAATATTACGTGATATTTTTGACATTACTTGTGCGATAATTAGTTTAATGCGAAAAGTTAACTGATAATGTATCTGTTACCTAATTGCTAAGAGTTGTATCTACTGCTAATTACTTCCTGTTTTTTTTCGTATCATACCTAAAATCTGGTTAAACCTCACATATAGTATAATAGAACGAGCGAGTTCAATGCTTCAGAGGCTCTAGTATAAGTTTCATCGATACAAAACGTTTTCGAACGCGTTTGCGTTTAGTTTCAATTTGTATGGCAACGCGTAGTTCCTAATAGTTAACACCAGAGGCGCTGTTCGCATTGCCATACAAATTGAAAGTAAACGCAAACGCGTTCGAAAACGTATTGTATCGATACAACTTACACTAGAGCCTCTGCTTGGGCCGAAAATCGTTTGTCCGGTGTCCGTCCCGCTGTCCCGCTGTTCTCCTTTACAGGTCTTATTTCTCTACCGATTCTTGTGAAATTTTGTGAGCAGGTTCGTTAGTTATATAGTTTTTTTTGTCGAGTAACTATTTCGCAATATTTTTTTTTTTTTAACTACAGGCTCGCAGAGCCACTTGTAATCATATATACAATCTATAGGTGGTTCTAGGACGTTATTGGTATTAGCACTATATACTTGTTTACGATGTATGTAGGTATGTATGTAAGTACTTTATTGTACAGTCGAGTTCTCCAATATCTATACAAACAACCTTTCAAAAATATCTATACATGTGTCTTATGTTAGTAACAATAAAGGTACTGTGTAGATATTTTTGAAAGGTCGTCTGTATAGATATTGGAGAACTCGACTGTACACAAAACAGTCATAAACATGATATGTAAGATTAAAGTTGGTACAAAGGCGAACTCGCGGCGGATGTTGAGTCGTTTTAAAACTATATAGATACAATTTGAATTAAAATCTTATCCTTCAGCCCAGGACATAAGGCACCGTACCCATTACTAGGCCAGCTTCTGGCCGAAGGTCAGTTGCCAGATCTGTGCAAGAATGGCTGTGGGCGTAACATGGTTGCCATTTTATCACTTATCGTTGTGGATAAGACATCCAGTGGCGTAGCAGGGGGGGGGGGGGGGGGTGGGCATGGCCCCGGGCGGCATACGAACGCGGACGGCGGATAAAGAACATAACGAAAATATTTAATTGCATGGGGGCGGCGATTTCCGGTCGGCCCCGGGCGGCGAAAACTCACGCTACGCCACTGAAGGCATCTATCACTCTCGCACTCGCATATTGGTCAGAAATATGTTAACCCTTTTTCGCCTCATCATCATATAGGCCGAAAGACGTCCACTGCTGGGCATAGGCCTCCCCCAAAGAGTGCCAAAATGACCGGTCCTGCGCCACCCGCAAGGTGGACTGATGACCTGGTAAAGGTCGCGGGAGTCCGCTGGATGCGGGTGGCGCAGGAGCAGGACCGGTCTTTTTCTGCTAATCCTTTGTAATAAAGGGAAGATATTTGACGTCTACTGGCCGTGTGTAGTCTTGTCGGTCGCCTGTCAGATTGGTAGGAATTCTGCATGACATTATAGCACACTTAGTACCTACACTGCTTTATCTCCCAATCTAGACAAAAGGTCCAAAATGTATACCTACATATTAACAGTACAGTGGCTGTTAATATGTAGTTTTGGTGCCTGATGATATTATTCAGCGATATTGTAATCGACGCCGCTACCGCAACTAATTTAAATGTACCTATTGATAACGAAATTTCGTGATTCCCCAGCTAATGACGTCAATAAATCATTAAGCTGCTTTTAATTACTATAATTGCTGATAAGAAATAATAGGTTAATTAAGGTTGAAAATAGGGCGCCAGTGTGCTCTAGCTAATGTTTTAATCATATTTTATTAAATAGTTCGTTGTTTAATAGATTAAGCACTTGCCCGCGTAGGTATAGCACAGTACCCACAGGGGCCAGGACCAGCCGCGGGATAAAATATAACGTTTATCCAAGCTGAAGGTGCATTCTATATACTGGTGAAATATTTTAAAAATTGGATGTCTTGTTCCGGAGATTATCCACCACAACTTACATGGAGGCAAAAAAACGGCCTGCAGAACGGTAATCAAACATATAGCCTATGGACGGTTTCTACTTCAGAAGAATCAGAAGCGCGTTGCGACCCTTTATGGGTTTGAGGATTCGTTGTGTTGGTGGATAGAGAATTCAGGTCTCTTAAGGCCGAAACGTACAGAGCGGCGCGGCGCGGTACTCTGTGCGGACCCTTTCGTATTAGTTCGAATCGAACATTACAACCGGTACCGCCTCCGCGCCGCCCCGCCACCGCTGTCAGTGCGTTTACTCTCAATACGGCGCATAGTCGGGAGTTTTGGCGAGCTCACTCACCAGTCTCACCACCAAGATCACAACACCCCATACCTACAAGATTACAGAGCAAGTAGTGGTGTTATTATAGTACATTACATCAGAGGCCGGGAAAACACCGATTTCCGGCCAAGTGCGAGGCCGGATAGAGATACGAGGCCGGGAATCCGTTTTCACGCCGAGGCATCATGTATAGTGCTTTTCTGAAACATGCAATGAAATAAATCAATAAAAATCCTCAAATCAAACTAATTTTTCTCCAACTTACTCGGAAATGTTTCCATTAATGGAGTAAAAACACACCTCGAAGTTTATCGTTATATGCATTGATGAGATAATAAATTAAAAAAAATGGAAATACTTCCCGGACATGCCCGGGAAGTAAATATTATTGTGCAGGTTACTTACTTTTAATTTCATGCAAGACTACAAATTCACCATACAGCCAATTGTCCAATAGTCACGTACAAAAACCGACATAGATAGAATAATAATTGTGTCCAAATCATAAGACAGTTTTTTTAGACTTAATTATTTTCTCGGACTGATAAATATTTTGTAACAAATGTATAGTTTTTTTAAATGTCTAATGCGTTTAGGGATTGTCGATTTAACTAAATGTAATAATGCCTATATTTATATTTACTAATACTATAAGTTTTCTTTTATTTATTTTCATTGCTATGTTTTATGTGGAATCAAATATACAATTCGGACCCAATACTTTAAACTTTAATATCCTTAAAAAAAAATTAGGCGGGAAACTGGAATTCATTTTGTCAAAGATTTTCTGCCGTGTTATTTTTACGAAAATAAAATGAGTTCTACAAATAGTGACGAAGATATCCCAATGGGTACACCACCAGAATTAGCAGCAGAGGCAAAGTTGGCGAGAGCTAACTTGCTTCCGCCTAAATCCGAAGAAAAATATTTAAGAACGTTCGCAAATTTCAATTCCTGGCGAAAGAAGAAAAATACCAGTTCGTTGTCGGAAAATGTTATTTTGGCGTATTTTAACGAACTTGCAAAAGATAAAAAACCTTCTACTCTGTGGGCAATGTACTCAATGCTGAAAAGTACTATACAACTAAAATATAATATAAACATTAAGAACTACGCGAACTTATTGTCATTTTTGAAACGGAAATCATCCGGTTTCAAAAGCAAGAAATCGAAGATTCTTACCAATGAGGATATCACAATATTCTTAAATGAAGCTCCAGATGAGATTTTCCTAGCAATAAAGGTAAACATAATATTGTATAACTGACTTAATAAATATAACCTTTTAAGATTTTGTTTTATTTCCTCGCATATTTGGAGAAAAGCAGTATACAGGCCTCGGCAGGAATGTCATTTCGTGGATGAGTATGGTTTTGAAGGACGAGGCATAGCCGAGTCCTTCAATAGATACGAATCCGACTTTTCCCGGCCTCTGCAGTAATATACTATTCATGGCTGAATGCCGTGATGCTGTGCCACAAATAGTGGAAAGAAAATTAAAAAGTTACTTTGCAGGCCTAGGCCTGAAAAGTTGTATGATCCCATTTCAGGCCGCCTCGAGATGCTGCGCCCGTAAAAGGATACTTCCGAGTCTATTATAAGGATTGTAAAGAGAATATTTCATTGCATGTTTGAGAAAATGTTATTATAGCTGCGATTTCTGTAAGGTGGACATACTTTCCGTACCGTACTCTCCGTACTATACTGAGCTTCATGCGACAGAGTGTTTGTGTAAGTTCGGCTTCGAATGCCATATCTGGACTCACGCCCGCAACTAGCTAGGGTCGCCATCGCTGGCCACGGCGTGGATGGCTATTATACTAACTGTTATATGTTTTCTATGTATTTAAGTATTTATTTATCTATATAAGTATGTTTATCGTCGTCTAGTACCCATAGTACAAGCTTTGCTTAGTTTGGGAATAGGTCGATATGTGTAAAAGATTGTCCGCAAATATGTACCTATTATATTTATATACTTCCCGAGACGGAGTGCTCCAGATATGAGCGAGATGACATTCCGCAGTGCCATCTCTCTCTATTGCTCAAAGATTAGCTGGAAGAGATCCCTTGTAAGGATAAGTTCGCCTTTGTACTTTGATCTATTGTGTGACATGTATATTCTTTAACCTGTTATTGTATACAGTAAAGTACTTACATACATACATAGATCTCCATACGGTCGTTTTTAGGGTTCCGTACTCAAAGAGTAAAACGGGACCCTATTACTAAGACTTCGCTGTCCGTCCGTCCGTCCGTCCGTCCGTCTGTCTGTCACCAGGCTGTATCTCAAGAACCGTGATAGCTAGAGAGTTGAAATTTTCACAGATTATGTATTTCTGTTGCCGCTATAACAACAAATACTAAAAACAAAATATTTTTTTTTAAGGCGGGCTCCCATACAACAAACGTGATTTTTTTGCCGTTTTTATAGATAATGGTACGGAACCCTTCGTGCGCGAGTCCAACTCGCACTTGGCCAGTTTTTTATCTCCGTCCTTCTTATTTGTTTGCGCAGAGAAAGAGAAGGCGTCAGCGACATTACCGCGCGCGGAACACAGGACGCCCGAGCGAGAGCGAGGGCGTCTAGCTCCGCACTCGTCGTTCTCCAAGTTTGAGGAGAAGAGGCTAAGACAGAGCGAGACGCTGAAGAAGGCTAATTTGTTGAAGTTCAGCGTGTTTAAGAAGAGCAACACTGGTGAGTTTTTTTTGGATTTTATATTGCTCGAAACAGGATGAATTAAAAGGAACAGGATACAAATCCATCCTGCAGACGGAGGCTCGAAAATAAAACCAGAAATGATTAAACACAGTTGAAGTTTACGAGTTCTGTTTTAGTCAGGTTAGTCCAGTAACTTTATACACCCAGAGCTTGCGTCAAATCCGGTAGTTCTGATTTTTTGCAAACTTATTTATTATTTATAATGTTGACCCAATGAATAATCCAAGTTTGTGACCTCTAGCGCTGAACGCAAGTTTGTCAAAAATCTAAAATACCGCGAGAATCCTGAAGTACTAGTTTTTGATAGTAAGTACCTTCTTTGCACGTTTTTAAGAAAACTAAGTTTGCTTCAATATGAGACTATAATTGACCCAATAGTTTCCGAGATAAAACCTTTCAAAGTTAATAGTTTTTTAAACTTCGCAAATTTTCTAGCTCTAAGTTTTATGAATAATGAGGTAAGCTATTATTCTTTATTCCCACCACTCAGAGGACCACGACACCACCGAGAAGCGGACTCAAGACTTCAAAGTCCCCTCGTCCGTATTCGAGAACATGAAACGCGACTTCCGTCAGCGTTTCCCCGCGCTACTCGCGCAGGCGCCAAACGCGGACCGCGACGCGCGCGCGTTCGTGGACAAGCTCGTGCATGACGTCATCAAGTGCTCGGGGATCCTGCTCGTGGACGAGCTGTCTGAGCGGGTGCAGAGGCTGTATCAGGTGAGACATCAAGAGTAGTCCCCATGTCCGTGTTGAACATGAAACGCGACTTCCGTCAGCGTTTCCCCGCGCTACTCGCGCAGGCGCCAAACGCGGACCGCGACGCGCGCGCGTTCGTGGACAAGCTCGTGCATGACGTCATCAAGTGCTCGGGGATCCTGCTCGTGGACGAGCTGTCTGAGCGGGTGCAGAGGCTGTATCAGGTGAGACATCAAGAGTAGTCCCCATGTCCGTGTTGAACATGAAACGCGACTTCCGTCAGCGTTTCCCCGCGCTACTCGCGCAGGCGCCGAACGCGGACCGTGACGCGCGCGCGTTCGTGGACAAGCTCGTGCATGACGTCATTAAGTGCTCGGGGATCCTGCTCGTGGACGAGCTGTCTGAGCGGGTGCAGAGGCTGTATCAGGTGAGACCTCAAGACTAGTCCCCATGTCCGTGTTGAACATGAAACGCGACTTCCGTCAGCGTTTCCCCGCGCTACTCGCGCAGGCGCCAAACGCGGACCGCGACGCGCGCGCGTTCGTGGACAAGCTCGTGCATGACGTCATCAAGTGCTCGGGGATCCTGCTCGTGGACGAGCTGTCTGAGCGGGTGCAGAGGCTGTATCAGGTGAGACCTCAAGACTAGTCCCCATGTCCGTGTTGAAGTTATAATTGACAAGTTTCATAATTCTAAGTCCATGATTTGACTAGCTCCTTGTATTCTACTCGAAAAGAGGAACACGCTGGTAGTTTTATATTTCCAGTATTATTTATGTTCAATTTTTAACGAATTTTTAAATATGCACTCGTAGCAAATTCAATTCTACTGCAGAATGGGCACCTTGCTTTGGTCTTGTTTACATATACCAAATTAAAAACAAACATTGTCAAGATGGCGTCAATGTAACCCACCCGAAAATGACATTTAAACTTTTTAAACGTTTTCGTCGAAACGGGACTAAAGCAAGGTGCCTATTCTGCAGTAGAATTGGATTTGCTATGAATGCATTTTTAAAAAATGTAACATAAATAATACCGGAAATATAAAACTACCAGCGTGTTCCTCTTTTCGAGTAGAATACAATGAGCTAATCGAACTAAGGGCTAAAAGTTATGAAATATTGTCAATTAATAGATAAAATAGACACGCGGCAGCGTGTTAAGCCAAGTTCAAGCAAAGGAACTGGCTAGCCAGCGCCGAGTGTATCATTACACGAACCACTTGGTGCCACTTTTGACCCTTCTATAACTCAAAACCTCTTTAACGTAAACACATAAAACTACGTGTGTTTAATCCATAAGGACATCTAGAAGCCCAAATTTCAAGAAGCTAGCTCAAACGGTTATAAAGATATGAAGGTCAAAAAGTCGTATATTTTAGAACTGACTGACTGACATATAGTACCTAAACCTAATCTACTTCCAGATGACCTAGAAGGATGAAATTTGGCATCCAGATCGGTAATTGTGTGTAAGCGTAGGAAAAAATCTAGAAATAAAAAAAAGTTAAAAATAGGGGGGGGGGGGGGTCCCCATACAAAATTTATTTTATTTTATTGTAGCGTTGGGACCGTTACAAGCAGATATTTGAAACTATCCCAATATATGTATTATTATATTAGCAATATAACAGAAATATAAAAATAAAGTTAAGTCAAAAAAAAAGGGGTGTCCCCATACAAAAAAACTTGTAATACGCGCTAAACAACCGGCCAACGGTGTGTCGTCGGCGGCGCGCGGCATCTCATAATTATACACAGAACAGAAGTAAATCTCAATACCTGCCTAGTTTTCTTTACAAAAAGTAATGATATCCCACCAAAAACATAAATGTAAAAAAGGAGAGCCAAGTTCAATACAAAAAATATGCTTGGCTGTGGGCTTCGCCGCAAAAAGAATGGAGATCTAAATGAGTGCCAAGTTGTATGCAAAATCCAAATATGTATTTATAGGAACAAAATAGCATTATGAACAAGTGTTTAACTCTATGTGTTTGCTTTATTGGATACCTATAACAATTGCTGTTATTTAAATAAATAAATGTGAGATCTTAAAGTAAGTTAAATTTGACTTGGCCAGTTTTTATCAGAATTAAAAAATATATTATGTTGAATAACTTTATAAAATGACTGATGTAATGAAAACTGGCCAAGTCAAATCTAACCTACTTTAAGATCTCACATTTTTAAATAACAGTAATTGTTATAGGTATCCAATAAAGCAAAAGACATAGAGTTTAATACTTGTTCATAATGTTAGTTTGTTCCTATAAATACATATTTGGATTTTGCATACAACTTGGCACTCATTTAGATCTCCATTCTTTTTGCGGCGAAGCCCACAGTCTAGCATATTTTTTGTATTGAACTTGGCTCTCCTTTTTTACATTTATGTTTTTGGTTGGATTATTTTTACACAGTAGATAAGGAAGTTAATGAGTGCTGTTCGCCAACAAACTGTTATGCAGTTTGGAGCAAATTTTACTGTAAATTATGCTGTGTAATCGTTTCAGACGTGGGACGTCGTGGTTTTAATTTAAATTTTTTTTTGTCGTCAGCGCTACATGAAGCACATGGACACTCACTACACTGCCGTGGACTCGGACACGAAGGAGGCACTAATGGACTTTGTTGAGAAGCACGCCATGACGTACCTTCATGAGTGAGTGTTACAAACAAAATAAAATGAAATGAAATAATTTATTCGTGACAACCTGACAAGAAACTTAAAATACTGTACTTGTCAACTATAATATAGGTACTAAGCAGTTTGTCACGAAATGGTCTCGCCTCAGCATATTAAAAATACGTAAATAAAAAAATAATTAAATAAAAAAAATACGTTTGTTGTATGGGATGGGAGCCGCCCTTAAATAATTATTTTATTCTGTTTTTTAGTATTTGTTGTTATAGTGGCAACAGAAATACCTACATCATCTGTGAAAATGTCACCTGTCTAACTATCACGGTTCATGCAACCTAGTGACAGACGGACAGACAGACAGACAGACGGACGGACAGCGGAGTCTTAGTAATAGGATGGATTAAAAGTTTTAAAAAGTGACCCTGAGACGTAACCGTTGCAACCAGTGACAGAAAAAAGGTGATGCACCCAAATACGTCACCACGCGTATCCTAAGTGGTTATGTATTTTTTTGCATTTATATGTTTAATGACGTTCAGTGAATGTATTTCTTCTTATACATAAAAATATGCATTGTTTCGAAGGATAGTAAAATTTGAGACATTTTGGGCCTTTGAGTTCCTCGACAACGCGAACGCTCAAGATTCAATAAAAGCACTCGTAATAAGTAATAACTGTGTAGCCTTGCATAATGCATACCTTTCTTTATGCACTTCTTTACAACGTGTGCCGGAGAGGAAAGGATTGATGTTTTTTTTTCTGGTTTTAGTCTTCCATCAATAGTATTCTCTCCCCACGGCACGGACGACGAACGCCTGGACCGAGCGCTGTCCGAGCGCATCCAGCAGCTGAGCTGGGTGGGGGAGAAACAGCTGGAGTGCCGTCTGGCGGAGCCCGAGCGCTGTCGACAGCTGCTCTACCGCGCTATCAACGGTCAGTCCCTCTATCTCTCTATAACACGCGCCACACACGTTTGCGTCTCTGAAGTTAGACTCAAATCGCCTCCCGTACAAATATCTGAACACGTCTCTAATGCATCGACAATATAGACGTGTTCAGATATTTGTGAGCACTTTGGCCGCTCCGATATATCTGATGGCGACTGTACACCCGTCGAACCCCTCTGATACCTCTGCGAAGCTATTAGTAGCAATAATAAATAAATATTATGGAACAATCTTACACAAATCGAATTATTCCCATAGTAAGCTCAATTAGGCTTGTGTTATGGGTAAAAGACGACGATATATATTTATTTATTTTTTTATACAACGACGGTGGCAAACAAGCTTACGGCCTGCGTGATGTTAAGCTGGTACCGTTTGTCCACTTGGACTCCCCTGTCGGGCCTTCGTGTTTCACGTGGAACATTCAATACTTTCGGAAACTCTGAGCCTTTTAGCATTGCACGGATGGTCTGCCTATGATTATTATATATTTATACGGACAGTAGTGTTCGCGTGAGCACAGTTGATCATCATCATAAAATATCAGCCGAAAGACGTCCTCCCACGAAGAGTGCCACAATGACCGGTCCTGCGCCACTCGCACCCAGCAGACTAAATTATTGATTAATAATAAAAAAAAACCTGTTTATAGAATTGCTGGGCATGGACAGCGCTCCGTCCCCTGGCGGCAAGCTGGCGCGCGTGCGGCGCTGCTGCCGCCACGTGCTGGCGCTGTGCGGGGCCCCGGCCTCCGCCGACGACCTGCTGCCTGCGCTCATATTCACTGTAAGTCATATTGCTGGGCATGGACAGCGCTCCGTCCCCTGGCGGCAAGCTGGCGCGCGTGCGGCGCTGCTGCCGCCACGTGCTGGCGCTGTGCGGGGCCCCGGCCTCCGCCGACGACCTGCTGCCTGCGCTCATATTCACTGTAAGTCATATTGCTGGGCATGGACAGCGCTCCGTCCCCTGGCGGCAAGCTGGCGCGCGTGCGGCGCTGCTGCCGCCACGTGCTGGCGCTGTGCGGGGCCCCGGCCTCCGCCGACGACCTGCTGCCTGCGCTCATATTCACTGTAAGTCATATTGCTGGGCATGGACAGCGCTCCGTCCCCTGGCGGCAAGCTGGCGCGCGTGCGGCGCTGCTGCCGCCACGTGCTGGCGCTGTGCGGGGCCCCGGCCTCCGCCGACGACCTGCTGCCTGCGCTCATATTCACTGTAAGTCATATTGCTGGGCATGGACAGCGCTCCGTCCCCTGGCGGCAAGCTGGCGCGCGTGCGGCGCTGCTGCCGCCACGTGCTGGCGCTGTGCGGGGCCCCGGCCTCCGCCGACGACCTGCTGCCTGCGCTCATATTCACTGTAAGTCATATTGCTGGGCATGCACAGCGCTCCGTCCCCTGGCGGCAAGCTGGCGCGCGTGCGGCGCTGCTGCCGCCACGTGCTGGCGCTGTGCGGGGCCCCGGCCTCCGCCGACGACCTGCTGCCTGCGCTCATATTCACTGTAAGTCATATTGCTGGGCATGGACAGCGCTCCGTCCCCTGGCGGCAAGCTGGCGCGCGTGCGGCGCTGCTGCCGCCACGTGCTGGCGCTGTGCGGGGCCCCGGCCTCCGCCGACGACCTGCTGCCTGCGCTCATATTCACTGTAAGTCATATTGCTGGGCATGGACAGCGCTCCGTCCCCTGGCGGCAAGCTGGCGCGCGTGCGGCGCTGCTGCCGCCACGTGCTGGCGCTGTGCGGGGCCCCGGCCTCCGCCGACGACCTGCTGCCTGTAATATATAAACCCGTATGCTGGGTTTATTATCGTTTTAAACCTTTCAAAGTTATTTGTCAAGTTGGCTAACTGTTCTTTTCGTGTAATATTCTGTCAGGAAGGAACCCCTGTTGTATTGGATAGCTTATCTGTGGACTCCAGTGTTGCCAGAGTTCGCGCCCGCTGACCAGCGACAAGGAGAAAAAAGGAATATCGCGTTGAACATTTACGAATCAATGATTAGATGTTTTGTTCGTCACGGGTTTCCATTTCATAATTCATAATCCACATAATTTATTGCATTTCTACTGTAGCGGATGACTAGATGTTTTCTTGTTTACAAATCAACACGACAGATTGTTGCAACAAGTTGGCGCGTCTACTTGAACTTCGGGGACCGGGTTTGAGAGAGCTGGCAATGTCGAAGTGTCAGATAGCGCACTTCCTATTTTATTTTGGTGTGCCGGAACACGTTTTCTGGGCGATTGCAGTATTTTCCTCGTAAGTATTGTTTAGAAGCCGTGTTAACTTCTTGGAAAAGCAGTAATTGCATAGACATGTTGTCAATTTTCAGTTTGCCGGTGTAATCAAGCCTTACAGGCAAGTTGATGCCAAGGTGCTGCAGGACTTGTGATTCTGGGCCGAGAATCCCTGTCTTAGTTTAGTTTTCTCTTTCAGGAATGGAGATCATGTCTAATTTAAGTTGCAGCTCGAGGGCGAGCTGGAATTTTACTCCCTCAACTCTTTTCCCTCGAAAAATTCTCCTAGGTGAGGGGGTGTAATATATAAACCCGTATGCTGGGTTTATTATCGTTTTAAACCTTTCAAAGTTATTTGTCAAGTTGGCTAACTGTTCTTTTCGTGTAATATTCTGTCAGGAAGGAACCCCTGTTGTATTGGATAGCTTATCTGTGGACTCCAGTGTTGCCAGAGTTCGCGCCCGCTGACCAGCGACAAGGAGAAAAAAGGAATATCGCGTTGAACATTTACGAATCAATGATTAGATGTTTTGTTCGTCACGGGTTTCCATTTCATAATTCATAATCCACATAATTTATTGCATTTCTACTGTAGCGGATGACTAGATGTTTTCTTGTTTACAAATCAACACGACAGATTGTTGCAACAAGTTGGCGCGTCTACTTGAACTTCGGGGACCGGGTTTGAGAGAGCTGGCAATGTCGAAGTGTCAGATAGCGCACTTCCTATTTTATTTTGGTGTGCCGGAACACGTTTTCTGGGCGATTGCAGTATTT
The DNA here is from genome assembly GCA_963854355.1 of Epinotia brunnichana. NCBI lineage: Eukaryota > Metazoa > Arthropoda > Insecta > Lepidoptera > Tortricidae > Epinotia > Epinotia brunnichana. Next base: position 31,394,153 of record OY977943.1, read on the forward strand.
TCCTCGTAAGTATTGTTTAGAAGCCGTGTTAACTTCTTGGAAAAGCAGTAATTGCATAGACATGTTGTCAATTTTCAGTTTGCCGGTGTAATCAAGCCTTACAGGCAAGTTGAGGCCGTGGTGCTCTCCCACGCGACTTGACCTGGCTGAATACCACCGTGTTGCGGTTAAATCGGCGAGCCACGGGAAGCAAGGCCAGGGCCATTGGTGGCGGAGTTGACATTTGTCAATACCCATCGACGTGGGACAATTTTCCTCCGACAGGTTAGTTTTGTACTGTACCATGGACCGTTTTATTCCCTTGATTATTGATTGCCGGCCCACAGACTACTCTTGAGCCCCGGCCCGCTATCTAGCCCCGTGCCCGCCCAGTTTGTACTTGCTATTCTTGGCTAACCGTCTCATCGCTTGATGGAAATTCCAGGAGGTGTTTGGTAGGGGCCTGATCGTGCCCGAAGCCACCCGCGCCAGCCGAGCCAGTACTCCCGTTGTCGGGAACGCTCCGTAGCACCGCCTGCGATGGAGATGCAGCTAAGCTCATAGCCTATTATTTTAACATTACCAAATGGTTCTAGCGCAATCGACCAAAGCGTCATCAAAATCCTACCCTTAACATTTGTTTTTATACCTAGTTAGCTTTTAGTGAGGACCTAGAACGAAATAAAAGCTTTGGGTTACCTTCAGACCTTCTTTCATTTGCCCTAGCACAAAGGAAACTAATTACATGCCTGCGCTCATATTCACTGTAAGTCATATTGCTGGGCATGGACAGCGCTCCGTCCCCTGGCGGCAAGCTGGCGCGCGTGCGGCGCTGCTGCCGCCACGTGCTGGCGCTGTGCGGGGCCCCGGCCTCCGCCGACGACCTGCTGCCTGCGCTCATATTGCTGGGCATGGACAGCGCTCCGTCCCCTGGCGGCAAGCTGGCGCGCGTGCGGCGCTGCTGCCGCCACGTGCTGGCGCTGTGCGGGGCCCCGGCCTCCGCTGACGACCTGCTGCCTGCGCTCATATTCACTGTAAGTCATATTGCTGGGCATGGACAGCGCTCCGTCCCCTGGCGGCAAGCTGGCGCGCGTGCGGCGCTGCTGCCGCCACGTGCTGGCGCTGTGCGGGGCCCCGGCCTCCGCCGACGACCTGCTGCCTGCGCTCATATTCACTGTAAGTCATATTGCTGGGCATGGACAGCGCTCCGTCCCCTGGCGGCAAGCTGGCGCGCGTGCGGCGCTGCTGCCGCCACGTGCTGGCGCTGTGCGGGGCCCCGGCCTCCGCCGACGACCTGCTGCCTGCGCTCATATTCACTGTAAGTCATATTGCTGGGCATGGACAGCGCTCCGTCCCCTGGCGGCAAGCTGGCGCGCGTGCGGCGCTGCTGCCGCCACGTGCTGGCGCTGTGCGGGGCCCCGGCCTCCGCCGACGACCTGCTGCCTGCGCTCATATTCACTGTAAGTCATATTGCTGGGCATGCACAGCGCTCCGTCCCCTGGCGGCAAGCTGGCGCGCGTGCGGCGCTGCTGCCGCCACGTGCTGGCGCTGTGCGGGGCCCCGGCCTCCGCCGACGACCTGCTGCCTGCGCTCATATTCACTGTAAGTCATATTGCTGGGCATGGACAGCGCTCCGTCCCCTGGCGGCAAGCTGGCGCGCGTGCGGCGCTGCTGCCGCCACGTGCTGGCGCTGTGCGGGGCCCCGGCCTCCGCCGACGACCTGCTGCCTGCGCTCATATTCACTGTAAGTCATATTGCTGGGCATGGACAGCGCTCCGTCCCCTGGCGGCAAGCTGGCGCGCGTGCGGCGCTGCTGCCGCCACGTGCTGGCGCTGTGCGGGGCCCCGGCCTCCGCCGACGACCTGCTGCCTGCGCTCATATTCACTGTAAGTCATATTGCTGGGCATGGACAGCGCTCCGTCCCCTGGCGGCAAGCTGGCGCGCGTGCGGCGCTGCTGCCGCCACGTGCTGGCGCTGTGCGGGGCCCCGGCCTCCGCCGACGACCTGCTGCCTGCGCTCATATTCACTGTAAGTCATATTGCTGGGCATGGACAGCGCTCCGTCCCCTGGCGGCAAGCTGGCGCGCGTGCGGCGCTGCTGCCGCCACGTGCTGGCGCTGTGCGGGGCCCCGGCCTCCGCCGACGACCTGCTGCCTGCGCTCATATTCACTGTAAGTCATATTGCTGGGCATGGACAGCGCTCCGTCCCCTGGCGGCAAGCTGGCGCGCGTGCGGCGCTGCTGCCGCCACGTGCTGGCGCTGTGCGGGGCCCCGGCCTCCGCCGACGACCTGCTGCCTGCGCTCATATTCACTGTAAGTCATATTGCTGGGCATGGACAGCGCTCCGTCCCCTGGCGGCAAGCTGGCGCGCGTGCGGCGCTGCTGCCGCCACGTGCTGGCGCTGTGCGGGGCCCCGGCCTCCGCCGACGACCTGCTGCCTGCGCTCATATTCACTGTAAGTCATATTGCTGGGCATGGACAGCGCTCCGTCCCCTGGCGGCAAGCTGGCGCGCGTACGAAAAAAATCTTAATAGTTTAGGACTAATAGTTTATCATCTTTGGTCTTTTAATTTTGAACTGTATTTTGGTGGGAAATCGGAAATATGACACCTCTTCTTTATGGTTTGATTTGTTTTTAATTTGTTTGCATTTGCCATTCGAACCAAACCGAATCCGGACCCGGACCAAATTCGAACTGTTTATTTTCATAAATAATACCAAGAATTGATATATAATTAAAACACACAATAGATGATGATCTATTATTATTGTAGTAAATAATTTATAATATAACACCCCAGGCCAAAAGTATGGAAACAAAGTTGTTTTCTTTGATATTTCGTGTTTCCATTATTTTAATGTGTATTAGTAATCAAAAACTTACCCCAAATTAATCAAAATACGCCCAACGTATAAAAAACACCGTAATATCTTGAAAACCAAGTAAATTTCTACTCAACCTCTTTAATTGCCTTTCTACAAAATGTTTTGCTTTTTGTAAGAATTTAATGTATATACTTTTAATATGTTCTATTATAATAAATTAATTATTTCGTAAATGGTTGTATATATTTGTTTATTTTAAATAAAAAAAACTCTTTTCGTGTGAAAATTAACGTTTTCTATTGTCATATACGCTTGTTTCCATACTTCTAGCCTGGGGTGTACAAATGTTAAATCGTAAATAAATACTTTTATTTCGTAATATTTGTTTTTTGAAGTTGGCACCACTGCAATATAGCGGCCGATTTAAAAAAAAGTTAAACAGTGCTTTTATGAAAAAATTATTTATAATGTACGCTAAACAGTGCGTTTATGTGCCACAGAGCATAGAGTTTCTCGACTACTTATTATTGGTGTCATTTTATTTGAGCTACAGCCACTCTCCTCCTGTACCGTTATCTGTCATTTATATAGATATTTGTATTGTATTGTTATTCCTATCACCAAAAAATAATCAGGCACTTCTGATATTTTCGGATGAAAATTTTAGAAGTGCCTGGTTACTTTTTTGGTGATAGAAATAACCTTCCTTAGCACCAGAAATAAGTTGGTGACTTTTCAGCTACGTCAATTATTTTTGAAAAATATAAACAGTTTCCTCACTTACGTTTTGAGTTTAGGACGGCGAATGAGACACTTTCCTTGATCCGTCTCATATTACAAAAAATACTTAAAATATCTGACCCTGGCAATGACAAATATAGCTGCTGCAGCTGTCAATATCATTGTCAGTGTCAGTTTACCACGGATTTTAAAGATATTTTTTGGTATATGTGAAGGATGAAGCAAAGTGTCTTATTCGCCGTCCTAAACCCAAAACGTAAGTGAGGAAACTGTTTATATTTTTCAAAAATAATTGACGCAGCTGAAAAGTCTGCAACTTTTTTCTGGTGCTAAGGAAGGTTATTCCTATAACCAAAAAAATAATCAGGCACCGTAAATCGATATCTTAAGAAAAAGACGTCGGTTTACGCTTGCTTCCTAGATCTTAGTCGCGTTTTTGATACCATAGACTATAGTTTACTATGGGAAAAGGTATCAAAGGACGGTGTGCCGCGAAAAGTAGCCAGTCTGTTGGGGTTCTGGTACGGGAACCAAACGAACAGCGTTAAATGGGGAAGTAGCAATTCGGACCCATATAAATTGAATTGTGGGGTTAGACAGGGTGGGCTGACATCGCCATTACTGTTTAATCTTTACATGAATGAACTGATAGAGGAGCTCAGCAGGGCCGCAGTCGGGTGTCACGTAGCTGGCGTATACGCCAATAATCTTAGCTACGCTGACGACATGGTTCTGCTGAGCCCTTCTATCACGGGACTGAGGATGCTGATATCCATATGCGAGCGTTATGCTGCACTGCACGGACTTAAATATAACGTGAAAAAATCCGAGACAATGGTATTTAAGTACGGCAATGGACCGGATGTAGTGCCGCCCGTTAGACTGAATGGGACTGAATTAAAAAATGTCAATAGTTTTAAGTATCTCGGACATATACTGACAGACAAACTTAAAGACGACGACGATCTCGAGAGGCAACGACGGGCCATTGCTATGCGAAGCAACATGTTGGCACGTCGGTTCGCTCACTGCTCTGACCAAGTGAAAATGACTGTTCGGGGCCTATTGCCAGGCGTTCTACACTAGTCACTTGTGGTACCATTACACGAAGCGGTCGTTCAGCAGACTCAGAGTACAGTACAACAACGCGTTTCGTGTGATGTTACGGCTGCCGTGGCGGTGTAGCGCGTCTGGTATGTTCGCCGCGAACAGAGTGGACGACTTCTACGCTATTATGCGTAAGAGGCACTGGTCCTTTGTCAGGAGAGTGAGCGAATCGACAAACAGTATTGTTAAGGTAGTGTGCACAACATGCTACCTAACGAGTAAGATGTCAACGACACTTTTTCTGTGATTGGAAATTAATTTAAATTTTATTTTAATTACATCCTAATTGTATATTTTTGATTTTTAATGTAACCAATGTAATTTTATGGGTTAATACCTAAATAAATAACTAATTTATTATTAAAGTTTTAACCCATTCCCAATTGCAATAAGTAAAATGATCCCCTTTGTGTGCAGGTACTAAAAGCGAACCCACCTCGTCTCGTGAGCAACATTAACTTTGTGACGCGGTTCTGCAACGCGCAGCGCCTCATGACCGGAGAGGGCGGCTACTACTTCACCAACCTGGTAATTATTTATGCCCTTATTCACAAACGTCCATTAAACCTATTTTAGCTCAAATGCCGTTAAAAATCGTTTATCAGAAATCCTGTTCGTGAGAAAGGGACAAAACACAATTTAGTTAACAGAGGTTTGTTAAGTTTTATGACAAAGGAAGGATGCATGCCTTTGGGGAATTCATATTATAAAGAAATTACAAAAAGAAAACTATGAGTCACGACAAATCAAAGACATAAAAATTAAAGTACTGAAAGGAATTTATTAACTCGGGTGAGACTTGGATAGCTTAGTGGAAAAAGCACCTATCCTCTTGTAATATCATTGAACTTTTACGTTATAATTATGGTGTTTTGTTTACTAAAGCAATGGTTTTCGTGTCCAGTGTTGCGCCGTGTCGTTCATCGAGAACCTCACAGCGGAGTCCCTCAACATGGACAAGAAGGAGTTCGACGGGTACATGGCCATGCCGGCCTCCATCGGAGGCAGCGCCTGGGTAAGTAAGCGTTGCAATACGGTATTTGACTAATACACTACATGGCCATGCCGGCCTCCATCGGAGGCAGCGCCTGGGTAAGTAAGCGTTGCAATACGGTATTTGACTAATACACTACATGGCCATGCCGGCCTCCATCGGAGGCAGCGCCTGGGTAAGTAAGCGTTGCAATACGGTATTTGACTAATACACTACATGGCCATGCCGGCCTCCATCGGAGGCAGCGCCTGGGTAAGTAAGCGTTGCAATACGGTATTTGACTAATACACTACATGGCCATGCCGGCCTCCATCGGAGGCAGCGCCTGGGTAAGTAAGCGTTGCAATACGGTATTTGACTAATACACTACATGGCCATGCCGGCCTCCATCGGAGGCAGCGCCTGGGTAAGTAAGCGTTGCAATACGGTATTTGACTAATACACTACATGGCCATGCCGGCCTCCATCGGAGGCAGCGCCTGGGTAAGTAAGCGTTGCAATACGGTATTTGACTAATACACTACATGACCATGCCGGCCTATATCGGAGGCAGCGCCTGGGTAAGTAAGCGTTGCAATACGGTATTTGACTAATACACTACATGGCCATGCCGGCCTCCATCGGAGGCAGCGCCTGGGTAAGTAAGCGTTGCAATACGGTATTTGACGAATACACTACATGGCCATGCCGGCCTCCATCGGAGGCAGCGCCTGGGTAAGTAAGCGTTGCAATACGGTATTTGACTAATACACTACATGGCCATGCCGGCCTCTATCGGAGGCAGCGCCTGGGTAAGTAAGCGTTGCAATACGGTATTTGACTAATACACTACATGGCCATGCCGGCCTCTATCGGAGGCAGCGCCTGGGTAAGTAAGCGTTGCAATACGGTATTTGACTAATACACTACATGGCCATGCCGGCCTCCATCGGAGGCAGCGCCTGGGTAAGTAAGCGTTGCAATACGGTATTTGACTAATACACTACATGGCCATGCCGGCCTCTATCGGAGGCAGCGCCTGGGTAAGTAAGCGTTGCAATACGGTATTTGACTAATACACTACATGGCCATGCCGGCCTCTATCGGAGGCAGCGCCTGGGTAAGTAAGCGTTGCAATACGGTATTTGACTAATACACTACATGGCCATGCCGGCCTCCATCGGAGGCAGCGCCTGGGTAAGTAAGCGTTGCAATACGGTATTTGACTAATACACTACATGGCCATGCCGGCCTCTATCGGAGGCAGCGCCTGGGTAAGTAAGCGTTGCAATACGGTATTTGACTAATACACTACATGGCCATGCCGGCCTCCATCGGAGGCAGCGCCTGGGTAAGTAAGCGTTGCAATACGGTATTTGACTAATACACTACATGGCCATGCCGGCCTCCATCGGAGGCAGCGCCTGGGTAAGTAAGCGTTGCAATACGGTATTTGACTAATACACTACATGACCATGCCGGCCTATATCGGAGGCAGCGCCTGGGTAAGTAAGCGTTGCAATACGGTATTTGACTAATACACTACATGGCCATGCCGGCCTCCATCGGAGGCAGCGCCTGGGTAAGTAAGCGTTGCAATACGGTATTTGACGAATACACTACATGGCCATGCCGGCCTCCATCGGAGGCAGCGCCTGGGTAAGTAAGCGTTGCAATACGGTATTTGACTAATACACTACATGGCCATGCCGGCCTCCATCGGAGGCAGCGCCTGGGTAAGTAAGCGTTGCAATACGGTATTTGACTAATACACTACATGGCCATGCCGGCCTCTATCGGAGGCAGCGCCTGGGTAAGTAAGCGTTGCAATACGGTATTTGACTAATACACTACATGGCCATGCCGGCCTCTATCGGAGGCAGCGCCTGGGTAAGTAAGCGTTGCAATACGGTATTTGACTAATACACTACATGGCCATGCCGGCCTCCATCGGAGGCAGCGCCTGGGTAAGTAAGCGTTGCAATACGGTATTTGACTAATACACTACATGGCCATGCCGGCCTCTATCGGAGGCAGCGCCTGGGTAAGTAAGCGTTGCAATACGGTATTTGACTAATACACTACATGGCCATGCCGGCCTCCATCGGAGGCAGCGCCTGGGTAAGTAAGCGTTGCAATACGGTATTTGACTAATACACTACATGGCCATGCCGGCCTCTATCGGAGGCAGCGCCTGGGTAAGTAAGCGTTGCAATACGGTATTTGACTAATACACTACATGGCCATGCCGGCCTCCATCGGAGGCAGCGCCTGGGTAAGTAAGCGTTGCAATACGGTATTTGACTAATACACTACATGGCCATGCCGGCCTCTATCGGAGGCAGCGCCTGGGTAAGTAAGCGTTGCAATACGGTATTTGACTAATACACTACATGGCCATGCCGGCCTCCATCGGAGGCAGCGCCTGGGTAAGTAAGCGTTGCAATACGGTATTTGACTAATACACTACATGGCCATGCCGGCCTCTATCGGAGGCAGCGCCTGGGTAAGTAAGCGTTGCAATACGGTATTTGACTTATACACTACATGGCCATGCCGGCCTCCATCGGAGGCAGCGCCTGGGTAAGTAAGCGTTGCAATACGGTATTTGACTAATACACTACATGGCCATGCCGGCCTCTATCGGAGGCAGCGCCTGGGTAAGTAAGCGTTGCAATACGGTATTTGACTAATACACTACATGGCCATGCCGGCCTCCATCGGAGGCAGCGCCTGGGTAAGTAAGCGTTGCAATACGGTATTTGATGAATACACTACATGGCCATGCCGGCCTCCATCGGAGGCAGCGCCTGGGTAAGTAAGCGTTGCAATACGGTATTTGACTAATACACTACATGGCCATGCCGGCCTCCATCGGAGGCAGCGCCTGGGTAAGTATGCGTTGCAATACGGCATTTGACTAATACACTACATGGCCATGCCGGCCTCTATCGGAGGCAGCGCCTGGGTAAGTAAGCGTTGCAATACGGTATTTGACTAATACACTACATGGCCATGCCGGCCTCCATCGGAGGCAGCGCCTGGGTAAGTAAGCGTTGCAATACGGTATTTGACTAATACACTACATGGCCATGCCGGCCTCCATCGGAGGCAGCGCCTGGGTAAGTAAGCGTTGCAATACGGTATTTGACTAATACACTACATGGCCATGCCGGCCTCCATCGGAGGCAGCGCCTGGGTAAGTAAGCGTTGCAATACGGTATTTGACTAATACACTACATGGCCATGCCGGCCTCCATCGGAGGCAGCGCCTGGGTAAGTAAGCGTTGCAATACGGTATTTGACTAATACACTACATGGCCATGCCGGCATCCATCGGAGGCAGCGCCTGGGTAAGTAAGCGTTGCAATACGGTATTTGACTAATACACTACATGGCCATGCCGGCCTCTATCGGAGGCAGCGCCTGGGTAAGTAAGCGTTGCAATACGGTATTTGACTAATACACTACATGGCCATGCCGGCCTCCATCGGAGGCAGCGCCTGGGTAAGTAAGCGTTGCAATACGGAATTTGACTAATACACTATATGGCCATGCCGGCCTCCATCGGAGGCAGCGCCTGGGTAAGTAAGCGTTGCAATACGGTATTTGACTAATACACTACATGGCCATGCCGGCCTCCATCGGAGGCAGCGCCTGGGTAAGTAAGCGTTGCAATACGGTATTTGACTAATACACTACATGGCCATGCCGGCCTCCATCGGAGGCAGCGCCTGGGTAAGTAAGCGTTGCAATACGGTATTTGACTAATACACTACATGGCCATGCCGGCCTCCATCGGAGGTAGCGCCTGGGTAAGTAAGCGTTGCAATACGGTATTTGACTAATACACTACATGGCCATGCCGGCCTCCATCGGAGGCAGCGCCTGGGTAAGTAAGCGTTGCAATACGGTATTTGACTAATACACTACATGGCCATGCCGGCCTCCATCGGAGGCAGCGCCTGGGTAAGTAAGCGTTGCAATACGGTATTTGACTAATACACTACATGGCCATGCCGGCCTCCATCGGAGGCAGCGCCTGGGTAAGTAAGCGTTGCAATACGGTATTTGACTAATACACTACATGGCCATGCCGGCCTCCATCGGAGGCAGCGCCTGGGTAAGTAAGCGTTGCAATACGGTATTTGACTAATACACTACATGGCCATGCCGGCCTCCATCGGAGGCAGCGCCTGGGTAAGTAAGCGTTGCAATACGGTATTTGACTAATACACTACATGGCCATGCCGGCCTCCATCGGAGGCAGCGCCTGGGTAAGTAAGCGTTGCAATACGGTATTTGACTAATACACTACATGGCCATGCCGGCCTCCATCGGAGGCAGCGCCTGGGTAAGTAAGCGTTGCAATACGGTATTTGACTAATACACTACATGGCCATGCCGGCCTCCATCGGAGGCAGCGCCTGGGTAAGTAAGCGTTGCAATACGGTATTTGACTAATACACTACATGGCCATGCCGGCCTCCATCGGAGGCAGCGCCTGGGTAAGTAAGCGTTGCAATACGGTATTTGACTAATACACTACATGGCCATGCCGGCCTCCATCGGAGGCAGCGCCTGGGTAAGTAAGCGTTGCAATACGGTATTTGACTAATACACTACATGGCCATGCCGGCCTCCATCGGAGGCAGCTCCTGGGTAAGTAAGCGTTGCAATACGGTATTTGACTAATACACTACATGGCCATGCCGGCCTCCATCGGAGGCAGCGCCTGGGTAAGTAAGCGTTGCAATACGGTATTTGACTAATACACTACATGGCGATGCCGGCCTCCATCGGAGGCAGCGCCTGGGTAAGTAAGCGTTGCAATACGGTATTTGACTAATACACTACATGGCCATGCCGGCCTCCATCGGAGGCAGCTCCTGGGTAAGTAAGCGTTGCAATACGGTATTTGACTAATACACTACATGGCCATGCCGGCCTCCATCGGAGGCAGCTCCTGGGTAAGTAAGCGTTGCAATACGGTATTTGACTAATACACTACATGGCCATGCCGGCCTCCATCGGAGGCAGCGCCTGGGTAAGTAAGCGTTGCAATACGGTATTTGACTAATACACTACATGGCGATGCCGGCCTCCATCGGAGGCAGCGCCTGGGTAAGTAAGCGTTGCAATACGGTATTTGACTAATACACTACATGGCGATGCCGGCCTCCATCGGAGGCAGCGCCTGGGTAAGTAAGCGTTACAATACGGTATTTGACTAATACACTGCCCAAAAGTGTCTAGGGATCAAAAGTACGTTTTAGAGTATAAATGGGGAACTTGCATGGGACTTCAATTTCGAACAAATTGCATTCAATTTATGCGGATTATTGCGGATATACGTAGAGATATCATACAAAAGAAAAAAACGATGGTATTAGTTTTAAAATGACGAAAAAAAAACAATTTTTCTATAAAATACCATAACAGTTACACAGAATATTCAATTCGAAATGATATTTTGTATGACAAGTAGACGCAAATTTTGTGGAGATAATTGCAAATTAATGACCACCTCCATAGTAAACCCGCCGAGAATATAAGTTGTGACGTCATTGCATAAGCCCGTTTAATACAATTAATATAGAGCATTTTGAAGGGTTGAAGTGTGTTGTGGGCGATGGGCTAGCAACCTATCACTGCGACATCACATTTTGTCGATTTTTTATACCCACATTTATGCTAAAAGTGGCACTGGAACACAAGTTTCGTGTGCTCTGCCTACCCCTTTTAGGGATAAAGGCGTGATTGTATGTATGTATGTATGTATAGAGCATTTTCGGGGGGACGTCACAATCAAACAACGTCCTTGTTGTTAGTTTTTATCACTTTAAAAATCATAAAATAGCAAACGTAAGTGAAAAGATTGATACTTACCGGGTATTTTCGTAATGTTTACCTGTTGCTAATGAAAAGCCATTTATTTTCACTGTTGTCTAATACCCTATTGTTTTCTAGCATTTTCTGAGTCTGTGGGAAAGGTTTTCGCCCGACTACGGCAGAGCCGAAAGGAAGGGATATGTTTTAGCATTTTATGTTTATAAATTAAAAAATAAAGATTTTGATAAATGAGGTGTCAATCGATTCGAAATTATACAGGCGACATAGGCTACCTTTTGCATAGGTATAAAAAAAAAAATTACTTTTCCGTATTTGGGTTGCAGTTTTTTGAACTGTTTACTGTGTTTTACTTGTTTCATTATATGTACGGTATGTACCTGTAAAAGCAGGCACTAAAACTCCCAATATTCTGAAGTAAGATTTACTAGTTTATCAGTCCCAATAATCTCATTGATTAATTCCCTTAGCTTTGTAAAGCCACAAGGCAAAATCATTTTCAATTCGAGGAGAGTTGAGACGAAAATTGGTTTTGTTCGATTTTAAAATATATTATATATTTTACACTATTGTTTCAAATGTCACAGCCAGTTTTTCTTGTTTGACTAGGAGTATCATGAATTCATGATTATGAATATTAATTGCTTTCAATGGAATACATTTATTTAAAACGCAAACAAATATGTATAGTAAAGTAAGGGTAACTATACTAAATTAACGAAATAAAATATATTTACAAATAATATGATTTAATTGACGCAAAAAATGCATAAAATATACTTATTAGGTGAGCGGAAAAAATAGAAACTCGCGCGCCTTGCAATATTGAGGCACCATTTTTAATAAGTATTAATAACTCAAGTCTTGTACAAAATAATTAACCTAAAAAACAAAAATGATTTGGGCTCGTCCGGGATTTGAACCCGGGACCTCTCGCACCCTAAGCGAAAATCATACCCCTAGACCAACGAGCCAGCTGAGATACTCGTCGAAATATGCGAACAGTTTGCTCTGTTATCACGGCCTTTCGCCGCGGCAAGTGAAAGGTGAACAAACGTGTAAGCATTTCGGCTGTGAGACCATGCGATATTCAACCTTAATATATATAGTCCTCCTCATCGATTTCGATGACGGCGACCCTAGCAATTACGGATTTGCCCCATTGTGAGTTCTAATGTGGCTGGCTAGGCCAAACTTACTCTTAAAAACTCTATTGCATGGGGGACAGTAGAGTTGGCCAGTTGTGTTATAGGTGTACACGTATGAAGGTTTAGGCCTCTCTTTTCGCAATTGGCGTTTTGTGTCTAAGGTTGTTAAGCGGTTTCGTTCAAAATATTTAACCTTACGAAAGATGGTAGATCGCCAAGATGACCTGTTTGCAGCTAGCTCCTCCCAATTCGCAGGATCGATAGCGCAGGCGTTCAGATGTCGTTTGAGCACGTCCTTATAGCGTAAATGCTGACCGCCGTGCTTCCGCTTACCGTTATTCCAACGCACGACAAGATCATTTTATTGGGAGATTTTAACGCTCGAGTTGGCAATGACTATGATCTTTGGAACGGTGTCCTCGGCAAACATGGTGTTGGAAAGTGCAATGATAATAGATCTTGTCTTTTATCGCTGTGTGCTGAATTTGAGCTTGGCATCACTAACACTTTCTTCCGCCTTGCCGATAAACATAAGACCTCGTGGATTCTAGGTCTAAGCATTGGCATTTATTTATTTATTGAACAATAAAAATGTGCAACATAACAGTATTAACCAAAACGTTACAGCGATTCAACTTAACCTAAATTACTAAACAAAATCAAGTACCTACTAACTAGAAACTAAAACTAAAAACAATCCATGCGTCTCTCTAGCATCTTCTAGACTACGTCATCGTCCGCCGCAAAGACCTACGTGACGTTCTCATAACGAGGGCGATGCGTGGGACGCTGGGCTGGACTGATCACCGTCTCATCAGATCGAAGATCCAATTATTGCTTAAAGCTCCACGACGTGCACATCACAAAATCCCATCAAAAGTGGCCTTCTCTAATCTCATCACCTCTCCAGAGCTAGGCAATACACTGGACTCAGCTTTTGCTTCCTGCGCACCGCAGACGCAGTTTTTCACAACTAACGACGAGTGGCGATACTTAGCAAAGAACCTGCATGTCTGCGCCTTAGATACAATTGGCAAACCAAGAAAAAGAAATCAAGATTGGTTTGACGCATCAGATAACGCTATCCGAGAGCTTGTAGAAAGGCACAGACACGACTCTGCGGATGCCCGTCGCTCAAAGGAAGCTCATCACAATCTCAGAGCCAAGGTTCGCGAACTGAAAGATAGTTGGTGGAAGGAGAAAGCTGCTGAATTACAGCACTGCGCTGATACTCATCAGACTGGTAAGTTCTTCGAAGGCATTTTTGGCCCACGAGTCAGAAAAACAGCTCCCATCTACTCTAAAGATAGGCAAAACCGAGTTACGGATTAAAATGCCGTATTAAAGCGTTGGGCGGAGCATTTCAACGATGTTTTGATCCCACGGCGCTCAGTGCTAATCTATCTTATATAAACTCGCTCGAACAACTACCAGTCTGTCAAACTCTAGACGAGCCACCGACCTTCGAAGAGTTCGTGGAGGCAATTAAGCGTCTCAAGAACTCAAAAACACCTGGTATGGACCAACTTCCAGCCGAAATTGACAAATACAGTGGGCAAAACATTGTTAACAGGCTGTACTATCTTGCCTTAAGAGTGTGGAACAATGAAGAGGTGCCTCAGGACTGGCGGGACGCGGTAATTTGCAAGCTGTACAAAGGGAAGGGAGATGTCTCCGATTGCAGCTCTTACCGAGGTATATCACTTGCTATTCCTTGTTACCGCTAATAATAATAAGCATAAAAAATAAAATCATATGTAGATTGTACACATAATATAGATACCAAAACATAATTATAAAGAGTGTATATTCGCCAACAAACTGTTATGCAGTTTGGCGAAGATTTAGATTAAGTCTATCGTAATTTTTGTTGAGTAAGAAATAAATTAAAAAAATATATATCGCTTCTCTCTAGTGCCGGTAAAATTCTTGCACATATAATCAACGCGCGCTTAAGCAAATTAACCGAACAACTGCTCCCAGAAAGTCAATGTGGATTCCGTCCAAGTAGGGGAACCATTGACGCTATTGCGGTTGTAAGGCAATTACAAGAAAAACGCCTAGAACATCAACGGCCACTCTACATGTGCTTTGTGGACCTAGAAAAAGCATTTGATAGAGTACCGCGTGAGGCACTCTGGCTTGTCCTTCAAAAATCTGGCTGTCCAAAGAAGTTCGTAAACCTGAGTCGCCAATTTCACATTGGCATGAAAGCACAGGTTCAACACGAAAACGAACTATCCGAGGAGATCCAGATTACAAGCGGAGTCAAACTAGGTTGTGTCATGGCACCCACACTCTTTGCTATGTATTTTTGAGTTTTCATGAGAGACGCTTTACAGCATCAGATTCAGTTGAGTTTCAGAACTGAAAGAGGTGTTTTTGATGTGTCAAGGTTTAGAGCGAAGTCCAAAGTGCAGAGGATCTCCATACTAGAGATACTTTATGCTGATGACGTATGCCTTATGTCCGACAATATTGTAAATCTCCAGGGCTACGTTGACGCGCTAAACCAATCTTGCCAACATATCGGCCTGGTTATAAGT
Organism: Epinotia brunnichana; assembly: GCA_963854355.1. Classification (NCBI taxonomy): domain Eukaryota; kingdom Metazoa; phylum Arthropoda; class Insecta; order Lepidoptera; family Tortricidae; genus Epinotia; species Epinotia brunnichana. The sequence goes on from OY977943.1 coordinate 31,409,322, forward strand.
GCTCCCAAAACTCAGGTCCTCGAGCAACCACCAAGAGGAAATGAAAGCGATCCAGCAGAAATAAATCTAAATGGGAAACAATTAGACGAAGTCTGTCACTTTAAATACCTTGAGAGCACTATCCGAAATGATAACACCTTAGCTTCGGAAATACCATCACGCATCGCCAACGCCGCTGCCAATTTCGGGCGACTCAATGATCGTGTCTGGAAGACCCATGATCTCAAGTTAGAGACAAAGATCAGCGTGTACAAAGCTCTAATCATCCGTCCTTTTATACGGAGCAGAGACATGGTGCCTCTACAAACCAGACATTAAAAAGCTAGACACTTACCACCTCAGGTGTCTAAGACACATTCTGAAGATCAAGTGGCAGGACCGAGTTCCTAACTCTGAGGTTCTGCGTCGCTCCGGAATGTACGGCATGGAAGCTCTTCTAATGCAACGTCAGCTCAGGTGGAGTGGGCATGTCCTTCGAATGGACGACCACCGCTTGCCTAAAGCTGTATTCTACTCAGAATTAGCCAACGGTAAGCGGAAGGATCATGAATTCATGATTATGAATATTAATTGCTTTCAATGGAATTATTTAAAACGCAAACAAATAAGTATAGTAAAGTAAGGGTAACTATACTAAATTAACGAAATAAAATATATTTACAAATAATATGATTTAATTGACGCAAAAAATGCATAAAATATACTTATTAGGTGAGCGGAAAAAATAGAAATTCGCGCGCCTTGCAATATTGAGGCACCATTTTTAATAAATAAATAAATATTACGGGACAATCTTACACAAATCAACCTAGACCCACGGTAAGCTCAGTAAGGCTTGTGTTGTGGGTACTAGGCGATGATATATATAATAGATACATACATATACATACTTATTTACATATATAACATCCATAACTCAGGAACAAATATTCGTAATAAGTATTAATAACTCAAGTCTTAAGTTGTCGCGTTATTTTAGGGTCTTTGTGTACCTATTAGGGTTTGCTAAAAGACTTGGCTTTGAAATAAGTAGACAAAGATTCGTGCAATAAAAATGTATAATAAAAAAAAACTAAATTGTGAACTGTTTTAAAAAATTAGGGTCGTAGGTAAAAAAAAACTAAATTCACACAGACAGTCCCGGTTCTGTCCCTACGGATTCGGTACTCTCGCCTGGGAAACGTGACGTAGCTGGTGCTCGCGGGCGCTCGCAATTCTGGCCGACTGTTTCGTGCGGCGACCCGCAGAGGTCATACAAGGTGACGGGGAGGTCATACAAGGTGACGGGTGCGTTCCCAGCCTCGTGGCGACGTACCGCTGGTGTAGGCCGTGGCTGCGGTGGTTTCTCCACCCAACTTATTAGCCCGAACTTTGGACCCCAAATTGGGGTTTAACAACACTCGTGACAAACATTTACCTACTTATTTAATAGGTACAAGTATTACACTACACGAGGAACGTGTAGAGACGATCACTATTAATTTCGGTTACGTTTTATAAAAAAATTGTATTAGAGACCGAATAAATATATGTGACGTGCGTTCCACTCGGTAGCAGCTCAGGACTCTCGCGCCGGCGCGGAGATGCACGATGCGCAATAATGCATTCCTTGACTGGATAAAAACTTGTTTCCAAGGGTGCTAAGACTACGCGCAGCGCGAGCGGAAAAACGACGTCAATGGATTCATGTTACATTTTAACGTATAGATACTTTTAAGGTTGTAAATTTGTATATATTTGATTATAACATTAGTTTTAAGTATTGTATATATTTGTTTTTTACTAATAATATGAACAATAGTCTTATACATGTAACGATAACGTTACATTACCCCCCGCGTCTCGGGAAGGGTTTTAGTCTTAATTAAAACCCGCTTAATCAGTTAATCTAGCATTTACTCATTCATTCTATCATCTTACATACATTCTTTCAAAATTCCATTCCCGATGCTCTGTCTCGTGCTGTCCCAGTTGCAGCTATATCTCTGTCGGGCGCAATACAATCTACTAAGGACGATTGGTACATAAAGACTTATAACGGCTGTCTTAATTCTCCAACCCAGTTTCCAAATTTCATAATTAAAAATAACTCATTATTTCGGCTTTCTAAAACTAAATCACATCTCATGTCAGAATTCGAGTGGAAGGAAGTAGTTCCCATTGAGTTTCACGACCAGATTATTGCTGCAAACCATTCGGTACCGACCGCTGGACATCTCGGCATATTTAAAACTTACCGTCGCCTGTCCTTATCCTATTATTGGCCCGGGATGCACCATAGTGTAGTTCAGTTTGTAGGATCGTGTTCCCACGTTGGGCGCCAGTGTCGCGTTATTTTAGGGTCTTTGTGTACCTATTAGGGTTTGCTAAAAGACTTGGCTTTGAAATAAGTAGACAAAGATTCGTGCAATAAAAATGTATAATAAAAAAAAACTAAATTGTGAACTGTTTTAAAAAATTAGGGTCGTAGGTAAAAAAAAACTAAATTCACACAGACAGTCCCGGTTCTGTCCCTACGGATTCGGTACTCTCGCCTGGGAAACGTGACGTAGCTGGTGCTCGCGGGCGCTCGCAATTCTGGCCGACTGTTTCGTGCGGCGACCCGCAGAGGTCATACAAGGTGACGGGGAGGTCATACAAGGTGACGGGTGCGTTCCCAGCCTCGTGGCGACGTACCGCTGGTGTAGGCCGTGGCTGCGGTGGTTTCTCCACCCAACTTATTAGCCCGAACTTTGGACCCCAAATTGGGGTTTAACAACACTCGTGACAAACATTTACCTACTTATTTAATAGGTACAAGTATTACACTACACGAGGAACGTTTAGAGACGATCACTATTAATTTCGGTTACGTTTTATAAAAAAATTGTATTAGAGACCGAATAAATATATGTGACGTGCGTTCCACTCGGTAGCAGCTCAGGACTCTCGCCCCGGCGCGGAGATGCACGATGCGCAATAATGCATTCCTTGACTGGATAAAAACTTGTTTCCAAGGGTGCTAAGACTACGCGCAGCGCGAGCGGAAAAACGACGTCAATGGATTCATGTTACATTTTAACGTATAGATACTTTTAAGGTTGTAAATTTGTATATATTTGATTATAACATTAGTTTCAAGTATTGTATATATTTGTTTTTTACTAATAATATGAACAATAGTCTTATACATGTAACGATAACGTTACAAAGTGTACAAAATAACTAACCTAAAAAACAAAAATTATTTGGGCTCGTCCGGGATTTGAACCCGGGACCTCTCGCACCCTAAGCGAAAATCATACCCCTAGACCAACGAGCCAGCTGAGATACTCGTCGAAATATGCGAACAGTTTGCTCTGTTATCACGGCCTTTCGCCGCGGCAAGTGAAAGGTGAACAAACGTGTAAGCATTTCGGCTGTGGGACCATGCGATATTCAACCTTAACACTTACGTAACAAGTTCAACTTTGGTACGCACGGGCTTCTGCCCGCGCTTTAGTACGCGTGTGTTTATAAATTATAATATTAGTGGGATTAAAAATGAGACGTTATCTAGTTTTTATCAATACCACTGTAACAGAAGCGTAACATTTATTCATAATGGTAGTTATCAGGAGTTACATAATGATTATAGAGTATCTATAACCAAATCACCGCTTTGCGGGACAGCGACAGCGGCAGCGTTGGTATGGGAGGCCGCTGGTCGTAGAATCTAAAATAATGTCAAACTATCTATAATGTTAAAATTTATAACAAGGTGTCACTATATCGATAGTAAACCAACAAACTATACTACCTTTCGTCTCCCAGCGACCTATATATGGATCAAAAGGATTGACAGCCATGGGAATTTAACATGCAACTGACCCATTTATATAGTGGGTTAGTGGGATTCTAGGCCCAGCTCCAGCCGATTGCCGAGAACCCTAGGGTTAAAACAAATTGTAAATTACAAAAAAAATATCAAAATCATCAAAGGTTCAAATAACAAAATCATCACCTCATCTTGATTTTAGTATATCATTGTAAAATGCGCAATGACATTAATTCTATTCTATTATATCTCTAACGTTAAATATGTTTCTGTCAGCTTTATGTTTGCCCAACCTTTTTTTTCTACTCGAAATCTTATTGTAAATGCTATCTGTAAACCGCACTCGCAGTTTTGGTCACTGACGGAAAGCCTCGATTTAAGGCGACGTAGGTTCGTGGTCTTCTCTCCCTCTCACTGAACATAAGCGTGAGCGAGATGGAAGTGCGTGTTTGGAAGCGCGGATTTCATGTTTTTTAATTTTATTTTTTTGTGCGTTATAGTATATAAAAAAATAATAGCTGATTTCCCTCAAACATAATATTGCCGATTTTTAGAACCAATTTTAATATGTTTAGCTGTTGTGCATAATTTGTTACGATTTTTTTAAGTGTATTTTAGACCTATGTTCGTGATTTTTTTCTATCGAGTGAAAGTTAAAAACTCAGGATTCGAATAGCTGATTTCTCTTGAGAAAGGCTTCAAGATTGCTAATAAAATTTAGGGCAGCCGTATTATAATCCAAACAAGAGCTACGATTTTTTTTAAATCCGTTTTTGGAGCTCACGTCGCCTTAATGTAATATTTGTTTTTTAACCGACTTCAAAAAAAAGGAGGAGTTTTTTTTAACTCAGAACTCCGTCATTTATGAACTGATTCGAACAATTCTTTTTTTAATTGAAAGTATATGCTTCCTGATTGGTCCCATTGGTTTTAAAACTCCCGTTGCATAATGGGAACCATGTGGAATGGGCTTGTGACCTGAAATTTGTTTACGATGCCATTCGAACCAGTTTTTGTAGATGAACAAATGTTTGTATGGAAGCAACTACATTTAAAGGACATTAATACCCAAAAAATCGAGTTAAAGACGGACCTCGCTGACAGCAGCCGAAACGTTTCATACTGATTGGCTTTAAAGTATGACGTCACACCGTGCAATTTGTACTAACCGTTGCATGAAAAATTAAGTAAATTGCTGTTTCGGTCGCGAAATACTGCGTTTAGGTCCATAGTTGTCATACTAATTTGTTTCTATAAAAGCGTAAGGATTCTATTGGTACCTTTAAATTTACTCTTGGACAATAAATAAAAAAACTTTTTTTTCTAAACTTTCAAGGTTCATATCTTTTTATGATTTGAATTATATTTAGTAATTTATACTTTATTACAATCATTTGATGGTTTACTATCCATTTAGCAACACGACGTTATCAATTTTAACACCACGCAACAAGCCTATTGAGGGAACTCCTCAAATATATTAGGCACGCGTGTAAGTAAATTCGGTATTTTCTATTATAACTCGTGTACACTCGGAAATCATAAATCTGGTGAAGTGGAAGTGATGATGAAGACCACAGATGGCTTGTGGAACTTCTTAATGATGTACCTACTTCAAACTATAAAATTACATCACAGATTCTGATATGATTCCGTTGAAATAGCAAACAATTAAGTGCCAAAGGTAATCCTGAGATCCGTGAGGAATCGACGGAAGTACTCAAATATTATCGGCCCACAATCCACGTACAGCGATTTGGTTTTTTTCTCTAATAATCAACGCATTTGCTCTCGGAAATCAAATCAGTTGGTAAATTGGAAAAAAATGTGGATATGTTGGTAAATTGGAAAAAAAATGTGGATATGTTCATCTGGCGGAGTACTGAATTGAAGTTGGTTAAAACTTCGTTTTTAAAGTAAATTATGTGAAATAAACTATTTTGTATTAGTATTTTATATTTCTGACTATCTTTTGTCGCCAGGCCGCAGCGCTGTCCCTATGCGCGGAGCTACGCGAGGCGGATGAACATGCGTCGCTCACGCAGAAACTGCTTGCGCAGGCGCAGGACATCCAGCGGAAAGCTGACGAGTTCGCCACAAATGCGGAGACCTTCGAGGTAAATACTTACAAGACACATAGTCTTATATACCTAGACGGTTCATCGCTGACACGAAAATGCTGGCTATATGTAGATGGCGTTACTAGTCTATAGTCCCAGCATAGACAAGCAACGCCATCTACATGCCATAGCCAGTATTTTAGTTTCAGGGATGAGCCGTGATATAGGGCACCTCATAGACAGAGATGTACAAAATGGTTTACGAAAAGTATTTAAATACAAAAATGCAAATACTTTTTCTATTTACTATTTGAAATGCAAAATACTAAATAGTTTTGCTTTTTGTATTTCAAATACAAAATAGGTATTTTAAAAATAGTAAATACTTTTTACGCAAAATTATTTTTTTTCTTTTTTATCCAAGGATTTTAAAATGACTAGGTAATTTAATTGTTCAAGTGAGTTAGCCCCATCTTCCTCTTATGCGGTCGCAAAATCATATACCATATACCTACTTACCTACCCCCATACTAGTACAAAAAAAAGCTTACCACTGGCGTGGAGCTGGGTAAACACGTCTTGTATTGTTTTTCTCTTTATTTTATTTAGGAACATTTAATCACTTCAGATTAACCTAAATTACTAAAGCTATGTATATCTACCTACGTATTGGTATGTCTTGTATTTGTGGAACACTTTAACGATACTACCTATGAATACCAACTATTAAATTAATCAATTTAGTTGGTTTGCTAGTTTGTTACTGAGTTACTGTTTCAAACAAAATTTTGCACGACCGCGTTTTTTTAACCCCCGACGCAAAAAGAGGTGTGTTATAAGTTTGACGTGTCTGTCTGTCTGTGTGTCTGCCTGTGGCATCGTAGCTCCTAAACGAATGGACCGATTTGAACCCCTTTTTTTGTTGACGTGATCGAGATGGTTCTTAGCTACGTTTTAACAAAATCGGTTCAGCCGTTCTTGAGATATTGAAATTTGAAATGAAAATATCGAGGGTGTTTCAAGTTTTCTTAGTTGGTAATAAATATTTAACACTAAGACATCAAATCCAACTCCGTCATTTCATTTCATATATTTGCCATACATTTTAATGTATGTTACATAATAAGTTGGCTCTCTTTTTGTTAATCTTGTATTTTTGTTTTAGTTTTATTAACACTTCACTAAACACATAAAAATCAATCGCGTCTTTAGTTTGTTAATTTGAAACTTGACTGGAATGTTGGCAAAATTTAACAGTTAAAATATTTTGTATTTTGCAAATACAAAATAGGTATGAATAAGTATTTCAAATAAAATACAAAATGCAAATGCATTTAAATAGAAAATAGGTATTTTGCATTTTAAATACAAGTATTTCAAATAAGTCTCATCTCTGCTCATAGAATCATGCGGTGATAAGAGACAGCGCTACAACTTTTTTAGGGTTCCGTAGCCAAATGGCAAAAAACGGAACCCTTATAGATTCGTCATGTCCGTCCGTCTGTCTGTCTGTCTGTCCGTCCGTATGTCACAGCCACTTTTTTCCGAAATTATAAGAGCTATACTGTTGAAACTTGGTAAGTAGATGTATTCTGTGAACCGCATTAAGATTTTCACACAAAAATCGAAAAAAAACATTAAGTTTTAGGGGTCCCCCCATACTCAGAACTGAAACTCAAAAAAATTTTTTTTATCAAACCCATACGTGTGGGGTATCTATGGATAGGTCTTCAAAAATAATATTGAGGTTTCTAACATCATTTTTTTCTAAACTGAATAGTTTGCGCGAGAGACACTTCCAAAGTGGTAAAATGTGTCCCCCCCCCCCCCCCCTGTAACTTCTAAAATAAGAGAATGATAAAACTAAAAAAAATATATGGTGTACATTACCATGTAAACTTCCACCGAAAATTGGTTTGAACGAGATCTAATAAGTAGTTTTTTTTTAATACGTCATAAATCGTAAACCGCAATTTATTTCACGGAACCCTTCATGTGCGAGTCCGACTCGCACTTGGCCGCTTTTTTTAAACTAAACTTATAGTGGTTTTTGTTGGAACTACACAGCCGTCAGTTGTCAGTTCAGCCAAGCAACGCGAATACACGAGAACTCTCTAGTCGTGCAGAGAAGAGTAGTTAGCCAAACACGCGGACAGGGTTCTTAAGGATAATTATCATGATAATTATCACTTTCACAATAACCCTACATTCACACATTAGTGCTCTCTATTTTGAGGCGGTTAGCCATGCAAAATGTTGGTTTTTGAAGGTTCTTAAATGACTCCGCGATAAAATCTGAAGCGACTTATTTTGAAAAATATTTAACCTTATATTAAGATAATATTTACTGACCAATATACCAGAAGCTATGATGAAGACGGTTGTAGTGCCAATCGTTAAGGATAAAAGTGGCGATGTTGGAGATAAGGTCAACTATAGACCTATCTCACTAGCGACGGTAATAGCGAAAGTACTTGATAGTCTGCTTAGTACACAACTTGATAAGTATTTAAACATCCACCAAAATCAATTCGGCTTCAGGCCTGGTCTCTCTACCGAAACTGCCATATTGTGCCTAAAGCAGACTATCAGGTACTATACCGAACGAGAAACTAGTGTTTACGCATGTTTTCTGGATTTGTCTAAGGCGTTCGACCTGGTAAATTACAACATTCTCTGGCGGAAACTAAAAAGCACCAATATTCCAGTAGAACTGTTCAGGGTGTTTAAATATTGGTACCTCAACCAGAGTAATGTTGTGCGATGGTCGAGCGCATATTCCGAGCCATACAGGTTGGAGTGTGGGGTGAGGCAGGGGGGGGTGACCTCACCCAAACTCTTCAACCTGTATGTCAATGCGCTCCTGGAGGAACTCAGCAGCACTCATGTCGGATGCCACATTAACGACACTTGTGTAAATAATATTAGTTATGCAGATGACATGGTGCTGCTGAGTGCCTCCCCATGTGGACTGTCCAAACTTATGGACGTGTGTGAAAAGTATGCGCTCAGTCACGGCTTGATATATAATGTCAAAAAAAGTGAATGTATGGTGTTTCAGGCCAGAGGTAAAGTTGTGCCACCTGTACCTCCTGTTAAGTTGTACGGAACGCCGCTAAACAGGGTTCATCGTTTTAAGTACCTAGGACATGTGGTAACCTCTGACCTGAATGACGATGCAGACATTGAAAGGGAGCGGAGGGCGTTGTCTGTTAGAGCGAATATGGTGGCCCATAGGTTTGCTCGGTGCTCTGTTGAAGCAAAGCTGACACTGTTTAGAGCATTCTGCACCACCTTCTATACAGCGAGTCTATGGACACAGTATACGCAAAAACAGTACAGCGCCCTTCGTATACAATATAACAATGCCTTCAGGGTGTTGATGGGGCTACCCCGCTTCTGTAGTGCATCAGGGATGTTCGCGGAGGCCAGGGTAGATTGCTTCTATGCTACAATGAGGAAACGCTGCACATCCTTGGTGCGCAGGGTCAGGTCTAGCTCCAATAGCATCCTGAGGGCATTGGCTGAGAGATTTGATTGTCATTGCTTGAATCATTGTCATATGATTCATGTAATGACAAACAAATCTTAGTAAACTGCGGCGGTAGTGGGGGGTAAGTGACCACATAATGTTGTCATAATGTGGTCATATGCGTCCAGCGGTCGCCGTACTTAACATATTTAATTTTACCTATTCTCTAAATTTTTGCTGTGTTTTGTATTTTTGTAATTTGTATGATCCTAGTTGGTCGAAATAAATGAATTTATAATATCGGCGTGGTTCTGAAATAAACATACTTATTCATTCATTCATTATTAATCTGAATGTTTGAATTTCTATGAGGACAAAAGTAAGTCACAATAATGATCGAAAAGAGGCAGTTTTCAACAAAAAAATTGCTTCTGCTTCTAAACTATTCATATTTTCGCGGCCGGGTGCAGCATATTGGGCCAACAGTAGCGAGCGTGCGAGACAACCTTTTGAGGGTTACAGTCGCTTTAACCATGTGCTACACTTTTTATGACTATCTTTTTTCTTTACAGAGAGAGATAACGAAGAAAGTACAAGACGTCCTCACGAAGACTCCACTCGAGATAAAACCGCGTCGGACTGTCCCGAAGTTTGGAAAGTTTAACACTCAGTCGCTTGTGGACTTTGAGGCGGTGGCACCTCCAGTTGAAGAGAAAGCAGAAGAACCAACATCGGTGACAAAAGACGACTTGGATGGACCATCGGAACCACCAAAACAGGAAACTGTTCCGCCCACAATACAGGCAGAACAAACAACTAGCTTAAACGAACTGGAACCTAGAGAAAGACTCAACATCCTAGGTTTCGAAGAGCTCATCAATTCTCCTCCGAAGTCGCCGCATATCGATCAGACATTAGACTGGGACTTAAATAAGACAAACTCTATGGAACTCCTAACTCCTTCTCCGCTAGGTTTCACACCATTTGATTCGAGATCCATTGATGAGCTGATGACTCCTGATGAATTTGGATCTGATCATTTAGCTCCAGGCTTGAGCAATATCAACTATGATATTGATTTGTCGGATTTCAGTGGAGATAACAGCATAGCTGAAGATGCACCTAAAGAAAAGGACCCGTTTAGTCCAGAAGGGTTAAAGAAGGAAGCCACCTTTGACCCGTTCGCATCGGCCAGGGATCCTTTTAGCCCCATGCAGGATATGATTGATCAGTTCACTCTGCTAGACACTAAGAATATGCCATCTGATCCATTTTCAATTATTTCTAAAGAGGATCCTTTCCGTCCTCTAGTCGTCTCTGTTACTAAGGATCCATTCAACCCTATTGTCTGCACTGAAGATACAAAGGATCCATTTAATTCTGGCACCAGTTCCAAGGTTTCTAATGATCCATTTAGTCCTGTAGCATGCACTGCAGTTAGTAAGGGTCATTTTAATCCTGTCGCTAGCACTGATGGGTTAAGGGATCCATTTAGTCCTGGTGTCAGCTCTTCAGCAGCTAAGGGCCCAGTTGTCATTGCCTCATGGTCAGATGATAAGGATCCATTTAGCCCCATGATGATGGTTTCCGTTACTAAGGATCCTTTTAATCCGGTGGTCAGCTCTGAAGTCCCTAAGGATCCTTTTAGTCCTGTCGGTGCGTCAGGGAAGCAAGGAGACCCGTACAGTCCTGAGCATAATGCCTCTTCTATTTTAGATGACCACGATTCCCCCACGTCAGCTTGTTTTCTACCGTCGCCTTTGCTACCACAGAGTAGTGGAAAGAAATCCTAAATTTATTTGTAGTTTCACTCGATATTGTGGTAAAAATTTGGTGAGTGCGTACTACGCACTCACCAAATTGCGTAGTTATTTCGGTTTCACAAGGGACAGTTTTTTATGGGAGGACGTCAAATTCAGACGGGCTCACGTCAAATTCTTCGTTCAAATGAAACTTCACTTGGAAGTTGTTTAGGCAGTGCAGGCGCTATGATTATGACTGTTTATTACCGCAATTTGTGGAAGAATGTAAATGTCATTTTATGGATATTTAATGTCCAAAATAAATAATTGAATTGAATTGAAATGTCTGGATCTTGGATTTGTAAAAGAATCGGATCCATTTTACGGATATTTTGTTATGATTACTGATTCTATTTGGTGCTCCATTTGTTCTTGTTGCAAATTTGTATCCCAATTTTTTTTCGAGTATAATCTGTGATATGTGTCATTGTAATGTCAATTTATTTTTGAATCTATCGCATGATTGTTGCGTTTAAAATTATAAATCGTTATTTATTTTTAGTTTTACTGTTGTTAGAATGTGTGAAATACTACAATGAAATAAGTCACGTTCATTGATAAAAAGTTATATGTTGTATATGTTATTTAAGCAATGTAAATCGTTAGAGTAAACTCAAATTACGTGCTGTTTTAATTACAAAAGAACACTTTGATAAAAACCTTTGTTTTGATCAGTTTTGTTTAATGTATGAGAATGAATGTTGATGTCTCTCGTCAGGCAAACTTTAAAGATGCCTATAAATATTTTGTTGAGAAGTTCATTGTATTCATAATAAAGTTTTTAAGTACACTAATAATTGTTCTTATTTAAAGTTTAACTAGTTAGCCTTACAAATACAGCAGTTTTGAAATATTTACGTTGAATAATAATACACAAGAATAATGGTGTTTTGCACCAACAAGTCGAGAGTTGTATGAAAAAATTGCCATAAAGCAATAATCGAATACCGGAGTCTATAATATTAGTATAGATATAGTAATTGAAACCACAAAATTTGTTACAAAAGGTTTATTTAAACTAGAATCTGTCGTATTTTTTACCAGGTATACCCTAAGAAGAAAGTTTAAATAATAAAGCATGCTACCATCACGGTGAAGCACACAATTTGATAAACTTATGGAAGAGTAATCAAGTACAGAAATGGATGCATTCAGATAGCGTTTTTGGGCGTGAATTTGTATCAGTCGCACCAATTAAGAATATATTCTAAAATGGCAACATTTTCGCGTTATCTCGCTCACACACATGGTGTAGTAGCGATAGTAATAGCAATTGCACACGGCGACATTTTGCTGTGGTACGCTTCCCTTCCAACCAGAAGCATACCACTAATTTGGCACAGCACCTTGCTTTAAGGAAAAGTACCTATGTATTCCTGTCTCATTCCAACTAGAGCAAGTTGTTGTGACAAATTGCTAGGTGTGTTCGGCCTTTTCTTTAGTTGCTGTTGCCAAAAAAACGAGTTTGTTGCCGCCCAGTCAGCATCAAATAAATAGTACCAATCAAATTGGCCAAATTACGTATCATAAAATACGTAGTATAGCGTAACACATCCTTACCCCAATAGTTGTAAAAATGTGTTGCGATAGTTGCGATATTAGTCTACTTTGATTGCCACCAACCAATAGGGAACATTACGCAAAACTCTTCGTAGGTGGCGACACTATCAGAGTTGACATTGTATCTCGTTCCCACTTGCGGTATTGTCTATGCAAACATCCTTGTCACTCATTTGACAATCAATTGTGCATGTGTGTGTGAATCCCTGTATTTCTATACTGGTTTACGGTTAGTGGTAGTGCTGCACTCTGGCAGCAGAACATTGCAGTAATGTTCCCTATTGATGCTGACTGTACTATTATTGTAACACCCGAATGCACCATAGGCAATTACATATCTATGATTAAGTAACATGGTCTTTGTATAAATAAAAGCTATTAAATCTAAAACAATTGATCAAAACCACCAAAAACAATGCCCTGGAAGGTATGGTTGAATTTATTTAATGTGGCCCTGTTTTTAAAGACAGAGCCAAGGGCTTGTCCATATATTACGTCGTCGTGTTTTGTCGATTTTTGACCCCCCCTCCATTATCATCCAGTTCATTCCTTGAATGGGAGCCTCCCTGCCTAATAAAATGACTACCGTCATCCAATGGTCAGACACCCCCGCCATTTTGAAATGACGTAATATTGGGTCCTTACCTATGAAATTGGCGTTTTTTTCACAGATATTATTTTGTACGTAATTTATTCATTTCTATTGCAACTTCCAAATTATTTTTTAATTTCATTATAAGACTATGTAACAAAGGTTTTAAATACAAAAAATAGGTTTGAATTTTTTATTTAGTGTTTCAAATTAAAGCTTGAAAACCGCCCTTTTCATGTGCTGCCGGTTAAAGTGTTTCAATTACGTATAGTTTTATGATGCGAACTATTTTTAAGGAATGAAGATATGTGTAAAGTAGCTTAAAAGTTTTCTATATTCCTACCAAAATTTAGTTTGCTTTGAATTTGACATTGCTGAATAATCCGCAAAATTCAATGTATGAAAATCACAGTTTTCATAAAATTCTCCATACACACCGCCAATTTCATAGGTAAGGACCTAATACATGAACAATAACAGTATGGATGCATACAAATCAGTCGGATCATCCGGTTCATAGGTATATATTGCAGTACTGTTACCTTAATAGTTTAGTTACATATCTAGGGCGGTATAATTATGGTGCAACGAGGTCGGTAAGATTTTTCTATGAACGAAAGGTATCGGTTTTTAGCGATAAGACCGTCGGTTGTCTACAATTGTTTATGTTTAATTTACGTTTGGTTTTCTATTATGTACTATTTCTGATAAGCAATAAATAATATTTTTATTGTACTTCTGAAGCCCGACGCCGAACGCCCTCCGTTTTACATTTGATGACTCGAGTTTGAAAATTTCTTACCGACCGTGTTACATACAATGTTTTTCATGCGAGGAAACAAGTACATTTTAAGCAGCATTAGTCCGCAGGTTATTCTTGCACGAGCCGAAGTCGACGACGATAAACATGGCATCGAAGACTTCACTACCACCTGGGTTTGTACAAAATTGTATGTCTGTCTCCGGTCTCTGGCTAAGAAGTGGGATTTCCGTATTTAGGAATTTACTGAGATTATAGAATAAGACTATAGCATATTTGCCTTTATACTGAGTACACTGAGCTTTGTTAGGTCAGGTCACGATTATTAAAATTACCTATAAAGTCAGTTGATTAGATGCGATCTTCTCTCTTTGCATATTATTTTAGATTTTATTAGTAAAATGCAGTGCAATGTACAGATTGATTTCATTAGAGCCTGATACTTGCAGTGCATAAGGTAGCTTTTATTCGACTGCCGTTCGTAAAATAATAAAACTTTAGCCACACAAAAGCAAGAAGGTTACTGTGGCACAAATAACTACACATTAAGATGATCAGCGGCATTGAAAGAGTTATTAAAAATTTTCAGCAATTCCCAAAACCTACATTAAAATTCAAGATGTTTCTTCACGTCTTTATATATAATGAATTAATTACATTTTATAAGACTAGCTCATGCCTTCGAAAACATTCGATTTTACAGACAGCTGCGGAGAAAAGGCCTGGAAATGCAAAATTTGTATGCAGGGGGTCCATTTTCTCTGCAGCTGACCATACAAAAGGATAATTAATTGGGTCAATCAACTATTTCTTGTTGTTATTGTCCCGTTAGCCAAGAGACAATATGACAGAGTTTCTTAGAAAATTTGTTACAACATGGACAGCTTAGTATGTAAAAAAAAACACATTTGTTGAATGTAAGCCCGCAAAATCGCAGTTTTAAAAAGTTACCCAGGAGATAAATGTAATGTGACAGAAAAAAGTTCAAGATTCAACCAATTACCTACCATCTCCTGGGTACTGTTACATAACTTGTAAGCTCTGACATCTAAAAGAACGCTAGAGGCCTACTTGGAGAATAAATATAAGATTTTTTTAACACGAGCCGAAACTTTTGAAAGAGGTTTCCATTTGTATAACTTGTATTACAAGTCATTATGCTACAGGGTTTCGGTAAAGTAATCAGAGATCTTACATTCATTTATGGTCTAGATCTAGATCAAGAAGGTAACTAACTGTCTGTGTTGTAGGGTTTACGAACATAACAAACTACCACCTACTTAGAGAGGAGCATTAATCTTAAGGCTCCTCCACACAATGTGCCATCATACAGAACGCAACTATGTGTTAGACGGAGAAAGACATACTTCCATCGCATTCTACCGCATAACTACGTTCCTGTACTGCATCCATTGTGCAGGGGCCTTTACAGATGTTGTCAATTAAAACTACAGATTGGCGGATGGTTCTGTCTGTAAACCCTTAAGGCCGAAACGCAATGACAGCGGTGGCGGAGCAGAACGTCGCGGCGCGGTATTCTGTGCGGACCCTTTCATATTAGCTCGAACATTACAACCGGTACCGCCTCCACCACTGTCAGTGCGTTTGGCCTATAATAATATACAGTACTACCTACATAATGCAATCACTTTTAATTTCACAACTTCCCACATTAAACACCCTTTTCTACCATCCTTGAGGGTTTTACGTGTTCAGATACTTCACTTAATAGTAGTATTAAGCAAGTTTTACTGTAACAAGTAACAATAATAAAGTTGGGCTTGGTGGTTATTCAGTCCTTGTGACCTGTTGGTCGATGGCGTAACGTTTCGGACGTACGTTAGGTAGTGAAAATGTATTTTTTTTTGTATGGGAGAATGACAGTTGATTTTTCCTAACACTCGTACAAAACGCAACCACCGCTCTGAGCTTAGTCAATGCCAGTACACTAAAGATTCAAAAGCAATCACACAGTTATGTATAGAAATTGCTCAAACCTCTTAAAATTACACTTTATATACAAATGATTAAATGTTAACAACACAAATAATATTTGTTCATATTTTGGAATAAAGAAATCACTTACCCCCACTGATGAGAGGTCATAATTTGTTATATTTTTAAATCTATGTTTACAAGGCGCGTTCAGAAGTGAATACTTCTGATTAAACTTTCCACTACTTAACTCTAAAGTGAACACACATATACAAAATGATGATGAAATAAAAAACATTTGGCTTATTAATGTCCTATCCAATATAAACATGTCAAAGTCAGGGTGTAGACAGCTGCAAAAATATGTACACTCAGTATAGTTCACTCAAGTTAAAATGCACTTAAGGGGCTCCACGCGCTTTTTGACTAGTTTTGGTGAGTTTTGAGTTGATATTCCTCCGTCATTACAATAAATATATTTATGCCACAAACGTTAATCGGTTCTTCAATACTTTATTTACTTTTGCATGAGAGTTTTTTGGAGAAAAATGTATATTTATTTTTCTATGATTTATTCAAACATGGTCCAAAAAAGCTCTGTTTTCGATATTAGTATGTTGTTTATGCACTTTTATATATGAAATTTACATGTGACTGTTCCTTTTTGACGTTTCTAACAACCCAAGAGAGTTTTTTATTTTTAACTAATTTTTACAAAAGTTACGTCCAAAAAACTGGTTTTTTGGCCTAAAACTGCTAAAGTTTAGTGCCATATATCTCAAAAACTATGAGTTTTGAAGTAAATATGGGATACTATTTCGATTAACCTCATTGTTGTTAATACGGTAAGCCAAAAAAAACACGAAAAAACGGACGGTAACAGCTCGAAGGTCATTGTGAGCTGTGAGCCCCTTAAGGTGGGATTTTACAACTTCTTTTATTGCTTTATATGAAAGGAAAAGATAACTAAGAGACATTATAAAACTGACCGAAGTACTGGAGTAGCTACTGTTTGTTCTGTTGTTTATGCGTAATTGTTTTACAACCCTAGTAGAAGATAACAATTAAACAATAGATGTTAGTAATGGTATGCTTAAGTAGTTTTCGTCATTTTAAGTTAAACAAACTATACTATGACACTCAGTACCTACTTTATTACAGAATCCATTATCAGTAGGCTATTTTCTTTTCGTTTTGTATAGTTTCATTCAAATCAGTTTTTAAAGACTATCAAATGTCTGTATGATACCAACTACAATTAAACCTCACCTGAAGACAAAAGTGAGAGTCAAAGTCAGACATCGCTGGCATGGTTGTTGAGGAAAAATAAAAAAATACATGAATCTGCAGTGGTGAACTCTAGGCACTGAATAATATTAATCATATTCTATTAAATGATTCCACCTTAGACCTGTTTTCGCAGATGGAACCAAGATTCCTAGCCACAGCAGCACACTATCTTGAGGCAACATCCACTCCACACTATTCAAATAACTTAAGCACTGTTGCAATGTATTTTAGTAATAAGTCTGTATTACCTATAACTTGCAAGGTTGGTTAAGCTGTAAGTGTAAGTTGGCCAATAAATAAGTAGTTCACTATTGATATAGAAATATTGTTATAATTTTTAACATAAGTACCCTTGAGAGTCATCAGCATCATCTTATATAAGTCCTGATTCCCAACGCTAAGTACAATATAGGCCTCTCATTGGATGAAGTGATAGTGCTAAGATATCTTTGCAGCTGACTAAACTATAAACAATGCAAAATGTAACAATGAAATATTAAATCCAGTTTGATAATTTCAAACACCGTCTATACATAATTCATAAGAGATCTTTTACGCTTTAATTTCACTGACATTTTAAATATAATTAGATTATTCTTTATAGCCAATGAAATAAGTTCGTTTGGCCTATTTACTACAAAGTTCTAAATGTGGCAATGTATTTAGGCGATAGAAATTGTGACATTTATTCCAAGGTTTCCGTTGTCAGCGAAAAGCTGCGCTAGTGAAGTATCAAAAACGAGGCAATCAGAATTCATGATAGCTGAGGAGACTCCTTCGTGTATGGAACGCGGCATGGCCTCCCAGGTGAGCCGCCGGCGGTGGCCGTTCAGTTCTAACCTGTAAGCAAAGTTCTCTGCCTCCTTCCTAGAACCTATAAGCTGCACTATAGCAAAGAATTGCTGATGCCCGTCAAACTTCTCTTGTTTTTCCAGAACTAGCATGAAATGGTGGTTGAAGCAGGACTGCATCATGACCCAGTCCACTGCTCCGGGAAGGTTTATGTCTGTAGCCAAGAATACTATGTCCTCGCCTTGTAGAGTTGTGATGCTTTTGTGGGACATCATGAGGTGAGGCATCACTTGATCGAGGCTACCTTGCCATTTGCAGGAGGCTCCGGGACACGGGCAGGAGTATGGTCTGAACTCGCAGGCTTCCTCATGCTCTGCCTTCTCAGTGTGCACGAGGGTGACTGTGCAGCCAGTGTTAGAGTGTTTGCAGGGGAACATCACATTACTGGCCACCTTTTCCATGGCGAGATTGCGGATGTTGCCGAGAGGCCCACGGCAGGTGGGGCAACAGGACAGCTTGGGCCGGCAGCTGGAGCACACAAGGTGCCCGCTCTGGCACTGCAGGATGGGCGGGAGCACATAGTCGAAGCACACGGGGCACTCGAACAGCGACGCGAGGTCGGCCGACATGGCGGTGGGTACGGTGGATACGGCCAGCGCGGGCACCCCGGGCACGGCACAACTGCTAGCTCCTCCGCGCCGCTTATTCGTGCTCATGACACCGTTACGCGCTCATAAAACTCGTCGACCAGCGTTCACCGATCAACCGACGTAGTCACGAACTAGTTTAACGATAACATCACTCACTTGTAGCCTTCCACAGCCGATTTCTTCCGTTTGGTAGTCGCATTGAAATAAGATTCCATCACAACTTTGGAGGCCACTGCTATTATTTTTCTTGACAGTCAATGTTAACTATTTTCCATGTCTTTATAATCACTCTGAACGACACTATGGAAAAAAACACTTATTACATGCAGAATTTTAATTAGAATATGGAAAATTTACGGATAAACACTGTTCTATGCTATTGTATCACAAATGGTTGAGAATTGTCGTACGATTCAATGACGACCAATCGAATCCAGAATCAAAAAAATCTTCTAATGACAGCAACCATGATGTCATAGACTATAGAAATACAGAATAGCGCAACGTTGAACAACCAACCTCTGACGTCTGAAGTAGTTGAAACTATTTTTTTTACAAAATTTACACATAATTCGATTTGTCACTACAACCGACAGATGCAGCTGTAGTTGGAAAGAGACAGCAGTCAATGAATTCATTGCAAGTTGACATGAAATTAAATGTTTATATTCGTTTAAGCAGACAAATCTCCTACAACTAGTTAGCGAGCAAAGTTTACCTTGAGAAAATCGTCACCATCATTATGCCTATTTTACACTATGCCGGAGTGAGCAGGGATGTGGGCAGGGAAGTGGGCAGGATTGGCGTAATACTGCATTTTACGCCCGTCCTGCCCACTTCCATGCCCACTTCCCTGCTCACTTCGGCATAGTGTAAGTAAAGTAGGCATTAGGCAAGCCAAGCAGCATTGGTTAAACGGGACAATCCGCTAGGTAACGCATTAAGTGTCCAGCCTGCGAGTAGGAAATATGATGTGGCACGCCATGCGTAGATACGACACGTAGATACGACACGTAGATCTAATCAATGAGGACTTATTAAATAAAACGATATAGGTACCTACTTACTTGGGTAAACCGTTTTCAAAGCATACAATGACATTGGTCACTTGATATTAGTTGATACGTTCAACGCTAGTAGTTGATACGCTAACGCAAGGATCTATCTCTCCATATATTGCAATCGTCTTCAGCTTCTTGTGAGATAAGTTTTTAAGTAAATAAAATTACGCCTTTGGAGTTTACGTCATTATTAGGCCGTCATAAGTTGCATTTGTGCTAGAGCAAAGTTAATATAGGTAGGTACCTACCTGCGGGCGTAGCATGGTTGCCATTTCAACACTGTGAATACTGTGATGAACACATATCGCTGTGGATAAGATATCCGTCACTTTTTTTTTTCGTCCGTTTGGCCCGCAATACGGCCAGTAACGGATTTGTTACGGTAAGTCCTCTCTGGGGGCCTGAAGGGCCTCTCAGAGGGAAATATCAGTCACGTTCTGATAAGTAGGTAAGCGCTGGTGGCGAAAACGCCAACCGCACTAATGGTCGCTCCACACTTGGCGATGTTTGCCCAAATATTAGTGTTGCATCTTTTTCCTTCCTACGGCAAATGAACGAGAGGCAACGACGCAACGTGAACACGAACCGAACCCCCAAGTGTGGCGCAACCATAATATTATATAACCTCTCCCTGAGAACGACACAAATAAATCCTTCTTGACTGGAGTAGCTTTTACCTGGAATCGCGTGCGCACGCGCGCAAGCCACAGTTTACACAGTGGACGGAACTATTTACATTTACGCAAACGATGGCACGCGCCGTTCAAGTGGATGAAAGTGGCTGGAACACTTGGCTGGAAGCAAGGTCGACGTCAGAGTTAAACTTAAAGATCTAAGAACGATATACTTAACTTAGATATATTAATTACCTTGCTGTGCACTACAAAGAGAAAAACACCAACAAAAGAAAACAACACATTTTTACTAGGCAACCACAGGTGGTCATAACGCTAAAGAGCGATCTCTTCCAGACAAAGTTTCCTTTCCTTTCTGTTATGTTGAAAACCGGTATGGAGATATTTTAAATAGTCGACGAAGGAGATCAATGAAGGAAAATATTATGTATGTAATGTACTTACTTGTTTTCCCTATTATAGACGATACTTTAAAAACCCTTCATTAGAAAGAATTTTGGTCGAAGGGAGTCAGGTTCCGGCGTTTTCGCGGTCGGTTCCCTGACAGCGCGAAATTACGTGACACATCGCCATCGCAGTAATAATTATTTTCGTAGTTTTAAAATAAGTTCTACTCGTAATGACCATATACATTAATGTACTTTATATAATTTATTATTTTGAATCAGGCAACAAAGGTTAATATTAATAAATAAGTAGGTATACCTACTGGACTGGCACATTTTAATAAAGTATTCGACCCTTACTAG
The DNA here is from genome assembly GCA_963854355.1 of Epinotia brunnichana. Classification (NCBI taxonomy): domain Eukaryota; kingdom Metazoa; phylum Arthropoda; class Insecta; order Lepidoptera; family Tortricidae; genus Epinotia; species Epinotia brunnichana. The sequence goes on from OY977943.1 coordinate 31,430,476, forward strand.
CAAGTATATAAGTGCGAGAGGTACAAATGCTTTATGTCAGACATAAACACGATCATGCTAGGTTAGGCTAGTCATACGAGTATTTTTACAAGCTTTCTATCAACTTGGGAATTATGTACCTACTAACTATTTACCTATGTCACTATTTACGTTGTTCGGGTGAAATTTTGGGTACCTACCTCGGTATAGTTGTACTATTACTTATTCTGTGGTATGGACGACAATTCAATATTATGGTACCATCAAGCTGATCTGATGATGGAGACAGAAGGTGGCCATGGGAATTCAGACTTAACCGACGTAACCCCGTTGAGTTTGGGCTCGTTAGAATCGTCTCAATGAGTAGTTGATGACGGTATACAGAAAAGTACCTACAGTCGGTAATAAAAGCTTGTACCTAAGTACCAAAAATGAAATTTTTGACAGGAACTTAAGTGTTATTAATTTATTTTATTTTTTATTTTATTTAATTGATGAATTAATGTAAATTTAAAGCGGTGATGGTGATTGTTTGTTATACTTAAAGCAAAGATAATTAAGACAAGGAAGATTGCTCACTCCATACAATGCTACTAGTCACACGTAAATCTTATTATCGTCGCCGGTACCTCGTAGTTCCCCTTATTATTTTAGATGGCGTTGTTTTCAATGTAAGCGGTGAAGCAGGCTGTTAAGTAGTCACCCCTAACATAAGATTCAAAATTTCGGGCCGGGCGGCCATTTGATTTTGGTCGAGTGGTTCGGGTGTTTGACTCACAAGTCTGAGTACGTCGGTTCGCGTCCCAACTCCTGTAACCTGTTTTTGTATTTTTTCTTGCCACGAGACACGTCGCGGCGTCAGTTTAGCGTTTTTCAAAAAAAGTGTACAAAACTTTTTTTTCAGAATACGCATTTTTTTGGTTTATCTTACTCGGAATCTTTGATACTATCGATCCTCATACAAGAAAAAAAGTGTCTTAAATATTCCATTCCAGACGTCCCATTTTTGAATGCAGTCTTTTTTTATTTACATGGTCGTGATGCACGGGAAGAAAAACCTTACAAAAAATCTGGGACACTTTTTTTCTTGTATGAGGATCGATTGTAATAACGATTCTGAGTAATAATATAAACAAAAAAAAACAAATTCTGAAAAAAAAAGAGTTTTGAACACTTTTTTTGAAAAACGCCCAGTTGTGCTAGTCCCGCTAGATAAGTATACTAGAATCAAGCAGAGTACAATAGTTTTAATTTTATTCAATTTTTTCCGAATTATATTTGTCATTTTAACTATTAACTTATTTATTATTTTAACCTTAATAACTTTTGATTTTAAGCAAACGCCTTTAATTAAAGATTCAGATTTTTTTCGTTGAGTAGTCTGTGTGAAAAATAATTTATAGTAAACCTAGTCCCGAAATCACGTCGACTTAACGTAATTATCACAGCGGCGCTACCACGAAGTCCGAATCTCGAATGTCGTATATCTCCGTCTCTGTCGCTCGAGTACTATAAACCATAAGTGCGATAGAGACGCAGATATACGAAGTTCGAGATTCTAAGTTCGTGTTTATAGCTTTATAATATTATCATCCCGAAATCCACTTTTTCCCTAACAATTTTTCTCAAATGTTTTTGACTATTTCGTGTATGTACATCTAAATAAATATAGTTTTCACCTCACTAGCTCGGAAAGCCCATTTTTATTCTTTAAAAACAGATAGCAAAACTGCATTTTATCCACAAGAGTGCAAAGAATATTTGAAATCCGAACGTGTTATTAGTTACTTTTTTAAACATAATAACATGTAAAGGTCAGTCCAGACAGGACATTTTTCGCCCATCAGATTTTTGATTTTATTTAGGTACCTTTTTTGAATGTTTTATTCTTTTTTTAAATGTTTTTAATTCTTTTTTTGTTTTTTAAATGTTTTTTTGTTTTTTAAATGTTTTTTCTTTTTCTCCTTTTTATAAATGTTGTTTCTCTTTTTAAATGTTTTGTTTCTTTTTGAATGTTTTTCTGTTTTTTTTTTATTTTTAATGTTTTTTTGGTATTTTTATACGTTTTTTTCTTTTTTTTTAATCTTTTTTTAATGTTTTTTGAAATTCTATTTATTTCTTTGATGTTTTCGTCTAAATTTTAATGTTTTTTTTATATTTTATTGATTTAAATGTGTTTATTCAAGGTTTTTTTTCCACTAAATATTTTGTTTTTATGTTTTGTTTCTTTTTGATTTATTTTTGTGGTTTTTCCACTTTTTTCTCTTTTTAAATGTTTTTTTTTAAGTTTTTTTTTTTTTTTTTTTTTACGTTTTTTCTCTTATTTTAATGTTTTTTGTAACTTTTTTTTCTTTTATTATGTTTTTGTCTCTATTTTAATGCTTTGTTTTTCTTTTTTTAATGTTTGTTGCATTTTTCTCCTTTTCATAAATGTTTTGTTTCTTTTTGAATGTTTTTGTTTTTTTTTTCTTTTTTATGTTTTTTTGGTCTTTTTTCTCTTTTGTATGCGTTTTTTCCTCTTTTTAATGTTTATTTTTCATTATTTTAAGGTTGTTTGAAATCCTCTTTTATTTTTTTGATGTTTTTGCCATATTTTAATGTTTTTTTTTCATTTTTTATTGATTTATGTGTGTTTTTCCAAGGTTTTTTTCTTTTTCCATTTTTAATTTTATTTTCCACTGTTCTCTTTTTTCATGTTTTTTTTTGTTTTTTTGTCCTTTTTTGTCTTTTTTTACCTTTTTTCTCTTTATATAATGTTTTTTGTTACTTTTTTCTTAGTACATGTTTTTTTTAGTTTTTCTTTTTTTACGTTTTTTTTCTTAATATTGTTTTTTGTAACTTTTTCCTTTTTTATATGTTTTTGTCTCTATTTTATTGCTTCGCTTTTCTTTTATCAGTCTTTTTTATTGTTTTTTGAAATTATTTTTGCCTTTATTAAGTTTTTCTTTATTTTAATGTTATTTTTTTGTTTCTCAATGTTTTTTCTCTTTCCCTCTTTATTATGTTTTTTTTTAATTTTGTAATATTTTGTTTCTTTTTAAATGTTGTTTATTTTTTTTCCCCCTTTTTAATATTTAATAAAAAAACTTACTTTACTTTTTTGTTTTTTTCCTCGCTTTAGTGAGGTGAAAAGATTTGTGTTACACACGGGTGCAAGTTATTTTGACGTCTCGTGTGTTGCAACACTCGCTACGCTCAGGATTCTATTTTTGAACCATAGAATCCATTCGCTAGCTCGTGGTTCAACCCTAGAATCCATTCGCTAGCTCGTGGTTCAACCCTAGAATCCATTCGCTAGCTCGTGTTTCAATTCCACACTCGCGGTTAAAATACAACTTTGCACCCTTGTATAACAAATAACTATTGTAAGTATCAGGTTTTCAAATGCCTTAAACATCGTATGTAGCGACAACGAGTAGGTAAATATTTTAGTGTGCTTTGGCCTTGACCTTACTTGCCCACCATGTTGAATGCCATATTAGATTTCTGTGATTTGATTATCGAACTAGCGAGCGAAGCGAACGAAGTTCTATGCTTCAGGGGCTACCTGAGGTTTTCATCGATTTTTGACTAGTTTTGAATCGATACAAATACTTTTGCACTACAGATAGAATTATAAGGTAAACGGTTATCGATTCTTCAATCTTTAATCTCCATTTTGGTGTACCATATTTTGAAAGTAATTAATAGTTATTTTTTTATGATTTTTTTAAACATTGTCTACAAAAACACCTTCTTTGTTATAAGATTGCTGTGAAAGATCTAACATATACGAAATTTACATATTTGAGTTCGTCTCTGGTGTCTCTATAAACATGTGTAGGGTTTTGATTTTAAACTAATTAAGACAAAAGTTATGGCCAAAAAACCTGTTTTTTGGTCTAAAATTGTTCAACTTTGATGCCAAATATCTCGAAGACAGTGATGTTTGAAGTAAATATGGGATACTATATTGCTTAAAACTGTTGTTGTTAATATGATAAGCTACAAAAAACATTACAAAACTAAGGGATTCAGATTGAAGGTCATTGGCGTATGGGATCCCCTTCAGCTCGCTCAGCTTGTGTCGAAAATCATTCGTATGTCCTGTCACAGAATAAGTAATAGTACGTCCGGTGTCTGTCACGATGTCCGGTGTTCCGCTGTCCGGCTCAACCGATTCTAGTGAAAATTTGTTATACTTAATATTTTTGCCAAGTCACTTTTTCTAAATTAAAAAAGTGTTAAAAAAAGGACTAGACTCGCGCAAGATAGAAAATCGTGGACTTGCATGGAGGAGGACTGTGCCCAATCTTCCCAAAACTAATTTAAGTATTTAGCTTGTTTTTAATGTAACGAAATGTACCTACTTAATTCTTGTTCGAATGATTTTGTGGGAATAAATGGCAATAATAATAATAATAATAAAAAACCAGCCAAGTGCGAGTTGGACTCGCGCACGAAGGGTTCCGTACCATTATCAATAAAAATATTTATTTTATTTTCTTTTTAGTATTTGTTGTTATAGCGGCAACAGAAATACATCACCTGTGAAAATTTCAACTGGAACTATCAAGGTATCAGTGAGATACAGCCTGGTTACAGACAGACGGACGGACGGACGGACAGCGGAGTCTTAGTAATAGGGTCCCGTTTTACTCTTTGAGTACGGAACCCTAAAAAACAGGCTCGCGGGCTACTCCTAGTTAGAAAGAGACGGATAGTGTATCTCGCCGCGACACAGAGCTCGCGGGCCATCCTGTGATAACCTTGCTGCTCACAGGTTTGTTAATTAAATTGTTTTTTATCGCGATTTTTTTATAACTTTTTATCAATTTTAAACTTAATCGGCGCAATAAATAATAAATTCATCATCATTATCATCATATCAGCCGAAAGACGTCCACTGCTGAACATAGGCCTCCCCAAAAGAGTGCACGTGGAACCTATGGCCGTTGGGGCGGAAAGGTTCTCGAGTGGTGACCACGTACCGGAAGGCGCGGCGTGGGTAGGCCCCTCACATGGTGGACTGATGACCTGGGCCCGTAGCATGGATGGCCCACGCGATAAGTGACAGGATAGAGTATCCGTCCCTGGCTGACACCGTTCGATAGAACGAGACGACGCGCTTATCCTATCACTTATCGCGTGATAACGCCATCCATGCTACGGGGCCAGCGGGGCTAGCACAACTGACACAACAAGCGCGACGCTAGTCGAGAGAATACACCCGCCTCTTTCTAATTTGCACAATACGAGTGCGACAGGAGTCGCTGAGTCGCGCGCGACATGACTTAGCAGCAAGTTGTGCTAGACGTACTTTTCGCGGGAGTCCGCTGGATGCAGGTGGCGCAGGACCGGCCAATAAATAAATACTTTAAATAATTTCAAGACGTCGGAACGGCAACTTTTCCCATTCTGACCTCTGATTTGTTTTTGTGACCTATTAGATCCTCCTATATCAATTTTGAACACAATCCTTGTCAATGTAGGTTATTGTGTTATCAACTTTGTATGGAAATGTTATTTTACCAACCACAAATAACGTTTGTATAGTTTTGCGGGAAGCAACTGCAAAAGTAACTTTGTAAACGCATAAATTTGTATAGGATTACAAACTTACTTATGCAGTTCGTATATCTCAAAATCGTGACATTTTCATACAAAGTTGATAACAGAATAACCCACAAAAAGAAATGAGATCCCATAAAAACCTTCCATGTAAAAAATAGGCCAAGTCTCGGAACTCTTCCACAGTAAAAAGTGGTGAGATATTTCATAGAGCCAAGTTAGGCATTCTTATTAATCTTCATTTGCTTACTAAATAAAATTTTGTGACTTGGCAATCACACTTACATAGTTTAAGGTATGCAAAAAATAGTAAATGCAGTAAAGCTGTGTGATTCCCGTGTGGTTTTTATGGGATTTAGGTATTTAAAATTTAAACGAGTTCGAACGTGAGAATTGGTTATAATTATAATACCGTTCCATTCCAACTTCCAAAGGTTTGCAGGGCTGTTATTCGCTACGCGGTAATGCGGCTCACCCCGCCGGTCACCCGGTGCAAAACTAGACCTCTACCTACGCTTAATTACTACGCATCGCGGTGTCAAGGTATATTTGTGGGCGAGCGTTGAGGTGAGCTTAAAACAAGTTACAGAATAGCGGGGCTGTAGTTGTGGTGTGTCTTTGTATGTTTATAGATTGTACTACGGGTTATGAGCAAAAATAGACCTTACGTTTTGGAAGTAAGGTTGCAAATTTATTGTGTGGTAGGCTGGTCGGTAATTGTAGCGTCAAGGAATTACCATTTTAGAGCATATCGCTAACTGTTTACATAGCTCAAAAGCTATCTGCCAGACTTACGTGCAGAAGGGACGAAGTTCAAATCTTATACATGATAACAATATTTTGTTTGTCGATATTTGTAGTTTTAGAGTCTGTCTAATGAAAGTTGAGACTGCGATTTATTATAAACTTTTTAAATGGCAACTACAATTCAAATGTCAATTACGTCAAATGTCACTTTACTGTCGTGTCACTAGTGTCATTTGGAAAAAATATTGCGTTTTTCTTTAACGTTTTTGGTGTTAATTATGAACAAAAGTATTAAAAGTAATACGCGTCAGTTACTTTTTACCATGATTGGTAAATACAAAGAAAAACGAGACGAGCGGGAAGAGATTTTCGATAAGAAAGCAGCGTACTTACGTACGATATCGGATTTCGTAGGTTAGTATCCCATGATAAGTTTTGATACTTTATTTGCAACATATCTAAGAAAGCAACTGTTTCCTAAATACTTACGTATTGTCATTGTTTTTCTTTCAGCGGGTAATATGGAGCTTGTCGAAGGTGTGGAGGAAATTCAGAATGCCGTTCAGAGCTTGAAAGACCTGGAGCAAGATTCGTGTATAAGGAATCAAAATCAATACCTTGAAGAATTGTCGTCTCTTACCGGTAATTATTTCCATGAACAATCTTGGACAATTCGACTTAATCTTAATCTAAGCAAAGTGTTTACTGTGAATATTAAACAAAGTTATACCTACATAAGTTAATTACATAGAGAACATTTAACACTTACGAACAAATGTGTGTGCTCATCGCATAAATAAATGCCCTTATGGGAATTCAAACCTGGTACTTTCAGGTTTTTATAATGAGTGGCACAACCTGCTAGTCTAAAAAAGTCATCTATGTAACCACATACTTTCATTTTGTTTGTTGCAGAAGTTAGTGTCTCTACCCTCAAGAGAATAAAATATGAAGGTGGAATCAATAATAATGTTTGGAATACCCCAGGCAAAAAGAGGCCCCATAAGCCTACGGTGTCAAATTTAGATAGCTTCGACATAAACGCTATTAAAAATAAAATTACTGAATTTTATGCTGTCAAAAAGGAAGTACCAACACTGCGGAGCCTCCTGGTAGAGTTGCGGACTAGCATAAATTTCCTTGGCTGCATTGAAACACTAAGGCGGATTTTAAAAGCAAACGGGTATGTGTTTCAAAAAAACAAGAATGAACGATATGTTCTAATGGAACGCTACGACATTGCTGCATGGAGGCATAGATTTCTTCGGGAGATTGCAGAGAAACGTGCAGCAGGAAAACAAATTGTGTATTTGGATGAAACCTATGTCCACAAAAACTACAAACCTAAAAAATCCCGGCGAGGGCCGGGAACAAGTGGTGCAGTTGAAAGCATTTCGTCTGGGAAAAGACACATTGTTGTGCACGCTGGGCATGAAAATGGTTTTGTCCCAAATGCTCTTCTAGTTTTCAGCACAAAATCTAAACTGGCTGATTACCACCATGACATGAACGCCGGCAACTCCAATAAATGGTTAGAAGAAAAACTCATACCAAATTTAGACAAACCTAGTGTGGTTATTATGGATAATGCCAGTTACCACAGTGTTGTAAAGAATAAAGCCCCAACAACTCAAACAAATAAGCCCAAAATCAAAGAGTGGCTTACAGCTAATAATATTCACTATGAAGAATATCACAAGAAAGATGAATTGTTAGTACTTGTTGACAAATACAAGCCAGAGCCAGTGTATGAAGCCAATCACATACTTCAGCAACATGGCCATGAAGTTTTACGGCTGCCTCCATACCACTGCGATTTGAATCCTATCGAGCTAATATGGAGTCTAGCAAAAAGGAAAATTGCCAAGAAGAACATAGGGTTATCTGCACAAGACACAGAAAAACTGATCCATGAGTCTTTTGCAAGCATAACAGCAGATGATTGGAATAAAATGATCAATCACGTCATTAACGTTGAAAACCAATATAAAGACAGGGACAACATCAAAGAAGACATGATAGATAAATTTATTATTAGTGTGGGAAGTAGCAGCTCGACCACTTCGGAGGATTCAATGGAAGTTGAGATTTTAGAGAGTGAATTTAATTATTCTTCTTAAATATACAATAAGACAGTGAATCCTATGTAATTTAAGAAATTATGTACACTTGTACCTAAGGTGTACACCTTTTGAACTTGATAATAAACTTATCTTGTAAAACGAAGTTAAAGTTTTATTTCATATAACCTGTACTTTTTCCGCTATAACCTCACAAAAATGTGCAAATGGAATTACATAAAGCGAGACCCATGAAGTTAGCCTCACTTTCTAAAAAAACACCTTTTCTTAGACACATTATAGATTAATTACGTATAAGCATCTAATTACTTAATTTGTAATCTGTCTAAAGGTCTTTTATTTTACTGTTAGATGGTTGCAACAACTTGAATGGGATCAAGTTTTTAGGTCATATACACTATACTGGGATTTGGGATATTATCTTACTAACAATTTGGGCAATTTTGAAACTAATCTGTTCTAGAATTTAGTAGTTTAGAATAAGTTCGCGGGTTAGTTTAAAATCATTCGAAATCGAAATCTTACCGATGCTAGATTAAAATATGCAAATATGAATACTGAAAGTGTCAACAGCAAGTTTGTTGTAAGTAGGTATTTGTAAATGTTGTACTTATGGTTTATGGTACTCGAGCGACAGAGACGGAGATATACGAAGTTCGAGATTCGAAGTTCGTGGTAGCGCCGCAGCCTAGCCTAGCCCAGCACATGCTGAGTCTGGGGCCTATTGTCACAAATTCAGTTTTTTACTTAGGTACTGTTTGTTAGTTTGTAAGTTTATTTTATATTATTATATTTTTTCTTGTAATAAATACGTTTTCTGATTCTGATTATATGTTTCAGCAAGGGGTACGCTTTTTGGACGAAATGGTATTTTTGTATACGACTGAATTCATTAGAAAAATTACTAAACTCTAGTCGGAGTAACCATGTTTGTTTAGAGCAAAAACTATTGGATAGGGTTCGTTTTAGATTTCAATCGAATAATAAAATTTAAATAGTGCTAAAGTAAATTTGAATTTGCTTTTAATTACTGATTTTAAATCAAAATCTCTGATTGTTTTAAGTTTATTTAGTTATGCACGATTCTTAAATATGCGCCATCTAGCGGAATGCAATACCAGCGCGTAGCCATTCAGCTTAGAAAAACGTGCGATCGATGGATCTAGTCACCGATTAAAAATTGCTTTGTATTATTTTGCTATTTGCGTGTTATTTTGTGACAATGGTGTATTGTATGCCTTAAAATTTATTAATGTGATGATTTAGGACACTAAAATGCAATATTTTGACGAATTCTACGCTACTTTTTTCATTGAGAGCCTAGTAGCGCCATCTCGGATTATTTTATGAACTACGGCGACGTTTCCACAGAGTTAGCAATCTTCCTTGTCTTATAATTATCTTTGACTTAAAGTGATAATGCTAATTAATGATTATGTTGTATGTTTGTGTTGTGATATGGGCAATGCCTGAAATGAAGTAATAATTTAGCCGTAGGAAGGAAAACGATGCAACACGATTTTTTGGGCAAACACCGCCAAGTATTAGGTATTACGGCAAATGAAAGAGAGGCAACGACGCAACGCGAACAAGCAACCCCAAGTGTGTGGTGTGACCAAAATAGTAGTCTATGTAAAATCTCCGGTAGCTTTATGATGTCACTGCATGTGCTCACCGTTCCATAGGATTGATGGCAATTAGCCTACCCACGCGTAGGTATTTAACAAATTCTATGACTGCAATTGAAATGTTTCGAACAGATATGTTCTACAGTGTTATTCATACCGATTTCTGCAGATATTGTTATCATATTATTATCTTATCTCCTTCAAATGTTTTTATCGTGTTGGTAAATACATCACATCACAACTCTGTATTTGCCGAATGCGTTTATCAAACTATTGAGACTAGATATCGGGGTATTCCACTCCAAGCGTAGGAAACGAGATAAATCTTTAAATTCTTAGAAATAAATACGACCTAGATTATCTTTGTCTCTCTAGGTAGGTATAGGTAATCTAACAATATCGTAGCCTAGTACAGTATAGTATAAGACAACTTACACTTAAATATATTATAGGTGATTTAGAGGTTAGAGGCTCTACTTTACTTTTACGCGGGAGTCTGCCGGATACGGGTTGTGCAGGACCGGTCATTGTGGCACTCTTTGGGGGAGGCCTATGTCCAGCAGTGGACGTCTTTCGGCTGATATGATGATGATAGCATTACTTTATAATCTCCGACACGAGGGCGTCGAGAGCGTTATAAGTCTAACATGAGTATCTATCTATGTAGTATCTGTCTGTGGGATCGTAGCTCCCTAACAGATGAAACAATTTGAGTGCGGTTCTTTTTAATAGAACGTCCTGTCTGTCGAGATGGTTATTAGCTATGTTTGATATGTCGGACTTGTCGGTGATGTTTACTTTAAATTAATGTAGGTTAAGTACTTATAGATACTATAATTCTTAAATATTTTATTTAACAAACAAGAATGATTACACATATAAAAGCATCCGCAACGCAGGCTTCTTCAAGTGTTTACTAAAACACATCTCCCTAAGCATTGTTAGGTATAAGACGATGATAAGTAGAATCCGCAACAGGCTTAAATAGTGAAGACGCTGGAATCGGAACATTATAAGTGACTATGGTGCATGTGCCTCTTGCATTTCATTGTGTTATCGATAGGGCCTCTACGTGTTGTCTTACTTGTGTGATACTTCAGCTCGCCGCACGCCTCTTAAATACCCGAGAAAATATTGCCCCGTAAGCGGGAAAGTGGTTAAATAATATCCTATACTATTAAACGAGCAATATTTGTATATATATTTGCAATCACGTTCTCGGAAACGGCTCTAACGATTTCGATGAAATTTGGACTGCAGGGGTTTACGGGTTCGAGAAATCGATCTAGATAGGTCTCATGTCCGGGAAAATTCGTTTTCTCCGTACATTCTCCATTTTCATCCGAGCGGAGCTCGGTCGTCCAGGGACTTAAATATAGTTTAACCACGAAAACCACCACACATTACCAGAATAATTCTATTATTTCATATTTTATAATGTGTTTATTATACATAAAGCTTAAATTATTTGGTAAGAACAATTAAAATTTTTAAACTGACATTAATAAAAAACTAAAAACTACCTATACATAAAAAAATATCTCCCAAATCAGTGCCTATGGGTAGTGTGCCCACAAAGCTGGCCGCATTGCCACGTTGTATGGTGATACTTGGTAAGTAGATATGTGTTTGTTAACTATTACGACAACGACATAAGTGCTTTGGTGTAGTTACTGTTAAATTAAGTGTCATCATCATCTCAGCCGAAAGACGTCCACTGCTGGACATAGGCCTCCCTCAAACAGTGCCAAAAATGACCGGTCCTGCGCCACCCGCATCCAGCGGACTCCCGCGACCTTTACCAGGTCATCAGTCCACCTTGTGGGGGGCCTACCCACGCCGCGCCTTCCGTTACCTACGTGGTCACCACTCGAGAACCTTTCCGCCCCAACTTATGTGTGAATTAAATAAATTGATTTGAATTGAAAATAGGTACCTACTTAGTTGTTTCTTTCACATCTTGTGATTTCTGGCATTCATTAAAAATCAGAGTTAGGTACAGAGTCAACATATTCTAGTCACCTTCAGTACATGCCTCGGTTGTCATGAATTGTCTTGATATCACAGAATAATATGTTGATTATTGATACTCAGATATTAGATGTCAAATTTTACAACCGGAAACCGGTTGACTCACGTTTCTTTGCTCTTACAATGAAGTTCACATACGGTGCTAACAGGTAATAAAATAACAGCTTCTAATCAAACAAAACAATGCCTATGTTAACAAATCAAGTAATCATACGCATTATTACACAACCACATGAAAAAGCACGCTGTATTTTACAAATTTCTTGGCTGTATGCGCTACCTCTTTCGGCCGGCTTGTGTTCGCGCGCAAAAAGTTAAATAGTTTGAAGTAAGCGCCGTCTAGAGCGCACGTCACTTCAATGCGCTTGGCGGGAAAAAATATAACGAAATTTTATTCGATCATTTAAGTTTTCGCAAAGTGTAGCTGCTGTGTTATGGTGCTGAGTTATTGAAATATTTTGTGTACTTATAAGTTTAAGAAGTGTTATATGTTCATATTTACGTTTCAACCGGCGCGGCGATAAAGTTTACGGTGAGAAAACAATTAAACTGATTAACTTTTCTTAATTTCTCCAATTGAGACTTGACTGGGTGCATCGAATTATTTTGATGTTGATATTTAATATACTCTCTATTCCTTTAAATTCGAACTTTGTGTAAGACGTTGAAAGTAGGTAGGTATTGTGCGGGTTAGGCGACCAGTTTCAGGCGTTTCAGCTAGCAACAACCTGAAGGATAAGATTTAGGTATTCAATTAAAGATACCAACAACTCCGCCGTAGGTATTTTTAACCCCCGACGAAAAAAAAGGGGTGTTATAAGTTTGACGTGTCTGTGTGTCTGTGTGTGTGTCTGTCTGTGGCATCGTAGCTCCTAAACGAATGTACCGATTTAAATGCGGTTTTTTTGTCCCAAAGCTGACGTGATCGAGATGGTTCTTAGCTACGTTTTTACAAAATCGGTTTAGCCGTGTTTGAAATATTGAACTTTGAAATTAAAAAGTCGGGTGTTTTTCAACTACTTGTAAATAGTTATTAATAGTTGTGTCACAGGAATAGGAATCTACAAAAAACGATAAAATATCCTTTCAGTTCACCAACTTATATAAAACTGGTCGCAAACCGGTACAATAAATTAGGTGGTCGCTAACCGGCGCCATACTTTAAAACGTAACCCATTGATTGGGATATCGGAAGTAGGTTCTTTTTAACACCTAATTTCCTTACCAACGTATGTTAGTTTAACGTAATGAACATCGAGGGAGACTACCCATGAAACTTAGCTAATTAGACCGCCACGGAATGGCAAGGGTCGTGGGTGTAGGTTCAATCGCTGTTCATGGCAAATTGTTTTTTTCTTTAAACACTGAATCGGTAAAAAATACTATAATATAGTATTATATTATAATCATTGAACCAGCTCACACATTTTGACGAGAATCGGTTGAGTATAATTGTGAGTGAGCGTTGAGGTGAGCTTAAAAGAAGTTACAGAATAGGGGGGCTGTAGATGAGCAACAGCCGGACAGACGACCGAATATACGAAACTAGGTACCATCGAATTCACACGACGAGTTGACGACCCATATTATGAACCAAGCAAGCTCTAAACTAAAAGGGAGCTATGGGCAAAATTCAATAAAGCCATGCTCGTAGCACGCGCCCATAGGCTACGTGTCCACATCTTTAGGTTGCCGGTTTTTAGGGTTCCGTACTCAAAGAGTAAAACGGGACCCTATTACTTAGACTCCGCTGTCCGTCCGTCCGTCCGTCTGTCTGTCACCAGGCTGTATCTCACTGATACCGTGATAGTTCCAGTTGAATTTTTTTTCTGTTGCCGCTATAACAACAAATACTAAAAACAAAATAAAATAAATATATTTATTGATAATGGTACGGAACCCTTCGTGCGCGAGTCCGACTCGCACTAGGCCGGTTTTTTATATAGCTACCTCTAATATACCACGATGGTGCTAATGCTAAGCAAGCAAAAAAAAACAAAAAAACAAAAAAAAAAAACCGTGCCCTATAAACGCTTGATTACGGAGAAATCACAAGCACTTTGCGGACCCTTTATTGATTTGAAGATTCGTTGTGTTGACTTGACACTGCACTCATGATCTCAACACCGCGCGCCCTCTGGAGCTCCGGCGACCTTGCTCACCCAGGAACACATTGCCACAAACTTACAGACTAAGCAACGCACATGTGACACCTCTGGAGTGCAACCGTCCATCGTCTACAAACGATGGTAGGAGTGACGATGGTGAGAGAGCCAGGCCGTATGAAAGTTTGCCACCGTCGCAGTATAAAAAAAAACGGCCAAGTGCGAGTTGGACTCGCGCACGAAGGGTTCCGTGCCATTATCTATAAAAACGGTAAAAAAATTACGTTTGTTGTATGGGAGCCCCCCTTAAAAATATTTTATTTTGTTTTTAGTATTTGTTGTTAAAGTGGCAACAGAAAAACATAATCTGTGAAAATTTCAACTCTCTAGCTATCACGGTTCTTGAGATACAGCCTGGTGACAGATTATCCATAAAAACGGCAAAAAAATCACGTTTTTTGTATTGGAGCCCCCCTTAAAAATATATTTTATTTTGTTTTTAGTATTTGTTGTTATAGCGGCAGCAGAAATACATAATCTGTGAAAATTTCAACTCTCTAGCTATCACGGTTCTTGAGATACAGCTTGGTGACAGACAGACGGACGGACGGGCGGACGGACGGACAGCGGAGTCTTAGTAATAGGGTCCCGTTTTACTCTTTGAGTACGGAACCCTAAAAAGAAGCGGGTTGTGTCGGAGATACAACCGTTAATAATAATTAAGTTTAAGTGGATACTTCTTTGTTGGCTGTACCCGTAAAATATATATCTGAATTAATTCACTAAAATCTGTATAAATACAGATACATCGGTATATATGGCAACATTGACTGATGTAGCTCATTTGACTCACGATACATTGAAAATGGCGGTCATTTCAGCATTATTTTCATGTCCGCCACATAAACTAAATAACATTTTGTGATTAACAACTAATGGCAAATTAAGAAGGATTAAAACATGTAACAAACAATTATTTGAAATCAGATTAGGCTTCTCTACAAAAAAATATGAGAGGGCGCTGTTGTCGGTAACGGCTATCTATAAACAGCTCCGTAATTATTTATTGTTTTTATTATAATTACACGCTTTTAAGTGACATTAATTCATATATATATTAAGTTTGACATACGGAATACATCGGAACAGCATTAATAAAGAAAAATGGCACCGGCGAAAGCAAAAACTACGACAAACACGGCGGCGGTTAACAGGTTGGTGGATGTTATTTCAAATTTAATAGCTGAGATTGCGGAACTGAAAGACGATGTCAAGGGCTGTCGGGACATTATCAACACGCAACAAAGGACGCTGACTTACCTGGTCTCACAAATGTCCGGACACCTGCCACCAAATATTGAGCACTTACAACAGCTACAGCACCTATCACTCAATGAATCTGGCCCTCAAGGCATGCTATTCTTGGGTGATACCCATATATCTGTCCCCACTGACACTGTCACACTGCCGCCGCCACCGCTGCCTACACCAGCAACGAAAAACACTCCCGTGACCCTGACGCCCGTGACGGCACCCGTGCTGCAGCCCGCACCTCAGTCTGCGCAACCTTCGCCACGGTCTGCGCCACAGCCTGCGCCAAAGCCTTCGCCGCAGCCTGCACAACCTGCACCACAGCCTGCGCCTGCGGGATCCCAGTCAAGGCCTGCTGTATCTCCCGCCATAGCGGCGGCACGTCAGGTTGCAACTACAGCACCGCCGCAGCCTACTCTGAGGGCCTCCTCGCATGGAGCTTCCAATACCACTGGACTCCGTGCGGCTGCCCCCCGAGAAACCAGTTTGCACGTCTTCAACCTAGGCGTTGAGACCACTGCCGAGGACGTCGTCCGTCACGTGCAGGCTCGAATGGGCATCCCGGCGCCAGTGTGTGAGCGGCTCGTTGTCACCCGAGGTAGCTATGCGTCGTTTCGACTGGACGTGCCAGTCCACAAGGTCAACGTAGTGAAACGCGTTAGCAACTGGCCCGAAGGAGTATCTGTGCGCCCATTTAATATTGTGCAGCCAAAAAACTTCACACCCAATCGCGGCACAACAAAACTAAAATAGGAACTAAATTGGTCGTAATCCACCAAAATGTACGATCCATTTGTGGCAAAACTTCGTTGTTGGAACTACTTTGCTTTGGTGACAGACCAATAACAATAGTCCCCACAATTTCTAAAATTGTGGAGTCCATCCTCTCATCGCATTTAATGGCCCACCTAGAGAACAATGACCTACTGACTGACCGCCAATTCGCTTATCGGCAAAATATGTCCACAACAACTGCTGCGCTCAAAATATTTGACTGCATTGTTTCCGGTCTGGATGACAAATGCAAGATGGCAGGTATATTTTGTGACTTGTCCAAAGCTTTTGATGTGATTGATCATGACCTGCTTTTGGACAAGTTACATCATTACGGGATACGAAACTTAAGCCACAAATTGTTTACATCATTTTTGTCCGACCGGAAGCAAGTAGTTAAAATATCTGCGAGCGGTAAACGACTGAAGTCCAGTGCTGGCAGCGTGAATGTAGGAATCCCTCAAAGTTCGGCGTTAGGAAATTCCCTTTTCCTAACGTTTATGAACGACCTTCCCGCTGCCATCACAGCTGGTCTCTCTGTCCTATTCGCGGACGATACCACAGTGGTAGTCAGCGCGCGCACTTCTGAACAGCTTGGAGAGAAGATACATGACGGATGTGATCAACTACAGAGGTGGTTTGCTACCAACGGCTTACTCTTAAATATAACAAAATCCAACGTCATGGTCTTCTCGGGGCGCCAAATTGCGATTCCTCCGTGCGTAGCAAACAGCCCGATGCCGATAAGTGATAAATGTAGGTTCCTGGGCTTCACTCTGGACTCTCACCTTAACTGGAAGTGCCATGTAGACAAACTATGTGATAGATTGAGTAGTGCAGTCTTTGCTTTGCGTAAACTAAAACCTATGGTATCAGACGATGCCATGAAGCAGGTTTATTTTGCTCATTTTCATTCGCTGATGTCCTACGGTACGCTCATTTGGGGAAACTCAACGGATGCCAACAGAGTGCTGCTTATGCAGAAACGTGCCGTACGTGCGATGATTGGGGCAAAATCGAGGACTTCGTGTAGAGGCCACTTCCCAACGCACGGTATTATGACGCACTACTCACTCTATATATTCGAAATTATAATGTTTGTAAGGAATAATTTTTCCTCGTTCGATACCGTAAATGTGATTGGCAAAACACTCCGCCGCACTGGGCGTTTGAGAACAGTTCCCCGTCGCATGGCACTTGCAGAAAAGAACCCGCGTGTCATTGGGCCTACCTACTACGAGCGACTACCCGCTGATCTTAGACTGGAACCATCTGACGAAGCATTTAGACGCCGCCTGAAATACCTTTTATTGGAAAATCCATTATACTCAGTTAAAGAGTATATGGAACTTGATCTGACATGTTAAATTATTATTTGTACCTATTTACATTTGTTTTAATATGATTTGACATTAAATATCACCTATATTCTAATGCACATTACACTATATTGTAAATTGAATGACGATACCTAGTGGTTGACATATTTGTTCTTTTGATTTTGTTTTATTTTTATATTTACTCGTTATTGAGTAAATTTGTTGACATTGTATTAATTTAATATTATATCTTTATTTTTTCTTTGTTTTTGACGATCGTGATAAATAATCTTATTTTTTGACATGAAAGCAAATTTGTAATGTATTTTTTTATCATGAAATAAATAATCTAATCTAATCTAATCTAATATTCCAGAAGTCACGTGATACATTTTGAACTGTACCGATATACAAGAACGCGAGCAAAGAAGTATCCACCAAAGAGTACTATGAATATAGAGATGAATATATGGTAACCACTTCAAAAAAAATAGTTTTGTTATGCTACACTGCGCGGGGCTGCATTCTCCCACTAGTGTTATTGAGTGGTAAATATCACTGTAGTTTATAGTTTAGTTTTATTTATATATGTGTCATGTAGTTACACGAATGAAATGATTGAAATGAAATGTAATGAAATTGTTTGCGGTCTTCGGTCTGTGCTCTTGTTGGCAACTATCGTGGAACAATTATGTTGTTTAATGTGTACAGTTGTACACCTACGTTCTTGGTAATGCCATTGCCCACGTAACGGTGACGTGTCTGCCATAAAGCTTATCACGGCGCTATCAAATGGTTATTTAGTTTGTTAACACTAGTAATAGGCATGCAAGATTGTTCATGTTAATCGATCTGTTTTTTATCCATATACCGCCCGCTACGTGTGCGGAAAATCTCTGGCCAGGGGAGTTGTTTTACTCACTACGGGTGGTAGTAAAAAATCACAGATAGCATATTTTACTAACACCCGACGCAAAAAGAGGGGTGTTATAAGTTTGTCGTGTCTGTGTGACTGTTTGTGGCATCGTAGCTCGTGGACGAATGGACCGATTTTTTTGTCCGAAAGCCGACTCGATCGAGATGGTTCTTAGCTATGTTTAAACAAAATCGGTTCAGCCGGTTTTGAGATATCGAACTTTGAAATGAAAATTTGGGGGGATTTTCAACTTTTCTAAGTTGTTAATTATCGCCATTGTCTTCGGCGCGGGCATCATACTTGTGATCTGAGACCTTCTTTGTTTTACCGCCCTATTGTCCACGATAAATATCTTGGTTCTTAATTTTGATGCTGTCTGTCACATTGACGGTTTGGTTTGCGTTTGGTTCATAGTTTATTAGATAGTACATTTATTGTAATTTATAGGAATGTTTCAATTATTTTTACATAAGGTGCCATCGCCTAATAACACCTTAAATTCAAAGCCTTGTAAAACTATTATAAATAAAACTATTATTTACGGTAGGATTAATAAAGAAAGTCCGTTCATAGGACTAGATATACCCAATGTTCTTTGCGTTCTAACATGAAAAATCCTATTATTCTTTTTTATCTGGTGGGCCCTGCCTGTCCTGTTGGGTGTTGAGATGTGTCAAAAATAAGTCCTATAATTTCTCTTAAACAATAAGGCTGTGACAATGTGCACAAAAACGAGAATGGCCTATTCATGACTTCCTCGATTGTGTATACCAACCTCATCTGTTATGTTATGACGTTATGAGTCTCTATGCTACATTCCCATAATTAGCCATCATAAAAGTTCACATCGCTATTTCAAGAACATAAGGCAACAACTCGCAACAAACATTAACTAAAATTGCCATTTGTCTTATGACTGGGAGTTCCCGTGGCCGTTACGGGCATGACCCGTGAGTTTAATTGGTCTATTGGCATTGTAGTTGGGAAATACTGTGTGAAAATGGAGCATACGGAAATAAGGAATAAAAGCTTAAAATGCGCGCTGGGCCAATTAGAACTCGGTAACAGACTCCATCAAAACATAATCCCATATATAAACGTTTTTCTTTTAGGATAAAATATCCTAAGTTTTAATCGCTGGAACTCAAGAGATAGGCTTAGTTACCACATACATATGTATAGAAATCGGTTCTATGGTTTACGTGAATAGGTATAAGCCGGACGGTAGCTATTTTGACAATATTTTATTTTTAAACACAAATATACGGAGGTCTGTATACGAGTACATGCCCAGTTTTTGTCTTTAAGTCGTCGTTAAATTCGTAAAAATCCCCCACGGGACAGGCAATGCGGCGGGTCAGCATAATTGTAATAGGTTATGTTTTTAAGAAATGGGTCAATCAACTATTTCTTGTTGCTCGTTGCCATGGTTACGTCTCCTGGGTCACTCTTTAAAACTTTTATTTTATGGGGTTTAAATCCACTAAACACGTGTTTTTACTATATTGGTAAACCCATTCCATGGTGGGACATCTCCTTAGCATGATGGGAGTCCAGTTTATAGTATTTTTTCTAAGATAGTCTGTTTCTGTTGTCTCTTGGCTTGCCGGGACAGAATAACAACAAGAAAAAGTTGATTGACCCAAATACATTAATTGATTTATTTAATTAAAATTATAGCTTACTGTTTATATACATACAACATCGCCAGCCATCGAATTGGTCATAATACTCGTAGGTGGTAGTAGGGGTACACCAAATAATGACGAATTTTCTCGAAAAAGGATTAAAAATATTGTCAAATGGTGAAAAAAGTACAGTAGGGGATTAAATAATCACAACGTTATAAGTGTTCAAAGTTGTAAGATGGGGTATATATATTCTGTCCTTTTTCCTTCACAACGCACCTTCATATGAAAAGATTGTCATTTACTATGACGCTCGGGGATCATGACGTCACGATACCAGAGCGTTTTCTTTCTCTTCTAAGCCATATTAAAATGGTTGTAGTTCGTAATTTTTTGAGATATCTAAATGGGATTTTATTGCCTTCTTTTTTTGGAGTACTTACTTAATAATACATTTTGAGTCTACATCCCTATTATGTGAGCGGGATGGAGATCGTACTAACCCTTGTAATGTTCATTTTTTCATTTTCATTTTTCAACTCGTGTATTTACCCACGGAATTCGCAATTTTGGTGAAGTGGAACTGATGATTAAGATCACAGATGACTTATGGAACTCCTCAAATGTCAAAAATTTTGAAATGATTCCGTTGAAGTAGCAACTAATGTAGTGTTAATTCTGAGATCCTTGAGGAATCGACGGAACTCCTCAAATATTATCAACCGACACATAGTGGGTTTTTTCTGTAATAATCAACTGTAATTTGCTCTCGTAGAGCAGTTTAATGTGGTAAAATGGAAAAAAAAAACCGGCCAAGTGCGAGTTTCGACTCGCGCACGAAGGGTTCCGTACCATTATCTATAAAAATGGCAAAAAAATCACGTTTGTTGTATGGGAGCCCCCCTTAAAAAAATATTTTATTTTGTTTTTAGTATTTGTTGTTATAGCGGCAACAGAAATACATAATCTGTGAAAATTTCAACTCTCTAGCTATCACGGTTCTTGAGATACAGCCTGGTGACAGACAGACGGACGGACGGACGGACGGACGGAAAATTTACATGTGGCTTGGCGAAAAACTGAATTGCAGTCGGTTTAAACTTTGTTTTTAAAGTAAATTATTAGATTTTACTTAGCTTTCATTTAATTTGTTAATGTTAATTATTTACTTTTATTTAATTTAATTTTATAAAGCCGATTACACGTGTCAATTTTTATTGACACTGTCAATAAAATCACACTTAGTCAAATAACCCGCCCGTGACATTCCGGGTGCAAAGGTGCCCATCACACTCGCCGCATTGCCGCGTTGAATCGCGATCGACAACCTTTGCAGCAGGAATGAGTATATATGTCACCGTTAGATTGTGAACACCGTCAGTTTATAATCTAACTCGCGATATTATAAACTGACGAAAAATTGTGAACTGTCAAAACCGTTCACAATTTAACGCATTATTTTTCGTTAGTTTATAAACTATCAATGTCGAATCGTCAAATTGTGAACTGAGATCAAATCGGCTTGCTACGGAACGTACACAAAGACTAGGTAGGTTAGGTTAGTCAGGTATCTTCAGTTGCCCGAAGGGCAAAGCGCCAAGAAATAGGAGCCCCGCGCAGCGGGGCTCCGTCGACACTGCTGGATGCTGAAATAAATGGAATAAAATGTCTGAATAACAAAAAAAACAATCATGTTCTGACGTAAGTGGCAACTGATGCGAGTGGAATAATTCGCTCAACCAAACAGCGCACAGGTTGCTTTCCGAATCAGGCAAATTTGACTCAGTTCACAATTTGACGATATGACATTGTTAGTTTATAAACTAACGAAAATGAATGCGTAAAATTATGAATTATTTTGGCAGTTCACAATATTCCGTCAGTTTACAATATAACGGGTAAGATTATAAACTGACGGTTTTCACAATCTAACGGTGACATATACATAAAATACATACATACAGTGGAACATAATTAAAACCTCCTCCTTTTTAAAAATCGGTTAAAAAAGGCCCTTGAGGCATTGTATACTGTACCGAGGATGCTGGCGGCATTTCCCCACTGAATTGCAATGCTGATGCGTTGCGCGAGAAAGCTGCCAGCTTTAAAGTAAAATAAATAAGTAATTGGTATTGGTAACTACCACTAAGCATGTTTAAAAAAATATTTTTTTAAATTTTTTATAATACACGTACTTGTGTACTGTAATTAATAATAACATCCCATTAAAGTTCGACATCCAAATAAAGCCAAATAATAAGGGTATTTGGTTATTATTGGTTTAACCACTAATTAAACACATTTACGTCTCGTGCTAACTAGTGAAATATTATTTTAAAGAAGATTCATTAGGTTTGGCAAATTGTAATAAATCCTACGGCCCTGAGCGCACCCAGTCCATTACCAACGCTCATTTGTTAAATGACCATCTTTTGTTAGGGTTCCTTCCGACACTTTCAAAAACCATACTCAGAATATAATATATTTATTTATGACAGAACATATACTTCGTCCGGGTGGAACTCGTTTATATCGTGCCTCTATGCTTCAACCCCCTTCGGGGATACTTCACAGAATCAAAGCTATCTTGCGTCCTTACCTTACCTGTAATTCAATCAAACTATCTCCACATCCACACCAAATAACATCTTAATCGGGTCAGTGGTTTAAGCATGAAAGGATATCTTCCGTCCTTACATGGGATTCAATCCAACTATCTCCACACCAAATAACATCTTAATCGGATCAGTGGTTTAAGCATGAAAGGATATCTTGCGTCCTTACATGGGATTCAATCAAACTATCTCCACACTAAATAACATCTTAATCGGGTCAGTGGTTTAAGCATGATAGGATAGCTTGCGTCCTTACCTGGGATTCAATCAAACTATCTCCACACCAAATAACATCTTAATCGGGTCAGTGGTTTAAGCATGAAAGGATATCTTGCGTCCTTACATGGGATTCAATGAAACTATCTCCACACCAAATAACATCTTAATCGTGTCAGTGGTTTAAGCATGATAGGATAGCTTGCGTCCTTACCTGGGATTCAATCAAACTATCTCCACACCAAATAACATCTTAATCGGGTCAGTGGTTTAAGCATGAAAGGATATTAGACAGACATCGTTACTTTCGCATTTATAATATAAGTAGGTATGGATTAGTATATGGATAGTGTGGATGCACGCGAATAATAGTTGAAGCCAGATTAGTAGGGCTTTTGTTAGCAGACGCTTCTGCTTAGTCAAAGTTTAGGTACAGTCAGTAGGGCAGGGTCACCTACACATGCAGATCAGAGATTTTTGTGTGTATATGTTATGGGCATATTATATACAATATATATATCTAACTAGCATCAAAGGGGTTTTCTCTAAACTTGAAATTGGCTTAAATATAAGTAATTAAATAAAGTATTGCAATTGTAAATAAAAACTTTACAAACCATAAATCCTATTTATAAACGTGTACCTAGAGTATTTGTATCCATTTATTTTTAGAAATGATTTCAAATGTAATTTATCCTTTGCACTTTATTGTATTAAAAATAAATTAAAAATATTTATCCTTTAACCTGAACGATTACCTATATCCATTTCAAATAGACTACCTATCATAATGTAAACCGACTAAGTACAAGGTTAGATTGACTCCCATATTTCACATATTCATATATGACCTTCGTAATTTTGATGTATATGTCCGGGCCGTCCGTGCCGGGCCCGAGCCGAGACCGGGCAACGAGCATCGGTGCGTTGTTATAGTTCAACGGGCCGTGTCCGGGGCGGGCCGGGACCGAGCTGCTTCCGAGCCTCGGTTGTAGGTAGAAGGGCCGTCAAACGTTCGTGTTACAGTTGAGCGGCCGGGCCGTGGCGACACCAAGCCGCTTCCGAGCCTCGGCCGTGGCTCGGCCGGGCTTAGGTATGACGTCGGCCGCGCAGAATCGCTGAATTTTTCTTAGAAAACGGCCCGGGCCGGACACGGCCCGTTCTAGCGTGAGTCATCCTTAACTCGTGAAATTCCAAATAAGTATCGACCCATAGGGCAATAAAGATAGTTCAAGAGTCGATTTCAGGCGTTCGTTAGGTACGCCAGAAATTTTGATTTTGATGTGTTTCGCGCTTGCTTTCACGCGCACTTAGCCGGTGTAGTAAGAGCGCAAAGAAAAAGTAAGTAACTTTATTAGAGGTAGGTAACCAAGAAAATCATTCGGAAAATGATAAATTATCCCGAATTGATCTAAACAGAACTACCGTGAGCCAAGACTTTTTTTTCTCTTGGTTCGAATGATTTCTGTTACATTCAAGGAAATTACAGTCTTGCTAATGAATTTCATGATACAAGTAATTTAGTTTGTGTAGGAATTCGTGTTTATTGTAAAATTAGGAGTACATTATCATGTTTAAATTAAAACTTACTATTAAATATGGTAAAATATGAAGGTACCGTAACATCGGGGTACTTTGTCCCAAAATCATGATACTTTTTACGTTTCGTTTGAGTACTTTAATTTAAATGACATTATGACTCTTTTATAGGCATAGGTGTATAGTTGTGGATATAATCAACTCATGCACATATAAAACTTAGTAAAACAACCACAAAGTATTTTTTTTATTTTTGCAAAATTTGGGCTAAAGTAGCTCTTTGAAACGCGTTTCTTTGGCCCTCGTTTTTTTATTTAGTAAAACGCCATGGTTTTCAATGAAAGGATAAAGAACCCTGTTTAGATTTGTTACACATGTAAAAGAAAAACATACTATCTGTATTAATTTGTTTTTATTACTCTAAAAAACTGGTAGGTTCCTTATCAAATTATTTTACTAGGTAGGCACCTAGTTAACAGTCAACTGTAACTAATCAGTCTTTAAAATTGAGAATCATTAGGACGAGATATCAGACTTATGCGTACCTATTAACTAAATCAACAACGGAATAAAATAAATTAAACATTATCAATTTCAGGTACAGTAAAAAACCCTTTTTCACAAATTTAGGAACATTAATTTTCTTAATCACATCTTTCCAGCGGTATACTTAACTGTTCATCTTTTATTGCAGGCCATTTCCAGAATTTTCCTTTCTTCATGCAACTGACTAGCGCTGCTTCTTCACTTTTCGATATAATTTTTCCAGGATAATCATGCGATTCCCATTTAACCCACAGATGTATGAATATAAGGAGATCGGACATGGCGGCCGATTTGTATAGAGTGAGCCTGTCGCAAGTACATTAACCCACACAACGCCCAAGTAATTGACAAGACAAAGCACGCTCACATCTAAAACACACACACTTGTACACGCTTATTTGACAATAAACGCGCATCATATCAGGCATTTTGGGAAAAAACTTAATATTCTCTGCGATCAGCACGCGTGCACAGTATGGCAGTGTATGCCCATTGAGCATACAGCTGCGACACGGCCGCCAGCGGCTTGTCATCTCTCTAGTATTCTATGCTCTGAGATTTAACCAATACATGGGCACCGACACAATAGTAATCACCTCCACCCAGATATTTCTCCTCGATAACAGCTTCTTCTCCAACATTACGGCTCTGATCATTTGCTTGCACATGCTTCAGCGAAGATCTGTTATCTACCTTTTTGTCTTCATCATTAGTCTTCATTTTCTTTGCCAGTGGTCGGATTTCTTCATCTTTGTCTTCATTCATTGCATTGCAATCCAGAGAATCTCTCTGTGAAACCTGAGCCAGTGGTTCATCCTGTGCTGGAATAGGATCATAGTTGTTCCTGGGATCGCGATTTGTAAGCTGTGTCAACGGTAAATCGTCGTCTGAATTATCAGATTGATCTCGTGCCGTTATGAGATCTTCAGTAGATGAAGCGAGACTTAAATCTCCGTCACTGCTCTCTGTGGAGGAACTTTTACGAACTACGGGTTTCTTGATTTTCTTCCCTTTTTTTGGAATTAGATTGACTCATGCCCGAGGGGCCAGCTTTTTCTATTTCCATAATATCTTTCGCGCGAATAGAACGACCAGCAGGAAGATCAAGCTTTTTCTTCTTAACTGGATTATTTTGAGTTAGGGTATCATTATTTCCCATGGGTCAAAGAAACCCGAAAACTATGGCCAAAGAATACTGTGATTTTAATTTTCATATACTTCTCACAAAAATGACTTATACTCTTTGATTTATATCACATAAGGATCCCAGCTACATCCCTGTTACGATTGATAACAATCAAGCACATAAACTCACCTGCTTTCTTGGTTTCATGACAAAGTTTGCACATAATAATTTCACGTGGTTTACTGTTCGCAACTTGTGACCACAATGATGGATTGACCAATCAGCGTTGTTAAAGTGAACCTGTTTTACCGACCGCCCCATACGGCCATTTATCGATGAGTAGCGCGAACTACATCGATAGCTCATGACGTGCGGCGTGGCGGGAAGTTTAATCTTTTTTCCGTTTTGGGCCAAAGTAGCCCCCTAGGGCTAAAGTACCCCAATGTTACGGTACTTGAGATTTGATTAATATTCGAAAGAAAGAAAGAAGAAGAAAACAAATACGTTTATTTATACCTCAAAGTCACACAGACATACTTATGATTATGACTGTTGGGTTTGTGTTGGAACTTTTGCTTATTCATAAGAAACTTCTTAACACGTAATTTGGAGGTTACCTTAGCTTAGCACATCAATTTCTTATTGGTGGTGGTAAGTCGTACCAATCTACGTTATTCAAATTAGTGCTGTGTTGTTCTCAGGAACATTTCCGATATATACCTACGGGGATCATTCCTTACTGCAAAATACACCATGTAAATACAAATCGGGAACAAGGAACCTTTTTCATTAATAGTTTTCTCACTTGGCTGCTTTAAAAACGAAAACGGTGTATCTTTAGCAGTCGCAGTTTGTTAATCTCGGTAAAAAATCTTAATTTCCTCACATGGCCATGACTTCTGACGGTACAGTCACTCGCAATACCAAAACACAATTTGTGAGAGTAGCTTAAATCGTAGACACATTGCTGTGTTTGCTATGTAGCTGAGATTTTTTTTAATTATTCTAAGCTGTCAGCTTATTTTGTCTAAACTCTGATTGCTAATTCAAGACAAAAAAAAAACCGTATTGCTATCACTGCTTTATGTCAACATTGACAATATTTGATTTATTTTACTTATATAATTCAGGCATTTGATTGTAAGGTTTATTCAAAATCACTGCTGATAGTATGTGAACATCTTTTTTAATTGTAAAACATTAGCAGATTACCTATACACAACACAGTAGCACGGGAAGACAGGCACGGCACAACACTAGTCTTAACTTCCAGAAGGAAACTATTGGGATTATGTTCCTACTTTTATAAACATAACAGCACGGCTATCACAAGACGGCGCCCGAGCTCTCTCGATTTTTCTCGCACTATCCGTCTCTCTCTTATTTTTTTATTTTAATCGTATGGCTTATATTATTTTGCCTTTGAGTTTGTCACTCTTATTAGACAACGTAGAAAGAGACGTATACTTAGTGTGAGAAAAATCGAGAGAGCTCGCTCGCCGTTTTCTGCTAGCCGTGCCGGTAATATATGTGTTTTCCTGTGATTCCGTGTTTATGTTTACCCAAAGATTTACAATGTGTACTCTTGTGGGATTGTACCTATAGTGTGATTGTGACTGCACTTTGATGAAAATTCGATTAACTATTAAGACATCATCTGGATTGATTTATTTAATTGCACGATGCATATATCAACAGATTCCAGACTAACGTAATGAAGTATAGTCGCGGCCGACTATACTCATTTGGATTTTACTAACGTTCGGAATTTTGCATGTGGGAAACAGTACTTAGCTAATTATAGAATTTAGGAAGGAAGTACTCTGTTGGCGTGGCCTCTCTTGATCATTGTCTTTTATGACATACATCTTTAACACAAAATTAGTGATCATAGTTTGAGATTAACCTCTACAAGAGGGCTGGTATGGTATTCACTCTTCTTCCTCAGATGAACCGATAAGTATAATAACTTGTTCACACCAATCCGTAACCGTCGGTGTCGGATCCGACAACGACAGTTTTTGTTGATTATTGTCTTTTATGACAGTATACACCTTTAACACCGAGTTAGTAGTTATAGTTTGAGATTAACCTCTACGAGAGGGCTGGTATTCACACTGCTACCTCAGATGAACCGGTAAGTACAAGAGCATGTTCACACCAATCCGTAACCGTCGGTGTCGGATCCGACAACGACACTTTTTTGTTGATCATTGTCTTTTATGACAGTATACATCTTTAACACAGAGTTAGTGATCATAGTTTGAGATTAACCTCTACGAGCGGGCTGGTATTCACACTGCTTCCTCAGATGAACCGGTAAGTATAAGAACTTGTTCACACCAATCCGTAACCGTCGGTGTCGGATCCGACAACGACACTCTTTGTTTGGAGCATGCGCCGCTGTCGGTCTCGGCAGTGTGAAGTATACCTAACCATGTTTTCCATACATTTCCATACTGTTGAGGAGACCATCGGGACATTCGGACATACGAAAGAATTTGGGCTCAAGCTGAAACGGAGAACATAGTTCGCTCCGCTAACGTTCAATAACACATATTTACCTAATACCTACTATACGGGGTGTGGCATGTAATAGGAGCAAATATTCAAAAGGAAGCTTCCTTAGAGCATTTGCAGCCCTCTTGTGTGTCCCATTCATTTTCAATTTCTTTTGGATTCGGAGATTTTTTTATCGAAAGTTATGTGACCTCCAAGTAATGTATCTTGGCACAGTGAATGCAGATTTTGAGGTAACATCATGTAATGAGTCATAATAGTTTTTGCATTTTTGTTTTCAAAAGATATTTTTGTGATTTTTTAATTTTTATTTCATTTTTTTTAGTGTATTTAAATTAAAAAGTTACTTATAGCACTCCAGAAGAGTAAAACAATACAAGTACCTAAACTTATTTTGAAGGAAACAAAATAAAATAAAAAGTTTTTTTTTCATATAAAACCACGAGGAAATAATTCTTCACAAGCTCCGTTGTGTTTAGTGCTTTGTCTTCCGAGAAGCCCTCTATGTTAATAGAGATGACAGTCAGGGCTGGCGCTGAAAAGTGCCGTTTTTGATCACATGTATTTTTCGCATCGGAATTCGGTGGAACCATCGAAGACACAAGACCTCCGGGACGCGTCAGATAGGGCTTTAGCAGTCGCTAGTTTCTGGTCCCGCACAATCTAACCCAGGAAATAGGGAACCATCGACACGAGAAGAAGAAGAAGAATCTCCGTTCAATTCTACTGTTTAATTTATTGCTCCTATTACAATAAACTTTTCTCTGATGAGCGCGAATATGGCTCGCAAAGCCGAACTTAGTTTTAAATGTTCGGTCACATTGTGTGAAGTATAGCTGGCCCTGAGGCCCTAGCACACTAGGTTTTATGTGACGTCTCAGTACATTTTCGCCGTAAAACATGGCGATAAAACCTAGTGTGCTAGGACCTCAGGTCATTGTATTATTTATTATTTATTTTATTTATTAAAAACAAAAAGTTACATATATACGTTGGTACATTGCTCCACAAAACTAAATTTTTCAGTTTGACTGTGGAGTCAAAAATTACAGTCTCATTTCTCTTCAGCTTTAACATATGTTGAAGTGTCTTAAATATTGAGATCTATCTCATGAATGCCCCAGTAGAAACGTGAAAGGAGATTTCTACATGGCATCCATGAGGTATTTTTTTAACCGATACTTAAATCTAGCTTTTTTAGGTTCATGAACAATGTCCGCGGGCAGGGTGTTCAGTATATATGGTATGCGTTTCTTTAGTGTCCTATCACCATAGTAATTGAACACTCTAGGTACTTCATATTTGCCCGCGGTCATTGTCCTTGTGTTATGTTTGTGTTTAACAAGGTGTAAATCTTTAAGGTCATCATGGTTATTTACTGCTAACAAGTATTTCAGTTTAGAGCTTACCGGTAAGATTTTACATATTTTGAACAGTTTTTGGTAGTCTTTTTTACAGTTATCTTTTGTCTTCTTATTCACAAGTAATTTCAGGAATCGGATTTGTAACATTTCTAATTTTTCGATATTAGTTTTGAAAGTTAGACCATAGCTATCAAGGGCATAGCAAAGGATGGATTCTACTATTGACTTATATAGACATTTTAAGGTGCTGGTAGGAATTCTGTAACTTAAATGATAAAATTGACCTAAGAGTATTCTTAATTTGCAACAAATAAAATCAATGTGTGGTGACCAAGAGAAGTTTTCATCAATTTTTAATCCAAGATATGTAACGGTACTCACTTTTTCTATTGCCTTGCATGTACAGTTGAGTGGGATAATATTGTTGTGGAGGCAGGTGAAGCTGTGAGTAAAGATGGGTGGGGGTGTATCCTTAGGAATCAGATATGGAGAGTGGATAAGCATTAATTTGGTCTTATCATTATTCAACACGATCCCGTTATCGTGAGACCATTTGACGACCTTGTCCACATCCTCCTGCACAAGTCGACATGTCAGCGCGAGGTCGGTTCCGGCGCGCAGCGCGCACAGGTCGTCCGCGAACATGTGTGCCGAGCAGTGGCGCAGCGTGCCGCACAGGCTATTCACGTGCATCAGGTAGCAGAGGGGCCCACAGCCCGAGCCCTGCGGCACGCCGCACCGGACGACCTGCTCGTCGCTGAGCCCCGCGCCGACCTTCACGCGGAAGGACCGCGCGGTGAGGTAGTCGCGGAACCATTGGCTTAGCGGCCGCCCCACCCCGCACTCCTCCATAGCTCTCAGAAGCGTTCCAGTCTCGAGCGTGTCGAACGCTTTCTTAAAATCAAAGAATACTGCTATTATAAATTGTTTTGCAGATAAATAAGTGTTAATCTCATCCGTAAATACAGACAATAGTGTGTTTGTACTTTTCTGTTTCTGGAAACCATGTTGACATTTATTTAATATATTATTTTGTTGAAGATAACTTCCTATTTGGTCGATTATACATTTTTCTATTACTTTATCTACACTAGATAGTATGGAAATCGGTCTATAATTTGAATATAATTTTCGGTCACTTTTTTTGTGAATTGGGCGCACAATTGCCTCTTTAAGTTGTTTTGGAAATGTTGCGTGGGAGACGGATAAGTTAATTAATTTGGCGATAACTGGACTTACATTATTTACAACAGTTTTTAGGTCGGACATGCGTATGAGATCGCTCCCTGGAGACTTGTTGCTGTCCATCTTGTTGATTATACGATTGACATAATCCGCTGATACAGGTTGCCATCGCATACACACATCCGACTCTTGTACGTAGTTATCTCTGTCTAACCATTTATCATAACAAGTATGTTTTATTTGTTCTATTTCTGATGAGAATGTATTTGCAAATTTATCACAGATAGCTTTCTCATTACTTTCTTCCATATTAGATAATATTATAGAATCTAATGACTGTTTTTCTTTACCCATCATAGTATTTATCTTATCCCATATCTTTTTTATATTTTTATTACAATCTAGTATACTCTGCTTATCGTATTTATTCTTACATTTAGTTATTGCTTTAGAACACTTATTTCTATATCTGGTAAATTGAAGCCTTTTCATCATATTCTTTGGATCATTACTCCAAGACTCAAACAGTCTATCACGCTCAGTAATCATCTTCTTTAGATTGATACCAATCCATGTTTTATTGTCTCTATTAGAACTGCAAATTGTTGTATGTATATGCATAGGATGGTCTGACTTTATTACTAATACCTACTAATAAGTAAACTTGGGGTCGGCATTTGAATTTCGCATTGTAGGTAGGGGGGAGGGAAGGGTGTAATTTTATAGGGGTTGGTCACCCCTTTCAAATGACACCCGATTTGTGTCTAGGATACGCGTAGTTTTTTTTTAATACGTGTTTGAAGTTCATTTCTAAAGTATACAATTTTATCACGCATTATGAGGAGGGGGGGGGGGGGGGGGGAAGGGTGTCATTTTATAGGGGTTGGTCACCCCTTTCAAATGACACCCGATTTGTGTCTAGGAGACGCGTAGTTTTTTTTTATACATGTTTGAAGTTAATTTCTAAAGTATACAATTTTATAGTCACAGAACCGAATCTGCCCACCCCGACTCCACGTTGTCTTGTCTGCCCTACCCCTAGAGTGTTTTTTATAAATCGGAGGCGCGAAGGGAGAGCAGCCCTCGCCCGCCGTAACAAATTACAGGCACCATGGGAGCTGGAGCGGCTGAGGCTGGTCGCCGAAGGCGACCAAAAAGCCGAAGCTGCGGAGGCGACCAGCATGGCCAGGTGACAACCATGAGTGCCTATAATTTGTTACACAAGAGCGATAGGGCTGCTTTCCCGCAGGGCCGGAGCTGTATGATTTACAATATTAGTTACAGAACCGAGTTTGCCCACCCCCAAAAAAGACTAATTTGGTCGTAAGTCCACTAATTTGGTTTTATAAATAAAATAAATAAATAAATAAATAAATATTACGGGACAATCTTACACAAATCAACCTAGGCCCACGGTAAGCTCAGTAAGGCTTGTGTTGTGGGTACTAGGCGATGATATATATAATAGATACATACATATAGATACTTATATACATACATAACATCCATAACTCAGGAACAAATATTCGTGATAAACACACAAATAAATGCCCTGACCGGGATTCGAACCCGGGACCTCCAGCTTCGTAGGCAGAGTCACTACCCACTGGGCTACGGAGGCCGTAAAATAGAACATAACCTCAAAAAAAAAATTTTTTTTTCGTGGTAACTATTGATTTCCTAACTTTGGGGAGGGGAGGGGGGGGGGTTTCCTACCCCCTCCCCCTCCCACCCCCCCTCTCCCACCCCCCTCCCTACAATGCGAAATTCAAATGCAACCCCTAAACTTGTGTTAGATCGCCTTTGTAGATTTAACCTATTTATTTTTGTCTGTATTTTTACCTGTGTCTTGTGTACAGTCGGGGGATGAAAAGGTTGACCACCTTAAGATCTGTTTTTGCTTGCTCAGTATAAGTTATCAGTATCTGTTTTATCGACCGAGTATCAGACACATTCCGTCATAATTAATGTTATTTCACTACACTTCTTTGTATTTTGGAAAACGAGTAAAGAAAAGAAAAAAAACGTATTCAAGAAATAGCAATGATGACATTGACAGGACCTGTTAGTCACATTTATAGTTTTAATAATTTTAAGAGACGAGGATTTAATCATTAGATTTATCAGACTTGACACAACGTAATGGTAAGATCAAACGAATAAAAAGGTTTTAGTTCAACTATTAATATTCAAGGAAAATTCGTCTATGCAATAGTAAGGCAAATGTCCTAGTCTTGGACGATTGCACTAGTGTATGACAAGGGCACTCTATGTCAAAGTGACATCACATGGCTTAAATTCGAATGAAGAAAAAACCTCTTAGTTTGCATTTAACTCATATTGCTTTAACATAAAGTGCTCAAATGTCACACACTAGTGCACCGTCCAGGGCTACACGTACGTAGGGCTGTACGTTTACCTTACCTATATGGCAGCTAGTTTGGAATTCAAGATATCACATAGTCATGACAGTGAAGAAGATGATTGTACTGAACTACTTTTCCCATGAGACCATTTATATTCTAATAATCCATCTAAATTGAATTGAAATCGCAAACAAATAAGAGCAAATTCTTATTTGTTCGCGATTTCGTGGTTGGTCCCATGGAAAAACTGTTCAGTATGACCATTTTTAACATCCGACGCAAAATGAGGGGTGTCTGTGGCACCGTAACTCCTAAACGAATGGACCAATTTAATAATAATAATAATAAATACTTTATTTACGACCAACATGGGATCATGGTGTTAGTAACAATTGTATTACTTATTAAACTATTTCTGCGTGCATGTATCATGCAGCAGTTGTTCATGTACAGGCCATCGATCCTGTCCGCTATCATGCTCAGAATGCTGTTGGAGCTAGCCCGCACTCTGCGCACCAGGGATGTAGCTCGCTTGCGCATAGTGGCGTAGAAGCAGTCTACCCGCGCTTCTGCAAACATCCCTGATGCGCTACAGAATCTGGGCAGCCCCATCAGCACCCTGAACACATTATTAAACTGCACGCGCAGAGCGCTATACCGTTTATATGTATAATCTGCC
This sequence comes from Epinotia brunnichana, assembly GCA_963854355.1. Lineage (NCBI taxonomy): Eukaryota > Metazoa > Arthropoda > Insecta > Lepidoptera > Tortricidae > Epinotia > Epinotia brunnichana. The sequence goes on from OY977943.1 coordinate 31,464,701, forward strand.
CACAGGCTGCCTGTATAGAAGGTAGTACAGTAAGTAGGGTTTGCAAGATCCGCCAATATTTTGAATCCGGATATTTCGGATATTTCAATTCAACAGATCCGGATATCCGGATCTTTCGGATAATACGGATCCACAAGGTTTTTTTTGTATAAAGTAGGAATTGTAAGTTTAAATCAAGAAAAAACGGCTACACCACCGTATACCTGAAAGATTTTAAATAGGTACGCATTCCCGAGGTCATAAAGAGTATAAACTTCTTTTTTTTATTCAACTTTTTATTTACAACTACAAACTAACCGGCAAAGTGAGAGTTACGTCACTGAAAGCTGTCACTTGAATAACAACCAGGGGTAATCAACGTAACGTTCCAAACGCGCGTTAGCTATCGAACTGTCATTTTCCCACATAAAATTTGACATGTAGATCTACCTTACGTGCGTACAATGCGTTACGTGATTGACCACAGCAGGTCAAGTTAACTCCGTACCTGGTGCTCGTACATATATTTCAATGAGCTCTATGTACCGGAGTTAATTTAATAGGGTTGTAACTAGGTATCAAACCTAGGAGGAGAAATTGACAATGTGATCCGGACTAGGGAAAAGGTGTTTGTCTAGCAGGGGACATTCCTTTAGGCAAGACTGTGTCTGGATATGGGAAAAACGGTGAACGGGCATTAATATAGCATACCATGCTTATTATATTACATGATCATATTATAGGTCAAGATCATCATACTAAAAATTAAAAAAAATATTACAAGTATTAAACGTAGGTATTGTTGCTGCATTTACTTTTTACTTCCTGGGTCAACTATACTTCTTAATTATTTCTATAGGTTTATTTAACTAAACTAATCCCCTTATTCATAAAACTTAAAATGGCTGCTAAATATAATGTGCTTTGTCCACTTCTTACGAACACAAATGTCAAAGTGACAGATAAGGACAAACGAATTTTAACGCCATTTTAAATAGTTAAAATAGGCTTTTTGAACGTTTATGAATACGGGCGTAAGTCTTTAGTAGGTAAGGTAGCTATATAGGTAACATTTATAATAATTACTTTGTGTCTTTGCCTACGGTGAATTAGTGCATTTAAACCAACGCCAACTTTCGCCATGAAACTGCGGCATTTTTACTAGTTTGTAGTATGTAGGTTTAATTAGTTTTTGTGACTAATAAATTAAAAACAAAAATAATCTGGTCTGGGATGATGAAGTGGCGAATAAAAACAGAGATTGAGTTATCTACCATTCGGTTTTCAGCGTGGACTCGGTAAAAACTTCATTTTGTAGCCGTATTTTCAGTTTTCATGGTTGTATTTTAAGGATCCGTAATATCCGAAAGATCCGGATCCAAGAGCCTGTAAGATCCGGATCCGAAATTCGGCGGATATCCGGATATTTCGGATATCCGGATATCCGGATTGCAAACCCTAACAGTAAGCTTTAATTAATTAATTTTAATGCGGTTATTTTGTCTCCAAAGCTGGCGTGATCGAGATGGTTTTTAGCTACGTTTCAACAAAATCGGTTCAGCCGGTTTTCAGATATTGAAAATTAAAATGTCGGGGGTTTTTCAACTTTTCTAAGTTGTTAATCACTTCCTGATAATGACCACAAAGTCTCCCAGTATTTACGACAATTCAGCCAACAGGCAATACGGTGACGTAAGCATAATTTATTTAAGGTTATTGCAACTGTGACGTATTATAACATATAATATTAATGTCACACTCGTTATGTTTGTTATGAGTTATGACGCGCACACACACACACACACACACACACACACACACACACACACACACACACACACACACACACACACACACACACACACACGCACACACACACACACACACACACACACACACTCAACTTTAGGGTCACGACACTATGCCTGTGATACCTAATTCGTCTTTGTTTTTATTTTATGTTATAAATATTTACCTACATATAAGAAATTAACATTAACTGCTTTTTTATGGAGGAGCGGGTCTTCCTGACACAGGTATTTTTTACCTACTAGGAAGACCCAACCTTATTTTCAATGTAACCTAGCAATCTATGAAATAAAACATTTTCATTTTCATTTTCATTTTCATTTTCATGACGTGCGTCTCTACTATATATATTTTTTTTCTTTATTTATTTTTTAAAGGGGTTTTGTCACGCAGTGACTATGCCACCCCCATCAGCGAGATCAATATACATAATAATTTTAATATAATTTGTCTTAGAGGTAATGAAATTCGTACGTTTATAACAATACCTTAGAGTATAGTTTGCATAACATTCTGGCCTCGTCTGACAACGGCGAAGCCAGAATGCTATTACAACTACCTACAGTTGTTAACATTACATTTGTCTACTATGAATTCGTTTTCCTTCAGAAATCGTATCCGATGTTTGTTTTCCCCAAATCTTTGCCCCGCTGTCGCTTTAGTCGCACGTAGCGTACTAAAGTCCTAATCGTCATAATATTTTTTACCTCATACCTGGCCATAAACTGGCAATTATCGTCCGCTACGCAGTAGTAAAGAAAGCCTCAGTTTGAAAATTTATCAGCCTTCGGCTGGAACGTTATACCTACGATTTAAGACGTTCTTTGATTTATCGCTCTAGGTGAGCAATTTACGTATTACGTTAGTCCGCACACCGTAAGCTGCTGGTTTTGGGCTTGGACACCCATTACTGCGTCTAGTTGTATGAAAGTGCAGCTACATTTCTATATTAACGAGACGCTGTACAGCAAACTGTATTAAAATGCATTACCCACCGTCGCCCGAAAAAGGTGTTTTCCGGTCTATTATCAATAAATAATAATTAGGTGAATAAATTCTGATAATAGACCGGAAAACACCTTTTTCGGGCGACGGTAGGTAATGCATTTTAATACAGTTTGCTGTACAGCGTCTCGTTAATATAGAAATGTAGCTGCACTTTCATACAACTAGACGCAGTAATGGGTGTCCAAGCCCAAAACCAGCAGCTTACGGTGTGCGGACTAACGTAATACGTAAATTGCTCACCTAGAGCGATAAATCAAAGAACGTCTTAAATCGTAGGTATAACGTTCCAGCCGAAGGCTGATAAATTTTCAAACTGAGGCTTTCTTTACTACTGCGTAGCGGACGATAATTGCCAGTTTATGGCCAGGTATGAGGTAAAAAATATTATGACGATTAGGACTTTAGTACGCTACGTGCGACTAAAGCGACAGCGGGGCAAAGATTTGGGGAAAACAAACATCGGATACGATTTCTGAAGGAAAACGAATTCATAGTAGACAAATGTAATGTTAACAACTGTAGGTAGTTGTAATAGCATTCTGGCTTCGCCGTTGTCAGACGAGGCCAGAATGTTATGCAAACTATACTCTAAGGTATTGTTATAAACGTACGAATTTCATTACCTCTAAGACAAATTATATTAAAATTATTATGTATATTGATCTCGCTGATGGGGGTGGCATAGTCACTGCGTGACAAAACCCCTTTAAAAAATAAATAAAGAAAAAAAATATATATAGTAGAGACGCACGTCATGAAAATGAAAATGAAAATGAAAATGAAAATGTTTTATTTCATAGATTGCTAGGTTACATTGAAAATAAGGTTGGGTCTTCCTAGTAGGTAAAAAATACCTGTGTCAGGAAGACCCGCTCCTCCATAAAAAAGCAGTTAATGTTAATTTCTTATATGTAGGTAAATATTTATAACATAAAATAAAAACAAAGACGAATTAGGTATCACAGGCATAGTGTCGTGACCCTAAAGTTGAGTGTGTGTGTGTGTGTGTGTGTGTGTGTGTGTGTGTGCGTGTGTGTGTGTGTGTGTGTGTGTGTGTGTGTGTGTGTGTGTGTGTGTGTGTGTGTGTGTGTGTGTGTGTGTGTGTGTGCGCGTCATAACTCATAACAAACATAACGAGTGTGACATTAATATTATATGTTATAATACGTCACAGTTGCAATAACCTTAAATAAATTATGCTTACGTCACCGTATTGCCTGTTGGCTGAATTGTCGTAAATACTGGGAGACTTTGTGGTCATTATCAGGAAGTGATTAACAACTTAGAAAAGTTGAAAAACCCCCGACATTTTAATTTTCAATATCTGAAAACCGGCTGAACCGATTTTGTTGAAACGTAGCTAAAAACCATCTCGATCACGCCAGCTTTGGAGACAAAATAACCGCATTAAAATTAATTAATTAAAGCTTACTGTTAGGGTTTGCAATCCGGATATCCGGATATCCGAAATATCCGGATATCCGCCGAATTTCGGATCCGGATCTTACAGGCTCTTGGATCCGGATCTTTCGGATATTACGGATCCTTAAAATACAACCATGAAAACTGAAAATACGGCTACAAAATGAAGTTTTTACCGAGTCCACGCTGAAAACCGAATGGTAGATAACTCAATCTCTGTTTTTATTCGCCACTTCATCATCCCAGACCAGATTATTTTTGTTTTTAATTTATTAGTCACAAAAACTAATTAAACCTACATACTACAAACTAGTAAAAATGCCGCAGTTTCATGGCGAAAGTTGGCGTTGGTTTAAATGCACTAATTCACCGTAGGCAAAGACACAAAGTAATTATTATAAATGTTACCTATATAGCTACCTACTAAAGACTTACGCCCGTATTCATAAACGTTCAAAAAGCCTATTTTAACTATTTAAAATGGCGTTAAAATTCGTTTGTCCTTATCTGTCACTTTGACATTTGTGTTCGTAAGAAGTGGACAAAGCACATTATATTTAGCAGCCATTTTAAGTTTTATGAATAAGGGGATTAGTTTAGTTAAATAAACCTATAGAAATAATTAAGAAGTATAGTTGACCCAGGAAGTAAAAAGTAAATGCAGCAACAATACCTACGTTTAATACTTGTAATATTTTTTTTAATTTTTAGTATGATGATCTTGACCTATAATATGATCATGTAATATAATAAGCATGGTATGCTATATTAATGCCCGTTCACCGTTTTTCCCATATCCAGACACAGTCTTGCCTAAAGGAATGTCCCCTGCTAGACAAACACCTTTTCCCTAGTCCGGATCACATTGTCAATTTCTCCTCCTAGGTTTGATACCTAGTTACAACCCTATTAAATTAACTCCGGTACATAGAGCTCATTGAAATATATGTACGAGCACCAGGTACGGAGTTAACTTGACCTGCTGTGGTCAATCACGTAACGCATTGTACGCACGTAAGGTAGATCTACATGTCAAATTTTATGTGGGAAAATGACAGTTCGATAGCTAACGCGCGTTTGGAACGTTACGTTGATTACCCCTGGTTGTTATTCAAGTGACAGCTTTCAGTGACGTAACTCTCACTTTGCCGGTTAGTTTGTAGTTGTAAATAAAAAGTTGAATAAAAAAAAGAAGTTTATACTCTTTATGACCTCGGGAATGCGTACCTATTTAAAATCTTTCAGGTATACGGTGGTGTAGCCGTTTTTTCTTGATTTAAACTTACAATTCCTACTTTATACAAAAAAAACCTTGTGGATCCGTATTATCCGAAAGATCCGGATATCCGGATCTGTTGAATTGAAATATCCGAAATATCCGGATTCAAAATATTGGCGGATCTTGCAAACCCTACTTACTGTACTACCTTCTATACAGGCAGCCTGTGGGCAGATTATACATATAAACGGTATAGCGCTCTGCGCGTGCAGTTTAATAATGTGTTCAGGGTGCTGATGGGGCTGCCCAGATTCTGTAGCGCATCAGGGATGTTTGCAGAAGCGCGGGTAGACTGCTTCTACGCCACTATGCGCAAGCGAGCTACATCCCTGGTGCGCAGAGTGCGGGCTAGCTCCAACAGCATTCTGAGCATGATAGCGGACAGGATCGATGGCCTGTACATGAACAACTGCTGCATGATACATGCACGCAGAAATAGTTTAATAAGTAATACAATTGTTACTAACACCATGATCCCATGTTGGTCGTAAATAAAGTATTTATTATTATTATTATTAAATTGGTCCATTCGTTTAGGAGTTACGGTGCCACAGACACCCCTCATTTTGCGTCGGATGTTAAAAATGGTCATACTGAACAGTTTTTCCATGGGACCAACCACGAAATCGCGAACAAATAAGAATTTGCTCTTATTTGTTTGCGATTTCAATTCAATTTAGATGGATTATTAGAATATAAATGGTCTCATGGGAAAAGTAGTTCAGTACAATCATCTTCTTCACTGTCATGACTATGTGATATCTTGAATTCCAAACTAGCTGCCATATAGGTAAGGTAAACGTACAGCCCTACGTACGTGTAGCCCTGGACGGTGCACTAGTGTGTGACATTTGAGCACTTTATGTTAAAGCAATATGAGTTAAGATGTCACTTTGACATAGAGTGCCCTTGTCATACACTAGTGCAATCGTCCAAGACTAGGACGGAAGACTACGCAGTAGTAAAGAAAGCCTCAGTTTGAAAATTTATCAGCCTTCGGCTGGAACGTTATACCTACGATTTAAGACGTTCTTTGATTTATCGCTCTAGGTGAGCAATTTACGTATTACGTTAGTCCGCACACCGTAAGCTGCTGGTTTTGGGCTTGGACACCCATTACTGCGTCTAGTTGTATGAAAGTGCAGCTACATTTCTATATTAACGAGACGCTGTACAGCAAACTGTATTAAAATGCATTACCTACCGTCGCCCGAAAAAGGTGTTTTCCGGTCTATTATCAGAATAAATTCTGATAATAGACCGGAAAACACCTTTTTTAGGGTTCCGTACTCAAAGAGTAAAACGGGACCCTATTACTAAGACTTCGCTGTCCGTCCGTCCGTCCGTCCGTCCGTCTGTCTGTCACCAGGCTGTAAATCACTGATACCGTGATAGTTCCAGCTGAAATTTTCACAGATTATGTATTTCTGTTGCCGCTATAACAACAATTACTAAAAACAAAATAAAATAAATATTTTTATTGATAATGGTACGGAACCCTTCGTGCGCGAGTCCGACTCGCACTTGGCCGGTTTTTTTAATTTATTTCGTAGTGACGGTGAAATTTCAAGTCTGTTTCAAATTCAAGATCTTCTGCTACTTATCATTAGGTATAAGGGCGGGTTGTATCAGCCACACTTTACAGGTCGAAAAACGTTAAATATGCAGGCAGCTTTCATCCCTTAGAAAACTATCAAACTCATACAATCAGATTTTAACAAACGTAACTTCCGATTACCAATGGTTTGAAACAGTCGAACCTGAGTGGAATTGGAAGATAATGTTTGACAAGTATTAATTACAATATTTCTCGTATAATTACCCCGTTTATAACGACTCTCTTTAAACATTGACGGAGCATACGCTTTTTGCTTTAAAACCAGTCATGCGTGCACATAAATTATGCATTTGCTTTCCTTTGTCATGTATTTGTTGGACTTTCATTGTGGTTAGGAAGGTGTATATCGGTTTTTTTCAAGAGCACTTTAGCGCGTAAAAGCGTGCACGCGGAACATGTTGAAAACAATTGGAATTGAACGATGAACGAAATGTGTGTCAAAATGAACCCTTGGATATAAATCGGGTTTTGCCACATGTGGAAGGAAAATATAGCTCGGTAACTGTAATACTTTTCAGTACTCAAGCACTCGACAATATCTACATGGACGTGAAATTAATTATACGTATAGACAATATCGTTATTTTTTATATCGCCGAGGTATGAACTCGTCGGAAATATTTAAGTAGGTACCTATAAAAAAAACAGAAAACTGGTTAGATAATTTGTTAGTAACAATTGCCTTAAAATACTATGTTAGACACACGAAATAGAGATAAACATCTCAATGTAGGTAGGTACGACCTGTTGGTAACCTCTATTTTTAAGTTTTATGTCTGGTATTTGATTTATGTTTTGAGGTGTGCAATAATAGTTATTTACAATGCACTTGGTCTGAAAATGCGCCTTTATATGGTTCAACATAAACACGGGAAGTCCGCTATGCCCGCATGGGGCAGCGGGGCGGGGCCCCACTGTGCTGGAATGCTTTTCTGGCCAATATTCCCTCACACGTGCGAGAATGAGATTTAATGACGGATAAAATTTCACCTTTTATTGCATGATGCATTGTAAAATGTTGTATGATACACATGCGGATAGGTAATTCCCAACGAGTGGCGATGACCAAAAACACGACCGTTAGGGCCGCACTTGTATCATACTAGTACTTTCGATGCTAGTGCGAAATGAAATGAAACTATTACTTCACGAGCACCGAGATATTTTGCCACGAGCCGTAGGCGTGTGGTAAGACTCGGGACGAGTGAAGAATGACATTTCCGCACGTGTATCGAACGACGTTTATTAATACAGTTGCGAAAAATTAAGAAAAACAACAAGTAAGAAAAACTAAAAAAAAATTTTTTTTGAACAACTTCATTATTTTTCAACTGTTCCTATTACAATGATGTTACAGAATTAATAATATAAAAGTTTCAAATTCCTTACTAGTTGTTTTCTTATTTTTTCGCAACTGTATTAAAAAACGTCGTTCGATACACGTGGAAAAGTAAAAAGCACTAGTGCGCAAAATACAACTTTGCGCACGATTTGCAGCTACAAAAAGTACCACTTTTTGAGCAACTGTATTAAAAAATATTTTTCACTTCTCATGCTCTAAAAGTTCGTCTTTATGTCGTGCGTAGGCGACATAAAGTCGCTTTTTATGCTCTAGAGCATAAAGTAAAATCTTCGTCGAAGACCAAGGCAATCGCTGCAACAGCCACACGAACATCTTTAACTTCATACAACAACCTCTTTATTTTATTTCGTTTCGTTCGTATTCTAAGACCAAGGCAAAGATACCAACAGCCAAAGTACACAATAAAACTTCATGAAATAAACTTATAATTTGTATTTCGTCTCATTTATTATTTTTTATATTTGTTTATTTTTCAATTTAGTAGATCAGTATAGTATTTAATACAACATTAAATATGCCAGGAAAAACGATTACTTTAAATATTTCTCATTGCTCTAATGTAACTTTCAATTTTAATTAAATTAGCATTTACTATATTTACGTGTTGCTGTTTCATTTCCTCGCAATCGAAGTGAAAAGTAGAGTGTACAACTCGTCCATAAAACCCATTTTACACTCGACTTTATATCTATCCTCGCTCGCAAGCTCGCTCGGATGGATAAACGTCTCGAGTAAAATGGTGCGTTTTATGCACTTGTTGTACAATCTACTATTATAACGCATCATGCAAGGAAATACAAATAAAATAAATATACCTACATAAAATAAAGGAAATATACCTACATAAAAAGTGAAATTTTAACTGTCATGAAATCTCATTCTCGCACGTGTGTGGGAATATTGGCCTCAAATCCATTCCCGCACGGCCCCGCCCCGCCCCGCGCCGCTGTGCGGGCATAGAGGAGTTGGTTTGGTACCCCTGTTTACGTTGAACCATATAAAAGCGCACTTTCAGAGCAAGTGCATTGTAAAGAGTATTTTGTATTGTTGTATTGTATTATACGACACCCTAGCCTAGTTCGAATGAACACCATATTTGTCTCCTGCAATACTTTGAATCAAGACTGATGGTGCCAAGCAGACCATGGCACTGGGATATTTACCTTTTTGCACACTTAGACTAGTCGTCACGTTGTCAGAATATATGGAAATGAAATCTATAGAAATTACCAGCCCGCGTGAAAGTACGCCTGCGCGTACTCGGCCTTATCGGCTGTTTGGAGGTAGGTAATTAAGCAATAGAGTCTAGATGCGCAGCGGTCGGCTACCTTTTAGCAGCCAAGGGCCACAAAGTATCTGACGTAATTGACGCGGGCCGCACAGTTTGTTAATAATTTGTGACTTTATCAGGTTGACGTGGGCCGCCCTTGTGATTTTATTATACAAATACAAAACAGCCAAGGAGGCTTGCGGGCCGCCTGTTGCCGACCGACTTGATTCTAGCCCAAAGTGGACCTACCCAAGATAATCTCAGCTATAATAAGGTAAACGTCCCTGTCCTCGTAGGTGCACTAGTGTATGACACGGGCACTTTATGTCAAAGCAATATGGGTTAAATTCGAACTAAGTGAATTATTCTTCATTCGAATTTAAGCCATGTCACTTTAACATAAAGTGCCCATGTCAAACACTAGTGCACCGTCGAGGACAGGGACGTTTACCTTATCATTTCAAGGTTGAATATAGCCATGTTCATTGCCCGGTGGACGGCCCAGTGTCTTTCCCTGCACCATTAGCCGTGAAGGTTTGCTTTTTGCCCGTACAACATGCAAAAACACTTCTCTGCATTTATCACCGTGACAGCACTGTGGTTTATGTCATGTTTTGCCGTATTTTTTCTACTGGGACAGTCCAAATGGTCTGGTTATGACGTTAAAACGAGCTCGATTACGTAATTAACCCTTTTCCAGGCCGGTAATTGATAAAAGTCAGTCAAATGTCAGTCTTACAACCTGACATTAAGATACCTACACGTTTGACAGTCTGTATGTGGTCGATATAAACGCCTCTGCCTGGAAAATGGTTAAATTCATACTGACGTGTGCTCGGTAATAATTGGTATGAAGTGAGTCAGTGGATTTGAATGTGTTTGTCTAATTGTATATGATTGATTTTGTTTAGTATAATGAAAATACATTATTGCGGGAAAAGTTATCAAAAGGTTAATTTTTTACCCCCGACGAAAACAGGTGTTATCAGTTTTAACATGTGTATCTGTGTGTCTGTCTGTGGCTTTGTACCTCCTAAACGGAAGAACCGATTTGAATGCGTTATATAAATAAATGCATAGATGCCAAGTGTCTTCATGTCTTCACAAATCATGCATTTTTTCAAATAAAAAAAACAGGTTGTTATCACTGCTGGCCTGCTGGGCATATAGGCCTGCAATTTATTTAATATTCATTGATCCGTTTTTAACCGACTTCAAAAAAGGAGGAGGTTCTCAATTCGACTGTATTTTTTTTTTGTTCAATAAATAAAAATATTAAGTACCTACTCTAATAGTAGTGTAGACACCAAATAAAATAACCAATAATGATGAATTTTCTCGAAAGAGGATTAAAAATATTGTCAAATGGAGAAAAATGGGATTAAATAATCACAAAGCTAGAAGTGTCTAAAGTTTTAAGAGGGGGCATATTCTGTCCCTTTTCCCGCAAAACGAACCTTCATATGAAACGATTGTCATTTACTATGACGCTCGTGGATCGTGATGTCACGATCCCCTAGCGTTTTCTCTCTCTAACAAGCAATAATTAAACGTTTGTAGCTTCGTAATTTCTTGAGATATCTAAATGGGATGTTCGTCACTAGCCATATTTTTGTGCCTTCTTTCTTTTGGAGTAATAATACATTTTGAGTCTACACCCCTATTGGGTAAAACGCCAGTAACAAGCCACCGTTCAATAACTGGCCACCTCATACTAAAAATTAACTCTATTCACCTATAATAGAATTCAATTTAGTATATGGCCAATTATTGAAGGGTGACCAGTAGATAAAACCTTATAAGTACTAATATTAATTCCATTGAAGCTGAATAGAGTAAATTTTTAGTTACTGGCGATTTACCCTATAAAGGGTACCAATCGAAACGTCTTTCATAAAATAATACAGCAAAAATAGCCATAAGCATAGCACAGTATGATTTTTACCTGTTTCGTATTTTGTGCAATGTAGTTTTATTAGATGGAAAAATGTGTAACTAAACTGAGGAAATAGTATTTTTCACAATCGTGTTATAATAGAGAGCTTTTTAGTCGAGTACCGTGTTTAGGCCACGAAGCTTGCTGAGTGGCCTGAGTAATGTACGAGATTAAAAAGCTTGATTATAACACTATTTAAATTAGTTTAGTATAGACACTATTTTAATAGAGTTCATTAAAATTAATTTTCTACGAGTCAACTGAACTAATTAAACAAACTCGATACTGTTGAAACGAAGTGCAGCCTATCGCTCGTACGCTCGTTGATATCTTAAAAGACATCAACGAGCGTACGACATCAACGAGTAAACTCAATAATCAAAGCGATTCTATTGGTCCAATTCATTACAGTTCGGTAAAGCAGCCACGTGATTTGTTAAATTTATTTGAGTAGTATTTTAAATTTTTTTTCGGTTGTCTAGAGCGTATCGAAACAGTTATTTCGGTTGTTTCGGAAGTAACAGACTATTCAACGATGAAAAGAGTGACGTTGCAGTATTCTCTATGAAATTTTAATACACATATTTTAATCGTCGAGTACAAAAATGCGTATAATGCTAGCGGCGCGGCGTTTAAAAGTGACATAATAATTTATGACGTTTGAATAGTTGTGGTATTTAAATGTGGTGGTAGGTCAATTAGGCGCGAATATTATCCTTATTGCTAAGCTTGATATATATTTATGTAAAATGATAAACGTGTGAATTGCACAGTTTACGGACCATTTAATTTATGGGTCAGTCTTACACATATCGACTTGCCCCATAAGTAAGCTGAATAAGGCTTATGTTATGAGTACTAGGCTAAAAAAAACATTGAAGACTCAGAAACAAATAAATATTCTTGCTCATCACACAAATATTGTATTCAGTGCTCCAGTTGCCTCTTGGACTTTTATTTATATTTATAACAGAGGCTCTAGTATAAGTTTTATCGATACAATACGCTTTCGTACGCGTTTGCGTTTACTTTCAATTTGTATGGCAACTCGAACAGCGCCTCTGGTGGTAACTATTAGGAACTACGCGTTGCCATACAAATTGAAACTAAACGCAAACGCGTTCGAAAACGTATATGTATCGATAAAACTTATACTAGAGCTACTGAACAACCAACTTTTGTTTTTGTGTCCTTATGATTAAATCTATATATAAATCAGCGAGCTACGGTAGCCTATTGGTTCAGGCATGCGGCTGTCAAGCGGCGGTCGTGGATACGAATCCCGGCTCGTACGGCTACCAATGAGTTTTTCGGAACTTGTGTACGGAATATTTACCGTTAGCTTTTCGGTGAAGGAAAACATCGTGAGGAAACCGGTCTAATCCCAATAAGGTCTAGTTTTCCCTCTGGGTTCGAAGGTCAGATGGTAGTTGCTTTCGTAAAACTAGTGCCTATGCCAAATCTTGGGATTACCTACGAGTCAAAGCGGACCCTGGGCTCGTTTAGGGCAACAACCGGGATTAGCGCTAGGGAGGATGATGATATTGATGATGAATACGTTTACGTAGTCATGAAATACGTTTTCCTTCTGTACACTGCTTGTAGAGTCTGTAATAGACTAGGCCATTTATAATGAGTGTCGTATCTTCAATTAAACGCGTAAATGAATTAATTACTTTTATTTTATATAAGCACTATAAAAAAGGTTCGGCCATTTTGAAACGCCGGTGAGTGAGAGCCCGGAAATACAGGTGCGAGTGAGATGGAGATAATTAAGCTACTTTCGAATACCACAATGAGTGACCCGTTATCACTTATTGTAGTTTAGGAAGAGAAGAGAAGCTTTATCAGTGAATTGTTTTCAGCGGAACATTCCAAATCTCGTCTACAAAACATCCGTTCCACGTTTTTCATCAAAGCTCCTTTCGCGTCTGTTTTATGCTAAATTGTCAATAAAATCTCGTTAACCGCCGTATCACCCTATTGGCTGCTTGCCCACGCACATCCGATTGCTATAAAAAACACCATCGATTTACTTGGGTGTTTGGTATTTATTTCCATGTAAATAAAACTACAAATCTACATAATTTTCTCGAGATATTTATTCGTTATGGGCGGTCCAGCGGAAACAATACCAAAAATGTATAAAAAAATCGTTTATTTAAAATAAGCAGAATGTACCTACAACTCTACAACATAAGTTAGCCCATGGTCCCACACTAGGCTTAGCCTGTATCGTGGTGACCTGACCGTTTGAACAGTAAAAGTTTGTTCGGGTAGGTATTCTCTATTTATTATTATAAAACATATGGAAATGTGTGTATTTATGTGTGTGCGTGCGCGTGACCAACTTATAAATAAATAAATGCTAAGCTAAACGACATTTTTGATGACATGTTCTGAATCTTAGCTAATCACTATATGACAGTTACTAGCGGTAAAGGTAAACGTCCTATTCGCCGACGGTGCACTAGTCATTGACATAGGCACTTAAATGTTATCAGATGAGTAGTCTTGGAGATTGTCGCAGACTTTTTCTCTTTACAATATTATCATTGATTTTTCCGGCTACTCTCGTATTTTAACCAAGTGAAATCAAAAGACTGCAAAAACCCCGCTTTTTTATTTTAATTTACCTACACTTTTTTGCTATCATACGTAGGTAAGGTTTTGGATATTAAAGCGAACATTGTTGTTCAGCCAACTTTAAGCTTTCATTTTCATTTAAATCGTTATAAATCTTAAGGAGGACTCACGCCAGAACGGGCCGTTTTCTAAGAAAAACGTCGGCGTTTTTCCACGGCCGAGCCATACCCAAGTGCGGCCGAGCCACGGCCGAGGCTCGGAAGCGGCTCGGTGTCGGCACGGCCCGGCCGTGGCTCGGCCGGGCTTGGGTATGGCTCGGCCGCTCAAAAACGCCGTCGTTTTTCCTAGAAAACGGCCCAGGCCGGACACGGCCCGATCTAGCGTGAGTCATTCTTTAAACGGATACTTTAACTAACACTGATAAAATAAACATAATGATTTTGAAATTTTACCTATTCAATGACACCCTACATAAAATAGTTCGTCGACTTATTTTTTTTATTTTTTGTGTTTTATCTTGTCTTCAGTGACACTTGCAAGATTAAAACGAATCTATTGACGTATGATTCATTAAATTGATCTCTAGAGTGCCACAAAGTAACATACATACCTACATACATAATACATAGACTGGTAAACATATTACCCTCCTTTGCGTCGCGCAGTTGGGTAAAAATGCGTCGATACTATGTTAATGTAAAGTGGATAATGAAATAAAAGATAAAAAATGTAAACAAAGAACTGTCAACGTCGAAGTGACGCCTCAGGGGCAATCAACCAGGTTTTGGTTTTAACTAATAAATATATCGTCACTACTTTTAAAACAATCTTATATTTTACTTTGATCACTTTAATGTCGTAGGTTGGTATGAATAGGTACTTAGTAGGTGACGATAGTCCGGGTACGATATACAGCAAAAGCCTATTGCCTGCAGCCACTAGAACCACACCAAGCAATGGAAGCAAGACGTGCCATTATTATATGTCTTATTAGGACAGGAAAACACAAAGAAAAATAACACTAGATTTTTAAATTTTTATTTATTCACTTCCACTCTCGCTTTCTGAGGAAGACGTCGAATCCTCCTCAGTTACATTTATTATTAATGTCTCTGTTACATTGTCTATTAGGTGGTCAAGTTGGCACAAGTTATCCTCTACTTTTATTACATGAGCCACACAATCACTCCATCTTTGAGGCGTCACCAATTTTAAACCTTCTTCGAACATTAAGAATAAGGAATAGGAATATCCAGGTATATTAATTAAATTACGAACCAAAGGTTTACAATTCCTAACCATTGCCAGTGGCGTAAATATAAACTGCACATATTTATGAATATAAAATAATTACGTTTTCATTTGGCTTATTTAAATATTTACGAATATTTTCCAGGCATTGTTTTACGTATAAATTAGTCGCATTATTTTTTATCTCGCGTATTTAACGAATTTTTAGTTTCCACTTCATGGGACTGATTTTATTGCAGTGGCAACACATTTGATTACATTTTTTATCTTTAATTTCATTATCCACCTTACATAATTTTATGTCAATCTTCGTCACGGCTATGTGACATTAAACGGCAATCTATTATCAACCTTCATATACTTCAAACAAATGAAGGATTATCACAAAAACATTATTTATGTATCCAAATATCATAATCCCTCCATGATGCGTTCAAGAACCGCACATAATGACCACCATAAAAATAAACTGTTTTGTTAGAACAAATTTCTTATCTGTGAAAATGTTATTATTGCTAAATAATAATAATTTCGATAATATTATTTCATTCAAATTTCGAACGTCTCTGAAAAACAAAGAAATTTGATTTAACCTCTATTCTAATATCAGTCAAGATGACGTAGTTCGAAATGAATTGTCAAATTGCATACAAATTTGACAAATGTCGCACGTAAGTAAGATATGGAACCAACACTCGTGTTTAATGTACAGTCACATAAACTACTATAAACTAATACTCCAGGCAAAATACGGTTTTGAAAAACATTAATTTATAATAGCGTTTTTTTTCTTTATATAATTTTAAAACATTGTTCTAAGATGATTTATTCAAGAATCCAACAAACTTTCCATCCGGAAGTATTTATATAGATTTTAAAAAAGAATGGATTGTTTTTTTATTATTATTTATCTTGAATATTATAGTGCAAATGTAAATGAACCAAAATAAAGATAAAACCATTTATTCATATTTTTTCTGACTTTTCAGAAGCTAGTTAAGTTATCATTTTATTAATGTCTGAAATTTTGTTGGATTTTGTCACTAAGTAATTATTTAATTGATAATATATCCATTACATAAAAAAATATCTGCTATTATAAATTATTTCCAAATTTGACATATTTTCCATACAAGCTGTCAGTTCAATGCCTGGACTATAATCCTTAGCCAATGGCCTAATACGATGGTCCAGCAGAATATTTAAAAAAATGTAGAAGGGCAGCTGCTAACTCCCTGGCAGAATGTAAATTTAGATTATAATAAAACCGGCCAAGTGCGTGTCGAACCACGCACAACGAAGGGTTCCGTGCCTATTAAAAAGGTCTTATCGTCACTGAAATCTTACGGCACTTACGTTCTTTTCCGCAGGGAAGGCAGTTTTTCAGCAATATCTCCAAAACCTTTTGACCGATCTTGTTCAAAACACTTTTTGGTAAAATAATTTAATAAGCGCTATGGCTATAATTTTATTTTTTAAATACACCGTTTGGAAATTAGAGGGGGGGAGGACACAATTTTTATGATTTTCGGGGCGATTATTTCCGACTTTCACTTAATCGAAAAAATTGCTATAAAACCTCAAATTTATTTTGAAAGGCTTATCGATTGATGTGCCACACGTGGACTTACAATGTTTTTTATTTTTTTATCGTGCAGGTACATGTATGGGGTGCACCCTTAAACAATTTTTTTTACTGATTTCATTACAGAAGTAGCGGCTAACAAAATACACCTATCCTCCAAATTTTATTCAAATACACCTTAAAGTTTTCGAGTAAAATGCCTGTGACATACGGACAGACGGACATGACGAAACTATAAGGGTTCCGTTTTTGCCATTTTTGCCACGGAACCCTAAAAACAGTGTATTTTAATAGCCATACGATAAATGCCAATGGCACAAGAACGGCACGGGTCTACTCGTGGGTGTCTTGTGTTGTGTCACTACTTAATGTAAGTATGTATGTTTTCAAGTATTCTTAAGATACATTGAGTGTTGACTCGGTCCTGTTTCAAGTGTTTTCTGAAAGCTGCGTCGAACATCGATTATGAATTATGTTCTACCTAGAAAAGAAAGAAACATTTATTAGAGACTAAAAAGCGTTTTGTCACTCAGCATAGTGCTGGCATTACTGCCATTATCTTTCAATAGAACCATCGAGTGAGTGGAGTGACATCGAGTAACAAAATTCAGCAATAACAAACAAAAATAATAATGAAAATAAAACTTAGCGTAACACGGGAAGGGACAAAATTTATAAATACACTCGCGATCAATGAATACGGGTCACCCTAAATTAAATAACCGCAATAGGTTTTTTTATAATTAACACTAGTTATTAACTAAGTATATTATTCTTTTTAATACCCAACTGTATTAGCAATTTCCGGGATCCTATTATAAAAATATCAACGTCCAAAAATGACGATTTTTGCGATATCTCGCTGCGTTAACGTTGTTTTTTTTCATGGGTTTTTACTGTTGTTACTGTTATTTTTGCAGTTTACATGTATAATTAAATAAAGATCTTGACAGGATTAAGAAAACTGTACAACCCTGCACTATTTTAGGAAATATGACAGTATTTTACCGACCCGTATTCATTGACCGCGAGTGTATGGGCATTTTCAATAATGTTAAATAAAAATTAACTCAGTGTCAGTTTTGTAACGAAAGTTAAGCATACAAATGATGTATAACTGAACTTTTTTCGCATTTAAATATGGTCTATATGCATATGATTTATATATTGAAAAGAAAAAGTAAATTTTTATACAAACTAAATACTTAATTGTCGTTACAAAACTGACACTGAGTTAATTTTTGTTTAACAAATTATGCTAATTGGGTGCACAAATTATTGAAAATGCCCGTATAATAACAATACAGCGATCAATGAACGCAGCCATATCACTCCCGCACGATCTTAGGCGCATGGTGTAGTTGAAAAATAATAACATATAAGTATGTACAGTCAGCAAAATAGTTAGCTGTGCACTGTCGCATAGAAACTTGTAACTAGGTATGCAGCGGACGTATGTTGGTTGCCATTTAATCACTTATTATTACAAGGCACCTTTATCAAAATGTTTAAATTAGATCAACAACATAAGCTTAAAAAAACCTTAAAAAATTGTCTTGCTCATAGAAGTTATTACAACGTAAATTAATTTATAAATGATAGGGACTTTGACATGCATGCTCAACGATGTGTAAGCCGTAAGGCGCCACATAGTGAAACTGACCATAATTTTGTAATATCCTGTAACATATGTTGGACAAATAAATGATTTTATATTTTATCTATATGTTTACCTTCTGACAAGTTTGCTGACTGTATACTTTCGTCGGCAAAAACGATGTAGGTATACTTCAAACACTATTCGTATTGCTACTAAATAATTGAATTGCTTTCGACGGTCGTTAACACTGCATGCAGGCATTTGGGCTGTTAAGAAACCATTTAATTAAAACGGTTTAGATTCTAAACGGCTCAGTTAACCTTGGCCTTTATCTTCATAAATGGAACACTTTTGGAATAATACTTAATAGTAGGTACTTACCTAACTGTACCCACAGTTGCACTTTTCCATTAGAGTTTAGTCACTTTTCACAATTAACCTTGTCAAAGGTTTGAGAATTGTCTAAGCGAGTTCAGAAAATCACATATAAATTACATTCACACCCGTGTTTCCAAAAGGGCTAGGCAGACAGAACACTGTAATGTTTGGTTCATTGAAAATTGTGTAGCAATAGGTTTAAAGACGGAAAAGATGTGACAGGTGCAAGTTGCTTGGCTTATCGCCCACAAGACACTGACAATGGTTGACTGGTAGAGAATGCCTGGAGGCATTAAGTCCGCCAATAGTACTTTTATTTTTATATTTGTGCAAAGTTTAAATAAATAAATAAGACAAGCTTCTGCCCGCGACTCCGTCCGCGTCGTCGAGCTGGTTTATATCGTAGCTCCATTCAAACTTTCACCCCAATTTCACCCTCTTAAGGGATGATTTCCGGCATAAAAATCATCCTATGTCCTTCCTCGGGATTCAAACTATCTCCATACCAAATTTCATCTCATTCGGTTTAGCGGTTTAAGCGTGAAAAGGTAAAAGACAGACAGGCAGACATAGTTACTTTCGCATTTATATATGGATATGGAAGTTTGGGTTTTTAGGTACTTATGGTGTTATTCGGTTATTCGTATCATTCCATCGGAGGTTACTATTTGAGCCAAGAATAATAAAAGTCGGCGCCTGTGATCTATTCTTAGAATGCGGTAAATTATGGATTATGATGAATCATTTGCCTTTAACCTAGTTGGTAGTGACCCTGCCTACGAAGCAAGAGGTCCTGGGTTCGAATCCCGGTAAGGGCATTTATTTGTGTGATGAGCACGAATATTTGTTCCTGAGTCATGGATGTTTTCTATGTATTTAAGTATTTATTTCTCTATATAAGTATCTATATCGTCGTCTAGTACCCATAGTACAAGCTTTGCTTAGTTTGGGACTAGGTTGATTTGTGTAAGATTGTCCGCAAATATTTATTTATTTATTTTTGCAGAACATTTTTTATTAAAAATTTAAATCTAAAAAATTATCATTGAATTAAAAAATCTAAATTAAATAATTAGAGTAAACGTTCCAAGTTCCAATGTTTGACACTCCGTTGTTAACATTTACTTACTTACTCACTTACTCCTCTGATGCAACAACCCGAAGTGTGTCTTGGACACATACGAGTGCACGCCACTGATCCAGGTATTGAGTGGTTTCTCGCCAGCTCGGAACTCGCGAAGATCCGCATCCACCACATCAATCCACCCATATCTGGGGCGACCAACAGAACGTTATAGGGCTACCCTCGTTACCTCGTAACATTAATTGAAAGTGCCAAATATAGGGGCAATTTCGAGCACTGGACATTTACCTTAAAATCGGCAGTCCTACAATGTTTAGTATTTCCTGTTCAACCGCCGGCGTGTGACTTTGGAGAGTCAAATTCGAGGTATTGCGAGTTACAAATACTTCATCATGTTCACGAGTTTGTCATGTTTGATATGGTATGTAATGATAAACAAATATATGTAGATACTAGCTGTTGCCCGCGACTGTTGAGGTTCAATGTCAGCGCATCTATATATATTGTCTGTGGTAGATTTCGTGTTGTCAATGTGAAAGATGTGATTTCGGTTAGGATTATTTAAAATAGAGAAAAGTACAATGTAATAGTTTTAGCTGTGATGATATTAAAGAAGATAAATGATAGAAGGCGTTTTAATAATTGATTCAGATATCAATAGTGGTAGCAGTCCGCGTGGTTACGCCGACGGTTTGTATTTGCAAATATATGAGAAAAAAAAGACGTACGATTATGACGGAAACAATTAAAATAAAGCAATTTGCGGGAGATGATTTTGCTATTTGGAAATTTCGTTTAAGTAGTATACTGAAAGAAAACGAATGCATAGGAGCGATAGAAAGCAAAGACTTCGCGGCCACTGAAGCAAACAAAAAATTGGAGGCTCGAGCTCAAAGCCTCATAATAAGTGCCGTAGCGGATAGTCACATTGACTACATACAAGATGAAGACACGGCTTTTAAAATGATGTCAAGATTGGAGAATCAGTTCATGAAAAAGGGAACACGCAGTAAGCTGTTCTTAAGACGCCAGCTCAATGACATGAAGTATAAAGAGGCAACGTCGCTGGCGGAACATTTTGTGTCACTATCAAAAATATTCGGACAATTAAGGGATGCAGGAAGTGCTTTATCGGAAGAAGAAAAGGTCAATGTACTGTTGATGTCCATGCCAGATTCCTACGAAATGGTAGTGACAGCAATAGAGTCGCTCCCCGACCTGACACTAGATATAGTCAAAGATAGACTGCTTGGTGAAGAAGAAAAGCGCATGAAAAAGGTTTCTACAACAGAGCATCACAGAAATGCGTTTCTATGCTATGCATGCGGAAAAGAGGGACACAAACGATATGAATGCAGAATGAGATACCAGGAAAGAAGAGGACAAGGTTTTTCCACACCAGCTCGAGGATATGGACGAGGCATACAAGCGCCTCAGAGGGCAGGCTTTAGAAGTCCAGGATTTAGTAGAGGACGAGGACAAAATTTTAGAGGAAGATCTTGGAGAGGAAATCAAGACCAGAGTTATTCGCAATCATATATTGCAAGTTCTGAAAATGAGAACGCTTTTTTGGCAGGAACTGGAAAAGGTAAAGGACCTGGAAGCGATGAATGGAACTGTATCACATTTTATATGGACTCAGGATCGTCTGATCATCTGATAAATAATAAAAATGCGTTTACTGAGTATCTTGAGTTGAAGCAGCCCAAGCTGATAGCAGCGGCCAAGAATGGAGTTAGCTTGGTTGCAGTCGGAGTCGGCAATATACAGGCAAGATGTATGATTGGTAACAGGTATGTCGATTGTACTATTAATAATGTATATTATGTGCCTGAACTGAGAAAAAACTTGTTATCTGTTTCTAAAATTGAAAGTCATGGGTATAGAGTTGAATTTTTAAAAGGGAAAGTCAGAGTTTATAAATATGATCTGTTGACAATGATTGGTAATAGTGAAGGATCATTGTATACGATCCAAATGGAAGTATTATATAACGAATGTAACTTAAGTACCGATCACAATAATCAAGTGAGGCAGTTGTGGCACAGACGTTTTGGTCACCTTGGCATAAGAAATTTAACTTTACTTTCACGAGATCAAATGGTAGATGGCATTGATGACCTGACTAAATGTACAACTAAGGAGTCTGTATGTGAGCCATGTTTACTAGGAAAAATGACAAGACAACCTTTTAACAGACTTGGACGTAGGGCGACTAGACCATTGGAATTAGTGCACACTGACGTTTGTGGACCCATTAACCCACCAACTGAGGAAGGGTATAAATATTTTGTGACGTTTATTGACGACTACACCCATTTTGTTTGGGTGTACCTGATTTTAAATAAAAGTGAAGTTTTTGACAAATTCAAACAATACTATTTTTATGCGACCAACCATTTTAATGCTAATCTTTTAAGGTTAAAATCTGATAACGGTGGTGAGTATGTTTCGAGGGAATTTCAGGAGTTTTGCTATAATAAAGGTATTCAAATGCACTACACAGTACCGTACAATCCTGAAATGAACGGTGCAGCAGAACGGATGAATAAAACTTTAATAGAGAAGGCGAAAACCATTCTAATAGACTCAAATCTGGGGAAGGAATTCTGGGGACATGCGGTGTTGTTTTCAGCATATGTAACAAATAGAAGCCCAACAGTCGGAAAAGATAAAACACCATCAGAGTTATGGGAAGGCCGGAGACCTAATGTGTCAAATATGCGAGTATTTGGCTGCACAGCTTATAACCATGTACCAAAAGAGTTGAGACAAAAGCTGGACAATTCCGGTAAGAAAATGATATTTATAGGATATGTAACCTCAGGATATAAACTGTACGACACTGACTCAAGGAAAGTTATATCGGCGCGAAACGTAATATTTGACGAAACAAAACCGGAAAAGGACAACACTGTGAATTATAAAGTGGACATGACAGAGAAGAACCAAGATAATGTAAGTGACCAAGAACAAGAAGATGATGATGAAGATGATGAACAATATGAACCAGCAGATGACATGGAAGAATCAGTAAAGGAACAGAATCAAGCAGCTAAGAAAAATGAAAAAGAAGAAGAGACCGAGAAAACAGAGAGTTCAGAAAGAGGGAGAGGAAAAAGACAAATAAAGAAACCAGTATGGCTAAAAGACTATACAATTGACTTAGATCAGAATGATGAAGCATTATATGCCTTGTTGTCAAGTCACCAAGATGCTCCATTAGATTTTGAGGACATCAAAGGAAGAAAAGATGAAAAAGAATGGAACTTAGCAGTAAAAGAAGAGTTTAAGGTTTTACAAGAAAATGAGACATGGAAGTTTGTACCTATACCAAAGAATGATAAACTACTAGATACTAAATGGGTTTTTACAAAGAAAAACGTCGGAGACCAAGAAATATGCAAAGCAAGTGAACGTATATTAGTATTCCGAAAGGCGACTGTTGTGGCTGTATGATCTGTCCGGAGTTGAATAAATAAAGATAAGAGTTTCTTGTAGGCAACACCAGACGTTGTTGTCATGGCGCATGTCAAGTGTCCTACACGGCTCTCTAATTAATTAAATTGTGATTTTATTTATCATAAAACATGGTGGCAGCGCAAACCTAAAAATGGGTAGCCTAGAAGAGTTAGTGCGCCAACAGGCGATGATGCTGCAAAATATGCAAGAGCAGTTATCAATACTAAGTACGCGTACAACAACAGGCACACACCAAGCAAACCACGCCATTAACGTTCCATGGCCGGCTCCACTGAATGTCAACTCTGACCCTGAGGAAGCATTCAACATATTTAAAGAATCGTGGAAAAATTATTGCCGTGCCACTGAAATGGAGAAATGGTCTGCAAATCAAGAAGCCAGGAAAATAAGCGTTTTGATGAGCGCCATTGGCGAAGAAGCCATTAAAAAATACAACAATTTCGGTATCCAAGAGTCGGACAATACATGCGAAATTATTCTTAATGTAATTAGTTTGAAGATGGTACCCAAAAAGAACGTTATCTATAATAGATACATCTTTAATTCACGTAACCAAGGAGAAGAAAACTTCGATCTGTACTACAGCGAGCTAATAAAACTGGTCGATGACTGCAGTTTCAAGGATCTACGAGACGAATTGTTACGTGATAAAATAGTGTTCGGAATCAAAGACATCAGTCTCAAAAAAGATCTGTTAAAACGTGAAAACTTAACGTTAAATGATGCAGTAAATCTATGTCGAGCATCTGAAATAACTGAACGCCAAGTAAAGACTCTAGCACAGCCAGAAACTATCAAGAAGATTAAAGAAGATACTCCAATGAAGGTATGCAAGTTCTGTGGCAATAAACATGAGTTCAAAAAAAGTTTATGCCCTGCATGGGGCAAAACTTGCAAAATATGCAATGGCAAAAATCATTCCGACAAAGTCTGCAAGAAGAAACCTAAAATAAAGCAAATTATCAAGACGCCAGACAAACAACAGGAGGAATCTTCTGAATTAGACTCTGATGACTCTGACAGGAACTTCATCATCAAGAAAATAGAGAATGGCAATAAGAATTTGGCGGAATGTCTTCTACAATTCAAGTCTGGAAAACAATGGAGAGAATCAAAATGCCTTCTAGATACTGCCGCAGATGACAATTTGGTGGGCCTCAAGAATATCACAGAAATGTTAGGGGAAGACCACATACAAAGAAAAATGCGTCCATCAAATAAATGCTTATTTGGTTTTGGAGGAAACAACATAATGATTCATGGTGAAATTGACATCATTATGAAAGTAAAGGTTGCAGGCAAACAAAAAACATACAAAAACACATTTCAAGTGGTACATACACCACACATTCCTTTATTGTCATGTAAAACTTGTACAAACATGGGTCTGGTACGGTTCTGTAAAGAGGTAGTCTGTGGGAATAATGAGACACTAAACATTATTAAAAAGTATGACTCTGTATTTCATGGTCAGGGTAGCTTTTCAGGTGAAATCAATCTTGAGTTAGATGATTCAGTCCCTCCAGTCCTACAAAAAGCTCGTCGAATTCCAGTGGCACTTCGGAAACCACTTAAAGAGGAACTACAAAGGATGGAACAACACGGCATTATTATCAAGGAAGAAAACTACACAGATTGGGTAAGTAATCTACTCATTGTTAAAAAAAAAGACAATTTTAGAATCTGCCTTGATCCAATACCGCTTAACAAAGCAATAAAAAGGCCCAATTACCAGTTCACAACAATAGATGAAATTCTCCCTGAACTAGGTAAAGCCAAGGTATTTACCACATTGGATGTAAAAAAGGGATTTTGGCATCTAAAGTTGTCTGAAGCTAGCAGTAAACTCACAACATTCTGGACCCCATTTGGTAAATACCGCTGGAAAGTCCTCCCTTTTGGCATTTCCTCATCGCCAGATTACTTTCAGATGAAGATGTATGAAGTAGTCCAAGGTCTGACTGGTGTAGAAGTGCTAGTTGATGACATACTAGTATATGGCGTTGGTGAGTCTATCGAGGAGGCTACAAAAGATCATAATGTGAACCTTGAAAGATTATTGAATAGGCTATTGCAACATAATTGTAAATTAAATATAAATAAGATGAAATTATTACAAAGTTCTGTAAAATATTATGGTCATGTATTTACGGACAAAGGTCTCCAGCCGGATCCAACCAAGGTGGAAGTAATTTCAAATATTCCATCTCCAACAAATAAAAAGGAACTCCAAAGATTCTTAGGTGTTGTGACATATCTAAGCCGTTATATACCAAACCTTAGCTATGAATCTTCTCACCTCAGATACTTGACTTTAGAGAATACAGAATGGAAATGGAGTAAAAAAGCAGAAAAAGAATTCAACAAACTAAAATCTATAATAAGTGACCAAAAAACTCTGAAATATTTTGACAAAAATAAACCGTTGGTACTTGAATGTGATTCTAGTGAGGCGGCATTGGGTGTAGCTGTTTTTCAAGACAACCAGCCTGTGGCCTATGCTTCGAGGACTTTAACCAGGACAGAAAGAAAATATGCCCAAATTGAGAAGGAGCTGTTATCAATCCTCTTTGCTTGCAAACGCTTCG
Organism: Epinotia brunnichana; assembly: GCA_963854355.1. Taxonomy (NCBI): domain Eukaryota; kingdom Metazoa; phylum Arthropoda; class Insecta; order Lepidoptera; family Tortricidae; genus Epinotia; species Epinotia brunnichana. Next base: position 31,490,940 of record OY977943.1, read on the forward strand.
ACCAGCTTATCATTGGTAATAAGAAAACCGTCATCAAAACCGATCATAAACCTCTTCTTAATATTTTCAAGAAGCCTCTATTAGGCGCACCAAAGAGATTACAGTCAATGTTACTAATGTTGCAACGTTACAGCTTAGAGGTAGAATTTGTTTCTGGTAAAGATAATATTGTTGCTGATGGCCTATCAAGGTTTTTCATCAACTGTGAGTCTGAAAACAAAGACAGTGAGTACAAAATATTCAAAGTTTTAGCTGAAATGAATCCAATAGAGGACTTGCCTATCTCAGAAGGATGCTTAAAAGATATATCAAGTATAGCCAGGGCTGATCCATATTATGTAAAAATGATTCAATATATTCAGCAAGGATGGCCCACATTCATCAGAGATGTTCCTGACGCGTTAAAACAGTTTTATAGTTTCAAAAATGAGCTAACAGTCTACCATGACTTAATACTGAAAAATAATGCTATATTGATCCCTGAAAATTACAGAAGACAAATTCTCTACAAACTACATAAAGCTCACTCAGGCATAGAAAATACTCTGAAACTAGCCAGAGAGGCAGTATTTTGGCCAACAATGTCAATGGATATCAAAGAAATGATTAAAAGTTGTTCAATATGCACCAAATATGCTTCCTGCCAACAAAAGTTACCAATGCAAAGTCATCAAATTCCAGAGAAGCCATTTGAAATAGTATCAATGGATGTGTTTTTTGTCACTGACAAAGGTAAACAACACAAATATTTAATAACAGTAGATCATTACTCTGACTTCTTCGAAATTGATGAAATCAAGGATTTGTCAGCAAAGTCTGTTATTGATAAATGTAAAAAAAACTTTTCCCGGCATGGTATACCAGATGTGGTGGTGACGGATGGTGGTACCAACTTTGTTAATCAAGACTTCAAAAACTTTTCTAAAGAATGGATATTCACACATGTAACATCCTCACCACACTATGCTCAAGGAAATGGAAAAGCTGAATCGACAGTGAAAATAGCAAAAAAATTACTCCTTAAATGTACCGAGGGGAAAGAAGACTTTTGGTATAGTTTGCTATGTTTAAGAAACACTCCTAACAAAGTAAATAGCAGTCCAGTCCAGAGACTATTCTCAAGAAGAACAAGATGTTGCCTACCTATGATTTCAACACTATTGAAACCAACGATAATTGACAATGTTTCTGAAACAATAAAAAGAAACAAAGAGAAAATAAAACAATCTTATGATAAATCTACAAGAAACCCTGTTACACTTGAAATTGGTCAGCCAGTCTCGGTGCAGCTACAACCATCTACAAACAAACATTGGACGCCGGGCATAGTAGCAGATGTTTTATCAGACAGGTCATATATAGTTAATGTCGACAATACTCAATATCGTAGAAATTTGTCTCATATTCGCCCCTCCTCTTCACAGAACGTACAAGAAAACCACAATGCATCTCTGTCTTCCTCATCTCATAATAGTCATAGTACACATCAAAATCACATAGAATACCATGAAAAACCAAATGTATCTGAACAACAATATTATACTTCAGACATTCCCGGTAACCAGGAAAATGAAAATTGTGTAGATGAAAATATTATACCAACCAGTCCTTCAGTATCAAACAATTCTGAAAAGTCGATTAATAGCCCTATGTTGAGAACTAAGAGAAAAATAAAGATTCCTAGTTATTTAAGTGATTATATTTGTGAAAAGTAATTGTGTTTTTTAAAATACTTTGATTTGGATAATATCTTTATACGCTACTGATCTTTAAGATTAAGTTACCATCATTGTCATCTTAATGTTCTATTCCACTAGTAATTCATAAAAGAAAAAGAGAACGTGTTGTGGCTGTATGATCTGTCCGGAGTTGAATAAATAAAGATAAGAGTTTCTTGTAGGCAACACCAGACGTTGTTGTCATGGCGCATGTCAAGTGTCCTACACGGCTCTCTAATTAATTAAATTGTGATTTTATTTATCATAAAACAGCGACAGATTCTAAATGGACTGTATCAAATTGAGTCCTTACGCGGGTCGCCGTGATTTTGCAGAAGAAAGGTTAATGTTTGAGCAGATTGCGTATCGGCTTACCTGGAGGTCTTGAAGGCAGGCTCAGCATCCGATGAAGGCACTCCCTAAGGCTAAGCCCAGCGCTGGATCCAGATAAGCGGCACCCCTGGTTCTACCACTCAGATGCACACACAGATGTAATATAGCCGAGTCGCAATCTCTTGATGAGAATTTGATTGGAAGCCGGTGAAATGAGTCACTGCCTTGGCCCAACAAGCCCAACAATCACAACTTGTGGGCGTTTATAGACTTAAAGCTCGTAAATAACGGACGAGCAGCGAGTTGTCTTATATCGAATCTCTAGACTAACTGGGTTGCCACACTAAACTATAAAATGGGGTGGCGACTAGTGTTACTATACTAATAACTTAAATTTACCCGAAGTAGGCAATATTGAACATTCCGCCCACCTAAATGCGACGGCATGCTCAAGAAAGCCGCGGTATTTATACTACGACAACGAATACTTAAAATCTACGAAAGGGTGTTGTTGAAGACATAAACTAGAACTAATTCCTACGATTCACATTGACCTTGTAAGGGTCAAGTGATAAATACAAAATTTAAATTTAAATTAAGCATCATTTGCCACTGGCAAAGGACAAATCTTAACTACTGGTCTTTTGTACTGCCCAGCGGCAGTTTTAACCGTTACTACCCTACATATTTGATCTGCACCGGGGTGCAGGGCAACAATACGACCTAATGGCCATTTTAGGGGGTCTAACTGTTCATTAACTATGAGCACCATTGCTCCCACGATGATATTAGCACAATGCATGAAGAGAGTGTGATACTCCTGAAGTATCAGCGAAGTGAGGCGATGAGAGCGGGGCAATAGTAGCGGGTGCCTGGCATGGAAGCAGATCTTTGCATTAGCCAGGCGACCGCCCACCCTGAGAAAACCCGCCTCATCCACGAACGGTGATAGTTTGCGGAGACTCTTAGGAAGTGAGTTTGGCGAACCTTTTTTTATGAGTTCCAACTCCGACGAGAACTCACTCTCTTGCACAACTTTAACTAACAGCACAAGCGCCTTGTGAATCTCGAATGGCTGTAAGGCCCCGACGACACGACCTTCGACAGTTTTTTGTTTACAGTTCGCTGTAAACCGAATGCCATATGCTAACACATGTTGAAGTTTTTTAAATGAGGAGAACCTTTCTAAAAGGTCTCCGACTAAGTCGTCCTTATTGGACGATACGAGAACTATAATCATTTGTTTTTCATGACGAACATCTTTGTTTATCGATAACGCCGATTTGGGCCAGTTTTCACTGGGGTCCCTAAGCCAAGAAGGTCCGGTCCACCAGCAACTTAGGTTAACTAAGTCGCTAGGTAGTAACCCACTTGATCCACAGTCTGCCGGGTTGTCAGTAGTTCTGACATGATGCCAGGAGTCGGGAGGAACTTTCTTGGACGTGGCTCACACGATTGGCCACGAACGTCTTCCACTTGGACGGACACGATTTTATCCAAGTCAACGCCACCGTTGAGTCCGACCATGCGAAGATCTCTCTTATCGAGTGAGAGATCTTTAGAGCCTCCACGACTGATCCGGCTATCAAATCTGATAACAGAACTGCTGCAACCAATTTAAGACGTAGTACCGACAATTTACGTAGTGGCTCAACCTTTGACTTAGCGCAAGCTAATTTGACGGCGATATCACAATTTTTAATCATCGTACGAAAATAAACTACGGCACAAAAGCCAGGTTCTGACGCATAACGAGATCCATGTACTTGTAACACGTCAAATTCCCTGACTATACGGTGAGGAATAGCCAAAGAGCTCAGCGACGCAGGTTGGGCCTTAAGCTCCTGCCATTCAAGTCTAATGTTCTTAGGGACATCGTCATCCCATGAAACATCGGACACCCTGAGTACCTGCATTAGGTACTTGGCGAGAAATGTTACAGGCGAGAGAAAGCCCAACGGGTCGGAGATCCTGGCTATCTCTGAAAGAATGTTTGTGCACCGACCTTGATGAGCAACTTCGACGCGAAAACGAAAGCAATCTGATTGAGGTTGCCATAGCAATCCCAATATTTTTAGAGAAATTTCTGACATTTCTTCGAAATATATAAAATCCTGTGAGTACAGGTCCGAGGATGGGGGGTTTTCCTGCAAGCCACTGCTGTTGGAGGTCCACTTTCTCAGATGGAAATCACCCGACGACAATATTTTTGTGAGTTCCATCTCGAGTAAGCGAGCCTGCTCGGCAGAGTCCGCTCCAGCGACGACGTCATCGACGTATGTGTCTCGGGCGAGAACAGCGGACCCACCTGAGCAGCCTTCTGCAGCATCACTGGCAAGGTGGGCCATGGTACGAAGACCTTGGAAAGGTGCAGCCGAGACATTATTTGTCACCGACTCAAAACGATAGTCACGCACAGGACTGGAGGCCGAGGGCCGCCATAGAATGAACGGACGCTCAGGAGTGCGGTTCAACTTGCGTTCCAACGAAAGGGATCGCTTTACAGCGATTTCGCGAGAATTAAAGAAGGTAGGTTGGTTCGCAGAATCGACGAAAGGTAAAGGGACTACGAACCCGCCTTCTTCGTTTCGACAGTATTTTGAACGACAGTGATTTTCGCAGCGTTGGTCCTCCTCTGATACGAAAGATTTAGTTGGAGAACTAACATTCTCTAATTCCAATATTTTGTGACTGGAATCATCGAGCGACAAGGTTTGCGAAAGATTCGATACGAAAAGACAATGTTTTTTATTGTTACGACAGGAGACGATGGCGTTTGACGTGAGTTGACTTTTGTCACACTCACCCATGACGATCCATCCGAAGAGCGTATTTAACGCGATAGGTTGCCCAGGCTCCCCTCGCAGAAGGCCAGGTAGCAACGACGTCGCGAAAATATCTGCATTAAGCAGCATGTCCACCGGCGCCGAGCGAGCGAAGTCAGGGTCAGCAAGCGATAAGTTGTTTATGTGCGACCACCTCGACGAATCGACAGGTTTGGTAGGTTGATCAGCACATATCGACGATAAAACGAGAGCTTCGAATTTAATATTCGACGACAAAGTTGTATTACCGAGCGGCTTAATCTCACACGACAGTGAGCCGAGCGGTTGAGCGACAGAATTGCCAATGCCTGATACGGCATGTTGGCCACGACAAATGTTAAACCCGAGCATTTTTGCGCAGGGTTTCGAAACAAAGTTACACGCGCTAGCGCAATCGAGGAGCGCGCGCACTGGCCGGAAGTTACCGGAACTATCCCTAACTAAAACTTTTACAGTCGAAAATAAAATTGTATTTTCCCCAGTCAGTGAAGTTAAAACTGTGTTACTATTGTTGGTACTTATATTACTACTAGGCGGCGCGTTACCAGCCTCGGTGGGTGCGGGCGTCTGTATATTCTTGGTGAAATGTAACAAATTGTGATGTGAATGATTACACACACTACAATGAGAAGCACGACAAACATTCACTCTATGAGCGCTTGAAAAACATAAAATACACAGACCCTTTTCCTTCACAAAATTAAAACGATCCAGGCTGTCGAGTTTTAAAAAATCACTACAGCTGCTAAGACTGTGCCGACCAGTACAAAAGACACAGTTCGGACTCGAGACCACAAATGCTGTTTTATTTGTGGTCAACGGTTTAATATTCGTCAGTTTGATGTTTGAATTTTCTAACGCTTTGCTTCGCTTATCAATAAAGTTCTTCAAATCATCAAAATTTGGAATATCAATGTTCGAAGAAAGTTGCAATTCGAATGCTTCACGAGTAGCGATATCCAGTTTTGACCATAGCAAATAATACAGCATGAAGTTCCGATCAGGAAGATTAAATTTTGACAAAATGTTTAAGTTCTCATTGAACGTTCGGAACACTCTTTCTAAATCATTTTTGTTTTTAACCGATTCACAGTTCAACATCTTTTCATAGTACATGACAGCAATTTGTCTCTTCCTGTCATAATAGTTAGACAAAGTCTCATAAGCGTTGGCATAATTGTCACCTGACAAAGGAAAACTTTTAATTAATTCATATGCGGAACCCTGAACACTCGACAAAAGGTAATGTAATTTTTCAACATCACTGATAGTGCTCCGCTTATGAATTAGCGAATCAAAAAGTTCCTTAAATGACACCCAGTTCTCCAATTTTCCATCAAAGGGTTTGATTGATATTTTAGGCAATTTAGCTAAGTTGTTTTCTAAGACTAAAGGCTTAGTTTCAGCTGCACTTTGAGTACTTTGTCTTAACCTATTCTTCACTGATTTTAAACGATTCTCGAATTCCTTTGTAACTACGTATTCGTCAAGACGCTGCGGTTGTGTAAGCGGCCGTAAAATTCGGATTTGTGCATCATGAAAGTCCTTTTCGATATCTTTAAAGTCGGATTCATTATAGCCTTGCAAATCCGAACTTTCCATATGCTCTAAACGCATTACACAATAATCCCGCGCGACACGGAAAGCATCTACAATTGCAAGTTCCGTTTCATTATCACTTTCAGCCATTTTTTGTTTTAAATACAAACCTAAACAGTTAAAATCATGCAAAACAGCGAGAGAAAACACAATATTGATGTCGACGAATTGACGTTTGACTTGACGTTTAAGTTTCGACAGAATGAATGACAGATGATATTAGGCTATTTCTACCAAGCTACGTTCCGTTTCACGTTTACGAATTGAGTCTATGGTATGGAAGTTGTACTGCCAACATAAACGAACGAAAACCGAAAGCGACAAAAAAGATGGCGTACAACTAACACGATAAATTTGGCCAAGGCAATATCTCAAGTACCCCACGAAATGTAAGAAAAAACAATTATTTTGCAAATTCACGGAGAAAATACGTGAAAACTCACGACAAAAGGTACTTTTCAATAAATTCAGGTCGACGGACCAAAATGAACGTATATTAGTATTCCGAAAGGCGACAGATTCTAAATGGACTGTATCAAATTGAGTCCTTACGCGGGTCGCCGTGATTTTGCAGAAGAAAGGTTAATGTTTGAGCAGATTGCGTATCGGCTTACCTGGAGGTCTTGAAGGCAGGCTCAGCATCCGATGAAGGCACTCCCTAAGGCTAAGCCCAGCGCTGGATCCAGATAAGCGGCACCCCTGGTTCTACCACTCAGATGCACACACAGATGTAATATAGCCGAGTCGCAATCTCTTGATGAGAATTTGATTGGAAGCCGGTGAAATGAGTCACTGCCTTGGCCCAACAAGCCCAACAATCACAACTTGTGGGCGTTTATAGACTTAAAGCTCGTAAATAACGGACGAGCAGCGAGTTGTCTTATATCGAATCTCTAGACTAACTGGGTTGCCACACTAAACTATAAAATGGGGTGGCGACTAGTGTTACTATACTAATAACTTAAATTTACCCGAAGTAGGCAATATTGAACAGCAAGATTGGTAGTGAGGGGCTATCAACAAAAAGACAAGTTAGAAAATATATACTCCCCTGTATTGAAGTTACAAACATTAAGAGTGCTTTTATCAGTTGCAGCGCAGAAGGACTATGATATCCATCAAATGGATGTTAAAGGCGCATTCTTATACGGACGGATTGATGAGGCAGTATATTTAAAACCTCCAAAAGGACTAAGAGTCCCAGAAGGAAACGTTTTAAGATTACAAAAGTCCCTGTATGGATTAAAGAAGAGTCCAAAGTATTGGTATGAGAAATTTACAGAAGTTATAACTGAATGTGGTTTTATGCGCTCTCAAAATGACTATTGTCTATATAATAAAGGGGATTTATACTTGATTTTATATGTTGATGATTTATTGATAGTAGGGCCTAGTAAATCGGATATTGAAGGTGTCAAAAACTTCTTAAAAACCAAGTTTAATATGAAAGATTTGGGTGACAGGAATCTAATGTATCTCGGCATTAGTATTCAGAAACAACATGATGCGATTTATATAAATCAATCTAAATATTTACAAAAGGTCATTGAATCTTATAATATGGACAACTGTAGAGGGACTAATTCTCCTATGGACCTTAATTTTAAACTGGACTTTGACACGACTGAAGTTGACATGACTTTGGAACATCAGTGTAGATCTCTCATTGGCTCTCTGATGTATGCAATGGTGAGTACTAGACCAGACTTAGCTACAGCTGTGTCATATTTGAGTAGATTCCAGTCACAGCCAACTTTAAAGTTATGGCAAGCTTTGAAGCGTGTTCTTAGATATGTCAAGCAGACTATTGATTATAATTTAAAATATTGTAAATATAAAGATGCTAGCTTGATAGGCTTTGCAGATGCTGATTTTGCACGGGATAGTGACAGAAAGTCCACTAGCGGATATTTATTTCAGTTGTTTGGTAATATAGTAGCATGGAAGTCTAAAAAACAAAGCACAGTGGCATTGAGTACTACGGAAGCAGAATTGATTGCTTTGTGTGAGGCATCTGTTGAAGCTTGTTGGCTAATGAAATTATTATTAGACTTTAATATTGATGTCAAAAATACCATCATTTTTGAGGACAATATTAGCACTATGAAAGTAGTACAGAATCCAGACCAAAAACGTTTGAAACATATGGATGTAAAATTTAACTTTGTGAAACAAAAGGTTGAGGAAGGAGTAATATGTGTTAAATATGTTTCCACAAATGATCAATTAGCAGATATATTAACAAAGCCGTTGGCTGGCGAAAAATTTGTGAGATTGTGTAATTCACTTAATTTAGTAAAATGTTAGAATGATGTGCAAACATTGAGGGAGAGTGTTGAGGTTCAATGTCAGCGCATCTATATATATTGTCTGTGGTAGATTTCGTGTTGTCAATGTGAAAGATGTGATTTCGGTTAGGATTATTTAAAATAGAGAAAAGTACAATGTAATAGTTTTAGCTGTGATGATATTAAAGAAGATAAATGATAGAAGGCGTTTTAATAATTGATTCAGATATCAATAGCGACTTCGTCCGCGTAGAACTTTTTATCGTCTTAGAAAATGATTTCTCTCAATACAAAATTTGAACCCTCTTTGAGGGGATAATTAAAAAAAAACGTTGATGTTCATTTTCTAGTTTGTGAACAAACAGTCTAAAACCAAAGTTAAAAATCTCATACTTTAAAAATGCCTTGAAATACTCAAACTTTGAGCCAATTTTAACACTCTTAGGGGATGAATTTGGAAAAACTCTGAAATCAGTTTTGTAGTCTTTTAACGTACAGAATAAGACCGAAGTTAAAAATCTCTTAACACTTTAAAATTTTATTGCTCGCCATTTAAAATTTGAACCCCCTTTTAAAACCCCTTAGAGGTTGAATTTTTCTAATCGCTGAAAGAACTTTTTTCGTAAACTTTTAAGTCTCTAGCTCAAAAAAAGTGTTGCCCATACAAAGCTTTCTTAACCCCCTTAGGGGTGGAATTTTCTAAAACTCTGAAAGTACTTTATTATTAATTTTAATAAGTAACATTTTGAATAGTTTTAAGTCTAGCAAAAAAAAAAGTTTTTCCCACACAACACTGGCTACCCTTCTTAAGGATCTTAAGGATCCCCTTAGGGATGGGGTTTTCTAAAACGCTGAAAGTTCTTTTTTAGTATTCTAATAAGTAATCTTTTTGCAAAGTTTTAAGTCTAACTCAAAAAAAGTGTTGCCCATGCAAAGCTTGCTCTCCTTTTTAACCCTATTAGGGGTGGAATTTTCTAAAACGATTTGTGTTCTTTTTTTGTTTTTTAATAAGTAATCTTTCTACAAAGTTTCAAGTCTCTAACTCAAAAACATAAACTTTCCCTGATAAAAACTTTGCACCCCTTTTTATCCCCCTTAGGGATAGATTTTTTCAAAACGCTGAAAGTCTTTTTTTTGTATTTTTATAAGTAATCTTTCTACAAAGTTTTAAGTGTCTAGCTCAGAAAAAGTGTTCCCCATACAAACCTTGCACCCTTTTTTAACCCCCTTAGGGAATGATTTTTGTAAAACGCCGAATGTAGTATTTTTCATGTTCTAATAAGTAATTTTTCGACAAAATTTTAAGTCTCTATTAAAAAAAAATATGTTTTTCCCATACAAACTTTGCACCCTATTTTACCCCTTAGGGGTGAAATTTTCCAAAACGCTGAAAGTACTTTCTTTGTATTTAAATAATCTTTCTACAAAGTTTTAGGACTCTAGCTAAAAAAAATAGTTTCCCACATACAAACTTTGCACTCCTATTTTAGCCCCCTATTTTTAGGGGTAGAATTTTCTAAAACGCTGAAAGTACTTAATTTGTATTCTGATGACTAATCTTTCTACAAAGTGTTGTCTCTATTTAAAAAAAATATTGTTTCCCCCATACAAAATTTGCACCTTTATTTCACCCCCTTAGGGGTAGATTTTTTTAAAACACTGAATCTAGGTACTTTATTTGTATTCTAATGAATAATTTCTCTACAAAGTTTTAAGTCTCTATTTAAAAAAAAGTAGTTTTTCCCATACAAACTTTGCACTCTATTTTACCCCTTTAGGGGTAGAATTTTCTAAAACCCTGAAAGTTCTTTATTTGTATTCTAATGACTGATCTTTCTACAAAGTTTGAAGTCTCTATTTAAAAAAAAAAATGTTTTCCCCATACAAACCTTGCACCCCTATTTTACCCCCGTAGGGGTGGAATTTTCCAAAACGCTGAAAGTGTTTCATTTGTATTCTAATAACAATTTTTTCTACAAAGTTTAAGTCTATAGCTCAAAAAAAAAAGGTTCTCCCATACAAACTTTGCACCCCTATTTTACCCCCTTAGGGGTAGAATTTTCAAAAATCCCTTTTTATCCCTAGCCCACGTTATAAAAGCAACATACTGTGCAAAAATCAACTCTCTAAGATTAGTAGTTTCGGCTGTGCGTTGATGAGTGAGTGAGTGAGTGAGTGAGTGAATAAGTCAGTCAGGACATAGGCATTTATTATGTATAAATAGATAGAAGATAATGAAACTCCCATTCAAATATCTCAAAAAATTATGAAGCTACATCCGTTTTAATGTCGCTTGTTAGAGTGAGAAAACGATGAGGGACTGTGACGTCAATATACTCGAGCGTCATAGTAAAAAACAGTCGTTTCATATGAAGGTGCGTTTTGCGGAAAAGGGACAGAACATACCCCCTCTTAAAACTTTGGACTCTTATAATTATAACTTAATCATTACCTATATAACCTCTTGCTTTGTTTTTTTCTCCATTTGACTATATTTATTTTAAATTCTTTATCGAGAAAATATATTATGATTATTTACCATATTTTCGATTCCTGAGCTATAACCACGAACTTCGGAATAGGGAACATTACGCAAAGCTCTGCGTAGGGGGCGACACTAACACAACCCGTAAACAAACCGGTGCCGGTTAATGTACGGCCCAATAATTGGCATCCTCTATATCTATGTCTCTTTTTAACTTATACAAAAAGAGAGAGATAACGATAGATGGACGTGTATTATCGGGCCGTACATTAACCGGCACCAACAAACCGCCATGACGTACAATGTCATATTTATTTACCTAACAAACAATAACGAATAATTGATGAAAACGCGTTAAACTACAATCGTTTTATTATCATTCGTGTGTAAAATACCTGTACTGTGATATTAAAATGGCATCCTATAGCCATTTAAAGGCGGATGAGGGCTTTTTTTTGCTTTACGACGTATTGCCGCTTCCCATAGTTTTCATATCATCGTTTCCTTCGGAAATGAATGATGCCCTTCATTCTTGCATCCAATTACGCGGCACTGATGCATTTTATTCATTGAAATATTTTCTTCACTATTTGATCCAGAGCTTTGAAGGACTTGTCAAAGTTGTCAAAAAAACTGTTTACTAATTGTGTTAGTGCTGCACTCTGGCGGCAGAACATTGCAGTAATGTTCCCTATTCGAAAATATTCGGGTATCTCTATCTCTATCGCACTAACCATACTCGAGTGACAGGGATGCAAATATATGAACATTGAGTATCGGTTTTCGTAGTAGCGCCGCAGGTACTTTGGCTGAATGCGCCGAGCGCGTGCCATTGTCATTCAAAAAAAACAAATTCGTGTTAATTATATTGTTCAAATTTGTTGATTTCATTTATTGAAATTACGACATAAAACGACATTTGCGCATATAAGTTCTCATATCAGAATCGAATATTTTTTTATGGTTTATATTTTAGCATTTGTCTCGTAAAGGTCTATCGTAGACGGGATTTAAATTATTAATAAGTGAAAGGCAAAGCAATTCCGCCATTTTGACGAAAATTTGACGGTTCTTATAGCTGACAGTTGGAGCAGCGTTTGATTTCAATAAAAATAAATATAACCGTTTTTCCCCCGAAGGGATAAAAACGAATATTTCGAGTCCAGCCGAAGCTTGACCCACCTTGAGATTACGATCGGCTTTTCCCCAAACAATTTGTCCTACAAGCTCCCTGCAACCTACTTTTCGGCCATTTTGACTGGCAACACTGGCGTGACGTCACTACCGCACAGGCACCAACGTGTGCCGGCTACCTACTAGCTTCAGTACCTTTATATGCCGGCAAGGCATTTAAATTTGGGTGGGTCAAGCTTCGGCTGGACTCGAAATATTCGTTTTTATCCCTTCGGGGGAAAAACGGTTATATTTAGAGGTCCGAGCCTTCGCTTGACCCACCTTGAGATGTGTTTGGTTTCTGCCGGCATTTTTCGATTGGTGTACTGTGAATGGTACTTTGGTATGCCGATTGATAGAATGATAATGGTAACACATAGTGAAACCTTGTTAAACAACTTTATTTAAGTTTCTTATAATAATCAGTAAATAATCATGCTGATTATAGTAGACTAGACCGCATTAAAATGGATTGAAGGTCTATCGTCGGTATCAATCAATTGTGAATGGCTGATTTGCCTATAGTAGTATCTAAAGAATGTGTATTTTGATCTCCAGTTTCCCTTGGTCAGAACTTCTTCGATGTCTAGACCGCATAGGGCAAAGTTGTCACTTGCTACCGCTGCGCGGGTAGAGCCAGGTGGAGCATTAATGCCGATTTCCTTAAAGTAGTTTTTGATCCAACCGGCTATTATACATCTACTGGCTTCTCCTTCTCTACCCCTAGTTGTTATAAAGAGGCTATTTAGAGAGTGTCTGGCTGATCGCCTGGTCATTGATATTTCTAATAACTTACTGATCCAGTATATACAATTAAGATTTTTATTGTGATTAGCCTTAAGCGCCCATCCTGATTGACTGTATTTTGCACAGTCTGTCTTCGACCCGAAATTCGGGTGAAGAATGATAGAATCTTCACTAATATTGCACTTGTCGGGTGATATGTCCAGTAATGTCAAATCGTGAATGCGTCTTCCTGAATGCAGTAATAATAGAAAGGCTACATGTCTGGATACTTCATATAAGCTTTCTTCTACTATTTCGTTTTGAATCAGCCAGTTTAAGACTTTTTCCAGGTTCCCGATGGGTTTCTTTGCCTTAGGTTTCGAAATCGTTATGGCCTTTAGTATGTTCCTCACTAGCGGGTGACCCGAAATTAACTGTGATCTGGTTGGATTGCCAAAGGTACATACAACTGATTTGTGAACTAATATGGTTGAAGCGGCTAGAAGTTCTCTGTTATGAAGAAAACATAGATATTCTGCCACTTTTTCTGGAGGTGGGTTATTAATGGAGCATGCGTTTTCGGTTGCCCACTTTCTCTATCTAGTCCAAGCTGAATGATAAGTCTTTAGCGAGCTTTTTCTCCAGGACTTTTCGAGGAGGTCTTTGTATTCCTGGGGCCAGGTGTTTATTTCGGGAGCCCACCCTGTACCCTCCAGACTTCCAATATTAAGTCGTTCACCTCTGGCGGAGGTTGGTTGGTCCTGCGATCCACTATGTTCGACTGGGGGTCTCGGATTGTGAATGGAGCTGCTGTGGCTCGTGATTTGATATCGGCTCTCCAATGAACTTTGTGCCACCTGGGGCAGGCAATCAGGTAAGTTCCTCTGGCTTTGTTAAGGTGACAAAGTATTCTCGGCATCAGACACGGTGGAGGGAACACCCATGCAAGGTTCCAGTTCCAGTGTCTCGAGAAAGCGTCCACGAATAGTGCCTTTTGATCTTGGGCATCCTCTGTTGCGTAATCTGGTACCACCTTCGACCGAGCTGACGCAAAAAGGTCGATCTCTGGTATGCCCCGCCCCATCTTTTGAAAATCCTGTTCATGACTGAGTTCGACAGGGACCATTCCGGGAGTTGTTGGTGTCGAGAGAGACTGTCTGCTGTAGCATTGTATCGACCCGGAATGTATCTCGCTGTGAGCGTGACGTCTAGCTGACCCGCAAGGTGGAACAGTAGTCTCGCCATCCTCAGCAGGGCTAAAGATTTGGTGCCCCCTTGTTTCTGGATGTATGCCACGACAGTTTTGTTGTCCGATTGAACGAGGCATGTTTGTCCTTTCACCCTGTTCTTGTTCTTCTTCAGCACGATAAATACAGTCCACAATTCTTTCCTGTTGCAATGCCAAGCTTTCTGGTGGGTGTTCCAGTACCCTTTTTGATTTTTCCCGTTGATCGACGCACCCCAGCCGAGGTCTGATGCGTCTGTCGTAATGAAAAGCGTCGTTGGTTTCAGGAAGATTGGGGATTTGTCGGACACATGTTTCAGCCACCACTTGCAATCGGTTATTGTCTCTGTGGACAAGAGGTACTTCTTGCCTCTCGGGAATCTTTTCATTTTGTTGTTGTCCCTTTGCAGATAGCGGCAGTGTAGCCGTCCGTAAGGCACGACAAATGACGTGAAAGTTAAGCGTCCTAGCAGACGTTTTGCCTCCAACCAAGTGCATTTTTGTCCCGCAATCATTTTTCGCAGTTGATTTTTCGTTAGAGTTTTTCTCTTGGTCGATGCTCTTTGCATCTGCCTCCGTATCCCAAAGTATCCCGAGGTATTCTCTTTTTCGGGATGGTATTTGGCTGGTCTTGTCTAGGTTCAGTTGCCACCCCAGGTACCTTAGGATTTGGCAGGCTTGTAATCCTTGCTTCTCTATCCGTGACTGGTCCTGCCCCGCTATGAGGAAATCGTCGAGGTATACCACAACCCGGATTCCTTCGCTTCTTAGGACACTTGCAATCTAGTTGGTCAGCTTGGCGAATACCTGGGGCGCTGTTGCGAGGCAAAAAGGTAGGCACGTCATTTGGAAGAAGCTGTTTGCTATTTTGAGCATTAGAAACCTTCTGTGTTGCTCTATTATAGGCACGTGAAAATATGCTTTTGAGATATCTATTTTTAGTAGGAGATCTCCTGGCTGTAGGAAGTTCTGAACTTTTTGGGTTTTAGAAATTTGTTCAGTGCCTTCAGATTGAAAATCTGCCGATAGGTGCCGTCGGGTTTCTTTTTCAGGAAAAGAGGAGACAGGAACCCCGTTCGAGCTGACGCCGGCTCGATCGCCCCCATTGTTTGTAGGCCCCGAATTTCTGCATCCATTGACAGGCTGGACTTAGTTTCCAGGGATTTGGTGTCTCGACTGGAGAGGAACATTAAGGGGGGTTTTTTGATCAAGGGGATCCTGTATCCTTTTATCACGTCTAGTGAAGACTGATCTGCACCCATTTTCGCCCATTGCTCTACCCTTAGGCGAAGCACCCCGGCTTGAAAACACTTGTCAATATTTTTTATTGTGTCCAGGTCGCGTAGAACGCTTTCTGGAATCCTGTTTGGTATTGGGTGCAACTTTCCCACGGGTCTTTCGATGGCCGGAAGACTTTCCTGGGCCTTGCGCTCGTCTAGGTTGATTCGAGCGATTGGGATTAAAGGCGGTGGTCGTTTTGGGTTGAACCTTGTTTCGGGAGATGTGTTTTTTCGGAGGAAAAAATTTGTCGTATCCACCATATTGCTTAAAAGCTTCAGTCAGCATGCCCTCATCGAACAGATGTGTCGTCGACGGCGGGATGTTCTGCATGACGGTATCACATGCTTTATCTGAGGACGAATAAAAGGCCCTTCTGGCAGAAATGATTTCCGCACGTCGGCCGCAGACGTATTGCAGCGCCTGGTCTGAGATGCGTGAATATTTGGACTCTTTTGAGAGCACGTTCTGGTGAATGGACGTTATAACTAGTGGGTCGCTCACTTCTTTAGCTACTTGCCGGAGGCCCTCCTCTAGCGCTTGTCTTTCTAGTAGAAAAGCATGTGTGAGGACTCCCAGAGTTTTGTCAATTTTCAGAAGTATCTCCGGGTTACACCATTTGGGGACAATGTTGCCCAGTTGTGGGTTAACCTTTAGTGCAGTGAATACCGGTGTTCCATGCAGTGTTCTTTCCGCTTCTTTATAGCGTAAATTATTCCACGCGTCAGACCCCAGGCGCTGGCATTTGGCCCCTTTTGTTACCATGTCCGCAGAAGCCGCTGGAACAGGAGGCTCAGCTTCCGTTGTAATTGTGTCGAAGCAAAGGCTCGCAATGGCTTCTTCTCTGTCATCTTGTGCCAGTGTCGGTGAGTTCCTTATTTCTACGACCTGCTCCTCTATGCTCTCGTTCTCCGACTCTATCTCTATGTCCGAGTACGATGAGTCTGCCTCTGCTACACTGTAATTTGTATCTTGATCAATGGTTCCCTGGATAGGGTTCTCTTTCATTGAATTTACTGCCTGTATCACACGTTCGGCAGTATTGTTGGAGGCAGCCAACACATGTCGCATTAAATTACCAAACATCTCTGTTTGCTTCTCGAGTGCTGCCGCTAAAGGGTCCCGTTGCGTACCCTGATCTGTAGATACAGATGTATTATCTGGACCCTTTGGTTTCTTTGGCCCGCTTGGGGCACGGCCCGCAGAACTTGCCGATCTTTTTGAGGCTTGGGACGGAGAGCGCCCTCTCAAGAGCCTATCTGTTTCCTCTCTGCCCCGAAGATGTGGTTTCATTGTTCTGACAGCATTCAAAACGTTTTCCACGTTACTACCGTGAATTTTGATAGCCACTGAGAATGGGGCATAGATCAAGGCTTTGGTGAGAGGCCACTCAAGCATTTTCAACTTTATATTTTTGTAGGTCTTTTCTGCCAGGTCCTTTAAATCGAAGGCTGCTGCTATATCTGCCGTTGGGATGGCAAAGCGCAGCTCCCCTATAATCTCTTGGACACTAACTTCTTTTATTTGCCAGTCTTTCCAGTCAGGCGGCATAAACGGCAGAACGGCATCGTGCATCTTGTCGATCACGTCCTTTGAGGATGACGCCGTGGTGGCCGTGAGCAGAAGGATCTCTCGAATGGTCGGCATATCCTAAAAAAAGGAATGTGCGGTTTGATAACTGCTTATAATTGGTCAGCCAATTACGACGGCCTCTAGCTGATGAGCTATTGGCCCGATCGAGTTAAGGAAAAGGTGGCCGCGCGGAGCGTCGGGCCATCCTTGTATTTACTGCCTCATGTGGGCCGTCGGGGCATTGATCTGACGTGTTCGATTGGCCCGTCGGCCCGATTTGGTCCGTCGGCTCGATTGGCCCGTCGGCCCGTCGGCCCGATTTGGCCCGTCGGCCCGACGATTCGGCCCGTCGGCCCGATTTGGCCCGTCGGCCCGACGATTTGGCCCGTCGGCTCGATTTGACCCGTCGGCCCGATTTGGCCCGTCGGCCCGCTTTGGCCCGTCGGCTCGATCGGCCCGTCGGCTCGATTGGCCCCTCGGCCCCATTGGGCGATGTTGTAATGCACCGTCCGTCTGTCGTGAAAGCTGTTCACTTACACGTTTACGTTTTAATAACGTAATGTTACTCATTTGTTCCCGGGAGAGGAGCCGTTCCTCCGGGGAACAATTTCAAAGACGGATCTCTGATCCGTCTAGTTTCTGTTTTTCGTAGGTCCTAAAAGAGAAATAGACTTACCTTAGTCTTCCACTTGTAGAACTAAAACGTTATTTCACTAATTCAATACAACTCGCTTTGCGAACGAACGCACGTCGTTGTTTGGGGAAAAGTCAAAGCGTACTGAAGCTAGTAGCTAGCCGGCACACGTTGGTGCCTGTGCGGTAGTGACGTCACGCCAGTGTTGCCAGTCAAAATGGCCGAAAAGTAGGTTGCAGGGAGCTTGTAGGACAAATTGTTTGGGGAAAAGCCGATCGTAATCTCAAGGTGGGTCAAGCGAAGGCTCGGACCTCTAAATGAAAAATTAAATGAAGTCGTATATTTCGGAAAATTAATTAATTGTCGCAGTCGGATAAAAAGTATCCTAAGTTGCAGCTAGAATAATAATGTACCTATATAAAATGTTTCATATTTTTCCGTTCATGGGATGCTGAGAACATTCGAACCGCGCAAAGCTTAGTTTCAAACTGGCTGATTCTTTTTTTAATTTAGAGATTTATTATAAGTGGAGATAGTCACGAACATTGAGAAGGGTATGTTAAGGTGGTTTGGGCATGTAGAGAGGATGGATGAAAGAAGATTAACGAAGAGAGTGTATATAAAAAGAGTGGATGGGGGCAAGTTGGAAGGGGAAGACCTAGGCGAACTTTCTCCGATCAAATTGGAGAAATCTTACAAAAAGGCCAGGTCATAAGTACCCTAAACCGACGAGCATGTATGAGAAATGTTATGAAAGTGAGTGAAGCGAAAGTGGTTTGTGAGGATCGTAGCAAATGGAGATCCGTGATCTCTGCCTACCCCTCTGGGAAAGAGGCGTGATTATATGTATGTATGTATGTAATGTATTGTATGCACGATCGTACTACAACACACAGGAGGGCCCTTTATTAGTGTATTACCGATACATACCCACGCAAGGAAGTACGAGTATTTGCTAATACTCGTAACGTGCGAACTAGCCTGGGAAACGCTACATTTATAAGTAGGTACTATTCGACGAGCATTAAAAACATTTTCACACCGTACTGTTTTATGTGCATTGTTATATTATATTCTGTTATCGCTTTAGGAAGTGAAAGCTCGGAAACACGGTAGCACGACAGCCAATGTTAATTGGCTATGAAATACTAGTTTATTAAATATTTTTTCCTAGCATTCTTTGGACCACGTTTCGCTTTTAATAATGGATTGTTGTTGCAAAATTGCTGAAGAAATTAAGTTAATTACGCTCTAATTTACTTGAAATTTGGAAACCATTACTGCATCGTAGCGGAACATATACCAAGGTATTATTTATTATTCTAGTTTCGTACTTACTTGATTTTAATGTTCGGTCATTCAAGAATAAATGGTATATCTTTATTTGCACGATTTTAGGTCAAGACAGATCACAAACAGATACAATCACTAAATTCTACCTTAACACCATGCAAATAATTAAATCATCTTAAATCTAACTACCTAATAATAGTAGGTATATCGTTGCAGTTATTACTTACCATGCAGTTCCTAGTCATGACCGAAATGGACTGAAGCATAGTAGAAAGAGGGCAAAGTATGTTATCTTCATCTTTATACAAGAAGCTAATCCATTCATTGATAGCCTACAATTAAATAAAGTACAAAGTTCAATTGATTGCAAAATTAAACTTTTTTTACCACTATTATTGTAGACGGGGCGGGGCACTCCATAATTATGGGTGGACAATGCGCCTAGACAATGATTTCTTGCTTCATTGACAACGTGATTGTTACATTGAAGCGATTTGCTAGGAATTCCGCGAATTCTAAGAAAGATCTAGACTTGATTATATAGGAAGCAAGAACCTACCTAGTAACCGTGGTTGTCTTTTGAATTCTCCATTGTAAGTTGGACTGATTCTCGGCTCAGGCAAACTTAAAAAGAAAACCGAGTAGGTACCAAGTAACTTTCGTATAATTCCCGATACCGACCGGTAAATAAGTTGTGCACGAGTCGATTATTGGGTATAATCTGTGATACGGAGCACGCATATCCCCAACGGGACGGCACTGCTAGTGAACCTTTTTTTTTTTTCGTGGTGGAAACCTGCGAACCAGGTTTTGTGGTATTTCTATCCACTAAATACTCCACGGCAGCCGGAATCTGCGCTCTCATGCGGAAGACTCCAGGATCTCATTCTGAACGCACTGGAGCCCCCCTCGCGCCTCGCCACATTTGGCTCGTCCTAGGATGGTAGTCGCCTTCCCTGGGGGTTTTAGGTGAGTGCCCCGGCCCCCGCCAGCAACACTGCGACCCCGATGACCCCCTTTAGTCGCCTTCTACGACAGGCGGGGGGGGGGGGGGGGGACCGTAGACATTCTTGTCCGAGCCTACACGGTTGCGGCTAGTGAACCTACGTGAATGCCGACATCTTGGTTCTACTTACGCGTCGGGACTATAATAAAATATTAATATACCTACACATAAATATAATTATAGGTACCTATATTAATTGGTTACACATTGCAGCATCCGAGTATTTTAATAAGGTTAATAAGGTGGTTGGTATAGCTGTACCTATAAGTATTTAGTAACGGTAAAGTACATTGTTAACCTTCTAATCAACAATTACGGAGGTAGGTAAAGAAAAAGAGCACGAGAAAAACCAATGTCATTTGACCTATAAAATAGTTTACTGTTCAGTGGTTTCATCAACAAACTGGAAACGCGTGCACACTGTGTTGGAAAAATTACGTACCTATGCTAGTGATTGAATGATTTTCATCTTTTTATTAGAAAATAATAATGTGCGTAACTAATCGAACATAACCTAACATTAGCGGGGTATTAAGTATTAACGTTAACTGTGCCCAAGGCGTAATCAGACATTTGAATTCAAGTTCATTAGTTCGTTACACACCTAGCTAGGACGTTAAAATTAAGATTGCCTCAGAGCGTTGCTATTTGTCGCACGTGCCAAAGGCGTGGAGACAAACGATTTTCGATTCTATTCGGGTAATGAATTGGAATTGGTTTGGTATTTGTAGCGCCATTCCCCTCCCTTGGATCTGTTTGTACTCTGGTGAGTACGATTTTGCGTCTTTCCCGGAATACTTTCACCTATATAGCACGCGGTAATGTGTTACTTTCTGCCACTAACGTAAAATAGCATTATTAGTTGCCAAACTGTTAATTATTGGACATTAGGGAGGCGTTTTATCTTCTTTAACAAACTTGACCTTACTATTTGATGGATGGCTGATTTTAGTGACTGACCTAGTTAGTAGGCCTTTACTCTCAAGCCGCAATTACGCTCAGGCGACCATAGTGTGTCTCGCCTCCGCCGTCGCCGGCCTTACCCGCCAAGTCACCAGTCGCCTGACAGCTCGCGCGTCGCGTCGCGCAACACCACGCCTGTGCGTAAACGCGGCCTCAGAAGCTTTGACGGCGGCGATGAGATAAGCATCTGGATCTACTCTCTACACAGATGTGTCATGCCTTAGTTAACTGTACCCATAGCGGTATTTCAACTAAGTTATTTTTTATGATGTTACTGTCAATTAATAACAAATTTTCAAAAAAGCTTTAAGTGGAATCGGTTGAACAAGAAAAAAATAAACATGTACAGTTTTTCTAAAGAGACTTGGAGTATAAAACGAGAGACCAATGCAGGTTGTTTGTCATACATAATGCCCGCATTGCTTTAATTTTCTGAAATCGATTGCATAGTATTCTTAGTCACGACAGAGTTTCCTTTCTTGTCTTTCTTGACCTACTCCAAAATGTCCATTCCATTCTGTACCTACACACATGTATCTTTATATTCTTTATCTCCAATAACATTTATAAGTAGATAAAAACAACAATGCAACTTGTTAATATTGCTTCTTTTATACTTGCACAAAATGAGGTGTGCTTAAGAAAATTGATGTCAATAAAACGAATAGGCTGTTTTTATTAGGCTAGTACCTCGTTAATACAAATTACATTGCCATCATGTCTGTAGTATTGGCTGGAGTTGAATTACTCTGTGGTATTTGTACTTATCTTGTGGTTTTCCCATGATATTTTCTTATATATATCCTCCATACAATGTATTTATATTCTGACCTATTTTCATTGTATACGCTCTATGATATTTTACATTAAAGTGGCAGGGCACTGGGAAAGTACCAGTGCAGTCCAAACTTGAGAAATATGGCGGTTTAAAGAAATAACGCTGTTTATGGCCGGAAACTTTTGGACCGCCCCTTGTAACTACCTCCACCTTTCGGAAGACCGCATCCACAAAACTTCTACTTGCTCTGTCGGTATACCTACCGTAGTGTTGTGTTCCTGGCGATAAGTTAAGCTCTCGAGGCTGCGCTGTGTTGAGAGTGAGGGAACTGCATAAACCTGGAATCAATAAAGTGTCAGCAATTCGCTGACCTGACTGGATCTTCTGGAGTAGCAAGCGTCCAGAGGCAACACACACAGACAGTGTACGCTAACCATCACGCAGTATGCTTGGTACGCAGCGGGATGCTACGCTAGAACGGGCCGTTTCTAAGAAAAACGACGACGTTTTTGCGCGGCCGAGCCACGGCCGGGCCGTGTCGGCTGTCGGCACCGAGCTGCTTCCGAGCCTTGGCCGGCCGCGCAAAAACGTTGTGATTTTTCTTAGGAAACGGCCCGGACCGGACACGGCCCGTTTTAGCGTGAGTCATCCTTTACAGTGTCCCGGAAGGAGTTCAAAATATTGTGAATGACGTGCCAGCAACTTGTTCACCGTTCTCTTCGTTACCGTTTTTGAATGCTTAAGTTTACGCATCACAATGACGTCCATTGGGCATTATCTCCTTTTGATTACCTTGCGTCGAACAAGGTAAATTGTCAGTGCATTGTCCGATGCAATCTCTTAAACATCCTGTTTATTACAATGGTCGTTAGCCTCTCAAGTAATTTCAATTATTTTAGGTACGTGTATTCATTTACAATGTAATAACGAATGATAATCAAGGATTTTAATTTTGCCTCGATTTTGAAACAGCGGAAAGTTAAAAAAATTGGCTGTGTACATTACACATTTCAATTCTCGCCTCGCCTCGTCTCGTATCGCCTCGC
This sequence comes from Epinotia brunnichana, assembly GCA_963854355.1. Lineage (NCBI taxonomy): Eukaryota > Metazoa > Arthropoda > Insecta > Lepidoptera > Tortricidae > Epinotia > Epinotia brunnichana. The sequence goes on from OY977943.1 coordinate 31,513,882, forward strand.
CGATGGAAAATCACCCGTCCAATGTGCATTTGATGACTACAACTAAGTACATCAAAGAAATTTGATCAAAGATTGGATATAGAAATTGGAGGTGTGGAATGTCACCCTTTCGGCGCTTGACCAATATAATGACTGACCATTTGACCTGTGTAGCCTCTTTAGATTTGTAAAATTGTAACTTATAGCTTCGTGAAACGCGCCACAGAAGAGAGCCACAGGCACCAACAAAATGAACCAAAGAAGAAAGAAGTATACTTGAGGTTATTTGAGTTGGCCATATTGCCACAAAGCAGTCCATTCATAAAGTAACTCTACTGTTCAAAATATAAGATTGCAATTCCAATGACAGTTTTATAAAAAGTCAGCAACATTAAATAATCTCAACCATAATTTAGATCTCTCTAGATGTACAGTTAAGTTGTGAGCAAGTTTGATAACAACATAAACTACTGACTATAGTTATTTGTTATACAAGGGGGGAAAGTTGTATTTTACCTGCGAGTGTTTCAACATACGAGACGTAAAATAACTTTTCACCCGTGTATAACACAAAACTTTTCATCTCACTACAGCGAGGAAAATAAGAAAAAGGGTAAAAATAGTAAAAAAATTTAAAATAAAGTTAAGTTTTTTTTTTTAAAGTTAAAAAACGTTTAACGTTCTACGTCTACTTTCTTTACAAGTGGATAAAAAGCGATTTTCTCAATAAATATCAAACATACAAAAAGGGCTTTCCGAGCTAGCGAGGTGAAATAGTACATTACATCAAAGGCCGGGAAAACACGGATTTCCGGCCAAGTAGGCATAGAGATACGAGGCCGGGAATCAGTTTTCACGCTGAGGCATGTATAGGTAGTGCTTTTCTCAAACATACAATGAAATAAACAAATAAAAATCCTCAAATCAAACTTATTTTAATGGCTGAATGCCGTGATGCTGTGCCACAAATAGTGGAATGAAAATTAAAGAGTTACTTTGCAGGTCTAGGCCTGAAAAGTTGTATGAAAGATGCTGCACGCGAAAAAGGATACTTCCGGGTCTATTAACTATAAGGAACGTAAAGAGAATATTTCATTGCATGTTTGAGAAAATTACTTTTTCTTTTTAATTTGAATTTAAAAATAGAAACAACAGTCGCTAAAGTCTTAATTTATTACAGTGTACACAAGTACGCATGCATACCTAAGACCAGATATAGACTTCAATTTCAAATGGAACTACAAAGCTATACCGAGTATCATCTCTATATGGATTGACGCCATCCAACAAGCATTTACATACATATTCATCTTGGTACAGTGGGCACAGAGTGCATTATGTAAGACTGAGGTCACGGTACTCGTAGGTGTGAATTTTGATTAGTCATTGGTTATATTTGAATAAGGTTTGACGATAATATTGGCAACGTTTTAAACTCAAGGGTTACTTCTAAATATTTACCTAAATTGCAGTTTTAATTTATCTCTGGTTTGGAAGGTCTTTCACATGGCTTTCACACATACCAATTTAGTTTCGCCATCGCCAATTCTCCGGGATCAAAATCGGAAACAGTCCCTGTTACGGATTAGGGTATTAAGTTTCTGATAAATATTCTGATGGAAATATGCTCGTAATAGGAAGGTTAAAATATATCAAACTGCGACTCTATCATAGTCTTATTTAGTCATGAGTTATTGTAGGATAGCCGATAGGTATCATTTTTATCGCTATTCAACCAAGAAAGGAAATCGCTTATATTTTATTCACGAAGCACATAGGAAACTGATTATCTCAAGCCTTTTAAGATAATGTCTCTATAAGAGACGTTTATTGCAGACTGTACAGTCAAGAATAAAATTGGCGAGCACGTCACAATATCTTATACTCGCGTATACTAAAGATCGTCACTATGACTCCTGGCCGGGGCAGCTATTCAAATTTGATATCAATCTCATCTCAACATAAATATGTTGTTCAGTTGAGTCGACAGTAAGAGACAAATGTATTTCCCTCTCTCTCAGCACAGGTCATAAACCGAGACAATTTCCCATAAGATTTCAACACGCCAAAAATGTTCCGAAATGAAGCCCCAGTTTCGTTCAATGCACTGTTTTTACACTTGACTACTTTCAATGTCGTCCATTGCAAATAGTTAGCTAGATACATTGACTTAATAAATGTATGCGTTTCATAGTATGCTCATTCATGCACGAGTTTCGAACACATTATTACACTTTTTGCGCGAGTGACAATACGACACGCGTTCCGGTTACTTGCAGGTAAGTTAGCACGATATAACTGTTCTACTATAATTGTTGTATGTATTAAGAAAAACGTCATGTAGCCTTTGAAATCGTACATGTTTACTAAGAACTATCATTACAGTATTATGTTGTCAACGACAGAACGTGACTCCGTAGAGCAAATATGGGCTAGCCTGATAATGCTGTGTTTACTTAAATTACCTATTTGATAAACAATTTCGCTGCATGCATGAATCACCGTCGCGTCGTTAATGTAGCGTTGTTAGCGTCAAGGATGATGTTTGATTTCTCTGTGAATTTGCTCAGTGGAGCAGAAATAATTTTGTAAGATGTTCTCTCTATAAATGTTCTCTGAATTTAGCGGTATACAGCCATGTATACGTACAAATAAAATACCTTTTTATCTAGGCACAGTTTTCCACCTTTATACCTCGCCTTTGGGACGCAGTATTACGGCAGAAATTAGATGATTATGTCACCGTAAAGTTGTGCACATGATTAGTTTAAAATGTGACACGTAAGCTTATCAACTGACACTAACCCAGCTTCTAAGACGCAAAAATACGCGACTAAACCTATACGGGATCTCATTATCTCACGCTCACGCGGCCGCCGCGCGATGAGCGGTCGCGCTTTGCAACCTCGAAAATGCAGATACTTAGCAGCTATTCCACTGGAGATGGGTGCTTTGCAGGAAAGGTAACAGGTGTTACATTTTATACATGACCTTCCGCGAATCCTCGTCGCCGTTGATTTTCCTGAGCGAGTATGTCCAGTGGGTGGTTCAAGAGGTATATACGAGTATTATAGACTTTTACAGGCTCGGCTATAGGTACTCATGCAACCACCCGAGGCTTGCTAATGTCCATATTTCACAGCGGCCATCACCATGCAGACTGCATTTAGGTTTAAAATACTTTATTTTCTCTATGGAATTATACTTTTCACTTATGAGAACTTGAGAACTTAATTTACACTACAAAAAGTTGATATCGTTTAGTAAGGTCATTTTACGACATAGAGAGGACCGGCTATAGTTAACTTAATTCACCCGAGTTAATTCACCTGGGGGAATTAAGATCACTTAAAGTGCACTTAATTGTCCTCAGAAAATCTCGAGGGTTTAAAGCATACTTTCTAGTTCTCTTAATTCACCTAGGTGAATTAGGTTGATGAAAAGTATACTTAATGCACTCGCACCCAACTACGGGTGAATTAAGTATACGGAAACTACACCTTATGCATTCGTGTCCAACCACTAGTGAATTAAGTTAACTGAATGTGTACCGTATATTAACCTGCTAACGGTGTATTAGGTATACTGTTTTGTCAACTTGATTCCCCTGATCAGTAATTTAGGTTATCTTATCTGAGAGTGGACTTTGTGCCCTCGAACCCAGCCGCAGGTCCATTAGGTATACTTTAAGGTTTTTTTTCCCTGATAGGTGCTTTTTTTTGAGCTAGATTAGAACTTTATTCTCCTGATAGGTGAATTAGGTTGACCATAATTTACTTTAAAAACAAAGTTTTAACCGACGAAAAATCAATCATCCCCTATGTTCCTATCCTTAAGGTTAGTTTTGTTTTTCCAAATTTATATGGGACCAACTTCGGGGTATACCCTTTCCAATGAAAAAAGAATTATCAAAATCGAACAACTCTGTAAAAAGTGATGCGTGGTCATACATAAAAAAAATATATATACGCGTCAACTTGAGAACCTCCTCCGTTTTTTTCGTCGGTTGAAAAGTGGACTTTGTGCCCTCGAATCCAGCCTCAAGTGCATTAGGTTTACATTAAATTTAGCCAACTTTCTTCCCCTGACAGGTGAATTAGGTTGACTGAAATTAGGTGGACTTTTTGTCCTCGAATCCAACCTCAGATGCATTAGGTATACATTGAGTCAACTTTATTCCCGTAATATATGCATCATGTTGACTGAAAGTGGACTTTGTGCCCTCGAATGCATGATGAACCAGGTGCATTAGGTTTACATTAAATTTAGCCAACTTTATTCCCTTACAACCCAGCATCAATTGGGGCAGCTGAGGGTGCCGTGAATCTGTGCAAGCGAGCGCTAAAGAAGGCTACAAGAGAAGGTGTTAAATTAGATGTGGCATTGCAGTCTTACTTATTAAATTACCGTAATTGTGTACATATTCTCTCCAGTAGAGAGACGCCGGCCATTATGTTACAGAAACGAGCGCTTTGCTGCAGACTAGATTTACTGTCACTCGCGGCAACGGGAAGACTTATCGATAAGCCGCTGAGGCAGATGGGTAGCGGAGATCCCGTATGGATGCGAGAATTCAGTGGTAAAAGAAATTGGGTCCCGGGGGATCAGCAGTGAAAGGAATTCGTAATTTTCTCGTTACTAGGGGAGACGGCACCACAGGGCACCGGCATGTAGACCAACTCAAAGAAAGGTTTGCTTTAGCTAAGACTGGTGAACCAGGAGATGGAGGGAATGATGCACCAGGAGGTGGCGAGAATGTTGCCCAAAATGTCAAGTCAAGTGCTGCACCCAGCCAGAAAGCTTCAGGGCCTCAACAGACCAGCATCGCCATTAATCCGGCCGCCCCAGTCCACGTCGCTGAGGGCAAACGCGTTAGGAAACCACCAGTCCGTTACAGTTTTGAATTTGATTGAGAGGGTATATTGATGGTTTTCATTGACGAGGTGTCATTTTGTATTATTAGGTTGCTGTGAGTTAGGGCAACTTTTATTTATACCTTTTGCAAGCTTTTACTTCACTTACAAAATATATGTACTAGTGTTAATTAAGAAAGGGGGTGTGATGTATGTTAACCTTCTTGGTGCTCTAGTATAAAACCTATCAAGGCACCCTCTGGTCGCCTATCGTGACATTTTTATTCCTTCAATAAATATGGTTGAGTAAACTTGCGTTTTCCTACTGTGGAGCTATCCTTTAGTCTTCCTGGTCAAGGACTTATCATTCACCTGATAGGTAAATTAAGTTGACTGAAAGTGGAAGGTTCCCCTCAAGAATATATTTTCAATCATATACATAAATTGTTTGTTTAAGGAAAATATACATTACCAATACCTGCATGTATACTATCCTACTACGTAGACTAATTAAATTTAAATTGAGGACAAATGGGAGTTACAATACGTAATTATTATGACAAATAATATTAGGGAATAAAACAGGTACGGCAATCAAATTTCGTTTAAAATGTATAAGGTGAATCATAGATATGGCTATATATAGATAGAACGTAAGGACAAATGATCGTTATGGCAGAAAACGATATGGAATACAAAAATAAAAGAAAAAACGATATGGATTCCAATATAGACCCAGTTTTGGTTATCTCTATCGATTATCATATTCCAATGGACACTTTTAATACTGCAAACAAATGAAAAAGTGCTAAAACTAAGTTACCCCAAATTATGTTAAGACATCGGTCTTGACCGACACAAGCTCATCTATACCCTGATAGTGGTACCTATGTCGCAAAACTAAATATAAATGTGTGACTATGTGTGTGTGTGGTGGAGACTATGGGTTGCTGGTGCTCAGAGGCCAGAACATTCTTGGCGGAAGTGGGGCGCCTTTTGCGACTGAGAGGGCATGACTCCCGTTCAGGGTCATTCCTGTTGCAAAGGTTGTCGATCGCGAACCAACGTGGCAATGCGGCGAGTGTGATGGGTACTTTTGTACCCGGAATGACACGGGGCGAGTTATTTGACTAAGTTTTATTGACATGTAAACTTATCTAATATAAACCGATTAATTATTAAAAGATATTCGGTTTTAGTTTTAATCTCATTTCGGCTATGCAAAACTAACTTACTTTGAGAAGAAAAAATGAGTATAGTCTGTATCGCGAAGTGTACACTTTCAGGGTCTCTTCGTAGGATGTCAGTCTAATGTTTGAGAACTTTGCCTTCTTTTCTACCGTCCAGACCGCGTGCGACTGCCGCCACTCCCCGTGTGCCTGCACCAGTAAAGTCCAAGAATTTTCCAATATTTCGCGTTTACTTGAAAAGTTGTCAAAAAGTCCACGAGGGCACAAAGTCCATTTTCAGTGAACCTAATTCACATATCAGGGGAATAAAGCTGACTAAATGTAAACCTAATGCACCCGAGGCTAGATTCGAGGGCACAAAGTCCACTTTCAGTCAACTTGATTCACCTATCAGGCGAATAAAGTTGACTAAATGTATACCTAATGCACCCGAGGCTGGATTCGAGGACACAAAGTCCACTTTCAGTCAACTTAATCCACCTATCAGGGGAATAAAGTTCTAATCTAGTTCAAAATAAAGCACCTATCAGGGAAAAAAACCTAAAATTATACCTAATGGACCTGCGGCTGGGTTCGAGGGCACAAATTCCACTCTCAGATGAGATAACCTAATTTACTGATCAGGGGAATAACGTTGACAAAAAGTATACCTAATACCTACACCGTTAGCAGGTCACTGGTGAATTAGGTGCACATTCAGTTAACTTAATCACCAGTAGTTGGACACGAGTGCATAAGGTGTACTTTCCGTAGGTATACTTAATTCACCTGTGGTTGGGCGCGAGTGCATTAAGTATCTTGTCAGTGAATCTAATTCACCTCAGCGGTATTAACTTGACTTAAAACATCTTGCAAATTTGACAGGTGAATTATTTACTATACTTATAGTGTTCTTAATTCCCCCAGGTGAATTAACTCGACCGGTGCATTAAGTTAACTACAGGCCGAATGATACCTACGCTTCGTCCATAGACGTGCTAATAAGTGTTACGGGTTATGTATGAGACCCAGACAAACAACGTCATGTTTGATGAGTCAGCAATTCTGGCGATTACATTCAGCAATATCACAAACTATAATACATAGGTACAGCAGAAACATAATAATATTAAAAACCATTTATTTCAGGCAACTAAGGCCCATAGTTACAAATACCTTAAAGACCTATACAATACAATTATAAAATTAAAACACGAATTATTATTAAGGCGACAAAACAGTGTGGCTTCGTCCGGTGTAGAACACGGCAGGTTGCCCCGGATCCGCCGAAACACGACACCCTTCGGCCAGAAGTCAGCACACGCGATGGTCTCCTGCGCGCATCACAAACTAGTTGAAGTGCACATAGAGGCGCGAGCAATACGCAATAAACTATATGGTTTTTATTTTTTTATTTTTTTATTATTATTTTTTTTTTTGCAATACAATCATTAGGTATCAGGAAGGGTGTAATCCCTGATTTTTTTCACGTCTTTCATGACTATGTGTGGAAACAGCATACAAGACCGCTGTACTTTAATCTATCCAATTTCTACCTCCCAACAACCATTCATCCTCACAAATTTTCGAGTTTATAATGTAAGTGGCTATATCGGTTACCTTGGTTGATCACGCAGATAAACTCCCAGCATTGCCCTCTCCATTGCCATTTATTTATTTATACTTTGTGTGACTTTGAGCCTAATGACGTGGGAGTCCGCTGGATGCGGGTGGCGCAGGACCGGTCATTGTGGCACTCTTTGTGAACGTCTTTTGGGTGATATGATGATGATGACGATGATGATGATGATGTTGATGATGGGTTAAGGTGGCAGTGAATTTCTTCAAACAGTAAATACAAACTGGTTACATCCTGTTGTTGTTGCTGCTTCGGATGCCCTATGAAAACAAAGAAAACTGCCTTTCTGCAAGTTTACCTTTAGATAAGGTAATCCAGTAATATTGCTGGATAAGATTGAGATTAGATATTATAATCAGACATACCAACAGTATAGATATTACCTATCTCTACAATTTCAGATGGTAGGTATGTGAAAAATGGACCCAATTAATATAGATAAAACTGTTTCCAGATTTTTCTTTGTTCCTCGTTCTGCCGGTAGGTTACCAATATGGCAAATTATAAACTAATCGTTTTGATACTTGTCAGAAGTATATGTATACACCGTGGGCGTTAATAACCCGAAAGATTTTAACCACGCATTCCGGAGGTCATTAGGAGTAAAAAATGTTATATGAATCCAATCCAAATTCAGCAAAAAAAAATTTTTTTTCTGTATTTTTTTCGGTTTTTGTAAATAAAATTTGGATAAGTATCGCTTCCTGGATGGAAATCATCCCTTTTAGTAAAATGTATCCCTTTTAACAATTATTTCTCCAAAAAAGAATGAATTTAGTGAGTGGTAGCTGTCACTTTGATGTATGTCAATAACGACTCGAAACTTGGCAACATCGGTAGCATCGTCTCCATCAAAAGAGCTTAATGCACTTTACTAATCACTATAAATAGTTTACATGAAAATGATAATATCTTCAAAACTAAGCAGGATTTGACTGGGGTTCAAATAACATTTTGCGCCTAATGACCTAAGGAATGCGTAGTTAAAATATTTCGGGTTATTTTATTAACGCCCACGGTGTATTTATGAATCTACTTACAATTTGCAAATAAAGTTGTGCTCTTTTTAAACCCGTAATAATCCAACCTTTCAATGTATGATGCAGTATGTAGTAGAAAAGTTTGCAGAAGACCTACCTACTTAATTTACAGATTACGCTTTCAAATAATTACATTACTATTGTGCCTATAGCAAACATTAAACACAATACAGTTAATAAGTATTTCATGGAAATATAATATTCTTTAAAGTGTTACTTACTAACAAACTATTTGAACAAGTGCACATAAGGTAAACATAGCGACACATATTTAAATTTTCTAGAGAAAGAATGTTTTGTTGTGGCACACTAAAACGTAATACAAAACCAGGATTTTGGATGCAGTTGACGCCGAAAAATATAGTATTTTTTCTTATAGGTAGGTATACATACGCGGCGCATTCTTAAGTTTTAAAGCATTTTTCGTTTTATTTCTAATACTCATAAATCGTAAAAATAGATGTATGCTGCTGACTGTTTAGCAGTAAAAGTAGCTATGCAAAAAAAAACTCAAAATGATCCCTTACCTATTCTTGTCACTAGAGTGTGTAGATCATTTGGAGCCGGTCCGCGCGGGTACTTCTGCTGTGAACTGTACATACCTTGTATCTTATGTCTTACCCTGTGTACTGCTGACACATAACTTGGTTTGGGAATGTCTTTTTCCTCCGTTTTGAATTCGGTGGTCACAACTAATCTAAATAGAAACCGCGGGTAGCCTGATATTTAGTAACCATTAAACGTATGTAGTTCACGAAGAGACACTTTGTAAGCGCAAAGTCATCTTTAACTTATGAACGTCGTGGATATTGACACAGTTGTTTAACTTAGTAGGTACTTACCTACTGCCACGGCACGCCTTACGCGGCGACAAGTACAAGCTCATACAAATACGAAACTTTTTTTTTTTTTTTTTTTACGGAGTGGAAATGCTCTTACGCATCCCCCAGCCTAGGTTAAGCTATAATGGGGGGTATGTGGGACTCTCACCCTCCAGCCAACTCTATTTGAAGAGAAGGGGAGGGAGTCTACCCACTAAAACCACTCCGGCGTTTCCGTCCCTGCCATTAATGGGGGCGCAGTGGGATCGCGAGCATTCTACCACGACGCCCCCTGATACAAATACGAACCTAGTTTTTTATGCTTCATGCCATTTGTGTTATTATTATTATTTTTTTTCCACACTTACAACTATATTTACAGGTACTAAGCCTAAGACAATAGTGTAACTATTTGTACAACCATGTTACCATTTATATCTAAGTATTATTATAACATAATATAAACAATGCTGACTTTGTGAATTCATTCAGAGAACACGAAAACAGGTCTATGTTATCTGCTATTAAGTTGAGGGTGCACAGGGCGCGGGTCATCGGCGCCATACCGAGCAGGTTGGTGCGCCCGCGCGGCGCGGACAGCAGCTGCGGCCGGCGGCGGCGCCATACGTATCTATCGGGGACACTCAGACTCACATAACTCAACACCTGACTGTTGCATATTTTGCCCCTAATTAATTTAAATACGTACGTGGCCAGACATAACTCTCTGCGCACCTGCAGCTTGTTGTACCCCACCAAAACAAACAGAGTTGGATACATGAGGGGGTAGAACGGATAGACGCCATACTTCTTCCAATACAAAAATCTAATTTTATTTTGTATACGCTCCACCATAAGCTGATATTTGGTTTTGTGTGGAGCCCATATGACTGAGTTGCACTCGATGCTACTTCGGACCAGCGCGTTGTACAAAGCAATGAGTGATCCTATGGTAAAATCCTTACAACTACGACAACTTACAACTATCATAATTATGTCTATGGCAATGAAAAAAAAATGAGAAGAAACTGGATTACCACCGCTAATGACTGAACAATTTGGAGGAAAATGGGGGAGGGGAGGCCTTCACTCAATGAGACGTCCTTAATAAATAAATATTTAATAAGTGTATGTATCTATTGTAGTAATATTAAGGGAAAATGCATGAGAGGTGGCCTGTGCGATGTAGTGGGACGTTTAAAGGTTGATTTATTATTATTATTTATTTTAATAAGGCAATAAATGGCTGTTCTAAAATATCTCTCCGTATAATTTCAATGATAGTTGAGAATCTGTTCTACTACTAACTGCCGGGCGTTCTTGTCAGTCCAAATGGTAATAGACCAAACTCGTAAAATACAAACGTAGCAATCTGTTATTCAAGGAAGGCAGCTTAGAATTAGTATATGAAGTTGTTGCGTTTTGTAGACACTCATTTTAATAACTCATTATCAATAACCAGTCATGTGTACTGAAATTGATTTTTATAAGCTTGCACACTCAAGAGAAAACAGGAAGATACTCCGTTGACACGAACAGCTCTTAGATTTATGACGAATTGATGCCTAGGCATTATTCGAAGCATCGACTATAGATTCGTCACGATATGATCGATCTCGTGTACCTACTTGCTCCATGGAATGTGCCCAGAATGCAGTTGACAGACAACCGATTTGATACAGATACGCTGTAATGTCCCGTACATTTAGCGCCAACTTTAGACCTATTAGAATAGAATGAAACGGTTCACTCAAATCTTAAGGTCGTATTTCGCTCGACATTTTGAATCGATCAGCGATTCTTAATCATGTTCATGGGCGTTCGCGATGTTTTTATTACAGTCTAACGTCTACGTCGGAAACTCACTGGAGACTTTAGACCTGCCATTTTTACGCTAAGTACGGGTAACCAATAGGAAGGAAGCTATCTGTAATAATGAGAGATTCATCGTTGGTACCGTGTGTGGCTTGAATATATATCTGTTAAGGTACCTTTTCTTGTACCTACGTACGCCACATTACGACAAACGAACTATTTTAAGAATGACTCGTGTTACACCGTACCGTGCATTAGAAAACTCAAATCATGCCATTTAGACCTATAACCACGAACTTCATATATCTCCGTCTCTATCGCACTGCGGTACTCGAGCGACAGAGACGGAGATATACAAAGTGCGAGATTCGAAGTTCGTGGTAGCGCCGCTGCTCTACCGCACAGCACGTCGTGTTTTGTGTGGTATGCTGCTATAGACAACGCCGGCCACGCGACTTGTGCAAACAATAGTGTCGCTGTCCGGCGGTGTCAGCCACGTTAGGGTGAATTTGCACCTCGGAGGTGTGGGCGAAGATTTTTAGCAGCGCTGCCGGCAATATTGCCTTTGAGTATTTTTCCAGCAACGGGCATATTGGCAACGGCACATCACTACCCGCGTCCGAGCGTGGCCCACACAATCTTTTCACATATTTTTTCTCTATCTGTAGCTAGTAGCTACTAGCTATCCATGTAGTACAGTGATACAGAAATGCATTCTCACATGACCCTCAGGAACCTTTGTTATTTACGAGAAATCTTCGGAAACTAATGGTAATGACAATCAGCGAGGCGTGACATTTTTTCCAACAATCTTTTGTTTTTTTTATCGCTTCTGAGTCAATAATTCCAAGATAATATCAGTTACTGTGAATCATATCTAAATTGCTATGGAGGTTAACAGTAAAAGTAAGACAGATAAGGTTCACAATTGGTATCGAAGCTGCATGTCACTTCAACATATCAAAAGTGATATATATTTAGTAGGTTACCAAATATCCTAAAATTACATGTACCTACAGGATTGACTCCTCATTTGCCGAAAACCATATGTTTAATTTCTTGATTCGTTACTTGTATCGTTCTTACTATAAATTTTATGTAATTATATGTTGACGGCGATTTAGGCCATTTTTTTACCTTTAGGTTAAGTTTTATTATGTTTGTTTTTACTAATTGTCTTTAATAAAATAAATATTTTAAGTAAACTTAAAATATTTGATATTTCCTCCCGATTTAATCTCCACTTATTTCCACTTATAATAAATCTCTAAATTAAAAAAAGAATCAGCCAGTTTGAAACTAAGCTTTGTGTGGTACGAATGTTCTCAGCATCCCATGAACGGAAAAATATGAAACATTTTATATAGGTACATTATTATTCTAGCTGCAACTTAGGATAGTTTTTATCCAACTGCGACAATTAATTAATTTTCCGAAATATACGACTTCATTTTAATTTTTCATTTATTTTTATTGAAATCAAACGCTGCTCCAACTGTCAGATATAAGAAACGTCAAATTTTCGTCAAAATGGCGGAATTGCTTTGCCTTTCACTTATTAATTATTTAAATCCAGTCTACGATATACCTTTACGATACACATGCCAAAAGTTAAACCATAAAAAAATATTCGATTGTGATATGAGAACTTATATGCGCAAATGTCGCATTATGGCGTGATTTCAATAAATATATGTATTAAATTTGAATACTATAATTAACACGAATTTGTTTTTTTTGAATGGCAATGGCACGCGCATTCTGCCAAAGTGCCTGCGGCGCTCCCACGAAAACCGAAACTCGAAGTTCGTATAACTGCATCCCCGTCACTCGAGTAATGTTAGTGCGATAGAGATAGAGATACCCGAATATTATCGAATTCCGAAGTTCGTGGTTATAGCTCAGGAATCGAAACTACACCCCGTAAGCCGCGTCCGCTGCGCCATGTTTTCGTGGTTTTTAAACGTCAAACATGTATTGCCAATCAAAACAAAACCCTATGTGTTTGCCGAACCTGACGGAAAACACTCACTAAATAGTAGTAGGTAGACACTAAATAAAATAATCATAATGTATTTTCTCGAAAAAAGGATAATAGAGAAAAAATCAACGGAAGAGGTTATTTATATGTATAGGTAATCACTAAGTTCCAAAATTGTATGTTCTGTCCCTTTTCCATAAAACGCACCTTCATATGAAACGATTGTTTTTTACTATGACACTCGAGGATCTTGACGTCACAGTCCCCGATCGTTTTCTCACTCTAACAAGCGACATTAAAACGGTTTTGAGATATTTGAATGGGATTTTCGTCATCTTCTATCTATCTATACCTACATATAAATGCCTATGTCCTGACTGACTCACCCACTCACTCATCATTGCACAGCCGAAACTACTGGGGCTAGAGAGTTGAAATTTACACCAGAACTACCTTTTACAACGTAGGCAACGGATAAGAAGGGATTTTTGGAAATTCTACCCCTAAAGGGGTCAAATAGGGGTGCAAGTTTTGTATGGGGGAAACTTTAATATTTTAGCAAGAAACTCAATACGTTGTAGAAAGCTTACTTATTAGAATACAAAGAAAGTACTGCGTTTTGGAAAATTCAGCCTCTTAGGCGGTTAAAAAGGTTTGCAAAGTTTGTATGAGCGAAACTATATCTCAAAAAGATTTGAGATAGAAGCTTAAAAGTTTGTAGAAAGACTACTTATTACAATACAAATAAAAAAACAGCGTTTTGGAAAATGGTATGAAAATGGGGTACAATGTTGGTAAAGGGGATTTTTTTGAGCTAGAATCTCAAACTATTTTAAAAAGATTACATAATAAAATAAAATAAAATACTTTCAGCGCTTTAGAAAATTCTACCCCTTAGGGGTGTATAAAATATTTTTTTTTAGCAAGCGACAAAACTTTGTTGAAAGATTACTTATTACAATAAAACTTTCAGCGTTTTGGAAAATTCCACCCCTAAGGGTGATTAAAACGGGTGAAAATTTGTATCGAGGAAACTTTTTTTTTTCAGCTAGAGACTTGAAATTGTGTAGAAAGATTATTTATTAGAATACAAATATATAGGTAAATTACTTTCAGTGGTTTGAAAATTTCCACCCGCTAAGAGGGGGATAAAGAGGTGCAATGTTTGTATAGGAAAACTTTTTTTAGGTAGAAACTTAAAACTTTGTAGAAAGATTAAGTACCTACTTATTAAAATACAAAAAAATACCTACTGCCCGCGTTTTGGAAAATTTCATAATCATAATCATAAATTTATTTCCATTTAACCTTAGGTGGTAAATACATTGTGGTCGAGTCCTCCTATTAGGTATTATATAACCTGTGTCAGGAGACCTCGCTCTTCCAAATTATACATTATAGGTAGTTCTAACGTTAAAATGGTTTTTATAATGTTCCAAAGATACAAAAATAGGTACTTAAGCCTAGCTTAAACTATATGTATGTGTGTGTGTGTGTGTGTGTGTGTGTGTGTGTGTGTGTGTGTGTGTGTGTAAGTGTGTGTGTGTGTGTGTGTGTACGTGTGCGTATGTGTGTGTTTTGTATTAATTAATTATTATAAACCTCAAAGTATATTTTCAGTCTCATAATAGTTCAGTCCACTTAGCCATGTTGATACAGTTTTTTTACAGTCGTAGCAATTTAATATATAAATATTCAATTCCCTGTTTATCTTATTATATAACAGTGCGGATTGTACATCAAACTGTCTCTTTGCAAAAGCTGATTTGTACGCAGGCAAAGGTGCTTTTTTATAAGTTCTTCTCTGAGTTGACAGTTCAGGTTTGAAAACTAGCGATCTGTGAAGTTTTAAGATGGCAGACATTATGTACAATTTGCGAATGCTATGTACTTTACATAGCTCATAAAGTTCTGTAGTGGGGTATCTGTAGGGTTTAAAGTACATCGTTTTTAACAAACATCTCTGACCTCTTTCAACTTCCAGATACTTGGTTTTATCAGCGCCCCCCCATACTGGAATGCAGTAGGTCATTATAGATTGAGCTAACACAATGTATACTTGTTTTAGTAAATTGGCGTTACTGATATGTCGTAGAGTCTTAAATATCCACACTAGCTTTCTTGTTCTACCGTTTAAATATTCTAGGTGTTGATGCCAAGATAGCCGTTGGTCGATTATTATGCCTAGATATTTAATCGAGATCACTTTTTCTAGTGGGGTGCATTTACATAATGTGTTGTTTTGCGGATTACAGTTGTGAATTTTGAGTTTTAGTTCCTGTCGAGGTTGTGTGCTGACCGTCTTTGTGAAGCAGATGTATTTAGATTTAGCTATGTTGAGTGTAAGTAGATTGGATTTCAACCACGCGTCGATCTTGCGGAGCCCCATCTCAGCAGCACCAAAGACCGCTTCCCAATTCTTGCCTGTGAATGCTACAACCGTGTCATCTGCGTATGAAATAACATGTCCATCGTGGATGGCCATGTTAGTAAGATCGTTAATGTAGACAAGAAACAGGGTCGGCCCCAGCACGCTGACTTGTGGGACGCCACAGGTCACCTCAGCATCTGTACTTGTATGGATTCCAATTTTAACCCTCTGACAACGATCCCGAAGGTAGTCAACCAGCAGATCCAGAGGTTTGCCTCTGATGCCGTAGTGTTCTAGTTTTTTTACAAGAATGGGGAGAGATACAGTGTCGAAGGCCTTTTTTAAGTCAAGGAAAACAGCAAGGCACTGTTTCCCTTTGTCAACTTCTTTGCTCACCATCGATGTAAGTTTCAAAATTGCGTCTTCCGTCGATTTCCCTTGCATAAATCCAAATTGAAATTTTGATAATAGTTTGTATTTGTTAAAGTAGCTTGATAGTCTAGTATTAATAAGTTTCTCTATTATTTTTGAGATTGATGTGAGCACTGAAATCGGCCTGTAATTATTCGGGTCGGTTCTCTCTCCACTCTTATAAACCGGCGTAATTAGCGACTGTTTTAGCAGTTTCGGAAATACACCTTGGGCAAAACATAGATTCGCTAGGTGGCTAATCACGGGCACTATAGTGGTTTTGCACAGCTTTAAATATTTTGTAGGTATACCGTCAATTCCCGGGGCACTATCGGATTTTAACGACATTAAAATGTTTTCAACCTCACGGGGATCTGTTTCTAGTAAAACGAAAGATGACAGCGTGGCGCTATTATTATGTATGGTACCGGTGTCGGTTCTAGGGATATTACCAACAGGTATGTCTGCAGCAAGATTTTTTCCAATGTTACAGAAAAACTCATTGACGCAATTGACAGCATCCTTGGGAACAGGTTTGTGTTTGAGTAGTTCAGTGTTGGAAGTTTTGGTGGCTTTATAATTGGTTATTGACTTTATTGATGTCCAGAGACTCTTAGGGTTCTTTGAGTTTTCCAGTAAATTTCGATCATAATGTCGTTTAAGTTTTTTTATTAAATTACATAAGTAATTCCGATATCTCCTAAATGTGACCTTTAGAACCTCATTATCTGGGTCCGTCTTTAGCTTCAACTGCATTTTATTCCTGTTTCTGATACATCGCAGAATACCCGGAGTTATCCATGGCTTAATAGTTCTTCGGTTTCTGGGTATTTTACAGACTTTTTTACTTTCATTTAATGATTTGTTAAGTTTATGAATAAGTTGCTGTATTATGAAGTTAGGGTTGTTACTTAAAAGGAGGGAATTCAGGTTTTTTTCTAATAGATTGTTGGCTGCATTTGCATAATTAGTTACTTCAATAGTTTTAGGAGTTGTTTTTTTACTGTAGTTAAAGGATAAGATCAAGAGTGTGGTGCTGTGATCTGTGATTGATGTGTTAAGGACGGCTGTGTAGGCGGTGGTTGAGGTTTTGTTTATTTTTAACATGATATGGTCTAAACAGTTACCTAATCGGGTTGGTTTGATTAGTCCAGGGAGGATGCCATGTACACTCAACATGTTCAGGTAATTATTTCTGTTATAATATTCATAACTCGGCTCAACTTTTCACATTTCACCCCTTAAGGGGTTAAAAAAGGGTGCAAGGTTCGTATGGGAAACACTTCTTTTTAGCTAGAGACTTGATAGAAAAAATACTTACCTATTACAATAAAAAAACCGAGTGTTTTATTTTTAATTTTTCCCTGAAAAGCGTTCAAAGTTTATATGGAGAGCAAGAAAGTATGATAATTGTAACTTCGATCTTAGCCTGTTTAGACTACAAAACTTATTTTAGCATTTTTTTAAATATATCCCCTAAAGGGGATTATAAGGGTGTTCAAAGTTTGTATGGAGAGCAAGCTATTTTTAAAGTAAGGATTTGTAGCTTCGGTTTTAGACTGTTTGCTAAAATACTACAAAACTTATTTCAGCGTTTTTTTAATTCATCGCCTAAGAAGGTTAAAAGGGGGTTCGAACTTTGTATAGAGAGCAAGACATTTTTAAAGTAAGAAATTTGTAACTACGGTTTCAGACTGTTTACTATGAGGGTTCAGAGAGGGTTCTTAGTTTGTATAGAGAGCAAGAAATTTTGAAAGTAAGAGATTTGTAATTTCGGATTTAGATTGCTTTCTAAAAGACTAGGTACAAAATTAATTTCAATGTTTTTTTTATTCATTCTTTCAACAAACATTTAGACGATAACATGTTATACGCGGACGAAGTCGCGGGCAACAGTTAGTTTTAAATAAAACTGTAACATGACAATTTTTTTTTAATTTTTTTTTCAACTTTTGGTATTTACATTACAATTATATGTATATTTACCCGATTTCCAAAATTATTTTACAGCTCGTCCAAGCTAAGAATGCACCTCGCGTCGAACAAGTTACACAGAGCGAGGTGCATTCTTATCTTGGTCGAGTTGTACCGGTGCAAAGGACATTCTGGATAACTTATATAGGTTATCCAGAATGTCCTTTGACATATTCCGCGGGTTTGTCAGCGTTTTTTTTAATATGCTGGAAAAACCACACGGGCAGTTAGTATTATATACTTAATACTGTCATTGTTCAAACCAGATTTCAGTTAAGTGTATTGTTAGGAGTAAGGTTGGTTTAATTGTCGTATCAAAATTTGCTCATTCGTGTAGTATGCAAAACCAATATATACGGATTTATAATTTATGTACATATGTATATAAATACAAGTGTTTAATTTGTTTTGTTGACCCAATGAAACCTGACAGCTACCTAGGTATTATTTGCACGATTTACAAAGAAACGATGATTGCTGATTGCTTTAGATCGATTGCATTTGATCACGCCACATGCAATAAATAATGGTGTACAATTGTATAGGTAATTGTTTCATCTCACTTATATTGGTTTAATTACCATACCTTGGGGTTAATTTGAGGGGCAGATTTTGCATCCTTATATGATTTCATCGTGTTTTGCTTGTCTGCAAGAGCTCGGCGCGTGAGGAAGGGAACGCGCAGCCCCCAACTTGTTTTAAGCTCACCTCAAAGCTCACCCACAATTATACCTTGACACCGCGATGCGTAGTACATAAGCGTAGGTAGGGGTCTAGTTTCGTAACGGGTGATCAGCGGGGTGAGCCGCATTAACGCGTAGCGAATAACAGCCCTGTACACATTGAAATACGAAATGAATTGTGTTGGACTTTACACAAAAGCGTTTCTTCCTATACGAAATTCTGAAGGAATAAATGCTTTTCGTATAAAAGTTAGGAATTTGAAGAATTACTATTATAATGTTTACATCACTTGCTATTCCTTGTTACCGCTAATAATAAGCATAAAAAAATTGTAATGTAGATTGTAAACATAATATAGATACCAAAACATAATCATAAAGAGTGCATATTCGCCAACAAACTGTTATGCAGTTTGGTGAAGATTTAGACTAAGTTTATCGTAATTTTTGTAGAGTAAGAAAAAAAAAATAGGTGATATGAAAAAACGCTTAAGTCAAATTAAAAACATTTTTAGCTTAAGTTATAAGATTGATCCGTTTCGGCTGATCACGGCAGCATTGAAAAGGAAGTTACATAATCGAATCAAGTAACTGCATGATTATTTAATAGCTTAACTTTCAATTGGATAGGTAGGTACTTACTCCAACTCTCCTACTCCAATTTGAAGTTAAAGGTTAAAAATAAGTTAATACGCTTGTCGGCGTAACTACAATAAATAGTAAGAACCCACATAACACTAAGTCTTATTGAGCTTACTATTTGTTCACTCATTATACCCTCGGGGTTTCGGGGGGGGGGGGGGGGGGGGGGTTTCGGGGGGGCGGTCACTGGGAGTGTAAATTCAATAATTTACTTTGAAAACAAAGTTTTAACCGACGAAAAATCAATCATCCCCTATTTTCGTACCGTTAGGGTTGGTTTTTTTTTTCCAAATTTATATGGGACCAATTTCGGGTTATACCCTTTCTAATAAAAAAAGAATTATCAAAATCTAACTACTCTATAAAAAGTTATGTGGGGTCATACATAAAAAAAAAAAATATATACGCGTCGAATTGAGAACCTCCTCCGTTTTTTTCGTCGGTTGAAAAGTAGACTGAATCAGGCTCCTGTGTATATTCGAAAAACGGTTTTTCTTGAATAACTCGGCCATTTTTGATTTTACAGTAAAACTGTGAGGACAAAACTTGTAGGAAATTTGATTTTCTACAAGTTTAGTTCTCACAATTTTTCTTCTAGGATCGATATTTTGAAAATTTAATTTGAAAAAAGCGACAAATTCAAAATATTTTCATCATCTCGTTTATTTTCAACTTAACGGCATAAATGAAAAGGACTAAATTTGAAGAGAATCAAATTCTGAACAATTTTGGTTCCCACCTTTTTTGTCGCTTTTTTCAAATTTAATTTCCAAAATATCTATCCTAGAAGAAAAATTGTAAGTACCAAACTTGTAGAGAATCAAATTTCCTACAATTTTGTCCTCACGGTTTACTGTAAATTCAAAAATCGCCGAGTTATTCAAGAAAAACCGTTTTTCGAATATACGCAGGAGCCTGATTCAGTCTACTTTTTGAATTTACACTCCCAGTGACCTCCCCGAGGGACCTACGGAAAAAAAATTCAAGAACTAACTATTCACGGGTAGGGTCGGGTTTTTGGATATAATGACTTAATGACTGAACTATAACTATTAAGTTATATATTAATTTATCTATGTATATTTATTTGTGATTTATTCCTAAGAAATATCACAATTGTTTATTTTTCTGGTTGTATTCCGTGTTAGTATAATTTCCAGGAATGAGTTTGGCAACAGCACATCAGTAGTCATGTCCTATGTACAGATTTGAAAGTAACAGGATAGGATTCAATTTTGTACGCATATTTTTAGACTTGACCGTACAAAGGGTATGTGCATACTTTGAATGAGTGACAGACGGATACACAGACGGATAAAACCGTGCTGTTTACAAGTATCAATTGAGTTTAAGATGCGAGGAATGCGTGCTGCCAATCATGTAGAGATTGGAATCCATTTTTATTGAGTTCTAAGTATTTCTTGATGAATGTTATTTAGTGTTCAATTTCTGAATACAAATCCGGTTTTTATATTCAGTCAGTAGAAGATGTACCTAACACTATGCAGATGAAATGTTTAGAATGATCTGCATACGACTCTACTGAAACAAGGCAAGATAAAAAATTATCAAGTACATACGAAGACAAATACAAATAGGTATCGAAAGCTAAATACAAAAATGACGTTTTCTTCAATATCGTATTTTTTTTTCTGGCCACACGCGATTTTAAATAGCGTACCGCTTGTAAATATTTTGATATTTTTTTATCGGCCACAGTACGCGTTGAAACTTTCTATTGTATAAATATTAAATTACAAGAATTCAGGAAATAACGAAGTTTTTCTTTTTTACAGGTCTAACAGAAACCAACGCTCTCGCACCCAGCTGAACACTCCTGGCTCTCAGCACACGCGATAATAGCCTTTATGCCCAGCGCGGTAGAGTCTAAATAGACATGATCGCGGTCAGAACAGCGCTGAATTGGCGTATCGTGCATACTTTAGTAACGTGAAAATGAAAAAGGTAAACAGTTTCTGTGACATAGTTATATTTTATTTTAACTATACTTATACGTGTCCGTAAGAGTTCCCAGCAAGCTCGGTTCTCCATACAAACGTAGTTACGCTCTCATTTTAAAACGACTAGCTAGTTTGTGAAACTTTGTAAGTTCATTTATTTATTCGTATGCCATATACATATACAGAGTCGCTTTAAGGTCAAAAATTACTTAAATTAGGTATCGTGTAAGTATATTAGCGACTGGGTAATCGAGTAACAAACTTCGGCTGCTGTACCTGTTGTAGCGACTCGTGATGTGAGGTTGCGTATCGAACCTCACATCACGAGTCGCTAATATACTTTGTAAGTACTTAATTAGAATAAGTGAAGGTATATCCAGGTCTGTAATTAGTTTATGTAGCTTCAGAAACCATAGTAAAAAACCCAGCGAATTTAAGTTTTGCTGTATTTCGTTTGTTTTATAAACAGCGGGGTACCTTATCAAGTAGGTAACGTTCCGAACGCGCATTAGGACAATCCAACTGCAATTTTTCCATATATAAAATTTGACATTTAAATCTACCTAACGTGCGTACAATGCGTTACGTGATCGAACTGCTGGAGCCATAAAAACTAATTACAGACCCACCCATACCACATGTATATGCAAAGTTTCGTTACAATCCAACACGTAGTTTTAAAATGAGAACGTAATATACAAACGGAGTTTTTGTATGGAAAGGTGAAATTCGGCCGAGCTTGCCGGGGACTCTTAATAACTTCAAAGGGTTGATACCCTGCACCTCAGGGATAATGTAGGTACTGCGATAAATACAAGTTTGCATTTAGTAAATGGAAACCGGATAACAATTCTTGTGATAGTCTTCTGAAACTTTTATAAAAATCTCCGAATTATTTGAGAATGTAAAACAATTCTGAATTGAAGTAGGTACCTAAACAGAATTTTCAACAAAAACACACACAAAAAACATATTCTTTTCTCCAGGATCCCATCATCAGAACTGGATTGTGGTGACAACGGGACCAATCTGGAAGTATATGCTTCCAAACAAAGAAAAAAAAATCAAATTGGTTCATAAATTACTGAGTTATCGCGTAACAAACAAACATTAAAAAAAATATATATATACAGACGAATTGAGAACCTCCTCCTTTTTTGAAGTCGGTTAAAAAGAAACATCCTCAGGATAAAGCTTTTGTATTATCTATGTAATTTAAATTTTACAAGACCGAGATATAATAAAATTGGTATAATGAATGTATTTTGTTTCGTTCTTTCTTTTCCTCTAAATTCATTTGTACACGCTACACAATGTCAATTATTTTAATAACGCCAGATTTTATAATTTTCTTCTGTTTTAATTCTTCCATTATCTACATATCTACATACGGCAAAGTCCTTTTTTGAGTAAACCCAAATAATTATTTGTGCAAAACCATCGTTCTTTCCAAAGATCTGCACTTTGTAACTTTCACTGGAGGGAAATTCCTACGTAGAATTAGTATTCTTAAGTTTTGTATAGTTATTCCCTATTAAAAAAAAATCGGAAGGTAAGATGCTTTAGGATAAATTACTATTCAGAACTATGTGCTGTCTACCTTTTTTTGTATATTAAAATATATACACCAGTGCCAATCCACAGTAAACCAGCTTTCCCATAATCAAAACAAATTACTAGAATACTGCCAATAGCGTTAAGTGCTAGATTGCCGGTATTTGTGCTCATTAACACGATTAGATAACGCGGGGACATCAAACAACATGCGCCATTTTGTTATTTCAGATGCCTCTGCCGCATCGGGACACCGTCGCTTTGGCTGCCCTATCACTCTTAATATGGGGTAACATAACTTCAGGAGAAGCGAAAAAAGAACGACAAACACCCACCTGTCCAATAGGCTTCGACCTAGCTTATACCAATTATGATAAACCAATCTGCTATAAAATGAAACTTAACGAGGAAGCATTTGAAGATATTTTTGAAGACTGTGCTGGAAATCTATTCACATCAGAGCTGTACCACAGTTTCAGTCTCAACTTCACAAAGAATAACTTGGCATTATGGTCTGGCCACAAATCGCTGTACCCTGGAGGGCCTTTCATAGATTGGTCATTCTCCCCGACCATTGGAAGGCTCCTAACATCTACTTATGACGTGAAGTATAACCCTGCCTTAGGTTTAGATGAGGAGTTGTGTGTAATCATAGACTCTGTCAAGAACTTTACTGCAGTAAAATGCACTGACAAGTATCACAGATACTGCATGGTTGAGCCTTACGAAGATACCCTGTCAAAATGCGAAGAACTGACTGATTACGATTACTATAGGTTTTGGAGTCCAAAGGCTACTTGTTTGACTCCTGTTACTGTAAAAAATGGAAATGTCAGAGCAAGTTGGAGTCAAGCTCAAAACTCATGTGTGAAGCGAGGTGGATCGCTCCTTCATCGAGGGTGGAGGTACGCTAATTATCCCTGGCTCCATCTAAACAAGACCAATTGGACGGATCCCTTGGGTGTTGCGAGGACTTCAGAGGGTGACTTTAGATGGGTCATCGCTGAAGATGGTAACAATGTAGTAAGTATAAACTAAGCATACATTCATACCTAGTAGCTACTAATTTGTATTTGACGACCTTCAAGTGTAATTTACGAATGTACTTTTCAGGTGCCTGATTCGGAGCAGAATATTGAAGCAGAGGATTTGATGACTAACAATTCATTAGTGTCGTTATGGCAAGACGGCACATGGCATCAAGTTAACAGTTCACACATATTCATGGACGTCATCTGTGAGAGGTCCATACATCTGAGGAATGTTAGTTTGAACCTTACTGTGGAAGGGTAAGATGACTCTGATTACTTATGGAAATTCTAATGTGGCTCACAAAATCAAATCTTTGTAAATCGATTGAGTGTAAGGTGAGATGGGATAAAAGGATCAGTATTTTTTCCCGGCATATAAAAAATTGGTTGTCTATAAAGCCGGTTTACGGACGATAATTTTACGGGATAACGTCATAAAGCCGAACGCTCGGCTCAGGCGGAACGGGACAATGAGTCATACATTTTCGTGCATGCTGCCGGTGTTCATCGATTTATAAGACGTTATCAGGTCAAACACAGTTTACCTTAAGTCCAATATCTTAGTCGTCTTTCCCGGATATTCTCCTCGTTCTAGACTATGACTGAAATTACTTCACCTGTCATCCCAGTCATGTTCAACATGATACCTACTGTCAAAAAGGCTGCTGAGCTTTTATTAATCCTCTAATCTCTAGAAAAAACATAGTCTCTTGAAAACTGCACAGCACCTGACGAATCCAGAGCTACTATTTTTTTTTTCGCCAACGCAACGTTCATCTGAACTACAGTTTAGTATGGCATTACAAAACTGATATAAAAGTTACCAGATACTTTCATATCTTAATTTCCATGGAAGTTATCACTAGTAACAGCACTTTAGTTATGCTAATCACAATATCGTGTAGAGCAACAGATTATTTACAGATCGATCAACTGTTATCTGTATCTCTTTATTACGTTTCCTATGTTAGGGAAAACTAGTCGTTATCAACCAAGGCAGCTTTTGCAGCAGCAACGATGAAATTCCAAAAACACTAGATTATCGAATGTCATACAGAATGAGATGCGTGCCTAGAACCGAATGGAAGAGAAGAATTAAATCCCTCCGGAACCATCGGTCTACTTTCCCGATCGGTCCACTTTCGCAAACCGTCTATTTACTTCTTTGGTCAACTTTTACAAACCGTCTATTTTCCCGATCAGTCAACTTCTAAAACCGTCTACCTCCCCGATCGGTCTACCGTTTAACCTTAAACTCTAAGGCAGGTCGGTGTAGGTCCGACGACGAGCGAAGCGAGGAGGAGTGTTAGGAAGAACCGCGACCCTACAGCGCGCGAGCCGACCGAGCGAAGCGAGTGTGCCGCGGCAGCGGCCGGCGAAGCGCCAGAACCGAACATTTTTTTACTAATAGTTACATAGATAAGTACAAAAGTCCAGGGGATTATATAATAGGAAGTGAAATAAAACATTTTCGGTTCTGGCGCTTCGCCGGCCGCTGCCGCGGCACGCTCGCTTCGCTCGCTCGGCTCGCGCGCTGTAGGGTCGCGGTTCTTCCTAACACTCCTCCTCGCTTCGCTCGTCGTCGTACCTACACCGACCTGCCTTAGAAACAAATTTTGGGAGAGAAATGATAAGAAGCAAGTAGACAGTTAGGGAAAGTGGACAGTTTGGTAAGTAGACAGATCAGGAAAGTAGACTGATCAGGAAGTAGACGGATAAGAGAAAAGCAAGTGGACCGATCGGGAAAGTAGACAGTTTGCGAAAGTGGACCGATCGGGAAAGTAGACCGATGGTTCCGGAGGGATTTAAATAGCTCATTCCATTTTATTTTATTTCAAGTTTGAGAACTAATGTATTTTTATTCCAGGGACCAAGTAGTTCTTTACGTAAACGACACCGTCGACGAATCTAACATCTACTGTTTTACCGACGCCATCCTATACTCGCCGTCCGTCGTTAACTTCAACAAAACCCCGCTGGATGACAACAAGTACTCCCTCAGTACCAAGTCCGACGGCATGTTCTGGTGCATCCACAGGGACTCCAAAAATTTCCGCGTCTCTGAATCCAACAAGGTCCTCTTCGTTCGCGAGAGCAACGTCGAGAATCTGTACGTCATCAAAATTAGACTTAGAAGAAAATACAGATTCGAAAACATCAATAAAATATACTCTGTCTGGGAGAAGAAAGTGAAAGAATACATTTACTACAGAACTAAATATGTTGAAAGATTTGGAGATATTGCTACCAGTAACAGCCATGAAGCCGAGGGTCTCCTTCAAAAGTACAAGTCGGACACTGGAGATGATTCTGGTGAAGGATCCTATAAGGACACAAATGTAATATACCTGGTGAAGATAAAGAGGTTGTTTCTAGATGGGAGGACGGTGTTACTCCATGTTCAGTTGAATCCGACAATGAAACCAGTGCCTCCTGGATATTGGGAAGACCTTGAGGTGGTGTACATGAAACCGGCGTACTTTTGTTCCGGGGATTCATTGTTGGCTACTAAACGAGTACCGTTAGGTAAGATGCTATTTATTGTCTATTTATATTTGAAACCACGACGGAACGGAGAAGGTGAAGGGGAAGGAGAAGGAAACAAAAATGCAAAAACTATTCCGACTAATTACATGATGTTACCTCTAAATCTGCATTGACTGCTGTGCTATTATGTCGTGGTGCCAAGATACATTACTTGGAGGTCATAACTTTAAATCAAAATTTCTCCAAATCCAAAAAAATAATAAAATGAATGGGACGGGACACAAGGGGTTACTGCAAATGCTCTAATGCGTCCTTTTGAATATTGACTCCTATTACAGGCCACACCCTGTATAGGCGTTTAGGGTGAGAGTTTGTACTTGAAATCTGAGACTGGCCTTTAATTCACACAAAACGGTGTAGTTGTAGGTTGTTTATAAAAAAATATAGGTATTTAAAATTCTGAAAAAGTTAATATAAACAAAAAAAAGGTTTTCTTAAAAAAAAAATTTGGTACAAGCTTTACTTTTATGTAAGTTGAGACGATACTAACGAGCCCAAACTCAACGGGGTGACGTCGGTTATGTACTGAATTCCCACGGCCACCTTCGGTCTCCATCATCAGGTCAGCTCGATGGTACCATAATATTGAATTGTCATCCAAACTATGCCCCTCCCTCCCTGTCCCTTACCAAAAATGTAGGCTCGATCGGTTAAATATATCTGCTTCAAAATTGAGTTGCTAGATTCCACCCGAACAAACATAGTTACATTACAGACATACATAGTTACATATTTAGGTAGGTAAGGTACATACATTGCACGATTTGCACGTTAATAGAAAGCTTGTTACAAATACAGGTACCTATATTTATGAATTTACCTGTATTTTGTACAAGCTTGTGTGGTTGACTTACCTACCTAATTATGTAACTATGTATGTTTGTAATGTATACAGGGATCGGAAACCGGTATTTTTTGTATGGGAACGAAAACGTTATTTTTTCTTTCTTTGTTAATTATTTCATTTCTAATTGGGCAATCTAATAATACGCACTCGTTACCTCAAAACACAACTGAGTCCTACACATGAAGTATAAAATAGTTAAAAATATGTGGAAAACCGAGGTTTTAGCAAAAAACCGGTTCCGATCCCTGAATGTATATACTGAACAAATATGCAGGTAAAAATATATGTAAAAATATTTGATCAGTAGAAGAAAAATTTACATAGTTGACATCTTATTTACACATATTAATAGAAACCATTGTTGTCTAGTTCATTTTTAGGTATATATTCGTTGTGTCCGGGGTTTATAATATTTAATTTATGTGTTGTTATTATACAAGCTACCTAAATAGTATTTAAAACGTTTAAATGTTTCATAAGAATAAACTAAATTGTCCCGTTAAGAAATCAGTCCATTGTTCGCTTAGGGTTAGCAAATATTCAGATCATCATTATCCGTCTGCTCTTGTAATTGCACCAAATTATCTCACAGGGTTCCGAGTACAAAGTCAGAGCACCAAAGGTCAGACGCGGAGCGAAATTATACTCGCACACAGCGACTGTGTTGTACCTACCTACTAGTAGCTATATATGCGCGTTTAATGTTGCGTCATAAATCAAAATTAGAATGCTTCAGAAAAACATTTTTGGGAAACCTTTGTCATTGTAAGATTTCGTCATGTAGTTAGATGGATATATTTTCACGCAAAATAAGGGCATACACAACGTCGAGTTGCGGAAACCTAGCTCGCGAATACCTGTAGATAGTTATAACAGTAACATAAGTGATGTCAATATAGAGTAGCTAAGCTTTGTAAAAAATAACCTTACCTATACAATACTAAGGTTTTCGATGAAGTTGCAATCTACATTAGATACTTAATCGACATTTTACATCGTGAGCACAAACGTGAAAGATACATAGATGCAAATTAAGTAAGTAACACATTTGCGTTATAAGAGACTGACGGTGTCATAATTATACAGGGCATCACTAAAAGGGTATCATCACAGATGTATGAATTTAAGGAGATCGGACATGCCGGCCGATTTGTATAGAGTGAGCCTGTCGCAAGTACATTAACCCACACAACGCCCAAGTAATTGACAAGACAAAGCACGCACACATCTAAAACACACACTCTTGTATACCTACACGCTTATTTGACAATAAACGCGCATCATATCAGGCATTTTGGAAAAAAACGTAATATTCTCTGCGATCAGCACGCGTGCACAGTATGGAAGTGTATGCCCATTGAGCATACAGCTGCGACACGGCCGCCGGCAGCTTGTCCTCTCTCTAGTATTCTATGCTCTGAGGGTATCATCTATCCAGCTAAAGATTAGATCGACCGCTTGAGACGTCGGGGCAGGACCTTCCTGGTACGTCTGTCTGTTTGTTACCTTTTCACACCAACCGATTAAGATGAAATTTGGCATGGAGATAGTTTCGACTTCGGGAAATGACATAGGATAGTTTAATCCCGGAAATCTAAGGGGGTTAAATAGGGGACGGAAGTTTGTATGGAGGTTTGACATAAACGAGTTCCAGTCGCGGAAAACAACTAGCAAAAAGCTAGTAATAGGGGTGTAGACACCAAATAAAATAACTAATAATGATGAATTTTCTCGAAAAAGGATTAAAAATATTGTCAAATGCAGAAAAAAGTAAAGCACAGGGATTAAATAATCACAAAGTTATAAGTGTCCAAAGTTTTAAGAGGGGGAATATCCTGTCCATTTTCCGCAAAACGCACCTTTATATGAAACGATTGTCATTTACTATGACGCTCACGTGCACGATCCAAGAGCGCTGTCTCTCTCTAACTAGCAATATTATAAAGGTTGTAGGTAGCATCGTAATTTTTTGTGATATCAGAATGGGATTTTCGTCACTAAGCATATTTTTTTCCTTCTTTCTTTTGGAGTACCTGATACATTTTGTGTCTACACCCCTATTATGCTAGCTGTTAGGCTCGGACAAAATGCAATACAATGCAATCTCATAGCAATGGCGGGAAGAGAAGGGAATGCTAGTAGTCTGATTTTTACAGAATACTACTGAACTGCAAGAGGGCCATATGTAATATCCAATGCTCAGTAATACAGCTGTCATGGTAGCATTTGAAACACTATATAGCAATTAAAGCGCGCGTAATCGTCCTCATTCCGTGTATTGTTCAGTCGTCAATTAAACGCCCTGTTTACTATTCTTTAAATAAACGGTCTAAATGAACGTTTACATTAAATTGAGTTGAGTCGGGTTCAAAAAATATTAGCATAATGTGGTTATTAAAGCTTCCTTACACCTGCAGAAAACACATGTTTAGTCTTAATTGGCTAATTGGCAATTAATGTGTCAAGTTAAAGGATGGAGTTTCTTAACAAAAATCTTAAAAGAACACTTATTAGGAAATGTACAAATTTCCTCTGTTGCAGAGGTTGTACAATGTAAAGGAAGTCCGCAAAAAGATATCCTTTTTGCTCAACCCCTCGAGCGGTTGTTATCTAAATGGATACAGTTAATATGATAACGTTATACGATTTTCCGCACAATACCTCCACCATTTTACACTGATTCCTCATACATTTTGCAGTGATAAAGTGCTGCACTAGAAATCTATCGCAAAATAAATGAATAAGCTTTCTAATGTAGCAATGTAATGTAAAATATATATATATATATATATATATATATATATATATATATAATTATATAATATTAAATAAAAAATAATATAATTTATATTTTTATATTATATTATTTTTATTGTGATTTTTATTTCATGTTTTTTTTTGTTATTTAAATTCTGACTAAATTAATGTCTATTTGTCACTCTTTTCTCGAATATTAATGTAAAACTAGTTGCCTTTTGTAAATGTATGCCCCATACGATTAAATAAATAGTGTAATTTTATAATACCTACTCCTGAAATTGTATATTGTACAAGTCCTGTTTTAAAAAAAAAATACGTCGCCGAGTTTTTGCCGCCCGTTCTTCTTGACGCAGAGGTTTTCTTTCCGAACCGGTGGTAGTTTATCGACATTCATGCATATATTAAATAACAATACTGGCCCGGGGCGCCAAATCTTTAAATACGCCTCTGCGGCTCGACGACGGGACATTATAACCCATCTTTCTAAATGCGTGTCCGTCGGAATCATAATAATTCGATACCTGCAGACTCAAAGAGCGTAAACGACAAAACGCCACTTTCAGGAGAGCAAAAAACCAAAAGGAAAAATCTTTTTTAATATTAAATTTTTGGTTTTTTGACTTATACTGTCATTTTTTTTTTGAAGATGCATCGTATTATTGATTACATTTGAGATACTTACATTAATAAACAAAGAAAAAAGAAGGCTTATACGCCCTATAAATTAAAATACATTTTCATTTCAAAGTTCAATATCTCAAAAACGCCTTACCGATTTTGATGAAACGTAGCTAAGAACTATCTCGATCACGTCAGCTTTCGGATAAAAAAAAACCGCATTCAAATCGGTCCATTCGTTTAGGCGCTACGATGCCACAGACAGACACACAGACAGACACGTCAAACTTATAACACCCCTCTTTTTGCGTCGGGGGTTAAAAATAAATTCACTTTAGAGGCTTACCCAAATTCAGGAAGCGATAGAATATGTACCTACATACTTATTAGTTGTTACTTGAATGTTTTTAAGTGCATACAACCAATATGTCGACTCAATAGTTTCCCATATTGGGCCTTGGGCCTAACGACCAACTGAAGGCATCATTCATATTCTTTTTACAAGATTTTTTGCATTACTAATTCGTTATTATTTTTAATACGAGTGTCTTAATCACCTATAGGCATTTGTTTTTATGCCGTTGTCTGGTTTGGTACACAAATGATTATGCTCATGGTCTCATGAAAACATTGACTTTTAAATGTACCTGAGTAGGTATCATCATGGTATACTTTGAGCTCTCGAGCCATTAAAAAACTTGATCACACATAATTAGTGAAGTTGAGTTCATTTGCAAATTAATAAATAGGTACAGTCGACGCCAAAAAAAAACAGACTTTTGAACTAATTCTAACTATAGCCTCCCTTTCGCTAATAGGACGTGTTCCCATAAACGGATCACATTGCATTACATATGGGTAAAATATTTACAGGTAAATCCGTGATTACCGCCGGCTGCCGCAACCACACCTGCCTGGGCGACTTCAATGAGGGCGTGCAATTCCTCATCTCCTACGCCGAAAACTGCACCACGCGACCTCCCGT
The DNA here is from genome assembly GCA_963854355.1 of Epinotia brunnichana. Classification (NCBI taxonomy): domain Eukaryota; kingdom Metazoa; phylum Arthropoda; class Insecta; order Lepidoptera; family Tortricidae; genus Epinotia; species Epinotia brunnichana. Next base: position 31,545,563 of record OY977943.1, read on the forward strand.
GGTGTCCAGAAAGACGACTGATATAAGCGTCTTCATGCCGACCGCAGAGCCTAATGATCGATCTACCGCTGTAAGTTGTAATTGCACGGAATTTTATGCTTACGAAAATACAAAGATATATTTAAAATTTAGCACCGTATTCCAAAATCGTAATAATTAATTAATTGTATGTTATATTATTTCTGAACGTCCTCAAAATGAGCGTGCCCTATATATACAAAACCGATTCCAATCCAGTACTCATGTTTTTGGAATATAGTTCTAGACCGACAATTGTGATTTATCTATTTAATAAACATATTTAGATACTTTTTTCATCGATCTTTATTATTATTTATGGACATGCACAATAATAAAATAAAGATACAAGTAACAAAAACTTACGTCCAACATATAATCGTATTTACATAGAAATATGATTCATACGGATCTTCATTATATCTGTGTGTACGATAATTGGTATCAATATTTTGATCAACATTGCATGGCAAACGCATTAGCAAAGCATACAAGGAATGCTTATAACGAAACGCTTTATTTATATTATTTCTGGAGTGCTTGAACGATCGGAGAAAAACGAAATGGTCTTTCAATAAAGTAATAGAAAGTCACAAAAGTACAACACTATTGCCCCAATTTAAACTAATCAGGTAAACATACAGATAAAAACACCGATCTAATACTTGGCACAATGAAATAGTAATATGTCTAAGCACTCCGGTTTTATTATAAGCCCATCCACTAACAATCACGCATGCTAACATTAACCAAATAATTGTAGCATAACGATGCCATCGAGAAAAATCAGGATGACAGTGAAGAAAACATTACACAAGGCACACCCTGTCCCGAAGAAGTCACAGAGACGACCACAGAAGCAAATATTACCACAGAACCAGATACGACCACAGTCAGCACCGATTTGACCGAGGTATCTACGGTCAGCACGGAACCAGTTGTGACTACGGTCAATAACTCTTGGCCTCCTAGACCCCCGATCGCGACTACGACTACATTAGCTCCGTCGACCGATAAACCGACAACGACTACGCAGCAACCTCCTCGGCCGCCGGTAAGTCAAAACGGATAAAATGAGAAAATATTTTTCCTGTCAGTCTTTATATTGACATAAGATTGATTTCGGTTTGGCCTGAGGAAAAGAATTGTTCATTATACCTGTAGGTACCCTGAATTGGGAATTGTCCTGATATTACAACTCGACAACAAATGTAATGTTACATGTCAATGACGTATGTAGACGACATATCGATTAAGGCTTAAGATAGAGATGCATTTCAAGTGCATCTTTCTACTTTAGGTTGAGTTAAAGAGTAAAAATTTCGTAAAGTTAGTTGACATGTGACATCATTGAATTCATCTGAAGCTGGATTCAAGTTTCTCTGACGCACGGAATACTTACATAAGATGGAAGCGGCGTGTTAGCTAGTTACTTCGGAATCCTGCGTAGCCAGCCCAACACAATCAAAACTGAATTTGTACATGTAAACACTACTGCAAAACGCTTCTAATTGGTTAAAGCTTTTAATTCCATTATGATTTCACTAGTTGTAATTTTTAGGATGAAAAGTAACTCAAAAGTGCATTACTTGTGGTCTAATTTCCAATGCCAAAAAAATGTCACGTAAGTCTATTCTTTATCAATATAGGAGCCAATTTCGAAAGGAGTTTTTAAATATGGAAATGATATGAGAATTGTCTTGATACCTGCTCTCCTTCTTGCATTAGAGCATAACTCAACGTGTGTGAGCGTGACGTACTTTTGACGGAAATTGACATTTACTTATTGATTACAAAATTGAGGCCCTGTTCAAATGAAGTTGACGTTTGATTATGTTCAAAACCAAAGGTCTTATGTTACTATGACACTCTATGGTGATACACCTATTTGAAAATTTAGAATACAAAATAGAGGTGAGACTAAGATCATAATTTTCGAAATTTTATATTCTTGGTATAGGGTCAGTGCACCAGTGAATGAACGAATCCAGTGAATGAACGAAAACCTAATTATTTGCTTAAATTAAGAGTTCTGTATATTTCTAGCATACCGGGTATTTTTTTCTCGATTAGAAGCATTCACTGTAAGGGTTTTGTAACATTTATATCAACTCAGTCACAACAGTTACTAAATGAGCGAAGCTTAAAGTTGACGGGCTATGGGCGTGGATTTTTTGTATGAGCCGGTAATAAGGGGACAAGATTGTTACCTTTTATTTGATGTGCCGTGGTACTAGTTTTATAAACTTGTAACTTATGGTGTGTAGTTTTTGGAAATCATAAGAGCGAAATTGTGCTATTCAAACATCTTTTTATGTTATTTAAGTTTAGATTCTCGTTTTTTAGAAGGTGTTCTATAACTAAAATTAAAAACCACCTAAATCCAGTGAATGAACAGGAGTGTTCATTCACTGGCAACGCCTGTTTGAATGTTTTCGCAAAATCTTATGTTCTAGTTATTGTAATAAGATTTAGTTTTTAGTAGCATAACCACCAATGGTTTGTCCATCGTTGGTCCAGTGTTCGAACAAACCTCGTTTTCGAACATAAAGTTAGTTCATTCACTGGTGTATAGATTTCCAGTAAATGAACATCGACCGATAATTACCTAGTTCATTTATTGGTTTTTTGGAACCAGTTAATGAACGAACATTTGTTACAGTTTTTTAATTGTTTTAGAAAAAGTAAACCATTAACTACCACCCCGTGTGTTGGTATATCGAAATACTCCAAACAAAATCGCTAAACAGCAATTTAAACCAACAAACCATAACTATAACAGTAGTTCATTCACTGGTGTTTAGTTGTTCATTTACTAGAAAACCCTGTTCATTCACTGGTGATTTTCCATTTTTCTACCTAAAAGGTCAAATAACTTAAAATTATGGAAACTTATTGCAAAAGCAAAGTAATTTAAGTAAACTAGAATACTTGTTTGAGCTGTACAAACAGTCACGGCCGATATTAAGTATAGCTATCTTACATAAAACATTTTTTAAAGTCAAAAATATCCTTAAGCGTTCATTCACTGGTGCACTTGCGTACTGCGGCCGATCCGAACCTGCTTAAATATCAGTCCGAAGTAGCAGGAATGTGCTATTTTTGAGAAATTACATCTGAATAAATCGGGTAAGCATTAACGAAATTTTGATCTTGTACGCGACCTCATACACGCAGTTCGCAAACGCTCTAAATGGAGATGGTGCTGAAATAAACTGTCAGAGAAATAGTGTAGCTCACGAAAACATGCTAACACTTTTTAATCAAAATACGTACAAGTATTAAATTAATTTTAATATTTACAAGGATACTAAGGACTCACAGAGTAGGTATGCCATATCATTATATAAATAAAATTGCACTTTTGAATTCCTTGATGTACCGTGTGATTTGTTTCAATAACAAATATAATTTATTTGACATAAATAAATTCATAACGCGCTTCACGCTAACATCAGAGAAAACATTTTTGACAAAAAAATACTTCTTGTCTTTAGTGGGTCTAGTAGCTTTTAACATAGAACCAAATATATGTAATAGCCAACAGCTCAACTGGGTCTACTAGTCGATCTGAGTATTAATATTTTTCATCAGAATATTTAGGGTTTTTCCAGCAAGGTACTATAAATAGGCTTATTTTTAGACAATGATGACACTCAAGTTTTATGTATTACTGAACATTGACTTAGACAAAAAAAGAAACACAAATATGTATCAAGAGCAGCACGAACTGCCAATCTCAGTAGTTTATTATGTAACTATTTAATGTGTCCTTTTAAGAAATAAAAGATTTGTCTTTGTGAATTTTAAAGTAGTGTGTTTATCGATAAGTACATACATTAGGCATGGTACCACTCTAGTCATACTGGCAATCGCCCCGTTAAAATGTTAAATGCGAATAACGCGATACATTGCTGTGACATTACGGTAGTTCCTTAATCTGCGGCTTTGGCTAGCAAGCAATGCAAAGCAATGGCGAATGTCATAATCGATTGCTTATTTATTCAAAAAACTGTTATTTTAGTACTTACCGGTGATAGAAAATCGCTCCCGGAGGAACCTTTGGGTCCTGGCTTGCCTGTCGGCACGACTAAATTGCAGAACGCGGCACGTTTATATTTTTAATACGGCAAAAATCGTCACCCACGGTCATCATACAACTGATCTGCGTTTTGACTGCGTTTGACAGTATTATGAGTGTTCACTCATAACATCGGCTATACGTACAGTCGCCATCACATACATAGGTACACTCTAGGTGTTCAAAAATATCGGCACATGCACCCTAATGCCTTGAAAATAGAGGTGTGTTCCGATGTTTGTGACGTGCTTGTTTGCTCCGATGTATGTGATGGCGACTGTACTACCCCACCCCGCCCATTACCGTTTCTAAAGTATTTACTTGTTCTGTGCTCTGACGTAATGTTCTCTGATGAACTCTGATAACGTAGTGTTATATTATATACTCTTTCGCTCTGATCTGACGCCTGTCACAAAAGGAGCTGTCACGTCAGAGTGCAACATATGAGTGTGAATCTATTATTATTATTATACTGGTAGTGGCTTCCGGGCTGTCAAAGCCCTTGTATCACTGCGACCCTCGCTGATCTATTGTGATCGCCACTTACTACAATTCTTGGTCAAGTCCTGCAAACTCAAATAATTGCAGGATTTTGTTGACCTCAAGAAATTTGATCTCCTCCGGGCACATGATGTGTTTGCCCAGGAAGGAGTTACGACTGCGCATGCGGCAAGGGCAACCGGTTAGAATGTGTGTAGGCGTCTCCTCTGCTTGCAAAGCAGATTCTGCAATACCTTGTGTCACACAGTCCTATCGTTTGCATGTGCTTATTTAGGCAGCAGTGCCCTGTAAGCACCCTGACCAGCATGCGTAGGCGTTTCCTACTTAGCGCCAAGGCGTCAGAAGACGCCTTTTTGCTAAAGGCTCTAATAAGTGCCTTGGAATGTTTCAGTCCTGGGATAGCTCTCCAGGCTTGAATGGTCTTGTAGAAACAATACTTAGGCTTTTAGAGTGAGCTTGGTTAGACTTTTGGGGATACCACAGAACGGCTCTGGTCCGCAGTGTGTCCCCTTCGCTCCCACTCGTGCAAGCTCATCAGCCTTTTCGTTTCCCTCGATACCTGCATGCCCTGGGAGTGTAAATCTAACTATACTAATTGTATGAAACCGATATCGTTCGGTTGCGTCACCACAAGACACGTCAGATTACTATGAATCTGGGTTGACCCATAATGCATGCAAAATATTAACTGTAACGAATATGCCACAATGCTTATTAAGTTTAATAATAACCACTATACCTAGTCCCACGCACGCCTCCCTAAGGTCCGGGACATCATTGTAACGTGAGCGGGAAAGACATACCACTATAAAAAAGTATATGTGATAGAATCATTATACACTGTTTGATCAATGATCACACACTATCTTTCCAATTCTTAAGTGATCGCTTACTAATTGCAGGAAGAACAGTTGGCGCAAGTGTTAGAAGACTTGGATGCGATCGTCAACAATGACTCCATCCCTATTATGGTGGCCACCGTCACCGGCGCTGTTGGCCAGGTATGAATCTTGTTTTTGTCCTAAAATATCCACCATAAAGACAGATTAGAACGAACCTAAATGTGTATGACCCGTATGACCTTCATCTTGGAAGCTAAGTGATCACGCACGCTTGCATACCCTGAGAAAATTACGGTTTTTTGGAAATAATTCAATATCAGGCTAATTATTTGTAAGTATAATAAGGCTTTTATATGTTATTTTAAACAACTTTTACTATTTAAATGAATAATTCTATGGACCGGAAGTTATTAAAAAAAATTAACCCGCAAGCAAAAATGCTATCAGTATTTTGAGTACACAAATTTGGAGACTTACTACCTCAATCCAAAAATATATGCATCAGGAAATAAGGGCATTTTAATTAAATATTTACGACCTTGAGATAATATTGAATTTCATCTGGCCTATAGAAAGGTTTATTCATTAACAAAAATAAAGAAGACGTAGTCAATTATAAAGTAAAGAAAGTTTAAACCATTTTCGCCTGATTTTTACGGAATTTATGAAGATTACTTTTCATTATTTTTTACCGTATCGGTATTCAATTTAGGTGGATTATTAATGAATATTTACCCAACCTATTTTTTGGTGTCAAAATATGACTGATATGTTTTCATAGAGCGAACCCGTAAAGTTCTCAGGGTATGCAACGCAATTTCTTCCCGCGTACACTTCGGCTGTGAAGTGAGCTCTTTGCCGTGGTTTCGCCGAGGTACTACAGCGTGGGGTTCTTCTTTCTTGAAAAACATGTACCTACAGGTTTTTGAGCGTTCGGCAACGTACATGCGAGTCCGCTGGAGTTGCAGACGTCTATAGGCTAGGCTACCCGCTTATTTACCACGTACCGTCCAGCGGCTCATGCATTTGCTTACGCGGTGGTAACCGACGTGCTATTTAAAACGAGGGAAAATTGGGCTGCACGTCAACTTACAAAATGCCTAGTAACATGACATCATCATCGTACTATCGTTTTTCCGGTTGTACACCCTAGAGGAGTCCGAGGTCTGCTTTGGCACGTAATCTCAAGATTTGGCGTAGGCAGAGTCAAGTGCAAAAATATGTATGTACCGAAACCTTAATCCGGTAACATAAGAGCGATAAGTCATATTAATGAGTAAGTTGTATGCACCCATTTTTACAAGCTTTTTATTAACTTGCACTGTTCGTATGTATGTAAATATGTAAGTATGTATGTAAGTTGTCCGTCAAAATTTGCAATCCATTTTTCAGTCACTTCCCGTTATCCAATTGAGCTGAAATTTTGCAAGCATTACGCATGACAATGCAATATTATGATGACTTGGAGCTGATCTGATGCTGGAGCTGGAAGGTGGCCATACGAATTCCACAATAAAACGACACAACCCCATCGAGTTTGGGCTCGTTAGAATCGTGTCAATGAGTACTTGATGATGGTATGCAGAAAAGTACAGTCGGCAGTAAAAGCTTGTACCAAAAATTTAATTTTAACAGAAACTTATTTTACACTAGTTTTAAAATAGTAAAATAACATTTAAGGGGGTGGATTGGAATTTATCGCGTGCTTTGAAACGCCGTCCTGGCTAGATTAAGAAACAATATGGTGTGATTTTCAGATATATGATTATTGACTATATGATTGTTTATATGATTTAATCGATTCAATGTGTCTATTAAATCACGATTGACAAAAATTATCTCGATAGAAAAACAACCAAAGTTGGGTCTTTACTTTCCTTTTTTTACTCAGCCTACTCCAACACTACATTATTTTATCTACACCCATATCATAAATCCTCTAGGATGTGTTCGGAAACCATATAATGACCACCATTATTGCAACCAGTAACGTAACATCAGCATTTTATCTGTGCCAGTGTTATTATAATGTATGAAAACTCATAATATAATATCGATGATTGATGTTATTACGGAAATGATTTGAAATCTAGTCGGCCATGGCGGTGCAATGGCGGTATATTCTAATGGTTCCCGAACACATCATTGAGGATTTATAAGATGTTGGTAGATAAAGTAGTGTATGTAACTGTACATAATTAGGCATTAAAACACTCAGTTGATCCTATTATGAAACTCGCTAACGCTCCTTTCATAAACCCTCACTCCTTTTTAATGCCCTTCATTATGTACAGTCACATAAACTACTATAACGACACTATCAAGTTAATACTATACTATTTTATCTCATCTAAAATCTCACATAATGAAATATAAATAAAACTTCACTAAGTTAGGTAATTATCGAAATTTGTCCAAAAAAGCCATTCCCGAAGAGTGTTGCATATCTTTTTCTCGTGCGCGGAAGACGATAAGCGTGTCTCTGTCAAGGGGGCGTGGTTTTCACGAATTGACTCAAACCAGGGCAGAAATCAGAAATCATTTATTGTCAAAATCACCTTAATTAAAAAAAAACATTGTCTCTTTTCAGGTTGATGCCCTCCTGGAGATGGAAGAGGACTTAGATATCCCTGGGCAGCTACTTCTCCTTGTCGACCAGTTGGCCGCGAGAGTGGACCTGGACGGCTTGCACGAAGCTCGCGCCGTGGGCAATAACATCGCTATGCTGATGGCGGATGCCAGCCCTGACAGTCCGGTCAAAGGACTAAGAATAGCGGCCCGGGATACTAATGAGCCATTCACTGAAGACGCGTTTGAAATTATTGCTGGTGAGTTTCTGTAAACTAATTAGAATTAATGCTTTTTGAGACTGGTTTGACTATTGGCTGTTGGCTCTTGGAAACAGCGCGGCGGTTCCTATTTCGACCGAACAAAATATGTTTCTAAAAGTTCCGGGAACAGCAAACGAATCATAATAGTACATTACTTACCTAGGGCGGTTAAACAAAGAATGTCTCGGATCGCAGGTATTTGACGCCCGAGCCGAAGGCAAGGGCGATAAATATGCGCTCTGAGGCTTTCTTTATTACCGCCCGTGGTAAGTACAACATTTTACGTCTCTATCTGGCCAGGAAGTGGGGTATTCCGCACGCATAGCGTGCGGTAATTCCTACTTTATGGCCAGGTATGACGTAAAAAATTTTATTTACTACTTAGTGAGCGTGCGTCAAAGAACTTATCCTGGTCTGACAGTGATATCAGCGTTTGTCGAGTACCTAATAGATTTTTCACGCGATGAGGGTGACTGCAAGTATTTGAATATTTTCTTAATAGAATAGTGATCGATCCACGAGTGTTCTTATAATCTTATAATTTATCGTCAAAAATAACATCTTAGTTTTTACGCGTCAGAATGTTTGTGCGAAAGTGATGGATGAAATTCATTCATAGCGATATCGACATAGACATGGTCTGATGACCTGTCTTCTAGGATTCCTATAAGCTTTACTCACTTGACTCTTCTGCACCTCACAGATGAGGTCAACTCAACCTATCTGAACGCTGAGCAAAGTGAGGCAGTAGTATAGTGCAGTAGACCTTCTAGTCTCCTAGGATGTAAATAAATTTCACTCACCTGACTCTTCTACAAATTACAGAAGAGGTCATCTCGACCTATCTGATTGCTGATGATAGCGAGGCAGCAGTCCACCTCCCGGAGTCAGTGACTTAGTATTTTAGTGTACATACATAGATTCACGCCTTTATTCCCAAAAGGGGTAGGCAGAGCACGTGAAACTTGTGTTCCAGTGCCACTTTTAGCATAAATGTGGGTATAGTTAAAAGACCGACAAAATGTGATATCGTAGTAGGTTGTGGCCCATCGCTCGCAATACACTTAAACCCTGTTCTCTTTATACGACTTTTACGACACCCACGGGAAGAAAGGGAGTGGTGCTATTAGCCACCCGTGTGGTGTCGGGTTAGAATAGCACCACTCCCTTTCTTCAGTATTAAAATGAGTTTAAGTCACGACTTGTGCACATTACAGAAGAGGTGAACTCGACGCACCTGAACGTCGAGGAGAGTGAGGCAGTAGTGCACCTCCCGGAGTCGGTGACCAACTCGTCGCGCCGCATCAGCTTCGTGGTGTTCCGCACCGACCGCGCCTTCGGCTCCGGTCACGGGCTCTACTCCGTCAACAGCCGCGTGCTCAGCATCAAGATTGAGGACGTCACGGAGTTCGCTGATGGAGAAGTGAGTTCAAATGTCTGAACCACAATGGGGAATTAATTAAAATTTCAGAAGCGCCTGATTTTTTTTTGGTGATTGGAATAACCTTCATTAGCACCAGAAAAAAGTTGCAGATTTTTCAGCTGCGTCAATTGTTTTTGAAAAATATAAACATTTTCCTCACTTACGTTTTGGGTTTGGGATAAGACACTTTCCTTGATCCGTCTCATCATTGCAAAAAACTAAAAAGTGTTTTAAATATCTGACCCTGGCAATGACAAATATAGCTGCCAGCTGTCAATATCATTGCCAGTGTCAGTTTTACCACATATATTTTCTTTTAATATGAGACGGACAAGGTTTCAAAACCAAATTATTTAAGTGGTGTCTACAAAGAACTATACTGTTAATAAACACTTTGTAATCACAAATGCCTGATTAATTTTATTATTTTCTCTGACCACTTTCCTTTTTGCATGACATTGATTAACTATTGATATATTGGCATTGCTACACTTTGATTTCTATTTTTTTTACTTTATTACTAATTTAATTCGATATTAATATAACAATAAATAATAATAACTTAATTTCAATGACATGCATATTGAGAATCAAAATATTCTACGCCAAACTCTGGCTGATTGTGATGTTACCAAAATACTAACCCTAACACCATTTTTATAACCACTCGCATTTGAACAATAAATAATTTTGTATTTGTATCAAGGAAAATGTCTTATTCGCCGTCCTAAACCCAAAATGCAAGTGAGGAAAATGTTTATATTTTTCAAAAATAATTGACGCAGCTAAAAAGTCTGCAACTTTTTTCTGGCGCTAGGGAAAGTTATTCCTATCACCAAAAAAATAATCAGGCGCTTCTGAAATTTTTGAAATTGCTTTATTAGATTTCAATGACACACGAAATTACATCATTCATAACGGGTCGACCATGACTTTGAGTGGCGGCGGCAGCCGCAGTGGTCCTGCATTAATGGGAGCGAGAGGCCATGCTTCGTTCACTCGCAAATTCGTTTGTTTTATGAATCTTTGGTCATTATTAAAGGAAACAGCAATTTATATCAGAAAATATCCTAGTTTATTTAGGAGAAACTGTCACAACAACAAATTTTATGTGATGAAAACTATATAGTAGAGTGAGATAGGAAGAGTAATGACCTTGGTTTTCTCGTTCTATCTCTTGGTTTGCAGGACTGCAGGTTTGGGTTAGTTAGGCTTGTTCGAGGATTGCTAAACTTTAAGACGTCCAGTGCCTTCAACGTAAAATTATTTATAGTTTTATACTAAATATTAGGCCTTGATGTTTATTGTATTTTTTTTTATCAACGCATTAAATAGAACATTTCCGAAAAATCGCATCACAAAAAACAATAATATTACTATCGGATTTTTTATTTCCAGGTAATAGACATCCATCTTCGACCGCTAGCAGGCGAGCCAGAGCGGAACCAAACCCGCACGTGCGCTTACTGGCACTTCCTCAGCGACAACTCGGGCTACTGGTCCCAGGAGGGCTGCTCCTTCCTCCCCGCTGCGGCCGCCGGCCAGCTCGACACCTGCCGCTGCGACCACCTCACGCACTTCGCTGAGGTCCTGGTACCGAGAACCGTCTTCTCAGAGCGGAACGAGGCAGTTCTAGAAGTCATTTCCATCGTTGGCTGCGTTCTCTCTATCCTAGGCGTAGTTGGCGTCGGCATAACGGCCGCTATGTTCAGATCCTGGAGAAGAGACTTCAGCAACAAGATTTGGTTGCAACTCTGTATAGCCATCTTCATTCTAATAGTTTGCTTTTTAGTCGTAGTCTTCGCTCGCTTCGACCAATACGACGTTACGTGTTTGTTAGTGGGCGTGTTGTTACATTATTCCGTGCTGGCATCTTTCTGCTGGATGCTGGTGGCAGCTGTTTTGTCGTATAGAAGGTTGGTTTTAGTTTTCACCAGAGACGCGTCTCATAAGTTGTTGAGGGCTTCTGCGTTTTCCTGGGGAACTCCTTGCGCGGTGGTGGGGATTCTTCTCTCTGTCAACCCTCATGCTTACTCGGGTCAGTTTGAGGAGATGTCTCCCAGTTCGAGTTTCTGTTACCCTTCAGGGCTCAGTCTATGGTTGACGGTCTACGCGCCTATAGCTGTCATGTTACTCGCAAACTGGACGCTATTTGTTCTGATAGTTCGCTCCGTGTTTGCTTCTAGAAGGATCCAGAGACACGGCGATTCCAACGAAGCCTTAAGGTGCGCTTCGGTTAGCTGTCTCTTGGTCTTCCTATTCGGATTGCCCTGGATTTTCGGTCTTTTCGCCTACAACGTCGTCGCAGCGTACTTTTTCACGTTAACGGCGACATTCCAAGGTTTCGTTCTCTTTGTTTTCTTCGTGTTGGGGAATAAAAAGACTAGAGATCTGTGGCTGAACAAGCTGAAGATCAAGCAGACCCAGAAGATTCCAGTCACGTCATCGACTTACACTAATAATAAGAGCCAGAGTTCTGCTTCTGAATGGAGAGGAGGCAGGTCTACCCCGGCAACTATCGAGGCTAACGCCTCCAAGCCTCGGTCTCTCTCTTCTCCCGACGAATCCAGGTTCTCTTGACAGAAATGAGATTCAGTCAAGTCAGCAGCTATGACATCAGAGGTTCTTGCCAGTTGAGACCGACACAGTCTACCTCTTTACGCGTCCAGTATTTTCTTTGGCTAACTTTTCAATTGAAAGTTAACTTCAAGATTTATCATCTCGAAAATGTATCTCGATCGACTTGATTTCGTGTTAGAAATTCTAGGGAGTAAGAGATTCCAGTGTAAGTCTTATTCTTTTGATTTTAAGGTATACATTTGCCTGAAGCAGTGTGGTTGGAATCCTTGCTTAGCTTGTCATACAAGGAGTAGATAGTATCTCTATTATTCATAGACTGAATCTGCGCCTTGTATGATATGAATGCTAATCTCTAGGCCGCGTGACAGGTGACAGGTAGCACAAGTGAGGCACGGACTCTCTGCCTCGGAAGTCGCCTAAACATACCGGGTGTGGCCAATAAATAGGAGCAAAAAATTAAAGGATGACTCCATATAATATCCGCAGTTATTCTATATCGGTCCCAGTGTTTAAAAATAATTGAATTCGCAAAAAAATATACTTGAAGTTGTGATCTAAGTAATGAATTTTGACCACACGATACAGGCATGATAGCACGTAGCTCACTAAATATCTTGGTAGAACACTGGGCACTTATGTCATAGTGATTAATAGTGTCTTTATTTTCCATACATTTTTGGAGTTTTTATAACATTTTGCAAGATTTTTTGTATTTAAAATAATATTGACAGTATTCCAAGAAAAATAATAAAAGAATCCAGGCATAAATCATTTTATTTTTTATTTTTTTTTGGTTAACCACTTGGAACTGATTGCTGATTGGCTTAATAATCCACCGTTTCATTTTTTGCTCCTATTACATGCCCTGTATATGGCGTTGCTTAGGAGCGTTTATGTTCAGGCGTGAGCATTTTCATAGACGCTTGACAGCAATGTCCCTACACAAGGCCAGGCTACTTCCGCATTGGGTGGTGCGGAATCAGACGGGGTATCAGACCAGAAATAGGAGCCCCGCGGTGTGGGGCTCCGTGGAAACTGCCAAAATACGAAAAAAAATGTAACTGGTTTCGTACGAAGAAAACATTTTTTTTGCACGTAACCAGTTTCATAGCAAGAAAAAATATTCAGTCTTGTGTCAATCGAGTTTGCGTTTCTTTACTTTGCACCTACATTTAAATGAGTGCTTCCTGATTGGCGCAGGATTGGCATATGATACTACTGCGCAAATGTTTACCTACTGACAGTATACCGATAAGGGCGACAAGTAAGGAAATCTTGGCGACATTACCTAGTTCTCGGTAAAATTAAATATCCATTCCGCCCGCAAAATGCGGTAGTGGCTTTTTGCAAACGATGTAGTTAATTTTTTTTGCAAGTCTTTATCTAGTCTGAAAATGGTGTTAGCTCTTTTACGACTGTTCGTAACTGTCTTTTTCTATTTCTTATTTAGAGCAGCAAAGAGTTACCAAATATTAAACTATTTGTAATTTAATTAGTTATTATTAATGAAATAAGTTATATGAAATAAGTAAATGATTATGATTACCTATTCAGTATTTCCATAAACACTAAAGGAGCAAAGTTTCTTGTAAATACACATTTTTTAAACATTAGTTATTATGTAGGTGTTATCAATTGTACATACAGAACAAACTATTAGCAAATTACATAATTTATTTAAACCTACAATAAATGGTTAGGAGTAAAAAATAGGGGCATTTAATGTTATAATTGAAATAAAGTTATACCATTTACGTTTCATACTGTTTTCTTTATCAGCTTCAAACCTTAGGGCGGTTACACACGGCGACTTTCCCTAGGCCGCCTAACGAAACCAACGCTACGTAACCAGTTACGTGTGAAGAATTATTTTTCTTGCTACGAAACTAGTTTACAAAGAATTCTTCTTCCTTGTTGGAAACCTGTTATGATCGGAAAACAGTAGGTACGAGTAGGTTAGGTTCAGATGCCCGAAGGGCAAACAGCAATAGGAGCCCCGTGGAGTGGGGCTCCGTCGAAACTGCCCAAATACGAAAAAAAATGTAACTGGTTTTGTTCGAAGAAAAAAAATTCTTTGTAGTACAGTCGCCATCACATACCTACATCGGAGCAAACAAGCACGTCACAAACATCGGAACACACCTCTATTTTCAAGGCATTAGGGTGCATGTGCCGATATTTTTGAACACCTATAGTGTACCTATGTATGTGATGGCGACTGTACGTAACTAGTTTTGTAGCAAGAAAAATATTATTCACGCGTGATACGTGGCGTTGCTTTCATAGGCGGCCGAAAAGGCGACTTTTTCCAGATACAAACGCTTTTCACTAACACGCGACAGTCTCGCGACACTATCCTTAGATCACCTGTCAAAATCATCCTGGCATCATGCTGAGTTGTTCCCATTTCGTGACACGACATAGATTTAGTTTTTACAAGCTTTTATTCAACTTGCAATGTATGTTTGTTCGGGTGGAATCTTGCAACTCAATTTTGAAGCCGATATCCTCAACCGATTGAGATGAAATTTTGGGTTTAAGTATAGTTTGGATGACTATTGAATATTATGGTACCATTGAGCTGATCTGACCATGGACACGGTGGTCATGGGAATTCAGGACTTAACAGACGCAACCCCGTTAAGTTTGGGCACCTTAGAATCGTCTCAACGAGTACCGTAAAACTACACAACTATAGTCCAGGTCACCCAACTATGGTCCAAATCAATTCTTGCTCAGGTGGGAATATTTTCATGAATGAACTTAAAGACAGGCAATATAATAACACAATTTTAAATAAAAACGTACAAAATCACTAATACGAAATCGGTATTTATAGAAACACATGAGTACTTTTGGACCATAGTTAAGGTAGCGGACTATAGTTGTGTAGTTTTACTGTAGTTAGACGGTATACAGAAAAGTACAGTTGGCCATAAAAGCTTTTGCCAAAAATTCAATTTTTGACAGTAACTTATTCTTTTGTCTTTGTCTTGTATTACTGTAGTGTGTCACGAAGAAATGTGTGATTCTGATTCAAAATCACCTAAATCAATAGTTACGAGTACTCTATCGTGTGTGTAGCGCTGTTTTGTTTTTTAGAGAACTGACAAACTTTCTAAGTATAATATTTCTTAGATCTCACCACAGACTGTGACTGCAAAATTGACTAGATATCAAGACTTATCAAATCTTATACAAACCTTACTGTGCACTACGCGTGGGGTCGACGGGGTCGATGTGCGACAGGCCAGAGCTCGACCTTCGCGACCCTACAGTCACCTAACAATGGGTATCCAGGAGATGCACGGCACCGGACGAACTACTCGAGCGTGACCCCTGGATAGCCGATTACGCTTCGATAGCGCAAGTGCTCTTGGGGAGCACTAATCCCGCAGACTGAGCTGCACTGTTGAAGGACGGGGTGATGATAAAAATAATACTTTGATGAAATTTAATAAAATGGTGTAGTGCACCAAATCACCGAGAGATGGCGCTGGCGTCGAGATAGATCGCACTAACGGAATGTCGACATAGAATCCTTAGGCTCGATATGTAAAACATCATTCGGTGTCTTTTGTTAGGCGCAAGTATGTACTTGGTTGGCTGCATTCAAGTAAATTGAACACCTTCCATTGCAATCCTTGCTATAGGGAACCTGGAACGCAGTACGGTGTCTCAACGAAACGCCTATTGTGGGACAGTTCTAGTTAAAATAAAGTATTGTACCTACTGTATATGTTTTAAATACACTTTATCTTGCGTATTGTCGTTGTTTCCTTACGAAGAAAGTAACCAACCTTACAATGGTATTATATAAAAAGAGACACCAAACTACTGATTATTACTTTCCCTACTTCCTATCACAATTTCTCTACTTAAGTTTTCTTTTGCTTCCTAGGAGCTCCCACTAGTGGGGCTGAGCGAACACAAATTGGACAGCCGATTGTAGCCTGTTATATACCCCTAAGAGCATCTATGTTAATGGAATCTCTGTCCAGCAAAATTATACAAAATTAGGCCAATATGGCGCTTTTCAGGTTTTCAATTTAAAGGGCCTCGCCCACTTTTATTAACAAAAAATTACTTTTCACATTTTCCTGTCTGCCAGGGGAACCCTAAGGGTTTTCACACATTTTTCTTTAATAAAACTATTCCTGGGCTATACATTACAATATCTACTAGATTTCCCGCTTTTCTCGTTTAAATTGGGAAAAGCGAAGTTTTGTAACATTTAAAAGCTTCACCAGGCTCTAATGGCTTTAATTAACATTTGTACTTAAAAGTGATTATACAAACGTAAGGACATTTACCTTACCTTTCTAACGGTACCCTAAACGTCTTCGTACCTCATTTGGTTACGACACTATGGCCGGTAGAGACCATCAATTTTCACATTTTCACTAACTTGGTAGCACAAGTGTGACTTTTTGCTCCAATCTTTTTAGCCAATCAGAGAAATCAACTCGAACTTGGCAACTCTTGCGCAATATTACACCAGAACCTTGATAAATTTATATCTAGTATTTACTTTACTTTTTTAGTAACTCTACCCTGGTACTTTTATCTTTACTTTAAGCTATCAACTACGTCTGTACTATAGTACTTCAGTCCTAAATAAATTACGCGCTTCTTATATGAGCCGTTTTGCTTTAGGAGCTTAATCTGGGCACTATTGCCGTCCTTATGTAAAGGGATTATAACAAAGTCGTTTGATAAGCTTATTCATTCATTTATTGCTTAACTAATCGGCCACTTAGGCGCTACCTTTTTCACAAATCTCTTTCTGTTGCCCGCAGGCGCTACTTTCTTTACAGACCTCTTTCTGTCGCCCACACTTACCCTAATAGTAGTTGCCAGGTGTCGTGTGCACGGTAGTGAGTTCACTTTTGTTTATTCTAATTGAATTAGAGTATTTTACTTTTAACCTAAGTATGTCACAGGGTGGTGGCGAGGAAGAAATGAGTTCGATTTCCAAGTTTAAATTGTCACAGCAATAAGATTGAAGTTAAAGGTATATTTAATGGGTCTAATCCAGAAATGCATGAAATCCGTGTTAAACTACTACGTATGTTTTCGATATAAAATGGCCAAATCTCGACGGTAGGTATTTTTGCGTTGCGACTCCTGCGACTATATTAAGAATGTCGTTAAGAGGGCTCTACAATACTATTCTGTGCCTATGTAGAGATCGTCTATTTAATCTAAAGGTACATGAGGGAGATGTGCGAGGCGCCGTTCGCCTCCTGCTGTCGGACTCATCGCTAGCTCCTAATAACGAGGACACGTTAAGGGAGTTACAAACTAAGCACCCTGCTCCTTCAAGGCTTCTTCAGTTACCAGCAGAGCCTGATTCATCGAACCCTTTTTTAAGCGTGTCAGCTCCCGATGTTTTGAATGCCTTGGGAAGTTTTTATAATGGATCGGCTGCTGGGGTGGATGGACTTTGTCCCCAACATCTTAAAGAGTTGACGTCCTCCTCTGCGGGTAGTAACGGGCCTAAATTGCTGGAGTCGTTAACAAATTTGTGCAATTTCCTTTTGAGGGGAATGGTTCATCCACAAGTTTGTCCATTTTTGTATGGGGCGTCAATGTGCGCATTGTCAAAAAAAGATGGAAGTGTTAGGCCTATTGCGGTTGGAAACACTATACGTCGGTTGGTTTCAAAGTTATGCTGTCATGCCGTTAGCGATGACATGGCAGAGTACCTTCAGCCCCACCAAGTGGGTTTTGGCACGCGATTGGGATGTGAAGCGGCAATTCATGCTACACGTTCTTTTGCGTTGTCCCGGGACAAAACAGATAATGTTATTATAAAGCTGGATATAAAAAATGCCTTTAATAGCGTCGAAAGGGATACATTGTTAGAGGAAGTAAAGGATTTGGTACCTTCTTTATATCCTTTCCTTTATCAATGTTATGCGACACCTAGTAACCTTTTTTATAATAACAATATTTTGTCTTCGCAAGTCGGTGTTCAGCAGGGAGATCCACTGGGCCCATTGGTTTTTTGTCTGGCCATACAAAAACATGTAACTGCTTTGAATTCTCCCCTAAATGTTTGGTATTTGGATGACGGTACACTAAGAGGTCCACCTGAGATCGTCTTGGAGGACCTGAAAAAGTTGTTGCCAGCTTTATCAGCCATAGGTTTGGAGCTCAATGCGCGGAAATGTGAGATATTCCTTTGTAGCTCGACCAGATCTATTGATGATTTTGAAGCATTACTTCCTGGGCTGAAATGTGTTGACCCTACATCTTTTACTCTTTTAGGGGCTCCAATATTCCCAGAGGGAGTGCCTACTGTTGTTCAGAAAAAGTCGGATGCATTAGCTTCCTCTTTAACTCATCTTCAACAAATTTCCGCCCATGTCACCTTAGTCTTGTTACGTAGTTCATTTTCCATGCCCCGAATGATTTACACTTTGCGGACAGCACCGTCTTGGTTTTTTCCGCAGTGTGTTCAAGCTTTCGACCGTATTTTGCAGTGTGGCCTTGAGAACATTTTAAATGTAAGCCTCAATGAGTCGCAATGGGTTCAGGCTGCACTGCCAATTCGATACGGTGGTCTTGGCATTCGTCAAGTGCATGATGTGGGACTTGTGGCCTTTATTGCCTCTGCTTATGCTTCTGTTGATCTTGTCACTCGCATTTTGTGTCTAGACGGTGGCAACGTTCAGATTCCATTTTTTGGAAGAAGCATTAGGAGATTGGAAAGTAAGATGTCCAGATGACGCCCGACCCACTACCTAAAAATCTCAAAGATCGTGGGACGATCTCCTGTGCAAAAGAATATATGATGGTATTGTGGAGGTCGCTGTTGGAGTTGATGTGGCCCGGTTAAAAGCAGTGGCCGAGCCTGAATCTGGGGCATGACTGCATGCATTACCATCGCCGCATCTAGGTACACTGCTAGACAACGACTCCCTTAGGATTGGGACTGCGCTAAGACTGGGGTGCTCGGTGTGTGAACCTCATCAGTGCATTTGTGGAGCTACAGTCGAGGCAAATGGCCATCATGGTTTAAGCTGCGGGCGCTGTGCGGGTAGATTTTCGAGATATCATTCGATTAACGAAATTATACGTCAAGCATTGGTCTCCGCAAATCTGCCCTGCGTATTAGAGCCTCAAGGTATAAGCAGGACGGATGGTAAGAGGCCGGATGGGTTAGCACTGGTTCCATGGGCGAGGGGTCGAAGTCTGATTTGGGATGCAACGTGTGTAAGCACGTTTGCTACATCGCACCTCAACCACACGGTACGCAAGGCTGGAGCGGCCGCCGAATGCGCAGCAAAACTTAAGCATTCAAAATACTCAAATTTGGAACCAGTGTATGACTTCGTCCCGGTTGCTGTGGAGACGAGTGGCCCCTGGTGCTCCGAGGCAAAAACTTTCATTAAAAATTAGGACAACTATTGCGGGAGAGAGGTCGCGATCCCAGGTCCGGCTCGTATCTGGTGCAGCACATATCGTTGGCGGTGCAGCGGGGTAACGCGGCCAGCATATTGGGCACATTTGCGCCAGGTACCTGCCGTCCCGGGAATATATTAGTTTAGCATTAATTTAGTTTTAGTTTTAGTGTACATATTTTTTAATTTATATTGTATCTAACTTTACATTTTTGTCAATAAATATCCATTCATCTAAATACTAATGTCCGCTTGTAGTGTTACACATTGACGTTTTCGTAAAATGATTTATATCTAGTATATTGCGCTTATTCATTATATATATACTTTTTATGGTATCAACATACCTAATTCCTTCGAAGTATCGCTTTTACCTGCGCCTGAGTGGCACTTCACGCACAAAATCGTGTCGCAACCATATTGCTTCTTGTTATTCGTCGAATATATTATAGGCTCGATACAGGTTTGGGCAGCCCACCTGGGGCAGTACCTTCCAGAAATCAAGGCCGCTACCTTTATTTATTTATTATTCGGAAAACCAACAGCTACAATAATTAACATAAGATTAGAACACGTGATACCAGAAAGGCAATTACAGGTTCTCCCCAGTAATAACATAATGATATAAGTAATAAACAACTGGTGGCACTGAAAGAATATAGTACATTACTGCAAAGGCCGTGAAGTAAGGGATTGATGGACGAGTTTGGGCTAGACGGCCGAGTCGTAGACGAGGCCGGATACAACGAGTCCAGCAATCCCTGTTCCGGCCGAGGCTTGTATAGTGCTTTTCTCAAACGATGTGAGGAAATAATAAATAGTTATTTGTTATACAAGGGTGCAGTTATAATTTAACCGCGAGTGTGGAATTGAAACACGAGCTAGCGAATGTGAGTGGTTTAAAAATAGAATCCTTTTCAACTCACTAAAGTGAGAAAGATTCTAGATAAAAAAATCTAAAAAAGAAAAAAAAACATTAAAAAAGAATAATATTAAAAAAAAAACATTACAAAAGAGTAAAACAAACTGGAAAAAAATATTAAAAAAAAAACAACTAAAAAAACAAAAAAAAACAACTAAAGAAACAAAAAAAACGCCCAAAAAAATAGTAACAAAAAACAAAAAAAAAGGAAAAAAAAACAAAAAAACATTAAAAAAACAAAAAAAAAACAAAAAAAAGAAAAACCAACAAAAATCATTAAAAAAACAATAAAAAGGAAAAAAAAAACATTAAAAAAAGGAAAACTTAAAAAAATTAAAAAAAAAACAAAAAAACATTAAAAAAAGTAAAACAAAAAGGAAAAATAGATAAAAAAAAACTTAAAAATAACATAAAAGACCCTACAAAAATTTTAACATTAAAAATCATTAAAAACGATAAACAACACTAAAAAATAAACGAAAAATAACAAAAAAAATTTAAAAAACGTACAATTTTTTTTTACAAAAAACTAAAACAATTAACAAAAAGTATTGGTGGTTGGCAGTATGTATTTTTTCCTTTGTCTGTTTAATATCAGTAAGTAAATTTAAAAAGTTAGAGTAGCGGCCAATAATGTTTTTAGTTAGGGTTTTCATACATTACTTCTTGGCCTAGGCCAAGAAGTAATGTAGGCAGCCATAAACAAGGAACTTCATGTCTTCATTTCGTGACATTAACGCATACATTTCCGAGCATGTTTGAGAAAAAATAATTATAGTAGAAAAAAAATTAAGTGACCTAGAGACTATCTGTTGCTACTCGCTCTATTTATTTTCTATTTTAATTTCTAGCAACAGAAACAATTTTCCGACTTAGATGTGGCGGATCCTATTGTGTATACAAATTTTCATGTCGTTTTAAAATGAGAACCAACCTACGTTTGTATGGATAGTCGAGCGTCCTGGCGACCCTTAACCAATGCTTAGGCAGGGTGTGGCCTGTAATAGGAGCAAATATTCAAAGGGACGCTTCCTTAGAGCATTTGTAGTAACCCCTTGTGTCCCACTCATTTTATTTATTTTTTGATTCGGAGATATTTTGATCTAAAGTTATGACTTATACAAAATGGCCAAATCTCGACGGTAGGTATTTTTGCGTTGCGACTCCTGCGACTATATTAAGAATGTCGTTAAGAGGGCTCTACAATACTAGGTATTATACTATTCTGTGCCTATGTAGAGATCGTCTATTTAATCTAAAGGTACATGAGGGAGATGTGCGAGGCGCCGTTCGCCTCCTGCTGTCGGACTCATCGCTAGCTCCTAATAACGAGGACACGTTAAGGGAGTTACAAACTAAGCACCCTGCTCCTTCAAGGCTTCTTCAGTTACCAGCAGAGCCTGATTCATCGAACCCTTTTTTAAGCGTGTCAGCTCCCGATGTTTTGAATGCCTTGGGAAGTTTTTATAATGGATCGGCTGCTGGGGTGGATGGACTTTGTCCCCAACATCTTAAAGAGTTGACGTCCTCCTCTGCGGGTAGTAACGGGCCTAAATTGCTGGAGTCGTTAACAAATTTGTGCAATTTCCTTTTGAGGGGAATGGTTCATCCACAAGTTTGTCCATTTTTGTATGGGGCGTCAATGTGCGCATTGTCAAAAAAAGATGGAAGTGTTAGGCCTATTGCGGTTGGAAACACTATACGTCGGTTGGTTTCAAAGTTATGCTGTCATGCCGTTAGCGATGACATGGCAGAGTACCTTCAGCCCCACCAAGTGGGTTTTGGCACGCGATTGGGATGTGAAGCGGCAATTCATGCTACACGTTCTTTTGCGTTGTCCCGGGACAAAACAGATAATGTTATTATAAAGCTGGATATAAAAAATGCCTTTAATAGCGTCGAAAGGGATACATTGTTAGAGGAAGTAAAGGATTTGGTACCTTCTTTATATCCTTTCCTTTATCAATGTTATGCGACACCTAGTAACCTTTTTTATAATAACAATATTTTGTCTTCGCAAGTCGGTGTTCAGCAGGGAGATCCACTGGGCCCATTGGTTTTTTGTCTGGCCATACAAAAACATGTAACTGCTTTGAATTCTCCCCTAAATGTTTGGTATTTGGATGACGGTACACTAAGAGGTCCACCTGAGATCGTCTTGGAGGACCTGAAAAAGTTGTTGCCAGCTTTATCAGCCATAGGTTTGGAGCTCAATGCGCGGAAATGTGAGATATTCCTTTGTAGCTCGACCAGATCTATTGATGATTTTGAAGCATTACTTCCTGGGCTGAAATGTGTTGACCCTACATCTTTTACTCTTTTAGGGGCTCCAATATTCCCAGAGGGAGTGCCTACTGTTGTTCAGAAAAAGTCGGATGCATTAGCTTCCTCTTTAACTCATCTTCAACAAATTTCCGCCCATGTCACCTTAGTCTTGTTACGTAGTTCATTTTCCATGCCCCGAATGATTTACACTTTGCGGACAGCACCGTCTTGGTTTTTTCCGCAGTGTGTTCAAGCTTTCGACCGTATTTTGCAGTGTGGCCTTGAGAACATTTTAAATGTAAGCCTCAATGAGTCGCAATGGGTTCAGGCTGCACTGCCAATTCGATACGGTGGTCTTGGCATTCGTCAAGTGCATGATGTGGGACTTGTGGCCTTTATTGCCTCTGCTTATGCTTCTGTTGATCTTGTCACTCGCATTTTGTGTCTAGACGGTGGCAACGTTCAGATTCCATTTTTTGGAAGAAGCATTAGGAGATTGGAAAGTAAGATGTCCAGATGACGCCCGACCCACTACCTAAAAATCTCAAAGATCGTGGGACGATCTCCTGTGCAAAAGAATATATGATGGTATTGTGGAGGTCGCTGTTGGAGTTGATGTGGCCCGGTTAAAAGCAGTGGCCGAGCCTGAATCTGGGGCATGACTGCATGCATTACCATCGCCGCATCTAGGTACACTGCTAGACAACGACTCCCTTAGGATTGGGACTGCGCTAAGACTGGGGTGCTCGGTGTGTGAACCTCATCAGTGCATTTGTGGAGCTACAGTCGAGGCAAATGGCCATCATGGTTTAAGCTGCGGGCGCTGTGCGGGTAGATTTTCGAGATATCATTCGATTAACGAAATTATACGTCAAGCATTGGTCTCCGCAAATCTGCCCTGCGTATTAGAGCCTCAAGGTATAAGCAGGACGGATGGTAAGAGGCCGGATGGGTTAGCACTGGTTCCATGGGCGAGGGGTCGAAGTCTGATTTGGGATGCAACGTGTGTAAGCACGTTTGCTACATCGCACCTCAACCACACGGTACGCAAGGCTGGAGCGGCCGCCGAATGCGCAGCAAAACTTAAGCATTCAAAATACTCAAATTTGGAACCAGTGTATGACTTCGTCCCGGTTGCTGTGGAGACGAGTGGCCCCTGGTGCTCCGAGGCAAAAACTTTCATTAAAAATTAGGACAACTATTGCGGGAGAGAGGTCGCGATCCCAGGTCCGGCTCGTATCTGGTGCAGCACATATCGTTGGCGGTGCAGCGGGGTAACGCGGCCAGCATATTGGGCACATTTGCGCCAGGTACCTGCCGTCCCGGGAATATATTAGTTTAGCATTAATTTAGTTTTAGTTTTAGTGTACATATTTTTTAATTTATATTGTATCTAACTTTACATTTTTGTCAATAAATATCCATTCATCTAAATACTAATGTCCGCTTGTAGTGTTACACATTGACGTTTTCGTAAAATGATTTATATCTAGTATATTGCGCTTAT
This sequence comes from Epinotia brunnichana, assembly GCA_963854355.1. Classification (NCBI taxonomy): domain Eukaryota; kingdom Metazoa; phylum Arthropoda; class Insecta; order Lepidoptera; family Tortricidae; genus Epinotia; species Epinotia brunnichana. The sequence continues at coordinate 31,569,942 of OY977943.1, forward strand.
TCATTATATATATACTTTTTATGGTATCAACATACCTAATTCCTTCGAAGTATCGCTTTTACCTGCGCCTGAGTGGCACTTCACGCACAAAATCGTGTCGCAACCATATTGCTTCTTGTTATTCGTCGAATATATTATAGGCTCGATACAGGTTTGGGCAGCCCACCTGGGGCAGTACCTTCCAGAAATCAAGGCCGCTACCTTTATTTATTTATTATTCGGAAAACCAACAGCTACAATAATTAACATAAGATTAGAACACGTGATACCAGAAAGGCAATTACAGGTTCTCCCCAGTAATAACATAATGATATAAGTAATAAACAACTGGTGGCACTGAAAGAATATAGTACATTACTGCAAAGGCCGTGAAGTAAGGGATTGATGGACGAGTTTGGGCTAGACGGCCGAGTCGTAGACGAGGCCGGATACAACGAGTCCAGCAATCCCTGTTCCGGCCGAGGCTTGTATAGTGCTTTTCTCAAACGATGTGAGGAAATAATAAATAGTTATTTGTTATACAAGGGTGCAGTTATAATTTAACCGCGAGTGTGGAATTGAAACACGAGCTAGCGAATGTGAGTGGTTTAAAAATAGAATCCTTTTCAACTCACTAAAGTGAGAAAGATTCTAGATAAAAAAATCTAAAAAAGAAAAAAAAAACATTAAAAAAGAATAATATTAAAAAAAAAACATTACAAAAGAGTAAAACAAACTGGAAAAAAATATTAAAAAAAAAACAACTAAAAAAACAAAAAAAAACAACTAAAGAAACAAAAAAAACGCCCAAAAAAATAGTAACAAAAAACAAAAAAAAAGGAAAAAAAAAACAAAAAAACATTAAAAAAACAAAAAAAAAACAAAAAAAAGAAAAACCAACAAAAATCATTAAAAAAACAATAAAAAGGAAAAAAAAAACATTAAAAAAAGGAAAACTTAAAAAAATTAAAAAAAAAAACAAAAAAACATTAAAAAAAGTAAAACAAAAAGGAAAAATAGATAAAAAAAAACTTAAAAATAACATAAAAGACCCTACAAAAATTTTAACATTAAAAATCATTAAAAACGATAAACAACACTAAAAAATAAACGAAAAATAACAAAAAAAATTTAAAAAACTTACAATTTTTTTTTACAAAAAACTAAAACAATTAACAAAAAGTATTGGTGGTTGGCAGTATGTATTTTTTCCTTTGTCTGTTTAATATCAGTAAGTAAATTTAAAAAGTTAGAGTAGCGGCCAATAATGTTTTTAGTTAGGGTTTTCATACATTACTTCTTGGCCTAGGCCAAGAAGTAATGTAGGCAGCCATAAACAAGGAACTTCATGTCTTCATTTCGTGACATTAACGCATACATTTCCGAGCATGTTTGAGAAAAAATAATTATAGTAGAAAAAAAATTAAGTGACCTAGAGACTATCTGTTGCTACTCGCTCTATTTATTTTCTATTTTAATTTCTAGCAACAGAAACAATTTTCCGACTTAGATGTGGCGGATCCTATTGTGTATACAAATTTTCATGTCGTTTTAAAATGAGAACCAACCTACGTTTGTATGGATAGTCGAGCGTCCTGGCGACCCTTAACCAATGCTTAGGCAGGGTGTGGCCTGTAATAGGAGCAAATATTCAAAGGGACGCTTCCTTAGAGCATTTGTAGTAACCCCTTGTGTCCCACTCATTTTATTTATTTTTTGATTCGGAGATATTTTGATCTAAAGTTATGACTTCCAAGTAATGCATCTTGGCACCACGACATCATAGCACAGCAGTCAATGCGGATTTTGAGGTAACATCATGTAACGAGTCGTAATAGTTTTTGCATTTTTATTTTCACAAGATATTATTGTGATTTTTTGATTTTTATTTAATTTTTTTTAGTGTCTTTACAGTAGTTTATGTGACTGTACATAATGAAGGGCATTAAACACGAGCGTGGGTTTATTAAACGAGCCGAAGGCGAGTTTCATAATAACATCACACGAGTGTCTTAATGCCTAATTATGTACAGTTACATACACTACTTTATCTATCCACATATCATAAGCCTCCACGATGCATTCAGGAGCCGCATACCGGCATCGCGGCGTTGTTTTCTGGCAGCTGTCATAGTTTTTTCTTAATTCAGAGACAAACTAGAGTCGGATTCAACTGTCATATCGTTCGATATCTTACTTACGTGCGACATTTGACAAATTTGTATGCAAATTGACAATTCATTTCGAACTAAACGTCATCTCGACTGATATTAGAATAGAGGTCAAATCAAATTTCTTTGATTTCAGAGATGTTCAAAATTTGAATGAAATAATATTATCGAAATCGATGTTATTATTTAGCAATAATAACATTTTCACAGATAAGAAATTTGTTCTAACAAAACAGTCTATTTTTATGGTGGCCATAATGTGTGGTTCTTGAACGCATCATGGAGGGTTTATGATATTTGGATAGATAAAAATAAAAAGTTACTGATAGCACTCCAGAAGAGTAAAAACATGTGGAAATGATTGTTCACAAGCTTAATAATCTACCGTTTAATTTTTTGCTCCTTTTACAGGCCACACTCTGTATACTTAATATTATACGAAACGTTCATAGCCTAGCGGTGCCTGCGAATCGGAAACGATAACGCAGGTTAAGCAAATATGGCAGCGGTCAGTCTTTGGATGGGTGACAGCCTGTTTGAGTGGTTACTATAAATGAGCGCTTCCGTGCTTTGGAAGGCACGCTAAGCAGTTGATCCCGGCTGCTGTCTATGACAGTAGTCGTTAAGCCGAGTTAGAGGCCTTCGGGCGGCTTATGAACCTCTCGAGTTGCCCACTCACTTGACATAGGGGGGACAACTGTCACTTGCGTCCGCAGGAGCTACCTTTTTTTTTTTTTTTTTTTTTATCACTACCCTGCATGTGTCCCCTGGGTGGCCGAATTGCATCAAAGTAGTTTATTCAAAAAGCAACTCTACTGACCAATATAGAAGATTCGAATCCCAATGACAGTTTTATAAAATGTAGGTCAAATTAAATAATCTCAACATAGTTTGTAGAGTTCCGTTCCTAATTGCAAGACAACCCTATAACGTGTACCTACTGATTGTATGTTGAATCTACGAAGATAAGAACAGATAAGCTAACAAACGGACAGTGTTGGCATGTGATATTAACAAGTGGGTGTGTACATAAGTAATAACAAATGATTCACAGTAAGTATTTAGTTATTATCAGACATTTAATCCGTTAATAGCTTATTAATTACTTAACCAATTTAATGTCATCAATCCGGTGTAATATTTAGTTAAGTTATGCATGTTGTTGCATCTTCAATACTCAATAATTTTATTGAAACCGGTTTCTAGTTAAATGCCGTTTGATAAAATAAGTCAGTGTAAGAAAGAGTGTTACGCTTACGAAACGTGCGTCAGTTTTAGTGAGAAAATATGACTTTTAGTGATTGTGAAATAATAGTTACCGAAGTTGAATTAGAGGAATTTCTATTTACATTTTAAAGTAGTTTTTACGAACTGTGTTTACAATTTGACTGCATCTTAAAGTTGTGTTTACACACTACATACTCGTAGATCACATCACCGCCTGCCACTGGAAAATAAGCTTGTTTGCAACCAAATTAATATTGAAACAATTGTGTCTCCTTGATAGCTTACTTGGTGAAGCGTTGTTGTTCGGATTCCCATTAAAATAAAATGAATTTTAAATTCCCATTTGAATGATTGTGCATCAAAGGATACAACAGTAAGTCTTTTTCAACAAACTTCTAGATTACACTTACTCGTCTTCATAAAAAAACCGGCCAAGTGCGAGTCGGACTCGCGCACGAAGGGTTCCGTACCATTATCAATAAAAATATTTATTTTATTCTGTTTTTAGTATTTGTTGTTACAGCGGCAACAGAAATACATCATCTGTGAAAAATTCAACCAGAACTATCACGGTATCAGTGAGATACAGCCTGGTGACAGACATACGGACGGACTGACGGACGGACGGACGGACAGCGGAGTCTTAGTAATAGGGTCCTGTTTTACTCTTTGAGTACGGAACCCTAAAAAGTATATACATAACTAGATCGTTCGTTTTATGAAAACGCAGCCCACTGCTAATACAAAGGTACGCACGCTATGGACAAATCGGACCCCGAATCCCTATTAGTATATAACTTTGTATGGCCCAATAATTAATCGCGTCCACGCGTCTCTTTCTCTTCGTGTATGGGTCAAGAAGAGAGATATTATTATATTGGACACCAATTATTTGGCGGTACATTACAGGGATCCGTCAACAACTAACTACCTAGTAGGTACGCAAAAGAAGGGATGGGGAGCTACCTCATCTATAATAGGCTTGTTGCGTGGTGTTAAAATTGATAACGTCGTGTTGCTAAATTGATAGTAAACCATCAAATGATTGTAATAAAGTACAAATTACAAAATATAAGTCAAATCATAAAAAGATATGAACCTTGAAAGTTTAGAAAAAAAAAATTATTTATTTATTTTCCAAGACTAAATTTAAAGGTACAAATAGAACCCTTACGCTTTTATAGAAACAAATTTGTAATACAACTATGGACCTAAACGCAGTATTTCGCGACCGAAACAGCAATTTACTTAATTTTCCATGCAACGGTTAGTACAAATTGCACGGTGTGACGTCATACTTTAAAGCCAATCAGTATGGAGCGTTTTGGCTGCTGTCAGCGAGGTCCGTCCTTAACTCGATTTTTTGGGTATTAATGTCCTTTAAATGTAATTGCTTCCATACAAACATTTGTTCATCTACAAAAACTGGTTCGAATGGCATCGAAAACAAATTTAAGGTCACAAGCCCATTCGGTCATATACATATAATTGTTATGTATGAGGTCTTGAGTGAATAATACTACTCCTGTACAATATCTAGCAGCAAATATGCTATTGCACTTCCCTCAGGCGCGGCATCAATTATCGCACTCCTATAGAAACTTCACTCCCCTTTAAATACACCCCTAATACTCCTATACGGGTTGATTTCAGATAAAGACTACCGTATGTACTTCTCAGGGTCTCAAACTATCTCCCCATCAAATTTAATCTTAATCGATACGAGTAACAGATCTCGTAAAACAATAGGCGGTGCGGTATCCATTTATCCGTAAAAAGTTATCCTTTACCAATCAAACCTGTACTATTTAATCTAAGTAAATAGTCCATTAATCTGTGGACTAGCGGTGAGATAACAGGGTAACGTAATGGATCGAATTAACCACTCCAGTTGAACACAAACTGATAAGTAGGTAGGATGTAATGAGTCGTGGTAAATGGTCACGAAAGCACTTTTGATTAAGGTAGATGCACCAAGGATGGCCCGGTTTCTAAGATGGCCCACCTTTAAAAACTCGCTGTTATGGTTTTCCAAACTACTTACTTAAAATTTCGTGAGTAGGTACGCGTTTAAGATCACAAACAAACGTGTATTTCAGTTTTTACCCAATCGCGCTGCCATTTTGTATAAAAAATACAGTTTGCTGTGTCGTGTTAAAATATTGCACGTTTTATTATTTTCCAACCTTTACAAATCATCCAAAATAAAAAAATTACGTAAATTTACTCAGTATTTTTAGTAAAATTGGGTTTTTAATCTGTTTAACATCCAACTATAGGTAAATACTGTTATAATAAATTTATTTACGTATTTTACGACACTTAATTGAGCTGAAGTACGAGTCCTCTAATAAGGCCCACTTTTTTTTTTTTTAATTTATTGACCAATATAATCAGAGTAGTACATTTTGGTATACATTTTTTCACCAGCGGAAACCTCTAGGGTTTATATGCTGATGAATAGTTCGCTATGGTACATTAATTTACTTGAATACATCACCGTTATAGACTCATAATTATTACAATACACTCGTATTGGGTTCAGATAACGTCAGTAACTGTATATGTATCTCTAACTAAAAGTATGTCAAAAAAATAATGTTAAAATAAAGAACCGATTTATAAATATCATGATACAGACTGATAAAAGAAATCTTACACATGCGTTTTTCTTTTCTAATAAAAAATGTTGCCGTATTAAGGCAATTTTTCAATTTCATACTCCTAAGATGGGCCCACAGCTAGAATTTTGGGATAGGTTCAATATATTTTACGACTAGTTATAGACGAAAGTAATGTTTAAACATTAATTAAACGATTGTTTTAAATAATTTATAACGGGCCTTATATTGGGCGACCGGGTTACAAAAGTTTAAAAACCCCCGATATTTTCATTTAAAAGTTCAATATCTCAAAAACGGCTAAACGTAGCTAAGAACCGTCTCGATCACATCAACTTTTGGATACTTTTTTTTTAAATCGGACCATTCGTTTAGGAGCTACTATGCCACAGACAGACAGACAGACACACCGACGTCAAACTTATAACACCCCTCTTTTTGCGTCGGGGGTTAATAAAGGGTCGGCAACGCGGTTGTGATCATTCTGGAGTCACATGCGTCCATAGGCTACGGTATGTATGGCTGTATGCTTGTGTGGTCGGTCACCAATTGTTTATTTTTCGAAAACTTGCAAAATGAACGGACATACGTAGTATCATTAGTCATTACAATAGTTGACTCCCTGCCTGTCACCTCTATGCTATGTCTTAAGATTGAAGTTGCCAACTATTGGGGCACTCTCGGGTATCTTACAGTTGCGCCAACATGGTTTTTGTTTAAGGCGCTATAGTATCATGGTCTTCTCTCCCTCTCGCTGAGCATATATGGAAGTGCGTGTTTGGAAGCGCGGATATCATGTTTTCTAATTTTAATTTTTTATGCGTTTAAATAAATAAAAAAGTAATCACTAAGTTCCCTCAAACATGATATTGCCGATTTTTAGAACCAATGTTAATATGTTTAGCTATTGTGCATAATTTGCTACGAATGTTTTTAGTGAATTTAAGTATGTTTTAGACATTTTTTTTTTTTTTTTTTTTTTTTTTTTAATTTATTGACCAATATAATCTGAGTAGTACATTTTGGTATACATTTTTTCACCAGCGGAAACCTCTAGGGTTTATATGCTGATGAATAGTTCGCTATAGTACATTAATTTACTTGAATACATCACCGTTATAGACTCATAATTATTACAATACACTCGTATTGGGTTCAGATAACGTCAGATACCTTTTGATACTAGGTATCGATTGTAAGCTATTTACGTATTTATGCTGTAGTTCTTTTGGTAGTTGGTTTATTATATAAGGAAGAAGATATCTGACGTTTCTTTTCCCATGCACATTGACAAAATTAGGTAATTTGAACAACCTATGTTCGTGATTTTTTTCTATCGAGCGAAAATTGCTTAATCGTGTTTTGAATCACTGATTTCCCTGCAGAAAAGCCTCAAGATTACTATTCGTATTTTTTTGAAACCATATTATTATAAACAGACGCATTATATTGTTTCAAAAACTATGTTCGCTTCACTTCGCTGAACCTATAGCGCCTTAATGAGCTCCAAAAATGTATTTCCTTGTTTGGATTATAATACGGCTGCCCTAAATTTATTTAGCAATCTTGAGGCCTTTCTCGAGGGAAATCAGCTATTCGAATCCTGAGTTTTTGACTTTCGCTCGATAGAAAAAATTCACGAACATAGGTCTAAAATACACTTAAAAAAACCGTAACAAATTATGCACAACAGCTAAATATATTCATAGCACCTCCGATCTCGCAGGTAAAATTCTTCAAGCCTCTCCGGCTACAAACTGCGAGATTGCGTGCCTTGTTGAGGCCTCGAATGCCTGGCTAGCTGGACCGAATCAAAGTTTTCCATCCCGACCTAAGATTCAAAGGGCCTGGGATACCATAGCATCACTTTCAACCCTAAACTCACTCCTCGACACCGCAACAGGCAGGGACCGAGCGAGGCTTCTGGCATCATCTAGGCCAGAGTCAGGTCACTGGCTCCACGCCTATCCTTCACCCAACACCGGCACCTTTATCGACCCAGAGACGCTTCGCATAGCCGCCGGTCTCCGGCTCGGAGTCGCTCTCTGTGCCGACCACAGCTGTGCTTCTTGTGGATCGTCTGTAGATAGCCTCGGCCACCACGGGCTCGCCTGCTCTTCGGGTGCCGGCCGCCTGTCTCGTCATGCCGCCCTTAACGACATTCTGAGAAGGGCACTCGTCAGTGCCGGAGTTCCCGCCGCTCTGGAGCCCCAAATAGTTCGGAACGATGGCAAGCGCCCCGACGGGATGTCGTTAATTCCCTGGAGGATGGGCCGTGCGTTGGTGTGGGACGCCACTTGCGCCGACACACTAGCGGCGTCCTACTTTCCATCGACCAGCAGGCGTGCTGGCGCGGCGGCGGACGCTCAGGAGCGTCTAAAGGTTGCCAAATACAGCTGTCTCGGCGCCCAATACGAATTCGTCGCATTTGGCGTCGAGACACTTGGTTCGTGGGGCAGGGGCGCACAGCTGCTCCACAGGGCGCTTGGCAAGCGGCTGAGGGAGGCAACGGGCGACCCTCGCGCGGGCAGCTTTCTCGCGCAGAGAATTGCAATCGCAATCCAGCGCGGGAACGCTGCCTGCGTGATGGGTACCCTACCAAGGGCACCACATTTTGATAGGTATTTTTAAGTAATTTTATTTTAGGTTGTTTTAGTTTTATATTCGAGTTATGTATCTTTCATAAGTAGTTTAGTTTCTAAATATATTAAAATTGGTTCTAAAAATCGGCAATGTCATGTTTGAGAGAAATCAGCTATTACTTTTTTATTTATTGATTATTATTATCCGCGCTTCCAAACACGCACTTCCATCTCGCTCACGCTTATGCTCAGTGAGAGGGAGAGAAGACCACGAACCTACGTCCCCTTAAATATAGGTAGATTATGATTTGATTTAGGTCTGTAAATCCGTAATTTGTGCATGTTCTCTGTTAGTAACTAGTTTAATTTGTATTTTTCAGATGCTGCCACTGAAGCGCATCAGAACACCCGAATTCCTTACGGGAACTACACAAAATGCACACCAACAAAGACACATAACCTTATGCAAGAGCCATAAACGGAACTTAATTATTTTATACACCATAGCCATTCTAGTGCTGTGTGCTAATGCTGACGACAGGTTTACACCTCACAGACCAAGACCATCTATTTTCCAACCATTCCCAAAGCCAGAGAATGAAAGGTTACGTAATGATTCATCAGATGATACTCTTCATATTGTGAACTTGACAACGAACAAACCCGAAACTTCAGACGCAGTGCATGTTTCCACTGAATCTTTAACAGCTGAGACATCGGATCGTAAGAAAACGACAGTTGATATATTAGTGAGTTATCTATGGCTTTACTTACGTATTTCGCGACTGAGACTTCGACCGATAAAAGTCACTAAAAGTCGGTTTAGGTACAACATAATTCTAAACTCACTTAAATATCCATCGACGACTACAATGTCCTAGTAGTACGCTGCCTACGAAGCTGGCGGTCCCAAATTCAAATCCCGGTAAGGGCATTTATTTGTGTGATGAGCACGAATATTTGTTTCTTGGATGTGTTTGTTTTTTTGCATGTTATTTTATTACTACCATAAATGATTATTTATAAAAGCAGTCAACCATCAACAATAGGGGTGTATACTTTTACTTTATTATTAAAATTTATTTTTAAGTACGAGTACCTACTTCAAAAGAAAGAAGGCAAAAAAATATGCCTAATGACGAAAATCCCATTCGAATATCTCAAAAAATTACGAAGTTACAATCGTTTTAATGTTGCTTGTTAGAGAGAGAAAACGCACCGGGATCGTGACGTCACGATCGTCTAGCGTAATAGTAAATGACAATCGTTTCATATGAAAGTGCGTTTTGCAGAAAAGGGACAGAACATACCCTCTCTTAGAACTTTGGACGCTTATAACTTTGTGATTATTTATTTAACCTCTTGCGTTGCTTTTTCCTCCATTTGACTACATTTTTAATCCTTTATCGAGAAAATGCAACATTATTGATTAATCTTTTTTAAGTAGGACGCAAATGAAAAATATCCTGACCACCCTAATAACGATGTCAACTGCCCTGACTGTGATGAAAACTACCAGAACGACTTAGGACAAGAACATTCAGTAGCACAGAAAACAGTAAGTGTTTTTTATAAATATAATAGCGTGTAAATAGAGGTGTACATTATCGTGAATTTAAATCAAGAGGTAATTTTTTCGCCAACCCTAGAATAAAAAGCTTCTAAGTTAGCAGGACTAACGTCCTTTTCCCCTGAATCGACTCATATTTATGAAGTTAAATAGTAGGTTTAAAGAGTTAATTTGTTTTAAATAAGTATAATAAGTCATAAGGTCATAAGTCCTTATGCCTTTTCAAGAATGCATGGGTCTTGCGAGTGTTGCTCAATGCAGATGTCATGAAACTCTTACGTGTAGGTACCTAAATAATATATATCCAAAACACGCATTTTTAATATCCGTCTTTATGTAAATTGTATCGTGGGTGCAAACAATGCTTGTATTATTTCCAGGCTGAACAGGAATTGAATGCAATGATCGAGGACTTGGGCAATTTGTTGAGCAACGAGTCTGCCGTCGTGACCATTGGCGATGTATCCGGCGCTTTTGATCAGGTGGATATAATTAATTGATAACTTCCACCTAACGAAATCTAGACATTTGACAACAGAATCGTCGAGCCCATCAAGACGGCGTAACGTCTACGTGCACATTACCTAAACTTTAAATACATGAAATACGTAGGTATATCTGAGGGCACGTTAGAGCCCACGCCAAGACAAGCCAAATGGCACTACGTCTCTTTTCGTGTACCTTTTCATCCATCACACCACTTTCAAGTATTATTAATTGAATTTAATAAAAATATTGAGCTGATATCAACATATTCTTGTATTCGATTACCCAACTGACGTTCCAGACAATGACAAGCAAGATCTCTAAAGAGTCGATATACTACAATCTTCACCACTAAAACAACAAACATAAATAAGTAAACAAACCACAAGTAGAACAGAAACTTAACATTTATACATAGGATTTTTATTCCTTGTACAGCGAGGTTCAGGACGGTTCACAACCGGTGACATATCTAAGTTTTGCGAGTTCCCACTCCCCCGAAGAGCCTCCCCTGGGGCAGAAGGAACGACCGCAGCCTGAGCAGGCAGCTGCGCTACAGCATCATTTGGCAAAGATACATTACATCGTGCGAAGGTAACGGCTGTGAGTCCAACATCAGTGATTTGAAACTTGAGGGACAAGATAGAAAACTTAATCTCCTCGGTCTTAGCTGGTGCAGGAAAACTAGTCTAAATAAAACAAACACACACTTCTGCAAACACGATACGAACGTAATTTATTTCACAATGTCATCGAAATTTTATTTATGCAAGGAAAAGAAAAAATGTAAATACATTCCACACAATTAAAGATTGTTGTCGCGGTTGAGTTGTCATTAACATTATCAGAGAAAATTTATCGGAAATCACAGCCTGAAAAGGTTAATGGCCCTAAAAAAAAAAGGTACATAGGATGTCCCCAAGTAATAGATTATGACCCTTTGGACGCACAGCACGCAAAGGTAAACAATAATAATATCCCCACTTCCCAACTGGTAACGAACCGCTCCGCCTGTTGTTCGTTATCGGTACGCCCAGCTACGGGATACCAAGACACGGGTGCCTTTTTTTAAATAATATGATAAGGGTAAGTAATGATAAGCGCGTGGAATGGTGGTATGACGTGAATGACGATATGTAATGATGGTCCTAAACGAATTAACCAAAAAAATAACTACGCTGGCAAACAAGAAGCCTTTCTAAATTTTGAAAATAAAAGTTGATCCGATAAAATTATCAGAGCCCGGCTATGCACGCTCGGCGCGATAGCGGGTAGTCACCCAGAATAAGAAGTGAGGGAGGGTCGAAGGTGCAAAGGGGAGCCTAATTACAGATCGAAAGATAGAGGCTAGACCAAAAGCCGACGAAACTCGACGAACTGCCCACGCGTTGCCTGCGTGACACAAATGCAGGGGGACAAATGCAGGATGTCCAGCACGATCTCGTTGCCTCAACCGGTTTCCACGCCCGGCGGGGCGCCTCGTGAAACAGACGCGTCCAAGCGTTTGTGAATGTCGGTTCCGATACTTGTCCGCCCGAAACTGGCGGCTACCAACAAAATAAAACCAGTTAGCACTACACCACAACAACTACAAAGCCGGCAAATTAACAGGCCCTAATGATGCAAACAAACACTCACCCGAACTGTCCTCTAGTCCGGCAACGCAAATATTCAGCAATCGCTGTGCAATAAATACAGGCCTCCTGTGGCGCTGTGGCTGGAACTTCCGAGATGGGAATCGCAGCTAAAAAAATTATCACAAAGGGAAGATCGCGCACTTCCGCGCCTGGGACAAGATTATTTAGATTAAACACCAAGAACAGGGCTGTTCAGATATGGCTCCGTAAGCAAGAAGCAAGATCGCACCACGATTTCTATATCAAGAATGACGCCTTCACCGATTTGTTTACCAACATTGACAAGATTCGAGAAGAATATTCTATGCATTTCAAATTTGAATCTTTAAAAATAATAGCCGAAAAACCAGCTAGTCCCTCAACACGACGTGCAGCAAGGAGATTAGATACTGCTAAAAAAATAATGAACAAAATAAGACACAGATAACGCAACAATAGCGAATGCAGGGAGTTATCACTGCACTGGTCAATATGTCTATGGGCTACTCCGCCATTATCCGATGTAACCACGTAATCAGTGGTTCCAAGGTAATCAGCAACAACTCCAGACATCCACTTGTCTCCAGAATTGTACTGCCTAAACCACACAGGTTCACCGACACTAACAGACCTGTGACTACCACCAGCTTGCTCAACCATTTTTTCCTGGGCAGATAAAACTCTGCTCTGCCTATCAGGTTTTAAAATATCAAGCCCAGTCCGCAGTTTACGACTCATAAGGCACTGAGCCGGGTTCTCTCCTGTGAAACAGTGTGGAGTAGTTTTTTTTTTTTTTATTGGAATAAAAAAAAATACAATTTTAGTAACTTAACCTAAAGATTCGCCAAACTGCAAAGCAGTTTGTTGGCGATTCGCTCACTTAAATAAAAAGATAATATTATCGCGGTACATCGAAACACTACACTACCGCCCCAGCCAAAAGGCCGTAAGTCCCTACAGAGTTCATACGAAATTACGACCTGTTGGCGGCACGGATGTGCAGTGATTTATTTTTACTCTACTTATTGTTTAACTTTAGTTAGAAGTACTATAGTACCCTGTCTGTTAGCCTTTTTAACCACCCTCTTGACAGTTTTCACTGCATTCTCAGCTGCCCCATTCGAAGACGGGTGGTATGGCGCAGAAAATATGTGTTGAATATGATTTCCCGAAGTGATCTCGGCAAACTTCGACTCGACAAAATCGTGAAAGGCGGGCCGTTGTCCGATACAATTTGCTTCGAAAAACCAAAACGAGAAAATACCTCAATTAGTTTTTCAATCGTGCCGCAAGCAGAGGTACTCGGTACTTGGAATACTTCCAACCACTTCGACGTGGAATCAAAAATTACTAAATAGAGTTTGCCAAAGTGTCCACGAAGTGCTTGGGTAAGGCCAAGGACAAGGCGTATGGCCCCTGGGTGCATCCTGCTCGACCGCGCACACTTCACAAATCTTACACTTTGCTTCAATCTCCTCATCCACACCAGGCCACCAGACATAACTTCGAGCCATTGACTTAATTTTAACAATGCCCATGTGAGGCTCATGTAACATCTCTAACACCGCGTGCCTACAAGATTGGGGAATCACGACCCTATGACCCGACATGATATAGCCCTGCTCCGAGTACAACTCATTCTTCCTAGTAAAGAATGGTTGTACATTCCTCACATCATTCGCATCAGGCCATCCATCACAAACATAACTCAGAATCCTTCCGAACACCGGATCTCTATATGTTTCACGTTTAATTACCTCGCTATCAGAGCATCTTAAACGTGATGTAAATACGTATGCTCCGGGATAAACTGTTCAATTCCAGCATCGTTTGGGATTGGTAACTTTGACAAATCGTCTGCCAAATTTGCCTTGGTAAATGTTCTCAATATTGTATGAGAACGCCGACAAAATGAGGGCCCATCTTTGCATACGGCTTGCAGCCATTGCTGGAATACCAGTCTTCGGGCCAAACAAGCTCACCAACGGCTTATGATTGGTCCTCAGAGTGAAATGCCTGCCGTATAAGTACTGGTAAAATTTCTTTAAAGTTCTTTTCCGCATTGACCGTGAGGCGTAAGCTATGGGGCGCTCGCCCCGTGGGCTAGGTTGAGTGAGAACACCGGCCACCCCCGGCGAGCTCGCGTCACAGGTCAAGTTTAAAACCTTATCCTGGGGGGCTAGCACAACTGACACAACAAGCGCGACGCGAGTCGAGAGAATCTACCCAATCTATCCGTCTAATTTGCACAATACGAGTGAGACAGGAGTCGCTGAGTCGCGCGCGACACCACATAGCAGCAAGTTGTGCTAGACGTACTTGATCATAGTGTGCAAGCACTTTCGATCCCGACAAGCGTTGTTTAATCGTCGCAAAGGCACTTTCACACTCTGCAGACCAATGCCCTTCTATAATAACCTATGCATAGGACTCAAAATAGCACTCATACCCTTAACGAATTCCTCATAGAAATTCACCATGCCTAAAAAGGACCTTAACTCCGTCACATTTTCAGGAGCAGGCACTTTCAACATCGCCTCGATTTTTGCGGGATCCGTAGCAATGCCGTCCTTAGATACAGCATAGCCGAGATAGTTCACTTGGTTCACAAGAAATACACATTTACTCTTTTTGACTTTCAATCCACTTTCGTGCAACCGTTTTAGCACCGCATCAAGCGCTTTCAAATGGCCCTCCGTAGACTGTCCACCAATAATAACATCGTCTTGGAAAATGCCAACCGACGGATGAACCCCTTTTAACAAATTGATCATGGACAAATCAATTTTGCTAAAATACTGGGAACCATTCAAAGTAACAAGCAGATCTTCCACCCGTGGTAAGGGGTATCTATCGACCAGCAAGACTGGGTTAAGCGTTACCGTTACATAGTTGTAACGCCATGTTGTATTTATGTCGGTAAGTAAGCGCGCTAAAGTATGAAGGAAAATTTTAAATCTAAAAAGCGAACGCCTATTATCTACTTAGACAGCTGTTGTTCATACATAATCATACTTACGTCGTTATCGCAGGGGCAAAAACGATTTGACAGTACAGAAAGATTATGACAAACAAGCGATAACAGGCGTTAAACTCATTTTGAGGAACATTTATGCCTACGAGTTTAATATTTATGAACATTTGTTCTAATTTGTTAACATTATTTCTAATAGCATCCATACTTGACTTGAGTATTGAGTACCAATACATACTTTAAATAGATTAACTATGCAGTCGCAATGCAAACTCATTAGTCACTTTTCCTGTTTGACATTGTCATTTATTAGAAAGGACGTTATCAATTATCCGTACTGATAACTGTGTTCACAATGTAATTATTAAGGAAAAAACGTGCGATTAATTTGTGGAGTTGTGGATAAGGGATTATTCTGAGTCACAGGCTCGCGATACAAAATTATAGTGCTCTAAGTCACAGAATAACTACGTACAGAAGGTTCTCTGTTAACAAATTCCCTGTTTAGGTACGCCAAACGTGCCTAAATGTGGCCATCTCGTTCTATCGCATGCAACGCGCTGCGACCCGTGCGAGCGTCCTGTACCAACACGTGGCAGCCACTGAATAGACCCCTCCGAAGGGGCGACCGGCATGTACTTGTAGCGATAAACACAAATCGCGAGTGAGCCGCGCCTGTCTAAGTGCAACCTAGTTTAGTTTCCGCCAAAAAAAAGCTTCTATGGAACGACATTTCAACTCGGAAAAGCATACATCCGTCAAAAAAGATTTTAGGATTTAATTGACCAAATTTATGGTAAGCTGTAATATACCATGGTCTCAGTTGGAAAATCCCATATTAAAAAATGTTGATAAAATCTTTATTATCTATTAGGAAAACCAAAAATACAAGTGAGAAATACACGTTAATAAAAATTACACACATTGCTGTCTTATTAATCTTATTATTTAAGTAGACGTTTTGTCTTCTAAGTAGGTAAGCGTTTAATTAGTAGAAGATAATTTTTATAGACCTTTTCTAGCGAAACTTCTTAGATGCTTCGTATTTGGAGGCAGAATATGTAAGTTTCTACCAAAAAGCCATACTGTTATATGTCTTCTTTATCTGATTTGTTATTGCCCCCGCGATAACGACGTATATTTATACTAAGTACTAGGTTATAGGTTATAGGTTGTACGCGGGCTGGGTTTCCGCAACTCGACGTCATAAATGCGCCTATTTTGCGTAGGGGTTTTGGCACTACTGTTATTCGTGCCAACCCAGTTCCACCAGGAAGCCTAGCAGACCCTTTACGTTGCCGACGGCCTCCGGTAGTGACCCCGGTGTTCCGAGGTACTTTGCCCTGTAGTCCGCCACTCCAGGACATGTCAGGATGACGTGGGCGGCTGTCTCGTCCTCTTCCATGCAGGCTCTGCAGAGAGGACTGTCTGTAACACCTAAAGTAAAAAGGTGTTTGTTTAGTAGTGCATGACCAGTTATAGCTCCTGTCAGAAGACGGAGTGCCGGCCTCTTTAGCTGCTTTAGCTTCCTTGACAATCCGGGGTTGATTGTCGGGAGGGCCTCCCTGGTTTGCTTGCAGGTTCCTAGGGTGTTCCAATGTTTTTGGTGTTCTACCTTGGTGTTTAGTCGCAGTGTGCTCCGCAGCCATGCAGAGGGTAGAGGAATTGTGGGTTCCGGTCCTACAGCTCTTGACTCTGAACCCTCTCTAGCCAGTGCATCCGCTGCATCGTTACCGCGTGAATTACTGTGCCCTTTGATCCATTGCAGGGTTATGTCGCTGTTATTACATACCTCTGATAGGATTTTGTGGCACTCGTGTATCAGCCCAGAAGTACTAAGTACTATATAGAGTTGATATCGCCAAAATATCCTCACACACCAGCGGTAGTCTGATTTCCAATTGCATTTAGTTATTATTCTTATTACAAACCTTAGATAGTCCAGGCAATGAACTGACAACTTGTATGGAAAAAATAACAAATTTGGAAATCATTTATAATAGCAGATTTTTTTAATGTAACGGATAGTCCCTGGGCGACTGAGCTCCGCTCGGATGAAAATGGAGAAAATACGGAGAAAACGAATTTTCCCGGACACGAGACCTATCTAGATCGATTTCTCGCTCCCGTAACCACCTATATTCCAAATTTTATCGGAATCGTTAGAGTCGTTTCCGAGAACGTGATTGCAAATATATATATACATATATATACTACATATTGTAGAGTCCGTCCCAACTATTTCAAGAATTAAAACCCTCTTTTATTGAATAAACTGGTTTATTGACCAAAACAATTGAAATACAAAATAGCAATCCCCTTTTACCACCGAACCATCTCCCCGCTATGTTTCTCAACTTTTTTAATACATGCCGACTGCCATAGATACTTAAATCTGTCAATATACCGCCGGGTACACATCACCTGATACAATCAGCATAAAGGCTGGTATATACGTATGTATACGCTACCATAAGGCTTACAACTCGGCCATCCTTTTCCATAAGTGAGTCCTCTCACTTCGAGTACTTATATTCAACTCATTAATAATTAAAAACTTTACAGACTATAAACTACAAAGGTAAACAAACTTAACAATTAAGTAAGCTATATCTAAGCTTCTGTCTTTGGCCACGTATTAATCAAACAGTTTTCTACGACTGTATCAGAACAAGTACAACACTTATGCATATTAATTACTCATGACATAACATGCCATAAACTAAACTATTAAACATTGAGATTATGTCCTGAGTATAACTATGTTGAGACCAGTCAATAATAGTACACAAAAACATCTCTGTACTCTAATTTATTTCGATCTGCGACCATCTATGCGGCACATCAATTCGCACTGATAGCTCGAATTGTAACAAAAGTAAATCTAATGAAATGATGTTGCCATGATCTGCCATCATCTGTATAGTGTACACTACACTAATATGAAAGCTCACTGTTTTTACATACTCTTACCAATACTAGTCAATCATTTTCATCAATTTAATATTATGAAGCAGTCTGCTATGATCTGCGACCATCTATGCGGCGCACACTACATTGATCGCTCAAAGCCTGCACTCTGCAGTCAGCTATGATCAGCGGTCATCTATGTAGAGCACGCTACACTGACCGCTCATAGCCTACATTCATTATCACTTACGTGTCTACTATGACAGTGCAGTCTGCTGTGATCTGCAACCATCTATGTGCCGTACGCTACACAGAACGCTCATAACCTACACTCTGCAGTCTGCTATGATCTACGCCCATGTGTGCAGCGCACGCCACACTGATTGCTCACAGCCTACACCCATCTCTTACAATAACACAGTTCGTTAAGGCACTTTGTTTTTTTATCATCACAGCGCAAAAATGTTCATTTTAATATAACAATATAATATAAATATAACAATCAACTTCTCTGCATATGTTAAATTGTAATATATTTCAATAATACAGTTTATCTATTAGCTATTACCCAATAACTGAATCTACTTATCATTATCGTCATCAGTCAATACTGCACCATCACTAAGGTCGTTTTCGCTACCCTCGCTATCTAAATTTTTAAAATTTAACCAAGGATGGATCTTGTCCAAAGCTACGATATTCTCATATCGCTTGTTCCCCTTTCTTACTAGAGGAGTATCCTCGATAACAAACCTGTCGTTAGGCAAGATTTTCACTATACGGTAGGGTCCGTGAAATTTAGGAGCCAGCTTTTTAGATTTTCCGACAAGATCTTTATCAAATATATTTCTTTCAATTCTTACTAGATCGCCTACGTTATATTTAGGCCCAGGTTTCCTGTGCTTATCGAAAGTTATTTTTGATGCCTTTTGTTGTCTTTGTATTGATTCACTGGCTGCTGATCTCAAGGTCTTCAGATGATCGTCAGTCAGTGGTTCAATCGTTTCGCTAATTACGTTTCCTAATATATTTTCCGATAAGGTCACCAACTTAAACCCGAACAAGAGCTCTGAAGGGCTTTTGCCAGTTGCTTTGTTCAAAGTAGTATTCATACCCAATTGTACGCTACCTACATGTTCGTCCCAAGAGCTATCACTTTGGCCATGGCATTTAGTGCTCAATGCCTCCGTGATAGTTCGGTTATATCGTTCCACCTGTCCATTCGCTCTAGGTGTTGCGACTGCATTTAGTATATGCTTGATACCTAAGTTTTCAACAAAAGATTTAAATTTCGCACTCGTGAAACATGATCCTCGATCAGTGATCAGTCGTGTGGGTGCGCCAAAGTAACTAAAATGTTCTTTAAATGCTCGAATAGCTGTTGCAGTTTTTGTATCTCTAACTGCTTTAATACTAACAAATTTTGTGAATGCGTCTATTATTACTAATATGTAAGTGTTGCCTCTCCTGGAACGAACGAATGGTCCTAAATGGTCTGCGTGTAGTGTGTGGAATGGTATCTCCAACTTTGGTATTGGATGGAGCATACCTTCTTTACAACCACCGGGTCTCTTATGATGTGCACATTGAAGACATGCCTCTACGTACTTTTTAACAAAACGTCGCATTTTGGGAAACCAAAATAGGCCTCGAATCCTACTCAGCGTTTTGTCATATCCAAAATGTCCCACATCATCGTGATTCATGCGCAGGACCTGCCACCTTACCGATTTTGGAACTACCCAACGTATTCCGTCTTCAACAATCTTGTACACGTAATTGCCTTTCAGCTGATAGTTTTTGTGCACATCAGCAGCAAGTTTTGTATTTTTATCCTGTAATATCTCTTTGATCCTAATTATTTCGTTATCATTACTTTGAACTGTCGATATCCAGTCCTTTACATCAACTTGCAAAATGTCGATTACGTGTGAATCATCGTCTGGACTAGGTTCAGTCACAGGGGCACGACTGAGAGCATCCACATGCGCCATCTGAGTACCAGGTCGGTACTCGATCTCACAGTCGTATTCCTGGAACTGCACCCACCACCTGGATATACGTGGTATAAGATCTCTCTTGGTGAGAGTGGTTCGCAGCGCATTACAGTCAGTAACTATTTTGAAAAAAATACCTAAAAGGTATACACGGAACTTGCTCAATGATGATATCACGGCTAAAGTTTCAAGTTCGAACGAGTGCATCTTCTGTTCGTATGGTGTTGTTTTCCGACTGTAATACGCCACGGGCCTAATCAAACCATCTGTTTGACATTGCATCAAAATACCTGCTACCCCATATTTTGACGCGTCTGTATGAAGCTCTGTCTCTAATCGGGCATCGTATAGAGCAAGAATCGGGCGTTCAATTAATTTTTCTTTTAACGTTTCAAACGCTCTCATATGCTCTTCCTCCCACCTCCATTCAAAATTGGACTTTAGAAGGTCAGTAAGCGAACGAGCTATAAGCGCAAAACCTTTCACAAAACGTCTGAAAAAGCTTGTTAAACCTAGGAAACGTCTCAAATCGTGTACGTTTTCTGGTTTTGGAAACTTTGATATTGCCTCAGTTTTCTTTAAGCCAGGGCGAATACCTTCGCTATTCACTCGAAATCCAAGAAAATCAATTTCTGTGTAAAAGAAATGACACTTCTTGAGCTTAAGGGTCAACCCAGCGTCTCGCATAAGGCCAAGAACTTCTGTTGGATTTCGTATGTTGGTATGTCCGACTTTAATCTGTTGTCGTGTCTATACTCGCGATTCCTATACCTACATCATCCCTTTCCAACATGCGCACTGATATATCGCTTCGTCCTTGTCACATACACGACGTGTGCGCAACGCTCGCCCCATCTGGCGAGAGTAAAGTGTTGTTGAATTCTCACCCCGCGTGCGTGTA
This sequence comes from Epinotia brunnichana, assembly GCA_963854355.1. Classification (NCBI taxonomy): domain Eukaryota; kingdom Metazoa; phylum Arthropoda; class Insecta; order Lepidoptera; family Tortricidae; genus Epinotia; species Epinotia brunnichana. The sequence goes on from OY977943.1 coordinate 31,590,976, forward strand.
ACATCCTCCGCTGATAAAAGACATTAAATCTTATTAAATCCGCCGCAAATCTCTGTACATCGTTTGAAAACTATATATGCTGTCAGCTCAGCATTAAAAGGTGTTCGACTGTTCGTGAAGTGAAGGTGTTTTTGGACAATTTGGGATTGCGCTGCGCGCCCCACACGAGCACATGGTGTGCCACGAAACGCTAGCGTGAAGGAGGAGTTCACCCAAATCACAAGTAAGTGCGCATGGCTCCTATAACCTTCTGTTAGCTGATTCATCCACCTGTTCCGATTTCCAAAGGCAGCTAACTTTCCTGCACAATTTCGCATCAAGTAGCTACGACAATAGACCACACGGTTGGATACCTACATACAGTCCACTAACGCGCTAATCTCTGAAAAGGGAAACTAAAAAGCGCACCGCAAATTAAAACACCCTTGCAGGGCGTGATCAAAATTCAATTCTGTACGCCCCAAGTTTTGGTCACTAACGATCCGGATAATTATATTTCATTCCCAACCTAGGATTTATATCTATTTAAAGTAGCTCCTTGACATTATATTATATAATTTACCCATAGATACGTAAAATCTACGTACTTCGCATCATATCTTCGTATCATTATTCTAAAGATACTAACATTTCAGCAACGCAATTAACGATTCTTAGTTTTCAATTGATGTACACGTCACAAATACATGCTATTGTTCTCACTGGCTCGGGAGCGCTGACCGGTTTCGTTCATATCTACCCGCTTTTATTTCGTTCTAATCTTTTCTCGAACTACCGCGTGCCGCGCGCTCCGATCTGTGCCGTCTATACCTACACGGTCATCGCTTAACCTACTTTGTAGACGGATAGTTAAACCGCCTTATTCTCACAAACTGTTTCTTTTTTGTAACACATTTCCTTTGTATACTTTTATTTCCCGCGATTCGTGTTACATACCTACATCTATTTTAACCGCACTTCTATTTCCGCGACTTTTGTCAAACAGTTAGGTATTATTACCGCTTTTTCCCGCGACTTGTGTTTACGAGTAGGTACTCACATTTATTTAACCGCACTTTTATTTCCGCGACTTTTGTCAAACATTTATTATTACCGCTTTTTCCCGCGACTTGTGTTTACGAGTAGGTACTCACAGTTATTTAACCGCACCGTTATTCCCGTAAATCGTGTTTACGGACATTTATTTGAACCGCATTTTAATTCCCGCAAATCGTGTTTACTTATATTTTATTTGTGTGGGCTAAGTTTTATAGTCACACTCAACGCGCAACACCATGCCACCGAAAAAAGACCCTAAAGACGAGGCGGCTAGGGACCCCGTCCAGAATGAACTAGTTATTTTAGAAGCTAAGCGCAGTGCCTTCTTCGCCCGCTTACAAACCATATACAAATTGTCGGTTAAGGCGTACGAAGACGAAATTCAACGTAAAACGTTCTTAAATAGCGTATCAAATCTAGACCAATTGCGATCAGATTTTGAGCGTGTTTTAGACTCGTACAATGAATGCGTTTTACGATTAACGCCTGATGCAACCGCTAATTATCAGTCCTGGATCGCGTTTGAGGATATGTATTGTCAAATCAAACGCATTCAGTCTGAAATCGAAAGTTCGCCAGAGTCTCAGCGGCCTTTGCAATCCGCTCTAAAGCAAAATCTCCCGCCTATGCAGCTAATGGAATTTAATGGCGACCTTCGTAATTGGCCATTATTCTATGAACAATTTAAAAGTGTGATTCATAACAACTCACGCTTAACAGATAGCGAACGCATTCAGTTCCTAGTAGGTAAACTGACTGATAAGGCTAGGTCGGTATGCGCGGGGCTGCCAGCCACAGGGGAAAACTATCCCATAATTTGGCAAGCGCTGGTTGATAAATATGAAGACAAACGCGCCATGGCAGCCGGCTATATCAATCAGCTGTTAGACTTTAAACCCATAGCGAATGGGTCCGCTTCTAATTTGGAGTATTTTCTATGTAATTTCGACGCCTCCGTTAAGGCGTTTAAAGCGCTTAAATTACAAGATTTAGCGGATTTTTTGTTCTTGCATATCGCATTACAAAAACTAGATCCCGAATCGATAAAATTATTTGAGATGTTTTATCGCAAGGAAACGTGTCCTTCGTACAAAAATCTTATTGATTTCGTCAAAGAACAATCCAGGGTTGCATCGCATTCGACAACAAAACAAACATTTTCACAATCACAACCGAGATCTAATAACAATAAAAATATACCGCTACCAAAAAACAATTCGACGAAAACATTCGTTAATACGCAAACGCCCGCGATTGATTCTTGTTTGTTGTGTAAAACTAATAAACACGAACACTTATATCAGTGTGCCGCTTTTACAAAAATGTCCCCGTACGAAAGATTTAATTTTGTAAAAACTAATTCCGTGTGTAACAATTGCCTTAGTTATAAACACAAATTTTCCGCTTGTATGTCACACAGAACGTGTAGTATATGTAATGCACAGCACCACACGTTATTACATTTTAATCCGCCGCATAAACAAACTTATTTACCTAACTCGCATCAAACCAGTACCAACACTTTTGTTGACAAGGCGAATTCCACACCGCGGCCTAGCAGTAGTAACGGGGTGGCAAGCAATTTGCAATCTTATCACCCGGCCGATAGGGTTGATAATGGTTTGAGGCATGACTTAACGTTGAATCATTTGTCGGCTCGGAGTGCAAATGATGATGATAACTTGAGAACGCTTATGCATAAAACAACCTTATTAGGGACCGCAAAAATTCGACTTTATGACGCAAGCGGTAAGGTTCATTATGCAAGGATTCTGGTCGATCCTGGAAGCCAATCTGATTATATAACACTCGAGTGTTGTAATCGATTAGCGCTGCCGATTTCGAAACAGAATCGTTTTGCCAGGGTTCAAGGTATTGGGGGTTCGTCCCAAAAAATACTTGGGATGTCAATAGTGCAATTTAGTTCCCGATTCGACAGTAATGGCGATAACTCTTACACTATTCAGCCTCTGGTGGTGGAATCCATTACGTCACACTTGCCTGACTCGCCTATCGACATATCTTTGTTTGATTGTTTTAAGAATATACCTCTGGCCGATGATTGTTTTAATGAGCCCGGGCCCATTGATATGCTTATAGGAGCAAATTTATTCTGTGACATCTTACTTTCTGACAAAGTCCGAAGTGCCGGCTTGCCTTCGGCTTTGGAAACCACCCTGGGTTACGTCATAATGGGGGACGTCACTGTGACGACACCTCCGCGCGCGACTCGTGCTCTCTGTGCGTTTACGCACGAACCGCTTAACCAAACTTTGGAAAAGTTTTGGAACTTGGAGGAAGTACCCTCAAAGAAATTTCTAAGTCCCGATGACAAGGAATGTGAACAAATATTTACCGCAACGACGACGCGTAACGATAATGGTTCTTACGCAGTCGATCTTCCCTTCAAGCAAACGCCAGATAATCTGGGCAATTCTTTTGTAACCGCTAAAAGAAGATTTTCGATGCTCGAAAATAAATTCTTAAAATACCCGCAACTCCGCGACAAATATGATGACGTCATTCGGAATTACCTGGATAAGGGGATTATTTCTTTGGTTCCGCCCGAAGAGTCCTCTACGCCAGGGTTTTGTATACCTCACCACCCGGTCATCCGGAACGACAAATCCGCGACAAAAATCCGCCAAGTTCTGGACGGTAGCTGCAAATCAGACAGTGGACTGTCATTAAACGACATCCTACATACTGGCTGTAATTTGCAAGCAGACATTTTTCACATTCTTTTTTTTGCTGACGTCCGCCAAATGTACTTATGCATAGAAGTACATCCGCACCACCGCTCTTTTCAACGATTTTTGTATCGCTTTTCGCCTGAAGTACCTTTGGAGATGTATAATTTCAACCGGGTCTGTATTGGACTCCGGTCTTCGCCATTCCTCGCGCTTCGCACGCTCCGCCAGCTCGCTAGTGACAAACGCGAGAAATTCCCGCACGCTGCCGCCGTTCTCGAAGGGGACGTTTACATGGATGATCTAGCTTCCTCTGCTTCTTCGTCCGAGGAAGCAGTTGCGATAGCGAATCAACTAATCAGTCTCTTCGAGGCTGGCGGGTTTGATCTGGTCAAATGGACTAGCAACTCTCCGCAGTTGCTAGAGCACATTCCCATATCTCACCGCCAGTCGGAAGACGTCTCCTTCGGTGACGGCGACACTTTGAAGATTCTTGGTCTTCGACGGCTTCCCGCTTCGGATGAATTTGTCTTTGACGTTTCTCCTCCGCAACTCAGTGGCACGAAACGTTCTATTCTTTCAGCTACTGCTCGTTTGTATGACGTGCTGGCACTCGTCGGCCCTGTCATACCTTATTCCAAGTTTCCTTTAAAGGAACTATGGCTCTTAAGGATGGATTGGGACGATTTGCCACCACCGCACATATCGCATTTATGGGAGCAGTTCATCAGTGAGCTTCCACTGATTTCAGCTCTTAAATTTCCGCGTCAATTCGGTGTCGAGCTTGACGATGTTTTGTCTCAGCGTCATCCAATTGCGGATACGTTTGCATTTTCTGACTCTGAAGTTGTCTTATGTTGGGTGCACTCTTCACCTCACAGATTCTCAACTTTTGTAGCGAATCGCATTGCTCAATATCAAAATAATTTTGCAGCTTCTAAAGCTTACCTAAATGAGCTTCACACGTTTCTTCAGTCTGATCCGTATTATACGCATTTCAAGGAAGAACTTGCAAAAAGTCGAATTACTTGGCGTATGAGCCCCCCAAACTCGCCTCATTTTGGAGGCATTTGGGGAGGTAACATTAAATGCTTTAAAACTCATCTTCATCGTGTTCAAATCCTGACATACAAAAAATTACTTACCGTGCTTACTCAGATCGAAGCAATTCTTAATAGCCGCCCTCTTTATATACTAAGTTCTGACCCGTCAGAACCCACCGCGCTAACGCCAGCTCATTTCATGTCAACCTCGCCGTTGCCGCGTTTGCCCGCCGCCGACTTAAGCCAGGAGCGACCGAATCAATTAACTCGTTTTTCAATGCTAGACTCGCTTGTCCAATCATTCTGGAAACGGTTCCGAGTTGAGTATCTTCACAACTTACAAAGCAGAGAGAAATGGAATACTCCAGACAAGCCGATAGCGGTGGGAACAATAGTTTTAATAAACGTTGCTAACGCGCCACCCTTGCAGTGGCCGCTCGGAATAATAACTCGTGTATTCCCTGGGCGAGACGGTGTTGTCCGCGTTGCTGAAGTGCGGACCCGCAACGGTACGCTCGAGCGACCGATCGTTCGGCTGTGCCCGCTGCCTACGCAGTAGGGTTGCCACCACATACATATCTATGTATACATATATATATTTTAAGTTACCATAAATAGTAATTCTTTTAGTATAATTACCTAATGATAGGTAAATTGTACACTTCGCTTGTTTTTAGTTATATGGTGCGATATCATCTTTTCCTATGTACATCCATATGTATATAATTATTATTTTTCTCTTTGAAGGGAACCCTTCAAGCCGGGGGAGATGTTGGATTTCGTATGTTGGTATGTCCGACTTTAATCTGTTGTCGTGTCTATACTCGCGATTCCTATACCTACATCATCCCTTTCCAACATGCGCACTGATATATCGCTTCGTCCTTGTCACATACACGACGTGTGCGCAACGCTCGCCCCATCTGGCGAGAGTAAAGTGTTGTTGAATTCTCACCCCGCGTGCGTGTAACATCCTCCGCTGATAAAAGACATTAAATCTTATTAAATCCGCCGCAAATCTCTGTACATCGTTTGAAAACTATATATGCTGTCAGCTCAGCATTAAAAGGTGTTCGACTGTTCGTGAAGTGAAGGTGTTTTTGGACAATTTGGGATTGCGCTGCGCGCCCCACACGAGCACATGGTGTGCCACGAAACGCTAGCGTGAAGGAGGAGTTCACCCAAATCACAAGTAAGTGCGCATGGCTCCTATAACCTTCTGTTAGCTGATTCATCCACCTGTTCCGATTTCCAAAGGCAGCTAACTTTCCTGCACAATTTCGCATCAAGTAGCTACGACAATAGACCACACGGTTGGATACCTATATACAGTCCACTAACGCGCTAATCTCTGAAAAGGGAAACTAAAAAGCGCACCGCAAATTAAAACACCCTTGCAGGGCGTGATCAAAATTCAATTCTGTACGCCCCAACTTCTTCTAAGCGACATAGACCCTCATCGAAAGTGTGAGCTGGAATCAACACGTCATCCATGTACACTAGCGCATACTTAAGCTTTGCCTCGGTAAGTATTTTGTTCATAGTGCGTTGGAACACTGATGGAGCGTTTGCTAAGCCAAAAGGCATGCGTTTAAATTGATATTGACCATCAGGGGTGACAAACGAACTTTTTTCCTGAGATTTCTCTGCAATGGGTATCTGATAATAGCCGGAAGCTAAGTCCAGCGTAATAAAAATTGAATGGCCTGCCAACATGTCAAGCTGATCGTCGATCAGTGGTAAAGGATAATGCTCTTTTTTTGTTTTTCGATTTAGCGCGCGGTAGTCCACGCAAAGCCTCTGTTCACCCGTTTTTTTCTTGACAAGGAGAATAGGACTTGCGTAAGGAGAAATTGATTCGCTGATAATATCCGCATCGAGCATTTCCTGTACCATTGATCGAACGCGTTCCCTTTCTACATATGAAAGCCTATAGGGACGGTATACAACGGGCTTATCGTCCGTCAATTCTATTTCCATCTGAGTCACATTAGTGAGGCCGAGATCTTTTAAGTTATTTGAGAAACATGATTCGTACGTTTTCAATAATGTTTTAAGCCGACTCAGTTCATTTTCCGTTAATTGCTGTCCATAATTAAAACTATTATCTGTATCAGAGTCATCCAGATTTAATACGTTAACATCCAATGTATTGTTGGTACGTAAAGCGCGAGTAATCAATGACCCGGCTTCTAAACGAATAGTATTGTGTGAAACATTAATTAATATTAACACGCCACGTCCCTCCTTAATACTATATTCACCCGCCATCAAATAGAATTGACTGTCCGGTAAACCGCGTAATGTGCCGTGCACATAAGCCATACCAGAATACTGCAAATCGCATTTAATTGGTGCCACGATTGTGTCGTGTGGATGAACCACGGTGTCCGTTTGTAAAGTTAAGTTTAGTTTAGTTTGATAATCATGTTCGAAAACTAATGACTCCCATGTTTTAGTAATAATTATTCCCGGTTTTTCCGTAAAAGTGTGTCCGATCAGAATAGGATACTTAATAACACTATCCTCTACTATAAGCACCTCTACTTGCTCTGAAATTCCTTGTATTTCAATGACGACGTTAACTAATCCAATCGGTAATACGATATTACCTCCAATACCTCGTAAAGAAGGTAAATTATTGGTTACCCACGTAAGACCCAATTTCAATGCCTCGCCAAAACGTAAAAGTGTACATTGGCTTCCTAAATCCACGTACCCATTGATCAAACTTCCATTTATTTTTAAATCTATCCTATATTTATTATCGTCAATACTACCCGAATTCAACTGCATCACATTTTTTTCGGTTACACTGGTACTATTTTTGTTAGTGGGACCATTACTTTGTTTATCACAGTTACTATTTGTATGTCCTAAGCGATGACAAATTGTACATTTTAGTATTTTCTTCGTACACTTAAAACTGTAGTGGCCAGGTTCATTACAATTGTAGCAAATTGGGGATGTAGTTGCACCGGTTTGTGGCTTGGTTATTTTATGGGTCGCTTGCGGATTGGTGCTTGGGGCATTAAACTTTTTGTCCTGATTATTCCTAAATTGATCACGTGACTGTTGCCTTATAGATTGAAAATATTCTAGGACCTGTTCAGGTTCTTGGCACTTAAGGGCTTTTGCCCCGAGCCTTAAAGAACGGTCTTCTATCCCGTACAACAAACAATCAACGGCGCGTTTACCTGTTATTTCACATCGATGCAGCAAATTAATTTTCTCATAGTAATATAACTCTAACGATTCATTATATCTTACTCTCTTGGACAACATTTCGGTTAAAAGTTCAGCATAATCATCACTACTTGGAAATGAATCAGTAAGTTTATTCTTCCACTCGGGCCACGAAAACGACATAGTGGGAAGAGCCTGATACCAGGTGCGAGCAACGCCAGACAACTTTGGCAAAGCATAGTGTATTATTTGATCGTCCTCCCATTTATACAATTTTGCACATTCTTCAACCTTTTTCAGCCAAATGTGTATTGTTTGGCCCTTTACCATTGGATCAAATTCAGGTATAACATTACCCAGGACCGGGAACTTATTCCCTTCTGGCCGCTTATTTACTAACGACTTAACTAAATCGGACAACAATTTTACAACATTATTACCTGATTCAGTGTCCAAATTACTTACATGGCCTTGCTGCGATGCCACACTGTATCTATCTTTCGACCTACTCCTTGTTCCACCAATGTGATGCCTCCGGCCACTGCTATGTCTCGAGTGCCGCTGCCGCCGCTCCCGTGACCTGCTATTCCGTCCACCATCACGCGTTGACGGCTGACGGCGATGGCTTCGGCTTCTTTCGTGAGGCCGAGAATGATGCCGGCGACGTTCACGCGATCTACTTTTCCGTCCGTCACGAAGATTCGGTTCATCATAGTCGTCAAATCGATATGAATGTACACTACGATCACAGCGACCATTTCTTGTAGAATGCTTGTCTAAACTCGGCGTACGTGTACGTATACTGCGTCTACTCGAACTACCTCGTCTCGTCCGTTTGAACATTAATTTTGACCGACTTTTGTTGCTTCGATCAGTATGTTTTCTTTTACGTGATCGTGATCTCCTTTCTTTGTTTTTACCCATTGCTTTCACCGGTACGTTTCTTCCAAACAATATTACATATATTTTCGTCTTTTCCGAGCGTAATGCGCGTAGATTTTGAATCCCCACTTCTGAAATGTAGAGTCCGTCCCAACTATTTCAAGAATTAAAACCCTCTTTTATTGAATAAACTGGTTTATTGACCAAAACAATTGAAATACAAAATAGCAATCCCCTTTTACCACCGAACCATCTCCCCGCTATGTTTCTCAACTTTTTTAATACATGCCGACTGCCATAGATACTTAAATCTGTCAATATACCGCCGGGTACACATCACCTGATACAATCAGCATAAAGGCTGGTATATACGTATGTATACGCTACCATAAGGCTTACAATATATATACAAATATGGCTCGTGTAATAGTATAGGATATTATCAATTAAATAGTTACCTAGAGGCAAAATCCATCAAAAATCAGACATCAAAAATATATAACTTATAGCTCCTGAAAAGTCGGAATAAATATTAATAAATGTTTTAATCTTTATTTTGGTTAATTTATATGTATATTTATTTAAGCTTTATTTATACTATATTGTTAGTGTTAGTACATATTAACAAAATCTTAAAGTTGTGTTATTATATGTTTTATACAATTTTTTCTTTATATCCATATTTATGTCTATATACTATATAGCTGTTGCCCGCGACTTCGTCCGCGTAGAACTTGTTACCGCCTTAGAAAAAATATTGCAAACCAACGTCTACCATCTTAAGCGATGATTTCCGAGGCAAAAACTATTCTATATCCTTCGAAGGGTCTTAAATTATCTCTATACCAAATTTCATCTAGGTACGTACATGGGTTTTATCCAAACTTTCACCCCCTATTTCATCCCCTTAGGGAATGATTTTCGGAATAAAAACTATCTAATGTCATTCTTTGGGACTCAAACTACCTTTATACCAAATTTCATCTAAACGGGATCCATCCAAATTTTCACCCCCCATTTCACCCCCTTAGGAAGTGACTTCCGTAATTAAAACTATCCTTTGTCCTTTCCCAAGACTCAAACTATCTCTATACCAAATTGTATTAAAATGGGTTCCATCCGAATTTTCACCCCCCATTTCACCCCCTTAGGAAGTGACTTCCGTAATTAAAACTATCCTTTGTCCTTTCCCAAGACTCAAACTATCTCTATACCAAATTGTATTAAAATGGGTTCCATCCGAATTTTCACCCCTAATTTCACCCCCTTAGGGGACTTAACCTATATCTACACCAAATTTCATCAAAATAGATTACATCCAAATTTTCACCCCCCCCCTTTCACCCCCTTAGGGGATAATTTTTTTATACTAAATTTTCTATACATATACCAAATTTCATCTAAATCGGTGCAGCGGTTTAAGTAGCTTTATACAAATTTCCACCCCCAATTTCAGCTCTATGAAAAACTACCCTTTGTCCTTCCTCAGGGCTCAAACTATCTGTATACCAAATTTCATCTAAATCGGTTCAGCGGTTTAGGCGTGAAGAGGTAACAGACAGACAGACAGACACACTTTCGCATTTATAATATTAGTATGGAAGTATGGATAGTGGGGCAGACTGCCGGAACAAATTGCCGTAAATGTGGACACACCGGACAAAAGCACCAAATTTTTTTCAGGTACTAATTAGGTACATAGCTTTAAGTTTTTGATAGGAACCAGCTCCTCCGACGGCCATCTTTTTTTTTATGGGGGTCATTTTGAATTATGCTACTAATTGGTGCTTTTGTCCGGTGTGTCCACATTTACGGCAATTTGTTCCGGCAGTCTGCCCCACTATATAGTATATAGACATAAATATAGATATAAAGAAAAAATTGTATAAAACATATAATAACACAAAATGACCCCTATAAAAAAAACGATGGCCGTCGGAGGAGCTGATTCCTATCAAAACCTTAAAGCTACTTACCTAACTAGTACCTGAAAAAAAATCGGTGCTTTTGTGCAGCGTGTAGTCCACATTATCACCTGAAACTGCCCTACTATTCAGTTGTCTCTCAAGCATGGCGTCAAGCACTTTGGACGCAGTTGTAGCTAATGATATCGGCCGGTAGTTGCATTTGTCTGAAACATCCCCAGTTTTATTCTTAGTTATATTAATAATAACTAAAATATTTTAAAATGTCGTTGTTTTACATTGACTTACTATTACTACGTATAGACTGGCAACCCAGAACATTTTTCTTGACGTTTTCCAATCAGGCCGCCATCTTAAAAATCAAAGAGTATGTGAACGTGCAGTAGATGCGGCATTTTTCTGAGTTTAGATTTAGATAAAGCTACAGCGTGGTTTAATATATTCATATAAAAAAAACTACTTATTTATTTAAAAACGAATCACATCATCGACATTTGATATTTGTAATTTTTTTATACTGGATATCTGTATACTTCCCGAGGATGCACTGTGTTGTTTGTGTTGAAGCAGTTGGAAATTAAAATGGATGGCGGCTAATTTTTATTATTCTTCTTATTGCCAATGGGTTCATATTCGGAGACCATACTCGCTTTGCGGACATTATTTATATAAGAGAATTGGTCTAGGATTTAAATGAGTTGAACTTAAAATCTAAATAGCAACTGAACGCTGTCAATTCATAAAAACGATTAAATAAATAAAAACAAATGGTTGCTGCTAATTTGGAGCTTAAATGCTGATAATTAAAGGGTCAAATAGTCAGTTTATTAAGTTTAATGTTTCATTAGCAAGGCTTATACTTAGCTAACAGGGAGAAAATACTATTAGGATTTTGTCACTTCTACAGTTTTTAATCTTTGAAATAATGGCCGACAGTATTGCGCGCATCTTATAAATTACAACAAAATTTAATAATTGAATATTATGAAAAATATCCGTGAATGTACCGATGAAAAGTGATTACCGTATTTTTACTATTGTTGTGGTGTTGTTGGTGCAATAGCGCAATGCACAAGAAGGCATTTTTAAAAGTTTTAAGTCAATCTGCTCCCGAAACGACCGCCATCAGTGCTCGCCACAGACTAAACCAACATACGCTCATGAGCGTATGTTGACATGCGCAAACTTATGCTAGGTGATGTCTACTCTAGTAATATAACTCAATGTTGTTTTATTTACAAATTTGTCACAGGAAATATAGTGTGGAGAAGTAGGAGAGTGTGTGTAGTGTGAGTGTAGGAGAGGGAAGGATGCAAGTAGCACTTTACTTCAGGGCTTCTTCAGGCTGATCGTAAGTCCAGTACAACAACAGGTCCCGAATTTGTTTCTTAGCCGCGCAAGTCGACAGAGTTTTATGTCACAAAATTAAACCATGTGATTATACTAGATACGGGGAAAACAAATATTTTAAAGCGTTTTGCAAATGTAGTTTTTGCAGCAGGTATGGGAAACTTAAATACTCTTTTCTTTAGCAGAATAGGATAGGACGGAAGTTCCAGAATTGTCTTGTGAGTGAAGATGGAGGCTCGACACAAGAATAATTTGCGCACGCTTAAAACTTCAGCTTCCTTATAAAGGTCTACAGTAGGATAGCGCCGGAGTCTACCAAGGGCCACCTTTAAAACTGCTCTTTGTGCTCTTTCTAAGATTATCAGTAAATATTTACCACAGCCACCCCAAACTAGAATACAGTAATCTAGGATGGACTGACACAGAGCAAGATAAATTAGTCTTAACAACTTTTGATCCGTACAATTTATTAATAGTTTCATTGTATATATATATATATATATATATATATATATTTGCGTACTCTAGCAGATGCTGCAATATGCTTCTTAAAGTTAAGATTATCGTCTAATAGTACAAATACAAATTATTTATTTCGGACTATAAAATCCATAGTGTTAGTGGTTACAAACTTAGAGCTATGGTTAATGTTTTATAATTATGCTAAACTAAAATTAAAGACGCCTGGGCACCGGTATTACAGGCGCCTGCAGTTGCACATAACGCTGAAGCAGTGGCGAGTTCCAGCGGTGGGCTAGCATGCTCGATCAGGATACTATTTGTTATGTTTGTATTAATATAACACCTAAATACTTTAAAGAATTAACTCTGCCGATACATGCGCAATTACATCCCGAGTTATCAGTGATAAAGGGAGGAGCACAGTTTTATCATCGTTGTCATACTTTTATCCCTTATTTCAAGTATTTCAACTAAAGCGATCATAATAATCATTATGGACACGCAATCGATTTGAAATGTTTAAAATTCGAATGAAATCTACAGATGGACGGTCTGCTAGCAACCGATGACGATACCCTTGAGTTCCCATGCATCGTGTTAACCGCTCTCGACGCGCTCAGCGCGCGCGCCGATCTGAACGGCTCGGCGACTGTGGCCACGGCTCGGCGCAACGTGGCCGTCGTCATGGCGGACTCGGCGCCCGGGCAGCCCGTGCGCGGGTTTAGGATAGCAGCTGGTGGGGATGGATTCACTGACGGAGGTCTTGAGATTCTACAAGGTACATATCCTGGCTAGACCATCCAGATGTAACATGAAAGGTATTGCACCGTCTTGACTATACACACTCGGCGACCTGAACGGCGGTGGCAGTACGGCTGCCCCATACAGAAAACAAGTAACTCACTTTTTTTCTACTTTCTTTTTTTTGGATATTTGGATAAAGGGCATAAAACGCATCGAAAAAAATCTTTTAAGCCTTATATTTTCCAAATTATTAATAATGTTAAAATCCAAGTATCTTTTTTTGGGCACTAATTCTACGCTGAAAACAAGTATCTCGACGATTCTACGCTAAAAACAAGTAACTCAAGACAATACTTGGAAATCAAATGGGTTTGAAAGATACTTGGTTTCACCGTTGGTAAGAAGTTTGTAAACAACGTTGAAATTTATCTAAAACCAAGTATATATTGATGAAAGTCATATAAATATTGATGGTATTCCCAAACGTACAGTATAGAACCGAATTTATTTTATTTTAATTATTATGTTGTTTAGTGGAACGGCTGTGCATGTTTTACGAGTATTATTGTAGAGACAATGAATATCTCTTCATCAACAATTGTCAAAAATTGCCCTACTTTATACACAATCTGACTTTAAGGCGAAAATAATCTCCACTTATAATCTCCACTTATAATAAATCTCTAAATTAAAAAAAGAATCAGCCAGTTTGAAACTAAGCTTTGTGTGGTACGAATGTTCTCAGCATCCCATGAACGGAAAAATATGAAACATTTTATATAGGTACATTATTATTCTAGCTGCAACTTAGGATAGTTTTTATCCGACTGCGACAATTAATTAATTTTCCGAAATATACGACTTCATTTAATAATTCATTTATTTTTATTGAAATCAAACGTTGCTCCAACTGTCAGCTATAAGTAACGTCAAAATGGCGGAATTGCTTTGCCTTTCACTTATTTATAATTTAAATCCAGTCTACGATAGACCTTTACGATACACATGCCAAAAGTTAAACCATAATAAAATATTCGATTGTGATATAAGAACTTATATGCGCAAATGTCGCATTATGGCGTAATTTCAAAAAATGTATTAACAAATTTGAACAATATAATTAACACGAATTTGTTTTTTTTGAATGGCAATGGCACGCGTTCTTTGCGCATTCTGCCAAAGTGCCTACGGCGCTACCACGAAAACCGAAACTCGAAGTTCGTATAACTGCATCCCGGTCACTCGAGTAATGTTAGTGCGATAGAGATAGAGATACCCGAATATTTTCGAATTCCGAAGTTCGTGGTTATAGCTCAGAGGGCCTACAGCGAACGGCATTCGAAGTTTTCCCTCTCTGTCGCACTTACGTACGAACTCGTAAGTATGACAGAGAGGGGAAACTTCGAATGCCTTTCGCGGTAGGCCCTCTGGAATCGAAACTACACCCCGTAAGCCGCGTCCGCTGCGCCATGTTTTCGTGGTTTTTAAACGTCAAACATGTTTTGCCAATCAAAACAAAACCCTATTTGTTTGCCGAACCTGACTGAAAACATGTTAGATGTTTAAAAACATGGAAAACATTGGTGCAGCGGACCCGGCTGTAGGTAGACACTAAATAAAATAACCATAATGTATTTTCTCGAAAAAAGGATAATAGAGAAAAAATCAACGCAAGAGGTTAGGTATATGTATACGTAGGTAATCACACTAATCACTAAGTTCCAAAGTTTTATGTTCTGTCCCTTTTTCACAAAACGCACCTTCAAATGAAACGATTGTTTTTTACTATGACGCTCGAGGATCTTGACGTCACAGTCCCCGATCGTTTTCTCACTCTAACAAGCGACATTAAAACGGTTTTGAGATATTTGAATGGGATTTTCGTCATCTTCTATCTATATATACCTACATATAAATGCCCTGACTGACTCACCCACTCACTCATCAACGCACAGCCGAAACTACTGGAGCTAGAGAGTTGAAATTTACACCAGAACTACCTTTTACAACGTAGGCAACGGATAAGAAGAGATTTTTCGAAATTCTACCCCTAAAGGGGTCAAATAGGGGTGCAAAGTTTGTATGGGGGAAACTTAATTTTTTATAGCTAGAGACTTAAAATTTTGTATAAATATTACTTATTAGAATACGAATAAAATACTTTCAACGTTTAGGAAAATTCTGCCCCTAAGGGGGTAAACAAGGGGTGCAAATTTTGTATGGGGGAAACTTTATTATTTTAGCAAGAGACTCCATACGTTGTAGAAAGCTTCCTTATTAGAATACAAATAAAGTACTGCCAGCGTTTTGGAAAATTCAGCCTCTTAGGGGGTTAAAAAGGGTTGCAAAGTTTGTATGAGCGAAACTTCTTTTTGAGATAGAAGCTTAAAAGTTTGTAGAAAGATTACTTATTACAATACAAATAAAAAAAAACAGCGTTTTGGAAAATTCCACCCCTAAGGGTATGAAAAAGGGGTACAATGTTGGTAAAGGGAATTTTTTTGAGCTAGAATCTCAAACCTTTTTAAAAAGATCGCAAGCGACAAACCTTTGCTGAAATATTACTTATTACAATACAAATAAAGAACTTTCAGCGTTTTGGAAAATTCCACCCCTAAGGGTGATTAAAACAGGTGAAAATTTGTATGGAGGAAACTTTTTTTTTGAGCTTGAGACTTGAAATTGTGTAGAAAGATTATTTATTTGTATACAAATATATAGGTAAATTACTTTCAGTGGTTTGAAAATTTCCACCCGCTAAGAGGGGGATAAAGAGGTGCAATGTTTGTGTAGGAAAATTTTTTTTAGGTAGAAACTTAAAACTCTGTAGAAAGATTAAGTACCTACTTATTAAAATACAAAAAAAATACCTACTGCCAGCGTTTTGGAAAATTTCCCCCCTTAAGGGGTTAAAAAGGGGTGCAAGGTTCGTATGGGAAACACTTTTTTTTAGCTAGAGACTAGATTGTTTGTAGAAAAAATACTTACCTATTACAATAAAAAAACCGAGTGTTTTATTTTTAATTTTTCCCTGAAAAGCGTTCAAAGTTTGTATGGAGAGCAAGAAAATTTTAAAGTATGATATTTGTAACTGCGATCTTAGCCTGTTTAGACTACAAAACTTATTTCAGCGTTTTTTTAATTCATCGCCTAAGAAGGTTAAAAGGGGGTTCGAACTTTGTATAGAGAGCAAGACATTTTTAAAGTAAGAAATTTGTAACTACGGTTTCAGACTGTTTACTATGAGGGTTCAGAGAGGGTTCTTAGTTTGTATAGAGAGCAAGAGATTTTGAAAGTAAGAGATTTGTAATAACTTCGGTTTTAGATTGTTTTCTAAAAGTCTAGGTAGAAAATTTATTTCAATGTTTTTTTTTTAATTCATTCCTTCAACAAACATTTAGACGATAACATGTTATACGCGGACGAAGTCGCGGGCAACAGCTAGTAATGAATATGTGTTTAAATGAAGATCATAGGTAAGTTAAAACTAATAAAATGCTTGTAGAATAAATATCGTACTTTGTCATACATTTAAAAAATAATAACTTTACTTATTGAGGACGAAGATTTTGCAAATGCGTGTAGACTAGACTTTTTGGATGGGTATACTATATTTTGTCCCGCGGGTTTGCCTGCGTGCTTTGTAATACGCGGGGGTTAGCTGCGCGGGTGGGTACCACCCGCGCAGCTAACCCCCATATACCCATCCAAAAAGTCTAGTCTACACGCAGGTCAAAGAATTTTTGAAATCGGATAAGTTGTTCCGGAGATTACCCAAAACATACAAACTTCGTCGATAAAAATACAATAATTCTGATACATTTTTAAAGATGAGGGATCCACGTAAAAAACAAGTAATTCGAGAGATACTTGTTTTTACGTGGGGATTTCTTTAAAAATTCGACGTAATTTCTACGCAGAACACATTTTCCATCAATTCTGATTAAACACAACATAAAAAAAAAATATATGGCAAAGATCTAGTTTTACACTACCAAATGCCATTGCATCGTTTATCGATGCTATTTGTGTTTATTAGGTGACAAAAAATTCAAAAAACGTTTTTTCGCTCTCCTGTAAAATTTGCCAAAAGTGAGTTACTTGTTTTGAAAGAAAGAAAGAAAGAAAACATTTATTCGTGGACAAAACAATGGGTGTAAAAAACAAAACACAGAACGTTAAAAATACATGGTCCACGAAAACATGGTTTTCTCCTTTGGGCAGCCGAGTAGTGGCTACGGCGCGGCGCAACGTGGCCAGGGCATGGTAGTCGTGGCGGACTCGGCGTCCGGGAGACCCGGGCGCGAGCTTAGGATACCTAGCAGCCGGTAGGGACGGATTCACTGACGGAGGTATTGAGATTCTACAACGTACTTAATACTCTAACTATCTAGATGTAATATGAAAGGTAGTGCACTATGTTGACTGAGCTATACGGATTTAGATCAAAATTTTTGCATAGAATTTATAATTATAACCTAAAGTACAAACTTACCATATTACCTTTTCCAACTATTCCAGATGACGTGGACCCCAATACCCTAACCAGCGACAATACTGATGCCTTGGTGAATCTACCAGCGTCTTTGGCTACGTCATCACGCCGTATCAGCTTCGTTGTGTTCCGATCTGACCGGGCGTTTGCCCGCCACGGCCGCAAACAGTATGTCGTCAACAGCAAGGTCATTAGCGTTAATGTGGAGAACTTTACGCAGATGGAAGAAGGAGAGGTAAGAAATCGGAACAGCATCAGCTTTTTGTGGTGTTTAGGTCATGAGGTCATCAGGTATTTTCAAAACGCTAACTAGTAGCGTTTCGAAAATATACATTTTGGAAATTATATATTTTTTTGATCAGCCATTTTCCTGTGTCTGCACTGCCACGATTGGATACTAAATGTCCATAATAGGTCGTAGCAATTTAACACAACTGCTGACACAAAAACTAAGAATGGCCCTGGAACTTACTTTAAGTGGATTTATTTAATTGTTAGGTATATACATATATGTATCGAGATATACCAATAACAAGGGTGGACCTTGAACGCCACTAAATGGAAGGGGGCCGTATGGCTCAAGGAATCGAGGAAGACCTAATAATATATGGCAAGACGAAATAGTCTCAGTTGCAGGCAAACATTGGTTAAAAACCGCCCGAGACAGACCGACTTGGCATGCCTTGGAGGAGGCTTTTACCCGCAAGGAAGCCTGTGGTATCACCCTGCACGCTTACGACGGGGGGGTTTTTGCCTCAGTAGTGAGGGCAGCTGCGGCTGTTGCCGAGGGGCGTCGTGGTGAAATGTTCGCGATCCCATGACGCCCCTACTACACGGCAGAGAGGGCATACCTTGGTGGTTTTTGACGGTAGTCCGGGGGGTTCCCGGGAGCCCGTCATACCCATCCTAGTTCCTGGGCTAGGTGGAATGCGTAAAGGCATTTCCCCAAGTAAAAAAAAAAAAGGCTTTTACCCGCGAGATTCAGCAATCTTTTAAATTTATTTGAATGTTTTTTAGTCTCTAATGCTGTAGGTGATGGAATTTATAATTTTTTATTTTTATTTATTTTATTTTATATCATCATCCTCCTAGCGTTATTATTCCCGGTTGTGCCCCTAAAGGAGCCCGGGGTCCGCTTTGACACATTTTATATACATATATTAATTTCGCTGGGGCATTTGATTCTTATGCTGGATTCGTTCAAACAGGAATAAGGACTTTACCTGTGATTAGTCGTCATATCGTCTACTTACCTTTCTTCTTTGAAGAGATTGACATGGTTTCGCGTTTTGTGCTAATATGTAACTCTATGTTTTACAGGTAATCGACATCCACTTGAAACCTTCAACTTACGAACCGGCCCGCAACATGTCCCGCACGTGTGCCTACTGGCACTTCACTGAGAACAACACCGGCTACTGGTCTCAAGATGGCTGCACCTTCATCAAGTCTCCAACCGGCTTGCTGGATACCTGTCGCTGCACCCATCTCACCCACTTCGCTGAGATCCTCATCCCAAAACTAGTGTTTTCAGAAGAGAATGAAACCGCCCTAGAAGTAATATCATTAATAGGGTGCTTTTTATCACTTTTTGGACTGCTTGTCATTGGTCTCACAGCCATCATGTTCCAATCGTGGAGAAACGATTTCAATAACAAGATCTGGATACAACTGACCTTAGCCCTACTGATAAATGTTGTCAGTTTTCTCACTATTGTGTTCTCCAAATTCGAAGATTACAATATAGTCTGTATGTTGGTGGGAATTCTTTTACATTATGCTGTCTTGGCGTCGTTTTGTTGGATGTTAGTTGCAGCAGTTATTACTTATAGGAAATTAGTTTTAGTGTTCGAAAGGAACCCTAGGCATAGATTGTTGAAAGCCTCTGTTTTCTCTTGGTTCGTTCCTTTAGTGATAGTTGCTACGCTTCTGGCTGTAGCCCCACAATCATACACGAAAAGGTTTGAAGGAAATACACCCACGGGAGGCTTTTGTTATCCATCAGGCCTTGGTTTGTGGTTGTCTGTCTTGGTTCCAATTGGCGTAGTAGTAATATCTAATTGGATTATTTATGCTTTAATACTTCGTTCTTTATTTGGAACTAAAAAAATACAAAAACATGGTGATTCGAGCGAGATGCTCCGTCGAGCATCAGTATGTGTTTTACTAGTATTTCTATTTGGATTGCCTTGGGTTTTTGGTTTGTTCGCCTACAATATAGTTGCTGCATACCTTTTTACTCTGACAACAAGCTATCAAGGATTTGTATTATTTGTACTTTTCGTTGTGATAAACACGAAAACAAGGGGCATGTGGTTGAATAAACTACATATAAAGAAGAAGACTAAAGCACCAGTCGGTTCTTCGTTGATTACTAGTAAAAATGCTCATATAAGTAGTGAAGTTGAGGAGGCTCCGTTCATTGAACCCAGTTCTACGAGAACTAACATTACTTCTTTAGTAAGCAATTCAAGTGATGGCAAAGTAACATATAATGCAATGCCTGGTTCTGCAGTTATTGAAGATTCGCATTATAATAGTAAAGACAGTGATATCGATTCATTCTTAACAGCTAAATCACACGAAAATTTTAGTGAAGATGAAATATTTAAAAGTATAGATGGTATAACGGATACATTAGAAGTAAATAATAGAGAGTGGGCTGAATCTGCATCTATTATCAGTACCGATATGAGAAACTCTCCAAATTTTAAGAATATGTCAGAAACAAACAAAGATTTTACTGATTCTGAAGCAATTGAAGATAAGTTAAAGACTGACGATGATGTCTCAAATAGCATCCACAAAGAAAAACTAAAAAACGATGACTTGATAAGTAAGGAAAGCTCAAGCGATCATTCTAGTCAAATTATAGAGAATAACGACGATTCCGTCGACCCAAAAATAACTATATATTATGTACCAACTCAAAGCGCTTCTTTAGTAAGTTGATGCGTGGATACAAAATATGCATCGGGAAAATGTATTATTGGTGGATGTTTGTTTATATGTAGATTGTAGATGTTTAGGTATTTATGAATGATGAATTTATATTTACGACTAAGTTATGTGATTAACAGAATAAAGGTAGTTTTAATTTTAATTTTTACGTTTTATTTGTAATATCTTCGATCTAACAAACAACAAAGCCAGTTGTATATTATTCCTAGAAGTCTATATCTAGAAGTCTAACTAGCGCCGAAAAATGGCCCCACAAAAAGGATGTACTTATAGGCGGGGATTAAAAAGGATGCCTGGCGGCCGTTCAGTTCGAACATGGCCACCTCGTCAAACTGTTAAATAAACCAAACGTTCGGTTTCAATAAATATGCATTGTTGTGCCGTAAAATGGTGTGTGAGTCGTTCGGACAAGCACAACAAAAAAGATGGAATCACTTTTCACAAGTTAATACAGCGATCAACATATTATTTTGATTTTTTGTTATGATCACATTTTGTATAGGGATGGTATTATGCCAACAGACATCATTACTTTTTTTAATAAGTTGGTTTCTATTTTAACCATTGAAAAATGCTTTTAACTCCATCGAACGGGATGTTTTGCTTCGTGAAACTCGGGAGAAGGTGCCTTCCCTTTACCCCTTCCTCTTCCAGGTATACTCCTCTCCGTCAAACCTCTTTTACGGTGAGTCCCTCATACTTTCCCAGGTTGGTGCACAGCAGGGAGACCCACTTGGCCCTCTAGTCTTTAGTCTAGCCATTCAAAAGGTTATATCAGAGTTGCAGTCCCCTATGAATGTGTGGTACCTGGATGATGGCACCCTCGGGGGGAAACCAGAGGTGGTACTGAAAGACCTCATCACCCTCCTTCCTCGATTCAAGGAGCTGGGCCTGGAGATTAATAGTGCCAACTGCGAATTCTTCCCTTGCAGTGCCCAATCCAATCCAATCTGTTCTTTTCACGCTTTGCTTCCCGGCCTTAGGGTGTTATCGGAGCAAACGTTTAATCTTCTGGGGTCTCCTATTTTTCCAGCTGCCACTCCTGATGCCTTTGAAGTAAGGAGGCAGCTCCTCCTGGCAGTGGCGACTAGATTAAAAAATCTTTCGGCTCACGTTGCTCTCACATTGTTGCGGTTTTGTTTCGCAGTGCCCAAGCTCACTTACCTTTTGCGCACTGTGCCGGCTTGGTTGTACCCCGGTGATGTCGATTCATTTGACAGTGTGCTAAAGGACACATAAGAGTCCATCTTGAATGTTTCCCTAAATCAGGACCAATGGGAACTTGCGTCTCTCCCTATCCGGAATGGTGGATTGGGAATTCGGCGTGCGCGTGACATCAGCCTTCCGGCTTTCTTGGCGTCGGCGAGTGGTGTTGTGGGCCTTGTTACTGATATACTATCCATGGAGGGTGACAAGGTAACCATACCACACGCGTCTGATGCTTGGGATGCTTGGGTGGCTCTAAACCCAGGTGCGTGCAGGCCTGAAAAACCCGATCGCCAGCGTTCGTGGGACGATATAGGAGTGAGACAGGCACTGGATTCTCTTGTGGAGGCTGCACAAGGAGTAGATAAGGCTAGACTGAAGGCAGTTTCTAAGCCAGAGTCTGGGGCATGGCTGCATGCGCTTCCCTCTCCACACATGGGCACTCTGCTTGACGACGAATCGATGCGGGTGGCGGTGGCTCTCCGCCTGGGCTGCGATGTATGCGAACCTCATTTATGCATCTGCGGCGCCATGGTGGAGAGCAACGGGCACCACGCCTTGAGTTGCTGTCGCTGTGCGGGGAGATTCTCTCGTCACCATGCCCTCAATGATATTGTCCGGAGGGCGTTAGTCTCGGCCAATATTCCATGTGTGCTGGAGCCTTCAGGCCTGAGCCGGTCCGATGGCAAAAGGCCGGATGGCTTGACCCTGGTGCCATGGCAGAAGGGTAGATGCTTGCTGTGGGACGCCACTTGTGTGAGCACTTTCGCTGACTCGCACCTTGGTCGCACCATTGGGGCAGCAGGAGCTGCTGCCAAGGCGGCTGCGCTTAGAAAGCGGGATAAATACTCCGCATTGGTGAATTATTCATTTGTCCCTCTTGCGGTGGAGACTATGGGATGCTGGTGCTCAGAGGCCATGTTTGTTTGTTGTTTAAAAAAAAAAACGAAATATGGAATGAAGCAGTGCGTTTGAAACGACACGATTCGAAATGGCATGCCAAAAAAGGGATGTTCTTTGTTCTTTACATTTCATCTTGCATTCATTGCAAATAAATGTTTTGGTTATTTCCTCTTTCAAAGATGTGACTGATGCATTTAAATACGATTCTTGCAGCCATCAAATTCTAATAATTAAAAGCGCAATAGAACAGTTTTTAGTGATTCAGCTGCACTCCATTACTAAAAACGATTCCTTGATTTAGTCATCAACAGGCATCGGAGTTTATATCGCACGATAAGACGTTAGCGAGCAATGGAGTCAACATTATCAATAAAATTCAACTTGAATTCATACTCATACTCATTAATTTAATTTTAAAATGCCTTTATAGCGATCGTGATAAAAAATCGGATTCAAATTAACAATAAAATAAATTTTCTATTAGTTTACAGACTGATAGACAGCTTTAACTATTTTAATATACAACTATACATACTCTGATACACAAACTACATCGCTGCGATAGACCTAATGTCATGTATTGACCGATTATTAAATTGAATAGTATGTACAATGTGTCATTCACTGACGATTCCAGACGTGTCAATTATTCACAAGCAGATATTTGATCATCAGAAAATATGGAAAAAGTCACACTCGTAAATTGTATTGCTAATGTTGACTCCATAGCTCGCTAACGTCTTACCTTGCGATAAAAACTCCGATGCTTGGTCATCAAGACAGAAGTTGAATAAAGTAACTTTATTTAGAGGAACTTGAGATTTAGGTCTCATTACTAATCTCGGTAGGTAACGAATTTTTTTTCGTAAACAAACGAAGACTTACTTATTTTGTAATTGGAAATATATCCATATGTAAAAATATAGATAGCAATGTTTGCGTATCTCTGCTCATCCACCGTGTGGCCTACTTGTATTATATTGTAAATAAAAATAAATAATACATAATTTGTTATTTTCCCCCAAAACTCAGCCCTACTTCTTAAAAAAAAATATCACGCGAACGTTATCTTAACTAAGTTGCTATTTTTTTTTTTTTTTTTTTTTTTGGCTGAACGCGGTTTGCGTATTGCCACCGACAAAGCAGGGAAACGTTAGGAAATTAGGTAATATGTTCGAAAAACGGGATTTGAAAGGATAGGATCAGTTTAGAATAGGAGCTAATAAAAAATATAAATAACTAAATACGGATATCATTAAGTAAAATATAAGAGGATATAGAATTAAACACATAAGGATCTTTTGAGGCTAACAAGACAGGGATGGATGTAGGAAAAGGGATTTTAAGTGAGGAGAGGTCATTGTAAAAAGAGACATGGTTGAATAAAGGACATGAAAAGAAAATATGATTCAAGTCTCCAATTTCTCCACATTCACACAAGTTTGACTCCACAATATGTAGTCTGGCGAGATGAGCCGGCGTGCACACATGACCCAGTCTCATTCGTATGATAATACTAGTTCGTATTATAACACTGAGATAAGAAGAAGGTAAAGCAATCAAGTCATGACTAAACTTTTTATAAGGAAATCTGTCCCCAAACGTCACAGCTTCATTGGCCAGGTGATCTGCTTTAACATTACTATCTATTTCACTGTGTCCCGGGACCCAAGCGAAAGATACTGAAAGCCCACGAGTTATGCAATCACTTAATAGTATTCGAGTGTCTATGATTACTGGAAAAATTGTTTTACATTGAAAATGATATTTGACTAATGCCTGTAAGGCACTCATTGAATCGGTTACTATAACTGATTTTTTAAGTTTTGCCGTTCGAATATATTCGACTGCTTTAAGGAGACCGAAACATTCTCCAGTAAACACAGATGATTCAGGTAAGAGTTTTATTTGTTGGAAAATTTTGTACTGAGAATGATAAACCCCAACTCCGACATGGCTAGAAGAAGAATGTTTAGAAGCATCGGTGTATATTGTGTGATAGTCTTTCCAAAAGTTATCCTTCACATGGTTAAAACTTATATTGTTATTAGGAGCATTTTTTGAAATACCTATATTTAAGGCTACGTCAGGAGTGTCAGTTAGAGATTTATACGAAGCACAGAATAAAGGATAAGAAATAGAAGAGTGAGTGGGAGCTTGGATAGAGGTAAACTTTTGGTAGCTATTTATGAGGCATGGAACAGATTTATGTGACCAATAACTGGAAGAAATAATAAGATCAGAAAGTAACTTGAGTTTAGGTATGAAGCGGATGATCAGAAATTTGTAGGGCTCGAAACAGAAATCTATCAGCGAGGTATTGACGACGTAGCTGTAATGGAGGTTCACAACACTCTAGTTGTAAAGCATTAAGTGGGCTAGATTTCATCGCACCTGCAATCAATCTTAAAGCTTTGGACTGAATATTATCCAGTTTTTTGAAAGCAACAACACTACCAGGTTGTAAAAGGAAGGTGCCATAGTCTAAGATACTACGAATCAGAGCATTGTATATTAGTTTCATACAAAACGGATGAGCGCCCCACCAAACACCAGAGAGACACCTAAGCATGTTTAACAAACGTTCACATTTAGCAAGAATATATTCACAATGTGGAGTACCAGTTAATTTAGAATCAAGAACAACACCTAAAAATTTTGTTTGGTTGACTACAGGAATTTCATAGTTATCATAATATACAGAAACTGGCGGGGGCAAACGCATTCTAGAAAATAACACAACAGAGCTTTTAGATGGAGACAAATCAAGACCATTTTGTTCTAACCATTTCCTTAAAAGATTTAAAGAGGAAGTTAGAGAAGAACTGGCATTTTCAATAGATCGGTCAGTACGATACAACAACAAATCGTCCGCATATTGAAGAACGCAAACATTATTATTAAAATTTAAGCATTTTTTCTTTTCAGGAAACACTTCGTCAGCAGCCTCCATAAACGCCTTGGCTAAAACTGACGCACAGGCTCTGTTCCACAACTGACATTAGGAAAAGACGAAAGTTTAGCCTCAATGCACTCACTAAATGATGCCCAATCTGCATTCTTTAAATTGTATTTCAGTCGGGGAGGGCGCTTATGCACAGGACCACCAGTAAAAGGAAAAGTGATTAATATAGGAAAATGATCACTTCCGTATGTTGATGGTAAAGTATCCCAAGTAAGTGTAGATGCCAGACCAGGTATGCTAAGCGAAAGATCAGGCACACTGAATCCCTCATTAGGACCATTTCGACGGGTTGGATTGCCATTATTCAGCACACAAATATTGTGACTATCCAATATATCTAGTATAATGGAACCATAGTGATTTGAAGAAGAACCCCATGAATGATGTTGGGAGTTAAAATCACCAAGAATAATAAATGGTTTAGGAAGTGTGGAGATGATGCAGTCAACTTCATTAAAAATAATAGAGGATGGGTGTGGAATATATACCGAAACAAAACATATATTCTTAACTATGACAGCTATTATTTAAAAAATCTTTATTCACATGAGGAGTAGCAAAATGGGTAAAGGAGAAAGAATGGTTAATGAGTAGGGCTGTACCACCATACCCATCAGACCTATCTTCTCTAAGACAGGCATAACTAGGAATCCTAAAAGAATAGCCTGGTTTTAACCATGTCTCTTGTAGGGCAACAATAAATTGTTTATACTTATTAATTAGATGAATTAATTCACTCTTTTTGGGAATTACACTCCGACAGTTCCACTGAATTAGAGTTAACTGGTCCATTGTTTACAGGTATTTTAGATATAGCATCAAATATTGGGGCAGCGTTGGACGGTGTGAAGAAATTTGATTGAGACAATAACTTTATAAGTGCAGCTATAAGATCTGCAACAGAAGCTTCATTGGGAGAATTGCTATTATTTTTAAACATACAGCCATTGCCAGGTCTGTCATATTATAATCTCTTATAATGGAGTTATGGGCAGCACGATCATACCCTTTGTCAAGTATTGGAGGAGGTTTTGATTTCATATAAATTGTTTTCTTGTGTGAAGAAACTCCAGGGTGCATAGGTTTGGAATATTGAGGGCCTGTAGGAGAAGGAGTACTATTGCTATTTGAAGTTACGACATCAGCATATGAAATTTTAAAAATTGTTGGGTGAACTTTAGAAGCTTCAGCATATGAAATACAGCTTTTTGCCATTGAATCTTTTATGGCTTTCTGACGGCTGAATTCGGGACACGATTTGCTAATAGCAAAATGGGCTCCTTGACACAGGCAACATATAGTATTCTCTTCTTCTACGGAACATGAATCGCCTGAGTGGCCAGACTGACCACATTTGTAACATCTTGGACTGTTGGCCCTGCAATTCACTTTAACATGACCGAAGCGGCAACATTTATAGCACTGAATTGTGGGGAATATATAAGTTTCGATAGGCAGAGCTGTATAGCAAAGGAAAACACGTTTGGGAAGTACTTGTCCGTCAAAAGTAAGAACTACAGATTCAGTTGGTTTTAATTGAGGACCTACATCTGTAATTATTTTTCGACTCAATCTTCGAACTTTTAGAATTGGGCCACAACCCATAGGAAGAGAAACATTCTCTAGAATGTCCTCCTCCGACCATTCTGAGGGAACACCACGAGCAATTCCCATGCGAGTCACTGAAAAAGTTGGAATGAACATTTTATATTGCAAATTTTTCAGGGCAGAATTTTCCAGGAAACTGTTGGCTTCTTCATATTTTTGAAAGGAAATGGACACTTTGTTCCTACCTATACGCTTTAAGCTACCATTCACAATTCCTTTTATGTTGTTATTTTTAAGTGTCCGGCCGAGAGATATTGGGTGAAGAGTGATACCATCATTTGGTGAGGCCTGCAGTCTCTGCACATGAACAGTGTATGGAGCAGCATCAGATGATTGATATAAAGCCCTACCAATAGGCGCTTTCATCTGGGATGAAGTAATTGGTGTGGGGACAGATTGTGTAGAACTATTATTTTGCGAGGTATTTGGCAACTGAACTGAAAGATTTGGGGGAGGCATTGATGGGGGAACACTGTTATTCTCAGCTAATAAAATATTATTATCCTGTACTGTCAAGTTATTTTTATAAGCCACTGCCGATTCATCTTCCAAACTACATAAACAATCCTGTGTTCTCATTTCACTATCCTTACGGTGTCTCCTTCTCTTGTTACAATGTTTACATACGCGTCTGGTTACTTTACGTTTAATTCTCTTGCCCTGAGATAAAACAGACACATCCGTGTCCATAGACTCATCATTATTATGTGAAATTGTTATTTCTTGAGCAATGTCCGGAGGATCCTTCAGATCTATCAGAACCCCCCGGATCGGGGGGCTCGTCCGCCATGATAGGCGGCAAGGAACAAAAATCGACTTACCCGAGAATATACAGCTATTTACACTAATAAAAAGTAACAAATATATACAAATCTCCTAACTACATTCGAATATATACAAAACTGATCCTATGAAGGTAACTATCAGCGATAGATCAATTTTAATTAACAAAAGCCAAAAACACAACCGAACCGGTGGACGTTTCCCGCGCTTTTTTTTTCAAGTTGCTTCTTGTTGCATGTAACCATTCAACAATTATCCGTTTTCGTTGTCACTGTCACATGGCTGTCGTCCGACGTGACGCACGGCAGCAAATCACAGCAATGTATTCCTAAATTGACCAATCGCATCCATTTGTGTTTGGTAATTGAAAATAGGCTGACATTTTGGGTAGCTGTGATTGGATACGTAGTTGACTATGCGCATACCGGGTTTTGGGTACGAGTTTGGGTAGAAGTTTATTAGGAGCTCGTGTTCTATATATTTTAACATTCACTGCTATTATCGCTCACTGGATGTCCATGCATGTACATTCCAACTATAATTATACTTTCCACTAATATTAGTAATGATAAGTATAGTAGTATAAGTTTTTAGTAACATAATATCCGTGTGTCCGAAATAAATGCTTTCATTTCATTTCATATATTCATACCACACCTATTAGAGACTAGCTTTTGTAATCAAGTCGTTAGTGTAATTTTGCAATAATTGTTGAATTATTACGCCGGCAACGGCCTTCTACTTACTTACTTCCCTTATGAATAACCCTCAGATGAATGCATAAAATGAAATGATGAAATTCATCAAGTCAAACTTGTGGCCCGGACATTATTCATAAGTTAATTCGTTTAAAAACCACTTTCGTATTTACCTACCTATAAGTCTATACACGCCTTCTGTGTAAAAAACACACTGATTACCTAGGTATGTAGGTATATCATTATTTTGTATTATTTTTTTACAAAACCACAAATATTCGTCAGGGGCTGCTGTTGCCTGCCCTGAAATGAAGTGAGATTATACAGTTTACTAATTATAAAATTACTGATTAATTGAAATTGATAGCTTGATATGAGATTGTTTTTAATAAGTGCCTGTGAAATTGTGAACAGACATGGCAACAGCAGCCCCTGAAGATTTTTTGTGGTTTTTTATTTATATACCTACCTACACCTCTTTTTGAAATTATATATTTTTAAGTCGAGGGTTTTTAATTTTGCTTTTTATTTTATTATCTTTAAAGAGCTGTGTTTAAAAAAGCTACTCGTCGTTGAACACTGTCTAGAGAGTTAAATTATATTCTTCTCAATAAGTACAATTATAATTTACTTATAAAACAAAGTTTTAACGGACTTCAATTCAGTACTCCGCCTAGCCACATGAATATTTCCACATTTATTTTCCAATTTACCACATGAACTGATTTCCGAGCGGAAATGCGTTGATTATTATAAAAAAAAACCATATTACTGTATGTGGGCCGATAATGTTTGAGGACTTCCGTCGATTCCTCAAGGATCTAAGTAATCATATCAGAATCTGTGACATACTTTTATAGTTTGAAATACATCATTGAGAAGTTCCACAAGGCATCTTTGGTCTTCATCATCACTTCCAATTCACCAAATTTATGATTTCCGGGTGTTGTTGTTGATGATTTCATCATATTTTCAAATGAAAAGTCAGAAACTGAGTCTTTGATAAAGTCAAAAGTTTAAAATTAAGAATTTGGACCAAGTTAAACAATATTTAGGCAAGAGAATTAACATTAACAAAAGTTCAAATGTAATTACAGTAGATCAGGAACAATACATTAAAAAATGACTAGAGAATTTGATATGTCTGATTGTAATACAGCTGCTACTCCTATATATAGAGTGTAAATTAAATGTTGATAAAGGTGATACTTGTGATGATAAATTACCATATCAAAAATTGATTGGTAGTTTAAACTTCTTGGCCGTTCTGCCACGCCCAGATATAGCATATTCAGTTAGTTACCTCAGTCAATTCAATAATATTTTTTTCACATTGCATGTCATAATAATTAAAGTTACCTACATTCAACTAGAGAGCTCTAGAGGCGACTACTATTACAAGCAAGAAAGAAGACTGAAATTTAAACAAATACCTAAATAAATATTACCTAAATATAATTTAATAACGGTTAAAATCACAACCTAGCAACGTATAAAATCTATTAGATATAATTACAGAATAACTATTAATTATCAATTAAAACCAAATAACAAGTATTTATAGGAACAAAAGCAATAAACAAATTGGAAATAAAAATTAAACTAAATTAAAACTACTCAAACAACCCACCCCGCGTCACTCCCGAATAATTCAATAATTGTTACACAAATACTCATTGGAATTACGCTAAAAGAATTTTAAAATATTTGTTGAAAACGAAAAACTATTGTTTGAGATATTCTAAAGAAAATGCAGTATTGGTTGGATATGTAGATGCAGATTGGGCTAGTGATGCTCTTGAGTCTTGACAGACGTTCATACACCGGGTTTTGTTTTGTGAAATCCGGGTCTGCTGTGTCTTGGGAAAGTAAGAAACAAAGAACAGTAGCGTTAAGTAGTTGTGAAGCTGAGTATATGACTATGTCAGAAGCATGTAGATAATCAATTTACTTACAAAATTTTGAGTGTGAACTAACAGGTAATTGTAATAAAATTGTATTGTATAATGACAATCGGAGTGCATTGAGGATGGCAAACAATCATCAGTCTCACAAACGCTCAAAACACATTGGTGTGAGCTATAATTTCATTAGAGCAGTAATCAATAATGATATTATTGAAACTAAATATTTGCCAACAAAGGTTTGCCAGAAATAAAACACTATAAGTTTATGCAATCAATTGGTGTTGTACAAAAATAAATGTATTGTGAGTTATGAGGATCTGTAGTAGACATTAAATTTATTTTTAATTTTGTATAGTGGGGGTGTTGGAAATTATATCAAAAGTAGTTCCCAACGCCATATATTCACAGCTATGTGAAACCTACCTGTCACTGTCAAATATGTATGGTTATTCTTCAAATACATCAGTCGTTCGTTCACTGCCAACTTACGTGTTTTATTAGAAATTACACGAGTTATAATAGAAAAATACCGAAATTACTACACGCGTGCCTAATATATTTGAGTTCCCTCAATTCCCATCATCCAACTGGAGTTTTGAAAACAACTCAATAAAAAAAAAAAATGTACGAATTGGTTCATAAATGACGGAGTCCTAAGGTAACAAACATTTAAAAAAATACAACCGAATTGAGAACCTCATCCTTGTGTTTGAAGTTGGTTAAAAAGAGCCCAAACACGGTCCACTAGCTATTTACCTTGGCAAGGTTGCCAATGTTGTTGCTCTGCTCCTTCAGCAGACCCTCAGCAGTTCATGTTTTAGTTCGGGGTTTTGAGTGGACAGGATACAAAGGCAACCAATGTGCAATTGAAATACTAATATTGAGCTAATGGGCCGCTACTGTAAAGCCTTCGCATAGTTTTCAACGATCTTGTTTTACTACATCTTTAGAGCCCCTGCTCACAGCTCTTCATGTGTATAAGGATATTTCTCTCCCTTATAAAACTACAAATTCTGTCGGTCGTGGGATAACGTTTAAGGTTTAGTGTACAAATACAATCTGTCATTCACGTCGCGCTTCGCGCTGCCGTAGACACCTGCAAGATGCCGTCCGTCGTAAACGACGCGCTGCGCGCGTCCATGCGACACCATCCTCGCCAGGAGATTTATCAGATTTCATGCTGTACAATGCCTTTCTAACTTCTGCTGCAATTATTGGCGGTATGTTATCATTATCTTTGAACGGAGTAGGCTGTGCTCTACGGTCACTAACCGACTGATTCTCTTCGTGACTCGATTGTGATGAATATAATTTGCTGTAAAAGGTTTCAACGATTTTAACCATATGATCACGATCTGTAACCACATAGTCGTTATCGTCTTTCAATTTTACTATTTCATTCACCCCGTTTCTTAGTTTCCTTCTAAAAACTTTTGGCCCTCTATATTCTTTGATTGTGTTGATTATTATATTGGTATTATATTTCCCTAAATCCTTTCTGATAGCTGTACTAATTATTTTACTGATACTTTCTATTTGTTTTTGATCTGCAACTGTGTGGTGCCTCATTTGTCTTCTTTTCCTCCTTTTTCTGCACTTTACCTAAGTGTTTATCTGCCGTATCGGTTATGACTACCTAATAGAGCATTGATTTCAATTGACGTCAAAGTTATGTTCTGCCAGCCCTTCGAATTGGTTCTGAAGGTCTACCTGGAAAGCTTCCTGAAGCAGAGCGGTGTCCTTCTTGTTGTATCTGATGGGGGTGGCAATCATCTTTGCTCGCTCTTTTTTCAGGTTAAACCTTAACGTCGCCCTCACCAACCTGTGGTTGCTTCCGGTTTTGAACGTTTTAAGAACGGTCACGTCTTTGACTACATCTTTACGGGAACTTACGATGTATTCGATTTCGTTCTTTGTAATTGTATGTCACCCACCGAAATATATCTAATACACCGTAAGCCCACTCTCAATAGGCCTACATCTCATGACAAAACGATAAAATGCCAGGCACCTTTGACACCGTCTGCCAGGTACTTCCAGCCATTTCAGGACTGACAGACTAAGTTTTAATCTCTATACGATTAAAGGGCTAAATGATGCCACTTGTCTTGTTGTTGACATTTAATGTTAATGGGGAATGGATGAAAATTTTAGAAATGCCTGATTATTTTTTTGGTGATAGGAATAACCTTCCTTAGCACCAGAAAAAAGTTGCAGACTTGTCAGCTGCGTCAATTATTTTTGAAAAATATAAACAGTTTCCTCACTTACGTTTTGTGGTTAGGACGGCGAATGAGACACTTTCCTTGATCCGTCTCATATTACAAAAAATATTTTAAATATCTGACCCTAGCAATGACCAATATAGCTGCTGCAGCTGTCAATATCATTGCCAGTGTCAGTTTACCACTGATTTTTATGATATTTTTATGTAATATGAGACGGATCAAGGAAATTGTCTCATTCGCCGTCCTAACCACAAAACGTAAGTGAGGAAACTGTTTATATTTTTTTTTAATTATTGACGCATCTGAAAAGTCTGCAACTTTTTTCTGGTGCTAAGGAAGGT
Organism: Epinotia brunnichana; assembly: GCA_963854355.1. Classification (NCBI taxonomy): domain Eukaryota; kingdom Metazoa; phylum Arthropoda; class Insecta; order Lepidoptera; family Tortricidae; genus Epinotia; species Epinotia brunnichana. The sequence goes on from OY977943.1 coordinate 31,624,391, forward strand.
TACTCCTATCACCAAAAAAAAATCAGGAGTTTCTAAAATTTTCATCCATTCCCCATTTCAGTATGGCGGTGTGTTTACATTGTTAGCAAAGTCCATTGACGGCGACTTTAGGTACCGTTGTCACATGACGTAAACATACCTACCCTTATACTTTTGACCGAAAGAAAAGGATTTTTTAAACTTTCGGCCAATTTTAGCTGCGATATTCTTCTGATTCTGGCTCAGCACAACTTTCATGGCCTGCTACGATGTATTTTATGGTGTTGCCATGCGTATTTGGAGTGGACTTAAGATATAGAAGAAGCATACTTAGAATAAAATACGAACATTTTCAAGTAAGTTGACAGTTTTGACAATTTTAGTTTTTCTAAGGACTGACTGGTTCAAATTCTTAATGTCACCAAAAATAAATTAAATTTTAGGTCAGTGACCTATCACAGTAAAGTGAGATAGTGTGCGTGAAATGTAGTGGTGTGCAACGCACTGGGGAGAATTACGATAACGTTGCGCCGCCTAGCGGAGTTCATTGTGTCGCGTATGTAGCTTCATGATCCGTTAATAGTTTAATAATTACTTTACCAATTTAAGGTCATCAGTCTGGTCTGGTGTACCTAATAAGTTATGTATACAGGGTGAATCCTAAGTCGTGAACCGAAATAGCAAAATGTGAATCTATCCATGATTCTGAGCAACTTTTACTTTGGGACCAACATTGTATTATGTTAAAAAAAAACCATCTGTTCATACAATTTTGTCAGTCTTAAATGAGCTAAGTGTATGGAATAGTTGTTTTTTTTTTTGCATAATACAAAGTTGGCCCAATAGTAAAAGTTGCTCAGAATCATGGATAGATTCACATTTTGCTATTTCGGTTCACGACTTAGGATTCACCCTGTATACATTGTGGTATAAAGGATTAAAACTGGTTTCTAGTTAACATGTCGTTTGATAAAATAAGTCAGTGTAAGAAAGAGTGTTACGCCTACGAAGCGTGTGTCAGTTTTAGTGAGAAAATAAGACTTATTAGTGATTCTGAAATAATTAATACGTGATAAAGTTAAATTAGAGGAATTTCTATTTACATTTTAAAGTAGTTTTTACGAACTGTGTTTACACTTTGATTGCATCTTATAGTTGTGTTTACACACTACATGGATCAGCAATGCATATGATATTCTCCAGGATTTACAAGTGCCTATGGGATAGTGACCGCTTGCCACTACACTAAGCTCGTTTGCCAAAAAATTAATATTGAAACAATTGTGTGTCCATTTTAGCTTACTTGGTGAAGTGTAGTTGTTCGGATTCCCATTCAAACAAAAGGAATTTTAAATTCCCATTTGAATGATTGTGGGATCAAATGAAAACACCAGTAAGTTTGTCTGTTTCATCAAACTTCTAGATTACAAATACTCGTCGTCATAAAGCAAAATATAGTACTTATAAAAAGTTTAACTAGATCGTACATTTTCCGAAAACGCAGCCCACTGCCTACATACTGTCATGGCCAGATAATTAAGAACATGTTTTTTCCCCATACAATTGCATACAAATATGACTTTTCAAATTTGATGATAATTTATAATGTGTTTGATTAATTTTGTTACTGATTATACGGATGTAACCGTGTTTAAACAGTATTCAATATAGTGCATTATAGCTTCTGTAAAATTTAGACTTTAAAAAATACAGGCGATCAAATTAACACTTTTTATAAGTTCATACATTGTTCCTAATTACAGTAGGTATGAACTCGTAAAAACTGTCCATTTGACCATCCGTATTTATTTAAGCACAACTTTTATAGAAATTTTATATAAAAAAAAAGTAAAGAAGAGAAAAAGAAGAAGAACAAAAAAGAAGAAAAAAAGAGAAGAAAAGAGTGAAGAGATATTGGACACCAATTATTTGGCTGTACTAACCTTTTTTTTTTTTTTTTTCGTGGAGAAAACCTGCGAACCAGGTACCCAGCTCTCGGGGGAGGTCTGGGTTATTTGGCTGTACCTGCATTATAGGGAACAGTCAAAAACAAGCTAGCAAAAGAAGGGTTGTGATGCTAAAACGTGGATTGAAAGATTTATAGGCGGAAATTAGTTTTGGTTGCTATAAATTATATTATAATAGAAAAAAATTAAGCGACTTTGTATGACAAACGTTGTTGTAATCCCAATTTTTTTTTCTATATTAGACTGTACGTTTATTGTACATTTATTTTCTAAAGTAAATACAAGATGATAATAAACATTATCAAAATTAGATTAAAAGTACGTTAAATCTAAAAAAGGCCCTCGAAGAGTCAACAATGACTCGGTACAAACCAAGGATGATGGCGGCATTTCCTCGTTGAATCGCAATGCTGATGCCTTGCGAAAAGAAAGAAAGCCGCCTTTTCTATTTAATTTCCAGTGATTGAAACTATTTTCCGGGCCAGACATGGCGGCTAACATTGTGTATACAAAATTTTATGTTATTCTAGCGTATCGTTTTAACCGTGAATCTTTGTATCGTCAGTCGCGGACGCGGTCCTGAGTTGTTATTCGCTACGCGTTAATGCGGCTCACCCCGCCGGTCACCTGTTACGAAACTAGAGCTCTATCGGCGGTGTCAAGGTATAATTGAGGGTGAGCGTTGTGGTGAGATTAAAACAAGTTACAGAATAGGGGGGCTGGCGACATTTAGGGTGGGTTGCACCAAACCGTCTGTAATCGTAAGCAGTGTTCGTTAAAATCTTAATGTATGGAAAGTTTCGACAAGTGGGTTAGTATCATTTCGTCTAAAACGCAACCAGTACTAGCGGTAACATGTCTAAAACGCTGCTAGTCTAAAACGCATCTCGTCTAAACTGGAACTGGTCTAAGTAGCTACCAGTCTACGTCGCTACTAGTCTAAGTAGCATCTAGCCTAGCAGACAATTCGCAACTGGTCTATAACGCATTTCGCCTAAAATACAACTCGTTTAATACGCATCTAATCTAAAACGCAACTGGTCTAATACGACATCTAGCCTAAGACGCACGTTGTCTAAAGCTGATTTGGTCTAACACGCTCCTCTAAACTAGTCGGTAAGTATTTCCTGAAATTTATTCTTAAAACTTGAAACAAATAATCGAATACCTAGTAATACGAATTGGTGGCTTAACCCATTCACGGCCACGCTGCGCTCGTAGCGCTACGCCGTAGTCCGTAGCAGCATAAACTCCGTATGTAGCGAAAAGCGCTCATAGCGCTCTGACGCATGTGTGTCGTCATGGGCGTTGAATGGGTTAAAACAGTACCAATTAGATACATGAAAAAATGAAAAATATTTTTTCTACTCGTCGACTTTAATCTTTGAATTAAGATTTCGTACACGAAACTAAGATCACATACTTTTTAATCCTAAAGCTCTACCAGCTGGTGACGGAGCTCGTATGGTTTCATAAGATAACCGCCAGCAGTCATCTTATGAATCCAGGAGCTGTATAAGATAACTGTGAAGACATCAACGCGCAAAATTACTAAGCTGCTGCGCTTCATTTCAGCAGGGCGATTTTCAATAGATACCAAGTTTGTTTAATAAATTATTATTTCCGTTGACTCGTAGGAAAAGTATTGTATACAATAGTTATATAATTAGCTTTTTAAGTCTCGTACCTTAATTAGGCCACTCAGCAAGCTTCGTGGCCTAAACGTGGTACTCGACTTAAAAAGCATCCATTATATAACGATTGCATAAACTACTATACATTTGTTTGTATAGCCATGTTTGTGGCTGTATATAGGTACAAATAATGGATATCAAATGAAAGCAGGACGGTATGCTTCTTTCCGGGAGCGAAACAGAGACAAGTAAATGTTTATGACACGTACAGCAGATGCAGAGAAACATATATTATACCTACTTGTTTCTGTTTCGCTCCCAGAAATTATCATGCCTTCCTGCTCTCACTTGACATCTAGTTGTCCATGACTGAGAATGGACAAAGAGTAGTAATTAATCAGACTAGACACCTTGCCTCTGAATAACCTATTCTCGTAATGTATTTTGTACAGTCGAGGAAAGAAGAGGTAGACCAGTTTTCAAATAAATTCATTTACGCGTTGCAAGCACGTGTAACCTTTTTAGGGTTCCGTACTCAAATAGTAAAACGGGACCCTATTACTAAGACTCCGATGTCCGTCTAAGACTCCGCTGTCCGTCCGTCCGTCCGTCCGTCCGTCCGTCCGTCCGTCCGTCCGTCCGTCCGTCCGTCCGTCTGTATGTCAACATGCTGTATCTCACTGATACCGTGATAGATGATTTTCAAGATTTTCACAGATGATGTATTTCTGTTGCCGCTATAACAACAAATACTAAAAACAGAATAAAATTAATATTTTTATTGATAATGGTACGGAACCCTTCGTGCGCGAGTCCGACTCGCACTTAGAGTTTTTTTTTTTTTTTTAGGGTTCCTTACTCAAAGAGTAAAACGGGACCCTATTACTAAGACTCCGCTGTCCGTCTGTCACGGCTGTATCTCAACAACAGTGATAGTTTGACAGCTGAAATTTTCACAGATGATGTATTTCTGTTGCCGCTATAACAACAAATACTAAAAACCTGAATAAATAAATCATTCTTTATATATATATATATATATTTTAGGGTTCTGTACTCAAAGAGTAAAACGGGACCCTATTACTAAGACTTCGCTGTCCGTCCGTCCGTTCGTCTGTCTGTCACCAGGCTGTATCTCAAGAACCGTGATAGCTAGAGAGTTGAAATTTTCACAGATTATGTATTTCTGCTGCCGCTATAACAACAAATACTACCAACAACATAAAATATTTTTTTAAGGGGGGCTCCCATACAAAAAACGTGATTCATTTGCCGTTTTTATAGATAATCTGTTACCAGGCTGTATCTCAAGAATCGTGATAGCTAGAGAGTTGAAATTTTCACAGATTATGTATTTCTGTTGCCGCTATAACAACAAATACTAAAAACAATTTTTTTAAGGGGGGCTCCCAAACAACAAACGTGATTTTTGTGCCGTTTTTATAGATAATGGTACGGAACCCTTCGTGCGCGAGTCCAACTCGCACTTGGCCGGTTTTTTTTTTCTTTTAAAATCTCACACAATTCGGCTTAGTCCCAAACTAAGCAAAGCGTGTACTATGGGTACTAGACGACGATAAACATACTTATATAGATAAATAAATACTCAAATACAAAGAAAACATCCATGACTCAAGAACAAATATTTGAGCTCATCATAAAAATAAATGCCCTTAACAGGATTCAAGCCCGGGACCTCTGGCTTCGTAGGCAGGGTCACTACCAACTAGGCTACAGGAGGCTCCTGTACAACAAATGTGATTTTATTGCCGTTTTTACAGATAATGGCACGGAACCCTTCGTGCGCGAGTCCGACTCGCACTTGGCCGGATTTTTTTACTCGTTTTCCAAAATTCAAGGAGGTCAATTCTCATAGTGGACGTATCTGTAGGCCAGGACGGAATGTGTGACACTCGGTCAATAAAGCAGATACTGATAACTTATACTGAGCAAGCAAAAACACCTTTTCGTTCCGCGACTATTGTGCATTTATAGTGCAAATATATGTGTCGATTTAAGATTTACGACCTAGATATGGCGGATGCCATTATTCCCATTGTCTATCTATACAAAACAATTTAAAATGACAACCAAACTATGCTTGTATAAAGAGCCTAACGTTCTGGCGACCCTTAAATCGAGACATAATAATTATTATGTTTGCACTATACATTGTGCAATAGTACATAATACATGGGAAATATTTATAAGTAAGTTATCACAACCGTGGGAAATGGGAATCTATCACAACGTTTTCCTGTTTAAATACACAAACATAGCCTAGGATGAAACTAAATAAGGATCATAGAAATACGTATATATATCTTTTTTATAATAATTTCAAGACCATAAACTTTACCAAAAATCAGCCTCACGAATCTCACCAAGACCCCTCTGTTTACTATTCTTTGATCGGCAAAGATATTGCTTCTCTATCGTACTTACTGTTCGGGTATATTTTTGTTGCACTCAACATGTTCTGGTAACGTCTCTTATGCATGTAATTATTGAATACGTAAAATATATCAATATTATATAGAAAAGTAGATTTCTTACTTACTTTTAAGGTCAGTGTCGGCAAGTCCGTCTATAAGGCAAGCCCGTCTATTCACTATTGTTTTTTGTGTACTACGCTATTTACGTACAGTACCGGCCAATAATATATAACCTTTGTGTTATTGCGTATGAATATGTATTGTTGGCTAGTTCCGTCGGTTTTTAGCGCCACCTCGTAACCGCCTCGATACCCCTTATCGGCCGCGGACCGTAGGTCAGATCACTTTGCCATCGGCCGCCGTCGAGTTCACGTGAGCCATTCTATTATCGTGCGATCTGTTCCTTTAAAATAAGCGTAGCATTCCTTTGTTTGTAAAATTCAAGTGAATTAAATCATAATTATTGATCATTTTGTTGTTTAAGTTCTACTATCCCTTTTGTTTTGAACGTTGGATAAAGAACGATATTATTCATAAATAGACCACATTTAAAAAAGGAACAAATCTGCATTTTAAATACGTTTTTCTACTCCTGTACCGTTATCTGTCATTTATATGGGCTGTAGCTCAAATACAATGACACCACTAATAAGTCGTCGCAAAACTCTATGCTCGAATAATAAAGTTCGAATTCGGTCCGGGTCCGGATTAGGTAGGTTTGGTTCGGATGGCAAATGCAAACAAATTAAAAACAAAACAAACCATAAACAAGAAGTGTCACATTTCCGATTTCCCACCAAAATATATACAGTTCAAAATTTTCAAAATGAAAAGATGAAAGATGATAAACTGTTAGTCCTAGAATATTAAGATTGTATTCGTGTTTGTGAAGATAAAAGTGTATGTTCCTTTTAAAATGGTCGAAGCAATTAATAACTGCACTCCTGAAGAAATTGCGTGAGTAGCAAAAGTACGAATAGAAAACTTGCTGCCCGAAAAGGCTAACTAATTTGTAGTCTGCTATTTATTTAAAATTTGTCGTAGAAAAAGTATTGTATGCAACGGTTTATAACTGGTCTAAAACCGCTCGTGGCGTCTTTAATTGCGATGCTCGCCAAGGCTCGCATCGCAACTCACGCCACTCGCATTTTAAGACCCTTCTTATAAAACAGTTGCATAAAATACTATTGTGTTCGAACGGATTTTTCGTATCTATTTTTAGACCTGGGTGTTATTTGTGTGTTTCCATTGCTTTCAAGTGTTAGTTATTTGCGCTTGCGTTGCTTTTGATATTAATTATATACGATATACGCGATATACGGTGTAAAAACGGTTCGAATAATTTGATATTTTATGTGTTGATTATTGGCGCTTAGCATTTCATTTTGAAATTGCGTTCGGACGGTTTGTAGTTTTTAACAACGGCTAGTTGTTCTATCGCGACGTGTAACATAATTGTTTTAGTTAGCTTGTAGTTTTTCGTTCGTGCGGGTAGTGTTTGAAATCATGCGTTTTCATTGTCTTTGCGTTGATTAAACCTAAATTCGTTTGGTAGACGTTGTTTGTATAACATTTTGTGCTGCGAAGGTTTGATTAACATTACAATCTGTACGGAATCAACTCAGTGTTGCATTATGAGACGAAGTAGATCGCGTGTTCTAGAAACTAGACGTTCTAGGAATGGCTCGCGCGTTCGTTCGCGACACCGATTGCGAAGTCACTCGCAGGAACGTGGTGATTCTCGGAGTAATCGATCCTTCTCGCGTAATCGTGATTTCTCGCGTAGTCGTTCGCGTTATCGATCGTATAGGTAGATGGTATGTAGACCGTTATAGGACGCCTTCTCCTCGTCGTTACGTTCGTCCGCGCCATTCGCAAAGCAGACCTCGAAATCGATCACGTAGTAGGGTCAGGTGATCTAGGAGTGTAACTCTTCCTCGATCAAGCCGCGAACGTGTTTCCAATAATTCGAATAATCCCGTAACTACTACGCAAACCCCTCTGTAGTGATTAATTCTAACACGCACAGATATTTTACACCCCCGTTAGATCCAGGTCATGTGACTAAGGCGGCTAGTGTTGCTAATCTCAATCCTTCAAACGATTCAGCTGCATTACAGCCCGGTGCGTCTTCTCTCGCCCAAGCTTTACTGGAAGCGATTAAATTCGCGCAACCTGTGAGATCACATAATTACTTTGTTTCAAATTTTGACCCCTCGATTCACAACATAAATGCTTGGTGCAAAGAGGTAGAACGAGCACGGACGGCAAATGGCTGGAGTGATTACGAATGTTTATCGCGTGTTGCTTCGTGTCTCAAAGGGAACGCTAAAGTATGGCTATCGGAGTGGGTAACCAATGATCGTACTTGGTCGAATTTTAAAACGTAATTCATACCCCTTTGCCCTGATAGACTCGATTTTGCAATAAAACCGGGCACGTCGAAAGCACTTGCTTTGCCTAGGCACGATCCGAGTCGCATAACTAAAGAGATGTTAACTTGTGTACTGTTAATACTAATAACACTACTACGAAACGTCTTGAAAACCCTTACCGAGCCAGGCTTTTCTATCAATATTCGCAAGTGCTCCTTCCTAACTACAGAGATTGAGTACCTATCTGGGTAGGTCAGTGAGTCAAGGTCAGGTTAAGCCGAGCCTCCGAAAAGTAGAACCTCTTGCTAATTCTCCACCACCTCGGAACGTGAAGTAAGTGCGGCAATTCTTTGGGCTCGCTGGGTACTTCCGGAGGTACATAGAAGGGTACTCCAAAAAGGTTGCTTGCATCGCTCACCAAAAAGCGTGTGGAGTTCGTCTGGGGTACTCAGCAAGAAAAAGCGCGTCATCAGGTAACACAACACCTTACTACTGATCCTGTATTGGCGATTTTTGATCCCAACCTTGCTACTGAGCTCCACACAGACGCCAGCAGCATCGGATATGGAGCTGTCCTGCTGCAAACTCACGCTGATGGTAAGAAACACATGGTCTCCTACACGAGCTTGAGACGCTTGCCGTGGTGAGAGCTCTCTAGCACTATCGACACTACCTCGTGGGTCTTAAGTTCGTAATCGTTACGGACTCAACAACACCTCTTTTTCGTGCTCTGGTTTGGGATGTGGTGATTGAGGGGGGAAGTCCTAATCGTGAAGCGATGGTGAGGTATCAATAAATCGAGCTCGTCGACTAGTGAGCGAAAATCAGACCAAGCAAGAGAAATTTCAACTTAATGATCTTGTATTTGTGATGCACAGTCAACTGAAAAGCTAGATGCTGATTGCTGGCATGCGCGGCCCCTACAAGGTGGTCGACATCATGCCTGTGGACGCTACGGACTGTGACTACTCAGCGGCAGTCGTGGCAAGGTGACGCAGGCTGCGTTGGCGTTGGCGAGGCGGATGGTGTCCCGAGTGCTGCCTTTTTCAATTTATTGGCGTTCGCCTCCTGATGACAGTATACGTCACTGGTCATGCTCGTTCGTCGAGCTACCCGTTCGTCGGGCTATCCGTTCGTCGGATATTTGTATCAGGTGTGTGTAGACTTGATGTTCGTCATCGTCTCACCTGTATTGGCGTTCGTCGCCTGATGACAGTGTTCGTCACTGGTCATGCTCGTTCGTCGAGCTACCCGTTCGTCGGGCTATCCGTTCGTCAGATATTTGTATCAGGTGTGTGTAGACTTGATGTTCGTCATCGTCTCACCTGTATTGGCGTTCGTCGCCTGATGACTAAGTGTTCGTCACTGGTCATGCTCGTTCGTCGAGCTACCCGTTCGGCGGGCTATCCGTTCGTCGGATATTTGTATCAAGTGTGTGTAGACTTGATGTTCGTCATCGTCTCACCTGTATTGACGTTCGCCGCCTGACGACTAAGTGTTCGTCACTGGTCATGCTCGTTCGTCGAGCTACCCGTTCGTCGAGCTACCCGTTCGTCGGGCTATCCGTTCGTCGGATATTTGTATCAGGTGCATGTAGACTTGATGTTCGTCATCGTCTCACCTGTATTGGCGTTCGTCGCCTGGTGACTAAGTGTTCGTCACTGGTCATGCTTGTTCGTCGAGCTACCCGTTCGTCGGGTTACCCGTTCGTCGGGTATTCTTTACAGGTATCAGATGTCAAGGAGGTTCAGCCTAACGACTTGGGGCTGCGCTGCAACGGCAGCGTGCGCAGAGCTACAACGGCAGCGTGCGCAGAGCTACAACGGCAGCGTGCGCAGAGCTACAACGGCAGCTTACGCTGCGCTACTGCAGCTTAGTGCTTAGAAAATCCGGGCAATACTTCATCATCTTTTATTGCTTTCTGATTAGTTTATCGTAGCTGTTACTGCAATATCCCGTAGTATTTGTAACTTAAAGGCGTGTGCTTTCTTAGTAACTTTTTGGAAAATCTTTTTCTTTGAAATACTTTATTTTAATCGCTAATCAAATAGTTCATATGAAAGACTTAAAAAAATTTAAGTTTAAATACGATTTGTGTAATATTTAATAAACTTAATCATGACAATAATTTAATTGAATTTAAATTTGTATGTCCAACCATGATCGTCGACCATCGCTAGAAAGAAGAAGTTCAAGTGTTAGAAAGAAAGACATCTCCATACACCAACATTGCATTGTTTCAGTCTCTGGCACCGATGACCAACCATGTGACACCGAAGCCGATTCGTCAGATGATTCCAGTGCGAGCTCGTTGGCACCAGACGCTCGACCGAAAGCTACCTCGGGCTCCACCAGCGTCCCTCAGGACCTTCTGCATATTTAACTAGTATCTTTATACAAATATATGATGAATAAATAGGGTAAATCGCTACTAACTGGTCACCCCCCAATAACTGTCCACTTCACAAAAATATGCACAAAGAGGAGCATTTGTTGCCATTTTTGCAATTAAATTAAAATAACTTAAGCGACTTCATTTATTTTGTATAAGGGGTCTGCACACAAAATTGGTGGCTAGTAAGTGAATGGCATTTTCTTAAGTAGTCAGTTATTGGCGATTTACCCTACTATTAATAACAGCAGGAGACAGCATATCCCTAAAAAAGCTTTTAAACAACCATATGTAATTTTATTAAAAACTAGCTTCAGCCCGCGACTCCGTCCGCGTAGACCTCGTTTATATCGTAGCTCGATACAAATTTTCACCCTCCATTTCCCCTTTAGGAGTTGATTTCCGGGATACAAACTATCCTATGTCCTTCCCCGAAACTCAAACTATCTCTATGCCACATTTTATCTAAATGGGTGCAGCCATGCAGCGGTTGTACATACAAATGTTCACCCCCCATTTCACCCCCTTAGGAGATGATCTCCGGGATAAAAACTATCTTATGTCCTTTCCCCGAACTGTAACTATCTCTAAACCACATTTCATCTAAATGGGTTTCATCAAAATATTCACCCCCGTTAACTCCCTTAGGGGATTATTTTCGGGATATAATCTGTCTCTATACCAAATTTCATCTTAATGGGTTCCATCGAAATTTTCACCCTCTATTTTACCCCTGGGGGATGATTTCCGGGATTAATCTATATGTCCTTTACCGGGACTTATCCCCAGGACTCAAACTGTCTCTATACCAAATTTCATCTAAATCGGTGCAGAGAGGTTCTAGTAGCTCCATACAAATGTTCACCCCCAATTCCCCCCCTTTAATGAATGAATGAAATTTGAATGAATGAAATTTATTGCGTATAATGAATCCAGGTTACAATTGCAGATATAGTTACATAAAGAAAGTTTCACTGAACTCTACCTTTGCAGGTGTACACGCTTATCTTAATAATTAATAGTATTACGTTTCATTAAAAATGTCAACAATATTGTATACAACTTTTACCACTAATGTTAAATAATTAAATATACATTAATTGCATAATACAAAATTATATAAGTTCCATGTATTCCTTTAAACTATAGAAACATTTATCTAAAATCCATGACTTAACAGCATTTTTAAATTTATTTATGTCTAATAATTTGAGATTGTCAGGTAACTTATTAAAAATGTCAATACACATAATAAAACAATTTTTTGAAGTAAGTTTCAGTCTCGCATAGGGCTTGTACAATTTTTGCGTATATTGTGATCTTACTGTCCTAGAAGACATTGATTGTACTTGTTGGAACATATAGGTATTGGTGTTTATATACAAATAAACATACCTCAAAAATGTACAAACTGTAAAGTGTCATAATGCGATATTTAATGAAATATGGGCGACATGATTCATCTTGTTTAAGTCCAATCAATGCTCTTATACAACGCTTCTGAACCAAAAACAAATCTTCTTTATCCACAGAATTTCCCCATGTCACAATACCATATCGTAAAGCAGAATCCACATATCCGTTGTATGCTATTATTGCAGCTTGAAGAGACACAACCTGACGAACCTTTCTGAGAGCATATACAAATTAAGGCTTATTTCTGGGATACAAACTATTTTATGTCGTTTCCCGGGTCTCAAACTATCTATGTACCAGATTGCATCTAAATGGGTTTCATCCTAAACCTTCAGTGCGGGAACACGAGGAAAACCACGTTTGTTAGAATAACCAAATTTATTCTCACTTTAACAAAACAAGTCACAAACTAACACCGTCCGTACAAAATGATTCGTAATTCGTAAGAACTAATCAAAGTTACTGTTACAAAGTTTATGCGACCGTATCAGTCTGAATCTGATCACGAAGTGCCCGTTCCGAGCTGGATGGACCTGTTTTATAACCTTCGGTGACGTTCCCCACTCGGTGTTACTCGTCGCATTTCTACCCTCAATATTATAACGTTTGGTATTATTAATAGGAGTAATTATCTACCCTCAAAATATACGGATTGTTACAATCCAAATCTTCACCCCCCATTTCATCCCCTCAGGCGATAATTTTCGGGATAAAAATTATGTATTTTCCAAAATTTTATCTAAATCGGTTCAGCGGTTTAGGCGTTAAGAGGTAACAGACAGACAGACAGACACACTTTCGCATTTATAATATTGGTATGGAAATATGGATTTGCGTTTATTATATATATGACGACCGCTTTAGCCTAGTTGGTAGTGACCCTGCCTACGAAGCAAGAGGTCCTGGGTTCGAATCCCGGTAAGGGCATTTATTTGTGTAATGAGCACGAATATTTGTTCCTGAGTCATGGATGTTTTCTATGTACCTATTTAAGTATTTATTTATCTATATAAGTATCTATATCGTCGTCTAGTACCCATAGTACAAGCTTTGCTTAGTTTGGGACTAAGTTGATTTGTGTAAGATAGTCCGCAAATATTTATTTATTATTATTATTTATTTATTTATTATATTGTTTTATTTTAGCCTTTAAAAAAAGGTTTACAATCTCTTTTTCCACGGATATACCGGATATGCCGTAATATCTTGCCTTTAAAACAGAAAAATATGTATACATTTAAATTGCAACTCTATCTCCCTGAACTCAAAACCAAAGTTGAAATGGCATAAAATTACGATACCAACAATGTAATCTACATGCCTATTGATTGACCTTCAAATAGCGCGGCAAGGAGTACTAGACGGCCTTACCTTATTATATTACTTACATCACGGGAAGACTGTCTACTTGCCGAGTTTTAAAAAAACCTCATTTTTTGCATAAGTTTTAGTAATTTTGTCAATTTGTTAAAGCGACATTGTAAAATATAATATGTATCATCCTATAAGTCTAGGCCGTTTATCCTGGAATTAATAATAACATTGTATAATCCGATCAAACATAACTTTAAATAAAGTATGCCGGCCGGACTTGCCCACATTGACCTTACTTTCTTTCTTTTTTCTTACCTACTTTTACTGACTTTTTGCTATAATTTGTGCAAAATCGCATCACACCCGACGGCATGTTTTTAGTTTCGCGCACCAAATCTGACAGCTGAGACACGTTTACACGTTTCCATTGACGACGCGAAACTGAGGCAAGTTGTATCAATAGGGAACATTACTGCAATGTTCTGCCGCCAGAGGCAGCACTACCACTAATAGTAAACCAGTATAGGAATATAGGGATTCACACAAACATACACAATTGTTTGTCAAAAATGAGTGACAAGGATGCTTGAACGAGGTACAATGTCAACGGTGCTAGTGTCGCCACCTACGAAGAGCTTTGCGTAATGTTCCCTATTGACACAATTTTAGTGTGCCACTTTTGGTGGGCTTATAACCTATCTACCTCTTTTTGAAGTAAATACTTCTTTGCTCGCGTTCTTGTATAGGGGTTCAGTTCAAAATGTATCACGTGACTTCGGGAAAAACTTTTTGTAGAGAAGCCTAATCTGATTTCAAATAATTGTTTGTTACATGTTTTAATCCTTCTTTATTTGCCATTAGTTGTTAATCACAAAATATTATTTAGTTTATGTGGCGGACATTTATGTGGCGGACATTAAAATAAAGCTGTAATGACCGCTATCTTCAATGTATCGCGAGTCAAATGAGCTACGTCAGTCAATGTTGCAATATATACCGATGTATCTGTACTTATACAGATTATGGTGAATTAATTCAGATATATAGTTTACGGGTACAGCCAACAAAGAAGTATCCACTTAAATTAATTAACGGCTGTATCTCCGACACAACCCGCTTCTTTTTTATATTACATAATTTTTTTTTTTTTTTTTATTTATTGAACTCGAAAAAAATACTTAAAGCTTATAGTTACATATTTTACCTCGCCAAACTGTATTCACAGTTTGTTGGCGAGTGATGCGAGTGAATTGGTTTATACAATATTTAACTTAAAAGGGTCGGGGTTTCAACGTCAAGTCGCATATTACTGTATAGACCTAAGCAATAGACGTAAGTTACTACTTAGGTTAGTCGAGTTTTCGACTACTTCCTGCTTTAGAAAACAGAAAATGTTTAGTCCATTGGCTACTTAAACCAAATGCATTTTAGACGAGACACTTCTTAGGCCAGTTGTGGCTTGGACCCGTACTACTTAGACCAGATAAGGCTTGGACCACATACTCTTAGGCCAGTTGTGTTAAAAAACACCACCACCACCACCACCACCACCACCACAGACCACTTACTGCTTAGACTAGTAGCGACGTAGACTGGTAGCTACTTAGTTGTAGTTTAGACGAGATGCGTTTTAGACTAGCAGCGTTTTAGACCTGTTACCGCTAGTACTAATTGCGTTTTAGACGAAATGATACTAACCCTCCTTAATCTCCCTGACTGTGAAGTATCTTAACTCTCAAGTGCTCTCTATTCAAGTGCTCTCTATTCAAGTGCGTGAACATGGTTTATCTAAATAGATGATTGTTCGATTCCTCGCCTGGTGCGAGTGAACCGAACTGCCACGCGAATCGCGGGTCATATAGTGCCAATAATGGCAATCAAAAATGTCAAACTTACTGGAATCCCGGCGACACGATATTTGTCGAGTCTGTCTAGTTTCCGTCAAAGTCCAGTCAAAGTCAAGTCAAATCAAGTCTCCTGTGGTCTGCACTGTTTTCCACCAAATATCCAAACAAAACACTCGGGCAGCCGTGTGCCTTCAAGGCGAGCGATATCACCAATTATCCAAACAAAAAACCCCCGACATTAGTGTCGACAAGTGAGGTTATACCACCTTGTGGTGAGAAAATTTTGTGACCAGCAAAAATGTGACAGCTCAAATGTCACCATCAAAACCACAGACTAAACGCCCGTACACACGAGAGGCGTTTACGGCGCGGGCAGACGATCGGCCCGAACAATGATAGAGGGTTGATTTGATTTCGGTCCGTAAATCCGTCATTTGTGCATCGTCTCTTTAATACCTAGTTTAATTTGTATTTTTTCAGATGCTGCCACTGAAAAACATCAGAACACCCGAATTCCCGGCCACTACACAAAATGCACACCAGCAAAGACACATATTATTAACCATATTCAAGAGCTATAAACGGAACTTAATTATTTTATACACCATAGCCGTTCTAGTAATGTGTGCGAATGCTGATGATAGGTTTAGACCCCGCAGATTGGTCTTGGGACCACCTATTTTCCAACCATTCCCAAAGCCAGAGAATGAAAGATTACATAATGATTCATCAGATGATACTCTTCATATTGTGAACTTGACAACAAACGAGTCTGAAACCTCAGACGCAGTGCATGTTTCCACTGAATCTTCAACAGCTGAGACATCGCACCCTACAGATACGACAGTTGATATATTAGTGAGTACTCGAACTCGAACAGTACTAGTAAATATCCACCGACGACCACAATGGCCTAGTTGGTAGTGACCCTGCCTACGAAGCTGGCGGTCCCGGGTTAGAAACCCGGTAAGGGCATTTATTTGTGTGATGAGCACGAATATTTGTTTCTGGGATGTGTTTGTTTATTATTTGCATGTATTATGGTGTAGGCAGCGAATGAAACAAGGACATTAGTTGCGGCACAGGACACGCCTCGCGAAGTAGGCTCGAAACACAGGTTATACTGTACCGTACCGTCACTGCTGAAATACCATACTTCCCTGCGAACATCTATATCAACTCCAGCAGCGGTTCATAACACCTTGAACATACACCTCTTTAAATTAGGTATCACAGACAGCCCAATGTGCAGAGCATGCATGGAGGCAGAAGAAACGACTAAACTTATACTACTGGACTGCAAGCAAGTAGAAGTATACAGAATACGAGTATATAAGGCACAGAATAAGGCACCTAAGTTTTCCAGACACACTACGGGACGCAGTCAGCAACACTAAGGCACTCACCAACTTTCTAGACGAGCTGGGGTGGTTAGAGTAGCGCCACACCGCCGTTTCACGCAAAATAGGCACAATGGATGTCGACTTGCGGAAAACGCCCAATATAACTAACTAACTAACTAGTAACGGAATTCAAATAACGGGTGGGTGTCCGTTTCGCGCGCGCGGGTCGATGAGTAGACGAAGTAGGTATTTGCTATACATGTTATTACTACCACAAATTATTATTTATAAAAGCAGTCAACCATCAACAATTGATTAATCATTTTTAAGTAGGACGCAAATGAAATAGATCCTGACTACCCTAATAACGATGTTGCCTGACTGTGATAAAAACTACCAGAACGACTCAGGACAAGAACATTCAGAAGCACAGAAAACAGTGAGTGTTTTTTTAAATATAATAGCGTATAAATAGCGGTGTTCGTTATCGTGAATTTAAATCAAGATGTAATTTTTTCGCCGGCGATAGAATAAAAAGCTTCTAAGTTAGCAGGACACAAGGCGCAAGCGTCATCCACACTAACGTCCTTTTTCCCTAAATCGACTCATATTTATTTATGAAGTTAAATAGTAGGTATAAAGAGTTAATTTGTTTTAAATAAGTATAAGAATTAAGAATATATGATTCCTTTATATACCCATAACGTGGTGGCACCAGTAATGGGCCGGAGCCAATAATGGTCCCTTTTTTTCTTTAACCGTTGAAAATAAGGACTAGCAATTTTTTTTATATGGCAACACTGAACCATAAGCAGCGTCTATCCTACTTTTATCCAGCTCAGTATCATTTAGATCGGTCGTTTTTTTTAAAGACGGTGAATTTAAAATGAAGTGGGTCAGTTTTTCTGTGAACAAATCATCATCAATCATGAATCATTTATTTATTTAGTCCTTTTTTACATAGTAGCTTACAAAGCAGTCACCAAATCGCGTACAATGTCATTATGTTTAATTTATAAACTTATTGCTACTTAATTATTCATTTTAATCCTATCCTATACTATTAATATTTAATAATATACGAGCAATATTTGTATATATATATGTATGTATATATATTTGCAGTCACGTTCTCAGAAACGGCTCTAACGACTTCGATGAAATTTGGCTAAGGGGGCGAGAAATCGATCTAGTTAGTCTCGTTTCCGAGAAAATTCGTTTTCTCGAGATTTTCTCGCATAAAGATTTGTTAATGCAATATAGTACATAATTTCACCTCCACTGTCACCGCTAGATTTGTTAGACTAATGGTTTATAACATCGGCTTAAAACGCCGTCGGCCGGGGCTTCAAACCCCAGCCAGGGGATGAATGTTTTTGCTTTATTTTTTTGTGTATTTTTTGTTTATCGGACCCAACTGGGAAATATTACTAATAAACTATTTGTTTATGGAAGTAACGGAAATATTTAAGTAAAGTATTTTATGGCACTATGCCTTCTTTTTATCCATAAGGGTTATTTAGGTTGAAAAAAGTTAGTTTAGTGATTCGTTAATAATTTTAGAATGAAATAAATAAAACCTGTTTAACGCTTTTTATAAGATTTATATTTTCATTGGTCTAAATAGCTCAAAAATAACATCGGCGACATCTATCGAACTGAACTTGAACCAAAATTATGCTCGCTAGATGGTGCAAATTATTATCTGAGACTTAATTCTGTAATTAATAATGCCTTTCTTTGAATTTGTGATTCTAAATGCTGAGTTATGAATATTATTATTTATAATTTCTGGTTGTAATTTTTCCCTTTGTAGGTAAAAAAAATGGTTTATTAGAGATTCTATAAACCATTTTTTTTTTAAAATGGTTTATAGAATCTCTATTTTATTATTTGAAAATTATATCCGTCGCGAGTTTTTCTTTTATGTTGAATTATTTTGTATTGCATAAGCTACTCACCTAACTCTATCTATAGAACTCTGTTCCATCATTTTTATTTTTTGTTGGACCCTGAGCAATTCATTTATACCTTTTGTTTCTTGGAGAAAACCTGCGAACCAACCTGGTACCCAATCATCGGGGGATGACTGGGTTCTGTAGTATTTCTATCCACTAAAAACTCTACGGCGCTACAAACCCCTTACAGAAATCCAAATCTTAATAGGTTAAGTCGTTTTGGAGATAATTGAGAATAGAAAACAACCAAGACTCAGAAACAAATATTCATGTCCATCACATAAACATTTGCCCTTTACCGGGATTTGAACCCGGGGACCCTCCAGCTTCGTAAGCAGCGTCCTCTACTTACTAGGCTAACCGGTCGTAAAAAGCAATTAATAACTTCCAAAAAGGAGGATTTTTATGTTTAATGTTTGATTACCTCAGAACTCCGTCATAATTTATGAACCGATTCGTATTTTTTTATTTTAGTGAATGAACGAGTATTTGCTTCCAGGTTGGTCCGATTGTTTTCAAAAAGCTAGATGACGGATTCCATGAGGAATTGAGGCAAGTCCTCAATTGTATTAAGCACGCGTCACAGAATAAATAAACGCGTGTATAGATTTTGGTATTTTCTATTATAAGTCGTGTAGGTATCAATTTAGCCTCGGAAACAACAAATTTGGTGAAATGGAACTGATTATGAAGACTCTTAGGGAACCATAATATCGGCCTTTAAAGCCTACACCAAAACCAAACACTAACACGAGTGGAGGAAAGAGGCTAACTTAAGGCACTCGAAGCTCTTCATACAAGGAGTGGACTCGGGCTGGACCAGAAAACTCTGGAAATCCAGTAGGAAGCAACTCAGAATTATATCTGGGGTGTTCACAGGTCACTTCAGGGTCAAGGATCTCTTGGCCAACATGGGGACTATCGGATAGTTTACACTGTAGAATGTGTGGCGAGGAGGATGAGACTATGGAATACTTATTGTGTGAATGTCATGCCCTTGCCAGACAAAGAATGAACTACATTGGTAACGGTTACCCGCAACCAAAGAAATTCAAGGTTCTCCCGGTGAACTGCATCACCCGTTTTGTGGAAATGATGGCGCAAGCCTGGGAGCAGGTATAAAGGAGAGGGCAAATGCACAAAAGATCCCACTGGGTCGAAGTGCATCCGAAAGGGCCCTCACCTAGATAAGATAAGATAAGATAAGATTATGAAGACTACAGACGTCACATATTTTGTGATTCCGTTTAAGAAGCAACTAATGAAGTGCCAAAGGTAATTCTGAGATCCTTGAGGAATCGACGGAACTCCTCAAATATTATCGGCCTGCTTATAGCGACTCGGGTGTTTTCTGTAATAATCAACGCATTTGCTCTCGGAAACCAGTTCATGCGGTATAGTGGGAAGGAAATGTTAATGTATGTTCCTTGGCGAAGTAATGAATTGAATTCGGTTAAAACTTTGTTTTGAAGTGGATACTTCTTTGCTCGCGTTCTTGTATACAGTTCAAAATGTATCACGTGACTTCCGGAATAACTTTTTGTAGAGAAGCCTAATTTGATTTCAAATCATTGTTTGTTACATGTTTTAATCCTTCTTTATTTGCCATTAGTTGTTAATCACAAAATGTTATTTAATTTATGTGGCGAACATGAAAATAATGCTGAAATGAACGCCATTCTCAATGTATCGTGAGTCAAATGAGCTACGTCAGTCAATGTTGCCATATATACCGAGTTATCTGTACTTGTACAGATTTAAGTGAATTAATTCAGATATACATTTTACGGGTACACCATAATATCAGATTCCTTTAAATAATCAAACCACTAAAGGAATTTAACAATTCATTGAAAATGCTTACGTATCTAAGAAGTATCCACTTAAACTTAATTAACGGTTGTATCACCGACACAACCCGCTACTTTTTTAAAGTAAATTGTGAATACCATTTTTTGGTATAACTTTTTGTATTAGTTGTTTCCTTTATAGTCGGGGGTTTATATTTATTAATTTTCAATTCCAAGGCGAGTTTTTTAAGACCAATGAAAACAAACATCTTTTAAAAATAAAATTAAAATATATAACTTATTTTCACCCGAGCAGAGCTCGGTCGCCCCAGTATTGTATTTAATACATCATAATTTGACTACCAAAAACATATTTATGAATTATCATTAATTGCATCTAAGACAAACCAAATCATAGATCCCATAAAAATTAGAGGTTCAGCCATTGAACAAGTCAAAAGCTTTAAATACTTAGGCAGCATTATAACCTGTGACTCCAGATGCACTTCGGATATCATCGCACGCATAGCCATGGCCAAAAAAGCTTTCAATGCCAAAAAGCAAATATTAAAGGCGAAAATATCTCGAAAGATCAGAAAACGTTTTATTAAGACCTACATCTGGAGCATAGCGTTGTACGGAAGTGAGACGTGGACTCTAACCCAGCGTGACAGAGAGAGACTGAACGCATTTGAAATGTGGGCATGGAGAAGGATGGAAGGTATTAGTTGGACAGAAAGAAGAACAAACGAAGAGGTTCTAAATTTGATAGGAGAACAAAGATGTCTACTAAAAACTATTGAAAACAGAAGGGGAAATATGTTGGGGCACCTGATACGACATGAAAATTACATAAAAACTATAATTGAAGGAAAAATTGAAGGAAGGAGAGGCAGAGGAAGGCCAAGACGTGCGTTTATGGACCAAGCTAAAGAGAAAGTTAATGTAATGTCGTATCAGGAGCTCAAAACAGTGGCAGAAAGAAGAACAGAATGGCGATTACTCCACCGACAAGAGCCTGGCTCTTAAATTTATGATGATGATGATGATGATCATTACTTATACAATTCGAAATAATTTTATGTCACAATATATTATTAAGTATAACAATTTCACATAAATCTCTATATACCTAAACTATTTAATAAGATAACACATTTTCTGCAAAATCCACCGCAGCAGCACTATCGCAGAATATGTCTAAGTCGTGGCCTTCGATAGCCACTAGAGTTAGTTAGTTATACTGGGCGTTTTCCGCAAGTCGACATCCATTGTGCCTATTTTGCGTGAAACGGCGGTGTGGCGCTACTCTAACCACCCCAGCTCGTTTAAAAAGTTGGTGAGTGCCTTGGTGTTGCTGACTGCGTCCCGTAGTGTGTTTGGAGAACCTAGGTGCTTCATTCTGTATACTTCTACCTCCTTGCAGTCCAGTAGTATATGTTTGGTCGTTTCTTCTGCCTCCATGCATGCTCTGCACATGGGGCTGTCTGTGATACCTAAGTTATAGAGGTGTCTGTTCAAGGTGATGTGTCCTGTTATTATAGCCACGAGATTTAAGAGAGCTAACGCCCTCGGGGTGGGAGCGTTGTCGGCCTGACGGGTGCGCGCGCGCAGCCAAACGAATAAGGAATAACGAATTCATATAATAAATTTATCGAATAACGAATTCATATAATAAATTTAATACTTGAGTCTGGAATCTTCCCCGATGATTTCAAAAAATCTTTGATAAAACCACTGCACAAGAAAGGTAATAAAAAATTGATTTGTAATTACAGGCCCATTGCACTGTTGCCTACTTTTTCTAAAATTGTAGAGAAAGTTATTCATAGTAGAATTGTAAAGTTCGTCACGGTAAATAATTTATTAAACAAAAACCAATTTGGATTTCAACAAGGTAAATCCACATCTTTAGCAATATTTAAAACATTCAAGCATATTTGGGATGCCGTAAATAACAGAAGCCCTTGCGTTAGCCTCTTTCTTGATATGTCCAGGGCATTCGATTGTGTAGTGACATCTTTTTTACTAACACAGCTCGAACATGTAGGTATTAGAGGCAATGCTTTAAAATTATTTGAAAACTATTTTACGAACAGAAAACAGGCAACTATCATTGATACTTATAATAAAAATACCAAAACTATTGAACAAGTACGATCTAATTTTAAAAGTATAAAACTCGGAGTACCTCAAGGTAGTATCCTAGGCCCTCTTTTATTTTTAATCCGTGTCAACGAATTACCAAATGTTATGGATGAATTATGCGTAATGTTTGCCGACGATGCAACTATTTTATTTTCCGGTGAAACATTAGATGTTGATTTTCAAAAAAATATAAATAACACTGTAAAAACTGTCGTCAGCTGGTTAAAATCAATAAACTTAACGGTGAATTTAACAAAAACTAAGCTTATGCAATTTTGTAACCACAAACAAATTCCAGCAAAATTAAATGTTATGGAATCTGGTATTTCAATTGAAGAAATAGAAACAATTAGTTTCTTAGGTATAATAATAGATCTTCATTTAACCTGGAAACACCACATACAAAAAATTAACAACAAAATTTCAAGTCAATGTTACGCACTATCTATATTAGCCGATACGTGTTCCCAAGAAGCCGTTATTACTGCGTACTATGCTAACATATACTCCTTATTGACTTATGGTGTAATATACTGGGGTAACTCGACAGACGTACGGACTCCACCTTTGTTTTGCAAAAAAGGTGCTTGAGAATTATCTTTCGCATGAACAACAGGCAATCACTCCGAAATATTTTTAAAGGGCAAGGTTTTCTAACATTGACTAGCATTTATAATTATGAGCTCTGTAACTTTGTAAAAAGTAACAAAGATAACTTCACAACACTAGCCTCCCAACGCAATAATATACGTAGTCAATATAGGTACAATTTAACATTGCCTTTGGTAAAAAATAAAACTTACGATAAAAGCACATTTATTAGTGCCATTCGAGTTTTTAATCAGCTTCCTAACGAAATAAAAATGTTGGATGACGTAAAATTTAAACGTAATCTAAAAACATGGTTAAATAAGAATGGTTTCTATTCATTTAAAGAATTTTTTGAATTTTCATCTTAAAGAAAAAGATTGTGTTATATATTCGTTTTGTTTTCCTTAGTTTTAAGTTAATATTGCACACCCGAAATGGGTAACCGTAAAATAGCATCTATGTAACACGGTTAAACAATAAAGTTTTTTCTATTTTCTATAAGCGACGCCGGCGCCGCGGCGGATGCGCGCACGCCGGCTGTCCATTGCGTGCAGGAGGAAGGAACGTGCAACACGGATGGATTATTAACCCTACCGTTAACCAGGTCGTAGAAGTGTACCAGGAGCAGCAGTTTATACGCCTAAGCTCTAGAGTTTGAAGCCCTACCATCCCTAGTACAAACCGAGAGGGGTACAAATAGGGATAATACCCGAAATACCTTCTGTTTAAGCGCCTCGCGAACTTTTTCTGATTTTTTTTCTACTAGGAGACTATATTTTGATTCATAGGGGTCCCATGCTATTGCTCCGAATTCTAGTTTGCTGCCGACGTATGCGTTATACAGCATCACAGCCACCCTGTTACTCGTGAATTGAGAGGTCATCTTAATAATAAATCCTAGGGTTTTAGAGGCGCCATTACAAATATTAACAATGTGTTGCCGAAAATTGAGTTGCGTGTCCAACGTCAGCCCTAAATCACGTATTTTGTGAACACGTTCCAGTTGGGTGCCCTGCAGATAATAAGACGCCTGAATGGGAGCCCTGACTCTCGCAAATGTCATGACTTTGCATTTTAATACATTAAAGCGTAGCTTATTTATTTCACTCCATTCGGCTACAGCATCAATGTCCCGTTGCAATCTACAGCAGTCGTCATTCTGGCCTACTTCCAGGAAGAGCTTTAAATCGTCGGCATACAAAAGGCATTCAACAGATTTTACAACCTTAGGCAGGTCGTCAATCATGATCAAAAACTGGGTTGGGCCTAATGCACTACCTTAGCTCACTCCTGATCGCGTGAAGTATGGTTCCGATTGGAACCCGCCTAGTTTTACGTACTGACTGCGATTGCGCAGATAATCGGCAAAGAAGTGTAAAAGTTTAGGCGCGAAACCTAACCGCGCGAATTTCTGCAGCAACAGATCGTTGTCAACCAGGTCGAAAGCTTTTTTAAAGTCAAAGTATGGTACATCGACCTGCCGACGACGATCCATCGCGGCAGCAGCGCAATCGACAAAACACACATGGTTTGTCGTAGTTGATCAACCAGACCGAAAACCATGTTGGACATCGTCTAGATTAGGTGCGATCTGCTGATTAATGCGAGAATCTATTACTTACAGACTCAAACAGCTTTCCGAACCATACGGCTATAGGCCTGTACTGTGTTACATCGGACCCAGCATTTCTCTTCGGTACAGGTGTGACCCGGGAGACTTTCCAGCATAATGGATACTTGGCTAGCTGTAGAGCTAAATTGTATATGTATAGTAGCGGTCGCTCCAGAACACTTACACAGTCCTTAGCCAGAAATTGGGGAATACCGTCTGGTCCGGCTGCGGAACGCGGCTTAAGTTTGCGGGCCACACGTCTTAGCTCCGACTGGCACACTCTATCACCCATTACTAGCGTCGCGTCAGCGCTCGCAAACTTCGCCACTGCTTCTGCATCCAACCGTGGCACTTCACCCTGGAATACAGAACTGAAATACTCAGCGAATGCATCAGCAGCAGCTTGCTCGGTCACAGTCTTGTCCTTCCTTAAAATGATATTCACCACATTGTCTTCGTTCTTTGCGCTTACTTTTAATAAAATCCCAGAATTTGGCAGGTTCTAATATAATATCGTGCTAAATTTTTCGAACGAATTGCTTATATTCTGCATCAATAAGAGTTTTAGCACGTGTCCTATAGTATTTATAAAGTTCTTTATTGAAATCAGACCCAGTCTCTTTATATTTCTTTAGATGGAAATACTTTGCATGTATAGTTTTTATTATACGTTAGACGTAAACCAAGGTGGATAATTATACCTACCGACTTTGGCTGCATTTTGCTTTTTCAAGGGCACACATTGAGAGATACATTCTTTTAATTTCTGGTAGAAAAGCTGTGTGGCCAAATCGACACTATCCGAATTCATGACTCGCTCAACATTAGGTCCAATAAACCACCATGCGCATTATACATATTATTATGTTGATGGAATTTGCAGAATGCGATAAATATTTGGATTTGATTCCTAACATAAGCACTACATGAATTAAGATTAAAATCTCCAATAAAACAAGGATGTCAAACTCAGAATAATTACAAACTAACCTTTCTAGACAAGTCAAAACCTTAAGGTACTGCGGCTGTCTTCTGATTAATGCAGTGGCAAATAAACAACAATGCACAAAATTTTACATTTCTCCATTTTACTAACGCCGCAAAAAGTTCCATATGAAGGGTCCACGGAAAGAACATGTCTAGTCACTTTTTTTTGAAAATGAGATTTTAATGCCAAATTGTAGAGCAAGTAATAAACGATTACTTACATCTTCTGTTACAACTGTATTATTATATTAACATGATTTTTTTTTTACTTTAAAAATACCTATACACGGAAATAACGTGCGTTGTATATTAGGTACATGGAAAAAAAACATATTATGTCACACAAACAAAACAATACATTAGATAAACTTTTCTTTTAGTTTATCAAGAAAATTAATATAAAGAATAATAATAATATATTCCAATTATATTTTAACAGGAGATTTGTGCCTTAATAATGATACCGCACATTATTATGATTTCGAACGATTTTTCCCAGATTTGTTCTGCATACGATGTGCCGGGCCGCTGTTTTCAATAAAGTCTTAAATATCTCCGAAGGGTATTTTTATTAATTATTGGACATCGTTATAATACTAAAATCGCTATTACCGTCCTATAGATTACATACCTAGCATGACTTACCTACATTTAAATAAATATTATTAATAAATACAATAGCTACTCCATGGTATTTAGAACCACGAAATATGTAATCAAAATATACCTAATTGATATTCAAAGTTATCAGAATCCAATAAAATATACTATGATGCTTTTAACTTTGCATGTTTATTTCCTGTAGTTAAGTGACAACGCATGTTTCTTCCGTGTGCAATAAGGGTTTGGTTCGGGTTTTTGTATTAATGATAACAATCCGTAACTTTTAACTAATATCCTATTTATTTATCTAAAGATAAGTAATTTTATCATACAATTGATTTATACACAAGTGCATAAATATATTTGATGATTAACTAAATCGTTCCAAACTTTAAAAACGCGATAGCTCAAAATGTCACTAAAGTGACTAGACATGTTCTTTCCGTGGACCCTTCATATTATCATCCATTTCTTCAGTATCGTTTACCAAACTCAAAATACACGAGTCTTGCGCTGAGAGATCATGTGTGAAAGGAAAGGTAGTGAGTGTAGATTTTTGCGAGGCCTGTTCACAATCTAACAAAAAGATTGATGTTTGAGCTTCCAGTCTGAAGAAATAATGAAGAATTCTACTGCAGAAGAATTACTGTAGACTGAAAAAGAAACAAAGAAACACAATAACCGTAATAGGTGGGTATGATGGTTAAAACGTCAGTGTCAGAAACGTACCGTCATAATTATTTATTGTGAAAGCGGTTACTTAGACCAGCGGCTGAACAAAAATGGGTTTTGATAAGATTAAAGTTTTTTCTTTTTTGATATGTCATTGGAGGCATGTTAAATAATACTTATACAAAAAGTTAGAAGTTTTTAGGTTCGGCTTTCGGTTATATTGAAATATTTTAATTTTAGCCAAGAACTATGTAAATATAGAATTAGAGTTACAAAAAACTGTAACATATCCAATAACACTTTAGTTTCTTTAAAATAATCTGTTTTTAGAAGTCTGGAACATCTGCATTTTGGTGAACAAAAAAATGCAAATAATTTTGCAAATAAAGAATTAGAGTAGCTGATATTGTAAAATTATGATGTAATCGATCCACTTAATATACTGGAAAAAAGTTAGATGTGTAGACCATTGGCTTGTGTAGATATTTATTTCTGGTTAAGCAGTATAGCCAATATTGAATTAGAGTTTGTAGAGTTAATAATAAACGGTCTTGACAATGATCTCAGTTACCAAACAAAAGTTTAGAAATATAGAATCACGGCGACACTAATTACTGATATGTATAGGTAAGCATTCCGTGCCTACGTTTCAAATGCGCTGTATTGTATGCGCGCGCCGTGCTGTGCGCTGTGGCGCTGTGGCACCAGGCAGCGATCAGCGGTGGCGGGGCAGCGGGGTGCCCTTAACTCATGCATAAAAAAAACCGCAAAGCATGTTTTAAACTAATATCAATGGAAAATTGTTATTTTGTTTTAAGTACGCTAATGGAAATACAAAGACGAAACTTACCCTTATTTATTACTATACTAGGAATTGCCCGCGGTTTCGTCGGCGTTAGGTCCATTATAAAGTAGGTTTTTACTTATAGTTTTATGTTAAAGTAAGTATTGGTGGCGTACACAATGGTAACAAATAACAAAAATACAACTTTTTACAACAAAATTATAATTGCAACATTTGCAAATCATTCATATTTGTAATTGTAGGTATATACATAATAACTATGGTACGGACAAGTGGTGGCAGATTTCACACAGAAGGTAGTAGAGTCGCCTAGATATTTTTATGACTAAACAAATACCGATTGAATGATTTATTTCTCTTATATTTTTTTTATTCTCTTGCGACTAAATATTAAGTTTTTGAAATGAAAATGTACATGTATTTACATTTTATGTTCAAAGAACTTTATTTTTCATAAAGAATCAACATATTTCACTTACATGAGAAAAGTTATAAGTTAATACTAAATCTAAGCATACAGTGTTAACAATTGTACAAAAATCATAGTGGGTAGACATGAATTATAATACGGGGTATATTATTCTAACAGGGGCAGTGAGGGAATATCCTAAACTATAAGATATACGGAAATTTGCTCTAAGGAGTTACGAGACCGATTTTAGAAAAAATCAAAACTGCATTCAAAGATTTTCAAAAAAGCCTCATACACAGCCGGGAATCGAACCCGGTCAAATCTGTCTAAAAATCAGAGTGCGTTATTTTGCGTAAATTAATAGTGTAATGTAAGGAAGAATTGGTGCTTAGGAACCCTGTATCTACAATCCCAGGAAGATGCTGAATTTCATAGTTTAATGTACGGAAATGGATCTCCCCGCACAAACAGTGTACCTACCTACAATGAGTAGGTATGAGAATTATATATTTTTTACAGCTTTGAAAAGATTGGTGTAAATAATGAAAATAAATTAAAAAAAAAACCACGAATTTACCAATTTTGTCTAGTTTCAGACGCCACAGTTATTCTCCCCATACTTACTAAGGAGCTTAGTATGGGGAAATCCATTTTCGTACATCAAACTATGAAATTAGGCATTTTCCTGTGATTGTAGATACAGGGTTCCTTAGGAACAATTGTCCCTTACACTTCCGGACTTTCGAAATTCCGGAATCTCGGGCAATGTTTCCGATATTACAATTCCGGAATTGGTACACTCAGAATATCGGAAATTCCGGAACTGGATTTTATGTATTTCCAGAATTTATGACTGTTCATTTTCATAGTTTATCATGAATGCTGTCATTAGAGTCCACAGAAGTACTGCAAAGTTGCCGCTTATAGATTGCATCACGAGTAGACGCATATATAGAGTCCCCATTCCCTCTGTCAACTCGGCACATGCCCAACGCTCCGCATTCTTCATCCACCCCTTTGTTTATAATGCTGTCTGTAAAGTCTGTGACATAAAAAAGTGCACCATACGCAAAGTTAAGTCCACTCTAAGGAAATGGTTTGCTGAACTCTCGTATAGTGATACGGAAGAGATTTTACGTCCCTGCATCTAAGGTTGTTTTTTTCAATAGGTACCTAACAATTCAACATACACTCGTAACAAACACTTAACACACGTAAACACTCCCTCTCACGCACACTTACACACGCGCACACACTCACACACTCTCATACACAAACTCTATTTGTACTACTAAAACAGGATAATTTTTGTTCTTATTAATGATGAATTTGTGTTCCCATTGATAAGTTAGCAGCGCTCATATTATATGAAATGTTTAAATTTTCACTTTGTTACTTTCATGTCGTGCTTCTTGAGACGTGTGTCTGAAGAGATTTGTTAACCGACTCAGTGGGTCCCAAGATACAGGCTCAGCCTAGTTTGGAACCCCACGGATAATGTCTGTATAATCTGTAATCATGTGCTTGTTAAGTAATAAATTATTCTTATTCTTATAGTTTACCATAAACTGGATAAGTCTCGTGACTCCTAAGAGCAAATTTTCGTATCTCTTATAGTTTCGGATTTTCCCTCACTGCCCCGTTTGAATAATACAACCTTTATATTACGCTATAGTTCGGCCGCCTTGTTGCGGCGATAACGGCGATTTTTGTTTAAGTTATCTTTCCACAAAAATTTCAATCTTTCGTCTACTACAGACTACAGATGCCATTGTGTTGGCATTTACTTTGTACGCTAACAAATCTGCCCTTCTTATTGCAAACGCAGTACTTGCATATGGTGGTTTCGATATAAACGCGGTAAACATATTTTTTGGTATCTATACAACAAATCTATGTTATACAACTTTTGAAGTGTACAGAAAAATTGTTAAAAAAATAAATCTTTCGATTGAAATATTTTTTACTTTACTGCCTTATTTATATAAAATACGCAGTACTGCATTTTCATCAACTATATGGGTTTGCAGTTAGGCCTATGTTCAGCAGTGGACGTCTTTTGGCTGATATGATGATCTGGGTTTGCAGGCATTACAGTATCACTAAGGCTTAATGCAGTATTTGTGTTTATTACTGCAAAATCACCTAGCACGTGTTCAATACTGCGTTTCTAGTTCGCAATCATGCTCTATTTTCATACCTAGTAATAAATAGGTGTTGGTAAGATTTAACTTCAGACAAATATTGAAGTGACGAAGAGACGAAATAAAATTGATTTTAGGTAGGTACTAGAAAAAATGAATATTTTTCTTATCAGCGTATCAAATTATTATTTTTAATAGTCTATAAAATGTGTTTCAGGAACATTTTTTATTAGAGTCTATTAATATAAAACACCTCCACTCATCAAGCCATCAATCACTCTTTTGAATTATACAAGGTGTAACCAAATCAAGTGCGAATATTTCACTCTGATTTGCTAGCACGAAATGCGGCACTGTACCGTGTGGCTTCGGTGCATGCGTAGCTTTATGTTACTCTCGAATACCTCTCGATACTCTTAAGCACAGCACTGTGGAATAAGTACTGCGTTTAAGTATTTTTAGCGTGGCAAGAGTAGCTCTTTGGTTTTCTCGCTAAACTCAAACGCAGTAATTTTTAATACCGCGTTTGGCTTTAGTTAGTATTCGTTGCAAAAAAGTTATATGCCTAATGAATCTGCAGTAAACGTAGCAAGTACTTCACAACCTTCTAGCACATGCTGAATGCTGTAGATCTTGTTAGCAAAAGTAATATTTTTGTGAAAGTACTGCGTTTTTGGTTAGATAAGAAACATGTTTGAAATATAAAAAAGACCTGAAATTTTTTTTAGGCTTGTGATGTCATTTTTGCAGAAAAGTGAAAATCTCAAAAATGACTACTGCGAGTACAATTATCAGGGCCTTTGGCCACATTATCAACTGTTTCGTGTACTGCAACTACTGCAAGCCATAAATTGCAATACAATATATTTAAAATACTTAATATAATTTGGATATATTTTTATTTTTGATATCCAAATTACATTATAGTTTAATACTCTAAAAATATAAATTCAATAAATAATGTATTCATTCAACCGTAAAAAGTTAATAAAAAGTAACGACTCCATTTTACTCCCTGTGCGAAATTTGCTACCACTTTTGTCCGGACGCTACTAATAACAATTTTAAATTAACTTCTGTAACTTCACATTATTCCATGCAGATTTTTTCATAAAATAACAGTATCTGTATTTTTTATTGTACATAATAAAAATAAAAATAGCTTAAGTAATGTTACATCTTATAGTTTTTGACATAGCTATAATAAAAAAATCTTCCCTTTCACCCGCTTTTCCAAATATTGAATATCTCCGAAACATAAAACCGCCTTATGGTACCTTTACCCGTGGACCATCACTAATATTGTAACAGTGCTGTAATACGTATTTTTCTGAAGGAAGGTTTTTAAAAACTATTTTGGTTAGTTTTTTGAAAGAGCTGTTTAAATAGACGATTTTTATAACATATATTTTTTTCATTTGAATCTGGCCACTTTAAATTTTTTCTACATATTTTTTTTATTTTTTTTTTAATTTTTAAAACTCTAATTCAATATCGACTAAATTATAAGCTAATTCTGGTTTGACGTAGTCGCGGGTGTTTTTTTTTTCTAAAAACTTAACAGTGTAAAGGTTCATACATATTATAAACGATGAAGCTTAAACTTTGCACTTTAATTCAATATTCACAAATTATCAATAAAAATAAATAAATACCTAATTTATATCTAACCCTCGTTCTAACTTTTCTTCATATAATACAAATATGCTTGAAAATAAGTCATATACCATATAAGCATAACTTTTCCGACTTTAGAATTATCAAAACTTCTAGGGCCAAAATCCGGTTCCACTACTGAGCTAACTGTGGCGGTTACCCAGGTTCGTGTTTTTATTGTGTTTTGCACAAAATACCTACCTAAATGTTTGGTTTAAATGGGGGGTAAATCAATAAGGAAATGTGAAGTGTGTGGTGTTCGGCGTGTTAAACTTCTGGTGTATTTTTGGCAAGATTTCCACTTGATCCGGACAGGTCAGTATATTGATATTTTCATTTAAATTTTGAATTTAAATAGTAACTGTAAACACGATAACAGTTACTAATTATATGAGAAGTCATTTAAATGGCGAACAAATTATGATTAAAAGTTAAACATTGTGTTAATAAGTCTAAATAAGACAAGCTAATACACGAATAGAGTCCGACAAAATTTATCGATAATCGCTTTAAATGATATAAAAGCTTGTCGCAATATTTGCACATTTTAGCCACTGATTAAAATTGAATGTAATTTGAAATATACCGTTTTATACCAAGTCTGTTTGATTCCTAATAATTCAGGCTTTTTGTTTTATCCACAGTGAAGGTACAGGAAGTCGAAAATTGCCTGAAATGCTTCGAGAAAAGAATGGAACAACCGTGCCGCATTTTGCTCGACTTAGTTCTGCAAAAAATAATCAGGGTTTGAAAAAAAAAGCAGGTATTTTTAGGTACCGGTATAGTGACTCTGTACTGTTTAAGAATCTTTATAATATACCGGTATTTTTTCGATTCTATATAGGATTTTTTCCTTTAGGTACTGGTTATCTGGAACCAAAATGAAAAGAACCTTTAAATACCGGTACTTTACAATATATTTTTGGTACCGGTTCCAAGCTATGGGCAGGATACAGCTGTTTGTCCAATTATCATTGAAATATAATGCATTTCATGTACAATAAAAAATATTTTTGTGTTATGGCCTTATTTTATTTTACCCTTTCATTATTCTGGTAATACTCAAAGTTACGGTAGGTACAGCAAAAATTATTGCATTTTTATCGATATCGATAAACAGTAAGTGTGGTCAGTGTCGAGCTCTAGAGTTGATTTTTTATGTAGGTAGTATTGACATGTCTTTTGTAAGTTGGCACAAAATACGTACATAATTCGGTTTAAGGCTTGTTCGAGAGTGCCGTCTCTTAAACGTAGTGATTTTATATACTCTTTGGGTTGACCATAATTAAGTACGTATTTTTTTAAATATAACAACTAATAAATACATATTTAAATATTTGGGGACATTGGCACACAAATCGACCTAGTCCCAAACTAAGCAAAGCTTGTACTATGGGTACTAAGCGACGATATACATACTTATATAGGATAAATAAATACTTAAATACATAGAAAACATCCAAGACCCATGAACAAATATCTGTGCTCATAACACAAATATTATGCCCTAGCCGGGGATCGAACCCGGGACCTCCAGCTTCGTAGTCAGGGTTACTAACCACTAGGCTACAAAGGCCGACATAATGGCATTGCAATGAAGTGTAATTTCTTACCGAGTGTTTTGTAAACGTAATTCTAATGATAAAGGCATGCAAACTAACTTTTGACCTTTGTAGAGATTACATTGCGTCTTTTACGATATACGTTATAATACTGGCTGTTCAAGATTAAATCTTGTCATTTTCTGAAAGATATGTCACAGTTGTCGTATCTGAAAAAATATACGTAATTTGTATTCAAATTTAAAATGAACGACAACGACAAACTAATTGTGATATCAAGTGAAAGAAATAAAAAAAATATATCTAAAAAGCGGACATCGTTACAACTTCGGCCAAAAAAATGGAAATGAAACATTGTGGTGGCGATGCCAAAAGAGAAATTCATGTAAAGGCAGTTTAACCACCGACAGTGATGTGACTTCAGTGATCCGACAAGCTGAACATTGCTTTGGGTGTTATCCAGATCACGGTGCCAATCTTTTTGCAGAGGCTTTAAACAATTGCAAAAAAAGAGTGCGTGAAGAATACGGATCGGTCCAAACAATTTATGAAGATATCATGAAACACCTGAAAACGCCTGATTCTGAGTGTGTTGACACAATACCAACTTTTAATGCTATTAAAAACGGTTTATACAGGGCTAGACGACAAGAATTTAATGTAAAAATACAGTTTTCCGGTCATTAGAGGATGTGGTTATTCCAGAAAAATTGTCTAAAGATTTTCTCGTCTATGAAGAAAACAATATTCTTATTTTTATGACACCCTTTACTTTAGAACAAAGCAGTGGTATGAAAGAAATATTCTGTGACGGCACGTTCAAGTGTGTCCCTAAACCTATTAAACAACTTTATTCTATACACGCTGATGTAGGGAGTTCTGAATTGGAAACAAACGTCGTTCCGTTAGCTTATTGCCCAATAAAGAAAAAACAACTTACGATACTGTTTTTAAATTTTTAAAACATTCAATACTGAATTTCAAACCTGATAAAATACATGTGGATTTTGAGTTGGGTGCAATTCAGGCCATTAAAGTAAATTTTCCAGTAGCAAAAATCGTAGGCTGTTTTTTCCACTACAAACAATGCTTGTTGCGTAAAGGTGAAGAATTAAAAATCCCCGATACTGTTGCGAGTCGCCGACATATCAGAATGTGTTCAGCCTTGGCATTTCTACCGATTACGTATATCCCAGAAGGGTGGCTCACTATTCTCGAAAAATCTGCAGTGATTTATGAAAAATTTAATTCATACGTCTCAAATGTTTGGATGGGCACATACATTGAATGTCTCAGCTGCTATGATGAGCGACATCGGACTATCAATATGGTTGAAGCTTGGCACAACCGCATCAATAAGAAAATTGGACGAAAACCAAACCTTTATTTTTTTATAAGCGTCATTAGGCAAGGTGCAAAACATGTAGACTTCAAAATAAGGCAGCACTCTATATATGTGTCCGAACGTAACAGAAAAAAACGGTCATTTAAACTAGACGAGCGTATCAAGAAAATAGTAAATGATTTTATTTTATTCCAAAGGATAAATATATGGACATGTTTATCTACGTTAGACATTATCAACGTGTCAAAACGAATAGACAAGAAGCGTATAAATTGAATTAGCCTGATCGGTTATTTTTATGTTCACCATTTTTTTATAATTTCTAAGTAAGAATACGTTGCGTTTTATGTGTATAATATGAGTTCTATACAATGCCTAAGCACATGTTAAGTTATATGTACAATTATATTAAGTTAGTAAAATGGGATAATAAAAGATGTGTTTGATGTACTAAAATGGTCTGTCATATTAATTGTATAGTTATACATTTCCTATACTGAACGGCCTCGTAGCTTAGTTGGTAAGTGTCCCTGCCTGCTAAGCGGAGGTCCCGGGTTCGAGTCCTAGTAAGGGCATTTATTTGTGATCAGATCACAAATATTTGTTCCTGTGTTACGGGTGTTTTCTATGTTTGTGATTGTTTATCTAAGTATTATAAACATCGTCATCTGGTACCCACAACACAAGCCTTATTGAGCTTACCGTGGGACTAGGTTGATTTGAGTAAAGATTGTCCTATAATATTTAATATTTATTTATTATTCCATCAGTTTTAGTGTAAAATAAGACATGACTATGTTTTTTTACAAAGAATACGGCAATATGGTTTAAAATATTAAACTTACATTTCGTGACTTTTAGCTGAGTTCAAAATATGTTTTGTATCGTTTTAAGATCGCCTTAAAAACAGCTGGGTTCCTAGTTTACTACGGAACCCCAAAAAAGTAGCAAATCATAAACATGACGAGATGGGAAAACTGACAAACTATCAGATGAACAAGGAAAGTAACGTAAATTAGGAAAATGACGAAATAGCAAAACTGACAACTTAAGATAATTGAGGAATAAGGAAGTTTGCGACTCAAGAAACTGGCTTAATAGAGGCTCTGACAATTTAGTGAAACTGGCAAAAAAGGAAATTGGCGAATTAAGAAAAAGTCTAATTATTAAACTGTTGAATCAGCAAAATTGACGAATAAGGAAACTGACCGGCGATACGCTAATTCGTGTGATTGGAATCACTCCGATTCATAGACCCTACTTCCACCTCCGATTTCATCCCTGAAAGAGATATTTTCCAGAATAAAAAGTATCCTATATGTGTAGGGTATGGACTATTTGTTAGCCAAAATTCGTCTTAATCCGTTTTGCCGTCTTAATCCGTCGTGCCGCGTGATTGAGTAACAAACATCTAAACATACAAACTTTCGCATTTATAATTATAATATTAGTAGGATTAGTAGGATAGTAGGATAGTGGGATTAGAAGGATGAAAATAGACGACCTTTTTAAAGTGTCCATTATTGGCATCATCACGTTAAGTCCTTATGCCTTTTCAAGGATACATGTGTCATGCGAGTCGTCGAGAAACTCCAACGTATAGGTACCTAAATATATCCAAAACACACATTCTTAATATCCGGCTTTATGTAGATTATATCGCGGATGCAAACAATGCTTGTATTATTTCCAGGCTGAACAGAAATTGAATGCAATGATCGAGGACTTGGGCAATTTGTTGAGCAACGAGTCCGCCGTCGTGACCATTGGCGATGTATCCGGCGCTTTTGATCAGGTGGATATAATTAATTCATAACTTTCACCTAACGAAATCTAGACATTTTACAACAGAATCGTCGAAACCACCAAGACGGCGTAACGTCTACGTGCGCACTACCTAAACTTTAAATACATGAAAGACGTATATCTGAGGGCACGTTAGAGCCCCCGCCAAGACAAGCCAAATGGCACTACCTCTCTTTTCTTGTACCTACTTGATTTGAACATCGCCTCACACCACTTTCAAGTAATAATAAGTTATCAGATCTCCAGTGTACATTGATTTGGTCTATCTGTGTATTCGTATGATTGTCTCTCAATATTTATTTATCATCTTTGTTATAGTGTTATCCCTTGATTCAAGTAACTATTTCAACTTAAAATTCGAATGAAATCTACAGATGGACGGTCTGCTAGCAACTGATGACGATACTCTTGAGTTTCCATTCACCGTGTTAACCGCTCTCGACGCGCTCAGCGCGCGCGCCGATCTGAACGGCTCGGCGACTGTGGCCACGGCGCGGCGCAACGTGGCCGTCGTCATGGCGGACTCGGCGCCCGGGCAGCCCGTGCGCGGGTTTAGGATAGCAGCTGGTAGGGACGGATTCACTGACGGAGTTCTTGAGATTCTACAAGGTACATGTATACTCATGTAGATAATTATGTATACCTAGGACAGACTGTCCAGTTAGGTAGGTCCAACTTCAAGAAAGAGGTCAATCGTCAAATCCGACTCGGCTGGGCAGCGTTCGGGAAGCTACGGTACATATTTTCGTCCAATATTCCGCAGTGTCTCAAGATGAGAGTCTTTGACCAGTGTGTGTTGCCAGTGATGACATAATTATGGCACTGAAACGTGGTCGCTTACGATGGGTCTCATAAGAAGGCTCAAAGTCACCCAAAGGGCAGTGGAGAGGGCTATGTTGGGAGTCTTTCTGCGTGATCGCATCAGAAATGAGGCTATCCGCAGCAGAACTAAGGTAACCGATATAGCCCTACGAATCGCTAAACTTAAGTGGCAGTGGGCGGGGCACATTTCACGTAGAACCGATGGCCTTTGGGGCGGAAAGGTTCTCGAGTGGCGACCACGTACCGGAAGTTGCGGCGTGGGTAGACCCCCACAAGGTGGACTGATGACCTGGTAAAGGTCGCGGGATTCCGCTGGATGCGGGTGACGCAGGACCGGTAATTTTGGCACTCTTTGGGGAGGCCTATGTCCATCAGTGGACGTCTTTCGGCTGATATGAAGACGATGATGATGACATGTATACTCTGGCTAGACCATCCAGATGTAACATGAAAGGTATTGCATCGTCTTGACTGAGCTAAATAAACTCGGTGACCTGAACGGCGGTGGGGACGGATTCACTGACGGAGGTATGGTGTGATGCAACAACGTTCTTAATACTCTAGCTATCTAGATGTTATGTTGAAGGTGTGTGGACTGAGCTATACGGATTTAGATGAAATTGCATAGAATTGATAATTATAACCTAAAGTACAAACTTACCATATTACCTTTTCAAACTATTCCAGATGAGGTGGACCCCACTACCCTAACCAGCGACAACACTGACGCCTTGGTGAATCTACCAGCGTCTCTGGCTACGTCATCACGCCGTATCAGCTTCGTGGTGTTCCGATCTGACCGGTTGTTTGCCCGCCACAACCGCGAACAGTATATCGTCATCAGCAAGATCATTAGCGTTATTGTGGAGAACTTTACGCAGATGGAAGAAGGAGAGGTAAGAAATCGGAACAGAATCAGCTTTTTGTGGTGGCCAGATTATTTAGTAGCCTTTCGAAGATAAATTCTTGGAAATAATATATTTTTTGGTCAGCCATTCTCCTGTGTCTGCTCTGGGACGATTGGATACTAAAATGTCCATAAAGGTCGTAGCAATTTGACACAACTGCTGACACAAACATTTAGAATGGCCCTGGAACTTAGGTGGATTTATTTAATTTCGCTGGGGCATTTGATTCTTACGGTAGATTCGTTCATATCGGCTACTTACCATTCTTCTTTGAAGAAATTGACATGGATTCGCGTTTTGTGCTAATATCAACTCTATGTTTTACAGGTAATCGACATCTATTTGAAGCCTTCAACTTATGAACCGGCCCGCAACATGTCACGCACGTGTGCCTACTGGCACTTCACTGAGAATAACACCGGCTACTGGTCTCAAGATGGCTGCACCTTTATCAAGTCTCCAACCGGCTTGCTGGATACCTGTCGCTGCACCCATCTTACCCACTTTGCTGAGATCCTCATCCCAAAACTAGTGTTTTCAGAAGAGAATGAAACCGCGTTAGAAGTAATATCATTAATAGGTTGCTTTTTATCAATTTTTGGACTGATTGTCATTGGTCTCACAGCCATCGTGTTTAAATCGTGGAGGAACGATTTCAATAACAAGATCTGGATACAACTGACCTTAGCCCTACTGATAAATGATGTCAGCTTTCTCACTATTGTGTTCTCCAAATTCGATGATAACAATATAGTCTGTATGTTGGTGGGAATTCTTTTACATTACGCTGTCTTGGCGTCGTTTTGTTGGATGTTAGTTGCAGCAGTTATTACTTATAGGAAATTAGTTTTAGTGTTCGCATGGAACCCTAGGCGTAGATTGTTGAAAGCCTCTGCTTTCTCTTGGTTGGTTCCTTTAGTAATAGTTGTTACGCTTCTGGCTGCAGCCCCACAATCATACACGAAAAGATTTGAAGGAAATACACC
This sequence comes from Epinotia brunnichana, assembly GCA_963854355.1. Classification (NCBI taxonomy): domain Eukaryota; kingdom Metazoa; phylum Arthropoda; class Insecta; order Lepidoptera; family Tortricidae; genus Epinotia; species Epinotia brunnichana. The sequence continues at coordinate 31,663,900 of OY977943.1, forward strand.
CACGGGAGGCTTTTGTTATCCATCAGGCCTTGGTTTGTGGTTGTCTGTCTTGGTTCCAATTGGCATAGTAGTGATATCAAATTGGACTATTTATGCTTTAATACTTCGTTCTGTGTTTGGAACTAAAAAGATACAAAAACATGGTGATTCGAGCAAGATGCTCCGTCGAGCATCAGTATGTTGTTTACTAGTATTTATATTTGGATTGCCTTGGGTTTTCGGTTTGTTCGCCTACAATATAGTTGCTGCATACCTTTTCACTTTGACAACAAGCTATCAAGGATTTGTATTATTTGTATTTTTCGTTTTAATAAACACGAAAACAAGGGGAATGTGGTTGAATAAACTACATATAAAGAAGAAGTCACCAGAACTAGTTAGTTATTCGTTGATTATTAGTAAAAAAGCTCGTTCAAGTAATGAAGTTGAGGAGGCTCCATTCATTGAACCCAGTTCTACGAGAACTAACATTACTTATTTTGTAAGCAATTCAAGTGATGGCAATGTACTATATAATTCAATGCCTGGTTCTGCAGTTATTGATGATTCGCATTATAACAATAAAGACAGTGATATCGACTCATTCTTAACTGCTCAATCACACAAAAACTTTGGTGAAGGTGAAATATTTAAAAGTATAGATGGTATAACGGATACATTAGAAGTAAATAATAGAGAACGGGCTGAATCTGCATCTATTATCAGTACTGATATGAGAGACTCTCCAAATTTTAAGAAAATGTCAGAAACAGATACATATTTTACTGATGCTGAAGCAATTGAAGATAAGCCAAAGACTGACGATGATGTCTCAAATAGTATTCACAAAGAAAAACTAAAAAACGATGACTTGACGAACGCTCAAGCGATCATTCTAGTCAAATTATAGAGAATAACGATAATTCCATCGACCCAAAAATAACTATATATAAATTACCAACCCAAAGCGCTTCTTTAGTAAGTTGATGCGATGGATACAAAATGTATATCGGGAAAATGTATTATTTGGTGGATGTTTGTTTATATGTAAATTGTAGAAGTTTAGGTATTTCTGAATGATGAATTTATGTTTACGAGTGAGTTATGTGATTAACAGAATTAATAATAATAATAATAATCCACCATTCAACCCAATAACCCATGACCTTAGTTTCCATCGCAGTCACAGTGCTACACTGCAATAGTCTTTGCACCTGGCGGGGACCATCACCGGTTGTATCATGTTGTGCGGTCGGAGATGGTACCCGCCATGTGTATCCCTCGCTTTAGATTATTTTTGTTTTAAAGGGCCTCTGTGCTGTTGGATTCGGCCCCACGCATGCCTTCCAAAAGTCCGGGACCCCATGGTCCCGAGATATAGAAAAAATATACAAATAATAATAATAATTAGCCCGCGGGGGCAGCTTGTGGCGAGCTGACGGTGAGTGGCGACACCGCGGACCCCTAACCTCCAGAGGGCCTGAGTGATCTGGCCCTAGCCTCTGTGCTTGCCTTAACCGGCCGGCCAGTGTGGAGTCGCAAGAGCGGAACCTATGCTCCAGATTGGAAGTGTACAATGTCATAACGCCGGCGGCCCTTGAACGGATTACCGGGATCTGGCGCACCGCAGACTCACCTCTCGAAAACCTCACAGCCGCTCAGACGTGTTGCTTCATTGTCGCACTGTGCGTGCGACTGTTTTGTGGGGCCCACTTAGCGAGTTGGCGAGTCACCGCCTGCCTTTTTACAATTTTGAGACTGATTGTCACGGCAGGTGTCCGCTAGTCTCCTCCCATAACCCATGTTCCAGTCCACCCACCATTCAACCCAATATCCCATGACCTTAGTTTCCATCGCAGTCACAAAGCCGTCGTAAAAGGCCTCTGTGCTGTTGGCTTCGGCCCCACGCATGCCTTCCAAAAGTCCGGGACCCCATGGTCCCGCGATATGGAAAAAACATACAAACAATAATAATAATAATAATTATTAATTCATTTATTTTCAGATAATACAATCCATAGTTATTCATTAATAGTTAGTAACACTGTGCAAGATTTCAAACCGATATAGATAGTGTGGTCTCATAGAGCGAAGCGAATAAGTTATTTTTTAATACGTCGAAATGCGTTACTATTACGTTTACTCGAAAGCACTATCCCATTCTTCATGACTACGAAATAAATGCCATGAAATTAAAAAGAGTGTCAGAAGTTAAAGATTTGGGAGTCAAATTCACATCTGATCTGAGATTCCGGGATCACATCGTCAATATTTGTAAGAAGGGCGTATAGAACTCTGGGATTTGTTCTGCGTCGTTCCCATGGCTTTACAAATATTGGAGCGATTATCGCATTATAGGTACAACGCGTTGGTCCGAAGTGGTCTCGAATGCAATGCAACCATCTGGGATCCGCATGAAACCAAATATCACCTTATGGTGGAGCGTATCCAAAATAAATTCGTACGATTTCTGTATTGGAGGAAGTACGGGGTATACCCATTTTACCCACTAATGTATCCAACTCTATTTGTACTGGGCATGGTAGGGTACAACCAGCTGCGGGTGCGCAGAGAGCTGTGCCTGACCACCTACATTTTTAAATTACTTCGGGGTAAAATACAGGGTGGAAAGATAAGTCGGGCCCTGGAGGGAAACTACTTTAAATCATTAATCTGGCTCATTTTAATTAAAAGAGACCCTTTATTTTTAAAAAGTAACAAAACTGGATTCAAAGATTTTCAAAAAAGCGTTACACGGGGCCAGGAATCGAACCCGGTCGAATTTGTCTAAAAATCTGAGTTCGTTTTTTTGCGTAAATTAATAGTTCTAGGTGTTAGAAACTATTGTTGCTAAGGAACTCTGTATCTGCAATCACAGGAAAATGCTGAATTTCATAGTTTAATGTTCGGAAATGGACCTCCCCATACTAACCCACTTAGTATGTATGTATGTAAGTATGGGGAGATGTGACATCTGAAACTAGACGAAATTGGTAAATTCGAAGTTTAATTTATTTATTTTTATTATTTACACCAATCTTTTCAAAACTGTAATAAAATATCATTCCCATACTTAGGTACCCATAGTAGCTATACATACCTAACTGTTTCTACGAGGTGATCCATTTCCGTATTTAAACTGTGAAATTCGGCATTTTCCTGTGATTGTAGATACAGGGTTCCTTAACAACAAGTGTTCCATACATCCAGAACTATTTATTTAAGCAAAAAAATGAACTCAGATTTTTTGACAAATTCGACTGGGTTCGATTCCCGGCCGTGTGTGAGGCTATTTTGAAAATATTTGAATGCAGTTTTGTTTCTTTTTAAAAATAAAGGAATGTCTCCTTTAAGTAAAATGAGCCAGCTTAAGGATTTAAGGTAGTTTCCCTCCAGGGCCCGTCTTATCTTTCCACCCTGTATACAACAGCCAGGTATTGAGTGGTGTGAGTGTGTGTGTTCCCGATAGGTACGTGTGGCGTAGACTCCGGCCGCGGCTGCTAGCCGAGCCGCGCGGGCGCACCAACCTGCTTGGTAGGGCACCGATGACGCGAGCAGTGCGTACCCTCAATCTCATAGCGGAAAATATTGATTTGTTTTCGTGTTCTCTGAATGAATTCACAAAGGCAGCATTGCTCGTAATATGTTATAAGAGTACTACGTAAAAAAAATGTTATAGGTATTATAAAATAGTTACACTGTTGTCTTAGGTTCGATGCCTGTAAAAATAGTTGTAAGTGTGGATAATAATAATAAATAAAATAAATAAATAAATAAATAAACTTAGTGTAATATAATAAAAATAATTAATTAAATACATTCATTTTACATTGTAAATGGGTACCCTGTCCCCCATATGAATTGTGTTCCAATGTTTTACAACTCGGCAGTCAATTTTTTCCAAAACGCTGTTCAGGAGGCTGTTGTCACTGTCCCTCACTCGCCGCTTCAGGGATGCTACTCGCTTCCGTAATATTGACCTGAAGCCATCTATACTCACCTCCATAAACATACCTGATGCACTACAGTGTCTTGGTAGTCCCAACAGCATCCTGACCGCATTATTATATTGTACGCGATGAGTGCTTAGCGATTTTTGCGAATATTTGGTCCAGAGGCTGCATGTATAAAAAGTCTGACAAAATGCTCGAAATAGTGTTATTTTGACAGGACGCGAGCATTTAGCAAACCTTCGAACCAACATATTCGCCCTTCGCATAATTAATAATTATATTTTAAGTTTTAATTTTTAATTTCTTACATTTTATTTTTAATACATATCTTCTATCTAACAAACATCAAAGCCAGGTGTATATTCATACCATTTATACCACACCTATTAGAGATAAATCAATTATCCTCACTTGAAAGGCTATCTATTAATTAGTCGGTTGCACTGGCCGCTGCTCGAGTGGCAATGCTTATAAATAACTCGTTGCCTTGACAACCCCCCACAAGCCTTCCGCTCCGTCGCCTCTCGTTGTTTACGTCGCCATGACATTGACAATATTCCTTTAACAGCGACCGTAGCATCAACACATTTTTGCTAATCTTGAAAAAATGTTCTGGGGACTCAGTCCAGCGCTTGATTTGCAAGAGGAGTATCTGAATCATGGCGATAACAACGCCTACGAGTTGAATTTCCTGGTCATCGGTGGCAGCGATGCGAGACATCTCATCAAAACCATCTCCCAGGCGTACAAGCACGAACGACGCTACATGAACCTGTTTGTCGTCGACGGTTGTCCAGAGATGGTTGCCAGGCAGTTGCTCCTTATGTCTCTGGCTCTGGAGAAGACTACAAGATGCGGTTTACTGGAAAAGACGAGACGATTCCTCGAGGTTTACGGGAATATGCTGCTACGCCCTCCGACTTCAAGGTACATCATCGCCAAGGCTCGCCAGCTCGTCGGAATGGTCACGAACCCAGATTTTATGAACTGCATATTACCGTGTGTTTCAATCGAGCAAATGAAATATCGGGAACGCGACTACATAGAAAATCTCCTTAACTTTTGGACGACAGGTAACACAAACCAATTTAACGCTTGCGAGCTATGGGAGCACCGCCTTAGAAATTCTTTGGGAATGAGATATGACAATAGAGTGGGAGTATACGATTGGGATTACCACATGCGTCTGAAAGAGATGGCCAGTACGATCTGTTTTCAAGAGTACAAGCATTTTAGAGAACATGGGATAGCATTTACATGGCTGGAGACTGAGGTATGCCGACCGAATGTGACGCTAGCTGCCGGTGTTTATAAATGCGGGGACAGATACCTACATCGAGGATACATTGGAGATATTGTAGCTTCGCCGTACATAGCTTACGGCTTGGATTGTCAGGACAAGGACATGTTGAAATCATCTCACGGGGTTAATTACAAACGTGCCACTGACATTTCTGAGCGTAACATGATGCGTATGCTGTACGAGTTTGAGAATCGCGAGAAATTCGACGCTAGCCTGTTGAACTTGGAAACTCAGAAGAATTTAGGGATGGTGGTGCTAAGCGAGCTGGATGCAAAGATATCTCAGAGCGGGCATGAGGCGCCGTTACTACTTCGTGAAGATCGCGACACATACATCAACATGGATTACGCCAAAGTGCATTTCTTGTCTCTCTCCGCTTTGGACCATTATCCTCACAAGCCGCAATTCCAAGGGCTCTTCCATGGAGTATTCGTTGGGCATAACATGCTGCCCCGTGTAAAGCCGAGTGTTTGGTCTATGGCGAGGGACGACGCTGTGGTCATCATGGAGTCTAGGAAGTATATGGTGGACCTGAAGAGAGAGGACGTGAAAGCCTATGGAGACCAGATGCAGCAGGCTGCTGCGGCGGCTCAATGTGACAAGCTTGGTACGTTTGACCCAGAGAAGGACGAATTCGCCAAATTTCGTATCAAGAGATCTAGTGGCAGCTTTGATCTTGGTAAATAAACATAGTATATTTTTTAATGATTCAGTTGTTTAAACTTAGTGCTAATTTCAGTCAATAAATATTAATGAAAATGGGACTTCTATTGAATCTTGAATAAATTCAATAAGCGTCTTATATTCGTCACTTATTTCATGTCTGCACCCCACAAATGACCCTTGTAAGAATCATAAGCTAATTTATAAAAAAAGCAGAAAGTTGTAAGAAATATTGAATGAACTCATCATTTCTTTGACCTTATCCCATTTACTTGGGGTCGGCGCAGCATGTCTTTTTCTTCCATACTTCTCTGTCAGCCGTCATCTCATCACTCACTTATTTTCTCTTCATATCGTCTCTCACGCTGTCGATCCACCTTTTCCTTGGCCTACCTCGTCTCTTACATCCATCCACATTGCACAATGCTCTTTTGGTCACATGACTTTCATCCCTCCGCATTACATGCCCATACCACGGAAGGCGATGGGCTCTCAATTTATCCGCGATAGGTGCTACTTTCAGGCTTCCCCTAACATACACATTTCTTATTCGGTCCATCCTCGTCACTCCACACATCCATATTAACATTCTCAACTCCATAACCTTTAAGGCCCAACATTCCGATCCACACATGACGCTGTCGTCAGGTCTCACAATGGTAGATTTTGCCCTTTAGCCTAGGAGGTATTCTGCTATCGCGTATTGTTCCGGAGACCTGTCGCCATTTCATCCACCCAGCGCTAATTTGGTTTTTGACATCATGGTCGATATTACCATCACACTGTTCAAGCGAACGGAGGTACTTGTAATCGGAGAAGACAGGGAGCGTAACGCCATCTAGCTTTATGCCTGTCAACCTAAAGAGACCGCCGAAATCGCAAAACATGTGCTCAGTTTTGGACCTACTGATCCTCAGGCCAACATTCTCCAGTTTTTGTCGCCACTTCTCCAGTCTGCTCTGTACCTCTTCCTATTAAATGAACTACGAGTAAAAATATTGAATGAACTCGTAAACACTATATCAACTTCTTAATGAGCTGATCTGCATACGATTGTCCTCAAATAATATCAAGAATTTTTATATTTGGACGTCGGTTGAGAATGTAAAAAACCGGCCAAGTGCGAGTTGGACTCGCGCACGAAGGGCTCCGTACCATTATCTATAAAAATACTATTTTATTCTGTGTTTTTAGTATTTGTTGCTATAGCGGGAACATAAATACATCATCTGTGAAAATTTCAGCTGGAACTATCACGGTATCAGTGAGATACAGCCTGGTGACAGACAGACGGACAGCGGAGTCTTAGTAATAGGGCCCCGTTTTACTCTTTGAGTAAGGAACCCTAAAAACAGGTACAGTCAGCGTCGTATACCTAGTTAGTAGCAGCCGGAGTAGCCAAATATATTGTAACACACCCTTATTCTTACAGTAATCAAAAAAGTCAGTTCATGTTATTTGAGCCGAGAATAATCGTCGAGAGTAATCCTACTACCCTACTAATCCTAATAATATTATAAATGTGAAAGTTGTGATGGATGGATGGATGTACGTTTCATTAAATTTCAAAAACTACTGGACGAATTTTTATAAACCTTTCCAGTATTTAATGTACCTTATATAGCAGAATAGGCTATAATTAATGTAAAATTTCATCCCTTTTAGGGACGAAAAAGGGGATGAAACTTTGTATGGAAACCAAATATTTATATGTTGCGAGAGCGGCGTTATTGTTACCATTGTTACCATTGTTACCAAATTAGAAAATGGTTCTAGAAAGAGTTAGTGAAATGAAGATTCTATGCGTAAGGAAATTGATTTATCCTACTGTAGCGACCACAGTACACACACATACACATTTCAGCAATAGTAAACCGCATTAACCTCCCTCGCCGAAGTCGGTTAAACTTGAACTTGTGCGCGCCGGTGTACACGCAGCGACTGCGTTGCAGGCTGTACATGTAACGGCCGGCGCCCGCGTCGACGCGGCGCGGCCGGCAGTCAGATATCAATCGCGACAACAAATCTACGTTTCTTGTGCTCGCCTAACCTGTGCTTACAGCTTCGCTTTGCTTTCGCTATAAACTATAATCCTGTGACTTTTCTTCTGTTCTTGTGCTTGTGACTTTCGTTCGCGTGTGTTTGCGTCTAGTGTTAATATTAAGCTATATACATTCTATGTGGAACCCTAATTAAATAGTGTGTTGTTAATTTGGACGTATCATTTTACTCACCGTTAGGGTACCTATATTGGTGACCCCGAGTTTGGACAATTTACGCAGCAGGAATGTCGGATACGGAGAAGGACGTGAGTCGGGTACTGTTACCCAAGCCGGGAGCGGCACCAACGCCATCAACGTCATCAACGGCATCGATAAACTATAATCCTTGACGTTTGCCTTCTCATCTCGTCGTGACAATTGCTCCCCGAGACAGTTCCGATATCTGGACCTGATATCCCAATTCAGCACAGATATCCGGTTCGTGGCTGGAAAGGAAAACGTGGTAGCAGACGCTCTCTCAAGGATCGAGGCGATTTCAGTACCCATTAACTACGAGGCTCTTGCACATTCCCAAGATTCAGATCCTGAGTTGCAAGACTTTCTCAAGAATGGCACAGCACTGAAATTACAACGAGTAGAGATACCAGGCACAAACGCAGAAGTTTACTGTGATGTCTCCACTGCTAACCCTCGGCCTTACATTACTACGGCCTTTCGACGAACAGTATTTGACGCAGTGCATAACCTGAGCCATCCGGGCGCAAAAGCTACGGCAAACCTGGTGTCACAGAGATTCGTTTGGCCGGGAGTGAAAAGAGACAGCCGAAGATGGGCGCAAGAATGCAATGACTGCCAAAGAAATAAGATATCACGTCATATCACCTCTCCACTAACTCCCATTCCTATTCCCAGTAATCGTTTCTCCCATGTCCACATGGACATCGTAGGGCCCTTACCAAGTTCTTCTGGTTTCAGATACTGCCTCACAGCCGTCGACCGTTTTACACGATGGCCTGAGGCGTATCCTATCGCCGACATCACTGCAGAGACCTGCGCCCGCACATTCATTGCGGGCTGGGTCGCACGCTTCGGTTGCCCGACGAAGATTACCACTGACAGGGGCCGGCAGTTCGAGTGTGATCTGTTCCTCAGAATCACACGCATCCTGGGCGCAGAGCACCGGCCTACTACCGCCTACCATCCTGCCTGCAATGGCATGGTAGAGCGTCTACAACGCCAGCTGAAAGCCGCAATCAGGTGCCACACGAGCACACACTGGGTCGAAGTACTTCCGCTTGTCCTGCTGGGTATCCGCAGCTCGTGGAAGGACGACATCAAAGGTTCAGCAGCAGAGCTAGTATATGGCGAGCCCCTACGCCTGCCAGGAGAGTTCTTCACCCCATCCAAAGACACGATCCTGGATGTCACAAGCTTCGCAGCACGCCTGCGGCACCACATCGCGAAGCTCACACCAGAACCAGTAAGTTGGCACTCTCAAAAGACGTTTTACGTGCCCAAAAGTCTGTCTACTGCTGAGTACGTTTTCCTCCGCCAAGATGCCGTCAGAAGGTCACTAGAGCCGCCATACACGGGCCCATACAAGGTCTTGGAGCGGGGAACTAAAACCCTAAAGCTGGACATCCAAGGAAGACACTCCACAGTATCAGTCGACAGAGTGAAGCCAGCCTACATGGCTAAAGAAAGCACCTCGACCGATACGAACAACACGGTTCAAGAAACCCCGGCTAACTCTAGCGATAGGAACAACACGGTTCAAGAAACCCCAGCTGCGGTGCCAGAAAGAAGAACGCGCAGTGGCAGACTTGTTCGCTTTCCAGATTACTATCGACCGTAGCAAGCAACGGTCTCGGCGGGGGAGTAGTGTAGCGACCACAGTACACACACATACACATTTCAGCAATAGTAAACCGCATTAACCTCCCTCGCCGAAGTCGGTTAAACTTGAACTTGTGCGCGCCGGTGTACACGCAGCGACTGCGTTGCAGGCTGTACATGTAACGGCCGGCGCCCGCGTCGACGCGGCGCGGCCGGCAGTCAGATATCAATCGCGACAACAAATCTACGTTTCTTGTGCTCGCCTAACCTGTGCTTACAGCTTCGCTTTGCTTTCGCTATAAACTATAATCCTGTGACTTTTCTTCTGTTCTTGTGCTTGTGACTTTCGTTCGCGTGTGTTTGCGTCTAGTGTTAATATTAAGCTATATACATTCTATGTGGAACCCTAATTAAATAGTGTGTTGTTAATTTGGACGTATCATTTTACTCACCGTTAGGGTACCTATACCTACTAATAAGGTAGGTAAAAACGTATAAACGTACGTAAACAACATCTAGAAAATTTTATATATGCTGATGACATCGCCCTCACACACCAACATTCGAAATTCGACGTTTCTGAAGAGCATCTCAGCAAAGACTTGAACGCGTTTAATGATTACTTCAAAAAGTGGCGACTGGTCCCTAATGCCAGCAAAACAGAAGTGTCGACGTTCCACCTTAACAACAAACAGGCAACTTACAGGCCAACTGTAGTGTTTGACGGTAAAACACTAGCTCACAATCCATGTCCCAAATATCTTGGCGTAACCTTAGACCGCTCACTAACTTTTGGCCCACACCTTCAAAAGCTAAGTAAGAAACTCGGAACTCGGAACAACATTCTCCATAAATTAACTGGCACAACTTGGGGAGCTAATGCTGATGTCCTTCGCACCACAGGGCTGAGCCTAGTCTACTCAGCAGGTGAATATTGTGCTCCAGCCTGGCTGAATAGCTCTCACACGGACAAAATCGATGTACAACTACGAACTACTATGCGTTGCATATCGGGTACCATCAAATCCACTCCTGTACAATGGCTCCCAGCTCTAAGCCATATCCCACCGCCGCACCTCAGGCGGCAGCAAGCGCTATTGAAGGAGGCCAATAAAATATACAACAACCCAAATATGCCCGCCTACCAGGAATTTCAACATCCACCACAGCATCGATTGAGGTCCCGGCATCCTCCTTACCAGACCGCCCATAACCTGAGACATCATGGCTTCGGTATGAAGGAAGCTTGGAAAGCAGAGTGGCGGTCCAACGCTCCAGCCAGCAGTCCGAGCACTTACGACCCCACATGCAAACCTTGGGGCTTCTCAGCACCCAGAAGGCTATGGTGCCAGTTCAACAGATTGCGCACCGAACACGGACGCTGTGCGGAGTACCTGCATAGATGTGGTTGGCGCGCATCACCAGCGTGCGACTGCGGAGCGCCTGTGCAGTCGATTCACCACATAATCAACGACTGTCCGAACCGGAAATTCTCTGGGAATATCTTAGACCTGCACTCACCTGACGCAAACGCTACCCAATGGGTGAATAATTTAGACATTACATTATAATAGTTAAGTAAAGCGACTCTGTAATTTAGTAATGCCATACGAATAAATAAATAAGGTAGGTAGGTGCATAGTGCCTGCCTTGGCTAATATTATCAGTTCACCTCCGGTGGCGAGGCAGCTAGGCAGTTGTTGATGGCCTGAAGGGCTGTGATAGGGGTCCTGTTATCGATGCCCAGACACTGCATCTCTACTCTTCTCCGATCGTAGCGGCTATCCGTTCCATTGGGTCAAGCGGGGTAGGGACGAGAGGGTGCGTCTGTGTTTGCGCGAGCACTTACGCACCATAATATATCCTGCGCAACGGACTGTTTCTGGATTTTGGTAACGTGATCATAAAAACCCTGTGGCGATGGACCGAGGTAGAGAGGTCTGACTTTGCAAGTCGGGCTTTGTCTAAGATCTGCACACACCGCCTGGGAGAGAGTGGTCGTTTTCGCGCTGCACTGGAACAACAGCGCGAGCTGACATCATCAAGGTATCTATCATGCTATGCGAACTTAGAACTTAATGCAAATCCAGTTTCTGATTGAAAACAGTGCCACCTTCTTGATAGGTTGCGAACTCTTTGAAGCTGTAGCGATTGCTAGGCTTAGGCTGTCAAGGTATTTCGAAATTCCCCGTGTTGACATTATACATCCATAGCCTAGCCTTATATAAAACGCAGTTATACTATTTACTACTACTACTGTTACTAATGAATAACTAAATATTTTTTGTTAATAAATGCCTTACCTAGAGACTGCCGCTCCCACAGTCAAACTGTCACTACAGTTTTGTGGGGCAATGTTTAATTTTAAGTATGTAAAACACTGTACTTATTAAAAATAAATAAATAAATAATAATAATAAATAAGGGGTAAAGAATTGGGAGACGATGAGCCGAGGTTCAAACCCTCCGACCGACGCACTTTTTGTATGTTTTAACAGAAAAGTTTTAATATCGCAGAAGAGATGGTGCCTGCTGTATGCAAGCATTAAATGCCTTCTCAATTTGGTCGAGTTGCCTGTCTGATAAAGCTGAAGCATAGATAGTAAAGATAGGCCCAACCCGCACGAGTAATTCGTCCAATGCGGTGGCCCTAAACTAGCAATTTAGGGCCACCGTGCCTTAGTCTGTGGCAGGATGACGTACCGTTCAGCTGTCAGAGTGTGTCAGAGCCGACTGTCTCAAAATGCCCAGTTGCGCCGTAAAAGGGTGCAAAAATTATAATAAAAAAAAAATACATGGGATATCGTATCATCGGTAAGTATCGTCAGTTTCTTTTTTATCGCTTAGTACTTAACACATTTTCAAAAGAATTGCGCCCAAGATTTCGTCTGTGTGGTTTTCTATCATTTGGAGAAAGTAGTGTTTACGTGTATTAAAATTTTACGTTTGGTACGGAAAAATCCTCTACCGCATCCCTGACAAAATTTCGTGACAAACCGTTCAGTAAGTAGTTGAGCCGTGAAAGTAAATAGGTAAAAATACAAACTCACTTTTACCTTTATAATTACTTATTTATTACATAGGTACCACTATCTCTATGTGATGTTTACATCAACCACTGCCAGCCACTTCATTAATACTTATTGAGAAAAGTCCCCCTTACAATGTTACTCCGGCCACCCGAACGTGTGGTACAGTCGCCATCACATACATCGGAGCAAACAAGCACGTCACAAACATCGGAACACACCTCTATTTTCAAGGCATTAGGGTGCATGTGCCGATATTTTTGAACACCTATAGTGTACCTATGTATGTGATGGCGACTGTACGCAGTCCGTACAACAGATGGCGCCACTCATTTTTAATAAGGACAGATGTCAAGCGAATTGTTCGGACAGGCGTATCTTTACTTTATATAGGTATCAATGAGCTGAAGAGGGTCCATAAGTCTGTACATGGAATGGATTCGAAAAAAAATTGGCTAGGGATACTTAGAATCGACAACAGAACACGTTCCAACAGTTTTTAAAATTAATGTCTGTTTGTCTGTTTTTCTGTTTGTCTATTTATGTAACCGCGCATCACGTGAAAACGGCTAAACCGATTTAGATGAAATTTGTTATAGATATAGTTTGAGACCTAGGAAAGGACATGATATTTTTATCCCAGAAATCATCATCAAAGGGGATGAAATTGGGGGTGGAAATTTGTATGGATCTACTTAAACCGCTGCACCGATTTGGATGAAATTTGGTATATAAATAGTTTAAGTCCCGAGGCAGCACAAAGGATAGTTTTTATCCCGGAAATCAATCCTTAAAGGGGAAATGGTGAAAGTTTGTATCGAGCTACGATATAAACGAGTTCTACGCGGACGAAGTTGCGGGCAGAAGCTAGTAGAGTATAATATGGAGTGCCTCCCATGCGCAAAAAGATAGCATCGCTATTAGACAGGGTGAGAGCAAGCGCCAACAGCATACTAAAGGCAATATCGTGGAGGTTTGACTGTCCAATCCTATCTTATTGGATTGGACAGATTAAGGGCGTTGCCCAATTTATTATCTCCACTTATAATAAATCTTTAAATTAAAAAAAGAATTTTAAATCAAGTGAAAGATCACACTCCCGCCCTCTACCCGTTTCTTTTTCAGTGTTATTCTGCTCCAAGTAATCTCTTCTACGATGACTGTACCATTTCATCACAGGTCGGTGCTCAACAAGGCGACCCTTTGGGCCCTCTGGTGTTTTGCCTAGTCATGCAGAGCTTGATTACAACGCTAGAATCACCTCTGAATGTCTGGTATTTAGACGATGGCACTATAGGAGGTGATTCTGACGTTGTTCTAAATGATATCAGTACGCTCTTACCAGCTCTGCGGTCAATCGGCCTGGAAATAAATACTGCAAAGTGTGAGCTTTATCCTTGTAGTTCCTCTTCGTTAAATTCATTATCTAATTTCCAAGCTTTATTGCCAGACATTAAAGTCATAAACAAGTCATCCTTTTGTCTTCTCGGAGCACCAATTATTCCTGATGGTGTAAGTTCAGTTCTCCTGGCTAAGACAGCGGCTCTGAAGTCCTCCTGGGAACATTTGAAGCACTTGTCAGCGCATGTGTCCCTCGTGCTGCTCCGTAACTGTTTCACATTGCCCCGCGTGACTTACACACTAAGAACTGCGCCTACTTGGTTGTTTAGGCCGGAGATGGAGACGTATGACAATGTACTTAAACAATGTCTGGAGACTGTTCTAAACGTTCAATTCAATGAGGCTCAGTGGCGCCAGGCAACACTCCCAATTCGGTATGGAGGATTAGGGGTCCGTTGTATAAAAGACGTCGGGATCGTTGCATTCCTCGCCTCTTCCCATGCGTCGACAAATCTTTTCACTAAGATACTTTCTTTAAATGGTGGCAATATTTGTCTACCGTTTGTGGAAGAAGCTATAGTTGAGTGGTCATCTCGCTTTTCTGACGTAACGCAACCAGACAACCCCGCATCACAAAGACTCTGGGACGATTTATGTTGTAATGAAATTTATTCCAACCTTTTAAATGTAGCCCTTGGGGTAGATGTGGCTCGTCTAAAAGCTGTCAGAGCTCCCGAGTCTGGGGCGTGGCTGCACGCCTTGCCTTCACCAAACTTGGGAACATTGCTCGACAATGATTCATTGAGGACAGCGGTAGCCCTACGTCTTGGAAGCAAGGTGTGCGAGCCCCATCGCTGTATATGTGGAGCAATGGTCGAAGCGAACGGGCACCATGGTCTAAGTTGTCTGCGGTGTGCAGGGCGTATCCCTAGACATCACGCCATAAACGAGCTTTTGCGCCGTGCCATGGTCTCGGCAAACGTTCCTTGCGTTCTGGAGCCCCAGGGGCTAAGCCGTACCGATGGTAAGAGACCGGACGGTCTTACGCTGATTCCCTGGTCAAAAGGCCGCTGCCTGCTATGGGATGCAACTTGTGTGAGCACATTTGCACCCAGTCATCTTCACCACACCATGAGGGTAGCAGGCGCGGCCGCCGAAAATGCGGCGAAACTAAAACACGGCAAATACGCCCACCTAGAATCAGCGTACGACTTTGTTCCGGTCGCTATCGAGACGGCTGGTCCTTGGTGTTCGGAGGGCAGGAGGCTTGTTTGGGACCTTGGCCGGCGTCTAAGAGACAAGGGCTGCGACCCTCGTTCCGGCTCTTACCTGGTCCAACAAATATCGGTGGCAGTTCAGCGGGGCAATGCAGCCAGTATTTATGGCACATTTGGATCAGATGGAAGCCGGACGTAAAAAATATAGCCGGACGTAAATACTTTATCTGTAAATAAAATTTCCTTCTCACAAAAAAGAATCAGCCAGTTTGAAACTAAGCTTTCTGTGGTACGAATGTTCTCAGCATCCCATGGACGGAAAAATATGAAACATTTTATATAGGTACATTATTATTCCAATCGGTGAAAATTTGGATGTAATCTATTTTGATGAAATTTGGTGTAGATATAGGTTAAGTCCTGAGAAAGGACATGGGATAGTTTTTACCCCAGAAATCATCCCCTAAGGGGGTGAAATTAGGGGTGAAAATTCGGATGGAACCCATTTTAATACAATTTGGTATAGAATTAGCTTGAGTCCTGGGAAAGGACATAGGATAGTTGTAATTCCGGAAATCACTCCCTAAGGGGGTGAAATGGGGGGTGAAAATTTGGATGAATCCCGTTTAGATGAAATTTGGTATAAAGGTCGTTTGAGTCCCGAAGAATGACATTAGATAGTTTTAATCCCGAAAATCATTCCGTAAGAGTATGAAATAGGGGGTGAGAGTTTGGATAAAATCCATGTACTTATGCATCCCCTAAGGGGGTGAAATTAGGGGTGAAAATTCGGATGGAACCCATTTTAATACAATTTGGTATAGAATTAGCTTGAGTCCTGGGAAAGGACATAGGATAGTTGTTATTCCGGAAATCACTCCCTAAGGGGGTGAAATGGGGGGTGAAAATTTGGATGAATCCCGTTTAGATGAAATTTGGTATAAAGGTCGTTTGAGTCCCGAAGAATGACATTAGATAGTTTTAATCCCGAAAATCATTCCGTAAGAGTATGAAATAGGGGGTGAGAGTTTGGATAAAATCCATGTACTTACCTAGATGAAATTTGGTATAGAGATAATGTGAGACCCTTCAAAGGATATAGAATAGTTTTTGCCTCGGAAATCATCCCTTAAGATGGTAGAAGTTTGTTTGCATTATATTTTCTAAGTATTAAGTTCTACGCGGATGAAGTCGCGGGCAACAGCTAGTTTAAGAATATTTTTATACTTACTTGCTGTTACTAACATGTTACTAACACACTATGGATCACTAGGTCTGAAATAAAGTATTTTTATTTTTATTTTATTTTTATTTATTTATTTACATGGTGCTCCACTAGAGACGGTGTCAAGCTTCAAATAACTAGGTCATATTGTCACAGCTGACTTAAAAGATAATATGGTCATAGAAAGGGAACGGAGGGCTCTGTCAGTAAAGGCCAATATGATTTCCCGTAAGTTCGCGCGGTGTACGAGGGAGGTTAAAATAACTCTGTTCAAAGCATATTGTACTTCCCTGTATACGTGCTGCTTATTGAGGTATTACACGCGACGGGCCCACGGAGCCCTCCGGGTCCAATATAATAACGCGTTCCGGGTGCTGGTGGGGCTGCCCCGCTTCTGAAGCGCATCAGGGATGTTCGCAGAAGTGCGTGTAGACTGTTTTTATGTGACTGCTGTGCAAGCGCTGCACAACCCTGGTGCGCCGGGCGCGGCCCAGCCCTAACCCCATTCTGCGGTCGATAGCGGACAGGCTAGATTGTCCGTACATGAGGCACTGTTGCGAAATGCATGTTTCCAACAGTGCATATCTTGTATAGGAATTTAATTTAATTTTTATACATTAACTGATTCTGTATATTTTTAATATGTAATTTCCTGTATGAGTCCTGTGTTACTTGAAATAAATGTTTCATTCATTCATTTATTCAATAAAGACGTGTACCGAAAATGTTGAATACTTTGGCTGCTACTAACTATATGATTCTGACTGTACTACAAATGACAGCATTTAATGAGTGTTTTTGCTAATGGACTAACCTAAGTACCTATTACCTATAATTGTATATGTAGTTTTCTCCATCCGTCATTTCATTTTTCTTCCGAATAAAGGACACAATAAAACAACCATAAAAATTGTTGTTCATCTATTTTTTCTTGTTAATAATATGTTACATTCATTTAGTAAATCATATAGCAAATATATTTACAAGGACAAAACCAAACGGAAAATGACCTTACAACGTGTTTCGTTTAAAATTCGTATTTTTATATTACATAATATCACTTAAGTTTAACATACTAATTATTTAGTTGGGCGCTTCCTCAAGCTGCGCGAACCATTGCAACTGACAGACATATTGAGCAATACCTCGATTTAAAATGTACAATTTATAGTGCATTATACATAACACAATGTTTAACTTAACTAATTGTCGCACTGTTAGGGTGGCTATTATATGACTGCAATAATCGCTATTAATTTGTGCACGCACATTAGACGAATACGCAGTCACGTTAATGAAATGATGCCATTTTTCAGAACCCCTAACCCTACGTCTAAAAGTAAACCCTGAAAAATAATAACATTCCATTGTAAACACGCTCTTACTCGCATCTAGCATAACTAGTCACAAATGTCACGAATGCGCTCTAAGACAATTATGCAGGATATGAATGGGGCTTAGCGTTAAACGTGGTTCATATTCCCGAGCCGTTGCAATGATTCGCGAGGAACAGAACACTGCCGTGAGCAATGGCGTATCTGGAGCGTCCACAATTGACGATTAGGCCTGACGCGTACAAACTGGACTGTGGGACCGATTATCGACCGTACACCAAAGTGATACGGTCCACGCCGACCGCACAGAATAGTTTGGAGGTTTATGAACGCGCGCTCGGGACGCCTACTGGATCACGCACTCGCTTGTACGCTTAACGAACTTGAAACGTTATAAAGATCGGAGTTTAGTTGAAAAAAGATAGGATATTTAAAAAGGACTTCGTTTCGTTCGGTTTGGCGTACCCTTGCGTGCGCAGCGCGATGTCGACGTACACGAACTAGGGTAACCATATGATCGACAGTTTTTCTCAGGATAGATTAGTTGAGCATTTATCTAGTATTTGTGTCGATGACGTCGACTCAGGCCGCGCGGGCGAGTGCAACACCCAGCTACAGAGTATTGCAATAACATCTACCCTGTACGTGTTCATAGTAACTATTTAGACTAACTTAAAGTACAACAAATATTCCGTAAAATATTGGAAATCCGGCGCGGAAAGCGGCGGGCCCAAGAGAGAAGGGGCCTTTAACGACACGGTACCGACCAGTTTTATAGTTGATTGATGTCATCCTTTGTGCGTTCGTAAAGGATAAAAGGAGGCCCCCAGAGAGTCCCGAGGCCGCCGCTTGAGCTCTGCCCTGCGTTCGTCGCGTCGGAATGATAATAGTCGACAATCGAATCTTCTATCATTACAATAATTTTACTTGTAGACTACGAGTTATGTCGTGGCCGAGCCACCTAGCCTAGCGTAATCGCGAATGAAACTATAACTCTCTAAATTTGTTACAATAAAATAAACGCGAAACTATAACACATTTTATCGTACATATCTTTCAATCGGTTAAACGGCATAAATTCGTTTATTTAATACAATAATAATAATAGATATTTCTGATAAAATGGGTAACTTTTATAATTCACATTAAGTTTTAGAATATGCGTACTTTATGTCTAGAATATCAACTTGTGCACGGTACGAGATCTCTGGTAGTGTTAGATTGTTTAACTAGATACTTGAATCCTTTTTTATTTAAAGTTTCTTACATTGACAACTTAATCTATCCGGGTCTTGTTGACATGGCTGACGCATGGTCACATCATCACGCGGTCTACTGCGTTAAATTAAAATACAATATTCATCATTCAATTTATTTGGTATTTCTTTTAAACTCTTATTACGAATAAGTAGGAACGTATATCATCCGTATATCGTGTTCTTAGGGAAGATTTACCTAATGTTTAATCTCATTCAATTAAAAGTAACTTTCTGAAAATAAATTCCCGTTATTTGTAGATCCACAATCCAAAATGTAGTCATATTGAGTTTTACAAGTTCTTTCACGAACCAGCCATATCAAGTTTTATAACAGGTAAAAAAGGAATTTGAACTTTGAAGTTGATATTGGTGTTATGTTTCTTAGTAATAAATAAAGATCGTTATCAGCGTGCTGTATTGGTGGCAAGGTATGGTTGGAAAAAAAATACGCAAGTATTTTAAACATTATAATATATTTAACAAATTATGAGATTTATATACATATTTATAACAACTTATTCAAATTATATATAATTAATAAATGACTAAAATTTGTTCAACAGATTTGGGTGTCAGTCGTTCACGACGATTGGAAAAAATCTATTTTAAATTGCTAAATGACCTTTCTACGTTAACAGAAGTCACAGGAAGTTAATTTAAGTCTCTAAAATATTGCACGCAGTTTTTATTGACACCCTCCGGCATATCCAATTATCCACCTCTTTGCCTTCAATCAGCTGCTGCACGACGTTTACGCTACTGTAACCGGGGTTTTTCTTCAGTATATTTTTTTAGTTTAAAATAATCTTCATTGCCCATGTCTAGTCAATTTTTAATGAACTTTTCAGTTCTAGATTTGGATCCTCTAGCAATTGAATTGACTTGGCGATAATGTTGAAGTTTGTGTCAACGAACAATAAATCTGATTTTAATATTGATTTTTTCCTTTTAATATTGATATTGCAAACAGTAGGTACATCGGGTGGCTTCGTCCGTCGTAATAAAATCCGGGTATTGTGTTAAATCCATCCATATGATCAACTGATCATACGTGCACTTTATTCGGACTCCACTTGAAATACTTGAATATCCACTCTAGATACGATGTGCATTGGATTATTTAAGTTAAAATAAACACTTCGCGTAATGTAATTTTCAACTATAGTTGTATTTTTATGACATTTTATGTCATTTGACATACATTGTTTTAAAAATATAGTAGGGTGGAAAGAAGGTCAGTATTTATTTTATGGTTAAGAACATAAGTAAATATTCAAATGTATTTGTTTTTTCTGCCAACCATACCATTTGCCATCAATACAGCACGTTGATAACGATCTTTAGTAATAAATTCCTTAAACGCGATGTAACAAATGATGCAGTGTGAAGTGGGGCGTGTTCGGAGAGGCGTCACACAGGCCATGTTAACACGGCAAACCAGCTGTTGTAAAATGAATCTTAGTGCTTTGATACAAGGTCGTTTTGTCGTGGTACCGTGGCAGTGTAATACCGACTTCACCTCACTCCGGGACGGGTTCTCGTCGCCCACTTCTACTCGACACACGGCTGACCAAGTCTGACAAGCACTCAACCTCACAACTTAACTTAAGCTAACCAAGTCAAATGCATCAATCGGAGCAGACGTCGAGCTCGGCCTTTTGCATCGAATATCGACATCCTTCAAACTAACACACGTTACATTAAAGCTTCGCTTAATAATAAGTGTTCAATTTGTTAATAGCCTATCTAATGCAAAGCTACTTGAGCTCCGACGGTCGGAAGTCACTCGAAAGCGAACTCGACGTCTCGCAGGACCTCGGCACCGCACAGCTCTTACACTACACCGTAAAACGACGACCTTACACTAGCTTACACTTACTCTAGCACTCGCGCCCCGCCCCCGGCCCCGCTACGAACAGAGATAAGAGTTATAAAGCGTATCATATTAATAGAACAAATATAATTATTAAACATTTCAACTTAACAGTCACCGCGGTGCGGGGGCGCGGCGCGCCTCATTCAACTTACATTCAACAGTTTAATCTAATTTTTCTATAGATCAGTCAATCATAATAAACATGTGCTTTTAATACTTCATACCTCAGTATATGTACACGATTTCTAACAATAACTACATACGTATTCACAGCGGCGGATCGGCGCGCGCTGCGCGGAGGCGCCTCCCTACATTCATTCGCTATTCATTTATTTCATTAGCTACGTGTGAAATATTATTGTGTCTCTAACGGTTAACTATTCGTAACGTGATTACCCTAACAGTGCAACATGTTACATCGAATTAGCCTAACGCATACGCGGGGCCCACGGCGGGCGTCCGCCGCCCGCGCCGAGGCGCCAGAGAGCCGTAGCGCAGGGCGCCTGAAGTGCCGGACGTCAATGAGTCCAAGCGCCAGACGCTTCGGGCGCCAGGCTTGTCGAACCCTCCACGGGCCTCCGGCGTCTGAAGCCTCGCTGGCGACGCGGGACTTGTACGAGGGTTGGCGATTTCTTGAAGATTAAAATAGACACACACGACTTACCCTAAACACCGCAGATTTATCGCTGGAGCAAGTCAACAGTTATCTATGTTTACTCCGATTTATTTTGAGGTTGGTATATCTAGTAATAAAAAAAAAATTAATAACATCGCTTAATAATTTCATGATTACGTTTAAGGGTGAGCTTTTCTATTGATAGATTATGACCGATACTCGTACGGATTAAGAGCGTTTATGATCTGATTATCGCGTTAGACTGGCAAAGCTGCATACTTTTTATTACTTTTGTTTATTTCACGAAGTTTTAATTAATCTCTTGACGACTGGCATGAAATTATCAAGAGAATGAAAGCATGCTACACTTGCTTGGTGCTCGAAGCATACTCGTTTCTCGCAATTCCTTATCTTTGATGTTGGAACTTTGACTTTGTCCCGAGCAGAGATCACGAGTCATATACGGAATAACGATAGATTACTGGGTCAACTTGACACACACATTTGTCATTTCACACATCAAACAAGTCTCATTTATTGGCAGTTATTTGTTGTAGTAATTACGACCCTACTAGTATTTCAGTAAAGCTAAACGATATATGTATGTATGTTCTGTCCACTATACCGAAGGTGACTTAAACTCACCGAGGCATATCAAAAGTTCAAAGAATCAATATCGTCTCAATACTTTTAAAATATTTAACATACGATGGCAGTCTGATTACGAAATTCCTTGGGTTTCTCAAATAAAGTCGTTCTAACCTACACTCACATTGGTCAATATACTTCGAATAGGTGGCCCTAAAGCGTTCACACCAATTGAAATGTTCTATGAGACACAGTCCTTGATAGGAAATCACTGTTGCCAACGTTACCGATGATAAAAAATTCTAAGAGTGAAGTTAAATATTTATCAATTTTATCATACTTTGGCGTCATTTGGCGCAATATCACATGCCGTGCATCTTACGAAATAGGACTTGGAACGGCAGTAGTGTTATTAGAATAATGTAAGAGACAGTCTCCAGAACATTTCAGTTCAGCACTAGAGCCACCTCCCCGCCAGAACACTGGGATCGAGCTTCGCGAAATCGCCAACGCACGTGGCGGGGCCGCCCGCTCGCTCCGCGGCCCGCGCAGGCGACTCACCTACTCCTACTAAGGTTACGTTTAGAATGCGTGCGCGCGGTCACAGCTCGGTGGCGCGGCAGCGGCAGCGCGCGGTCAGTGCTTGTACTCGGGGAAGGCCGAGGACGACGCGGGTGGCGCGGGGGCGGAGGGGGGGCGCCGCGCGGTCGCGTCGCTGCTGGAACTGCCGGGGGGCGACGGGAAGTATTCTCTCTCTCTCTCGCGCGCGAGCGCCGCCGCCGCCGGCACCGCGTCTTCACTCGCCCACCGGGCTAACTGTTGTTGAGCTTGAATAAAGTCATCACTAGAAAATGATAGAGAAGAGGAACGGAGAGTCGAGGCGTGTGTTGGCTGTGGTCGCGGGCTCGCGGCTCTTATGATCTTATAACTGATTCTACGAGTATGCATGATATTTAAATTGCTCCAAACTAGACCCGGGAGCCCGCGTAATTTGCTGTTGTGTTTGTGAAGTGTCATCAAAATTAATATCGTCTATAGGTTTATATTATAATATTAAAACACTTATGGTGTTTTGAATTTGTAAATTCAGATTTCAGTTAGGCCAATCGACTCTATTATTATGGGGCAAAAACTGTTGTGATAAATTTTGTGGGAGCAAAATAGATTATTATGCAAGTGCTCGAGCGTGATGTAAATATGGTGCACGGTCAATTAAATTCAAATATGCAAAATATGAGGTTTTGTTCGTTAAATTAGTTGATTGTAAACAAGTTAAAATATTTTTAACGTATGGAATATGCTTCATGAGCTTTGCTACATCAAAATTTGAACCAGTTTAGTTCTCTTTTTTTATGTTTGAATATTATTTATCACATTGTCTTTTTCATGATAATTAGGTAAGTACCTACTCAAGTATTTAGTTGTCACGTATAGGTCGATTTCAATGACAGCGACCCTAGCATAGTTTTGCCTCATAGTGAGCCCTGACATGGCCTCCACTATCAAACTTTTACTAAACAATTTATTTGACCGCACACACCGCAAAGCGAAGCATCCTCACCTTTCACTATCAGGCGCGTCCCGCAACCTCTCCGCGTCCGCGGTCTCGTAGAGCGCGTCCTCGTCGGGCGCGCCCCGCGCGTGCGGGGAGTGCGGGGCGTGCGGGGCGTGCGCGCCGTGCAGGTGCGCGCCCGCGAACAGTGGCGCGTGGTGGCGCCCGCTGCCGCGGAAGCGCGGGTAGCCGAAGCGGGACTCCTCCTCACCGGGGATCCGGCCGCGGCAGCGGTTGCTGGAATGACGAGGTTTCTTTGAGCTTGAGTAAAGTTACGATTTTATAATTGGACTCTTTTACGCAATAAGTAGTGTGTCAACCGACATACTTTCGAAAGTACCTCTTGCTTTTCTTTCAAAGCCTATTAGGTGTCCCACTGCTGGGCAAAGACTTCTCCCCGTGTTCTCCATGCGTCCCTAGCCCCTACTAGGTGCTTCTTCCACCCAATTGCTGAGGAATACATCCAGGTCGTCCCGCCATCTCCGTTTAGGTGCGTCGCTCGTCATGTGGCACCAAATATAGCTCTATATATTAGCCCACCTGTCTGGATAGATGCGACAAACGTAGCCGGCCCAGTCCCACTTGAGCCTGGTAGTTTTTGCAACCATATCAACTATACGTGACTCGGAGCCTTATGCATTATAAACAAGTTATTATCTGACCTTCATTTTTGAGTTCTTGTGGGTTCACAGACATGATATGGTCCAATGGTGTGAAATCAGTGTCCAATAGGGAACATTACGCAAAACTCTTCGTAGGTGGCGACACTAGCAGCGTTGACATTGTATCTCGTTCCCACTTGCGGTATTGTCTATGCAAGCATCCTTGTCACTCGTTTGACAATCAATTGTGCATGTGTGTGTGAATCCCTATATTTCTATACTGGTTTACTATTGGTGGTAGTGCTGCCTCTGGCGGCAGAACATTGCAGTAATGTTCCCTATTATGCTAGTCGTTGTAAGTTATATAGCACTGGATTGAGTGAAGTGTGAAAGTAAAATTACCTGGAAAATTATGTTTGACTGGAAACTATCAAAATGGGAAGTATCTGGAAACCTTGACGGGCTAGAATTTATCGATAAGCTCAAATCTTTGGTATGCTAACGACAAAATGACCTATTTGCGTATATAGGCATATGCCAGCAAAGGTTGAAGACAGCTATGACTTTGCTTTTAGAATCAAACAAGGGACATATAATTAAGAATTCCAATTAAGTATTTATTTTCGATCCAAACCCGAAAAGAAAATCTTTGCAGATTGCCGAGTGTAACGTAACTTAGATTCACTTAAATAAATATCAACAAAACCCGAACTGTAATAATCAATCATCTGATACTTACGCCGGCACTTCCCCGGGCTCGATTCTATAATGCCTATCAGCCTCAGTCTCTGACATCCTTATATCCTCAGATCCTGACGGACTCATGTGCCTGCTTGAATGGTGCTCCAACTGCCTAATCAAGTCCTCCAGATTCCTGATTCTGATAGGTCCACAGGAGGGCGCATCGTCTTCTTCTTCTTCGCCACCGCGCTGCCTTCTTAGTTCTGCCTCATGGATCTTTTCTGCGCTCGGCGCGCGTTCGCGCTTGTACTCGTACTCTTGTAAAGCGCGGAGGTCGCCGGAGCCCGCGGCGGAACCAGCGCTCGCGCGTTGAGCAGCTGCAGTCTTTAGAGCCACGATTATGCCCTCGTGGTAGCCATTCAAATCCTGAAAATGAGAAGATTTACGTCAGTACCTATACTGGTATCTGGTCCTAGGTCATTACAAGAATCAAGGAGATGGCTTGAGCTGTAATCCTTTTATTGCTGCCTAACCTTGTAAGATTTTTTTTCTTGTTAAAAAACGTTAAAATATATGGGGCTATTCGGCTACCAACTAGGTAGTTTCTGATGGTTGACTCTGTCATCGCCTCTTTTACCTATCTAAAGATACACCAACTTGGTAAACCAATACTTCATAACCTCACCTTAAACTTATACTCCATATCGGCAACAGCCCCAGCCGGCTCCTGCCCGTCGGACTGCGAGCCTGCTTCCAGGTGCTCGCTCTGGCTGTCGTCGCCCCACTTATCCTTGCCGTCCACCGCACCGTAGGCGTGCTTCTTCAGGATACCCTTCTCGGGCACCTTGGCCATCGAGTTGGTTTGGACGTCAATGAAGGCGATGTCTTCTTCTCCTGAAATCAAAAAAGATGCAATTAGATCAAACTTGATTGTAAGTCATCTAGCACAACTGGCTGCAGCATTGCACGTTTCCTCCACAATGTATGAATCCCTATTTGTGTTAGTTTCTCTTTGTACTCGCCCTAAGCCACACCATATATTGTACAAAAATACGATAGAAATGATTGAATTCTTTCTTCTTACAGTAAAGACAAGAAATGCCTCTCTCTGACCATCGTAATTTACTACTGACTCAACAGTCAATAGTAAATGATCCCTATCTGGTAGTGTGTTTGGGCTGAAAGTGTCAAATTTACCTGAATGCGTAGGGTCATCTTCACTACCCGAGTGTACGCGTTTCATCTGCTTATGATCTCTGTAACAGACAAAATATTTCAATGTACCTACTGATGGATGACCGTCAATATCAAAAAAAAAAACAGCGTAGCTAATTGCACAGGGGTCTAGGGAAAATGTTCACTGCGCCAAAACCTATTACTATAGCTATAAAATGAATCGTCATCAACAAAATGAAAAGCATGCCCCGATGGTTTGGGCATGTACTATGATGATGACTGATGACTAGGCAAATAAAAGCGAGAATCATGACAAAATACTATTCACGCAGACTAAGACCCATATTTCTAAGAACAACCAGTATTATCAACGAAGAAATCAAGATAATACACATCGAAACAAACATGTATGTAGTTTTCTATAAATAATAAAATAACCAATCACTGAAAAGATGATTTTGTGAATGGAGTAATGATAACATTTACATTATTTAACGGAATAAAGTATTTACACGGAGGCCATTGCATAACTTCAGATGTGGTTTTATTTGTTTTACTCTTCTCCGATATATTTCACATTGACGCATTAAAGTTAAAAACGATTGTGTACCCATCTAGTTAAATCGATTTGTAAAACTGTCCCTTAGATTTTGAGCTGTAGATACTTACGGATATCTACTAGTATTGCCAGGTCCCGACAAGTGATTCCCGTGTCTGAAGATTACCCGCTGAGAGTCCCCTCGGCTAAAGAGAGCAAAAATTACAGAACTTGTGAAATTGCTTCAAAATTTTACTTCCAATCATCGGATTTTAAATGTACCCAGATACCCCAAATCTGTTTTTTAGTTGCTCTAGTGAAGACTACCAAATTTTAAGACTGAATAGCGTGGGTCACACTCTAGTCTATTAAAAAAATATTCGGCACTTGATGACAAGCAGGCCAAGCGCTACATGGCAGTGATGTCTATTCATAATGTGCAAAATTAAACTTTAGGTGGACTAAATCAAACAAGAATTCAAAATCTAGAGATTGTAAAACAAATAGATCTAAATGATTGGAAAACAAAGCGTGTCACTAAACGCCTGTGTGATTGTTCTCGGTCACACTAGGAACACACGCACTCAAATCCATTACAGCGTTTTTGATTAGCTCTACAGATTTCTTCAGAATGTAAGCATTTTGGCCATCAAGCGTATGTAATAAAAGCGATGCTTGTGCGCGCAAGAAAATCTTTCCAGAGCTGTGCGACGCTTCCAAGACTACCTCGCGTCAAGCTTTTGACATACCTTAGGAGATTTCTGTTCGATGCCAGACCCGATAAAAAGAGGAAACAAGATTTAAAAACTGATAATACAAATACAATGATCACTGGTAACTTAAAATGGAGTTTTATAACGAAAGGCATTTATCAAGAGAATCAGAAGAAATAAACCAAATATTCAACAGAATTGAGAACGTTAATTAAAAGAAAGAATTACCTGAAGGTGTTGTTGAAGGAGTGTAACTTGCCGCCTTCGAGGGAGATGTCCTCTTGCGAGTTGTTGCTGGTGGTGGAGCCGGCGCCGAAGCTCTTCGCGATGGGTTTCTTCACGTAAGGCGGGTCGTACTTCGGGACAGGGCTCTTTTTCCTGATGCGGGCGCGGCGTGGAACGCACACTCAGATCAATCGATTACGTTTACAAGAACGATGTTACGGACCAAAAGCGAATACGAGAGGGCGCCGCTACTGACGGTCAAATTTTGAATCGAATACAGGGAGGAACAGGAGTTGATCAGCTCGCTACGCCGAAGGCTACGGTAACGATTTTTGAATTGGTCGTATTGATTTGTAAGGTTGTGTGTGTATCATGTCCAGTTCCTCGCCATGTGTCTTTCATTTCTGATTTGATAAAAACTGGTGCTTTTGGATAGTTGAATCAATAAGTCATTGAGATTTTTGATTTGGATTCATTTGATTTTTCGTTTCATTCCTCATGGGAATTAATGTTACATGAAAACAGATTTAAAAAGATTGATCTTAACTTAGATGTATAGGTTCCTTCCAGTAAAATTAATACTGAATGAATGGATGAGATGTCTCATGCATGCAAACTTAATATTCGAATGTTTTTCAGTTTATGAGATTAAAGATGTCGGAATTTTTACCGGAAACATCCTATTGATTTCTTATAGTAACATTAGGCGTTTCTAACTAGATAGACAGCTGCTTGAAAGAAGAATCCGTGCATCGCACATTCGCTCCTCGTGCAAATAGTTAGATTTTAGTGGTAGTGGTAGTGATTGGTGACATTTGAGTCGAGCGATCTATATCTTCGCCAATTGTTAACAGCCCGTTTGTTGGTGTTTATCGATAGGTACATTACATACCTAGTGTGGCGGTACGTTTGTTACCTGCCACGTACCATCCTTCACAGGGACGTCACGCTTGTGACCAGTCTGTAACTGCGGTTATACACATCAGAGTGCAAGATTAATACGGTGTGATGACGGCGCTGATATAGGAAGATATAGACGCGATCGCGACCAAGAAAGGAAACGAAAACGAGTCACAGTTCACATAAGCCAATGCATACATCCAAGAGCCCAGAATCTTAAGGGTTTGAGTCGAGAAGGTGTCACTCGAGTACAACGAGGAAAGCCTTATCGGCATGCAGCGAGGCGGCCGGACGGCGAGGCCTCGCGCCCGGCGAGTGGCGCGTGTGTGTGTGTGTGTCGCGTGGTGTGTGAGCGCGCGTGTGTGCGTGCGCGTGCGAGTGCGCGGCGCGGCGTGCGCAGCGACGCGGTCCGGCCGCCGGCGCGGACACAGAACCACAGATCAAATGCAGTTGTGGCGCGCCGACAGCGGCCGCGCCGCCTCGACGCGCCACCCGCCAATTCTAGCTCTACAACGTCAACGTAAACGACATAAAAACTGTCCAAAAAATAAACAAAATAACCAATCGGCCGATGTATAAACCAACAGAAACACCAACGCTAACTTCTAAAATAAACATACAAGTATACGAAGGTGACGATTTAAATTTCTTCTTAAAGACTACCTTTGGTCTGTTTTCTGCTCACTAACCTTAGGCACAGGGTGAAGGTTTTGTGTACTACGACTGACCTGTAGCAGAGAGCGCTCAGGGCAAATACTATGAATACCCCCCCTACCACAGACATTAGCACCGCCACGAGGAACACCGTGTTCGAGCCGTGGTAGTTCTCTGCGCCCAAAGAGAAGGGAGTCAGAGCCCGTTCGCACAGAAACTGTTTACTGGGCGTTTTTAACGGAACTGTTGTTACGTCGTTGATGTTTTATGCAATATGAACAACAATATTATGTCAAAAATATGCGCTAATATAGTGAACGGCCGCTAACACTCAGGCAGTCCAAAAAAAGGCGAACACCAAACCCAGTAGCAACGGCTCCGCTAAAGCAACCCCACAATTCCCCATGCGAACAGGCCCACAGGCCACAGCCTCTCGCCGGGGCGGCGCCGGCGACAACACAAGATACGACACGACAGGACAGGCACGAGCGACAGACAGTGCGACAACACCGAGTTACCGGCCGTTACCTGAAGCAGTACGCCATCCACGCGAACCCCACGAACACGGAGAGCACGACCGCGAGCAACAATATCACCATGTTCATGGTGCTCATCTTATTAGCCGAGTGCTCACCTGGAAAAGGGGTCCCGCGCGTTAGTGCGCCGGCGCCGCCCGAACCCCTCCGAGCAATACTCTCAAATTGCGTGTTACGCTGGCATTATAATTTCAAACTTTAGAGCGACAGTGTTTTTTTTAAGGTTGCATTCTTATGTCAAAATGTATAGCGAGAACGTATTGCGCTTGCATACTAATTACAAAATGTATAGCGACCGCGTATTTCGGTTGTATTTTAATTACAAAATGTATAGCGAGCGACACCGCATTTAGTTTGCATTCTAATTTTTAACGTAGGTAGTTGTGTTATTTGTGTTACAGTGTATTTCGTTGACGTCGTAATTGCAAACTATATTGCTACAACGTGTTTGTCTTGTCTTATGTCACTTATATTGTAATTTCAAACGTTATAGCGACAGTGCTATTTTGCTTGCATGAAAGTAGTGAAAAAGCATTTTGCTGACGTTATAGTAGCAACACCATATTCGCTGGCGTTATGATTGTTAACGTTACCGACGCTATAGCGACATTATGTTTCGCTATCATTGTAATTTTGAAAGTTATAGTGACACTGTATTTTCCCGTTGGTAGCAATCATACCGACACCCGGTGGTATATTAACACGGTAATTTTTTTTACGTGATTTTGGATTTAGAAAGCAGTGCTCGGATTCGTGTGGCCAATTTGTAAGGTAAATTATGTAAGTTGGGGGAATATTATTACAAACAAGAGTACCTGAAATCATAGAAATTAGTAACACAATTAGATTAAGTCTTGGAATTTACCAAACAGTTGTTCTATATCTTCAAAACAGTTCGCAAATTTTGATTAATTTGTAAACCAATGGGATTCAGTTCGTTTTCTTAATTTAGTGAATCAGATCTTTCAAATTCCATGTGCACTGAAACGCACATGTAATGTTAGTAGAATATATGGGAATCATTGTATGCGTTGTCGCAAATCACATATGGTCCCTATTTAGCATTTGAGTTTATTGAATAGGCAATAGTAGTTATTATCAAATTGTCTGGTGTTTTAAAGTTCATGTTTACATCTTAAGTAAAATACATTAAGTCTATTGGAGAACAGATTTCTTTCCGCTATTAATTTAATCAGCGACTTAATTAATTTTCAATTTAGCCTACTTAACCTCACATTGCGTTTCAGCACATTATATACGGTCTATTGCCATTTATTTTCCCGCATAACCGAGTGGAACGTAGGTATCTGTTGAATGAGACGCTCAATATTCAACATTAACTTGCTAAAGAAGGGTTGTCACTGAATGGCATGGTGTAAAGTCTTGCAACTGAGATCTTTGCTCTTAAACATCATCTAGTGAAACCCCTCTACAAGTTTTAGTTCAGATTGGAGATTGGTAGTAATTATTTTGTCTCTCCACAAAACATTCCTCTCAGCTTTATAGCTAAACCTGAGACTAGTACTTAAATCATAAAGACTGCCAATGTCAAGTTGCACATGGACTTTTATATTTTATATACGGTGGCTCAACTCCATACAAGATATACTAAGATACTGAAACTGAGATCTTGTTTATATTATACAACGCCATCTATACGCGTATGGGCTCAGCCACGACACGGCAGCGGCAACAGTGGACGCTTCCGACTCCAAAAGAATCAGAAGTGCGTTGCCGACCCTTTATTGATTTGGGAATTAGTTGTGTTGAGAGCTGGAGACAATTCATCACTCTCAACACAGCGCATCTTCGGGAGCTCTAATCCGAAGCGTGTTACTGTTTGGACTAAAGTTAAACTGATCACATTGACTGTCTTTATAATTCCTAGGTCCTAGGCCGCGGGAGTCCGCTGGATGCGGGTGGCGCAGGACCGGTCACTTTGGAACTCTTTCGAGGAGGCCAATGTCCAGCAGTGGACGTATTTCGGCTGATTATATGATGATGATGATGATAATTCCTAGTCTCCAGATTAACCTTAACTTCTATGCAGAACCGGCGTCGACTCACCATACGGTGTTTCTTTCTTGGTCATGTTGTAGGCGGCTTTGGTGGCGTTGTCTGGCACCCAGGCAGTGGGGGTGGGGGGGAGGGCGTCGGGCTGAGAGCAGTCGGGGCCGGTCCAGCCGCGAATGCACACGCATTTGTTGGCGTTGGAGCATGTCTGGAATGGCGACGAGGAAAATATAAGAATAATCTATTCGGCTGAGGTCACGGAAGGGGTAGGCAGAGCGCATTAAAAATGGGCGCTCTGATCATAGGAGCTTTCCTCTACATACGGCTTTACGCATGTCTGCTACGAAATCGTTGGCTGTGATGTGTTAATGTTCAGTGCCGCTTTTAGCAATTGTGGGATTTAAGGGGAAATTTAATATTGTGACAGGTTGCTAGCCTATCACCCACGCTCCACGCTCTTATACACTTCAATATTTGTTAACGTACCTACGATTTTACTATTCTTTGCTCTGCTTCGATAACAACATTGTTGATAAATAATATAGGAATTAAAAAATTTTACAGACTACAATTTGATAACAAAACTAAATTAAGTTACGTCATACGTTTTATTAGTACAAGTTTAGATATTTAATCATTTTTTTTTAATTTTAACTGTGACGCACAGATAAACCTTGAAGATTCGTCTTAGTCTATTGCTGAACATTGAATTTAAGAAGAACCTAACAAAAATATTGCGTAAGACGACGATCATACATGTATTCCTGACAATCAAATCAAAAAAACTTAGAACAAGCGCGCGAAACACTCTCAAACATTTATATTGCGATACGAATTCCTCAGATCGATCCTTAAGTTTATTTTATACGAAATGGCCGAACAATATTTATTCCATGTAAGTAGTATATTTATTCCACAGCAAAATTGGGAAGGTACTTTCGAGTTCTTTATTCATTGGCCAATTACCTCAGATCATATGCTTCATTATGCTTCGCTTCCCTCCCAAATCGAAACGAAAGTTTCGCTTAAGTAATTAAAACAGCCGTGTATCCCTACATCTGTTTACTCTGCACCACCCATTACGAAAAATAAACTTTATGTCTAACGCCACAAGATCTCTTTTGATAGCGTACCATTGAGTAAGCTACGAGTTTTGAGAGGTTATTCTTGTTAATACATGAAAAAGTTTTCATTCCAATTTCCGGCTGTCTGATGGTTGTTATGAGTTCGTTTGCCCGGGATAAACAAGGCTATAGGGATAAAATATACGAAATTCAAAATATTCTTATACCCTTAATCATAACATTCATAACTGTTCTATTTATTTTAATTAAACTGCCGCTTCACTTAATTTCTTTTTCTGTTACTTTGGCATTTGCGTTCGTGTAACGGAATTTTGTGAAGTTTATGAAGGGCGAAAGTGTATTATTGTTTGTGCAGAAATGCGAAGATGAAGAGGTAAGATAGAGCGGAGCGTCATCTCTGACTATTTTCGTTTTGGGGATAAGTATATACCGAAATTAAAAAGAGACACTGTCGTATGTATGTTTTCGGGAAACCCTTTCTCGCATTGTCGTGCCAATTCCTCAAAGATAGCGCAAAACAGATAATCAATGCCACCTCGTCGACCAACTATTTAAGCTGCAACAAAATTTGTCAAATGGGCGTTTTTCAAAAAAAGTGTACAAAGCTTCTTTTTTTCAGAATTCGAAATTTTTTGGTTTTTCTTACATAGAATCGTTGATACTATCGATCCTCATACAAGAAAAAATGTGTTCCAGATTTTACTATGTAAGTTTTTTCTTCCAGTGCGTCACGCACGACTATATATAAATAAAAAAGAATGCATACAAAAATGTGACGATCTGGAATGGAATATTTAGGACACTCTTTTTCTTGTATGAGGATCGATAGTATCAAAGATTCTGAGTAAGAAAAATTCTGAAAAACAAATAGCTTTGTACACTTTTTTTGAAAAACGCTCAAATAAATCAAGCTACACGAATACAGTTTTAAGCTCATCACCTTTAATTCCTCATAAATGAATCACACTGTCTGAACCGATAAATCCCTCTTTAATTCGTTACTGAAACCGAAACCTAAGTTTGTTCGACGCTGCCTAACTTGGGTTTTAATATAGAGAATAGAATCTAACTCTATGACATAGGAACTAATTTGCTGACTGAATCGAATCGCATCAGATTAAACTATTACAAATTGAACTAGCGAGGGTATAGTGGCTAGTTGGCAAACAGTAGTTAGTGAATATCACGGAATACTTAAATAAGATGGAAGCGGCGTGTTAGCTAGTTACTTCGGAATCCTGCGTAGCCAGCCCAACACAATCAAAACTGAATTTGTACATGTAAACACTACTGCAAAGCGCTTCCAATTGGTAAAAACTCTTAATTCCATTACGATTTCAACAGTTGTAATTTTTAGGACGAAAAGTAACTCAAAACTGCATTACTTGCGGTCTAATTTACAATGCCAAAAAAAAGTCACGTAAGTATTCTTTATCAATATAGGAGCCAATTTCGAAAGGGGTTTTCAAATATGGTAATAATATGAGAATAGTATTGATACCTGCTCTCCTTCTTGCATTAGAGTATTAACTAAACGTGTGTGAGCGTGACGTACTTTTGACGGAAATTGACATTTACTTTTTGCTTGCAAAATTGAGGCCCTGTTCAAATGAAGTTGACGTTTGATTTTGTTCAAAACCAAAGGTCTTATGTTACTATGACATGTTACTATACACCTATTTGGAAATTTAGAATACAAAATAGAGGTGAGACTAAGATCATAATTATCGATATTTTATATTCTTGGTATATATCGTTTATATCCACTCACTTGCTTGTAGCAACCACAGTTGCCAATTTTGTGCACCCCTAAATTGCTTCTGGCAACTGTGGTTGCCAAACAAAGTATGGGCTTCCTTAAAAAATTTTTAGGAAAGTGAAAGCAATTTAGGCTACCTTTTTTTTAATCTGAAAGCAAGTGATTGGCTAAAGTACTAGTTTCCACCTGCGACTTTGGGACCCGAGATAAAACTATCTTCGTGCAAAACTTCATCTAAATCGGTTCAGGCGTTTAAGCGTCATAGAGTAACAAACATCCAGACATCTACCTTAACATCCAAATTTTCACATTTATAATAGTATAGGAATTAGAATAGGATATGGTATATATATGTATTTATATAGTTAAATCAATTTTAAATACCCTTATTTCTTAGAGTAAGAGCGTTTGCGTACTGCGGTCGATCAGAACCTGATAAATATCAGTCAGAAGTAGCAGTATAGTGCTATTTTTGAGAAATTACATCCAAAGAAATCGGGTAAGTATTAACGAAATTTTGATCTTGTCCGCGACCTCATACACGCAGTTCGCAAACGCTCTAAATGGAGATGGTGCTGAAAGCAACTGTCAGATAAATCGTGTAGCTCACGAAAATATGCTAACACTTTTTAATTAAAATACGTACAAGTATTAAAGTAATTTTAATATTTACAAGGATACTCACAGAGAAGGTATGACATATCATTATAATAATAAAATTGCACATTTGAATTCCTTGATGTACCGTGTCGTTTGTTTCAATACCAAATATCATTTATCATCATCATATCAGCCGAAAGACGTCTACTGCTGGACATAGGCCTCCTTCAAAGAAGATAAATTATTTATGTCAAATATAATTTATTTGACATAAATAAATCCGTAACGCGCTTCACGCTAACATCAGAGAAAATATTTTTGACAAATAAATATTTCGGGTCTACTAGCTTTCAACATAAAACCAAATAGATGTAATAGCTCAACTGGGTCTACTCGTCGATCTGAGTATTAAAACTTTTATCAGAATATTTAGGGTTTTCCAACAAGGTACAGTCAAAGAATTTAATTTCCTACCCACTTTGGACTTTGTCAAAGTGACGTAATCAATCAAAACGTAAGAGACTTCTTATGATTTTATTTACAGTGTCACTTTGAAATAGTCCTAAATGGGTAGGAAATTAAATTCTTTGACTGTACTATAAATAGGCTTATTTTTAAACAAAGATCACACTTAAGTTTTATGTTTTACTGAACATTGGCTTAGACAAAAACAGAACCACAAATATGTATCAAGAGCAGCACGAACTGCCAGCCAACTGTTTTGCAGTTTGGCAGTTGATTTATTATGTAACCATTTAATGTGTCCTTTTAAGAAATAAACGATTTAATATTTATATAGAGGTGGCAAAATATTGGCAAAATAAAGTATAGTTTAAATTATTGGATCCCTTTACACGAAGAAGAAGAAGAAGAATATTTATATTATTAGATAATTTTTGTCTTTGTAAATTTTAAATTAGTGAGTTTATCGATAAGTACATACCTACATTAGGCTTGGTACCACTCTAGTCATACTGGCAATCGCCCCGTTAAAATATCAAACGCGAATGACGCGATACATTGCTGTGACATAACGGTAGTTCCTTAATCTGCGGCTTTGGCTAGCAAGCAATGCAAAGCAATAGCGAATGTCATAATCGATTGCGTATTTATTCAAAAAACTGTTATTCTAGTACTTACCGGTGATAGAAAATCGCTCCCGGAGGAACCTTTGAGTCCTGGCTTGCCTGTCGGCACGACTAAATTGCAGAACGCGGCATGTTTTTATTTTAAATACGGCAAAAATCGTCACCCACGGTCAAAGACAACTGATCTGCGTTTTGACTGCGTTTGACAGTGTTATGTTATGAGTGTTCACTCATAACATCGGCTACATGCACCCCGCCCACTACCGTTTCTATAGTATTTACTTGATCTGTGGTGAATATTAATCTTGTTACTTATATTAGTCGGAGAATGCAATCCTGTCTTTTATAAAGTGTAGTGTAGTGTAATATTTTTGTTCAATAGCGATCTTGATTTTTCTTCGTAAAAAATGTGTGCTTTGAAATTGAGTGTAACCCTCCGATCCCCAATCCTATTCAGAATAATGATCATCATAATATCAGCTGAGAGACGTCCACTGCTGGACATAGGCCTCCCCAAAGAGTGCCACAATTACCGGTCCCGCGCCACCCGCATATACCTGGTGCCTACCCACGGTGCTCTCTCTTAATCTCTTAATCTCCGGAACTCCACATCTGATTTCAGATTTTGTTTCACCTGTTTATAGAATAGACCTTTGGAATGGACAAAAACTATGTTTTATTCCACGGCTCCGCTCGAATTCTCTGTAATATGAGGACGGAGCGGTGGTGGCAGCTATAGTAATAAATAACCCATACTAAAAGATGAGTAGTGCGTGAACTCGGTCGAGATATATGATATATCTGAGACGCTGTTCAAAAGTTACCTTTCCTATCAGTACTATCTTATCGTAAAACTATCTATCTATCAGTACTGTTTTAATATAATTTACTGTGATGGGATTATGCCGGAGAGAGTTAGGCAATAGACGGGGCGCAAGTTTAGCTGGCTCGTCAAACTGTACCACTAGAACGGCAAAGTCGTAACTGACATCTACGTCTTACTATGTTCCGCCATTTCCATACTAACCTGGGAGTATAATGCTTCTCCTGTAAATCTAACACACCGAATATATGAATCTAGGTATTAACATGTCAGTGCGATAGGTAAACAGGATCGGTTTATGAACACGAGTACCTAATTCTCCCTGTCTGACCGGACAGGTTCAATGTTAAGCGTCATCTCTTCCTTTCCGTGTGTAATGTAATGTATCATCATCATCATCATATCAGCCGAGAGACGTCCACTGCTGGACATAGGCCTCCCCCAAAGAGATAAGACAATGACCGGTCCTGCGTCACCCTCATCTAGCGGACGCAGAACCACGACCTAAACTACCAGAATAGTTTTGTTGAAAACTCGTGTTGTGTGAACAGCGTTTTTGACGTTTTTTGACGATAACAACAGCCCAATCACCGTCAATTTATAAATAAATTATATGTTAATTAATTCAAACTAAACTACAAAACCATCCCAAATTTGGGACAACATTATCCACCCTTCTCCATCCTTCTCCATTCTTATCCAAATGCAAATTGGGTCAATGCAATACTAAGCCGTACCGACTATGATTCCATAAGCGTAGCGTAACCGAATTTGAAGCTCGGTCGCAATCGAGTTTGCGACCGAGAGTTAGCCACCCCTGCCGTGAGCACATGCTACATGGTTCGGCAAGTCGGTTTCGCTTCCAGCGTTACAAAAAGGTTGACGATTGCTACGGGCTCGGAAAAATTCGAGTTTCACCCTATTATTTATTCAGAATGTGCTTTGACGATGGAAAATAGGGTCGGCTGCCGTTGGAAGCTAGTCGATAAAGTATCCAGTTTATGAACGCACAAATATATTTTTTTAACGTAAAGTTAACTGCATTTGTGACCGCTCTGTAGAGAAGTTTGTATGCAGGGGGTCGTTCTTTGCGAATGCATTGATTTTATTACACACTAGCTGACCCCGCGTACTTCGTACCGCCATACAAAATGTATGAAAAATTAAAAAATAAACTGAACTTTTTGCATTTATTATTAGTTATTCTGCTATTCGGAGTGAAGACAAATACAACAAATCAAACATCACAAAAATCGGTTAGACCGTTCTTGAGTTATAAATGGTGTAACTAACACGACTTTGTTTTATATAATATATATAGATATATTTTTGAGTCAATCACGTCAAGCATTATGGCATTTTACATTGGTCGCAGGAGAATTCGATTGGCTAGACCTCAATGCTTTTCTTTCGGCAATGTCGACGGTCGAAGACGTCGAAGTTAAATACAATGTCACTACCTGTGAGTTCCTATAATTGGCTCTTTGTATCTACTGTCAATGATTATTGTGTGTAGGTATATATAGCTGTTGGTTCTCCAAAGAAAAAAAAGGTTAAATACTCGTAAAACCAAGAAGCGTGCCATGCACAGTTAGAACACTAAGTTTCATACACAACACCTCATCACAATTATTAAATAAACAATAAATTTTGACGTGATAAGGTCTTATAAATCGATGAACACCGGCAGCACGCAAATATGATCATTGTCCCGTTCCGCCTGAGCCGAGCATTCGGCTTTATGACACGTTATCACGTAAAATTATCGTCCGTAAACCGACGTTATACTTAGACAAGCAATTTTTTTACAACTACGTAAATTAATGAGAATAATTATAGTCCACTGTACGGGAGACGGCTTTAATTAGGTTTTCAGTGTGCATGCTAATTAAATATTGTAAGTCCGAGCGGACGCTGGCAGAGGGCGGCGCGAGTCTCGGGAATATGGCGAATACTGTTACGTTGACGCTTTCGCCATCACTGACTTGACTTGACTTGAACCCCCCACCGACGTCATACGAAGTCCAAAAACAATAGACTTACCTTTTTTTGTGACGTGAGGGTGCCACGTCGTATTTTACAAGCGTTCTATTAAATTGCAATAGCGTTCTATAAAAAAAAAGCGGCCAAGTGCGAGTCGGACTCGCAAAATCGTTAAATAAATTGCGGTTTACGATTTATGACGTATTAAAAAAAAAAACTACTTACTAGATCTCGTTCAAACCAATTTTCGGTAGAAGTTTGCATGATAATGTACATCATATATTTTTTTGAGTTATATCATTCTCTTGTTTTAGAAGTTACAGGGGGGGGGGGGGGGGGGCACACATTTTACCACTTTGGAAGTGTCTCTCGCGCAAACTATTCAGCTTAGAAAAAAATGATGTTAGAAACCTTAATATAATTTTTTAAGACCTATCCATTGATATCCCACACGTATGGGTTTGATGAAAAAAAAAATTTTGAGTTTCAGTTTTGTGTATGGGGACCCCTAAAACTTAATGTTTTTTTTTTAATTTTTGTGTAAAAATCTTAATGCGGTTCACAGAATACATCTACATACCAAGTTTCAACAGTATAGCTCTTATGGTTTCGGAAAAAAATGGCTGTGACATACGGACGGACTGACAGACAGACGGACATGACGAATCTATAAGGGTTCCGTTTTTTGCCATTTGGCTACGGAACCCTAAAAACAATGTTGGGTCTGTATTTTCCTTTTTTGACTCAGCTTACGCAAGCAATACCTACATTATTATACGACGTAATCAAGTTTATATTATGGTATCCTCATCTAAAATCTCACTTTATAAAATATGAATAAAAGTTCACTAAGTACCTAAGGTATTCATCGAAATGTACCTATCCGTAAAGCTATTCCCAAAGCGTGTTGCACCTCCTTTTCTCGTGCGTGGATATAATATCCGCGTCTCTTTTACAAGAGGGCGTGGTTTTCGCGAATCGAATCCAATCTCAAGGCATTCCCTTAACACTTTTGAGTGGGTTTTCTCTCGTTGTAGGGTTTTTGGAAATAGGTATTGGATTCCATTCAAACACCAGTCGCGGTCACGGTCAGTTGACTTTCACGTACTGATCGTGACTTTCCCATGACATTTCAAACAATCAGCGATTGCTTTCATGACCTTTACATGTCATAGGTGTTATAAGTCAAGAATCAGCAATATAGAAAAGTATTACATACTTAATGCTTCAATAACACTGGTGGGTCTTACACAGATTTAGGTCCTACGCGTCTTTCCTGTGAACATTGTTAAAACTAAGGGCTAAAAAGGCAAAACCTTAATCCGCGTCCTTCCTTAATAAACGCTGTCATGCGATAAAAACATTCTTAATATCCACGTAAGCTCTTAACTATTGTCGACAGGAAAGACGATTTTTGTTGTAAACACTGTGTATCCTGGCGCGGCTTACTTTGAAACGCCGTTCTGATTAGATTAAGAAACAAACTGGTCTGATTTTCAGATATATGACTCTTTATCTGATTTAATCGATACATGACTGCCAAAAATGTCCTCGATACAAAAAAAAAACCAAAGTTGGGTCTTTATTTTCCTTTTTTTACTCAACCTACTCCACCAAGACATTTTTTTACGACACAATCAAGTTAATACTAAAGTATTTTAGCTCATCTAAAATCTCACTTTATAAATAAAACTTCAGTTAGGTACTTAGGTATTTATCGAAATTTGTCCAAAAAAGCCATTCCTGAAGAGTGGTTGCATCTTTTTTTCTCGTGCGCATAATGCATAAACGTGTCTCTGTCAAGGAGGCGTGGTTTTCGCGAATTGACTCGAATCAAGGCATCCACTTAATTTACAATAAAGCACTAGATCGTTTTTGTAGATTCAAGCTCGGTTTTTATCCCAGGCGAATCTATTTAGATATATTCTATCACTCGCGTGTCGCCTTTAACCCGCACCACATAAGGAAAGAGGAAACTCCGAACTTATAATTAGTGACGACTGACGTAGAGACAGACGTCCCAATTATACATTGGGAACAGAATTAGGGGATTGTCCGTCCGAGCTGGATTACCCCTGATTACGGGAAAACGAATGGGGATAACGTGGACTATATGTATACAAATGTGTACAGATTGGAGTACCTAATTCTCAATTCTTCTATGGAACACCCTATAGTTGTGGTTTCTATATAGCAGTAGTTACCTATCCTCGTGCCACAGAATGTACACTCGATTTTAGTGGAATTAAGACCTTTGAATAACACATTTAAAGTCGTGTTTCTTATGATTAGCTGAATTTCAGAAAATAATAAATTCATCTCTATTGTCCAAGTATCATGGCTGACATTTCGCTGATTACATTTTCGAATGATGTGTGGCACGAGGCTATGCAATATCGTTACACCCGTGATCTATATGGGAAACGGAAAACTCTACATTTTAATAATCACTAACTCCTTGTCAATTGGATACATATTTAAGATTTTAAATATCAACTCTGTTGTCCCAAAAATAGCTGTTTTACCCCTACGGGATAATTACCCCCAGGTTCGGAACTGATGCTGTGAAAACACCCGTCTGGAAGTAGTAACTTAACAATTCTCACCAGAGGGCGCTACGGAGGTAATCCGTTTGATATTTCATGAGAACACATGACAAAATTCTTAGATTTCCTAATTAGACCCGCGGCCGCGTTAGGAAAAAGGGATAATCCTCATCCCCCGGCCGAGTCCCGTCAGGTCGATATTTTTTTCATGTAACTTGATTTAGATTCAATAGTAATATTATGAACGGATCGAATCGATGGAAGTCGGTTGTCATGAAGTTTTAAACTTCAGATTCAGATACAAACATTTATTCGGAACACACATAGCAGATGACCACAAAAGTTTTAGCTGTATTCTCACATGGTTCGTTCAGCTTAATGTATATTTAGTATAAACTTTATTATCTATATTTTTACCTATGTGTATTCAATTTAATGGAAGTTCTAACATGTCCCATCAAAACAATGCGCGCATCAATCGAAGCAAACTTCGTTACAGGGACGTTTGAAGGGAAAAATTGAATAACACCGGCCTGCGACAGCACTCAAACTATTAAAAACTCGCTTTTTGTATCTAAACTGTGTAGTGAAGCAGAGTATATGCTGGAATGCACCTTGAGACTAAAGGGATAGAATTGCATTTTCGTTAAGAAGGTAAATCTGACTTTATTCACCTCATGGCATTCGCATATAAAATCAGAAGTTTTCACGCCTAGTTAGGTATATTATGTAGGTACATTACATCATATTAAAGCATAAAAGCAAGGCAAAACCGTATACCTCAAATTTACAGACGTACAGTAAATCCTTACAGATACCCTAAAATGATGCGCTACTATTTAAATAAAAAAATAGTATATGTGATTGGTACATTGACTATAGTTAAAAAGTGTACAAGTCCCATACATTTATACCCCTTTTCACTAGAATCAGAGTATTTACAATGAATATTATCTACTGTACGTCGTAAATCTATTAAAACCAAACCCTTTTGCTCCCGATCACCCAGACACCCGACGTAACAGGAACCGGGAGATTTTAATTAAAAATATTTCGATTCGTAAACGGAAAATTTCACAATTAAATATTTCATAAAGCCTGCCGGCTAACAAGCTGTAAATATGTAGTAGATTGATTTGACTCAACTTTCGATTTGCCAATATGATGTCAATGTGTTCGTGAACTCTTTCTGATATAATTAGACCGCAATGACAATGAGTTTTGGAATGGTATATCTGTAATTTTTTTAATACAGTTTGACGGAAATATAATGGCAAAACTTCATCTCCAACCCCAGTCTAATCGCAGTTAAGTACGTTAACTCGTTGCGCGTGGAAGCTATAATAAATTGACCTTAATGCTCGATTTACGAACAAACAAAAAAAGTAACTTACGCACAGAACGTTCCTCTAACTATCAAAATGTTTAACAGCTAGAAGCAGCAGCGTCGTTCCTAAAGCGATCGGGGTATCGGCACCTCGGAGGTGTGCGAGAGCCGAGTTCAGCCGAAGTGGCAAGAGGATCTGGCCTGGTTGCTACGTTTACACTATGCCGAAGTGAGCAGGGAAGTGGGCTGGGACGTGGGCAGCGCGAGTATGTAAACACCCACTCGCGCTACCCACTTCTCATGCCACTGCCACTGCCCTACGCTCCCTTTTTTGGCGGTTTTTGTGGCGGAAGTCAAAGGACTGGCAGCGGCAGCGCGAGTGAGTGTTTACATACTGTCGTCACACTCACTCCGTCGTCAACCGTCACCGCGTTATCAACGTTTGCGTAGCCGTGCTAGTTAGTGTACAAATGTGATCATATTGTTATCAGTGTTCTGTTGCGATAGATTTTCAGCATCCGCCATCTTCTGGTACGACGAATACTTTTCATAACATTAAAATAGTTAGACAAACTCAGGAGGCAAAGCGCAGAAGGTATGAATAAGGCGCCCTCCATTCCACAATAATCTAAATTTAGCTGACGTCTGTCGTCCTCCACTGCCCAAGGCCCAACACAAAGGAAGTATGGAGTGGCAATATAAACGCTCACTGCCCTTCACAGAAGGATTACGGCTGGAAGCAGGGCAGCGTGAACGGCAGTGGAAGTGGCATAGTGTACACGTAGCACAGGGATCAATCTGGGAGATAGATACGTTTCGTTTACTGACTTCGGATTCAGACGTTTTGTTACTTACGCCTTTTCCAGAGCACTCGTTGTTGTTATGTCCACTAGGGCACTTGGTGTGGTCGA
Organism: Epinotia brunnichana; assembly: GCA_963854355.1. NCBI lineage: Eukaryota > Metazoa > Arthropoda > Insecta > Lepidoptera > Tortricidae > Epinotia > Epinotia brunnichana. Next base: position 31,707,834 of record OY977943.1, read on the forward strand.
TGTAAGGGAAGATGGAGGTGCACGTCTGGTTGACGCAGACGAGGTTGTCGCCGCACGGGGTGCCGTCGCTCACCAGGCCCAGCGGGCTGATCTCCGGGTGATCGGGGAGGCCGGTGGTTGCTCTGAAAAGTTACGTTGTGGTGTAAAGAAGATGCTCAAAAGAAAGACTGGCAGTTGCTTCGAAAGATGGAGTAATCAATGTCATAAGCGATAAGAGAAAAACTGGTCGTGGTTTTGGCACTTGGAGTTGCGAAATATTTTGGAAGACGATGTTGTGAGGGGTGATTAAGGAAAGACCGGTAGTTCTTCAGAAACATATTCTCTGTTAATTATTTTAGCAAAGATGCTGTGAGATAATGTGTGAGAATTAGTCTGGTGGTTGGTCTTTCAGTAAAGAAGGAATGTGATTTATTTTGGTATATCATAGAAAAAGCCTAGTTTTAGACTTATGAGGTTGTCGGGGAGGTCAGACATTAATCTCATCTTCGAAAAATTTGCATGTACTGTTACTAAAGACTAAAAGATGCTGATATGGAAGAATTTCAAAGAGTCGTAATATGGATATTTGAACAAGAACAGAACCAGAACACTAATGTGTTGTTCAATGTAAGAAACTTTTCTGAAGATGATATTGTTATTCTTTGTTCATCACATCAGAGGTTGCAAGCTTCACAATCCGTCGCCATCCCTCGGGATTAGATACCCGAACTCTGTAAACATTGTCAACGCTTTCGGCCACTCACTTGCACTCGTATTCAGTTCCCTTGATGGTGATGACGGTTCTGGTGTAGTATTCGTCCATGCCGACCACCACGGGGTACCGGTTGCCCAGTTGACATTGCAGGGAGCCACACTTCACGTTCCTGTGTGAAGAAAAGCATTGACGTTATTCAATAACAAAAAAAACTATACTCGTACCTTTTCATGGAAATTGGATCTATTTTTAGATATAAAACATACATCCATCATAACTTATACATGTAACCATAATAAATTGTGACGGGCAAATTACACCTGCCAGACTTGCAGTCGTGTATGATGTTCCAGCATTGGTTTATACAATACTAGCGACACGCCCCGGCTTTGCATGGGTTTATAATATGTATAATAAATGCATCTATTATACGTATAAAACTTCCTCTTGAATCGCTCTATCTATTAATCACATCAAAATCCGTTGCGCAGTTTTAAAGATCTATGCATACATAGGGACAGACAGACAGACAGCGGGAAGCGACTTTGTTTTATACGATGTAGTGATACAGCCATGAAAGACTTTGTCTTCCTTATAGTCTATATATAAATATCCTGTATAGTCTGTAATGACTTAGGCTCGGTTTTATGAAGATGCGTTAGATTCTCAGAGCATAGAATACTAGAGAGAGGACAAGCCGCCGGCGGCCGTGTCGCTGCTGTATGCTTAATAGGCATACACTGCCATACTGTGCACGCGTGCTGATCGCAGAGAATATTACCTTTTTTCCCAAAATGCCTGATATGATGCGCGTTTATTGTCAAATAAGCGTGTAGGTATACAAGAGTGTGTGTTTTAGATGTGTGCGTGCTTTGTCTTGTCAATTACTTGGGCGTTGTGTGGGTTAATGTACTTGTGACAGGCTCACTCTATACAAATCGGCCGCCATGTCCGATCTCCTTATATTCATACATCTGTGGTTAGATCACATGTCAGATCAACATGTAGTAGCTCAGTACATTTGACACTGTCTGTCTAACAGATCTTTATAAAACCGGGGGAGAAAGGCTATTGATGATGTACTTACTCCATCTCACACTTGATGTAGCCATTGGAGTCTTTACCGCAGTGTCCCGTCACGGCGCCCTTAGAGTTGAACTGCTCGAAGCACTCCTTGTCGGCGCCCTGTGTGCCCGGGCCCCAAATGTTGACGCATTGCGTGGATAGAGTGGGACAGGTGCCCGCGAAGCAATAGCCTTTGCCTGTAGAAAAAAAATAAAGTTAGCATCTGAGATGTGGAATAAGTGGAAACAATTAGTCGTTCACAAGTGACAAACTCAAAGGCCAAAATAATGTACGCCATACGATTCAATAAATAATTAGTCGTTCGTACATGGAGTCGTTCGTACATTAGAGATTAAAATGCACTCCACCATACCCATGCTCATCGTCAATCTTACATTCATAATATAGTCTTATTATTAACTTTTTTGTCTAACTTTTTTTTTTTAATTTATTGACCAATATAATCTGAGTAGTACATTTTGGTATACATTTTTTCACCAGCGGAAACCTCTGGGGTTTAAGTAAGTTGTTAATATTTGTAAATAATTATAGGCTCTACACTATTTTGCACACCAGTTTGTAAGAAGAATGCGGTCACGTATTCTTAATATTATGTATGTCGGAACATTTATTTTCGATAAAGGTAAGGATGCACCGTCCATATTTGTCACATGAAAGCAGTGTTTAAAATATTTATTATTTCAGAATTCAAAGTACATACATTTTTCAATAAAATATTCACATAATAAAATTAAACAAGGAATAAGGTAAACCGTACATGACACTGGGCCAGTATTTGACACTTTCAATGTTAATTAATAATTTGTAATAGGTACGCGGGCGGAACCGCGCGGGCAGCTAGTATAAAAATAAACCACTTTGCTATATACGTACTCGTACCTTCTTCACATAGTTCCCCGTTCTTCCTGTATGCGTCAGGGGGGCATACACCAGTGAGGCCCGTGCAGGTTTCGTCCAGGTCACATTCGTTGGCAGCATCGCGGCAGGTCACACCGCGTGGTTTTAACTGTTATGACAAACAAAACACATTTTAATACCACGTTGGTGGCAAACACGTACGGTAGCCTAGTGGTTCAGGCATGCGGCTGTCAAGCAGCGGTCGTGGGTTCAAATCCTGGCTCGTACCAATGAGTTCGGAACTTATGTACGGTATATTTACCGTTAGCTTTTCGGTGAAGGAAAACATCGTGAGGAAACCGGTCTAATCCCAATAAGGTCTAATTTTCCCCTCTGGGTTGGAAGGTCAGATGGCAGTTGCTTTCGTAAAACTAGTGCCTATGCCAAATCTTGGGATTAGGTTTCCAAGCGGACACCGGGGCCCTTTGGGGCACAACCGGGAATAACGCTAGGAGGATGAGGTGGCAAACACGCAGACAGTCTTCCTGATGGTAAGCAAACACTATGGAGGCTTGTGACTCCAGATAACTGTCAAGCGCGTTGCCGACCCTTTATTGATTTGAGGATTCGTTGTGTCTACACTAGACACACAGAGACTAACTTCACTCTCAACACAGCGCATTCTAGGAAGCACTCAATATTAAAATATATAAAAGTTATTTATGATACAAATGCGGAAAGTAGGTAATTTCCAACGAGTAGCACCAAAAACACGACAGTCATGTTTTTGATCGACACGATCTTAACCAACCTATCCTAAAATATAGTAGCGGAGCAGACTTAGGGATACAGACCGATCAACGTCAGATATGGCGCCGGCAGCTGTCATCCAATAGAAACTTATCAAACTTTGCATACATTGAGATTTTAACGAACACCGCTTGGTGCAATCCACCCTTAAAATGAAACCCGGTATCGATGGTTACCCGCAGCAAAGATACCAGGTTGAATTCCGGGTCTGTGCCGATTTTATCCGACTACGACAGAGCCAAAAAGGAAGGGTAATATCTGTTAGTACCTATGTACGTAAAACTTGCCACGACCTTACTTGGAACCGCCCAACTCTGTGGCGTTGCCTGAACGGTTACGTTAATTGAATGTCACGTCGATCCAGTAAACATTGGAGTACGTAAGTAGTAAAGTCGTGAGTTGTGAAACGTTCATAATTAAAAAATACTTGCCTGCACCCCACATTTAGATAGTAAAGTATGAGTGTCAGGAAGAACTGAATTATGAAATTGTGAGTATGAAGATTTGTCTTTTAAAATTGTAAGTGTGTGCTGACAATCTGACATACGCCCTTTAATCGAGAAGGTTTCGCAGCGCTTTCTATACAAATAAGCAAAGTTGCCAACATTGATACAAAACTTTGTGAACAGAAATAACGTAAAATAATGCGGTGCCCCTAAAGGCGCTGATAGACTTGAGCATTCACATGTGACAGAACATCGACCATTCGCCGTTTTTAAACTGAACACCGAACGGAGCCAAGCATATAGTAGAACGATCCTGAAAATGTCGATGATGACTGATGCAAACATCGGTACGAACATTTTCAGGATCATTCTAGAAAACGCTTTAGTAAATGCTGTCAGCTTACAGGATCACAGTGAGGATCAATTTTTGTTACTAATTTATGAATGGCGCTGTGGCCTCCAAGACCATTAATATTCATTGTATAATGGACTCTGATTCAGTAAAAACAAGGGTCAAACTTACTTGGCACTGTTCACAGCACTCGCCCGAAGCGCACTGCGCCTCCTTCGTCAGCCTACAGGTGATGGGGTCGCAGCAGGGGTTGGTTTTTTGGCACTCGTCTATCGCTCCGCAGTCGCACTCCTCTCCCTCGTCCAGCCGGCCATTGCCGCATTGCCGGTGGACGATCAGCTGGTGAAAACAAACGAGCGTTTAGAAGACCGATGAATTGGATGCCAAAGGTTGTCTGAAAGAGATCACTTCATTAGCGATAAAACCGTCTAATGTCTATCGTGGCATAAGGTAAGGTTCATGTGTTTTTTCGGTAGTACATAAATAAGGAATACGGAAAGCCGTATTTATTAACACAGCAAAACTGTTATTTTCAACGGTAATAATTGTTACTACTAGGTCCTTGCGGTGTGTTAAATATCCCCTTGGCATGCATTTTGCATTACTTACAATTATTTATTTACATCACCGAAAAATTGGTTAGTAGTTTAGTTGGTTGGTTGGTTAGTAGGTGTGATAAAATACCTACTAACATAGTTTTAAGATCACTGTTACTAACAAATTATGGAAATAATATTTCTGATGTAAATTATTAAATAAAAATATTAAATAAGATTAAAACTGATATGCTTTCAGAAACTGATGGAACAAGTTTGGAACCAAGCGGACCCGTAACGCTATGTTATTAATAATAAAAACGAGATGGCTTCGGTTTCAATACGGTATCAGGTGTCATATAAATAAACAATCCTCGAATAATTCCTTGCGATTGTTTCATTCTAGATTTTGTTCCTATTATTCGTCTAGACTAAAACAATAGCTTGCCAACGTCACTCCTGCTATCTTCGGAATTTTCCCCAGGCTAAGATAACGGTCCAATCAGATCCGACCTTGATCCAACGCAATTGAAACGGAGAAAAATAAAGCCAGAGGCAACCGACACAATCATCTCTCGATAAATATGTAAACCTGCCAAATCGAAGCCTGAGTGGGGGCGAAGCATTATCATCGGGCGATATGTAAATTTATTCCAATAAACCTCCCGGACGCGAGCGCTCCTGTTATTATATATTCGCAAACGATGAGATAATTCTGTGCGCCCAGTCAGTATTACCATAACTTTTATTAAAGGAGTGGGCCACAAGGAACGCTCAGTGACAAACAAAGCCGGCGTGCTGATTAATTTTCCTTCTGAAATCTGTTTTGCATTTGAACTATGCCGTGTTAATAATGTACGAATGGGGACATCGAACTTCCAGCTTCGTTTAAGGCGTTGCTGGTGACAAGCCGATTCTCAATGGCGCCTGAACGGAATAAATAAAACAGACACGATTTTATTCGTTGTCGAAGTCAATTTGGAAAGTAATTCAAGTTCTTTGATTACGTGTAAATAAAAAGAATTCGCGGAGTGTTCGATTACGGGATCGAATCTTTAGATGATGATAAATTGAACGCTGATATTTTTGACCGACGAGTTTTGGTTGCGCAAGTAACGACGCTAATCACTATTAATAAAACAGATAGCAAAAGCGACGGTTTTTTATCATAGAAAAACCTCGTTTACAGCTAAGGCTAGGAGTTCCCTGAAAGGCGAGTTTTATTCTTTAATAACTAAACGTGAACTTATCAACACTTTTCACTTAGCGCTCGGTAAGCAGCTTTGAACTGAATTAATCTACTAAGACGAGTCTAGGAAACCATAAGGTATTCTATTTGAACCCTAGACGAAGCAGCAATACTGATAGCGGTGTTTTCAGTAAAATCCCCGAGTTTGTACTTAAAAGCAGTACTGTGTAAAAATATAACTCAAATAAGTAGTTAAATATATATATATAATTTTTGGGTGACGCAATCCAGCGTGACACATAGTTACTCGAACACATCCAAAAAGCGTGAGTTAAACATGAATACGGTCCCTTCGAATACGTGATCCTGATCACAAATGAATCATCAGAATAGACATGGTGAAATATTGCAAGAAATTAGTCTGTAATAAAGATGGTACCACAGTTTTTGATGAACATTCGTGTAATAACTATTGCATTTAACAAATAATCATAGTGTTGGAAATAGTAGATTGTGTCTCAAGGGAGAAAATCTATACATTTACGTCGAGGGCGGTGTATTGAAGCTGAGCATAACTAAGGATTCAAGTGTTATCGTCCAAGACGGAAATAATTTTGCTACCGAGAGGCACAAACTATTTTTCATCTTCAATGAGGAAAAATCCCTCACCTGAGGGAAACAATCGCTCTTTTCTAAATAGCAGGATCAGGGAAGAAAACTACAACTTTGATTCCTCATGTCTGTCTGTCCATCCGTATGTCACAGCCACTTTTTTCCGAAACTATAAGAACTATAGGTACTGTTGCAACTTGGTAAGTAGATGTATTCTGTGAACCACATTAAGATTTTCACACAAAAATAGAAAAAAACAAACAATTTTGGGGGTCTCCCATACTTAGAACTGAAACTCAAATTTTTTTTTTCATCAAACCTACACGTGCGATCTATGGATAGGTCTTCAAAAATGATGTTGAAGTTTCTAATATTTTTTTTTCTAAACTGAATAGTTTGCGCGAGAGACACTTCCAAAGTGGTAAAATTTGTCCCCCCCCCCCTAATAAGTAACTTCTAAAATAAGAGAATGATAAAACTAAAAAATATATATGATGTACATTACCATGCAAACTTCCACCGAAAATTAGTTTGAACGAGATCTAGTAAGTAGTTCTTTTTAATACGCAATTTATTTTACGGGACCCTTCATGGGCGAGACCGACTCGCAGTTGGCCGCTTTTTTTTCTGAATAGCAGGTGTGAAAGAGTGATTTCTGATCACGTCTCCGATTTTCTCGTGTACCACGTACCTCATTAGGTTTGTTCAGCAAGCACAGCCCCTGGCCTACCCTTAGCTCGTTGATGTAGTCGTTCTTCGAGCAGTCGGAGAACTTGTATGGCTGGACGTGGTCGAGGCCGACTATGGTCTGGGCCATGATGCAGCCGTGCCAGTCGCGGCAGAAGCACTGCTCACGGCCGTCGTCGTGGCCCATGCCTGTGGGGAAGACAGATTATTGCAAGAGATGGACGTTAGATGTAAAGGAGGAAATAAAATAAGTGACCAACGAGGGACCGTCTTGACAAGCGGAATGGGCAGAAAGCAGCACGTTGCTCCATTTACTTATTGGTATTATGTAAGGATAACAACAGCCGTAGATATAAACTTATACATATTGGTAATTACATAGTAGAAGGCCAATAACAGTCATCCAATAATTACTTAAGTAACCATTAATAAGGCAAAGTCAAACATAACTAGTGAAAAAGTGTAAGCAGAAGGTTTTAAACTAAAACAAATAAGTGAGATATAAGACGCTAAAGAAAAACAAATGTAAGTCAAACACCTAGACTACTTAAGGGCATGAACTGTAAAATTATGAGATTTTTAAGGTCTATATTTGCCAGAACTAGGAAACATAAATTAAATTTCTAGGTATATGTAGGTATTGTATTGCGTGATCAAGTATTAGGTATCCAACATCACTTGCCTCTTTCGAGAAAAGTGGTAAATAAAAAAAATGCTATTATTTAATAAATTAATAAATATTACGGTCTTACACAAATCAACCTAGGCCCACGGTAAGCTCAATAAGGCTTGTGTTGTGGGTACTAGGCGATGATATATATAATAGATGAATACAATTATTTATATAATAGATTTATTTTCCACTTTGATCGAAATTTAGAATTTCGTTAGCGGACGTTTCTGCTTAGTAAACATTTACTATCACTTACCGATATTATGTCCGATCATGTGCGCCATGGTGCCGGCGAGCAGGTGCGGCTCGTAAGTGTTCGTGTCGACGGAGATGCCGACCGACTTTGGCGTGCACACCGTGTCGGGCACGGAGATGCCCGACTCGCCGCCGGGGAACGACAGCCCGCTGGAATGGGAAGAAATAAATATATATAGGTACTAAATACACATGGCTTGAACTCGGCTTCTAGATAATCAACGGCCTCCGTAGCCCAGTGGGTAGTGACTCTGCCTACGAAGCTGGAGGTCCCGGGTTCGAATCCCGGTCAGGGCATTTATTTGTGTGTTTATCATTATCACGAATATTTGTTCCCGAGTTATGGTTGTTATATATGTATATAAGTATCTATATGTATGTATCTACTATATATATCATCGCCTAGTACCCACAACACAAGCCTTACTGAGCTTACCGTGGGACTAGGTTGATTTGTGTAAGATTGTCCCGTGATATTTATTTATTTATTTATAATATCGCCAGAGACAACTTATCGTCAGCCGCAGAGAAACGTGAGGGGCCTGGTATGCAGGGGGCGCTTCTCTGCAACTGACTGTACACCGCTCAATCTATGAAAAAAAGAAAACAATTTTTTCTAGTAGTAGTAGCTTTTTTTTAGTCTAGTACTAAGCTTTGCTTAGTTAGGGACTAGGTCGATTTGTGTAGGATTGTTCGCAATTTTTTTAATTTTTTTTTGCGTTACACTTTAGATTGAAGCCACTGTAGCTGAGCGGTAAAGTGCGCGACTTTCAATCTGGACGTCGTGGGTTTTTAACCCTGGCCCGTACCACTAGTTTTTTCCAAAAACAAATGTTGAAATATCATTAGCTGTAGCATTTTACCAGTGGCTTTCTAGTGAAGGAAAACATTTTGAGGAGACCGGTCTAATCCCAATAAGGTCTAGTTTTACCTCTGGGTTGGAAGGTCAGACGGCGGTCACTTTCGTAAAAACTAGTGCCGGACCCCGGGGTCGTGTAGGGCGCAACCGAGAAAACGATAAATAGGAGGATGATATTATACTTTAAACATTAATATCTACGAGGGTTGGGATCTCTTAGTAAGAATGGAGATACCTGTGACAGGAGAAGCTCTTCCATTACACGTGGTTAATAAGTTTTAATAAAAATAACAATATTGTGAATCTATTCCGAAGTTCAAATGAAACTAAAAAAACTTGAACTAACGTAGGTATGCGGAATAAAATTTGGACAAAGTTTTAAATACGTAAAGTGTTTAAAAAAAATGAGACAGAAATGGAACATTTTGTGCAAATGGGTGAGAGCCGAAGGTCTGTTTATATTATTTTTGTGTCCTTTTCTTTGAGAAAAAGTACAAATACAAGGCCTGGTTCAGGGAAACATTCCAGCTTTAGCCAGTTTTCTGAGGGGGCTCGATTAAAGAAAAAGACGGCCGGCCGAGTCGCAAAATCTTACAGAGAGCTCAGAAGGAAATCAAATATGTCGACAAAACTGTAAAACTATATCTTAAAGACATGGGTATCGTCAATCGTTCAAGAAAAGTAAGCCCGCCGTCTCCGAAAATCGTGAACTTACTCGAAAAACGTGGCTACGTCATTTGGTCAAAAAATGCAAAAAGCAGCGGTTCTTGCGTTGTGGGATTTATGAGTGATGAATCATATGTCACTAAACATGGAAATTCGTGGCAAGGTAACTTTTATTTTGAGAACACTAAGGCCTGGTTCAGGGAAACATTCCAGCTTTAGCCAGTTTTCTGAGGGGGCTCGATTAAAGAAAAAGACGGCCGGCCGAGTCGCAAAATCTTACAGAGAGCTCAGAAGGAAATCAAATATGTCGACAAAACTGTAAAACTATATCTTAAAGACATGGGTATCGTCAATCGTTCAAGAAAAGTAAGCCCGCCGTCTCCGAAAATCGTGAACTTACTCGAAAAACGTGGCTACGTCATTTGGTTAAAAAAATGCAAAAACCAGCGGTTCTTGCGTTGTGGGATTTATGGGTGATGAATCATATGTCACTAAACATGGAAATTCGTGGCAAGGTAACTTTTATTATGAGAACACTAATGGTCCAATGGACGACAACGTGAAATATGTCGATTATACGAAGTTTCCTAAAAAGTTTTCTTAAGGAGGATACAATTGGAACTAAAAAATGCTAACATTTGTATTTTCGACAGCGATGGATAAAGTACCACAAAACTACCGTATATCATCATGCATTGGAGTAAACTCATTGGAGTGAAATACATTATTAAAAAACATTAATATTTATACAAATAACCATGTTTTTTTTATTTAATACGACATTGAAATTTGTTCAAATTTCATACGTTATTTATGACTTTTATTATTATTTTCTTAACTTCAAAGCACCAGCAAAAAAAAGCTTCCAAGCAGCTTCATACCTGAGAAGCTCTTCCATAATACGTGGTTAGTTAGTTATCAAAAAAAATACATTATTTTAAATCGATTTTCGAGTTCAAATAAATCAAAACAAACTTAAAACCCATGAAGACTTAGAATCAGAATCAGAAATAATGTTTATTGTAGAACATAGGTAGGCTGTAAGATACAGAGTTGTTAAATACATTTGGTGATCATACTATGTCTTGCCAATGTGCGTACAAAACATTCGGTAGGCAGGAATACAAAATTAAGGCCTCATCCAATTGAAAATATAAATAACACAATTAATGGTATTTACAGGTCAAAAAGATAAAAAAATAATAATCAATCTAAAATTATAAATAAAATCAAAAATTATATAGAAATAGAAATTGTGCAAGATATATAACGATTTATAATAATTATTAATTCACATTTAAAATCGTTTATGACGGTTATTTTATTCACACTTATATTTTCATCATCAATTAATCAATTATGTCAATATATGATAGGAACAATAATAAACGTTAGAAATAATAAATAGATACAGTGTTAAACCCGTGACAGTAATATTTTAAAAACATCAAATTTAGTGAATAACATTACATTAACAATTTGAATTCCAATTTGGTGCCTAGTTTTCGATAACGGGTTGAAACTATGATCTCAGGGTGACACATCGATTACACCCGGTCTTACCCGGGTCTACAGCGAAATGTCGGTCTTGCCCGGACGCATGCACTGTCTGCACCGAACAGTGTCCATTTGTGACGGAGAATTGTAAATCCCGGGAGAAATCTAAGACGAGCAATCGAACTTACGGACGCCCCCGATACTGAATTTATGCCAGGAGCCAGACCTGACGAGAATATCTTGAATATAGAATAGTTAGAACCACTAGGGTGGGTACACGGTACGTAAAAACTGGAATTGATGAGCATGGGTCCTCATAAAGTCGAGAGTAATGTAAAGTGTAAACTGTAACGTTTATAGAAATCCTACAAAATTGAGTCCGTGCTCGTTCAGGGAGATTTTTGCTCTTTTATAAGACGGTGAAAAAATTAATATAACTTACATTTTCAAGACTTACTTATTGGGAGTTAAAAATACTATGTAAAAAATATGTCCCGTGCAAAGAGCACAGCATACCGAGCGAGCGAGACAATTTTGAGGGTTACATTTGCCTAATTTTCTATGTTGTTGAATATGGAACCTTGTTTAATGCAATAGAATAACAATTAATAATAGACTTCAAAACTTGATTTAAATTTTATTACTCAATTCAGATAACTATACATTTTTATCGGACTTTGTGTGCGTTCCTTTGCTTGTCTTATTGATCGCTTATCAAATGGAAATATTTAACTTATTCTACTTATTTCGATCATTTAATGCTTTTCAAACATAACAACACTTTTTTTTACCTTTTGAAATGGTTTTCCTTGAAATATGCGACGATTGTCGCACGATTTTTCTACTATTATATGATTTATATGGAACAGGGTATAGAGGCAAGTTATATATTTACGAAAATACTTTCGAGGCTATTTGCTTTCACGCGGCCCTTTTACCTCCAATAAATTAAGGCCTATTAGCAATTTTACAAAACAAAGAGAACACGTGTAAAATGGTAACCCAGTTTATCCAAAAACCGGCAATATTATCAGGTCTGCAGGTCATTACTCTACCGTTAAGCAGTTTAGCCTGCGTCCTTTTTAATATGGTTCGGCAAATTAAATATGGCGTTTTAATTTTTGATGGAAGCAGCCCTGCCAAGTGTTTTGTTTGGGGCTGCGAGGAGCAGGGGTGTCATTAGGCCCGTTTAGTAGACTCAATGGATGTTTAAGGACCGCATTTACGGCGCTTGTTGTCCCTAAATCTTGAAGTCACGGAAAATATTTGTAGATTTTTTTTGACCCAAATTAGTTTTAATTGTGTACACAAAGGTATAGTCGAAGACGTAGGGTATTCGGTTTGTTTTGTCAACATACTTTAAAGTTTTTGTGAAAAATTTAAGAACTCAATTAAGAATAAATTTAAATTATATATCACTAGCTGCACACGTGGCTTCGCCCGCGTATTGCAAAGAATGTAGACATACCCGCGGGAAAAAAACATAGTTTATAACCATCAAGAAAGCCTTTTCTATACGCAAAATTTGTGAGATCGGATAACCGGTTCCAGGGATTACCCATTACATACAAACTTACATTTTACAAAGCTACAATCTCACAGACTTTTCTTTTATATTAGTATAGAAAAAATCCTAGTTATAATGTAGAGTATGATAAAAAACAGCAATTAAGTATTTTAATATATATGTTGCATTATCCTCTGCCGTACTTAAACAGTTCGCATATTAACTTACACTTCTAACTAAAGTTAAACAATAAGTAGAGTAAAAATAAATCACTGCACAACCGTGCCGCCAACAGGTCGTAATTTCGTATGAACTCTGTAGGGACTTACGGCCTTTTGGCTGGGGCGGTAGTGTAGTGTTTCGATGTACCGCGATAATATTATCTTTTTATTTAAGTGAGCGAATCGCCAACAAACTGCTTTGCAGTTTGGCGAATCTTTAGGTTAAGTTACTAAAATTGTATTTTTTTTTGATTCCAATAAAAAAAAAAAATATATATATACCTAGACATCATGAAATTCACTTTCGAAATAACAATATAACAAAAGGTGAGTGTTAAAACGAACTTAAAAGTATTAAATATCAAGGGAAAGATGAAAACTACTCTAACTAACATACATGCAAGGTAGTGTAGCTTTTACCTAAGAACAATATCCTTGAAACGAAAAGTTAACACGGAAGTTCCACATGCTTGCCATCTGAATTTCAACCTAATTACCATACGACTTAAACTAACTGCAACGAACTCCATGTTAGTTATGAGATCTGAGCATATCGTTAGCACATGAAGTTAGCAACACATACAGAAACAATCCGACGTGGAATCTGAATGGCGTAAGTGCAGAAAAAATGCAATGATTATTCGTCTTTTTACCAGCAGTTTGCTTGTAACAGCTGTATCGCCTGAGTTCCAGAAAGTTCTTTAAATCAGTTGGGAAAGGACGTGCGAAAAATAACTTTGAACTGATACGAGTTTGGAACGAATGAATGTTAGATCTTAGACTTCTACGAAGAAGAATATATTTTGTAGTTGATTTAATAAGTAACACGCTACGCTACATATCTACTTGATAAAACTTTTTACACTAACGAAACGTCCAGTCGAGATATGGAAACATTGTGCTGCATTGGACGGGGCACATTGCTCGTAGAACCGATGGCCGTTGGGGTGGCAAGGTTCTCGAGTGGCAACCACGTACCGGAAAGCGCGGTGTGGGTAGGCCCCCACAAGGTAGACTGATGACCTGGTAAAGGTCGCGGGAGTCCGCTGGATGCGGGTGGCGCAGGACCGGCCATTGTGGCACTCTTTGGGGGAGGCCTATGTCCAGCAGTGGACGTCTTTCGGCTGATATGATGATGATGATGATGACATGTTGAATGTACTACATACTTCCGAAGAGTAATTTGTCCGATAGCATATTTCTTTCGAATTTAAATAATAAAAAAGCGGCCAAGTGCGAGTCGGACTTGCACATGAAGGGTTCCGTGAAATAAATTGCGGTTTACGATTTATGACGTATTAAAAAAAACTACTTATTAGATCTCGTTCAAACCAATTTTCGGTGGAAGTTTACATGGTAATGTACATCAAATATTTTTTTTAAATTTATCATTCTCTTATTTTAGAAGTTACAGGGGGGGGGACACACATTTTACCACTTTGGAAGTGTCTCTCGCGCAAACTATTCAGTTTAGAAAAAAATGATGTTAGAAACCTCAATATCATTTTTGAAGACCTATCCATATATACCCCTCACGTATGGGTATGATAAAAAAAAATTTTTTGAGTTTCAGTTCTGAGTATGGAGACCCCTAAACTTAATGTTTTTTTTCGATTTTTGTGTGAAAATCTTAATGCGGTTCACGGTATACATCTACTTACCAAGTTTCAACAGTATAGCTCTTATAGTTTCGGAAAAAAGTAGCTGTGACATACGGACGGACAGACAGACAGACAGACGGACGGACATGACGAATCTATAAGGGTTTCGTTTTTTGCCGTTTGGCTACGGAACCCTAAAAACCATGTTCAGCGTTAAGCCTCTGCTAGACGGTCGCCAACACGCCCCTCCGACCGAGCGACCTTGGTCCGCACCGACCGTGTAGACAGTTGTTTGGAGCTAAATTTCATACTACAGCGGTCGGTGCTGACCAAGGTCACTCGGTCGGAGTGGCGAGTTGGCGACCGTCTATAGCATAGTCTTAACCTAGTCTTAACCTATAATATATTCAATTAAATCATCTGCGTCAAGATTTTAGTTTCGCGGAAAATGGCGGTCGAAATTTCCAAATTTCGAAATAATCATGGTTCGGACATATTATTCTTCGAAATTATTCTGTTCCCATGTCGATACATGACTCAAAGTAAAATCTGGAGCCTATCCTGGAAACATTGTATTTTTTTTTTTTTTTTTTTATGTTAAATCTGCAATCAGTCTCCAGACTATGATCAGATTAGTTGAATGGAAGATGGCGGGTCGTAGTTTTAGAGGCCAGTGCCCCATTCACTACTTAAAGAATATGGTTTCGTTTAAGTCTGTTAACCACATTGACATTGTCGAGCAATCCAGAGGCCAATGGATTGGAGTGATAGGTAAGGCGAGCTATGTGTTGTTCCTTATAGCGGGCCACTTCGGATGCTACTGTTGGCATTTTTACATGCTGGAAACATTGTATGAACGTTATTTGTTTAAACTAAGGTTAATTCGTCAGCGGGATATCCCCGTACACATGCAGTTGGTGACTTGGAACCCATTCACGGCCAATGACTCACACATTAGTCATGCCATGCCTCTACGTGTGATTTCCGCTACAAACTGGAAATATGCTGCTACGCACTACGGCGTAGCACACGTAGCGTTCTGTGGCCACATTCACAAGAATCGCTACGCGCTACGCTCGTAACCGATCACGTGGTTTTCTCGCTAAGTAGCGGAAAAAGACTACGACAGTGAATGTGTTAATGGCAACAATCTTATGTAATGTTCTAACATTTCAAAATTGATGGCTTACAGTTTTTGAATCGATGCCAGACGTGTACGGTAATATCACGCATACGGGGTTACCCACATTGACCTTGTATTAGACAATATATTTAAATTGGAGTGTCTGTTACAATAATTAAAAGTTACCTAGCATTACAAGACATTATATTCGTCAAAACAGCTGCGTAATACAAACTACCCATAACATGTTCTAGTTCATTTTCAAGAATAACAAGTACCTAAACTACGCGATAACTTCAGACAACGCGGAATTCCCGAATAATGAACTAACTGCGCGCAATACGGTAACGAAGCGAACAATTTTCAACTTCAACAGCACACAGTTTGAGGAGATCTTCTAGGGTTTCGTATATCACGAACTTCGTGTTAGTAAACATGACATACAGTAAAGTTCAACAGTTGTTTTAACTACATACTTATAACTAGGAGATTCAAATAACTACGTGTAAGGTAATGGTGTATTACACAATGGTGTATTAACGTGATGTGGCGTATTACTGAGGGCGACACGTTCCGAACTCGTCAGGAGTTCTCACAGCCGTGTCTCACGCACTAGGTGCTAAGTGTCATTACTAAATAGCCAAACTGGGCCCTATTGCACAACGCCTTGTTACTTGTGTTATAAGTGGAAGTCTCCTTGTACACGACTGCTCAACGAAAAGGAGTGTAATGTTTTCAGGGATTATGTGTGTATTTCGTTTATATTTCAGTTTGGGCAAACATTCTTTGGTAGGTTTGATAGGTGTCCGGCTTTCCGGCTCCTCTCCGCATTTCTCAACCAATTCTTGTAAAATTTTGTGAGCAGAGTAATTATAAAGATTTATAATTGAGCAGAGTAATTATAAATATTTATAATGGAGCAGAGTAATTATTTTGGACGTTTCAGTTTTTCGTTCTTTTTTTAAGACTGATGGATTGCGAGTTATCGAGGACACGGAGCCACTAGTAATAAAAGAGGTTAAAAAGGAGTTTCGGTTTGTATTACAAGTTACTAGCCAATTATACAAAGTTCAAAGTATTTGTTTGTCAAAACACAGGTTATAAAGATTTTATAAATGCAGCTTGGTATCGCTATGTCTTACCCGAAGGTGTAACAAAATATAGGCTTCAATTAATGGTCAATATAAACATAAATTTAAATATAAATTTTCATGCAGCGTGCTTTTTTTTCATACATAATGCGAGTTCAAAATGTATCTTTTCTATATTCGTCATTTGAATAGTATGCCTTTTCCACTAGAAGAGCAAACAGTTTATTTTTAAACATCATCAAATTTTCAGCGTACAACAGGGCCCTTGCAGTAAATGTTATAGATAGGTATCTATATTTGACCAATGACGCTAGTGTATGTTGTTTACACGCTGTTCTTAAACTGTGCACAACGACGACAACTATTACATTGTTTTGGGCCGCAGCATGCACTCGAGTGTCTCGGTAACATAATATGTGACGCGACGTCGCAATTCTGACAACTACATATCGAGCTAAAATTAAAACTACAGTCCCCCGCGGCTATGAAGTCAATCCTGACACATTGCGCAACTATGAAGTTTCTGAATAATGACAATGTCAACCATAGGAAAAAATTACATATTCAACCCTAGAGGCATGTTTCAGGATTGACTTCATAGCCGCGGGGGACTATAATTCAGCGAAAGTTTGAAAATATCAGACATGACGTTTCTAGAAAGATATGACGCATCGCCGAATAATAAGCTGAGTCTGCAGTGCCGTTTGGCATTGTTTTTATGGTTTATATTTATATATCTAACATGAAAATTATATGACACATCGAGCTATTTTAACTTAATAAGTACCTACCTAATTGAAAGTTTGAAAATATCGGATGTGATGTTTCTCTCTCGCTTAGCTCGTCAAGCAGTGTCTGCTGCGCCATTTTTCGCGGTTTTTAAAAACTTGTACAGTCACCGGCATCAATATATGATGGATCAAAGGCCACAATAGTTATACTTTCAAAAAAAAGTATTAACCGACTTCAAATCAGTAGCCAAATTGCTTCAAGTTTGCCTAAAATTTTTTTTTTTATTTTTTTTATTAATATTAACTATACGTCTATCATTCAAAGAGTTCCCTCGATTTCTCCAGGATCCCATCATCAGAACTAGATGTTGGTGACAACGGGATCAATCTGGAAGTATATGCTTTCAAACAAAGAAAAAAAAATCAAATCGGTTCATAAATTACCGAGATATCGCGTAACATACACACATAAAAAAAAATACAGACGAATTGAGAACTTCCTCCTTTTTTGAAGTCGGTTAAAAATATCTGACAAGCTCTAACGGCTCTCGGAATAGAGTTGTCATCAGATAGTTTTGCGGCCTTTGTTCCATCATAAATTGATGCCAGTGATAGATAAAAGGCGTGCCCTTAATGTGTTCTTTTAGCAAAAAAACACTCAAACCTCGTTTTCGAGACGTTAGCTCAGTTCGCGCGAAGTTAGTGAGCAATACACATTGAACGACGATCAGAATGTGAAAGTGATGAACTACGACAATATACAATCCAAGTTGATTTTATATACATATACTTGGAGAGTTGCTATACTTCGCTACAAAACGCTACGGCTAATAAAACAACGTCACATCTAAAACATCTAAAACAAAAGACGCGAAATAAAGCAACAAAGGCTGACGTGTGAGCTCATGAAGAATGACTCAAGTTTGCCACACGTCATTGTTGTGACGTCACGAGGACAATAAATTGTAGGAGAAGGAAGGAAGTACTTATCATACTAATATTATACATGTAAAAGTATATTTGGACGTTTGTTACTTAATCACGCAAAAAAAGGCTACTGGATTTTGAGAAACTTGACTCACTGACATACGATACTTTTTATCCTGGAAATTATCCCTTAAGAGGATAAAATTATCCCTTCAGAGGATGAAATTATCCCTTAAGAGGATGAAATTGTGAGCGGACAAAAGGAGTTCACGCGGACCAAGTTGCGGGCAAAACTAATTTAGATCAAAGAAATGGGGTTTAGATTTGCATAATGTTAAGCTGGTATTGCCCTATTAAAATTGTGGACGTATGTATGCTCCTAGGTTCCTAACAATCAGGGACAGGGGTATAAGTATCCAATTTTCTATATTACTATTTGGTAATTCAAATTCAAATAATTTATTTGTCAAACACAGCAGCTATACAAGGTTTGGTAGGGTAACAAAAAAACATGTCTCACTGTGTTGCCACAAGGCATACAAAATTCAGTTAAAATTAAAATTACGACTGCAGTACGATCAAAATTATACATTATAATTAAATGTCAAATACCTAAAAACGAAATCATATTAATTGTAATAAATCGTAATTTCAAATTGCATAATATATCAAAAACTAAAAATGTCGTGATTAATTGGTAAAAGTATAAACATTATTAATAGCATTCCTATATGTAAGTTTTATCATGCATGTCAACTAAATACTCTTTTATCGAAAAATACGTTTTTTTGTCAAATAACTGTTTAGCTCTTAGATCCATTCAATAAAAAATAAGTGGATATTACCAATGTTTGTAGGGATTCCAATAACGGGATACCGGGATCGGAACCTAGAACTTACTGTTCTAATTGTTATATATTAGGTGGACATAGCATAGTAACTAAGTAACTATTTGTGAAATATTTTTTCTGTACCTTGCTCGATCCGAGGGAAATAAGTTCTGAAATCCGAACAACGCTCCGCACCCAGTCATGTCTGTCCGCAGCGTCTCATCACTTCAACTAAATTGATAAATTCTCATAGCAACATTGACAAACTCCAGGTCCAACCAACTAAATCACAACAGGAGTCTATTTAAAAGAGTGAACGGGGAAGTTTCCTAACAAGTAACAAGTTGCGACAAACGGCCTTGTAAATTATAACAAAGATACCAAGTTGCCAACTCCGCGTTTGATATAGACGGGGATTGCTGATTCAGGTGCCGACCAAGTTGTCAACGGTGTTTTGATACTAATTGTAAGAGTATATTTGTGCAGCTCTGTGATATTGAAACGAAGGTCAACAGAAGTATCAGCGAAGGCACATTGTAAGTTCTCACTATTTACACACTACGTAGAAAATTGCTACGCGTGCTGAAAATCTCACTCCGTATCTCCGAAAATCCGCAATCTTCGAAACCGTCCACTATGCGTATAATATATGTATAGCATTTCTTCTAACTTCGTAGATGAAACTATTCTAAAACTATAAAAGTTTTCTCATAAGCATTACTGTCAGTAAAAAATAACGAAATAACTTTTTTTATCCTTTTATTTATTCAAAAATATAAACTTATTCTACCACATTTATATCCCCTTTAGTTCTTACTGAATCCTCAATTAGGTTTATTTGTAAGAAATAGTTTGCTATCTATCACATATATGTTTGAAATGTTGCCATAAACCAAACCCCAAAAGACAGCCAAAAACTACTGCAAAATATGTCTTGCTAATACACAGTATCTTTAAAGTACCACTATTTTAAAATGAATTCCAAAAACGCAACCAATAACTCTGCTAGAAGAGAAATGACCGAGCTTAAACATAGGATCATACGGTCTACCCGTCTCCGTTTCTTCAGGTAGGGTGGAGACCTTTCAAGGAGAACCTTAAAATGCTCTGCATAAGAGTGAGATTGGAATGTGAAAGTTGCTGTCGTGATGGACGTTCTTGCTTGGAAAAAAAAGGTTGTATGTGCTCGTAAGTTATTGTTGTATTGGTCGTTTTTCTTCCAAGGCGTCTGAATCGTGAACGTGGAGTTCAGAGGCGGGTTAATCAGATTGCGCCGTTTATTTGCCGACTACACCGGATCGCAGCTCAGCTCTTGTTTGTATTTAGAGTTACATGTGTTTGAATACATCTCAATATTGCATCTGCATGCGGGGTTATGTTTGCAAGACTAATTAGGCGGCTAACGTTACGATTTCGATAGCTTCGGAACAAAATTAAACTGGAGAATCTGTTCGTTGTCTTTGGTTTAGTGAACGCTTTTTAGGGTTTTTCTAATAAGGTTGCCTAATCCTAGCGGAATTGGTAAAGCTCAATAAGATCTAATTTGCTCTCTGCCGTCGAAGTGAGATTAAGTAGCAAGCGGACTCAGAAGCAGTAGCTGAGGATACTACTACAAAAATGTTAGGGGAAATACTTCTAAAGGCTTTCTGAGCAAGCAACAGTCGCCTAACTACATATTATTATTATTATTATAGCCTCTTTATTTCCATAACGAATGGCGTATAAAACATATCAAATTATATATATATTATTATAATTTTTTTCTTTTAGCATGCACAACTTAATTATTAGGAATATTACATTAACAAATTCTGATTTGTAACAAGCTGTACATAATAAAAATATTAAATTCACGACATTTTTCAGTAGTTCTCTTTTCTATCGTTTTTTTATTTATTTTATTTTATTTATTTTTAGAGAAATATATATAGATATATATGTATTTGTTTTATACAAGTAAATTTAAATAGGTAATAGCTATTTTTGTAAAAAAATACATGTATAATCAATTGGTAATCGATATGGACCCCTCAACGGGTTAAGGCCTCCTCCATTTTGCTCCACGTTTGTCTTTCCTTCGCTTTTTTGATCCAGTTTTCACCAGCTTTTCTGATTATTTCATCAACCCATCTTTCTTTCGGTCTTCCTCTTTTCCTTTTGTTTATTGGTCCTTGCCACGTAGTTACTCTCTGTGTCCATCTTTCTTTATCCATGCGTGCGATATGCCTGCTTCATTCATCGCAGTAAGAAATACACTAGGTATGAGGGATATTTTTTATACTGGATTTATTATTGTTGGAATACGTGCTGTCTTGAGATTGATTAATAAATAATTTATTAAACAATTCACAAATTTGTTCAGGTTGACTATATATGTCATTGAGTTTACTCAGCATACTTGTAAATTAATCCTCTTAGAATCGATGATACATTGCAGTCTTGCGATTTAATATTAGCAAATAACACTTACTACAAGGAATGTGTGTTGGTTTGGATATTATATTTTAATTTGAATAAAAATATATTTTTTGAGACATTCCTGTTTTAATCGGGACGAAGACATTTACGGGATATAGGGCAGATGCCCCAGTTGTGGCCACTTTGAGACTGTTTGGCCATACAGTTTTCTGTACCTTAATGAACCGAAAAGTACCAGTACACTCAATTTAAAGTTGTAAGTGGCCAAAACCAGCCCAGTGGCCAGAACCGGGGCATCTGTCCTAAATAAAATCCAAATATTAGGTACCTACCAATGAAATCAATCCAATAGTTGGGTCGTAGATTCGCTTATACGGGTGAAGAGGGAAGCAAACTCGCTGTCACATTTATCTATAGGTTTGTGACAAAGAAATGTTACCAGTTTATCCGTAAAAAGTTTACGCAACGAGTCGTTCCGGGTCACGAGATGGATGCGTCCGGAACACGCCCATCCGGACCCTCACAATACTCCGACAGCGCATCTATCAGCCGAGTCAGGTGCCCCAGCCCGATATCGACTAAATCGAGCTAAATTATGACGCCACTTCCCCCAATGTCGGAAGCTTTTATCGACATCACATATCTAACTCCGAATTTGTGAAAATTAGTGCGATAAGCGTCCTGACAGCGCAGATACACGATAAATTTTCCCCAATTCCGTGCCTAAAGTTTCAAATGATCGAACGTCGAAAACTCGACCTTAATTTAGAATACCCACAGCTCAAAGTGCACGTGCATCCGCTTCATAATTTGTGGGACTGGCAAAGCTCCTTTCATCTGGCAAGCAGATTCGTTTATCGCCCGAATTAAAGTCTACTCGTTTCGTTTTCGAGATTAATTTCGAGCTGTTTAGCGCGAACTTGCTTCTGTCTATCTTGCAATTTCGCTGCTTCAAAGTAAAAAGGGTTCGTAAGCAGATTTCGGGAATAAGGTGCTCGGCGTCGGCGTTAAATAAATTCACGGTTCCCATAATGCGATTTGTTCAAAAGATTTTTTCCGCCCAAATGAGTAGTGGTTAAATTGACTCGCGTTTAAGACGCGGATTAGACGACAAATTAAATAAAGAGAGGCGATGGGATGTCAACGTCGATTACCGTCGCCGACTCATTTCTTCTCTCGTGGATATAAATTGTGACAGCTGTCAAAACTTGTTTGGTGGTGCAAACGGAGACTCTTTTTATCTGTCGCGTATCATAAGGTATATAAAGTGAAGATCCTGTGATGAATAAAGTAGCTATCAAGTTTGGGCCTCTAGTGTTCGCTTCGAGCAGATGACACTTATATTTGAGAGAATTTTTCGACCGACAAGTTGTGAAAGTTTCTGACGTCATAATCGACCGGGAAAGATTCTAAGGAAAGTCGATAAGAATATTTCCACCTAAGGTGAAGTTTACCTTAATAACCTCTGACATGCCCACAGCTAAAAGTACTCCCAGTTGTCGGAGTTTGAATAATTTCCAATAGGAATGAACTGTTTGTTCTAGAACTTGGGAGACGAATAAAACGTAATTAATTTCAGTTAGAAACAATTGAGGTACTGCTGTTAACAACAGAAGGGGTTAAATTAATTAAGAAAGCCCATGACTCTTCGTGAATTGTTTTCAGTGTGTACACGTAAACACATGTACATGATATAGACGTTTGTATTCCGGTTGAAAAGCAATCATGGTAGGATTTGCAAAGTGACGAATATTAAGTAGACGTGAATATTAAAATAAACTTAAAACATTTTGTGATGACTAGATTATCAAAATCGGCTTGAAATGTTTGACACTGTGCATTGCCATTTAGTTGAGCTGTCAGAATAACGGTATTATTCCGATTGATTAACCATACACTTGTTAATATCTGTCGTAACATAACGGACAAATTCATTGACCGTATTTCTGTATTTTTTCAGAGAAGAACATTTTGGACTACTCAATGTCAACGCCTTTACGATTAAACCTCCGTTTTTAGTAATCCTTACCAAAATTACCAAGCAACATTTTACATGTACAGTCGGCCCATGAAAATGATGAGCATACTTAGAACCTTATCGCATCAAATTGCAAGCAACTTCGTTGACACTGACATGTCATATACCTACATTTGAAACCTCCTTCGACTCCCTAAGTATTAAAACTTCTACAAATGCCAATGATAAATGTCATCGGTGACATTAAATTACCAAATAGATGATTCTGTCAAGAGCTAAAATTATCAAAGAAATTGAAAGAAATGTTAATATTTAAACATTAAGATGCCTGCCATAATATCTGAAATGGAGTATTGAAATTGCGACTCAGTATCAAGAGGGCAACTGTATTTCCAAACTTAATGATATTATTTTTAGTCTTCCCGGTTGTTTCTTGTATGTTGTATTAGTTTACAACGGTACCATGTTATTGTAATCGAACAGTATACTGACGATTCATTATTTCCAGCGTAATACCGTGACTAAAGAACTGTGAATGAGTAAGAATATATGCTGTCGAAGGAATAATTCGTAGCCAACGTAATAATCGTTGGCGGACAAGTCTTCTTTGAAATATGAATGAAGAAAACCGATTTTCCTACAACAAACATAGATGGTCATCTAAGGACTCGTCCCCGAGTGATAAGAAATTATTTGCTATCACTGGTTTGCACAACAGATTCTTCAATAACGCTAATTTTTATATTTTACTTTGTAATAAAGAAAATTCCTGGATAAATCTTGGTTTTATTTCATCAGATCACGAATGACAATGATTTAGATGACATGATGGCAACCACGCAAGAAAACTAATTTAGTCTAAGATTAGTCCTCATTATAATTTATTTGGATTTTTAATCAATAATCGAGCTCGGATTAAGGTTTAATCTACGGTCATAAAAATTGGACTTTGGTGGATTTTCATTAATAAAGCGGTAGGTAAAGTTTGTAAGTTTGTATTCTTCTACATATATTTTATCTCCGAAACTGATAATCTGATTTTGTAAAATAATGCACGAACATTTAGTATTGCATAAACAATTATGTGTTTCACCTTTTCCTAACACCAAACATACTAATGACTAAACTTCAATAAAAATACACAAAAAGACCGTCGTCGTATGAGATTAGAACCTGAGACCTCAATATTAGAAAGCAAGCAATTACTGACAACGCCACGAGGACTCATACTTTGTTATTCGAAATTAATCTTCTCATTTGTGCCTTGTAAGTTTGACATTGTGTCGTGAAACATCTATTCCTAATTTAGTTATTTGCAGTCTGTCAACATCGCAGAACAGAGACAGAGATATGAAATGACAAGTCTACACTATTTTGCATGAATGTCAATAACAATGGGTTCTAAATTTAAATGATTGACATCTAATCATCACGCGTGTCACTCTCCCTTATCGTGATTTAATTTGACAAAGTCCTAAAGTGCTCAACATTTTCATAGGCTGACTGTACAAGGCAATTGGTGGAATCGTTTCAAACTTGCGTGAGCAGCTGGGTGGTGTACTTCTCGATCTTGAACAGCTTCCTCGACGTGTAGTCGTTGAACTTGAGTATGGCGCGCGTGATGGATGTCCTGATTGCGCTTGATGTCCGCCTGGTCGCCGCCCTGCCACGACTCGATGTACACGAGCGACACCTGCGTGTTTGCATGGACAAGGCAATTGGTGGAATCGTTTCAAACTTACGTGAGCAGCTGGGTGGTGTCCTTCTTGATCTTGAACAGCTTCCTCGACGTGTAGTCGTTGAACTTGAGTATGGCGCGCGTGATGGATGTCCTGATTGCGCTTGATGTCCGCCTGGTCGCCGCCCTGCCACGACTCGATGTACACGAGCGACACCCGCGTGTTTGCATGGACAAGGCAATTGGTGGAATTGTTTCAAACTTACGTGAGCAGCTGGGTGGTGTCCTTTTCGATCTTGAACAGCTTCCTCGACGTGTAGTCGTTGAACTTGAGTATGGCGCGCGTGATGGATGTTCTGATTTTGCTTGATGTCCGCCTGGTCGCCGCCCTGCCACGACTCGATGTACACGAGCGACATCCGCGTTTTTGCATGTACATGGCAATTGGTGGAATTGTTGCAAATTTACGTGAGCAGCTGGGTGGTGTCCTTCTCGATCTTGAACAGCTTCCTCGACGTGTAGTCGTTGAGCTTGAGTATGGCGCGCGTGATGGATGTCCTGATTGCGCTTGATGTCCGCCTGGTCACCGCCCTGCCACGACTCGATGTACACGAGCGACACCCGCGTTTTTGCATGTACATGGCAATTGGTGGAATTGTTGCAAACTTATGTGAGCAGCTGGGTGGTGTCCTTCTCGATCTTGAACAGCTTCCTCGACGTGTAGTCGTTGAACTTGAGTATGGCGCGCGTGATGGATGTCCTGATTGCGCTTGATGTCCGCCTGGTCGCCGCCCTGCCACGACTCGATGTACACGAGCGACACCCGCGTGTTTGCATGGACAAGGCAATTGGTGGAATTGTTTCAAACTTACGTGAGCAGCTGGGTGGTGTCCTTTTCGATCTTGAACAGCTTCCTCGACGTGTAGTCGTTGAACTTGAGTATGGCGCGCGTGATGTCCTGCTTCCGCTCGATATCCGCCTGGTCGCCGCCCTGCCACGACTCGATGTACACGAGCGACACCCGCGTGTTGAGCGTTCGGAAATACTGGGGGAGAAATGGTTTTTGTTAGTAAACATCTCTTATAGAATTTAACTGGGAGTCAGTGGCGGAGCGTCCATACAAGCCGATTCCCACCGACTTGCCTAAGATTCCTTCTTAGGCACGCCTTTAGTTATATACCTACTCTTAACTCTCACTCTCACTTTATTGTATAAAAAGAAAAACTTATTGTACAAAAGGCGAACTTGCCTTATGGCATTTTCTACCAGTCGACCACTCAGTGTGTATTCTTTATGCGTCAAAGAAAACCCATAAATAAATGACAGGTGGTTGATTGATATTAATTAGATATACAATTGGGTGTTGGAAAACATATTTATAGGCAACTATTGTAGTTTACAAATTAATTGATTGTTCCTAGAGTTAAGTCAGAGTTTAGACACATGCAAGTGTCGCCCTAGTCTTTGGGAATCCGATACTCTAGCTTTAACATACTTGACATATTTTATTTACGTTGCCGAGCTACTGGCAAAACAATATATTATCTTCAAGAAGCTCACTCCGGTTTGTTCCCATTATTTGATCCCGCTACCTTTAATCATTCTTATTACACCCTTGTTACAATCATCTCTTTGATGTACAAAACAATTTACACCTCAATTACCTCCACATTTTGAGGGCATTGGCACAAAACTTTCCAAGATACGGGGAAATTCTGACAGCCAACCCATAATCATAGGAAGATAATGGTACAAAGTTTAACACATGTACGGGACACTTCTAGTGAAATAAGTTGGTGATTACAAGAGCAGTGCGAGGAAATTTTCCGTACTACAACCACCCGAGATCCATCAGGCCGCTATATGGTAACACTGCCGTTTCTACCAAATGCGCCGGCCTTAGGCAACACTCATGCCATTGCACTACGCAGGTTTCTTACACTGGAAAGGAAACTACAAGCAAATCCGCCCCTACGCTCTAAATATGTTGAATTTATGAGCGACTATCTCAACCTAGGACACATGTCACCATGCCACCCAAGTACCTTCGCGAACAAGCCTCATTTCTACATTCCTCATCACGGCATCTTCAAATCGGGATCCGACAAGTTACGCACTGTCTTTGATGGGTCCAGTAAAAGCTCAAATGGCGTCAGTCTTAATGATTGCCTGCACACAGGTCCAGCTCTCCAGCAAGATATAGTTGACATTATCATGTCGTTCAGGATACACCCCATAGTTTTCAGTACTGACATCAGAATGATGTTCAGAAACATACTCATCCACCCAGACCAACGACAGTATCAGCTCATTCTCTGGCGGTCTTCACCGGACCAGCCCCTGCTCACTTACGCACTAAATACCGTCTCCTATGGATTACACTCAAGCCCGTACCACGCCCTCCGTACTCTGCTCCAATTGGCGGATGACGAAGGTCATCACTACCCGCACGCTGCTCAGGTCCTACGCAATTCAGTTTTCGTCGATGATATACTCTGTGGTCATGACTCTGTGGAGTCTGCTCAAGCGCTCCAAACAGAGTTGATTAACTTACTGGCCCTAGGTAGTTTTCAGCTCAGTAAATGGACCTCCAACTCTTCTCAGCTCCTTAATCGGTTCCCAGATGACCAATGTGACATGCCTAAAGACTTCGACATCAGCCCAGAATCGAATTCCATTAAAGTATTAGGTATACAATGGATTCCTCAATCGGATGAGTTCACTTATCGCATCTCTCTCCCCTCACTGACCCAAGTCACAAAACGCTCAATCCTCAGCACAGTAGCTTCGCTGTACGACCCCAATGGTTGGGTTACACCCGTCATACTCCGCGCAAAGCTACTTTTACAGAAGTTATGGCTTCTGAAACTGGGATGGGACGAGCCCACCCCCGATGAAGTTCACACAGAATGGCAGCACATCTCACAAGACCTTCCTCAACTCTCAAATCTCCGCTTACCTCGGCACATCTGCAAATACAAGCCCACGTCCACTTACTCACTTCACGGGTTCGCGGACGCCTCAGAAGCCGGTTATGGTGCTGTCACTTATCTGCACGAGCTCGATGCCAATGGACTTGTCAATGTGCATCTGGTCATTGCCAAGTCGAAGGTCGCTCCTATCAAGAATCGCCTCTCAATTCCCAAAATGGAACTCTCAGCTGCAGCTCTTTTATCACAGCTCATGACACGACTGTCAGCTAAATTGTCAGCTCACATTGCTATAGAACAACATACCTGTTGGTCAGATAGCACAATAGTGTTAGCATGGCTCAACACGCCCCCTCACCGACTCCAGACATTTGAAGCCAACCGAGTGGCTAAAATAACGTCTAGCCCGATCAGCCCTAGGTGGAGGCATGTCCCTACGAACCTCAACCCTGCAGACTGTGCAAGCAGGGGTATGTCAGCCCAATCTCTATCAACCCATGACCTCTGGTGGTCTCCCAGCTGGCTCAAAGAGCCTCCTCATACCTGGCCCCAGATGCCAGCCGCTCTGGGTCATCACGCTTTACCAGGCCTTAAGCCAAAAAGTGTGCCAGCTCATATAGCAGTTCCTGATCTGGATCATGATCTGCTTACCCGCTTCAGCTCTTTTGACAAGCTCGTCGGAGTGACGGCTTGTATCAAGCGCTTCATTTATAATTGTAAGCACGGCCCAGATGTACGTCGCTCTGGACCGTTGACAGCCTGTGAACGGAGAGAAGCTCTGTTATTCTGGGTCCGCTCTGTTCAGCGGAATGAGTTTGCAGAAGACATTCATCGTCTCCACACTAATAAACTCTGCAGCAATCGACTCCAGCGTCTCTCCCCATTCTTGAAAGATGGGCTCTTGAGAGTCGGTGGTCGTCTCTCTCATGCGTCACTTAGGTACAACGCTCAACACCCACTCATTCTTCCCAGCTCAAGCCCGCTCGTTGACCTCATCATTGACCATTACCACAGAGTGCACTGCCATCCTGGCGCTGACACTCTACACGCAATGCTCCGCCAGCAATACTGGATACTATCCGCTCGCCGTGCGATCCGACACCGTGTGTTCAAATGTATTAGATGTTTCCGAACTCGCGCTCAACCAGCGGCCCCGTTTATGGCTGACCTTCCAGCAGATAGGGTTAACCCACAACCTGTATTTAGCCAAGTCACGACTGACTTTGCCGGCCCATTTCTCGTTAAGTCTAGCACGTTACGGAACGCTAAACTGTTAAAGGCGTACTTTTGTATATTTGTGTGCCTTTCAACGAAGGCAGTTCATTTGGAGGCAGTCTCCGCTCTTACCACGGAAGCCTTTCTTGCAGCGTTGCAAAGATTTGTCTCGCGTCGCGGTACACCAGTTCTAATTAGATCGGATTGCGGCACGAATTATGTAGGCGCTAGAAATCATCTCAAAGAAGTTCAAAACTTCCTCGCTGAAAATAATGATGCAATCACACACCAGCTCGCCAACCAGCGATAACATTTGACCGCTGGGGGCAATAACACGCGACGTGAGCTGAATGAGATGGAGAATGGGAGTGAGAAATGGGAACTGGCTTACTTGAATATGTAGGTAAGGTTGTTCTGTGTACTGGGCCGCGACGACTTAAGCGGCTTGCCGTGCTGATATGATGGATGGGCTGAGTAGGAGTCTTCTTCTGGTTTCGAGCCGACCTTGAGCTGATGAAAGTCTTCACGCACACTGAGGGTTATAATTCACTCGCGCGCCTAGTTTTGAGCTGATGAGCCACGTAACGTCACAGTCACTACAATAAGGGTACCGGCCGGTATAATCACGACACTTTCGTAGGTTCAGGTGAGCACGGAACGCTGGGATTGAGATACACGTCAGTGCGCGACGGCGGTCAAATGGCTACTCTCGCGGCGCGTCGCTTGCGTCGGCACGTCAACGAGTGAATCGATGAATGATTGAACGAGTTACCTATATCGTCGCGCCGATGGCGCGAACATCCTGGGGGGCCCGTAGTAGAGCCTCTTCCTGAGCTGAATCCAATGGAAACCTGGCTATCTTTAGCACAGGTCTGCGCAGATGTCCACTGGCGGTGTCCAGATCCACAACTCGGATCACTCCATCCTTGCCAGGTATTGTGCGGGTAATTCGACCCAGTCTCCATTGCAGCGGTGGCAAGTTATCTTCCTTGATGAGCACGAGTTCGCCAACTTGAGGAGGCGATGAAGGGGAAAGCCATTTTGAGCGGGTTTGGAGAGTATGGAGGTAAGATCTAGTCCACAGAGTCCAAAAGCGTTGAGAGAGAGCTTGTATGAGCTGAAAGCGTTTAAGAGCAGATAACGGCCTGTCATCAAAGGACGGCTCGGGCAGAGTAGTGAGTGGACGGCCTATGATAAAATGTCCAGCGGTTAAGGGTTCAATGTCCGTAGGGTCGGATGAAAGTGGGCAGAGAGGTCTAGAGTTGAGTACAGCCTCGATTCGTGTCAGGAGTGTGGAGAATTCCTCAAAAGTAAGGTGCTGTTCACCAACTACACGATAGAACAACTGTTTCGTAGATTTGACGTTAATTTCATGTAAGGCACCGAACCAAGGCCCCTTGGGGGGGTTCAGCAACCAGGTTACCTGCTGGTTGGCGAGCTGGTGTGTGATTGCATCATTATTTTCAGCGAGGAAGTTTTGAACTTCTTTGAGATGATTTCTAGCGCCTACATAATTCGTGCCGCAATCCGATCTAATTAGAACTGGTGTACCGCGACGCGAGACAAATCTTTGCAACGCTGCAAGAAAGGCTTCCGTGGTAAGAGCGGAGACTGCCTCCAAATGAACTGCCTTCGTTGAAAGGCACACAAATATACAAAAGTACGCCTTTAACAGTTTAGCGTTCCGTAACGTGCTAGACTTAACGAGAAATGGGCCGGCAAAGTCAGTCGTGACTTGGCTAAATACAGGTTGTGGGTTAACCCTATCTGCTGGAAGGTCAGCCATAAACGGGGCTGCTGGTTGAGCGCGAGTTCGGAAACATCTAATACATTTGAACACACGGTGTCGGATCGCACGGCGAGCGGATAGTATCCAGTATTGCTGGCGGAGCATTGCGTGTAGAGTGTCAGCGCCAGGATGGCAGTGCACTCTGTGGTAATGGTCAATGATGAGGTCAACGAGCGGGCTTGAGCTGGGAAGAATGAGTGGGTGTTGAGCGTTGTACCTAAGTGACGCATGAGAGAGACGACCACCGACTCTCAAGAGCCCATCTTTCAAGAATGGGGAGAGACGCTGGAGTCGATTGCTGCAGAGTTTATTAGTGTGGAGACGATGAATGTCTTCTGCAAACTCATTCCGCTGAACAGAGCGGACCCAGAATAACAGAGCTTCTCTCCGTTCACAGGCTGTCAACGGTCCAGAGCGACGTACATCTGGGCCGTGCTTACAATTATAAATGAAGCGCTTGATACAAGCCGTCACTCCGACGAGCTTGTCAAAAGAGCTGAAGCGGGTAAGCAGATCATGATCCAGATCAGGAACTGCTATATGAGCTGGCACACTTTTTGGCTTAAGGCCTGGTAAAGCGTGATGACCCAGAGCGGCTGGCATCTGGGGCCAGGTATGAGGAGGCTCTTTGAGCCAGCTGGGAGACCACCAGAGGTCATGGGTTGATAGAGATTGGGCTGACATACCCCTGCTTGCACAGTCTGCAGGGTTGAGGTTCGTAGGGACATGCCTCCACCTAGGGCTGATCGGGCTAGACGTTATTTTAGCCACTCGGTTGGCTTCAAATGTCTGGAGTCGGTGAGGGGGCGTGTTGAGCCATGCTAACACTATTGTGCTATCTGACCAACAGGTATGTTGTTCTATAGCAATGTGAGCTGACAATTTAGCTGACAGTCGTGTCATGAGCTGTGATAAAAGAGCTGCAGCTGAGAGTTCCATTTTGGGAATTGAGAGGCGATTCTTGATAGGAGCGACCTTCGACTTGGCAATGACCAGATGCACATTGACAAGTCCATTGGCATCGAGCTCGTGCAGATAAGTGACAGCACCATAACCGGCTTCTGAGGCGTCCGCGAACCCGTGAAGTGAGTAAGTGGACGTGGGCTTGTATTTGCAGATGTGCCGAGGTAAGCGGAGATTTGAGAGTTGAGGAAGGTCTTGTGAGATGTGCTGCCATTCTGTGTGAACTTCATCGGGGGTGGGCTCGTCCCATCCCAGTTTCAGAAGCCATAACTTCTGTAAAAGTAGCTTTGCGCGGAGTATGACGGGTGTAACCCAACCATTGGGGTCGTACAGCGAAGCTACTGTGCTGAGGATTGAGCGTTTTGTGACTTGGGTCAGTGAGGGGAGAGAGATGCGATAAGTGAACTCATCCGATTGAGGAATCCATTGTATACCTAATACTTTAATGGAATTCGATTCTGGGCTGATGTCGAAGTCTTTAGGCATGTCACATTGGTCATCTGGGAACCGATTAAGGAGCTGAGAAGAGTTGGAGGTCCATTTACTGAGCTGAAAACTACCTAGGGCCAGTAAGTTAATCAACTCTGTTTGGAGCGCTTGAGCAGACTCCACAGAGTCATGACCACAGAGTATATCATCGACGAAAACTGAATTGCGTAGGACCTGAGCAGCGTGCGGGTAGTGATGACCTTCGTCATCCGCCAATTGGAGCAGAGTACGGAGGGCGTGGTACGGGCTTGAGCGTAATCCATAGGAGACGGTATTTAGTGCGTAAGTGAGCAGGGGCTGGTCCGGTGAAGACCGCCAGAGAATGAGCTGATACTGTCGTTGGTCTGGGTGGATGAGTATGTTTCTGAACATCATTCTGATGTCAGTACTGAAAACTATGGGGTGTATCCTGAAAGACATGATAATGTCAACTATATCTTGCTGGAGAGCTGGACCTGTGTGCAGGCAATCATTAAGACTGACGCCATTTGAGCTTTTACTGGACCCATCAAAGACAGTGCGTAACTTGTCGGATCCCGATTTGAAGATGCCGTGATGAGGAATGTAGAAATGAGGCTTGTTCGCGAAGGTACTTGGGTGGCATGGTGACATGTGTCCTAGGTTGAGATAGTCGCTCATAAATTCAACATATTTAGAGCGTAGGGGCGGATTTGCTTGTAGTTTCCTTTCCAGTGTAAGAAACCTGCGTAGTGCAATGGCATGAGTGTTGCCTAAGGCCGGCGCATTTGGTAGAAACGGCAGTGTTACCATATAGCGGCCTGATGGATCTCGGGTGGTTGTAGTACGGAAAATTTCCTCGCACTGCTCTTGTAATGGGCTGGTCTGTACATGAGGTTGTGGTTCTTCTGTCTCCCAGAACCTCTCAAGGTTCTTGTAAATGTCATGTGTGGGTACGTCAGATTCTGGCTGAGAGCTGGTAATATGAGCTGAGTTGGCCTGGTTTGCAGGTGTTGCATATAAGTCCTCAATGGGTCCTATCAATGCGAAGTCGAAAATCGTGCCGAAGGCTATGGGCTTCCCTCGGCCTAAGGAGACCTCAGTCCCGTCCAGAACTTGGCCGAGAACATCAGAACCTAACAAGAGATCGATTGGAGCGGGTGTGTTATATCCTTGATCTGCTAAGGGAATATTTGGCTGGCCTCTCACTTGTGCTATGTGTGGGACCTTTTGTAACGGTAGATAACCGGTAACGTGTTTTAAAATATGCGCAGTAGCCGTAATCGTGGGTGTGTCATGATGTGTAGGTCGACAGATTATTGTGATTGATGCCTTTGATTCCTGTGTGTGGTGGTTGCCCACTCCTGTGATTTTGAGTGATGTTGAGTTTTGTGGTAACTTTAAATTACGAGCCATGCGCTGAGTGATAAGTGTGAGCATACTACCGCAATCTAGCAGGGCTCGTGCTGTGTGAAACTGGCCATTTACGTCTGCTATTTTTAGCGTGACGGTAGGCAATAATATGGGCTGATTGATTGCGTGCTCATCCTGTCGTGGGTAATCACAAGAGGAATGATTCGCTGTTGGTGGAGCTGATCGCGGTGAGCGAGCTTGAGATGTCTGGGTATGGGCTGAGTGTGTGTGGTCTGCGTGTGAGTGTGTGTGTTCTGGGTGTGAGTGTGTGTGCTGATTGTCTTCCTCTTCACAGTGTTCAGTTATTGTAGGTAGTCACGATTGACCACCTGCTCGGGACGTACTGGGCGAGCGAGGGTGGTCCTGAGACGTGGGTTTCGCCTGTGAGGCGTGTGCCGAGAACGGTTGGTACTCATTAGCTGGACGCGTCCTGGGCTGTTCTCTCAGATGTGGAGGTAGGAGATGAGCGGACGAATGAGTTGGAGAAGAAGCACCGGGGCGGTGAAGAGATGTGTGGTGTCTGTCATTCCCACACTCTTTGCAAGCCTTCGTGGACTTGCACTCATTCTCATAATGGGGGCCTAGGCAGCGTCGGCAGCGGTTGCGGGCCTGAACAAAGTCCCAACGGCCTTGTATTGGTTGGTCGTTGTACCGTGGGCAGGCGATGAGCTTGTGCCCTCTTTCTCCGCAGTATGGGCAGGGCATGGTGTTGGTGGTGTTTGCGTCTTGAGGTGACGGTTGAGCTGAGTAAGTCGGCCTGTGCTGAGCTGAATAGTCTGACCGGCTCCTAACCGGGGTCATGGGACGTGATTCATGATACGCAGGCTGTCGGGGCGGGCCTCGAGGAAAGTTTACGGGAGACTGCCTGCGGTACTGAGCTGGTTGTGGCGAATGCTGAGTGAGTTGGGAGGTGCTGGGCTTGGGTGAGCTGGACCATTCGGTCTCTACACAACGCGCGTGCTCTTCCAAGAAGGTGATCAGGTTCTTGAGGGTGGGCAGAGACTGGCGTGATCCGTACTTTCGTTCAAAAAGTGTCCGAAGTTCACCTTTAAGTTTTCGCACTACTATAGACACAAAAACATAGTCACTTTCTTGCATGGGCAGATCGAGGTTATTGAGGGCGCATTGCGCGGAAATGAGCGGAGTTAAAAAGAGCGTGCGTATATCGGAGCGCACGTGAATGTTGGGCAGTTCAATGATGATATCTACAAACCGGTCGATCAAGACCCGACGATTTTCATAGCGCCGAGTTAGGATATTCATCGCTACGGCGAAATTGTCGTTGGTGAGCTGGAGGTGGGATACCATACTGCGTGCCTCGCCTGTCAGGCACGAGAGCAGGTAGTGGAGCTTTACGGCATCCGAAATGATGGTCATGTCGTCCGTTAAGCTCCTGAAGATGGTAATGAAGGACGGCCAGTCTTCAACCTTTGAGCTGAACTTTGGGAGCGTGATTTTGGGTAGCACAGTTGTAGGCGTGGCAGACGTGGAGGGGTGAGAAGTCTCTGGGAGGGCCGCAGTCACGCTCAATTTGTCGAACGCGACTAGGATGTAATTGTAGTCCGTTACGGCGGTGTCATAATGTTTTGTGTAGACGGCTTCGGTCTCGTCAGTGAGTTCCTCGTCGTCTAGTATTTCATAATAGACGTCCTCTAGCTTGGATTTATAGAGGTCTACTTTTGTGTACCGAGCCGTGAAATCCGACAATGTATATTTTTTCGTATCCTTTGCTAGTGCTGCCTCCGCAATCTCCTTGAGCAGAGTAATTGCCTTTGTTGCCTCTCGGAAGATGGCTGCTTGCGATTTGGACGGCATGGTGTTGTTTATGTGTACTTAAATGAGTTGAGAGACAAAAAAAATAATAAAAAAATAATAATAATAATTTAAAAAATATGACACCCTGTATGATGACTTGTGATGAGCTGACTAACAATTGACTGTTACACCAATGTGAATTTGTCAACAAAAGATAAAAAACCAAAAAAATTGTTGCACAAAAAAAAAATTTTCTCCCTGGACACCCTGTGTTTCACGATGTAAGTTACCTAATGAGTAGGTACTAATTTGAGTGAGGGAAATAAGAAACTATATTAACCACTAACCAATGTGGAGTGTTACCAAGTTGTGGCTTGTCTCTAATAGGTACTTGTCATCGGGCAGATATTATACGGTTATTGAATTTTGAGCCTTATCCTCTGAGCAGTAAGGTTGCTTTTTAATGTATTATTTTAGATCTGCGAGCTGTTCAATTGTTTACAAAAATTAAACGTTTATTTATGCCTAGTTATATGTATCTGTTACATGTATGAGCTGGAGAATGAATTTAGTACCTATGAGGTATTCGTAATTATGACGGCGCTTTAAAAATTTTGCTTTAGAATAATGATGCAATCAAACGTGTCTTTTTGAAATGAGCGGTTTCGTAAGTTATATCTATAGGTTATTCTACACACTGTCTGATTACGTTTCGAGAATGTTTGCTTTTAGAAAATAGCTTATAAAGGGCTGAAGACCGCTGTAAGTGATCGGTAACTCAGGGTAGCTACCTACAGAACGGACGGAATGTTCTCGAATGTGCAGAATTTCGTAGGCAAATAAATGAGATGTGGTACTTTTTGGTAATGTACCTTTGTTTGAAATGGGCTGAGTTTACATGTAATGTTATATATTACGTTATGAGTTGAATAATTTGGGCGAAAGAATTAATTTTTTTTTTTTGAAATGTGGGTGGATTTTTTACCTAACTGGGTGTGCTTTTTCGAGCAAAAGAAAGACTGCTTATCCAAAGGGCTGGTGTGGGTGGGGTTTTTCGAAGGACCAAAGAATACCGGTTCGAAGGAACAAAGAATGTTATCGCTGGGGGCAATAACACGCGACGTGAGCTGAATGAGATGGAGAATGGGAGTGAGAAATGGGAACTGGCTTACTTGAATATGTAGGTAAGGTTGTTCTGTGTACTGGGCCGCGACGACTTAAGCGGCTTGCCGTGCTGATATGATGGATGGGCTGAGTAGGAGTCTTCTTCTGGTTTCGAGCCGACCTTGAGCTGATGAAAGTCTTCACGCACACTGAGGGTTATAATTCACTCGCGCGCCTAGTTTTGAGCTGATGAGCCACGTAACGTCACAGTCACTACAATAAGGGTACCGGCCGGTATAATCACGACACTTTCGTAGGTTCAGGTGAGCACGGAACGCTGGGATTGAGATACACGTCAGTGCGCGACGGCGGTCAAATGGCTACTCTCGCGGCGCGTCGCTTGCGTCGGCACGTCAACGAGTGAATCGATGAATGATTGAACGAGTTACCTATATCGTCGCGCCGATGGCGCGAACACAGTGCACGGCATTATAGTCTTTATTATGATAATAAAAGCAGCTATAAAAGCGTGGCTGATGTGGATATATGGTACTGAATGCAGAACGTGTTGTGATAATGGTACCCGCATATAGATCGGGGTATTTGATATGATATTATTCTACAGCATTACCTTTACGATTACGTGTATTTCTATTAGGAAATTTCAAGTTATTATCATGTTATTGATGTAGGTTATCATACTTTTGTGATTAGATATTAAGAGGTTGGTTCATTGTGACTGAAAATATAGCATTAGAGAGCTTACTTTAATTGTCAAGGTACGAAAAAGATAAATAGCAACCACGTAGTAAAACATGACATACAATGCATATGATTTTAATAAGAATTCTTAAAGGACCTTCTTCCGAAAAACTCCGCGAGACTGATATTCTTTATTTCATGATTTTCATATCATGGTTTTTCCAAGACTCACTTTTTCCAAGACAAGATTAATACGAACTTATCCGATAACATACAATGGCAGAATATTATTTACTATAGGTATTGGAGGTCGTTGTTGTTCTACGTCCGTAGGAATATCCCTAGAAACCCTACACGCGACCTCCGGGTGGTGCTAAAAGAACAAGAGACTCGGCAGCTGCACTGTTCCTTCTGAACCTCGCAGCGCACACTGGAACTCTATCAGCAACATCGATACGAATACTTAATTGTACCAGTGTGTAACCAACATACGATAAATAAAATAAATAGGTATATTTAAAAAAGACCTTTTACACAGCCCAGGTATATGTCAATGTCATACAAACTATTACAGGGAAAAACTTTTGTCATTTTATCTGCAAGTACATCAGCTGGTAGCGCGGCAGATAAGATCTAAATGTCAATTTTTGTATAGGAATATGACAGTTGAGTTGTCCTAACGCTCGTTCGAAACGTTACGACCGCGACCCTCTGAACCAAAATTTGATAATTCACCGGTAGCATAATAACGATAAAAAAAACCGGCCAAGTGCGAGTCGGACTCGCGCACGAAGGTTTCCGTACCATTATCTATAAAAAATATTTCTTTTGTTCTGTTTTTAGTATTTGTTGTTATAGCGGCAACAGAAATCATCATCTGTGAAAATTTCAACTGAAACTATCACGGTATCAGTGAGATACAGCCTGGTGACAGAGAGACGGACGGACGGACGGACAGCGGAGTCTTAGTAATAGGGTCCCGTTTTACTCTTTGAGTAGGGAACCCTAAAAACAATAATAATTGCATCATTGGATAACAGAAGTGGAACTGTTCGGTAATCCCAGCTTTTAACTAAATTCCATAAGTAATTTAAACATACTCGGCATCAATTTTAAGTGTCTCCGTTTGGCACTATGATTAACTGGTAGAGAATGTCATTTGGTATTAAGTCCGCTATTTGTAGATTATTTTGGTATGCGCAATAAAGTTGAAATACATAAATAGCCTTGAAGACACTTTGAATGAATATGCGGTTTGCATACAACTAGTCCTTTTGTGTCAGAAAATGTAGGCTGGCTAGATCGGAAATTAAGTGTGCGGCGTTGGCAGATTTTTTATTGACGTCCCACTTTGAGTTCGTTTTTTACGTAAATAACAACTGGAACGTAAAATTCATGGCTTAGTTACACACGCGTGGAGGATCTTTTTGACATCATTATTTAATAGTAAAGTCTGGATTATTAGGATTAAATTAATTTGTAAAACTAACCTTAGTTCATAATTCGTGATTGTATACTAACAACTTATGGACATTAGTCCGAAATAAATAAATAATTGAAAAATAATTGAATTGAATACTCCAACCCATTAAATATTACGTATGGTACTGGTAACTCTTAGTATACAAAATATGTTGTGAATTGAGACAGGCAATTAGCCTCTGCACTGTAGCGAGGGAGCCTGATTAAACATGCGGTTTGCGACAGTCACATGATTATTAACCTAGCCTAGGAGTGAATATAATATTCTGACTGGTTAACTTGAAGTAGTAGGTAGTTTGGTTGAACTGGATCAGTAAACTGGTATAAGAGTTTCAAGTGAAGTGTGATGGAAGTGAGAAAATAAATAAATTTTCTCACTTCCAAATAAACATTACATCCAACAAAGCTAGAACTTGACTCACAAAGCTAAAAGACTAGACTCTTAAGCATTAGCTTCTTATTAAATTATAAGTATAGATCATTTAACCGGAAGCTTGTTCTAACTATTTCTTGTTGTAATTCTGTGCCGTAAATGAGGAGACAACAAACAAAGAGTTTATCATATACTTTTTAAATACATGATAAAAAGGGTTTACGATAGTAATCACAGTTACAAAAATCTATTCGCTGCAACAAAAAAATATTGCTCCAAGAATTGTCATTCGTTTGTTTAGTCTTAGCCAAAACATACTCGCCCTTACATTAAGTACACTTATCTTATAAAACCTCATTAACGATCCCCGCGCTTTTATGTAAATTTACATAAAACAATTCATCATGTACTATTGTTTTAGGTAAGCAAACATCATCCTTACACGTCAAAATAAAATGGTCCGCTGTACGCTTGCACTGGTATTGACGATTACCGACGAAGCGGCTCAGACGAACCAGCATAAGTCAGAGCTTTAATTAAACATAGTTGTTATGCGTCTCGGTGCCAAGTTATACTAGGAATGAGGTGGGATTAGTTGGGACGAGTTGTGGAGGAAGCTGGAACCGGATTAGAACTCGGGTTTGTTTATCCCCTTATGTCACTGGCTATGTTACGGCTGAACGTACCTACATACAGCCAGCTACACATAATAACATGTTATAAATAATTGATCGACGCAATCCTTAAACTCTTGATACTTGAGTCGTGTGTACATCATTTTGAGCACTAGGTCCGCGCAGCTATACTTGTACTTGTTTATTTTAGTTCGTGGTGTCTAATTTAAAGCGGCCGCCAAAATAAAGAGGCTGAGAACAAGTCAGTATCAATAATTGTGTATCTATCGTTGTATCTGTCTATATTTGAAAGGCTTATTGCCTTCAGCGCCATCTATGCAAAACGGGGCTATAATGGGTTCGATCCTTGGCTGTTACGCTAGCACAAGTACAGTCAGCATCAAAAGTAGCTACGCAAATGAAGACGCCAAAATTCTTTAATAAAAGGGAATAAGAACTTTTGACGTATCAATTTCGTAGCTACTTTTGATGCTCACTGTATGCGCGTTTTAATTTTAATTTTTGCTTTTGTGCTTGTATAAATGGTACATGGTGGTGGTAGGTTAGGTAATCACGATTGGAGATGAATTTAAAAACGCGCTTTTATTTTAACCAAAGCCGCACACGCACACAGCTGCATTATCTATTACAACACAGATCAACACCGATTTGATTTCCATCAGCTAGCAGTAGTATTCGAATTTGCAGCTGTTACCATGTCGGGGTGTAGCCGATAACAATTAATATTGTGTTAAGACCTCAATGCAATAACATCAAAATATTTGAGAATCATTTTAATGCTTGGTGCATATGAAAGATATGGTATGCCACAGTAACACATTATGATTTCACGAAAATCAATGGATTGATTGCATTTACATGATACTGAAAGCATGTCTCATGCTTCAAAGAAAAGTAACAGTATAAAGGGGCTGCTGCTCAACCTTTCCCATCGGCAGCAGGCACTAAACTTTTTCCATCCCATACGCAGAAGCAATTGTGACCCCGGCCTTAACGCTCACCCCAACGGTTATGTGTTCACTGCAAATCGACTACTTTAGCCAACAACATCTCATCACCACTTCAAAACATTTCTAAACATGAACCCTATTCTGAACAAGATAAGGTTACCTTTCCAAACGCACAGCGCACCAAGATACGAATATGATTCTGAGAGGCGCAAATAGAGCCCTGGACATAGAATCTTGCACGTTATGTTGGCGATGACAGTTTGCGGTTGTAAAAAGTCATCTTTATAGTTTAGGTTACATTCTAGCTGTGGAATGGTACGGCTCAATCTAATTCCAGACAAGTTGGCTTTTAGACGGGTTTTTGTAAATGCTTGAGAGTTGCATTCAAATATCCAACGTCTTTATCTTGTTCACAAGATGCATGGTATGGGAAGGATTGGCCAACAAGTCGAAAAGCTACATACGACTGACTGGCAGGCATTTAGGATAGAACGCCCTTCGTCCTATGAAGATAGCGGTTCTCGGTTCGAATCTCAGTCAGGGTAATATTAGTGTGATGAGCTAGAATATATGTTCCCGCGAGAATCTTGAATGTTTTTATGTATTTCAGAAAGTATTTAGGGTCGTTTCGCCGGTTAGCGACCACTTAGCCGAGTTGCTCACTTTAGATTAGTAAATGTATACCTATTCAATGTATACACATAATAGATGGTATTCGTATAGGTTCTGAGTATAGTCATGTTTTGAGACCTACAATAAAATATAGCACTTTCATCCATAGATTAGGAAAAAATATGGAAAAGGTTTAAAAATAGCGAATTTGCTGGATAGCGACCGCTTTAGTCGGTTTGCGACCACCTGTTAGCTAGTTGGCGACCACTCTTGCAAATAGTGTTTAAGTAGTTAATAAAACGATGCATCATCATCATCATCATATCAGTCGAAAGACGTCCATTGCTGGACATAGGCCTCCCCCAAAGAGTGCCATAATGACCGGTTCTGCGCCACCCGCATCCATCGGATTCCTGCGATCGTTACCAGGCCATCAGTCAACTTGTGGGGGGCCTACCCACGCCGCGCCTTCAGGTACGTGGTCGCCACTCGAGAACCTTTCCGCCTCAACGGCCATCGGTTATACGTGCAATGTGCCCCGCCCACTGCCACTTAACTTTAGCGGCTTAGGGCTATATCGATTACCTTGGTTATGCTGCGGATAGCCTCATTTCTGATGCGATCACGCAGAGAAACTCCGAGCATAGCCCTCTCTCCATTGCCTTTTGGGTGACTTTGAGCCTTCTTATGATGCTTCTTATGATTTCTGAAGCGACCACGTTTCAGTGCCACACGTGATCACTGGCAACACGCACTGGTCAAAGACTCTCGTCTTCAGACACTGCGGAATATTAGACGAACAGATGTGCCATAGCGTAGCTTCCCGAACGCTGCCCAGCCGAGTCGGATTCGACGATTGAACTCTTTCTCAAAGTTGGACCTACCTGACTGCCCTTATACTACTACAAATTGTTACTCTTCTAAATCTACTTTACATTGCTTGTCAATGCAAAATAGAATCGAAAACGGCGCGCCATCTCGCTCACACCATAGTGCTATTATATATATTGCTATTACGGTCACACATGTCGTTCATAGTAGGTATCTAAATGCCACCATTTTACAAGCTTTTATGTAACTTTTATATTAAATTCTACTTACCTACACTAGCTTCTGCCCACGACTCCGTCCGTGTGTCTCGTTTATATCGTAGCTCCATACAAAATTTCAACCCATATTTCAGCCTCTTAGGGGATTATTTCGGGGATAAAAACTATCCTACGTCTTTTCCCGGGACTCAAACTATCTCCATACCAAATTTCATCAAAATCGGTCCATCGGTTTAAGCGTGAAGAGGTAACAGACAGACAGACACACTTTCGCATTTGTAATATAACCATATCATATAATCATATGAATTATTCATTTTATTTATTATTATTATATTACATATACCTACTATAGACATAGCATGGATTGGCGCGGCTTATATACCTACCGACACAATTGGCTTGCCAAGCTAAATATCGCGGGTGCCGCAAGAATCCATAAGGAAAGAAAAAGAAAAACGATGTGGTCGCTATCCGACTTCTTTGGTAATAATTTTTTTGGGTACGCGACCACCCCATTTTATTTAAATCTACTTTTATAATATGCCGAATTTCAACGAAATTATTACAATAGCTAAATCATTTAAGCAATCAAGTAACTAATTTCAGCATAATAATAAAATTAAGTGACGTAACTAAAGTTTTCGCGCCAACTGTCGCGTTATTTTTTTTACAGATTCACTGCACGTCAACACTTTTCGGAAGCAATGTGTGAAATGTGTGAATTGAGGTTATTTTTTCTTGCTTTGGATTAAGCTTTGGGTTTTAAAGTGTATTTATTCTTATTCTGACACTATTCAAGAATAGTTAATAACTAATTAGTTTTCTGTTGGGTTTGTAGAAATGTTAATATCTTTAATTGAAGCAGCCTAGTCCGTCAAGTGGTCGCCAACCGAAGGTGGTCGCGTTACCGGCGAAACGACCCTACTATTTATGTAAATTAACTAATTTACTGAAGACTGGACTCTAACCCTTCAATATTGAATTGTAACTAAAACTACTGATAACATATTTTAAAATGAACATTTCTCCCGTACTAAATCTGCCACCAAAAGAGCACTAGAAAAACCTACTGCCACGGCTCTCAAGTGCGCCAATAACAACTCAATTGTTCGAGAACAAAGTCCACTTCAACTGGCAAGGTCGTGGCGGCGAGCCAGCAATCGATCAAGTCAATAACAACGCCATAAAGCTCGGGTACTATTTTCATTTATGGCTTCGCATTGCAATTCAATGTGTTCTGTTTGCCGTACGTATCTGAATAAAGGCAAAACACATTGGGATCTCATTGGGATTGGAAACAGATAGAACCGCTCGGTGACGGGGTACTAACTTTCTTTTGTTAAGGTGACGAATGCTGGAAATAAGACGTTAGAGATACTGTTTATAGCATAGTGTTTAAAGATTCGTAGTGGTTTCCTTCTCCGTTGCTATGCTTTTAGAGATCTTGTTACTTGGTTGTTTTTGGGTTGGTATTGCAGTCGTAGGAAGTAGGTGGAAGATAGTGAAAAGGGATTTTTTAAACTACAAAAAGTGATTAGGTAGGTACATAGTAGGTGCCTAATCACTTTTAGTAGTCCTAAAAATCAAGTTATACCATAATAAACTAATTCGGTAATTTGTATTCTGATAAAAAAAATATTCGATCATGTCGATTTAAATGTTTAATTGGTATAGTATTGAGTTCGTCATGTATGTATTTAATACAACAGCTCCGCGATGGTGACGATCTCAGCAGAGTTCTTGAGACCGCACTGTGCCAATGGCTAGAGATCTGCATTTATGTACATCTTCGTATACACGCATGAGATGCA
This sequence comes from Epinotia brunnichana, assembly GCA_963854355.1. NCBI lineage: Eukaryota > Metazoa > Arthropoda > Insecta > Lepidoptera > Tortricidae > Epinotia > Epinotia brunnichana. The sequence continues at coordinate 31,752,371 of OY977943.1, forward strand.
CCTGCTGCAATTGCAAATGTCTATGCTATTCAGCGCCAATCATGGCCCGCATTATTCAATATATGTAGTCTATGGGCACACATGCGTCAGGGCGCTACGCTACGGGCGCTTTTCGCTACTTTTGGAGTAACGGAAAGGTGCTACGGACTACGGCGTAGCGCTACGATTGTAGCGTAGCGGTGAAGGATCCTCACATTAACTGCCAAGAATCGCTACGCGCTATGCTCGTGGCCGATCCGTGGTGATGGCGTAGGCGCCCGCAAGGCGGGTTCGTGGCACTCAGTGTTAAGGCCGCGTTTATGGACAAGCGATGTGTGTAGACAGGCCTAACGACCCGGCCACGACATTGCGCGAATTGCGGCGCGGCAAGCGTTTTATCTATTCATTGCGCGGTCGAGACGCGCAACGCACTGTAGTTAGTAGGGATCACACGCAATGAATTAGAAAAACCGCTGCCGCTGCCGCCGGCGCACGTGTCCGTGGCCAGGCCGTGGGATAGTTTTTGCTTTCCATCATACAGCTCATGCGCTAGCGACTAATGGGTGATATGACTGGTGTGCCAATTAGTTTCATATTAAGATCATTTTATTTTACTGTATTTGCATTTCCCGGTCTTTTTGTTGTTGGTATATGTGTTACCGTGGAATCACCTAACTATCCCATCGGAACCCCACCAAACGGTTCCATCTCTGTATGGTGCTGATCATAACGCCAACACCATGCCGAGATGGAACCGTTTCCTGATATTTAAGTAGGTTATAAAATAAATAAATATTTGCGGACAACCTTACACAAATCGACCTAGTCCCAAACTAAGCAAAGCTTGTACTATGGGTACTAGACTAGTAGTATGGATAAATAAATACTTAAATACATAGAAAATATCCATAACTTAGGAACAAATATTCGTGCTCATCACACAAATAAATGCCCTTACCGGGATTCGAACCCAGGACCTCTTGCTTCGTAGGCAGAGTCACTGCCAACTAGGCTAAAGCGGTCGTCAATGATTTTATATTAAATGCTGATCTTGATCTATGTCCATGTTTTGTTATTGCCACAAATAGTCTGTTCTTTTAAAAAAATAATGTGAATAAGTCAGGAGTTTATAATAATGGCGACGACCGGTACTCACCAGATCAGCGATGTTGGCGACTTGTATGGCGTCGTGGACGACTTCAGAGCGTGTGCTGCCGTTTCTCCGCTCGAACATAGCGCGGTCGATGACAAGCGCCGTCTCGATGTACTTCGTAGTCTCTCGTACGTCTCGTCGGCGGCGCTTCAGCTCTCGGAGGCCGGCGTCTTTCCACCACCGCCAGTCGCCTTCCTTGGAACGGGGCGCTCGTTCCCTGCAATACCAGTTGAGGTCATTGATCGTCTATAATAATATGGTAAAGAGGAAAAGTTTGTATGTAGCGGGTAATATCTGAGCATGTATCCAATTTCAAAAATGTCTTCATCAGTATTTAAAATGGACCCTCAAAATGGGCATAGGGTATGTTTCATCTAGCAATTCCGTCTTCGTCATAGAGACACGGAAAAAGAAAAGTTGGTTCTTCCATTCCCGAAAGTTAAGGCCACTTATCACAATTTTTGGTCTTGAAATATAAAGATTAAGCATTCGGAACATACCTAGTGTTTTTAGTTCTATATCAAAATTTACAGCATATTATGATGATCCTATGTCCTTATATAGAACTTATTAGATCTTTGCTTGGTCCAAATTCATAACAATGAAGTACATATCGTTAAATGGGTTGTGTTGACGGATATCTAAAGACAAATGGGTTGCGTCTCTTTAAATACAAGTAAACGTTACAAGTTTTTTTAAGAAAAAATAATACTTAATGCTTCACAAAAGTAACTTCTCAGTACTAGGAAACTACCAAACCTTACATACATTTAGCCAAACTCTTATTTATTTATTTATTTAAACTTAATTGCACAGTAACAAGTTACAAATACAAAAAGCGAACTTAATGTCATAAACCATTCTCTACCAGTCAAACTGTCCCAAGGAATTGATCAATGAAAGCTACTATACCTCAGACCCACAAAGGATTTAAACTCATCACATTAGTCTTTTTCGGTTTCATTACATTTAAATGGACGGTGATTCCTAGAAAAACAATTTATTTGATTGAATCGCATGGTAAAATGTCCAGTAATATTACATATTTTTTCAGCTCCGTTCAACTCTTTGACTCAGTATTTAACCGCTTAAGCGTATTTACTCCAGTTTCAACGTTTGAACTTCCAAAACTTCCGTGCACACGGTATTATGTATTAATTTCCAGAACAACGCCAGTTCGTTCTAGTTCAGGGTAACTGCACTGTCGCCATCTAAAAAGAGCTATGGCTGTGTATGAGTTTGTGGCGCATACTGCGTTCTTCTACTGTACAGTGGTGCAGGCAAGTTGGGATTGCCAGGAACTATTTACCGACGAAACATCAGTGAGTTATTAAAAAAGTTTCGCGTTCCGAACTGCGGGCGTACATCGATTGTGGTGTTGCGTGTCCCCGTTTGTATATGTGGCTTTATCGTGATGTATAACGTGTTTGTGACACAGGTTAAGGCGACGAAGGTTCATGGTCTTCTTTCCCTCACACTGAGCATAAGCGTGAGCGAGATGCAAGTGCGTGTTCAGAAGCGTGGATATCATGGTTTTAAATTTAAAATTTTCGTGCCTTTAAATAAATAAAAAAGTAATCACTAAGTTCCCTCAAACATGAAATAGCCAATTTTTAGAACCAATTTTAATATGCTCAGCTTTTGTGCATAATTTGTTACGAATGTTTTAAGTGTATTTTAGACCTATGTTCGTGATTTTTTTCTATCGAGCGAAAATTGCTTAATCATTTTTCGAATCACTGATCTTACTGCAAAAAAGCCTTAAGGCGACGTGAGCTCCAAAAACTGATTTTTAAAAAATCGTAGCTCTTGTTTTTGTTATAATACAGCTGCCTTAAATTAAAGTAGCAATCTTAAAGCCTTTTTCGAGGGAAATCAGCTATTCGAATCCTGAGTTTTTGACTTTCGCTCGATAGAAAAAAATCACGAACATAGGTCTAAAATACACTTAAAAAAATCGTAACAAATTATGCACAACAGCTAAACATATTAAAATTGGTTCTAAAAATTGGCAATGTCATGTTTAAGGGAAATCAGCTATTACTTTTTTATTTATTAAAACGCACAAAAAATTAAAATTAAAAAACATGATCTCCGCGCTACCAAACACGCACTTCCATCTCGCTCACGCTTATGCTCAGTGAGAGGGAGAGAAGACCACGAACCTACGTCCCCTTAAGATTACTATTCGTATTTTTTTGAAACCATATTATTATAAACAGACGCATTATATGGTTTCAAAAACTCTGTTCGCTTAACTTCGCTGTAGGTTCAGCGAAGTTAAGCGAACAGAGTTTTTGATAAAGCAATAAATACAAATATAGATCGTTCAATAGATGAAGAAGCATCCCACTCCTACTTACATCACAAATCTACTAACCATCCATCACTTTCAGGTTAATATATACCTAGGTGGAAAAAGAATTTAACAGATATGCTTTATCCATTGCGAGTAACGTAAAGTATTTTTGTTGAAACAAACCTTGGAGCAAACCTTTTACTACTTGTGAATAGTTTTTAATATTTATAATATTAATAAAACTCAAAAGGCAAGAAATCGGTTGAACAATAACGAACAAACCAATAACGAAAAAAAATTCAAACGATTTTCTTATCCGCTCCTTTCTTTTAGATATCCATCATACCTATACGTTTATTGGAAAATAGCTTTCTCTGAGATGGGATTTCTATCAAACGATCCATTTTCTAGGATACGTCACGAGAATATCCCAAGCTATCCACTCATAGGCTATTCGTAATTCAGCTAATAACAGATACACGGAGCGTACTACACCTAACGTATGCGGAGTGAAATTTAGACAAAGTGTAAAATGTGAAAAATAAATTAAGACAAAAATTATGTATAACTGTCAGTGTAACGTCTATATGTCTGTTAATCACTTTGGTAAGTTTCGTGAGGATTGGTTCATAAATTTTGTAACTATGGTTAGTCGACAAGAACGGCGTCGTGAAACTGTATGTAATTTCTACAGTTCACATCCCCTATGGCCGAAATCGAAGGTGGTGGAACATTTTGTAGAGATGGGTGAGAGTCGAAGCACAATTTATAATATTCTCTCGTCCTTTTCCTTGCGGAAAACCACTATTAGAAAGCACGGTTCTGGAAACCATAGCAGTTTGAGCAAGTTTTCTGAGCGAGCTCGACTACAGAAAATGACGGCCGGCCGAGTCGCTAAATCGTATAGAGAGCTCGGGAGGAAATTTAGATGTGACGGTAAAATGGTTAAAAAATATCTTAAAGACATGGGCATCTTCAATCGTTCAAGAAAAGTTAAGCCCGCCGTCTCCGAAAATCATAAACTTACTCGGAAAATGCGGCTACGTCATTTGGTCAAAACATGTAAAAACTGGCGGTTTTTGCGTTATGGGATTTATGGGTGACGAATCATAAGTCACTTAAAATGGAAATTCGTGGCAAGGTAACTTTTATTTTGAGAACACCAATAGTCCAACGGACGACAACGTGAAATATGTCGAGCATACGAAGTTTCCTAAAAAAGTTTTCTTAAGAAGGATAAAATTGCACCTAAAAATAATGCTTATATTTATCTGTATTTTCGACAGCGATGGACAAAGTACCACAAAACTGCCGTAAATCATTTTGCATTGGAGTAAACTTTTTTTAGCATTGAACGTCGTGAAATACACTATTAAAAAACATTAATATTTATAAAAATAATAATGTGTTTTTTATTTAATACGACATTGAACTTTGTGCAAATTTCACTCCGCATACGTTATAACTGAAGATAAGAATTCGCGAACGCATAAAGTAAGAAAACTGCAGAATTGAAAGGGATCATCAGACAATGAGGCTAGGACTAATTTTGCAATCAACGCCGCCCTGTTAAGACCGAGTTTGGTATGCACTCCTTTCGACATAGCGCCCCACGGAATGACCTCTCCAACCAAACCGCTTCGCTCCAACGGCTCAAAGATTTCAACTCCGGTTCCAATCCAATATTCTTAGTAAGCAGCGTTCACAATCCCTCTGATAATAACGGTCCTGACGGACGGATGAAGTTGATTAGGAGCGAGTTGCAAACGCTCTGATAAAGCTGCTGACTTAATCGTTTTATTCGCTTTTTTGTTTGTATTCGCTGTGATACCATTTTTGGCGGATGGTTTGAATTGAATGAAGCTAGTGGACGTGCACAAATGAAAATATGAACCGAAATAGGGTGGATTGACCGGTCTCTATTTGACTTGGTTAGCTATAAGAAATCATATCAACTTTCATCCCGAATTTTATCTATGGTGATTTTCGGGATGAAAAATATTTTATGTTTTAATCTCGGTTAGTATTCCAAATTAAATCTACTTAAATCTGTTTTTGCGCGACTTGGTAGCTGGTAACAACAAACATCCAAACTTTCACAATTATAATATTTTATTAGTAGGAATCGTTAGTATTGCTGGAATGTGGCTGGCTAGCTAGAACATTTGAGATTGGTCAAATCAGCAATGTTTTTTTTTTGTGTACGCTTGGATGACTTGCATTGGATTTACACGCTGTCTCAGTATCAAGATAACTTAACCTACCTCCTCAAGTTATTAATGCCAAAGTATTTTACAAACTTTTATTTAACTTGCAATGTTACATACACAGTAACTTTTATTTAAATTGTGTAAAATTGTGACGTTAAATAAATGTATTTTCTTTATTTATTTCTTTCTAACTATGTTTGTTCGGGTGGAATCTTGCAACTCAATTTTGAAGCAGATATCTTTAACCGATTTAGCTGAAATTTTGGGTTTAAGTATAGTTTGGATGACAATTAAATATTATGGTACCAACGAGCTGATCTGATGATGGAAACGGAAGGTGGCCAAGAGAATTCAGGACTTAACCAACGTACCGCGTTGAGTCTGGGCTCGTTAGAATCGTCTCAACGAGTAATTGATGACGGTAGGACAGTTGGCAATAAAATACTGTACCAAAAATTAAATATTTGACATAAACTTATTGACTCGTTCGTAGTATGAGACTGGCATACACTGCGCATACATTACATCATCAAACGGAAATGTGTCGATGCTAATTTAGCTGTGCTGCGTTAGGCAGAAGTTCCCATTTTTTTCATGATTGAAAGCCTGCTTAAAGGACCTAAGCAGCACTCGCAATGGGATTAACCACAAAGCTCTGTATTTGCCCCCACCGATTCCACGGCACATTTGTTTAGACAATTTTGTTTGGAAAAAGCAAACCCTCGGATAATTTATTCTACAAATTTAATCCCTTTTGGGACTATTTTTGCCCAAGAGCTCCCGAGCGGAGGTGCCCGGTTTGCGTGATTCGTGGGTATTTGTCAGAAATGACGGTAGCGAGAAACATGGCGGATCCGCCTCTAACGTTATTTAGGTGTAATTGCTGGCTTGTAAGTCACTGGGGTTTATTTGGGGGCTTCCTTAGGGTGTGTTTAAACCGGGCCCTGTTATTAAGAAGTATCAAATGTATATGCTAATGAAGTTAATGATTATCTATTTCACACATTGTAAAAATTACATTGATCCATTTACAAAGTAAATAAAATACTTGCACAGGTTTTTTTGAACAAAACATATTTGTCCCAGTCCATTCTTCAAGGAATGATAGTTCAGACGCAGTGTTGAGGTCTGTAAGTCTGAATTTAACGTTTTAAGGAAGAAGATAAGTATGTCATGAAAATGTTTTTGAAGTGAAAGTTTTTGAAGAAAAAGGACGAAACAACACAATTTTACAGTTTCTTCCCATACTCGCCTTGTTACAATCGTGAATTGCAATCAATATTTAATGTCGAGTTACATCGCATTTTTTTTCGCTTTGGTATTGACTAGAGTTTTGAATGGTCTAAGCTAAACAACTTATGCAACTAGGTATATGCAAAAAAAACGATTGAATTTACATATTTAAAATACTGTTTTACCCGGGTCTAACGCGATAATTTTTTTTCTATTGTTTTCTTATTTATTTTATTTTCATTGAAGATTAATTGATAAAACATTAGATCGTAAAAATTAAACGCGCCTGTAACAACGTATGCCACATCACTATGTGATAAATCAAAACTGCGTAGCTACACGTACCTAAGCAAATATGAGTTGAATTATCTAAATACACTATGTATAATATCGGATAGTTCTCAAGTGTCCTTCTTGACAAGGCGAACTATTAGTCCAGGCAATGAACTTACAACTTGTATGGAAAAAAAATCGAATTTGGGAATAATTTATAATAGTAGATTTTTTGTATGTAATGGATATATTATCAATTAAATAGTTACCTAGCGACAAATTCCAACAAAATTTTAGACATCAAAAAGATGATAAATTAAGAAGCTTCTGAAAAGCCAGAAAAAATATGAATAAGGTTTTATGTTTATTATGGTTCATTTACATTTGCTCTATAAAATTCAAGAAAAATTTTATAATAATAAAAAAACAATCCATGCTTTATTTAAATCTATATAATTACTTCCGGGTGGAAAGTTTGTTAGATTCTTGCATAATAAAATTAAATAAACAAAAAAAACGCTATTATAAATTAATGTTTTTCAAAACCGTATTTTGCCTGGAGTTTAATAGACTTACACAAACTTACCGTATTCGAGAATTCACTCGTTTAAATTTCTCAATGTCTCAACGGACTGCAAATATTGTGGGTTTTAAATGTATCTGTCCCACAACTCGGTCTTTCTAAAATATTTGTAGACATGATTTAGTCGAAGGCGAAAGGGCACGGACTTTGACATTCCCGAGTTAATCGAGTCTTATTTAAGATTGTTTGCCTATTAAGTGATTTCTGCGAATTATTGAGCGATGCCAACAGACAACCAAAGATAGTTCAAAGACTATCTCATTATTTATATTTGTCTCCGAACTTCAACTTGTTTTTCTACTAAGTATTTTCTCAGTCTAGTAACAAAGAATATAATATAGTGATGATTTGGTCAACAACTTATTTTGTGTGGACATCCTAGATTCATGTGTACCAAAGTTGTGTATATCACTTTTCTTTCACAACCTGATTGTGTTAGAAATTGCCTTATTGATATTCGAAGCTGTGATCCAAAATATTGTTATAGGTACTACATATACCAAATTACGTACCTAAATGTTCTTTCACAAACTCATTGTGTCAGAAATAACTGTATCTTATACGACGCAGTGACCTTAAGCCAATATATTCGTTGGCTGTACCTGTACTAATTCCTTCTATTCGCAAAGGTCACCTGGCTCCCACCTTTACTCGTATCGATTATCTTTTTAATGAGTCCTACTAAAAGACGGGTTCTCATTAACGTTCCGAAATCAAATCATTAGCTTAGAACGACAGTTTCTACGTCAAAGCCGTCGTTGTAATGTCCCCAGAGGGCATCAAAGTGAAATGGGAAGGATAAAGCGCTTTCTTATCTACCCAACTCGCTCTCCGATCATCGTATATCCTTTTTGCAAAATCCAAATTTGAACTTTATCTCGTTTCAACCAAGGTTGGTTTCGGAATTATGCAATCATGAGATACATGTGAGGCGATCGGTTCGTGGATTGGTTAAAAAGGAGAAATTTAACGTAATGCCGCTGAACTTCGGAGCGTTGCAGGTTAAGAATTTTTAGATGAGGGTTGGATCTTAGAGAAAAAAATCAAGTTAGAAAATCCATCGATAATATTTTACGCTTGTGAAAGAAAGTTGGTTTACCTACCCCTCTACTAAGTTTAACCATATTCGTACGTTCAACCGAAACGCCTGACGTGATAAATAGGGAGCGTCGGGTATTCGTATAAGTCTTAAGTATGTTGTAAAATTTTCTTGGCTATGGAGCATTAAGGATTACATATAAGTTCTACCATTAGATCAAACTTCAAAATTTTAAAATTGCATACCTAACGTTATTTTAAAATAGATCCAGAAGAAATCTCAGCTGAATAAAATCTTAGAATTGCCCTTTGAACTAATGTTAGGAATATAGGAAGGATTGATTTTGATGAAGCAGTGATTCATGAGACCAAACAAACGACGCAGTAATGTGGGACTTTCTACATATGGCAATGCGTTTGTAATCAGCAGTATTTACAGTGGTAAAATTGCCCTACATTTTCTTCAAGTCTATTTTTATCTTCAATTTGTAAAACCCGGCAAATATCCGCCACAACCCGGTTTAAACACCCGCAAAGCTGTCGATGGAATAAAACAAATTCTGTATATTGAGGGCCTTAGGCCCCTTAAGGCCTTTTCATCAGTTTGCGTCGACAAATTGGGTGCGACCGAATGATTTATGGCGAATAACGACTCGTTCCTTCCAGGAGCTCCCATCTCGTACCTCGGCTGTTAACAGTGAGCTCTAAGTTTAGGCAACTAAGGTTGCTTCTAGATTAGAAGATTTGTTGTGATAAGAGGTTTTGTAAGTGTAGTAGAAAGTGTCGGATCGGCCCAAACGGTTCTGCCGTAATGACCTGGCTGTATCGCGGATGCGGATTTCTTTTCCTTGACGGGTCGGTATGTGATTGGTGATATGAATTGCCGTAATGATTTGTGTGTTTCATAAAGGCTGTAAATGTGTCGGTTGGTGTGGTGATGATGATTGGTGACACTGCCAAATGTTGGGGCAGGGATCAAGAAGACAGCGACTATGACTTTTCAAATCGTCAAATGATACGATTACATAATCCCATTTATTTGTTATCCCTAAATGACAAAATGTTCTTCATTTACGTTAGTACGAGTAATAAATAAATGCTCGTATACAATCGACCGGTTTGACGTAGTGAGTAGTGACCCTGCTTGCAGAGGAGATGGTTCAGGGTTCAACTGTCCTTAAACGCAAATATTTACCTGACTAGCATGCATACTTGTTTTTGAGTCTATGGTATTTTTTATACTTTTAAGGATTTATACCTATTAAACGACCGGTAGACGTACTAGGCTAGTTGGTAGTGACACTGCCTTCGAAGCTGAAGGTCCTGGGTTCAAATCCCGGTAAGGGCAAATATTTGTGTCATGAGCATGAATATTTGTTTCTGATTCTTGAATGTTTTCTATGTATTTAAGCATTTATATCTATTATATGTGTCGTCTTCTAGTACCTGTAACAAAAGCCTTATTGATCTTACGATTGGGTTAGTTCGATTTGTGTATGATTGTCCATATTTATTTATTATTTATTTATTTATATTAAATATATTGCTGTCTAGTACCCATATCTCAAGTTTTATTGATTTTACTACTGGTATAGTTCTTTCCATAGGTGAATACTGCATCAAATATAGGATTATCTACTACAACAACATATGCATGTTAGATAAATAGATAGGTTATTATATTAGACTTATTAGTTATTGCGCACGGTATTATGCATTTGTTTTCTAGTTACGTCTGGAGGAAAGTTGAACTCAATTTGCGTTACCAAGCTTCAGATAATCGCGTGTAAAAATAAGATTTAACAGGAAATCTACGTTGAAACAGCCAAGGAGAATAAATGCCCTTTTATTTACACGGTAGATACTTGCGTACGTCCGAAGAACGGTGTAGCCTGCACTTTATCCAGTCCACAGATCAGATGTCTGGATAGATTACGCAAATGCACCAACTGCGCGGGTCAATAATCATGCAAAAATGTTTACAATCCATCCAATACACTCTTGAATTAAATAATTGATTGAGGCTGAATTAGACTAAACAGGTATAAGTGTTATTCCAAGAGTATCGTGTACTGGCTTTCACGCATTGACGCTTAAACTCAGATTAATATAATTCGTTCTTGTTAATTCTAAATTTGTGTGTAATTGATAACAGAATCGTAAAATAACAATTGGGTAATACGTCGTCCATGTTATTTGTTCAATGCTAAAATACCCCAGTGACATCAAATCGTTCACTTGCAAGTGAATATGCTCAGTGTTCTTACAAATTGTGGTAAAGTCAAGTGCTAAAATATATATCGATTTAATCCTCTCATAAGGTTTCGGTAGGTATATGTACCGAAACCTTAACCCGCTGACATAAAAGTGATGGGACATATTTATAGGTACCTAAGTTGTATGCACCCTCATTTGTTCACTTGACAGTACGCAATGTCTCATCATCATCATATCAGCCGAAAGACGTTCACTGCTGGACATATGCCTCTCCCAAAGAGTGCCAAAGTGACCGGTCCTGCGCCACCCGCATCCCGCGGACTTCCGCGACGCAATGTCTACTTGAATATTATGTCTGTGATCCAGCCCACTTGCAGTAAACTTACAGCGTTCAGTGTAAAACTAGACTTTTTGCCTCGAAGTTGGTACACTGCATTATTCAAAAGTTGCCTGGACAACTCCGTGATTTAATATCGTAACTAGTCCGGGTTCTTGGGAGTTATTTTTGCGTTTTTTCAGAAACTATTCTGATATAGTGTTTGTTTGTTCGAGTGGAAGCGTTGGACGCAAGTTCGGAATTGTTAAATTGCATTAAAAGTTGAAACTTAGACTCTGGCGCGCTCGTGCATGATTTCTTAATGGCATTTAAAATGACCCATGTGCAGTAAAGATGCATATTTGCAAACTTTCGCACGACACTATTGTGAATATTTTAGGTGAATTTACTGAGTGGGTTTAGTTTGTTTAATATTAAAAAGCTATATACGTCACCGGCATCAATATATGATGGAACAAAGGCCGCAAAAATATATGATGACTTGTTCCTAGAGCTGTAAGAGCGTGTCAGATATTTTTGCGGCCTTTGATTCATCATATATTGATGCCGGTGACTGTACAACGATTAAAATTGTATCTTTGCATCTCCGTTTTTAAGTGCAGTGTACTTTCGGGCTTGTGTTGAGTCAAATACGTTGAAATACAGTCGCAAAACGGGATTGTTACATTGCTACTAATTGCAATTTAATCGTAATCGCACTCTATATCGGCTGTAATGACAAAATGGTAGCGTTCTTGTTTATGAACTTCATACGTATTTTATTAGGTACGGAATAGTTTTGACCGTAGTCGTAGGTAATATGACATTTATCCTGAATTGGCACAAACTTTTATTCAACTTGCGGCTTCAATAAATAAGTATACCTATATGTTATAGTTTGGAAAGAATTGACCCAAACTAATATATATACAGCAACATTTACGACCGCTTTAGCCTAGTTGGTAGTGACGCTGCCTACGAAGCAAGAGGTCCTGGGTTCGAATCCTGGTAAGGGCATTTATTTGTGTGATGAGCACGAATATTTTGTTCCTGAGTCATGGATGTTTTCTATGTATTTAAGTATTTATTTATCTATATAAGTATGTTTATCTTCGTCTAGTACCCATAGTACAAGCTTTGCTTAGTTTGGGACTAGGTCGATTTGTGTAAGATTGTCCGCAAATATTTATTTATTTATTTATTTATAAGCAGGTTAAATTTAATCAAATTCAATCGAGTTGAACCTTTGTACAATGTTATGAGTCAATGACAATTTATTTATTTATTTACACAAACATTTAACACAGCATTACAGTTTGCACCAAGGCGCTGGAAAATTCAGTTTCAATAACAAAAGTAAGTACAATAAAAAGAAAGAATACCATACATATTAATAATAAATGGCTCTATCTCTATATCCATCGTCTCACCATACTTCAAGCATTCATGTTCATGACACACATCCGTCCATCTACTTGCAAATACGTCACAATCCGGTGCTAGCGACAGAAGCGCGTTTAGCATGGTGGGTGCTCGAAGATTGGGAGTGTTCCTATGGGAAACGGTGCGCGCGTCTGGGACAGCTAAGAGATCAGGACATCGCGGCCTTAGGAGATTCTTAGGCACAAAAGGTACCAAGTCCGGGCAGTCACTGTTTCCCTCAACGTTTTGCACACAGTGGTCAGAAGTTTGTAGTACAATGCAATATAATGGTCCGATAAACCTGGTCTGATGATGGAGACAAAAGTTAGCCATTGGAACTCCTCCATTCCACAAGATTACCCCATCGTGTTTGGCATCAATGGAACGAACGAGCAATTGATGGTTTTGCAAAAAAAATGAGTAGACAACAAATGATAGTTATCATCATCATCATCATCATATCAGCCGAAAGACGTCCACTGCTGGACATAGGCATCCCCCAAAGAGTGCCACAATGGCTGGTCTTGTGCCACCCTCATCCAGCTGATCTGATGATGGAGACTGAAGGTGGTGAGGAAACTACGTAGCCCCGTTGAGCTTGGGCTAGTTAAACTCGTCTCAATTAGTAGTTGATGACGGCATACAGAAAAGTACAGTCGGCAATAAAAGCTTGTACCAAAAATGAAATTTATGACAGAAACTTATTTATACGAGTACTTACACGACGGCAATAGGGTCGTCAGCCATCGGCGTCTCGACGAAGGAAACATGCTTGGTGCGGCGGCTCTTCGGACGGTACTCGAGCTTGTTGGCACAGCCCTTGTTCGCTTTGGTTCGCGCCTCAAAGATCACATGTGGGTGCTTCTGCTGGAACAAAGCGAAACATAAAGTTAACGAGTGGAAATGAACTTTATTTAGCATTAGCGTTGCGCCAAAACTGCAAAAGTTTAAGCTCATTAATTTTAAAATCCCCGAAACTATAAAACTGCTCGAGGATAAATCGTAATTGAATTTCTAAACTATTGAACACCTAGTCGACAATGAAGCTGCGTCGCTGAGAAAGAAAGTTCCAATTGCTAATTAGTGCATGAGTCTTTTTGTATTTCAAACTATAATGTATTTCACGCGTTCGCTTTCACGTGTGCCAAGCTAACATTTAAAAACCGGCCAAGTGCGAGTCGGAATCGCGCACGAAGGGTTCCGTACCATTATCTATAAACACGGCAAAAAATTCACGTTTCTTGTATGGGAGCCCCCTGTAGCCTAGTTGGTAGTGACCCTGCCTACGAAGCCGGGGTCCCGGGTTCGAATCCCGGTAAGGGCATTCATTTGTGTGATGAGCACAAATATTTGTTCCTGAGTCATGGATGTTTTCTATGTATTTAAGTTTTAATTTATCTATACATATAAGTATGTTTATCGTCGTCTAGTACCCAGAGTACAAGCTTTGCTTAGTTTGGGACTAGGTCGATTTGTGTAAGATTGTAAAAGAAAAAAAATATTTATTCTGTTTTTTTAGTATTTTTTGTTATAGCGGCAACAGAAATACATCATCTGTGAAAATTTCAACTGTCTAACTATCACTGTTGATGAGATACAGCCTGGTGACAGACGGACAGACATACATACGGACAGACAGACAGACAGACAGAGAGTCAGACAGACAGACAGACAGACGGACAGCGGAGTCTTAGTAATAGGGTCCCGTTTTTCTCTTTGAGTACGGAACCCTAAAAACGATCGTGCGGAAAACTTTGTTACCTCGGTCATTCTCTAGATTTGTGCCTGCGTTTAATTGCCACGACTTTATAGTTATATATAAATAAAATGTTCGTTATAGGTCGTGGCAATTAGACACAACCGCAGTAAAAAAAAATGCGTATGGCCGGCACTGAGAAAGAAAGTTCCAAATTCATTGCTACTTAGTAGGTACCTTGATGAGCTTTCTAAATGTACTAGTATGTGTGTATGTGTATGAGTAAGAAGAGAGGGGGTTCTATTAAATACTTACATTTTGCAATTTAATCCGGTATCAAGAGATTCACACGCGCGCTTTCGCATCAAGCTAGCGTGTCAGGGCGTGAGACGATATTGGTAGCAGATTAGAATGCGAAACTTGCAAAACGGTAGTCCAAAACGATCTGAGTCTTGCTGTGGTAGAGTAATAGCTCAATATGAGGTCTGGGATAATGAAACGGTAAAGACTCACGATTCTCTGAATTAAGTCGATTTAATCATGTCTTTGGCGTCGGAGTTTAAATATAATGCAAGGTACTTAATAAGTGCTGCTGTGCTTTGTGTGACTTTGATTACGTTCGTGGAAGTTTCCGAGATCAGTATTAGTAACTGAATATCTTTGAGGTAAAGTAACAAGTTTGTGACAAATTAAGTCGACGACTACCTTTTTCATACAAATGTCAGAAATAGCCCATGTGATTGTCTCAGATCGCAGGTATTTGACTTGATAAATAGGCAATCTTAAGCTTTCTTTAGTACCGCCCTTGGTGAGTAAAAATACTTTACGTTTCGACTCGTTTGGAAATTGCCAACTTTATGGCAAGGTGTGAAATTTTTTTTTATATTAATTTTTCTATGTTTTACATTAAAAACATTGTTATTATTGCAACGAAGCCTGCCAGAAGCGATCAATTAAATGCCGCCATGTAATTGATATTCAACACTAAAAGAGTAATTACTAGGTACTAAACATCATTATTGGACAAAGAGATAAAAGCCACATTACTGGTGTTAATCCGTGCGCATTACTTCCAGTCTGCGGCACACACAAATTGATGTATTTACTCACTTATTTACAAACGCATAAATAGGATGAGGTCACTACGTACTCTACGTATTATTGAAAGACACTTATACATATGAACTACAAAAGTTTTCTTGTTTTAATATAACCTTTTCTAGTTTAAATATAAGTAGATAAAGGCTCTACCGCTGCGCTTATCTTGAAGTTAGTAATTGACAACAGTAAAAAAAAAACACACTGTGGTTTTACTGTAATTTCTGGCTTCTAAAGTAGAAAACATTAAAGTGTTTTGTGGGCTTAAATCTGCCATTTTCGTACATAAAACACAAGCACTTCAAAAATGTTCACACATCGTCAACATGGAACATTCCCTTGCACTCCCCAAAAACGTGTTTTCTCGTCCCCCTTTACAATTCCTTTAAAGTTGAAAGGGTAACACAAACAGCCAATATGTTGGATTGGATACATTGATGGACTGAGCGGGACATGCTCGGGTTTAATGATGCAATAAAATACGACTTGGACGTGAGTTGGATGGGAATGGAGTCCCATTCATGATGTGCCGGAGGTGTGTTTGGGCCTCTTTTCGGACCAAGGTACCGGTATTTGTTATGTCACTTACATTGTCATTGTTATTCTGCCTCATGATGTTTCGGAGGTGTAGGGGCCGCTCGAACCAGGGACTTGTACCGATTGTTATGTTACATTTCATGTCTTTTATGTTGTCATTGTAGGTAATGTATCTAACAGAGGCAAGCATGTAGACAAGCATCGCTTTGAACATTTTCACAATCATTCTAGCGAACGCTCTAGTAAAGCTAAGTCAATAGGTACTAATCATTACTTGAATTGAAGTCTAGCGAGTACCGACAGTGACAGGCGTGCGGGAGGTTCTTGCGGAGAGGGACGGCGGCAGAACCTTAACCAGTGTTACCATTTGTGGGAGAATTCTGCCATTTTGGCAGATTTCGCTCATATTTTTTGTCTCTGGCAGACACACGAGAATATGACATATCAAGATATAATAACAGCGTGGGATTAATTGTAACAGATTTTTATTTTTTATTTGGATTTGAATATGACATTTGAGTTAAAATTTAAGTATTCATTTGGTTGTATTTCGTTATGACATTCGTTTTTTTTTCCAGACACATTCTAGACTAGTATTTTATATAATTTCTTATTGTGAAATTATTAGTATTAATTATTTTGGCACCTATACTGTACATATCAATTCAAAATATTTGACGCATAACAATTGAATTAATAAATAGCTCTAAAAATTGTTTAAAACACATTGACGATTTTTTTTTTCATTTTCCCATACGTATAACTCCAACTCCACTCTGTCTGTATGCATGGACGCCGGATATGCATGGACGCCGGCATTGACGATTCGAAAGTGCTTGTTACTAGGCCTACCTGAATAAAGAATATTTCGAGTTTGAGTTTTGAGTTTAATCTGCCAAAATCTGCCGCTTGTGTATGTGTACATACCGGTAGATTTTGGCAGATTCGAAAGATTCCAAGATAAATTACAGTAATCTGAATTTTCAATGAAGTCATCGTTAAATTTACCGTACAGAAAATTATATTAGCATATTAAAATTGTGTTTTTTTTTATGTTGATTAAATAAATTTCGTTCAAAATATTAGGTTATTGTTTTTTTTCCGTTTCTAGGTATCAGGGCATATTTTTTTTAAAGTAAAGTGTGGTGGGGCAGATTTTGGCAGATTTCAGACCACATTCGCCACTTTTGAGGTGGTCACACTGACCATAACAAAATTGCTCAGCGCGGCAATATTCTCGAAGCAAACTGCGAGCATTATTCTAGCGAAACGGCAGTAGGCGTTTCGCTAGAATAATGCTCGCTAAAACGCTCGTGTTTATTTTGAGAGCTTTAACCTGTAATGTTACATTCGCTAGAATGCTGAAGTGTATAAGCACCTTGATTGGATTAGTATAAGCAAGTTCTGGAAACCTGGATGGGGCGAATCGAATGACACAAAATCAAATATTTATTCTGCAAATAGGCCACCAAAGCACTTTTACATGTCAAACGGTGATGTACATTTTTTTATTGTAAATCATCGTTCGACGTGTACATAAAAGTGCTCTCGTCTTACAACAAAAATCATTTCAAAGGAGATAACAAAACTAAATGTCACAAAATTTTGACGACCGGTTAGCCTAGTGGGTAGTGACGCTGCCTACGAAGCTGAAGGTCCTGGGTTCGAATATTTGTGTGATAAGCTTAAATATTTGTTTCTGCGTCTTGGATGTTTTCTATGTGTATTTATATCTATTAAATATAGCCTCATAACTACTCATAAGCTAGTTCGATTTCTATAAGAATTTCCCCCCTTATATTTATGTATTTATTTACTAAACGACAATAAAATTGCAAGAAAATATCCAATACATTCGATAAAATGTCTCTATCAGACAAAATTTACAAGAAGATTATGAAATTAATTGAATATCCCAGAGATATGTCTCAAATCTTATGTATAGGTATAATATGTGCTTTATATTTCGTGCATTTTATAACCATGCTTGATCCCAACTACACATAAATTAAATACGGAGCACGACGAAAATTTGAAAAAAAAATAAGAATTTTATGTGTGAAAATACCAACTGGTATTTCGATAGCTTTTCATTCCATCGAAGCTGAAAATCTAATGTGTGCATGCCTTCGAAAATAACTGAGGACACTTTTTAAACTTTTTCTGACCAGCATCGTTCGGATCTCATTCCGTGTCCAGGCCGAAGGGGTTTTTTCTAAAAAACCCGCCGCGGTGGCAGCCCTGCGCAACATGCCCGTTCGTAATAAAAAATGGCGTCAATTTAGAGGGCAAACGCGGCAAATTGGATATTTCTCACCGCTGCACCGTACGGGTCGTGTTTTTTTTGTTTTTTGTATTCTGAAAACAGGCGGTTTTGAAGAAGTTTTCTCTTTTTCGTATCGATATTGATAGTCATAGTAATTTAAAGTGCCTACAATCTAAAAACAAGACGTGTGTTTAGAAAGTTTTAGACTCGTGTTCGTGATAATTCGTATTTCTATTGCCGATGATTTAGATGTATATTTATTTATTACACAATACAGACTTCATTATAAACTAACGAAATATTTTTCTCTCACTCTTTGGACTCGTAAGAAAATAGTAATACATAAATAAATAATGATAAATTTAATTATGGCAGTATAAAATACATATTATCTTTCAAACAGTGGAAAAGCATACATCCATATTAAAATTATATTATAAAACAAATTCGCTTCCCGCTGTCTGTCTGTCCCTATGTATGCTTAGATCTTTAAAACTACGAAACGGATTTTGAAGCGGTTTTTTTTAAATAGATAGAGTGATTCAAGAGGACGGTTTATATTTATGTGTTATACAATACATGCATATATTATACATATAAACCCATGCGAAGCCGGGGCGGGTCGCTAGTTAAAGTTATAAACGCCTCTATGCAATTATATATACGTAATATGTAAAAACCTGACATGTAACTTGGCGTTATTAATAAAGTATTTGTATTAGTATTTAACGCCCTCCGTAGCCCAGTTGGTAGTGAGTCTGCCTACGAAGCTGGAGGTCCCGGGTTCGAATCCCGGTCAGGGCATTTATTTGTGTGTTTATCACGAATATTTGTTCCTGAGTTATGGATGTTATATATGTATATAAGTATCTATATGTATTTATCTATTATATATATCGTCGCCTAGTACCCACAACACAAGCCTTATTGAGCTTACCGTGGTTCTAGGTTGATTTGTGTAAGATTGTCCCGTAATATTTATTTATTTTATTTATCTATAAACGGAAAATAATCTGATTTTGTCTGCCTGCTTTATTGTTAGCTTTTCAGTGTTGCTGCTAGACATACGAAAAAGAAAACTAATCTTAAATATCAACTCCTAAGGAAATGTAAAATCTGTGGAAATTTGTATGATAATTCGATTAACGAATTCTACAGAGGTGGAGCCGCGATTACAGCTAGTATGTAACACCACTAAGCTAACTCGGGTTAGTAAAATAGAGTAGCTATATGAAAAGTCGTAAATCATAAACTACTTGTACTAAAATATGACCATATACTCAGCGGACCAGTAGCAAGTAGTGTCGTGAATGGTCATGCATGATTCACGATACTATATTTATATTTATAATGATGTTAATAATTATGTCTCAAATAGCCGACTTATTTCATGTAGCAACACCTACAAGAAATCATGTTTATAAAATGTTGACGGGTGGGCGGGTAGTCAGAGTTCCTCACGGTTATATTGCAAACGAACAGAGAAGAAGAAGTGCAGATTTGTAGTGTTAGATTTGGAGGAAAACCAGGGTGAGGTCTTTCCATAATCACTGTCTATGCGTCCTATGATATTGTAACGATTTCGTATCATTTACACGTGTGTTCATGTGCTTACACAGATCGGACGATAATTCTTTATGATGTGATGTACTTATGTGCGCCCACAGGTCTCATTTTCTTTGGGAGGCGTGAAGGTATATTGTGTATATCATTAAGGTTTTCCTACAGGTCACGTTCATGCGATAACACAGTTCTTAGTTGTGAAGTGCTTTAGTGTGAGAGAATTAGTAACAAGTGTAACAACAGTGTCTCAGGTTCGGTAGTCTCATCCTCAGGCCATATCAGCACCAATCAAGGGTGCACCCGGATAATTATAACTGGAACAATAGCGTGTGAATTAGGACAGTATCAGTTGTGTGGTAAGGGATGTCTATAAGGGGAGGTTGGACATTCTCGGGGACGAAAGTCCCCACACCTCATATTATGGAGCTGGTTCACACGAGGCGGCAGCCCATATGTCAGATATATCATATAAAGGATTCGCCAAGTTGTTAGAGTATGTTTATACATGCATATATGCTTATACAGATATCTAAGCTAGAGTGCTATAGGTACTTATTCGCGGCCATGAGAGTGACCAAAATTGGCTTCGCGACGTATCTCAATAACTTATTCAATTTATATATTCAGTTTTTGATTATATTTTGCCAAAACACTCGCACGCGCTCGCGCGTTTTGCCAAATTGAAACAAAAACTTTAAAGTACCTACCAGCAACGTGTTTGTCAATGTCACACTACTGTAGTTGCATATGTCCATAAACTACAACATAAAAAAATATGACCACTGTCCACCAACACTTTGCAGTCTAAAAACAGTTGTAAAACGCATAAAAGTCCAAATAACAATTGAAAAGCACCATAAAAGTTTCCGCTCCGTAAAATCGAAACAAAACCACATCGCATTAATATCTCTAAGGCGTGAAGCGTAATCGATGGTCACTCTACTGAGGGTCACTTTGAGGCATACATTTTACATTTCAATTCAATTATACGCTCTCTCTTCCGTATGCAAGTTAGCTATCATGTGTAAAGAACGCGTGCAGCAGATTTAAATCAAATCAGTATGCTAGACGTATGTATTACATTGACCCTCTGGAAGCAAACTGGGACTTTTACTCGGTAGTTGTATTCGAGTTGAAGAAGTTTAGCCTTGCTTTCAGCAGCTTGGTTTGTGTGCAGTGTTTCAGACGGTGTGGTCACCGTACTGAATGGATGTTAAGTCGGCTTTCAAATTAACTTCATGTGGAAGTTTTAATAAATATATAGCTGCATCTGCTGTACCTACCTATATTGTGCATTTTATTACGTGCTTATATTCACGCCTAATATACCAATGGGGTAGGCAGAGGCATACCTACTTCCGCATGCCCTAACGAACCTTAAAAAAATGTAGCGTATTTTTTTTAGAACATGCGAGTAGATAAGATTTACAGTCAAATAGAAATAAAAAAACTACATAACTAGAATTAAAAATAGAAATCCCGACTTTTGATTAAATAATCGTACAATAAAACTCATCCGTTTAGGACCCACTATGCCACAGAAAGACGCACAGATTTACATGTTAAACTTAAGGCATGATCACACCGCTGTTCAAAATACGCTGACATACCGTAAAGGCAGTGACTCATGGACACAGAACCTCAAATAACGCCGCAGCTTCGGCTTGAGCTTTGTTGGAAGTTCAGGAGAGAATTATTTGAGATTATTTAAGTTGGCTGAATTTTATCAAAGTAATCCATTCAAAAAGCTACTCAACCGTCCATGGTAGAAGATTGCAATACCAATGACAGTTTTATAAAAAAAGTCGGCCACATTCAATAATCTCAACTATAATCTACAAGATCGCTTGCCCTAACGTCGAAGCCAAACTTATATAACAATTCCTTCATCCTGTATTATAATTATAAGTATCTACAACTATAGCTTCATTAAGGCGCAGCACTTGGCCTTGTCTGCTTTCGACAGCCAATCTCAACACTGACGCCAAAATGGCAGCTTGATTGCCTATTAAAATCAAAGTGACGCTTTGAGCCGCAACAAGATGCCTCATTTCGACATATTTTATTCACGGCATGTTATATGGCGACTGTAAAGCCCGCTCCACACTACGGGCCATTATAGCCCATCATACAGGACGCAACTATGCGTTAAAGGGAGTAAGACATATTTACGTCTCGTTCTACCGCATATCCGCGTCCTGTATGATGGGCAATGATGACCCATACTGTGGAGATGGCTTCACGCCAAGTTGGTGGGGCATTGTTATCTGTCAAATGTTACATTCACTACAAGTAAATGTAGGACATCGGTTACACGCTAATTCTAGCTTCAGTTTAGTCCATCATTCTGATCAGACTGACGAGAGAATTATCGTGTAACCCTTGTGAAAGACAGATAACTGACAGGAGACTGACCATCAGTCCGTCAGTCCGAGGGTTACACGACAATTCTCTCGTCAGTCTGACCAGAATGATGGACTGAACTGAAACCATCGTGTAACCGATTTCTTAAACGGGATATTTCCGGGCTTTACAGCAACTTTAAAGCAATGTAGTTCGTGATATCCCAGTATGGAAATTAGACCTTGCATCTGAATTTCTACTTAAACAGTGCTCAAACTTGATGTGCTGGCTGGAGATATTGTCCCTGTGTTTATATTCTATAATCGCAGCCGTGCGTGAATTATGTAGGATTATTTGGATAACACACTAATCAAACCTGCATAGTTACAGACGCACGAACAGTCAAATGCACAAATATGTATCGCCTTAAACGTCTCATAAATATGTACCGAAACCTTAATCCGCTAACACAAGAGCGATGGGACATATTTATGAGTAAGTTGTATGCATCCATATTTTTACACTTGACTTTACACATACCGCCGTGCGCAATGAGTTGAAATATCTATACTAAAAGTAAAGTCGGCTTGATAAATCTTTACTTTTATCTCGTCTCGCTAGCCTTATTACATGAAAACACCCTGCAACGGCTGCAACCTTGCAGCACTATTATTTATGCGACCCATTCAACCGACGGGAATGATTCATATTTTTAATACAATGCGGGTTTAGTTTCATTGGCTTCCTAACGGCACAGCGGCTAGCCATCCGTGGACCGTAAACGTATATGAATTTACTTTTATACTCGCTAACCCTGGCATGAATGCTGCACCTACGACGATTTATGAAGAAATATTATTCCCTTAATATTGTATTTCGTATAAAACGCCTCTGGTGGATGGCAACAATGAAACATTTGCAGATTATGCAACCCTTATTGCTAGTGCTGAAGGTAGGTTTTGGTTTGATTCGGGCGCGTTGGGGGCGTGTGAAATACGTAGGATTTTCTGAGGCATTTGAAATTTGTGAGTTTCCCCGTCGCCCGGAACGTTTAAGATTTATTTCGATGCTTATTGCTGTGCTGATTGAAGAGTTATATAAAGTGTGTTGAGTGGACATTGCAGCGTTTTTCTCGTTATATTTGAATACGTTCGAAATTACGGGGCACGAATTTTGTCGAGAGTTTTCCGGTCGGATATTTAGGGCATTTTATTTTGTCGTAAACATCATCTAACTTTTATGATGAGATTGTTCAAACCATGAGATTACATTAAAAGTTACAAATTAATTTATTATGACATGTTCCTAATGGGGCCTGTTTCATTCAAAACTGTTGTATCTTATTTTTTATTGAGTAAATAAACAGTCTTTATTTCGAATTTAAACTTTAGTGAGACATGTTGAAATAAACGTCACTAAGGGCTACATGTAAAATAAATAAATACTAGGGGCAATCTTACACGAACCTCTTCTTACCTTTTTCTTTTCGAACTCTCTGGGAGTTCTTCTTCAGGATGAGTGTTTTCGCGGAAATGTCGCTTGAAACACATGGCGCCCATAGTGACATTTAATACGTGAGTTTAACCGTTTAATTATTGGTATTATTTCAGTCCATACTTCAATCTGTGTCGCGCGCCGTTTTAGACCGAGCGCGCCCAACATAAACCAGGCTGGTGGGGGTAGCAAAACTTGTGCTAAGTAAAAAACGACTCAAAGACTTCTTTTCACTCGTACTATGTAAGTTAGAAAAGAAATCAAGATTTTCTCGTCTCGCTTTGCGTATAATGAGAATGAGAATAGATTTATTGAGTGTGTACTACATCTTTGAGTTCCCGCAGGATTGTGTCAGCTAACTTGTGTCTAAAAAATATCTGTGTAAGCTGAAGGTATTGAGTCACGTTAAGTCCCCATCTGTTATAATAGTCAACAATAGTTATGGTAGCGTGGTCAGGGATTGTAGCTTTGTTAAGGATGCATAAATCATCCGCATATTGAGATAGCTTCAGCCCTCGTATTCTGTCGTGACTATCCCATATATCATAGACGTACAAATTAAAAATTAAATTAAAAATTACCGGGCCAAGAATTGATCCCTGAGGTACTCCGTGCGGCATATTCTTTTCTTCTCCATTCGTAGACCGAAAGCTTCGCGTAGCGGCGTCAGTTTTGCTAAACCCGCTGCTGTCTACGTTGAGTTGAGCTTGAACCCATCTCTCATTTCATCTCATGCTCTCGTAATGTTTAGAGCGAGATAAACTCACAGTTTGCAATGTTTATCAAAAGTGGTATATCTGTATCCCGCAAGAGTTAACTTGGGACTCGAGCGCGTACTAACGTCATACGAACGAGGCCTCAAGTTAACTGTTGCGGGTTATATTTTAGCAAATCAGTAGATACTATTGTGACTTGTCAATGATCTCACCAATCAAAATCAAAATCAATTCAAAATCAATTATTTATTCTGCAAATAGGCCACAAGGGCACTTTTACATGTCAAATGGTATTCTACAATATAATATTAATAATCTTACACAATAATCATTTTAAAATTGCAGATTTTAACCAATTAGTACCTAAATGGTTAACAAACTAAATGTCACTAAATGAAAACTAAAAAAATCCAAAATTGTAAAATATTATCAAATACATTCGATATAAGGTCTGTATCAGAATTAACAATAAGTTTATGATATTAATGTAGTACCCCAGAGATGTATAATGTCTCTGAGCATCCAAATACAATTAATAATTATTCTAATGTTCTTATAGAGATGTATACTGTCTCTAAGCGTTAAAACAGAAAAAAAGGATCATTAATGTAATATTGTCAGATATGTACAGGGTCAATAACAATAAAACGTGTCAAGAACAGAATGATGTCTCTCGTCAAAATAATGATAATAACGCTAGTATTTAGGTAGTTAATATGCCCTTGCAAGCATGAACAGACCGGACTCCACAAACAGCACCCGATCACGAGTATGACGCATATCTCAGCCATCGCCTCCCTCAATGTTGCCATTGTCACTCCTGGGAATGGTTACATTTCCAACAGCACATCTACTAAGGTTTTGCCACAATTGAAATGCAAAATGAGACACCGAACTCGTAACAACGTAACTTTCCGTGAGTCCAGTCAACACGTGCCGGGAACAATACCTCCAGGCAGTGCAAGTTTGAGCGCTCCACCACGAATTCAGTACACGTCTAATTATCATACTAGTTGGTGACCTGTGCTACATAGCCACTATTGTACTAATTAACAATATGCATTGTTTTAAAATGTATTTGAAATGAGCGGGATTTAAATCTGTAAGCCCGTAACTTCCGCATTCCTTAAGTCACCCCGTAACGTTATGAGTTCGGAATGTAGTAAGTACCACTGCATAACAGATAAAACATTTATTTTTGCTCCACCTCCCTTAAACTTATGTTCACATAAAGGACAAAAGATTGGCGCTTTAATCCTTTTAATTCGCAACGTCCACCCGGTTTAATACAATCGTAGACTGCCTTTTTGTATTTTTTTCTGACTTCAGCGTCACCGAGACTTGAACTACGGACCTTCGCTGTTTTTAATGAATTGAAGGGCTATCTAACTTGAACATAATCCCCGTTATTTATGAACATAAACATAACAAACATCTACTAAGTAATTTAAATGTATTTTACCCTTTCTCGCTAGCAAAAATGTTAATGTGAGCGTAGCAATCATATTTTAACGGCATTTTAGGCTATGAATAAGGGTAAAAATCTATATACTTGACTGGGAAACACCTGTGTCAGGCTTTCTAGCTTCAAATGGTAGTCTACAAAGTTACGTACTGAAAATGACTGCTTAACAATACCACTCCACTTAAAGTTTTGATTACAGAGTTTCTATTTAAAGTCCACCGTTTAAGGTTCTTGGCCGTGGTGGTACCGCATCGCTCTTGTCCAATATATCTAGACACATAGCTTCGAGACAACTGCACGCGACTAAAGGTCAGCCTTACGCTGGTTTTCCTCAAGCGAGTTGTCCTTGTCGATAAGTTGAGTACTGTGCCGGACAGAGTCCGCGCAACTTCGGACGCTCTGCAAGCTTATGTGCAGCGGGACATAGTCTGATTACCATAACCACTTCACGATCTACTTACTAGCTATTACATTCTAGGTATACTACACGCATTAGGTATATTCTCTGTTTCCTGGAGAAGTATGCAGTTACAACGTATCTTCTATTTAATAAATAATATACTAGAAGCAGAGGTAGACAGTATTGTAGATGGGAAGATGAAATAAAAATAACAGCGGGACCTTTTTGGAGAAGAGTCACTATGGACAGAGCTCAGTGGAGAGAGTTGGAGGAGGCCTTTGCCAAGAGGCAAACTGAGATAAGAGACATTTTATAAGTTAATAGACATTAGTAAAGTGAAGTGAATAACACATTTACGAAATAGTGATTAGTACTACTGATTAGTTTTAAGTGTTCATTAGAGTAAAATCGCAAATAAGAAAATTGTATTGCTCCGGATACGTAATAGTTGTTATTCTATGTATATGTACTCTTCTTAGTAATAAAGGCTATTTTATTTATTTTATTTTATACAGGGTGTGGCCTGTAATCGGAGCGAAAAATTAAACCGTAGATTATTAGGCTTGTGAAAAATTATTTCAACGTGGTTTTATTTGAAAAAAATAATATTTTTTTTCTTCAAAATATATTTACTTGTATCGTTTTACTCTTCTGGAGTACTATCAGTAACATTTAATAAAAAAAAAAAAAACAAAAAATAATTAAATAAAAATTAAAAAATCACAAAAATACCTTTTGAAAACAAAAATGCAAAAAATATTCTGACTCATTACATGATGTTATCTCTAAATCTGCATTGACTGCTGTGCTATTATGTCGTGGTGCCGAGATACATTACTTGGAGATCATAACTTTATATCAAAATTTCTCCAAATCCAAAAAAAAAATAATAATGGGACACAAGGGGGTACTGCAAATGCTCTAAGGAAGCGTCCTTTTGAATATTTGTTCCTATTACAGGCCACACCCTGTATACAGCGGATTTCTATTTGATACGACAGTGACAGTACACATCACTCACTTTATTCACTTTCAAAACATTGTGATTGCGTGATCGTTCGAGTATGTACTTACTTCTAACTTCTGTGAAGTCGTTCCTTCACTCCCAATTTCACGAACTTGATAATTGTCATCTGACAATGACAGTCTGCTCTACATTTCTGGATCAGTATAATAATAACAGTATCCAACGACATCTGTAGGTACTTGTTCACCCAGAAAATGTGCTTTGGATTGTTATTGCCAGGTACGATTTTTCAATTGGCTTCGTTGGTTGGCTGTGGCATATTGACTGCACGTCTTGCTTCCACAGGCTTCTAGTAGTAGTCATATAATAATAATATAGCCTCTTTATTCCCTAATAAATACAATTTACAATTACATATAATTTCATTTTATGCATGCATTATTATTTCACATATTATTTATTTTATTTTATTTTATTTCACATTTACATTATTTAATTATTTATAGTTAAGTAAGCAAACATTAAATTATTTTTATTTATTATTTACTAAGGACCTCTCTACGAGTGAAGGCCTCCTCCATATCCTTCCATGTGTCTCTATCTTTTGCCTTTGTTAGCCAATCCTTTCCAGCTGCTCTATCTAGCTCGTCTGTCCACCTTCCTTTTGGTCTTCCCCTACTTCGTTTTCCAACTGGTCCTTTCCACGTGGTTACTTTAGTTGTCCATTTTTCTTTGCTCATACGTGCCACATGGCCCGCCCATTTCCATTTAAGTTTTTTACAGTGTTGTACCGCGTCTATTACATTAGTTGTATTTCTTATATCGGTATTACGTTTCCGGTCACTCCGTTTTATTTTTAAAATACTCCGTTCCATGGCTCTTTGACATGTTTGTATTTTAAAGTAAAAGTAGTAGTCATACGCACCACATTATATAACTTTCTGAACTTCCCCTCAACCTAATTGTGGTCCAACTCGTCGAAGACCTATCATGTCTTCTTTTGTTTTCAGCGTTCCCTGTCCTGTTAGGCCGTTTCTGAATCTTGCCATGACCTGGATTATTTTCTCGTTTTGAGCTTGAAAACCGCATCTCCGTACGAGTTTCATAACAACACGTGCCAGTTTGTGCCGTACACGTTTTTGCTTCAGTCCGCTAAACTGCAGTTAAGCTTTTCATAATTGTTACCAAATTAAAGAGCATTAGATTTCAAACTTGGCCACACTTATTAGCATACCCAGTCGGCCGTTCGTGCCCTCCTAAATTACAGAGTCACGAAAATACGAAATTACAGCATTTGGTGTGGAATGCTGGACAATGCGATACATTCAAATATCAATCTTATGCTAAGAACTTCAGGGTACACATTTGGATGGGTTTGGAAGATAGGGCGGTATCGACATGTTAATTTGGGATTTCAAATTATTGTTGTGCGCAAGTGTAACACTTGGCTTGCGCGTTAAAAAGGTAGTTAGAAGAGTAATAGAAACAAGAACATATATTATTTTACAGCAATACCGACCTGATAGTGATGTCAAATATTTGTAAGAAGGAGATAAAGGCAATTACATTATACAACCTCTAGTTTATTAAAGGAAAACTAATTCGTAAGTTACCTTTAAGAGGTGTTCAAAAACGTAAAGTAGGTACAGTCGGCCTCATAAGTTGCTGAACACCTAAGTACCTTGTCGTTTTCACTCGTTTGACAACTTCATATGGCAGTTTATCATGACATTTAATGCGACACGGTACAAAGGTGTTAAGCCTCTCGTGAGGCTGACTTTGGTAAAGTTTTTGTGTGCGTAACATCCTAAACTGTTTTAGAATGAATGCCATAAACCTAAAGACGAGTACTTAATAATCGTTCCATTTTCAAGTACCAGGCCAAAATAATAAAATATGTATAAGTAGCTCAAAATTTGGGACGCTGAGCTTTTATAACTAAAACTAGGACCTCGGTTTATGCCAGTACGTTCCGGTTAGCCTCGATTGTAGTCAACTTTTTTAATTATATAGCTATTTATATCATCAAACCAGCCGGCGAGTACGGATGGCGGCCCATCGTAAAATCCGGCAGATCACGAAATTCCTAGGCATATCGTGAAACGCCGCCATTTCATGACATCCGCCACATCGTTCAAAACTTAACGTTTAACGATTTGTCTAATGACGTTTAGGCAGATCATGAAATTCCTAGGCATATCATGAGAGGCCGCCATTTCATGATCTGGCTAAGTAGCACCCACCAGTGACGTTTAGGCAGATCATGAAATTCCTAGGCATATCATGAAACGCCGCCATATCGTTCAATACTCGCCGTTATACGCAACTACGGGTTTGCAAACAAGTTTTTCCACTCTTTTATTAAGAAAATAACCTCGTAGAAGCTCCCGCTTTCGTCTTCTAACCTATCTGCGATCCGAGTCGGGTTTGCCACTAGGTCCCTGTTGTGAAAAACTTTTACTTCATACACTTTATGCCTAGGAATTTCGTGATCTGCCGGATTTTTACGATGTGCTTAGGAATATCGACGATTGTGTTGCTCTAATCGATCTGCCGTATTTTTATCAGGCACATCATGATATGCCTAGTCAACCTTAAGCCAATCATGAAATGAGGGCGTTTCACGATATGCCTAGGAATTTCGTGATCTGCTGGATTTTACGATCGGCCGCCGACATCGACAACGATAAGTGATAAAATGGTAACCATGCTACGCTCGCTGGGTAGAGATTATATAAATTAAATCATTTGTACATTTAAAATCACACAAAACACAGCCAGTTAATACATAATTCATCCACGTAACGTACGAAAGCAGAGTTAAAGTAAGCGAATTCAATAAAAATTTAAACCAACCATACATAACGGTCGGTTCTCCGAACGGTCCTAACAAATCGACTGCAGTTTCTTTAAAGTGCTGCAATTTATGTACTTCCAATAGGGTGGCAAAAACTGTGGAAGACAATATTGCAGTGGCTTGACAGAGAGCCACTGAGAGAGTTAATATGTAAGTGCTAATAGAAAATGACATTAATGTAGGTACTTAAATATATATACACATGACATGTTATGAAGAGTTTTTTTATTAAAATAACGTAAATTTAACGTCATCATCATCATCATCATCATAAATTTAAGAGTTAGACTCTTGTCGGTGTGGCTCCCTCCATCTGACTACCTAGGGCCGCCTCCTTGACCTGTTTATACGACGTGACTGCTACTTTTTCTTTTATTTACAGTTTTCGCAATTTTTCCTTTATCTGTGCTATAAGACGTTGCTTCGTACCAAATTTCAAGATTCTGAGTTCACGGGAAGTACCCTGTAGGTTTTGATTCCCTTGCGAGTTTCGAAAATTTGCGGCATAAACGGCTGTACCTTTTGATTGCGTTGGCTTAGAAGTTTGATTTATTCACAGGTCTAAGGATTCAGCTTGATACCTTCACGCATTCTTGAGAAAAAGGGTCTTGACAGACGGACGGACAGACAACAAAATGATCCTATAAGGGTTCCGCTTTTTCCTTTCGAGGTGCATCATCATCACAGGCCTTTGCGTTTATTCCAGACGATTTAAACATTGCCCTGGAGCTTTCTTGGTGCCATCGTTTTTGGTGATTGTAGAGGCCAATACGCGACCGGCATGATCTTTCACATTTCTGGCAGACGAAATTCATGCCAGGGGCTCTAGTTTCAGCTTGTTGTCTACGCAACCCTCTATTGGCCTTCTATTGGGCGGAACCCTAAAAACTATATTATTAACGAACCTGCTTACAAAATTGCACGATAATTGGTTGATAAATGCGACCTGTAGAAGACAACAGACGGGCAGCTGGACATACACGGGACACCAGACATACGAACGATTTTCGGCCCAAGCCGAAGCCATAGAACTTCTTTCGCTTCGCTCCCTCGATCGATGATATAAACAAATCAGTGCTGCAGTGGTATAAACAAGTTTTAAACTGCAACGTCGACGTCGAAGACAATATGTATACAATATATCCATTATTACGGCGGGGTAAGGTGGAAACTGTAAATATATTTTGACGTCGACTATATTATTCACATAAACACATTGGCCGGAAGCACGAACAAAGCCATAACACAAGCAAGGCTTTGTAAAATACGTGTGAAGATAAAAATAATGTTAGATTTTGCCACCCCTGTGATATAGCTGCTCAAAAAATATGTGAAATTGAGACTCAAGTACAATCTTTTTTCGGTTTACTGCAGCGATAAGCACGTTGCTCAACGAATCGAATATACGTAAGTGTTTTGGTGAAATCCCAAAACTATATATATTTAATGTTTTTTTTTGTAACCCATTTGAAAGCTATGATAATTTAAGGTAACTATTTAGTATTAGTTTATTTGACATTTAAAAATGCCCTTGTGCATTGTGTACATTTTTGATTTTTGATTATCTGTATTACGAGTAAAAGCTCATTATGTCGTGAATTTACGGATTTCTTAGCCGTTCGCAGAAAAGGTAATTTAATGGGTACTTTAACTAATGTAACTCATTGTACTGTTGCATTCTGTGTAAAAATAGTAATACGCAACAGCTAAAATTGGCAGAATATCTAAGTAGTTACTGAGTTTTTATTATATTCTTGGCAGTGCGGGTTAAAAATCAACAGCTGTAAAGATTTATTCGCTAGCTTTAGAGGCAGATTTTCCAAATATTTTCAACTTTAATATTCCGAATTTTTGCTCACTTTCTTGATTTATCTCTGACGTCGAGAGATAGTAGATGTAATTTAGGTAGCACTAGTCTAAGGTGCACCTGCGGCTTATTTACGAGTGGAGTGCCAGTGAATGCATTCTGTCCCAATGTTAACCTTATATGTTAGAATCAGTGAAACAAATGACAAGTTACCTAAATAAATGCTACTCTAACAGTAATTTTGCTATATTTTAGCAGTTAGCAAGGGGCTACGAAAGTAGGAATTATAAGACGTATGAAAATTGGTTTTTTCGTTTTCCTTAACCATTATACACAAGTAGCTCTATAAGCTGTACATAGACCTCGCGAGCTTGTATTGACCAACATGCACACAAAATTTCATGAGAATAGGTTGGGAAATGCGATCTGTAGAGGAGAACAGAAATCATTTTTGCCCAAGCTGACGGAGAACTTTCTTAGCTTCGCTCATTCAATTAATATTAAGAGGTTTTTACCGTCCTCTACGTGTGCGGAGAAGGACCTTCTGTATGTAGGTAAATACTATTATTAATTCTGTATTAAAGTTAGTGTTTTGTCCATAGCGTATGGACGCTCCTTCTTAATTTGAACGATCGATACCGTAGCGATGTATTGAAATAATGGACAAAACTTCAAAACCACACACACACCATAAAACACCTCACCAACCTTTATCCAAATCCCAACCTCCTTAAGCACACTTCTCAAAACACCGTTCTCCTTCATAAATCACCCACCGTCGCCCAAATATCTTTGACTATTCGGAATCACTTTTCTGCCATTGAAGGCTATATATCTCTGGCAAGGATTACGTTCGAATGTAGACTAAATCACCTTAAAATCTAGGTGCGAACCTTCGTCCGGGGCGGAATGAGGCCAATCCGTCATACTGACAATGACAAAGCTAGACGGGTCCAGGGCGTATTCACTATAACTCCCAAATCCAATCCAGTGTAACGCTGACCACTGACTACGCAAGTGTTAGGGATCTCCAGGCCAGGTTATACTAGATACGGGTTAGGAAACAAGTTGGGATCGGTTGTGAATCGTATGGCAAGTTGGGCCAAGGGATCGGGCGTGATCGGCTATATCTAGATCGCACAAACAGTTGAATTGGAACTCGTATTGCGATTAAGTTGGTTTGGGACTTTTATGGCGTTTAGCGTTTTAGGGTGAATGTGGTATTTAAACGTGGTTCGAGGAGTTTTCAAGATATATTGTTGGTTGATTCATTAGTAATGAATATAAAAAAAAAACACTTGAAATATTTTTATCAAAATAAATTTAATGTTTAGGTACAAATTGTACTTATTTTGCGAGTGTCCCAGGGTTGTAGCCGATGGTTTTCTTCGTATGTAGCCAAAAGCGATCACGGCGTAGGCGCCCGCTACGCAGGGTCCTGACAGTGAAAGTAACACTTTCCTGGTAGTGAAGGTAGAACAGGCCCGATTTTACAAATAGGTATCCGTTAGACTTTTAAGTCAAAATAAGTAATAATAACTCCAAAGATTATACAAACTACTTTTAAATACTAATTACATAAAGTTTTACAGAACTTCAATTAACTTCCTATTTCACCATTTACGGTTTCGAAGTTTTAGTTTACGAAGAGATTTGTCTAGAGACTATTTTTGAAAGTACAGTATATAAACAACCTTATGTAGGGCAGACTGTAAGGTCACCCCCTAGAGGCTATTGGAGAATCAAGCCACTTCTATTGTGCAAATGTATAGGTACCTAGTTGAGTATTAATTCCTATATATAAATATATATATACGATAGTAGACAGTCGAATAGACAGCATTTATCATATTACTAGCTTCTGCCCGGGACTACGTCCGCGGGAATAGTTATTTATGTTATGATACAAGTGCGGAAAGTAGGTAATTCCCAACGAGTGGCGATGACCAAAAACACGACTGTTAGGGAGTGTTTTTGATCGACACGAGTTGGGAATTACCTATCCGCACGTGTATCATACAACATTTTACAATGCATCATGCGAGGAAATAAAAAAAAATGCATAAAAGGTGAAATTTTAATTGTCACGAACTCACGAAATCTCATTCCCGCATAGTGTGCGGGAATTTTGTACTGAAATCCATTCCGCACGGGCGCGGTGCACGTGGCGCTGCTGGTGCACATAAAGGGGCACATTCAGAGCAAGTGCATTGTAAACTCGTTTATATCGTAGCTCCATACAAACATTATCCTATTCTTCCTCGGGATTGAAACTATCTCCAATCCAAATTTCATCTCAATCGGTTCAGCGATTTAAGCGTGAAAAGGTGACAGACAGACAGGATTCTAATTTAGACATTGTCAGTGAGACATGAGTCGCTGACTCGCGCGCGACGCGACTCAGGAGCCCGTTGCGCTAACTTACCTTCTATACATGAGATTCGAAGTGTTCAAATGCACTGGGGAAGTCTAGTAGAATACGGCTTATAAAACCCTAGTATTGGCACGTCTATAGAAGGCTATATAAATGTTTAACTGACGCTTCGCAGGGAATACATAATGCACCTGGCATACACCCGGTGTCATCGGCCTTTGGCGCAAGGTTGTCGCTCACACAGAATCACTAAATAGGTGTAACTCTATTGGGCACGACGAAATGCAATTCAAAATTTGCAGCCACCTCAAATGATCATCTGTTTTGACCCATCCGTTTTCGGTACTCGTTCAATTCAGTTATATTATTTGCTGTTCATCACCGTCATTTCTGGCCCCGTAGCATGGATGGCCTTATCACGCGATACGTGACAGGATAGAGTATCCGTCCCTGGCTCACACCGTTCGATTGAACGAGACGACGCGCTTATCCTATCACTTATCGCGTGATAACGCCATCCATGCTACGGGGCCTGGCCCCGTAGCATGGATGGCCTTATCACGCGATAAGTGACAAGATAGAGCATCCGTCCCTAGCTGACACCGTTCGATAGAACGAGACGACGCGCTTATCCTGTCACTTATCGCGTGATAACGCCATCCATGCTAAGGGGCCTGGTCACATTTGGAGCGGGTTTTTTGGTGACACAGAACAATTCCGAAGAGTCTTATATCCATAAGTCTTAGATCCCATACCTACCTACTCAATAAATTACCCAAAGCCATTAGATGTGAAAAAAATAAGAATAAATTTAAGAGACTATTAAAAAAGCATTACTAACTAGATGTAGGTACTTATATAATACCATATTATGTTTAGTTTAGTACTTATAACTGATTTATGGACAGTATACTATTAACTGTTATCTATTTTTGTTAATGAATGCCTTACCTAGAGACTGCCGTTCCCACAGACAAACTGCTACTACAGTTTTGTGGGGGAATGATTAATTTTAAGCATGTAAAATTGTACTTATTCAAAAATAAAAAAAAACCGAAACCATAATTATTCCGATATTTCAAAATTCCGGACGCCACTTTGAGATAAACTAAAATTAAGATAAATATTAAAATAAGTAGGTTAAGTTAGTATTACATCCAGAAATATCAAAAATTCCTTCAGCGGAACATGGTTTTCGGAATTATGAAATTCGGAAAAAATGTGCTTTTGGACATTTGTCGGGACGTCTTTAAAGAAGACTAAATTTGCTACAATATGAGATGAGAATTGTCTCTGCAGCCTGCTAGTTTCCGAGATAAAGCTGTTCAAAATTTATATTTTTTCCAAACGCCATGAGAAGGTATTACTGTCAAAAACTAGTACTTTAGGGTTATAGTAAAAACTTTCGCGGTATTTTAGATTTTTGACAAAGTCTCGAGGTCACAAACTTGGATTATTCATTGGGAAAACATCATAAACAAGTCTGCAAAAAATAAGACCTACCGGATTTGACGCAAACTCTGAATGTAGGTATTAAACTATAAAGTTACTGGACTAGTAGTGACATTTAATACGTAAGTTGAACCGTGTAATTATTAGCATTATTTCCACATGTCTCACGAAAGTTCAAATTCAACTTTCTGAAACTTCTCCAGAAAGACAGGATTGTATTACATACTAGCTGCCCGCGCGGCTTCCTCCGCGTATTGCTAATAATGCAGGCTAACCCGCGGTATAGAATATAGCCTACCCATCTACAAAGTCCACTTTAAACATAGGTGAAATATATTTTACAATGCACTTGCTCTGAATGTGCCCCTTTATATGGTTCAACGTAAACACGGGAAGTGGTCGATGTCAGCATGGAGTCGTCGGGCTGGACCAGCCCGTGCGGGAATGAATTTCAGTACAATATTCCCGCACACTACGCCTAATTACCTACTTTCCGCACTTGTATCATAAATAACTGTTTTATATAACCACTAGTGAGTTGTAGAACTCGTGATCCTGTCTCCTTTAAAAACATTTTTTTTGTTAAATTTCGTAAAACTAAATCTACCAAAGATTCTATATAATTATTGAACCTGCTCACACAATTTCACGAGAAAAGATTGAGAAATGCGACCTGGCCCCGTAGCATGGATTGCCTTATCAAGCGATAAGTGACAAGATAGAGCATCCGTCCCTGGCTGACACCGTTCGACGACGCTCTTATCCTGTCACTTATCGCGTGAGAAAGCCATATAATCCATGCTACGGGACCCGTAGAGGAGAACAGCCAGACATCCGGACATCCAGATATACGAAAACATTTTGGCCCAAGACGGAGAGCTTCGTTCGCTTCGTTCTCTCGTTCAAAAATTACAATCTCACAGACTTTTAATTATTAGAAACAAAGAAAGAAAGAAAGAATATATTTATTTGTAAAGCACAGGTGATAGATGCTTGTATGTGAGAATAGATTTCGGTGTAACGGCGACCGACCGGGTCGCACCATGCAAATGCGTCTGACCCGAGTACGCCAACACTGCCTGATTCTGCACTTGCCGTTGCATGCAGATTATTACAAGGATAGCTAGTCAAATCAAACTTTGTATTGATTGCAGCTGAGCCGAGAATGCTTAATATTATTAAGAATTTTTATTAACTCAAGTTGTCATTCCATACAAACTTATTTTGGTTTTCATTTTAAAACGACACACTGGAATAACATGTGGCTGTTTTATACACAATGGAATAACATGTGGCTGTTTTATACACAATGGAATAACATGTGGCTGTTTTATACACAATGGAATAACATGTGGCTGTTTTATACACAATGGAATAACACGTGGCTGTTTTATACACAATGGAATCCGTCATAGGTCGGAAACTAGTTTCCATTGCTATAAATAATAAAAAATAAAGCAATTAGAGACTTTGTGTTAAAAAGTTAACTTTGTTATTCGGATATCACTAGCAAAGTCAGTTTAAGTATAAACTTATGATATACGAGAATAACCTAAAAAGCAGTTAATAACGAGACGCTCTACTGAAAACTGCACGAAACTCGAGGCGTGTTTAAGCAACAATATTTCCCCACTTAAACCCCCACCCCATATATCTTCGCGGTTATCTTTTAAAAAAAGATTAATAATTTAAAAACCAGTCTATAACGGGAGTCCCTTAACGTTTAAAGAAGCGTGGCTAACTCATAAATATTGTGAGAAATGTGGTCTTAAAGCTGATGATAAAGGCCTGTAAATTAGAGGGAAAATTGTAAATTACCTTTGTTGTTTACCGCATAGGACTTATATTACGACAAAGAAAGCAATTTATGACTTTAACAATGGTAAAAAAATATTTACTTTAAAGTATTACAACGACGATACTTCGACGATAAATCGTATCAAAAACTCAAACATAAATGTTTTATTGCGTTGTTGTTGTACATTATTGTATAGTGTTTAATTCAATTATTTATTATAAAGGTTCAGTTATTGTGTTAGGATGAACGTATAAATAAAGTAGGTGTATCGTGAATAAGAGCCAGAGAGGAGAGAAGAGGCAGAGGAAGGCCAAGACGTGCGTTTATGGACCAAGCTAAAGAGAAAGTTAATGTAATGTCGTATCAGGAGCTCAAAACAGTGGCAGAAAGAAGAACAGAATGGCGATTACTCCACCGACAAGAGCCTGGCTCTTAAATTTATGATGATGATCGTGAATAACTATAAAAATGGGCGTAGTCCTACATGTATTATTACCAATTCGAGTAGGTATATATAAAAATCTTTCGAGGACCCTCTGTAGCCTAGTTGGTAGTGACAGCGACCCTGCCTACGAAGCCAGAGGTCCCGGGTTCGAATCCCAGTAAGGGCATTTATTTGCGTGATGAACACAAATCTTTGTTCCTGAGCCATGGATGTTTTCTATGTATTTAAGTATTTATTTATCTATATAAGTATGTTTATATACCCATACCCATACAAGGTTTGCTTAGTTTGGGACTAGGTCGATTTGTGTAAGATTGTCCCGAAATATTTATTTATTATTTATTTATATTTAAAAAATAATTAATTAAAAAGCACAACAAATTACGTACCGGAAGGCGCGGCGTGGGTAGGCCCCCCACAAGGTGGACTGATGACCTGGTAAAGGTCGCGGGAGTCCGCTGGATGCGGGTGGCACAGGACCGGCCATTGTGGCACTCTTTGGGGGAGGCCTATGTCCAGCAGTGGACGTCGTTCGGCTGATATGATGATGAATTAAAATAACCCTCACATTTAGGGATGAGAATATTAATGTCATTACAAGTTTGTTGGTTAATGTAAAAGAGCATTGAGAAATATTCTCCATTAAGCTATTTAACGTTCCGAGTAAGCGTTTAAAGCAATGACTCTTTTTGTTTTGTTTGTCAGGAATGAAAGCAGTTTATCCCATTTAGCGAGCGAGTTATTTGTAACTACAGAATTTACCGAGAAGCGGCTAAAAGTTATGCCATTCCATTTTAATTAAAACTAACTGGCTGGCTTGTGTATTTAGGTATCTATGTCTCCGAATCACATCTTATTAAGATACTAAAAGAACGGATAAATTGTCGAAAAATTAAATTGGACCTAAGTTTAAACTCGTATCACATTTGCGTGCGTAATTAAACTACTCTTATTTTCACTCATTGAACCGACAACGACGCTTCAATGATAGCAGCCCATCCGTCCGATTTCGTGACATAACGATGGTGTAAATTTCTAATTGGCATTTGAAATACAAAATCTGCCAAATGGCCATATCAGCCATAAAACTGTATCAAAATCCCGCTGTTAAAATACTACAGCTATGTGTAATATTTATCGCCGTATGTGAAGAGATTGTTATTGTACAGATCCAGAGGCCTCTAGTTAAATTGGCACCCAACGCGGGGCCAATGAAACATAATTTTGCTTTGAATGTAGATCGGAAAGATAAAAAAATGCAGTGTGGTTCCGCTATAAAATATCAGCGCTGTAGTGCGGAACAAAGCTTGGCTCTATTGATATTGCTGGTTTTACTTTATGCAATCAGCCGTGTTATTTTTTACACCATTTTGCATTTTTCGCTTTGCAGCATCATCACAGAGGAATTGGATTTTGCGTATACCTTTGGTTTGCATCAAAACTTGCTAGATTTTTGAGCTAAATTTCATATTATTAGGTGTCAAAGAGGCTCCTTTCCGGGGTTCCTTTGGGGCACAAGCGGGAAACCACTAGGATAATGATTATAATGTCACAAAAATGATAATTGAGATAGGCAAATTGTTCTGTCAGTTTGGCGACTAAATTTGAAATTTAATATGAGTTATGAACCTTACTGAAAAAAAAACCGGCCAAGTGCGAGTTGGACTCGCGCACGAAGGGTTCCGTACCATTATCTATAATAACGGCAAAAAAATCACGTTTGTTGTAGCCACCCTTAAAAAAATGTTTTATTTCGTTTTTACTATTTGTTGTTATAGCGGCAACAGAAATACATAATCTGTGAAAATTTCAACTCTCTAGCTATCACGGTTCTTGAGATACAGCCTGGTGACAGACAGACAGACAGACGGACCGACGGACGGACGGACGGACGGACGGACAGCGAAGTCTTAGTAATAGGGTTCCCCTTTTACTCTTTAAGTACGGAACCCTAAAAAACAAAAAAGCTTTAGACTTAGAAAGAAGTACACCTGGGCCCTATTTCACCATCTTGACAATTGTCACCTGACAATGACAATTCCACGTACATTATTGGGTTAATAAGCTGTCCAGCAACCGCCTTAACCTGTCGACGCAGCCATGTAAGTCGAATTGTCATTGTCAGGAGACAATTGTCGATTTGGTGAAATAGGGGCCTGGACCCACATACATTTCTTAACCCTTAAATTGGCAGCGTATCTAAAAATGCACACATTTTTAACCCTTTACCTACGGGGCCTTGAATCACTCCGTCATCGCTCAATACGGGCATGTTTTGGCGAGAGTCAGTGGTTAGGCATAACTTCACTTACTTGTAACTTTTGAAGTATTACAGCTACACAGTTAGTATTTCACACAGACAATAAGTATAATGTGTTTAATCAATAAATAATCATTTAGAGTAATAATATTCACTATTTTTTCTGATATCAAGCAATATATCAGTCACTAAGAAATTGCAGATTTTTAAGTTACTACTCGCGGATTTCACATTTTTAAGTTTAAGAACATTAGTTTATAGTATATTTAACACAAATAAACACTTAAATAACGATAATTATAAAAATAATGCATAAATATCAATAACTAAAATGAACACCCCAAACACTCCCACGCCGTACTCTAGCAAAAACACTAATGTCCGCCATATTGAGTTCAATTATTTGCACGTCTGCAGTACGGGTGTCAACCCCAGTTGCCACCATAAAAGCGGTCATTTTTATGAATATGTTTATTTCAGAGCCATCTACCGAAACATTTTGATATTTTTTCTTTGTATCTGAACTAATCCCAATGCATAATGTGACCGCTATTACCAAGACACAAGGTTTCGTTTTGATAAAAAAAATAATTGAACATGACCATTACTTCGATCAACTATAGTTGACACCCGTACTGCAGCGGTGTTGCCGTACTGGCAACTCTGGTTTACACCCGTAGGTAAAGGGTTAGTTACCTTTTTGAATTTTTTTCTAAAACGATTTTTTGCGCTTTATACAGCGTACGATTTTTTTCTTCTTTGCAAATTTTAGGGTTAAAAAAAGAAAAAAATACTTTATATTAAAATCTAAAATACATTCGTTTCCTAAGTTCTTTTTTTAACCTTCTACGCAAACAAAAGTTATAAGTTTAACTTCTGCACCTGTGTGGCTCCCAAACGAATTAACTTATTTGAGTGTAGTTTATTATAGCTGGATCCGCATAGAACGGTGCGGCGCGGCGCGGTATTCTGTGCGGACCCTTTCATATTAGCTCGACCATTACAACCGGTACCGCCTACGCGCCGCGCCGCGCCGCGCCGCCCCCGCTGTCAATGTGTTTCCAGCTTTAATCGAAAGTTGTTTGTCGTGATGGTTCCTCCCTGTGTTGTTTGTGTAAATGTTTAATTTATGCAGTTACTATTTAAGTATTAGAACAATGTTTAAGCAACTCCACTCCATACTCATAACATCAAAGGCATGTTTTCTGTGTTGGAGTGTAGACTAATATCAAACCGAACACTAGCTTTTACAATAAATGAGATAAATGGTCTAAGAAGTAAACTGTTGACTTGCCAAGCAAACTTGCACTAAAGAAGCCATAAATCTAGAATATGAAAGTAAATTTTCAATAGTAGAACCTCTGTTGGAATAAAGGCTTATGCCGCTATATAATTTAACGTAAAATTAAGCTTTGTCTCACCAAGCTTCCTTTCTTAAACATAAGAGCGCAGAATATTAAGTTTTAAGAAAGTATTTCTCTTAAACTTTTAAGATTCTTCAGTTATCTAGTGAGTTAACTGTGGAAATGCAAGAATCGTGCTCCTTTTGTGGTTAAGATTAAACTGAGCTAAATTCTTAACTAGTTCGCTTAAAATATTATTTTTTGAGAGAATCTTTAAAATTCGATTCGTTTTTGTTATAAGAACAGCTTACGGCGTGGAAAATGGCCTGGTTATGAATGTTGACATTTAAATCCCATTTAAAAAAAAAACAGTGACTAGACATGTTCTTTCCGTGAAACCTTCAAATACCTATAATATGGCTTCAATTGAAATACATATAAAATGAACACCCACTCTTAAAATTTTGTTTTATTGTTTCCTTTGTTAAACATATATTCACTTGTGACTACATTACAGTCGCAAGCGCCTACAGGTAACGGTGTATGTATTCTTAACATCAGGCAGGCTGTAGGTTAGTATCCCACCGCCGTGGTATAAACAAAAAAACACAAACACACACACACACAGAGTCCATCTAATTGGACCATTTTTTACTTGGAAGAAAACAAAAACTAAACCGTATTTACTTAAATACGAATGCTCAGCGTTTCACTGAGAGGTACTTTAAACAAGTAGCACGGCGAGTTAAAGTTATTTGAGCGTTCGTTTAGTGCTAATTAGTTTAGTTCCCGGGTCAGCCGCTAATAATGAATGTTAGGTCAAACTTCGCCTAGGCCGGACTTGGGTAAGGCTACGCCTTGGAATACGCTCATACACACAAATACACACACCCACACACATACATGCATGTTGGGTTAAATTGGCGCCCAACTTGGGGCTAAAGTTACATGATTTAGCGTTGAACTAAGAATTTATGAGTCAAAACCCTAATGAAAATGAAAATGAAAATGAATTTTATTTGAAGGATAATAACTTAATCAGTAGGTACAATTTCCTTACATACTACAAGTAGTAGGTACATAGTACACACATATATTACACACATGTATTAGCAATAAGACAAGTCTTATTGCTAATACATATGTGTGAGCTTTTATGTATGCTCGGTTGCGTTGAGGTTAGAATACCCGAACTAGGTCACCCTGTATCTCAGGGTCCTTTCCTCTCTGCAACCGGACGATATGGACATGTTGTATTTAAACAAGTGGTTGCCAAGGAAGCAAATACTAACTTAATACTACCCTTCCAGCCCGTAAACTAGAGCAAGCTGTGTTTTACGGGCCGGGATAACTAAGCCTAAACCTTTAGTTGATAAGAGTAGATATTCGTAGGTATGTTAGTAGGTAGGTATATGTATATATATATATGATAGGTAAAAGTGTATGTGTAATTGTAGTTTGTGAAGGTAAGTGTGTATGGGTCTAAGGATTAAAGCCAGTGAGTAATTTTTCAGTTTCATTATAATTGAGGAGCTGTAGCCAATATTTTACCTCCTTTCTAATCAGAGGGGTAATCACGTAACGTTCCGAACGCGCGTTAATACAATCCAACTGTCATTTTTCCATAAAACATTTGACATTTAGATCTACCTAACGTGCGTACAATGCGTTACGTGATCGACCAGCAGAGATCTCTTTTTTATTCGAATAAAACCGTGATTTTTATTTTTTGGCAATTAACATGGCCGATTGCTTAAACTTTGCCGATGGTAAACAAGCACATGGGCTGCGCGATGGTGAGTAGAAACCCTAGCATATGGACAACTGCGACTCCAGAGTAGTAACCGTGTCGACCCTTTATCGATTTTAAGATTGTTTGTTGACACCTAGACAAACATAAGTCTCACTCTCAAGACAGCGTATCCTCGGAAGCTCTGCACGGCTTCGAGTATCACAGGACGGCCCGTGAGCTGTGTCGGCCAAATAGACTGTACGTCTTTTTTTACTTAGAACGCTTAGAAAGAGACGGATTGCCCACCTCTCCGATGCATCCGACATATACCGTCCGCTCGGTTCCGGCCACACCATTACCATAGGTGTTCGTACGTTGGCAACTCGGTAATCCGGAATGCAAGCAAGAACTATTTGTGCAGTTAAACGGATAGTTTCGCCCGGTCTTAGTTACCGGGCGCGGGTTGGACTCGATTGTGTAGTGTTTGTGTGTGGGGGTTAGATTCGTTAATAATTTAGGTGTCACAGCCATTCTCAACTCACCTCCCGGGTCTTTACTACTCGTATAACTTGATACGACAACAATGGCACGTACCTTATCAGATGATAATTATATGTAAGGATCGGCCTCACCTCTAAAAAATCTTTTCGGTGTAGGAAAAACATCGTGAGGAAACTGAATTTCTTCGCAGAAGTATACATACGAGTATGTGAAGTCCTCTACTCGCACTGCTTAGGCCCGCTGATTTCCTTCCTTGTCAATAGATTGCCAGTATTGCATTTGCGCATTAGTGGCCTGAGTGCATGCTCCGCTACGTACATATAAATTGCATTTGTTTTAGGTTTGTTTGGCTGACAGCGGCGCCACCGGCACTCAGGCCGTAGGTACACTTACGGCCGTATTCATAAACGTACAAGCCTATTTTAACCAAAATGGCGTTAAAATTCGTTTGTCCTTATCTGTCATTTTGACATTTGTGTTCGTAAGAAAGGGACAAAGCACATTTTATTTAGTTAGAGTTATTTTATTTTTTATGAATAAGGGGGTAAGTATTTAGTGCGCGAAAGCGTGGCGGTTTCATGCCGGCCCACCTCCGAATTTAATTAATTTATTAAAAATATACTTATTTGTCTACACATGGATACATCCAAAAGATCACAAACTAACTATTCTCTGTAATGTGGTATTGCTCACCTATGGTAACTTAACATAACATTTCGTTGAATTTGTAACGTTCAACAAATAAAATCATATTCACGACATATGAAAATTAGCGTCAGAAATAAAAGTAAATAAATATTGCATTATAAAAATTTGTTAAATATCATATTCATGATTAACTAACCCGATATACATATAGCTCAACACAATAACATTTTACGATCTAACACAACTCGATCCAACATAATTTGCATACATGTCCGTCCATTCAAATATTTCTAGAACAACCCT
The DNA here is from genome assembly GCA_963854355.1 of Epinotia brunnichana. Taxonomy (NCBI): domain Eukaryota; kingdom Metazoa; phylum Arthropoda; class Insecta; order Lepidoptera; family Tortricidae; genus Epinotia; species Epinotia brunnichana. Next base: position 31,797,159 of record OY977943.1, read on the forward strand.
TCAGGGCCCTATGATGTTGTGAACGGGATTCATAAATTCAAGAGACGCAGTTCATTTCAACTGTATTACAAGTGGATAGAGTTGTATATTGACTAACGGTAGCTGTTTGATTGTTTGCTTTATGTAGTTAATAATGTACACTGTCTAAATTCTTGTCGGTTTATAAGCAAATATGACATATTCGGTGAAAATTCATGAGGTTATCTAGAATAGGTACAATAGGAAGAAGAAGGAATGTATGTCCACTATATGGAAAATCATAACCTGATTTACGTCGGAGAACTATAACCAAACTCAAATGGAGTTGGGCAGGACGTATTGCCAGGCAGTGTGATGGTAGGTGGACCAAAACGTTAACGGATTGGTGGCCACTTACAGGAAAAAGAAGCGTCGGTTGTTCACCAGCTCGACAGGTTGACGACGTAAAGAAGACCGCGGGTCATTTCTGAAAGAGACTAACAGGACCGGGATAAGAGGCGTACTCGAAAAGTGGCTTATGCTCAGCAGAGGGAGATTCCTTTAAGATCCTATGTACAGTCGCGGAATGAAAAGGTTGACCACCTTAAGATCTGTTTTTGCTTGCTCAGTATAAGTTATCGGTATCTGCTTTTTCGACCGAGTATGAAACTTTCCGTCATAATGAATGTCATTTCACTACATGGCCTACAAGATAGTATAGGCAAGTTTTAGAAAAAAACGACTGCAAAAAAATCAATGATGACATTGACAGGAACTATTATTCACATTTATAATTTTAATAAGTATAAGCGAAAAGGATTTTTTAATCATTAGATTTATCAAACTTGACACAACGTAATGGCTAGATCAAATTTATAAAACGGTTTTAGTTCAACTGTTGATAGTCAAGGAAAATTCGTCTAAGTAAATTTGAGCTTTGTTCTCAAACTATAAAACATAATTTTCAAAACGACAGTCTCGTCCGTTACACAGTTTAAAAAGGTAGCATGTGCTTGCAACGCGTAAATGAATTGATTTGAAAACTGATCAAATTTTTCATTCCGCGACTGTACCCTAGATGGGTCAGAGGGCGTCCACAGTGACTCTCCTTGCAGATCGATCTTGAGCTTCTCGCTTCCTTTCTCTCCAAGACTTCCCGATCTTCTTCGCCTCGTCTACCACAGTACGCCGCTTGGTTTGTTTTGGACGGCCACGCTTTCGCTTTCCTTGGGGATACCAATCCAAGGCCTGTTTAGGTATATGGTCGGGGGCCCTCCGTGTGTGTCCAATCCAGTTCCACTTGCGGCGCTTGATCTGCTGGTCGATCGGGATTTCGTGGCAACGTTCTCGAAGGTGCTCATTCGGACCAACAGACAAACAATGGACGAATAAGGGCTGATAATAATTATCTATATAAGTATCTATATCGTCGTCTTGTACTCATAGTACAAGCTTTGCTTACTTTGGGACTAGGTTGATTTGTGTAAGATTGTCCGCAAATATTAATTTATTTATTATTTAATGATGATGATGATGATGATGATGATGATATAGAGAATACCATTAAAACTGATACAAATCAGCATTTGTTAATTGAATTTAATGATTGACATCCACAATAGGGGCGTAGACTCAAAAATTATTATTACTTCAAAAGAAAGAAGGCAAAAAAATATGCATAAAGACGAAAATCGCATTCGAATATCTCAAAAAATTACGAAGCTACGGCCGTTTTAATGTTGCTTGTTAGAGAGAGAAAATGCTCCGGGATCGTGATGTCAGGATCGTCTAGCGTCATAGTAAATGACAATCGTTTCATATGAAAGTGAGTTTTGCAGAAAAGGGACAGAACATACCCTCTCTTAAAACTTTGGACGCTTATAACTTTGTGAGTATTTAACCTCTTGCGTTGCTTTTTCATTTGACTACTTTTTCAATCCTTTTTCGAGAAAATGCAACAATGTTGATTATTTTATTTAGTGTCTACACCCCTATTAGGTACTTATTGAACTGCTTCAGCTTGGGCCAAAATGCCTTCGTATCTCCGGTGTCTATCCGGCTGTTCTCCTCTACAGTTCGCATTTCTCAACCGTTGAATTCGAATTTTGTGAGTAGTTTCAATAATTATATAGATATTTTTGACGATTAAGTTGTGCGAAATAAGAATAAAAAATCTTTTCAAAAGACAGATTCGCGATTCTTACAGCTCACAGAGTCAGTCTCTAAAATACTAAATATTTCATCGCTCATGCAGAAGCTTGGTATCAAAGGGAACGTTCTATCTGAGTAATCCTGCGAATCAGGTGAAGTGAAATTATCTTGCTTCACTTCACAAATGAGGCGGTTTCGTGGATTAAAGAACATTAGAATGATTTTTTTTTTATACGGGGTGGAAAATTCAAATAGGTTTAATTGAAGCTGTTGAGGTGGGTTGCACCGAACCATTTGTAATCGTAAGTGGTGTTCGTTAAATCTGAATGTATGGAAAGTTTGACAAGTTTCTTTGGAATGACAGCTGCCGGTGCCATATTTAACGTTGATAGATCTGTAATCATAAGCTTGCAACTCACCCTTAAGTAGTCGTTCAAATTTATTTTGAGTGAGCTCATTTCCGACTTCTGCGCTAATTACTCACTAAGACTAAAAATGATTTTCATGTTATATATATCATCATTTCATCTACGGTACCTTCCGCAATTACATTGCTATTTTAAGGCACCGCACGTTCATTGTCTTATCTCCCTCTCACTGAGCATCCGCGTGAGCGAGATGGAAGTGCGTGTTCGAAAGCGCGGATATCATGTTTTTCGGAATATTTCAGAAAACGAGAAGAAATTTAAGTACCTTAGTAAGAAAATAAAGTTATTGTCCATTACTTTATGAAGAAGATTATAAAATTTCATCTTTTTCTGATCAAAAATGGAGCAGTAAACTGGTTACAAGTGAAATAATAGGGTTCACTTTAGATTATTTTTCTCTACTTTCTTTTGCTAAAATGGATTTCTACGAAAACTATGTTACATCTCATATCTTGTAGATTATGATATATTTTTTCCGACGGTAAATTGTTACGTCATAATGTATAAAGTGGTTACTAAACAACTAATTTTTACGAAAATTTTAAAGGTCGAGCCTTAAGTCATCATCCTAATCACGCTAGTATTCCCGGTATGACTGAAAAAGGAGCCCCGTGGAGCGTGCTCCGTCGAAAATGTCCAATACGAAAAAAATGTCCTAACTGGTTTCGTAAGAAGAAAAAAACAACTTTGTGCGTAACTAGTTTCGTAGCAAGAACATAAGTATTTAAATAACCCAGTGGTACGAGCCGGCGTTCGAACGTGCCTTACCACTCCGCTACAGTGTCTCTTGTATATTTACAATATTCCAGTGCTTCTGTCCCTGATAGGGAATAAAAAACCCCTTCGGCCGCCTACGAAACGAACGCAACGTAACCAGCGGCGCTACCACGAACTTCGAATATCGAACTATGTATATCTCCGTTTCGGTCACTCGAGTACCATAAACCATAAGTGCGATAGAGACGGAGATATACGAAGATCGAGATTCGAAGTTCGTGGTAGCGCCGCAGTTACGTGTGAAGAATTATCTTTCTTCTCGAAACTAGTTACGCACAAATAATTCTTCTTCCTTGTTGGAAACCTGTTACGATCGCAAAACACTAGGTAGGATAGTTCGTTAGGTAGCTTCAGATGCCCGAAGGGCAAACAGACCGGAAAAAGGAGCCCCGTGGAGCGTGCTCCGTCGAAAATGTCCAAATACGAAAAAAATGTCCTAACTGGTTTCGTAAGAAGAAAAAAACAACTTTGTACGTAACTAGTTTCGTAGCAAGAAAAATAATTCTTCATACGTAACTTGGTTACGTAGCTTTGGTTTCGTAGGCGGCTGAAGGGAATAAAACAACCTATTACTAACTAGCAAGCTATAGCTATTACTAGTTAGCTATTATAACTAGCAAGTATACCTTTAAGCGTCAGCTTAAGGGCTATTTGTTGACGCTCCAGAAATCCCAAACCTAATCCTAACCCATCCAGCACTTTCCTATCCCAACCGTGTCGCGTTTTTTGCTTTGTGTTTTTCTTTCTATCCCATTTGGCTACTGGTACATATTTTACAAATTTATTACATTTATTATGTGTATACAATACTTATGTGTTTATCAATGGTCTTATGTTGTGTTGCGTTCCGTGGGTCACGTACGGTGCTGTCTGAAAATCAGCGCTGTAGGTGTCTGTCTGACACCTCGGCATAATGCTGAGACAGCGACCTATTCACTGCCGCGAAGACACACACAATATGTAAATTTATACTAAGCAGAAACGTCCGCTAACGAAATTCTAAGTTCGTAAGTAAGTAAGCTCGTGGGGAATAATTTTTCAATTTTCCTCTTTGATCGAAACACACAATATGTGTTAAATTGTACTGTATGCCTACTCCCTTTGTCTCTGTGTGTCTTTTGTGTAGTAAATAAGCTGCAGGTCCCGGGTTCGAATCCCGGTCAGGGCATTTATTTGTGTGTTTATCACGAATATTTGTTCCTGAGTTATGGATGTTATATATGTATATAAGTATCTATATGTATTTATCTATTATATATATCATCGCCTAGTACCCACAACACAAGCCTTACTGAGCTTACCGTGGGCCTAGGTTGATTTGTGTAAGATTGTCCCATAATATTTATTTATTTATTTTTATTTATTTTAAATAAATGTCTTCTTTCTTTCTTTCTATTGAAACTTTATCCCATTAATCTCGTAATCAAGCAAATTATACATACAAACCGTCCAGCTTCACATACATTCAATTAAAGTAACATACTGCTTAGGTAGGTCCCTAGAGCCAGCGCCAGCGAGTTGACATTTGAAATACTTTAATATATCTAATTATCCTTTTAGTAAACTAGGATTATTATATTAGTGAAGCAGTTTCTACAAGCGAGAGATTCAATTTATCTATGTACATGTAGTGAAATTCGCATAAGCTTACACAATTTCCAAATTGAGTTTTGTACCTTGTGATAAATATTTTACTAAGCAATTGTGTTTTTCTCTGTTTTTAACTGGTCTTTTTGTAGTCGTATGGTTAAAGATAATTCAAATTTATGAACTCAACTTGAATGCAGCCTTAGTTCATACTAAGGGTTCATTACAACACGTTAACAAGCATCACCTGACATTTTTTTTATGAAATATCATTTAAATGCAACAAATTGAGCCACAAATCCCAGTGGGGATCGTTAAACTAGGGATCTATCAGAATGAAAGTTTGATATTGATATCAAATATACATACATTTGTCGCGCACGTTAGCTTAGCCTAATGGCCGTTATAAACGTAACTATTAATCGTAACAACCAACACAGATGCATGTAAGAATTACTCCCATTCTAAGCTACGTCTGTGTCGGTTGATGCATTAAATAGCTTGCTACTTTTTTCAAGGTCAGAGGCCAAAAAATATAAACTTTATATCAAACCAATACGATGATTCAGAATCCTCAGTGTTGATTGGCTCTCCCATTCTAACTATAGCTGAATCTCGGTTGATGCAATAAATAACTACAAACTAAATTGGTTTGTCTTCATTTAATATCAAATGAATACGTTTAGTTAGATAGACTCGCTGAGTGTCGATTGGCGTGGTTCAGTGTAACTAGTGCGGGGCATTGGGTCCCTAGAGACGTCAAGTAATTAACAAGGCCACGGGACTGTGGAGTTATCATGATTGCTGGCAATAGTGGCAATCTATCACCGACCTCGGGGTCCTTCTGAGAGATGCGTTTCGCATTCCGGTTTGCTCGTTAGCTGGCGCGACAAGCGTGTCAGAATGAGGATTCGAAACATATTGATATCAAATTGGAATGCGAAATGTAAGTCTATGATTTGTTAACTAGTAAGACAATTGACGGGAATAAATCGGTGTTTTTTACACGAATATTATGAGTCTAATTGTCATGTAAAGTCAAGGGTATTGTAACACAGAACACATTGTATTGGAGATGTTTATAGACAGTTATGATAATGATGACGTCATGATGATAATATTGTGGCTTTCACTCATTGTATATTTTGTACCTAGGATATTAGGTACCTCAATTATGTGAGATCACTTCAAATAGATGCGCGATTACTCACATTGTATTTTCATCTTATATTTACTCCAAAGGCAATTTTTTTATCGATTTACTTTACCCTTTACGATTTTAAAGCATTTTTTAGTTTGGTACTGATAAACAAAATATTACAAAAAAAAATAGAAGAAACATTCAGTACACAGTATGAAACAAACATAATATAACAAACACTTAAACATACAATTGCTGTTTGCTTTGCAGCAAAACAAAATATAAACATTATTAGTTGTTATAACTGCTTATTTTAACTATTGTATTATATATGACTATAGTATAGTTGTTAACGGCTGTGTACAATTTAAAGTTTGTCCCAAAACCATAAAACTAAATTAACAGAGCTAAATGCATCAACTCGCTTAACCTATGGATTAAGCCTGAGGGCTTAGCACCTGTTCCATGGGAATAAATCCACTATGGAAATAGGTTAAACCGGCCGCCGCACGTGACCGGAATCACAATCAATTATTATGATTTATCGCGAGTCGTGATGTAGTGGCTCTTAATGATACATGGATATTTAGGATCATGGTATATTCGATGTGTCACTATGTAACTACATGGTCTGTTATGCTTTCCCCTAATATCCCCAACTCGACAAGTGTCACTTTACAATGACAATAGGGTAGGGGAGACCGGGTATAATTGACTATAGAAAAACTCGAGCTACGCGAAAGCCTTGCGTTTTTCGACCTTCGCTTGGTCACCGGGAGTGCTGCGTCGCTAACGCACGTCGTTTGCGAGAAGAACACGCAATGATCTAAATAACTACTGTATTTCCTTCGATATCACTACATAGTATAAAACAAAGTCGCTTCCCGCTGTCTATCTGTCCCAATGTATGCTTACTTAGATCTTTAAAACTACGCAACGGATTTTGATGCGGTTTTTTTCAATAGGTTTACATATATAATACATGCATGTATTATATATATATAAACCCGTGTGAAGCTGGGCGGGTCGCTAGTCCTAGATAAACGAAGAAACGCAGATTTGGTTTTTTCTCCAATAATCACCGAATTTGCTCTCGGAAATAATTTAATGAGGTAAATTGGAAAATAAATGTGGAAATGCTCATGTGGCTTGGCGGAGTACTGAATTGAAGACGGTTAAAACGTTGTTTTTAAAGTAAATTATCATCATCATATCAGCCGAAATACGTCCACTGCTGGAGATAGGCCTCCCCTAAAAGAGTGCCGCAGTGACTGGTACTGCACCACCCGCATCCAGCGTAGTTAATAAAATAAAATGTAGTAACTCAATCACACAATCGTATTGTCCGTTACGATTTAAATGTTATAATATTTTATTATATTATTATAGGCTTAACCAGCCGTCTACAAGATTGATATGAATTAAATTTAAAATGGCAAAATCGAGGCCCTGTTGCATGAATTAATTCCGATCCCATCGCAATCGCTCGACTTACACGGTGGGCTAAAATTATTACGAAGCCGTAGTCGACTTTCTGCAATGTGATATTCTGCCTCGTTCTGTAATATTACCGGTGTTATACGGTATAATATAATTAGGTAGTTGCTTAAAGTGTAGTTTCCTCATGTTAAAATTCATAACATACTCGTAGTGTTGAATAGTAAATCATCAAATTAATCCAATAAAGTGTAGGTAAAAATATAGGTAATCAAAATCATAATAAGTTTCTGTCAAAAATTTCATTTTTGGTACAATCTTTTACTGCCGACTGTACTGCATACCATCATCAAGTACTCATTGAGACGATTCTAACGAGCCCAAACTCGATGGGGTTGTGTCGTTTTATTTTTTTTATTTATTTATATTTTCAAATTATATCTAACAAAACATTTATATTCTCGCCAAACTGTTACGTTTGATGGCGAGACGCGAATTGCGAAGTTCCTATGGCCACCTTCCAGCTCCAGCATCAGATCACCTCCAAGTCATCATAATATTGCATTGTCATGCGATATACATATGCTTGCAAAATTTCAGCTCAATTGGATAACGAAAAGTGACTGAAAAATAGATTGCAAATTTTGACGGACAACTTACATACTTACATATTTACATACATACGAACAGTGCAAGTTAATATAAAGCTTGTAAAAAAGATATGGAACTAAAAATTTTGGAAAAAAAAATTTTTTATATCGTCCATGAGTAAGTAAATTTAATATTTACTGCCAAATACACATAAATAAAAAAATAATAGTATGAAAACTATGCAGCTAAACGCAGTTAAACAGCAATTTGCTTCATTTTCCATACAACGATTAGTACAAACATAAAACGGTGACGTCATACTTCTGTGTCAATTAGTATGAGGCGTTCCGGCTGGTCGAGCGGTCTAGCGAGGTCCGTCTTTGACTACATTTTTTGTCTATTTATATCCTTTAATTTTAGTTGCTCCCATTTAAACATTTGTTCCTCTCCAGAAAATGTTTCGAATGGCATCGTAACAAAAACTTAGTCTACACCCTTATTGTTTTGAAGGGATTTGTTCTAGAAAAGCTGTGAATATGTAGGTACTGTTGATTGGCCTCTTTCTTGTCACTTGTTTTAACCTCATCCACAAGTATATCTTGACGCCCCTATTCGTAGTAACTCGGCGTAATCATAGGTCTAGTTTCGTTAGGCTTGACGGATGAGATGAGACTATATTGATGTGCAAATTGCGGAAAGTTTTCAAAAAGCTGGAAAAGTACTCGGAAATTTCGAGAAATTTTCACTAGAAATTAAGGAAATTTCCATGTTGGAAATGGAAAATTTCAATTCCCATACAAAAATGAGTTATGTTACCTATGTTAAATTGCAGAAACATTTCGCAACATAGGAAACTTTCCGTCGGCACACCAGTAGCTGAGACGCATTAGCACGTCCCGAATATCATCCCTTGTGTCAGCGTCATTTTATTTGCCAGAGTCTACGTGAAGGTGAGCCCGTGTTTATTGCTAATTAGAGTGAGAAAAAGCTAAAGGTCGTGACGTCACGAACCTGCAATACCATGGTAAATAACATTACGTCTTGAGGGAAAGGGACAGAGTATGCGCCCATTAAAAACTTTAGTTATATGTAGTTTAAATAATGTGAACTAAGCCACATAATAGTATAAGGGCATTTTCAATAATTCGTGCACCCAATTAGCGTGAGTTGTTAAATAAAAATTAACTCAGTGTCAGTTTTGTAACGACGATTAAGTATTCAGTTTGTATAAAAATTTACTTTTTCTTTTCAATATATAAATCATATGCATATAGACCTTATTTAAATGCGAAAAAAGTTCAGTTTGACATCATTCGTATGCTTAACTTTCATTACAAATCTGACACTGGGTTAATTTTTATTTAACAACTCACGCTAATTGAGTGCACGAAATATTGAAAATGCCCATAATACTCGTAGTATTGTTAATGCGGCTGTCAATACACCGGGCACAGAGGGGTGAGGGCGGAGAAGATGACGTCACACAAGCGCAGGACATCTCCGCGCGCGAGACACCGCTTTAGACCAAAGCATCATACGCGCATATCTACATACTATTAAATGTAATTGATATATATTAAATTCATAATAAGAAGCAGGAGTTTTACTTGAAGAGAAGAAAACCCTCAGCTGGACTGTTCGTGAATAACAGCCCCGACAAGTATAAACTAAGCTCGTGAATGGCGATCGTGGTAAGCGCGTGCCATATTCTACAAAAAGATGACTGCCACGTAAAACTCTTATTAAATAATTAACACTTTCGTCGTATACAATAGATTCAAAATTAATTATTATACCTCCTGGAGACAGTGGCAGAAAGGAACGATGGCCCATTTCTGTATCACTGGAATAAATTGCATGTGATATCCTTGTAGCCAAGCATGCCTTTTAGTTTGTCATATATGTATTAATGTTTAATATAAGTGGATAATTTTGTAAAGTGTACTAACATTACATTTAAGTTATTTATTGTAATTAACCAAATATGGATTTATTCCGAAATAAAATTATTGATTGATTGATATACCTAAAATTGGAATAATCTTGAAAACAATTTATTTTCTCCAATTTACTTCATTTCTCTTTTTTAGGGTTCCGTACTCAAAGAGTAATAGGGTCCCGACCCTATGACTAAGACTCCGCTGTCCGTCTGTCTGTCTGTCTGTATGTCTGTCTGTCTGTCTGTCCGTCTGTTACCAGGCTGTATCTCAACAACAGTGATAGTTAGACAGCTGAAATTTTCTCAGATGACGTATTTGTGTTGCCGCTATAAAAAAAAATACTAAGAAACAGAATATTTTTTTTTCCTTTTACAATCTTACACAAATCGGCTTAGTCGCAAACTAAGAAAAGCTTGTAATACGGGTACTAGACGACTATAAACATACTTATATAGATAAATAAATACTTAAATACATAAAAAACATCCATGACCCAGGAACAAATATTGCTTATCACACAAATTAATGCCCTTACCAGGATTCGAACCCGGGACCACCGGCTTCGTAGGCAGGGTCACTACCAACTAGGATACAGGGGGCTCCCATGCAACAAACGTGATTTTTTTGCCGTTTTTATTGATATTGGTACGGAACCCTTCGTCCGCGAGTTCAACTCGCACTTGGCCGGTTTTTCTCTATAAAGGATTTGAGAAAATATAAAAAATAAAGTTTTTTTTGGTGTCATAATCAGTCGATCATTTTCTGTTATTGCAAACAACATCGTCACAACAATGTTCACATTGGTAACAAACAATACCTCTTTAGATTTAAAAGTATTGTGAATACACACTATTGTAAGATTGTTGTCACAAATAAGTATATGAATAATCAATAGGGAATTTAAACTCTATTCTACTAAACCACATAACCCACTAACCCAAGCAACAAGGATCAAATATTAACCCCTCGGCCGCTGATTTATTACAAGACTCACGCAAGACGTGAATACGGTCTTTGTGACCAACCCTTCCAATGCTGAATAGGCCGATGAGGTTTAATAGAGTTAACTTAATCATTGAGATTTCTTGTCCAGTACATTAGGGCATTTCCGCAATTGGTGGAGTGGAATCTGTTCGGTATTTACTTTTCAGAAAGATTCCTGTTGCCCAGATTTTTTACTTGTCGGTATACTGCCAGTATTATGTTTACGCAGTAGTATTATATTGCGCGGAAGTCGAAAATAGAAAGCAGCAACAAGTAGCAGTATGCATGTAGAACTGCACTAAGATCACGAGTGCTGCAAAGGGCTCATAAAGACGGGATGTATTTAAACGATTCTTACGATAAATAAAGTAGTAAATAAATCCATTTAAATATTTTTATTTAAATTTTCAAGAATTATGTTGCGAACTGTCCTCCGTGCGAACTCCGGTTTGATAATAAAATTAATGTCCTAACCTGATCGTATAAAGCATTGTTTTCCGAACCTATAACAAAACACGAACGTTAACAAAGGAAAATCAGATAACAATTACGCATCAAAACAGCCGTATTTTTCCAGGTGTTTTCCAAATGAATTCGCGCTTATCACGGCGCGTGGCAAATCGAAAATGCACGTGAAAATACAGCCACTAATCCGGGCGTCAAATAAATTAGAGAGATACAGTGTTCGGGATGCATCCCATTATTTTGATGTCAAACGGCCTTAATTATACTGAAAAGTTGGTCCCGTTGGGGTCATTGCCTTATTGAGGATATTCGAGCCGATGATGTTCAGAATTGATTGATTTCTAACTTTGAATAATGTTTAGATACGAATTTCTTATATATAAGAAAACAGAAAAGTAGCATTCATTGCTGGAATAACTGCCAAATGAATAATTTATCTTCTTCTTCTTCTTCCTGCTAGACCTTGTCCCATTTATTTGGGGTCGGCCTTCCTTGTCCGTAATTTCCATCTAGCACGGTCCTGTGCTACGTCTTTATTTAAATGAGACTCTTTTAGGTCCTTTTCGACCGTCGTCAACCAGGTAGTAGGTGGTCTTCCACGTTTTCGTTTCGTGGTAGGCAAGTCGAGGGCAAGCTTCACCAAGTGGTCATCTGGACGTCTTTGGATGTGGCCATACCACCTTAGGCGTTTCTCTTTGACTTTATCAATAACCGAGGCAACCTTGAAACTTCCTCTTACGTACTCATTTCGAATTTTGTCCAGTAGCGTCACCCCAGCTGACCAGCGTAGCATGCGCATTTCTGTGGTGTGCAGCTTGTTTAGTTGCTGCTTGTTGGTCGCCCAACACTCTGACCCATACAGAACGGCCGGTCTAATGGCAGTCTTATATAAGTGCCCTTTGACTTTAAGCGGCATTTTTCTGTCACACATGACGCCTGTTAGTTGCCGCCACTTCATCCATCCAGTTGTTGTTCTGTGAGTAACGTCGTTATCAATTTTGCCATCGTTGCTGAGTATTGAGCCTAGGTATTTGAACTGGGTTACCGTAGGTATAACAGTACTTCCTATATATATTTTTATACTCTCCTGCTTAGAGACATCATCGAAAATGCACGACATGTGTTCCGTCTTTTTCCTACTTATTTTTAAGCCATTTGTTTCCAATGCTTCAATCCAGGAGTTGAAGTTCCACTGAAGTGCTTCTGGGCTATCCGAGATCAGAACAACATCATCGGCATAGAGGATGTTCCAAGGTAGCGACTTTTGACATTGTTTTGTGAGATGATTCATAATAGTGTTAAAAAGTAGTGGGCTGAGTGTAGAACCTTGATGAACCCCGACGCTGATTTCAAACTTCTCACCTCTACCAGCGGGACTTAAGACTTGGGTTGTAATGTTTTTATACATGTCTTGCATAAGATTGATGTAAGATTCTGGCACTAATTGCTTTCTGAGTGCTTCCCAGATGAGATCACGTGGGACGTGATCGAAAGCCTTCTCCAAGTCTATGAAAACCATATGAAGGTTTGTCTTGTTCATTTTGGCTTTTTCCATCATTATCCGCACCGTCTGAATAGCGTCAGAGGAACTTTTCTCGGCTACAAACCCGCATTGATTTGGTGTAAGCGAGACATAGTGCTTTAGTCTATTGTTTAAAATGCGTTCCCAAATTTTAAGAGTGTGAGACATTAACTTGATGAATAATTTATGAGCCATAATAATCATAGCAATCAAATTAATCCAGTTCAATAATGCTGTTCTTGCGCCAATTGACGACCGCTTTAGCCTAGTTGGTAGTGACCCTGCCTACGAAGCAAGAGGTCCTGGGTTCGAATCCCGGCAAGGGCATTTATTTGTGTGATCAGCATGAGTATTTGTTCCTGAGTCATGGATGTTTTCTATGTATTTAAGTATTTATTTCTCTATATAAGTATCTGTATCGTCGTCTAGTACCCATAGTACAAGCTTTGCTTAGTTTTGGACTAGGTTGATTTGTGTATGATTGTCCGCAAATATTTATTTATTTTAATTTATTTAATTATTCATTATTTATTTTTTAGGTACACTTTACAGACATCATACATTTTGAGATACAATGGGTTTTTATGAACAGCTTATATACTAGCATGACATCTAAAGCATGCTCAGCATGTTAGCGCATATGTAATCAACTGCACAGTATACAACACTAGTGTCGAGACGACCAAGATAGAATAGGGTTTATACCAAGAACAATTATTTCAATTAGGTACGACATCCATATGATTAATTTATTCTACTCTATTTCGACCAAGCCGGACCAGCGACGAATCTGCATTGAATATTAATATCATTAATTTGATCAACAAGTAAGTATAAATCACAAAAAAATGTCTCCAAGTTGAAAATGCAAAAAAGAAGAAACCGGTTAAAACGAACTCAGGCAAATCTAAACCAAGAGTTAAAGTTACTAGTACTCTTCAGGGTGAGTAGAGAAGATAAATTTAGTAATGCGTGGATCTTTATCACGGACATTATTATTATCAGCAGCCAAGTCGTTGTACTGATGACACATCCTTGTAACTGGATTATAGTAAAATGTGTTATTTTTGTATACTCTCAGGGAAAACACTACAAGAACCGAACTTACTTATTTTATTTTAATTATGTTGTGTTGTTGAACCACTGTGTATGTGTTACGAGTATTAATTATTGTAGTGTCAATGACTATCTCTTCATCATTATTAAAAAGTGGCCTACTTTATACACAATCTGACTTTAGGGCGAAAATAATAATGAATATGTGTTCAAAAGAAGATCTTAGGTAAGTTCAAACGAATAAACCCAAGTAATTTTACTATTTATCCTACGAGCATTTGCTCGTAGGATAAATAGTTTGTCTTTGTCATACAGTTTAAAAATAATAACGTTACTTTTTGAGGACAACATTTTTTCATCCCTTCAGCTGTTGTGACCCCTATGCGGGCTTCACATTTTTTCCTGCAGGTCTGTGGAGACCCCTCAGAGGGCCGCAGGAGCTGTTCTTACTTTATTAGGAGAAATAACAGCCGATCGTGTATCGATCTCGTTTTAAGCCATTGAGACGTATAGATAATGAAGCGAGACAGCTAGCAAGACATAATTTCAATGGCCAATAGAAGAAAATTTAAACTTGATCGTTAGTCTAAAACGGTCATTGACGCGTATGACACGGTCGGTGTTCGCGAGTGAAAATTTGTGGGTTTAGTGCTGAATTTTAGTGCCAGAAAGAGAACACTTCTGGACATGTAAGTAATCCATCGTTCTTCATTAAAAAAAAATAAGTTGAGCCCATTCTCGGTACTAAACCTGTGACTAACATAACATACCTACTGAAGGTCAAAATTTGCCTACACGTTATTTAGTGCTTTTCTTATAATTTGATATCACTAACAGCTATTAGGCACTTGTCCCACCGCCGGCGAGTAGCGAGTACTCTCATAGTAATTCTTACTCGCGCGAGTAAAAGCGAGTAAGAATTACTATGAGAGTACTCGCTACTCGCCGGCGGTGGGACAAGTGCCTTAACATTACCGTTATTTATCGTAAATTCTTTTAAAATGAACCTAAATGGATTAATAATGGCCCGAAAGTAAATAAATCGATCGAAATTGGTAACAATCATAACAAAGCCATCAGAGGGCCGTTAACAGGCCGGTAGAAGGCCCTCCGAGGGGTTCCCACATCGCACCTCGTGACGTCATCGACGCTGCGCACTCATACTAATCATGACCTTGATTTGTATCGTGTCAAGATCATGTTTTTATGGGCTTTTTGTTTAACTGATGATAAGATTATAATTAAAACTAAAAGTATATTTTATGGTAATATTTAGAAACCTCATTTATCTGGTTCAAAACATATGGTTGCTGTGATAATTGCAATCGATCGCAAGTGATCATTTTGGATGAAAGTAGATAAGCCTTTTTTCATTTATCTCTAAAATAACGTCTAGTGCACCTTTAATAAAAAAATCTCTGGAAACACCTACTCAATGACCTATATTTACTGTTTATGTATGAATTGAATAAATATAGTAAAAACACACTCCAGTAATGAACATCTAAATCAAAGTCCATGCAAGCACCTTTTGAGTGTAGGTCCCATTTTGGTAGAATACTTCAAATGATCTCCTGTAAAAAAAATACTTTTGAGCCTGCCATTTTATGGTTTTTGAATGTGTGTAACTCCAATATATTCAAATTAATGCCATTCATTAACCCAGAAAACTAATCTAACATATTCAAATTTACCAAAATATGTAGTAAATTTTGGTGCCCTGGTGATAAGCCCGGTTAGATAGCCTTAATACGACTTTAGTGTAGTGATGATACATAGTTGCAGTTAAATAATTTAAAATAGATTGTGTTTTATCTAAAATCTAGCCTGTAATTAGTTAAAAAATCACGTATTGCCAGAAACATTGTCTGTGAAGCGGCCCTCAGAGGGGTCCACAGACAGGGGTAGGTAGGTGGCCATGTTTTTTCGCCACAGTTGAAGGGTAAAAAGTGGCCTACTTTATACACAATCTGACTTTAGGGCGAAAATAATAATGAATATGTGTTCAAAAGAAGATCATAGGTAAGTTCAAACTAATAAACCCAAGTAAAATGCTCGTAGGATAAATAGTTTGTCTTTGTCATACAGTTTAAAAATAATAACGTTACTTTTTGAGGACAACATTTTTTTCATATATAACCTAAGTATTTAAACGAAGTAAAAACGTCAATATATTTGTTTCGGAATTCAGATGTAGTAAGAGAACAACAATATTTTATTTGCTTAACTACTATCTAGGGTACTATCGGTCTTGGTTTTGTGTGTTCATGAGTGAAATAATCATGTTGGACACGACACGGTTTTACTTATAATTTGCATCAGGCGAAAAGGCCCCTATTTACGAATAGTACCTACAAATACCTTACAGACTAACATACAAATCAATATGCAAAACTTATAAAACACAATAACACGTTGAGACGTTTACGCGCTGCGCATTTTCTGTGAGTCAAATAACCGGCGTCAAAATCGCCGGAAAAGTGCACCCTGCGGCCAGGGGACCGATTTTTGACTTTCGAGCGCTCGAATCTTTCATTCGAAAACGGACAAAAATTACGAAACGCTCTTTTGAAATAGCGATAGAAAATTGAAAAGCGAGTGGTATTGACCACTCGTATTCAATTATATCGGTAGAAAGTTAGTGCCTGCAATTTTGACACTAAAATCGTATTCACTTTTATTTAATTTTCGAACGCTCGAAAGTCAAAAATCGGCCCCCAGATCTCCTCCTTTATGAAAGTTGGTGCCACTGATGCGGATATCACTACAAAGATTGCTTTATGACATATGCCATATGAAACTTGTTACGGACGTTACCGTGCAATAAAGTTTAAATAAATAAAACTTTTGAAACCAACGTAAAAAAATCCTTCGTCTATTGATTTATATATATAATAGACAGTGGAGAGATTGTAGATTTTAACCAAACTGGCTGGGTAATCTATTTAAACGGTGCTAGTTTAAGTATGCTATCTACGCGTCTATTAGATATCTATCATAAAATTATGTAAAGAACGCAGGCAAACTCGCGGGATAAAATATACTTTATAACCATCCAAAAAGTCCAGTCTACACGCAGATCAAAGAATTTTTGAAATCAGATAAGTTGTTCCGACGATTACCCAAAACATACAAACTTCGTTGATAAAAATACAATAATCCTCATACATTGTTAAAGACATCCCCACGTAAAAAACGTAAGTTAAGAGATACTTGTTTTTACGTGGGGATTTCTTTAAAAACTCGACGTCCATTCTACGCAGAAAACATTTTCCCCCATTTCAGATTAAACTGAACATAAAAACATGGCAAAGATCTAGTTTTAAACTACCAAGTGCCATTGCATCGTTTATTAATGCTATTTGGGTTTATTAGGTGACAAAACATTCAAATTACGTTTTTTCGCTCTCCTGTAAAATTTGCCAAAAGTAAGTTACTTGTTTTCTCCATTGGGCAGCCGAGTTAGTTATGAAAAAAAATAAAACTTTCACGTTTATTCCAAACTTTATCTTAACTGGTAGTTTACTTTCTTAAGCTTCCTTTTGCAAAATTTAATATCAAGCTATGAAATAACACCGGTTGCTTAGAATTTATTTTTCCACTTTTACAGAAGCCCGAGCACAAATTTTATTTTAAAACTCCACATATTTTATATTGCCTCTAAGATTGGCACACGTTTAGCGGTCCTTTCACACCTGGTGCTGTGTCTGAATCAAAATGCACTTTGCCAGCTTAAATATAAAGTCTCATTTCGAGCGCAGCATTAAACGGAAGATCCTTTTCATCATTTATTTCATGCAATTGTAAGCTCTATTTTGATACTAGCAAAGTTCAAATTGTCATGAGTACGTTCAGTGTGAAGGGGTCCTCGCTGTCAATGAAAATGGAATTTCTGTGTTGGGATTGCATTGTCGATTCGAGGGAATTGTGTGGTTTATTTCAAAGATGTGTTTTCTGTAAACAATAAACAACCCGTTATGGTATGGATACGTTGAATGTGTTTGTGCACAAAATGGAGTACTTAGGTGAAATGTATCAGTGTTATTAGAAGATATGTGAAGGTTGGAAGACAATAACGTAGGTACCTATTGTTGGTTATTTGAAATAAGCGCCGATTTCTATCAATATTACAAGTCAACGCTAAAAAAATTCACAATAGCTTTAGAGAATAAGAATAAATAGAGGCAAAGTGTTCATATCAACATCTCAGAACGTCCCAGTTGGCGTTCCGCAAGGATCCTTATTGGGTAATACATTGTTCCTTATCTTTGTCAATGATATATGTCAAAATTAAACATCGATGGCAAGATGATATTATACGCTGATGACACATCCTTTATAGTAAGTGCTACAACGTATGAACATTTAGAAAATAAGATAGCCAAAGTCACACATGTGTGCGAAAACTGGTTCAAAGCTAACGGATTAAAGTTAAACTCCGTAAAAACTAAAATAATGTTATTCCAAGCAGCAAAATCCACATTGACACTTAATGTTACTCTGGAAAATAATAAAATCCTCCAGACAGTAAGTGGAGTAAAATTAGTTGGATTCCAAATGTTTATTATGTATGAACACCATCCATATCTACTTACAATATTATTACTCAAATTTCATCCCTATTGAAAAATATCATCACACACTTCGTATTTCAAGTCAAGTCAAACACACGCACACATAAACATACACACACACATACACATGCACACACAATAACTGAGACATTTCGTTCCCGACAAACAGCGAGCAATTCAAAATGGATGTACATAGTTACCAGGGTCTGCCTGAAAACCAGCGTTGCAGTGACCTCGCTGTAACATTATGCTGAGGCAAGCTCCTTTTAAACATCACACACACACACACATCATAACTGTAACATTAATTTTAAATTTATATTTTAATTCTAATCTTAAGGTTCACATGTATGTTTAATTATAATTTCGTGTAATGTGATATTGAATAAAGCTTTTCTACTTCTACTCTACACTGAAGTGGAATGAGCATGTAGAAATGGTATGTAATAAAATGGCAAAGGGTATTTATGCATTAAGACAACTTAAGACTATGATCTCGACTGATAGTTTGAAACAGACATACTACGCTTATGTTCATTCAATGATATCATACGATATAATATTGTGGGGATGCTGTTCAGATAAAAAGCGCATTCTAAAGATGCAAAAGCAAGCAATTAGAATACTCATGGGAGCAAAACCTAGGGAAACATGCCGAGAGCACTTTAAACATCTTGGTATTTTAACATCGATATCTGTCTATATCATGGAGGTTGTTATGTATGTGAAAAAGGTCATCAACGAGTTCATCTGTAAGATCTTAATGTAATCCCCGTCATACCAAAATATCACTCGATATAATACAAACTCCATATAGGCTGAAGCTGGCAAACCGCACTCCTAATGCCATGGGCTCCATGTTATATAATAATTTACCATATAACGTTAAGAACATAAAGAGTGAAAGCACTTTTCGGTTACGCCTGAAAGCACTACTATTGGATCGCACATCATTAAAGAATACCTCTCTAATGATTATTCTAAGTTTGACATTGATATAAATGAAAAATTATCATTCTAATTTAATTCTCGTACGTTAGTAGGTAGTAGGTGTATTTATCAGACAGTACATGGCAAGACCACTGAAATTGAAGTTAATAGACATATAAATTTATAGGTTTACAATAGTTAATATAGTTATTTATTATAATATGAAATCTGTTATTCTTGACGATCATATGTATTGGCGTATAAGTTTGATTTAAGGCAAATTTATATTTTAGATTACATTGGAATAAATGATCTTATCTTATCTTATCACATCATAAGTAAGCAGATTCGAGCGAGGTAGATACACAATCGAATGAGGTAGACGTTTCGCGGTAGCCGCTGCTCCATTCTCCACAAATTGCCGATGAAAATACTGCAATGTAACTGATGTCTTGAATTTATTTGTCATTCTATTATAACCCTATGCGGTAGGTATGATCCGACTAAGTAAACACGAGAAAAAGGACACCAATCTTTCCATGCTGTGGAACATATAACGTCCCAATAATCAATCAATTGCGTTTTCATACGGTTACATTGTTAGCGTCGCATTGTTGGGGTAATACCGGTTGGGGCTTGACAGCTTGAAATATCGTCGCCAGGTCACAAAAACCAATATAATGAAGACCTCCAACTACCCAGAGTTGAGACGGATCTCGGAGTCAAGTTAAACTGGACATTAGCAGTGAGGTGGGTAGACAGAGTTTGAATCACATAGCTTACATGCTGTGGAGTGATGAGTAGCGTTAGACGGAAGACAAGCGAGTAGAAGGTAGTTATTCAGTAGCTATAGTAAAATTATGAATAGGAAGGATGAGGTGAACGGGTGATACCACGTCAACCAATCTCTCTGGAGCACAAACTCTTGGAGTATTCCAGTGTCAAAACAGCGACAGAGAGCCAAAGGCTCCCTCTGTACTTTCACTAGGCTCCCGCAATGCTTTCAATCGCTTTACTGGCGTATAAAATTGAAGATCATGGAATTGAATAAGTAGAGGCAAATCATTAGATCTAAGCTAATTTAAAATGGGTGCTGCGGCATATCCCCAAGGGTGCACGAAACCTTGCGGCCGGCAGAATGTGTGATCTTATCGATAAGTGTATTGACACTAATGGTACTGCGAAGTGGTTAGAGTTTTTAACTTTTGCATATTCTGCTCTTAAAGCACCGGATGCAACTGGCTCGGGCAACCTTACGACAAAGGTGAAGCGGAACATTGACTCGGCTTACGTTGAATGTCCTTTCGGTGATATAGGGGGAGGCGGGTCCTCAAGGTCACCCTCGGTTCTTAAGACAGTTGAGTCGAAGGTATACGAGGGTGATCTGAGAGGGGCGGTCAGGGTGCTTATGTCGGATGACGCAGTAGCACAGTCAAGCCCTGAAGTTTTCGCCACCCTACAGACAAAGCACCCAGCCCCATCTCGGGCTCTTTTGTTCCCGCCTGAGCCGGATGGATCCACCCCCGCGTACAAGGTAAGGGAGGAAAGCGTCGCACAGGCCCTTAGCTCGTTTAACAGCGGTTCTGCCGCAGGCTTGGATGGTATACGCCCGGTACATCTAAAAGAGCTCACATCTGGCTCGGCGGGGGATAATGGTCGTCGGTTATTGGGGTGCCTGACCAAACTCTGCAACTTTTTATTCGAAGGTCGTTTGAATGCTGAGGTTTGTCCGTATGTTTTTGGCGCTTCTTTGTGTGCGCTCTCGAAGAAGGATGGAGGTTTGAGGCCCATTGCTGTGGGCAGCACGTTTCGCCGCCTGACCGCCAAACTTGGGTGTGCAGCGGTGAGGGAGGAAATGGCCGCTTACCTTCGCCCTTGCCAAATGGGGTTTGGCACGAGATTGGGGTGTGAGGCGGCGATCCATGCAGCACGCGCATTCGCTCTCGATCCGGGAAAGGCGGACTGCGTTATAATTAAGCTTGACATAAAGAACGCATTTAATTCCATTGAGCGCGATGTTTTGTTGAGTGAAGTGAAGGAGAGGGTGCCTTCCCATTATCCATTTCTTTTTCAAGTTTACTCGTCCCCCTCTAACCTCTTTTTCAACGGATCCCTTATCCTTTCCCAAGTTGGTGCGCAGCAGGGGGATCCGCTTGGACCTCTAGCGTTCAGTCTGGCCATACATAAAGCAATTTCAGGGCTTCTCTCCCCGCTTAATGTATGGTACCTGGATGATGGTACCCTTGGGAGAAGGCCTGAGACTGTTGAACAAGACCTGCGTACTCTCCTTCCACGCTTTAAGGAGCTGGGACTAGAGGTTAATACCAGTAAGTGCGAATATTTCCCCTGCAGCGCCGAATCCCGAGCTTCCTTTCCCTCTTACTGTAATCTGCTCCCTGATCTCAAAGAGTTGTCTCCCCATACCTTTAATCTATTGGGGTCTCCTATTTTTCCAGCCGCTATTCCGGAGGCTTTTGAGGTGAGAAGGCAGCTTCTCCTAGCTGCTAGGGACAGGCTTAGGAGCCTTCCTGCTCAGGTTGCTCTGGTTTTATTACGGATATGTTTTGCGGTCCCCAAATTAACTTATTTTATGCGCACTGTTCCGACGTGGCTGTACCCTGATCAAGTCGACTCGTTTGACCTCGGGCTGAGGGAGACCGCTGAGTGTTTGATGGATGTCTCACTTAGCCCGGATCAATGGAGCCTGGCTTCTTTGCCCATTCGGAGTGGGGGCCTGGG
Organism: Epinotia brunnichana; assembly: GCA_963854355.1. Lineage (NCBI taxonomy): Eukaryota > Metazoa > Arthropoda > Insecta > Lepidoptera > Tortricidae > Epinotia > Epinotia brunnichana. The sequence continues at coordinate 31,819,439 of OY977943.1, forward strand.
CTTACGGAGCGCGCGGGACGTCGGACTGCCGGCCTTCTTGGCGTCGGCGGGGGGGGGTCGTCGGCCTGGTTACTGACATTTTAGTTAACAATGGTGACAGGGCAACTATCCCCTACGCGTCTGATGCCATGGCGGCTTGGTTGGCCCTCAACCCGGGTGTGCAGGTGCCTGAGAGACCGGACCGACAACGCGCGTGGGATGACGTGGGAATCAAGAGGGTGTTTGAGAGCCTGCTGGGGAGGGCGATGGGTGTGGACAGGGCTAGGCTGTTGACAGTGTCGAGACCTGAAGCCGGAGCGTGGTTACGGGCGCTGCCCTCTCCGCACGTGGGCACTCTTCTCGACGATGATTCCATGCGGGTGGCTGTGGCTCGCCGCCTGGGCTGCGATGTTTGTGAACGTCATCTATGCATCTGCGGCACCATGGTGGAGAGTAATGGGCACCACGCCTTGAGTTGTGGTCGATGTGCCAGCCGATTCCCGCGTCATCACGCTCTCAATGATATTGTCCGGAGAGCGCTAGTCTCGGCAAATGTTCCGTGTGTGCTGGAGCCTTCAGGCCTTAGTCGGACGGACGGTAAAAGACCTGATGGTTTGACCCTGGTGCCTTGGCATAGAGCGAAGTGCCTTCTATGGGACGCCACGTGCGTCAGCACTTTCGCGGCCTCGCATCTCGGTCGCACCACGTGCACGGCTGGAGCGGCTGCTGAGATGGCGGCTCTTAGGAAGCGGACAAATATTCTGCTTTAGAGGGTTATTTATTTGTCCCGCTCGCGGTAGAAACGACTAGTTGTTGGGGTTCGGAGGCCAGAAAATTCATCAAGGAGATCGGGCGCCGTCTGGCGGAGAGGGGTCTTGACCCCCGTTCCGGGTCATTCCTGGTGCAACGTCTGTCCATCGCGATTCAGCGCGGCAACGCGGCGAGCGTGATGGGCACCTTTCCACCGGGGGTGGCTCGGGGCGGGCTCTTTGACTAAGTTAATAATTTATTATTATTAACATTCATTGTACCTTTTTATTTATTGTCTAACTGTGTAATTGACCAAAGTGTATGTATATTACATTGGATATAGTTATTAATGTATTGTTGTAGAATAAATAATATTATTTAAAATTCATTCGGATTAAATGAAAAATATTTTCTTTTTCATAAAAAAATATTTAGGTGGTTCTTAATTTATTTAATTAAAAATATTTATTTAAAACAAAAACTATTTTGTCAAAAACTCATAATTAAAATGATTGTGCCATTGTATGGTGAACTGTGTAGTTTTATTTTTAGAACCGAACTACCCATATTACTTATATTGTTATACAAAATGTTATAATAAGTTCGAATCGATTGACACCTCATTTAACATTTTTTTTTTTATTATCTCTTCAATTATTTTCGTTCTCAGATTAGGCTGTCTTTCCCACTCACGGGACAATGATGTCCCGGACCTTTGGGAGGCGTGCGTGGGGCTAGGTACCTACAAACTACCAAATGCAAGGAGTACACCGAGCGGATGCTGTCCCTGCCCGTGTCATGGGACGCACAAAGAGACAGCCCGCTGGGGTGTAAAGGGACTATTGCTGGCTGGTGGAATCTATATAAAACGGGTTATTGGGTCAAAAGGATTTACTATTGGCTGGGCTATTGGGTGAAACATCAGCCAGTTAAGACAAGCCAGAGGTCTGGTCCTGTCCAACCATCCACCCGGTCGGCTCAACCTGACCACAGGGCACCCCCAGGAGCACACAGGTACGGTCGCTACTCCCTAACAGCCCGCCACAAGCTGCCTTACGTTGACTGATTGCACCAGAAATCTGGTGTGCGATTGCGCCACACCCTTAGGCTTATTATTATTATTTAATTAAAAAATAATTACATAGCGTAACAGTTTAAAACGAAGTCACTGTGATTTACAAATTAGATACCTATATACTCGTACATTTTAATATATGACAGAAGAATTACATATATCCATCACCTCACAATACCTTATAGCTCAGTAGTGGAACCGGATTTTGGCCCTAGAAGTTTTGATAATTCTAAAGTCGGAAAAGTTATGCTTATATGACATATGACTTATTTTCAAGCATATTTGTATTATATGAAGAAAAGTTAGAACGAGGGTTAGATATAAATTAGGTATTTATTTATTTTATTGATGATTTGTGAATATTGAATTAAAGTGCAAAGTTTAAGCTTCATCGTTTATGATATGTATGAAGCTTTACACTGTTAAGTTTTTAGAAAAAAAAAACACCCGCGACTACGTCAAACCAGAATTAGCTTGTTATTTAGTCGATATTGAATTAGAGTTTTAAAAATCCACAACAATATCTCTAAATTCTTAAGTTAATAGACAAAGCCAAAAGTTTAGAGGAATAAGATAAAAGCTTTAAAATTAATACGCATTTTTTATCCTGTAAGATCTAATATTGAATTAGAGTCTATAAAAATAAGTCTAATACTATAAAAGAATATATGCAGCCATATTATGGAAAGTAAGAAATTTCTGTGTATAGTTTGCATCATAAACGCATATTATTAAAAAAAGGCGCGAAAACCAAGCCGCGCTACAAGTTGTAGCTACGGCGGAGCAGATCTTAGTCGACCTTGCGAGCTATCGCTTGCTAGGTATCCCTCGCCGCGCCCGCGCGCCCCCGTTCTGCCGCATTAAAAAAAACCATTTTTCGTATTTATATGTTTAAAATAGGGAAGGCGCAAAAACTTTTTATGTATAGTTTATGAGATTTTTTTGGGGGCAAAACCCAGATTCGAGCATAGTAAAAATATAAATAAAATAAATATTATGGGACAATCTTACACAAATCAACCTAGGCCCACGGTAAGCTCAATAAGGCTTGTGTTGTGGGTACTAGGCGATGATATATATAATAGATACATACATATAGATACTTATATACATATATAACATCCATAACTCAGGAACAAATATTCGTGATAAACACACAAATAAATGCCCTGACCGGGATTCGAACCCGGGACCTCCAGCTTCGTAGGCAGAGTCACTACCCACTGGGCTACGGAAGCCGTTAGTAGTATAGTAGCCGGTAGTATAGTAAAACATATGTAGAAAAAAATTTAAGTGGCCAGATTCAAATGAAACAAATATATGTTATAAAAATCGTCTATTTAAACAGCTCTTTCAAAAAACTAACCAAAATAGTTTTTGAAAACCTTCCTTCAGGAAAATACGTATAACAGCACTGTTACAATATAAGTGATGGTCCACGTGTAAAGGTACCATAAGGCGGTTTTATGTTTCGGAGATATTCAATGTTTGGAAAAGCGGATGAAAAGGAAGATTTTTTATTATAGCTATGTGAAAACCTATAAGATGTAACATTAGTTTACCTATTTTTAATTTTATTATGTACAATAAAAAATTACAGATACTGTTTTTTTATGAAAAAATCTGCATGGAATAATGTGAAGTTACAGAAGTTAATTTAAAATTGTTATTAGTAGCGTCCAGACAAAAGTGGTGGCAAATTTCGCACAGGGAGTAAAATGGAGTCGTTGCTTTTTATTTACTTTTTACGGTTGAATGAATACATTATTTATTTAATTTATATTTTTAGAGTATTAAACTATAATGTCACTTGGATATCAAAAATAAAAATATATCCAAATTATATTAAGTATTTTAAATATATTTTATTGCAATTTATGGCTTGCAGTAGTTGCAGTACACGAAACAGTTGATAATGTGGCCAAAGGCCCTGATAATAGTACTTGCAGTAGTTATTTTTGAGATTTTCACTTTTCTGCAAAAATGAAATCACAAGCCTAAAAAAAAATTTCAGGTCTTTTTTTATATATCAAACATGTTTCTTATCTAACCAAAAACGCAGTACTTTCACAAAAATATTACTTATGCTAACAAGATCTACAGCATTCAGCATGTGCTAGAAGGTTGTGAAGTACTTGCTACGTTTACTGCAGATTCATTAGGCATATAACTTTTTTGCAACGAATACTAACTAAAGCCAAACGCAGTATTCAAAATTACTGCGTTTGAGTTTAGCGAGAAAACCAAAGAGCTACTCTTGCCACGCTAAAAGTACTTAAACGCAGTACTTATTCCACAGTGCTGCGCTTAAGAGTATCGAGAGGTATTCGAGAGTAACATAAAGCTACGCATGGACCGAAGCCACACGGTACAGTGCCGCATTTCGTGCTAGCAAATCAGAGTGAAATATTTGCACTTGATTTGGTTACACCTTGTATAATTCAAAAGAGTGATTGATGGCTTGATGAGTGGAGGTGTTTTATATTAATAGACTTTAATAAAAAAATGTTCCTGAAACACATTTTATAGACTATTAAAAATAATAATTTGATACGCTGATAAGAAAAATATTAATTTTTTCTAGTACCTACCTAAAATCAATTTTATTTCGTCTCTTCATCACTTCAATATTTGTCTGAAGTTAAATCTTACCAACACTTATTTATTACTAGGTATGAAAATAGAGCATGATTGCGAACTAGAAACGCAGTATTTAACACGTGCTAGGTGATTTTGCAGTAATAAACACAAATACTGCATTAAGCCTTAGTGATACTGTAATGCCTGCAAACCCAGATCATCATATCAGCCGAAAGACGTCCACTGCTGGACATAGGCCTAACTGCAAACCCATATAGTTGATGAAAATGCAGTACTGCGTATTTTATCTAAATAAGGCAGTAAAGTAAGAAATATTTAAATCTAAAGATTTATTTTTTTAACTATTTTTCAGTACACTTCAAAAGTTATATAACATAGATTTGTTGTATAGATACCAAAAAATATGTTTACCGCGTTTATTTCGAAACCACCATTTTGCAAGTACTGCGTTTGCAATAAGAAGGGCAGATTTGTTAGCGTACAAAGGCGTAAATGCCAACACAATGGCATATGTAGACTGTAGTAGACGAAAGATTGAAATTTTTGTGGAAAGATAACTTAAACAAAAATCGCCGTTATCGCCGCAACAAGGCGGCCGGCCGAACTTTAGCGTTATATACAGGTTGTATTATTCAAACGGGGCAGTAAGGGAAAATCCAAAACTATAAGAGATACGAAAAGTCACGAGACTTATCGAGTTTATGGTAAACTATGAAAATAAACAGTCATAAATTCTGGAAATACATAAAATCCAGTTCAGGAATTTCCGATATTTTGAGTGTAACAATTCCGGAATTGCGAAAGTCCGGAATTGTAAGGGAAAATTGTTGCTAAGGAACCCTGTATCTACAATCACAGGAAAATGCCTAATTTCATAGTTTGATGTACGAAAATGGTTAGTAAGTATGAGGAGAATAACTGTGGCGTCTGAAACTAGACAAAATTGGTAAATTCGTGGTTTTTTTTTAAATTTATTTTCATTATTTACACCAATCTTTTCAAAGCTGTAATAAAAATATAATTCCCATACTTACTCATTGTAGGTAGGTACACTGTTTGTGCGGGGAGATCCATTTCCGTACATTAAACTATGAAATTCAGCATCTTCCTGGGATTGTAGATACAGGGTTCCTTAGCACCAATTCTTCCTTACATTACACTATTAATTTACGCAAAATAACGCACTCTGATTTTTAGACAGATTTGACCGGGTTCGATTCCCGGCTGTGTATGAGGCTTTTTTGAAATTATTTGAATGCAGTTTTGATTTTTTTCTAAAATCGGTCTCGTAACTCCTTGTAGAGCAAATTTCCGTATATCTTATAGTTTCGGATATTCCCTCACTGCCCCGTTTGAATAATATACCCTGTAATGCATGTCTACCCACTATGATTTTTGTACAACAACTTATAACTTTTCTCATGTAAGTGATATATATTGATTCTTTATGAAAAATAAAGTTCTTTAAACATAAAATGTATATACATGTACATTTTCATTTCAAAAACTTAATATCTAGTCGCAAGAGAATAAAAAAAAATTAAGAGAAATAAATCATTCAATCAGTATTTGTTTAGTCATAAAAATATCTAGGCGACTCTACTACCTTCTGTGTGAAATCTGCCACCACTTGTCCGTACCCTAGTTATTATGTATATACCTACAATTACAAATATGAATGAATTGCAAATGTTGCAATTATAATTTTGTTGTAAAGAGTTGTATTTTTGTTATTTGTTACCATTGTGTAAGCCACCAATACTTTAACATAAAACAATAAGTAAAAACCTACTTTATAATGGACTTAACGTCGACGAAACCGCGGGCAATTCCTAGTATAGTAATAAATAAGGGTAAGTTTCGTCTTTGTATTTCCATTAGCGTACTTAAAACAAAATAACAATTTTCCATTGATATTAGTTTAAAACATGCTTTGCGGTTTTTTTTATGGATGAGTTAAGGGCACCCCGCTGCCCCGCCACCGCTGATCGCTGCCTGGTGCCACAGCGCCACAGCGCACAGCACGGCGCGCGCATACAATACAGCGCGTTTGAAACGTAGTAATATAGGCACGGAATGCTTACCTATACATATCAGTATTTAGTGTCGCCGTGATTCTATATTTCTAAACTTTTGTTTGGTAACTGAGATCATTGTCAAGACCGTTTATTATTAACTCTACAAACTCTAATTCAATATTGGCTATACTGCTTAACCAGAAATAAATATCTACACAAACCAATTGTCTACACATCTAACTTTTTTCCAGGATATTAAGTGGATCGATTACATCATAATTTAACAATATCAGCTACTCTAATTCTTTATTTGCAAAATTATTTGCATTTTTTTGTTCACCAAAATGCAGATGTTCCAGACTTCTAAAAACAAATTATTTTAAAGAAACTAAAGTGTTATTGGATATGTTACAGTTTTTTGTAACTCTAATTCTATATTTACATAGTTCTTGGCTAAAAATAAAATATGTCAATATAACCGAAAGCCGAACCTAAAAACTTCTAACTTTTTGTATAAGTATTATTTAACATGCCTCCAATGACATATCAAAAAAGAAAAAACTTTAATGTTATCAAAACCCATTTTTGTTCAGCCGCTGGTCTATTAAGCATTCACGATAATCAGTTCATTATCTTTGACACTACGGTGGAACACACCTAAATACAAACATAGACTACTAAAATCATATCCCTTCCTTTTGGCGCTGCCGAAGTCGGGCAAAAATAGGCTCATAAGAAAGATGAACGATTTAACTAAAAATACCGTCTAATTCATTAATTAACCTCATATTTTTCCAGCGACAAAAACGCAGCTGGGTACACTCTTAAAAAGCGACATTAGAGGTCTGAATCACTCAATAAATAACCCTTAATCTTCCATAAAGATATCCTTACAAGAATTATAATCCTTCCCAAATCTTCCTACTTTTAAAGTAGGTACTGCTTTAATGGAAAAAGGTTATATCTAACAAAGATCGACAGAGACAAATTTGCCATTATTCCACCAACGGATATAAAGGTTCGGTAGGTATTTGAGAAATGAAGCGGGTACATCCACTATTTATAGTATTTATAGGGGCATACGTCAAGTAAATGGGGTCTTTGGTGGCAACCAACGACGTATGAACCATTAAGTCTCCTAAAAAATAATACCTTTTCGCTTAGGAAGGCATGGTGGGCGCGTGCGGTGAAACGGTTTGAATTGTTTATTTTTTACTCTCAGGGGACTAGGGTTGTATTTTTAGATCGTTTATAAGACTTCTCCGTTCGCAGACAAATGACGCTCGATTTATGATGCTATTCTTTTTTAGGGTTCCGTAGCCAAATGGCAAAAAACGGAACCCTTATAGATTCGTCATGTCCGTCTGTCTGTCTGTCCGTCCGTATGTCACAGCCACTTTTTCCCGAAACTATAAGAGCTATACTGTTGAAACTTGGTAAGTAGATGTATACTGTGAACCGCATTAAGACTTTCACACAAAAATCGAAAAAAAAACATTAAGTTTTAGGGGTCCCCATACTCAGAACTGAAACTCAAAAAATTTTTTTTCATGAAACCCGTACGTGTACCCCACACTATGGATAGGTCTTTAAAAATGATATTGAGGTTTCTAACATCATTTTTTTCTAAACTGAATACCTAGTTTGCGCGAGAGACACTTCCAAAGTGGTAAAATGTGTGCCCCCTCCCCCTGTAACTTCTAAAATAAGAGAATGATAAAACTAAAAAAAATATATGATGTACATTACCATGTAAACTTCCACCGAAAATTGGTTTGAACGAGATCTAATAAGTAGTTTTTTTTTAATACGTCATAAATCGTAAACCGCAATTTATTTCACGGAACCCTTCATGTGCGAGTCCGACTCGCATTTGGCCGCTTTTTTCTATACTATATAGTTCACGTTAGACAACCTTTGATGAAGACCAGCAGGTAAGGGAGTGAAGTACAACTTCACTTGACTTAAATATTCTGCCGCATAGTTTAGCCACGAGTTTTACGAGCACACCGCCAGCAGGATTTTTCCAGTATGTAGTAAAAATATGGCATTTGCTATTTAGTTAAAGATGCATTATCACATAATGCGTGAATAAAGGGTGGAACAGGTTGTTGCGGAGATCGCGCCCAATGAGATGACTGGATGACATGCGCACAGCAGCACAGAAGTGTACATACCTATACCTAACACCACGCACGCGCAGCCATCTTTCTCTTTGCATTATATCCATATACGACACACGCGCGTCGCATACCCAACAAATAATAAAATTGTGAAATACTTGCTTGCAGTAAAGCACTATAGGATGGTTAAATACCTTTTTTAACCGACTTCAAAAAAGAAGGAGGTTCTCAATTCGTCTGTATGTTTTTTTAGGGTTCCGTAGCCAAATGGCAAAAAACGGAACCCTTATAGATTCGTCATGTCACAGCCACTTTTTTCCGAAACTATAAGAGCTATACTGTTGAAACTTGGTATACTGTAAACCGCATTAAGATTTTCACACAAAAATCGAAAAAAAATATTAAGTTTTAGGGGTCCTTATACTCAGAACTGAAACTCAAAAAAAAATTTTTCATCAAACCCATACGTTATGGATAGGTCTTCAAAAATGATATTGAGGTTTCTAACATCATTTTTTTCTAAACTGAATAGTTTGCGCGAGAGACACTTCCAAAGTGGTAAAATGTGTGTCCCCTGTAACTTCTAAAATAAGAGAATGATAAAACTAAAAAAAATATATGATGTACATTACCATGTAAACTTCCACCGAAAATTGGTTTGAACGAGATCTAATAAGTAGTTTTTTTTTAATGCGTCATAAATCGTAAACCGCAATTTATTTCACGGAACCCTTCATGTGCGAGTCCGACTCGCACTTGGCCGCTTTTTTTTTATTTGTGTATGTTACGCTATAACTCGGTAATTTAATAAATAAATAAATAAATATTTGCGGACAATCTTACACATATCGACCTAGTCCCAAACTAAGCAAAGCTTGTACTATGGGTACTAGACGACGATATACATACTTATATAGAGAAATAAATACTTAAATACATATAAAACATCCATAACTCAGGAAAAAATATTCGTGCTCATCACACAAATAAATGCCCTTACCGGGATTCGAACCAAGGACCTCTCGCTTCGTAGGCAGGGTCACTACCAACTAGGCTAAAGCGGTCGTCCGTCCGGTCGTTTATGAACCGATTTGAATTTTTTTTCTGTGTTTGGAAGCATATACTTCCAGATTGGTCCCGTTGTCACCAAAATCCAATGCTGATGATGGGATCCTGGAGAAATTGAGAGTTATCTTCAAATTGTATATGCAAACTTGAAGCAATTTGGCTACTGATTTGAAGTCGGATGCTTTGTTTTGAAAAGTATATTATTACATATTTAAGTATCCTTATGCCTCAGACAGTGGTTTCCGAGTTAGAGGTCGGCTTTGCGTTCATGTGCCAAAGTGACCGATTAGTGATCGCTATGTTTACAAGATACACTTAAACTGTGTTTTGAAATGAGTGCCTGTGAGCTGTAACTATCTAAGGCGACTGTTTTTTATTTATTTTTATTTTTTTAATAATTCGAAATCTGAATCGACATAAAATCAATACAATTATCGAACCTGCTCACAAAATTTCACGAGAATCAGTTTAGAAATGCAAGCTGTAGAGGAGAACAGCCGGATAGCTGGACAGCTGGACAACGGGACATCCGGACATATGAAAGAATTTTGGGCCAAACTGAAACGGAGAACCTCGTTCAATTCGCCCGGTCGTTTAAAAATTAAATGATTCTTGATTTGCAATGAAACTTGAAAATAAATAAGTCTTAATTCTGATAAATATTTCCGTATCGACAGCCCTACTTCCTGACCAGTTCTGACAAATGGCCGAGAAATACGTATAAGTTACGTTGTTATTGCAACGTTGACCACAAATCGTATATTTATAAGCCGGACACAAATAAAACAAAAGAACGATTGCTTACTCAACATTTGTTCCAGAAAAAGTAATAGAATTTGTTACAAATACGAATTTCGTACCAATGCCACGTCCTCATCGGAACATTTCGTTTGTGTGTTTAATGCGATACTTATAAACTGACCTAGTATTTAGTGACTACGTGTAGTACTTAGTATGGGTCCATATTGGGTTGTATAATGTTTAACGCCATAGTTTTGATAGTAACCACTCGTGTCAGAATCATCATAACATTCATAACGCACAACCGACAAAAGTCATACATAAGTTCGCATATATTTTTAACCATAATGTTTGAGAGCATAAATAACAATTGTCATAAATTTATTGCGCATAAAAGCTTTAAGCATAAATTAATATAATTTTCATCACATTTGCTCGTAAAGTGCCTCTTATTGTGCCGCTTTTGGGCTCATAATCCTGGGTATTAAACACGCGTGTTTAATAACATTACGGCACTCGTGTAGTTATGTTTATATCCCGATTAAGACACGTTGGCACCTTGCAGCAAGGTGTATGTATGGACTCGGCGCGTTCTTAAATTGACCGGGTTATACAGGTTTTGTTTTTAATTCTCGGCAAATGGATTCTTACTCGACTAAACAAATTAAATCCTTCTTGTGGTGGCTTCTTGATATAGAAACGTTTCATTTAGTAAAACTATTTACTTTTGATAACATTTTACATGAATGTATATTTAATAAGAAAATATTTATTTTATTTTGTATTGGCTGTTTAGAGATTTCATCTAAGCCTCGCTGCGGGCGCACTGCGCGAACTTCACGAAAAAAAAATAGTTGCGCGCCATTATAGTAATTTCACAAATATTTGTCAACATTGATGATGCGTGTTTGGTTATTGTTAAAAATGTTGACTCGTAGTGAATAGAAAAATGATAAATATAATTGACGCCACTGTACATTCTTGGAGATGTACAAATATGTGAGTAAAAACCTGTTGTCATCAATAACTAAAGGAAACAACTTAGGAGCCTGTAACATGCTCATTTTATGAAAAGGATTTTTTCCTCGCAAATGTGTTGAAAAACGTCGTATGACACGCGTGAGCTTTGATAATTAAACAACAAACAACAACAAACAAACAACGTTTATTAAAGTAATACGTGTACATAGTTATGCTTACATTTTAATATTAATACAAGATGGTAACTAAGTATGAGCCAAGTAAGCTTCAACTGATCCCCGTAATAGTGTGAACTGTATAACGGTGGATCAGGATTCACTGTCCTTAACTATTAGTACCCATAAAAACATATCTATTTAAATGGTAACAAACTTGTTAAATGTAGGTACATTTACAAAAGATTGGTGAACAATAGCCTAGCAACGCCTCCTAAGCGAGCGCTGTGTCGAGTCGAGAAGTAAACAAGTAGTATATTTAAAAACTTAACATAATTTTACACTGTAATAACGTATCGGGGTTTAAATAATGTTGTACAACCGTAGTAATATAGTTTATATATGGATGCGTGTGTTTGAGTATGCGTGTGTATGTATGCGCGTGTGTGTGTGTATATGTGTTTATGTGTGTAATTTGCGTGTGTGTGTGTGTTACACCATGTGTTTAAGTAGTTGTTCAGTATTTTCATAACTCAAATTCTGTTTATACTGTTCCACCGTTTTTTTGCAGGTTCACCTGCGGTTCGCGTGACAATTCCGCCTCTGGTGTAATGATCAACATACCTCACTTGTATCATAATGTACTATTAATATCAATTGCCATAATAGTTTTGCGCATAACGTTTTCAAGTCATATAAAGTCGGCTCTGGCGCTTCGTCGGCCGCTGCAGCGGCGCGCTCGCTACGATCGCTCGGTTCGCACGCTGTAGGGTCGCAATTCTTCCTAACACTCCTCCTCGACTATGTCATGTCATAATAATTATTTTCACATGCCTTGAGGCAGAATGTATTAAGGGTCAACAATGTAACTACACTTATAACATCTACTGAACTTACCATATGTTCGTGAATAAACTTTCATTTAATTTCATTTAATTTCATTTCATTTCATTTCATTTCATTTCTCGCTTCGCTCGTCATCGTACCTATACCGACCTGCCTTAAACTAGAATAGGTAGGTAATCCGATGTCCGGGGGTATTTTTGTTTCTAGAGAAAAGTGTAATTCTGCACAGTTTATATTCGCCCAAATTACATAATTTGACGATTTGTGTTTTGTCTAAGCAATCATTTGCTTTATAATTATTGGCCACATAATTATTTAATAGTTAGTTTTTCTGCGAAGAAATCATAATAACAGTCTATTGTCATAGTTTATGCATATATCAATTCTTATGACTAATAAATGATCTTGATTAATAATTATGATCTTCAATATAATGACTAAAAATGTTATGATATTCAACATTATGGTTAAACAAAATTACATAGTACAATTATGACGATTAAAGTATTATGCGCAGAATCACTAATGACAAAAGATTTTTATGAGCAACAACTTTATGCGTAATGTTGTATGACAATCGAAATTATGACAATAGTCATCATGCGACTAAATGGATACCTACTTAGTAACTTAAATAGTATCATATTACCATGAAATATTTAAAAAATCGGCCAAGTGCGAGTCGGACTCGCGCACGAAGGGTTCCGTACCATCTATAAAAATATTTATTTAATTCTGTTTTTAGTATTTGTTGTTATAACGGCAACAGAAATACATCATCTGTAAACATTTCAACTGGAACTATCACGGTATCAGTGAGATACAGCCTGGTGACAGACAGACAGCGGATTCTTAGTAATAGGGTCCCGTTTTACTCTTTGAGTACGGAACCCTAAAAAAACCCTTTATTTTTTATTTGTTTCCTCTCATAAGGGTGCCGTTACCAAGATTATTGAAATTGACGAGTATTGAAAATGGTAATATAAATTTTAAAAATTATTTCAAATTCATATTTGTTTTCGCATCAATTACTCCTTATAATATTCTCGTAAAGGTGACTTTAAATCCAAATGACATCGTGTAAAAACAGGGGAACTATTTGATAAGTTTTTTTTTTTTATATTATCCTCAATGCTTTTATAATTTTGCAATATTAGTACCATTTTTTTCTTCTGTGCTCTATTAGGAACGTAGTTTTACAAATATATTCCATTACAATTTGAATAATGTTCGGGTGAATATGAAAGCGTCGACAGCGGACTCGGCACGTGGTCACTCTTATTTATAGTGTTATGATTGGATAACATTGTTCTGGAGGTCCCTAGTTCAGGATTAACGACTATTGTTCTCACGTGTAAAAACTAGTTAAGTTATGTTTTGTTGTGTTGAAATTGGTTTTAACTGAGGGAATTGGAGCTACGTTTTAAGTACAGGGCCTCAAATATGTGCATCCATTTCACATTCTAGTTGAGTTTAAATATATTTTACGCGCTCATTGTGGTTTTGAAGCACGTGGGTATAGAAATAAAAAAAAATACTTCCTCGGTGATTTTTTTCTCAAAACCATGCTTTTTGATGCACGATTCTGTGTCTACACTTTGGAATTAAAAGTTAAAAATAAATTCGTTAAATTTAAGACTCAAATAAATACATTACAATAATCATGTTCAACGTATTTTTTATTATTTCTTTTAATGTAGGTAATAATTTTCTATAAATGAGCTACATGTAAGTATTGTAAGCAAAACGTGCCAGCTTCAATGTGTGCTCTCACAAATACAAAGAAAAGGATCTTGTAGATGTAGCATTATCATCATCATCACCATCATCATCATCATCATCGTCAGATCAGCCGAAAGACATCCACTGCTGGACACAGGCCTCCCTCAAACAGTGCCACAACATTGTATGTATCGACAAAAATAAACTCGAACCAACCTTGCTTATAAGTATATTTATTTTCGTTGCCTATTCCATAGCGTATCAAAATTAGGCGAACGTATATTGTTACATCTTAATTTATTTGCAAACTTGCCCGACGGGTCGGCTTTTGAAATTATACCCCGCGTGGGTCTAAATCATTATCAAATGTAGTGGCATTCTCGAAAGATCCAACCTCTATTTAAGGTGCGTAAAATATGGGCCACATCTTTTCTAAAGCGGAAAACTGTATGAAATAATTTCGACAACATTAGTCTATGAAGAAGACTTTAAATTTAAGATTGGGTTAAGTTGTACCTACCTGAAAAATATTTTGTGTTCCATTGAAATAAACAGTTCAACTTTATTTTATAGGTTTTAATCAAGAGTGTTTTCGACGTACTAAAATCATATTTCTACTAAAACCATTATGTAACTATTGCCGCTTATATTGTTTAAACTTAAAATAATGTACCGCTTTACACCAAACAAACGTACTTTTTCTTATGGGGATTGTCTTGGTGATTGATATTGAGCTGAAAACTTTTGGTTATAAAATGGAGAATCGGTTTTTATGTTACGACAATTGGTACAATTCTAAATATAATAAATAATAAATAGTAGATTGTACAACAAGTGCATAAAACGCACCATTTTACTCGAGACGTTTATCCATCCGAGCGAGCTTGCGAGCGAGGATAGATATAAAGTCGAGTGTAAAATGGGTTTTATGGACGAGTTGTACACTCTACTTTTCACTTCGATTGCGAGGAAATGAAACAGCAACACGTAAATATAGTAAATGAGACGAAATACAAATTATAAGTTTATTTCATGAAGTTTTATTGTGTACTTTGGCTGTTGGTATCTTTGCCTTGGTCTTAGAATACGAACGAAACGAAATAAAATAAAGAGGTTGTTGTATGAAGTTAAAGATGTTCGTGTGGCTGTTGCAGCGATTGCCTTGGTCTTCGACGAAGATTTTACTTTATGCTCTAGAGCATAAAAAGCGACTTTATGTCGCCTACGCACGACATAAAGACGAACTTTTAGAGCATGAGAAGTGAAAAAGCCTTTATTTAAAGACATTCGTTTGTTTCATTACATTAATATATCTTTTTACTACTTCGCTCTCTTCCAATTTTTTCGTGTCTGTTTGCCCTTCGGCAAAGGCCTCCTCCAGCCTTCTCCACTCGTTCCGATCTTGTGCAACCCTTTTCCAGGTGCAATCCTAATTCTAAATACAAATTCAATATTCTTATTCTAATATTGTTAAGTATAATTCACATTTTACATCCATTGAACCTACGAACAAATAAATATTTCATTGGTTTGTTTGCACGTTGCCCCGTAAACCAGAGCAATTTACACCAAGTTCAGGAAGGCAGAATAAAAACACATGTGTCTATAAGTTGGCTGTGAGGAATTCGTTTCTTATTTTACGATGTTTTATCTCGTCGATTGCAGCGTCGGCCTCAATGCGGTTCATTTGTTTCGTATCAAACTTTAATATGTTTTTGCGCCCGTTCCAACACGTTACCGCTGCGCGCGTGAAAGTGAGACAGATTGACATGTAATTGGCATCGGAAGCGACCGACCAAAATATACCTCTTTGTTTATGTGGGTTCCGTCATTACGGGCAAGGCTTTTGGCGAGACTAGTAGTTCCAATCAGCGGAATAACTGGCTCTATCAATACTTCTTTCAACGGGATTTTCTGGTATGGGTCTAAGGAATAGGAAAGTTAATCATATAGGGCTGCTCTAACCTCGCTCATAAATCCCATCATTACCCAAAAAACTATGAATTAAAGTTGTGTTAATTTTGAATTAAATCTATTGAATAAAGTTGTATTGAACTTGTCTCACGTAAACCACCCTATTACCGGAATGGCTTGCATATCTTCCAGTGAATTAGCCATATTTACGGCCATCCGGCTATTTACGAGACGACGCGGCAATGGAGCGAACGAGATAAAATTTTACAACTAAACTTTTAGCTAAGATTGCAACGTTGACACCTTTAACGCTGAGATTGAGCGTTGACTTCGTTTGTTGCTGTTGAGGGGGGCAATTTCCGAACGTATTTGTGACGTGCCTATTGAAATTGCCAGAGGGCTGACAGCTAGGGACAGTTGAAACATTGTTCGATGTTCTTCGTAAGTATCCGGCTAAGAAGAAACTAATACTGAAATGGTTATCCAATTTTTTATGAGCGCAATTCTATTAACTATTTATTGAGATAGGGTTAAAAAGGAGTTGAAGAAAGTTGTTCGTTGCAAAATGAACTTTTAATAAATAAATATTTTCTGTATAACTGGAGTCATTTACTTTAGGTGAAAACTTCATTAGCTAATGTTGTGCAAAATTTATATATTTTTTTGTTTTAAAATATCATTGCTTTTTACCGAAATCCAATCCAGAAACTGCTTTCTTGATGGCCCTATTAATAACATCTGAAAACGCAAGTAAATCATAGACGGATGTCTCAGGGCGTATGCATTAATTCAATCCGACAAGATTTATTGAGGAAATGAAATCCCTGCTTCCGCGCAGCGCAGGTATACTCTGGCCCTAATGGAAGGGACGTAACCGTCTTCGTCATCCGTAGACTTACGACCTTTTTGATTAGGGTATAAAATATGCTTCGATTTATGGGTTGTTTTTGGATCGTTCGCATATGCAAAGGTTGCCTTGCGTATGGTTACTTTTTACGAGGCCTTGTCTATAGGTAAAAAGTAGGCGGCATATTAATTGCTATGGTTAAGTTTTTTTTTCTTCTGCGTACCGACTATTGATCTATGTACCTATAATTTAAAATACTCTTTCAGGTATCACCTATTGGCTAAGGCCCTGCTATTTATGATGCTAAATGCACAGCTTTTTTCCACCAAACTTTCTTCGGGAAAATTATTTCCTACAAACCAAGATAGGCCTATACGTATTGACGGGCCATTAAGGTCCACCCGCCCATTTTGGGCCATTTCGGGCCCAAGTAATTGCCCGCTATCTAACTTGTTTTTCTTTTTTAAAAGATTTACGGCCAGAGATACCGTAGGAAGGATAGTGCGGTGGCACGGAATTAAATGAATGGCGAGTAAACATGTAGTTAAGGTTTTGGAGGGTTAGAGAAGCTTCTATGTTTAGGTGTTATGGAGGGTTTCCACCAACAAGAGAATAGGTAGAAGTACTTAGGTACAACACGAGCGAACGAGTACACGAGCTTTAATTTGGGACCCACCTAAGGTGGAATATCGTTTAGCAAACTGAAGACGTTTAGAGCTCATATTTTAATGTAGTGTCATAAAGTTTGCCATAGACAACTTACGTTTACACGTGTCTAGGGGCAACCGCTCAGTGACGTCAACCCGGGCGCAACGAGTCAAACGATCGTTTCCGATTTTTTCCGACTAATTGTCACTCGTCTTTTTGGCCCGGTCCTCTCCCGGCCATATTTCTTTATTGCAAATTATATTTCGTGAAAATGTCAGTTTTCTCAATTTTCTTGTCTGATACTGACACATGTTCGTAATTAAGAAACCGTAATGATAGCTTTTTGCAAAGAGTTTATCATTTGAAGGGCCCATTCGATTCGATAAGACATTTATTTAATTGTCTTATCTTGACACTTCACCGCTATTATTGAACTGGAATTTTCGACCTTATTGCATTGTGAATGTTCTAACAACAGTTGAAGGAAATGGGTTACTGTTGTTTATCAACCCCATACTAACTCAGTTGCGGCAAATAAAAGTTTGTACCTATGACAAGGACAACGAATGATATATCCCTTGCTGCCACACTTATTGAGATTTGTATAGTACAGTCGCCATCACATACAGGTGTTCAAAAATATCGGCACATGCACCCTAATGCCTTGAAAATAGAGGTGTGTTCCGATGTTTGTGACGTGCTTGTTTGCTTCGATGTATGTGATGGCGACTGTACCACGCTCGGTCGTGGTAATATTATTACTATAGCTTGTCAGGACAAGTGAATCCGGATAATCATAGGTTCATGTCGTCAACAGTTTTAAGTTTCCCCATCTCGTTTATTTTGATCATGACATATAGAGGGTCACGATACACGATCGGTGACTTTTTCATTAGTCAATGGCAAAATGTCAAATTCTAATGGCCCACAACAATATTCGACATGTTTCTCGTACTATCTACAAACGTTAGCATCTGTTCCCGAGCGCCTAGCATCTATTACACCAACAGTATGATAATTTATCCGCATAAGTCGAAACAAGCAACTACGAGTTTACCCTTAATCCCAACACTGGCCGCGGCCAGTTGCGGAACTAATTTGCATTAGCTATATTCGAAGTGGAAAGTGTGGTCCAGTAGTCAGATAGCAGACAGTACGTTCACTAAATCACCTACTGCGCTGTTGATGGGCCATTACCTATTCTTTAAAGGAAGCAAGCTGTACTCAGTCAGATTAGCCATGTTATTATACGAAATATTTAAAGAATCTGGATCTTCGAAATTATTCGTAACTGATTACCAGCGTCAAACGGAACATAATATATATATATATATAATTAGCCACAATCACATACATAACATGCGCAAAGAATGTATGTACGCTTGAAAGATTTTATCATGAAATCATGATAAAATCCATTCTAATTATTTTATTCACATTCACTGCCAACAAATTCGTAGCGCTATAACAATAATAAATATTTATTTAATCAGATAACTGTTGATCCATTGGTTAGTAATTACAATCTTACGACACTATTGCTATGCCGTGGTTTTCCTGCTAAGTAGAGGAAAGTGCCGCTGAAAGGAGTGCCCGCTAGGTTGGTTCCTGTAAATATATTTCTATGTGAGCAATAATCGTTGAAACTTAGGACAATTTCGTTGACTAAATAATATTAGAAATAGGATCCTGACGTTTCTGAGTACACTTTTCTTTTTTTTTTACAACGACGGTGGCAAACTAACTTACGAACTGCCTGATGTTAAGCAGGTACCGTAGCCTATGGACACTTGTGAGTCCAGAAGAATCACAAGAGGATTCGCTGTGTTGGCAGATAGAGACATGCAGATCCCTGCTCACTCCCAACACAGCGCATCCTAGGGAGCTCTGGCGACCTTACTTACCACCAGGAACACAACACCACATGCTTCATAGCATGCAATAATATAGCAACACTACAAATCAGTGGTGCTATTATGGCTGCGGTCTTCTGTAAGGTGGATGTACTTCCCCAGTTGGGCTGTTCCACATAAGAGCGAGATGACATTCCGCTGTGCCCTACCTCTCTACTTACACTTACTTACTACAATGTATGTTATTCACTTATTCTAACTGCCGCATACTGTCATTTATCTACCCACTGCGACACAGTACGATATTTGAGAACCGTTGTTTGTATTTCTAAGTGGGTAGGAAAGAGCATGCTATGCCGAGCGATATAATGCGATCCAGGATTATACTGCGAGCGACGAATTTAATGGATGCATTGCATGAGATATTACGCTCTCAAAATGTATCGTGTTTCTATTGAGGTTTGAGTTAAGCTTTTCATAGGGATTACAGAAAATGTACACAAAATGTAACATTTTGAGCACATAAACTATTACCCCCGTTCCCCGGGTGGATTCCAAATAATTCCTCCTTAGTGCCTCATAATAGACTGTAAAAATTATTTGGACAAATAGTCGATGTAGCTCGAAATTCGGCCAAGTGACTGGGCTGGTCATGTCTGCCGAATGCCGAGTGAACTGTGGGCCAAAAACTGAATGGCAGCCCGACAGCTCGAAATGGAGAGACGAGCTAGACTCCTTTTTAAAAGAATGGCCAGAGACTGCTCAGAATCGAGAGCATTGGAAAAGTGGGGGGAGGTCTTTGCCCAGCTGTGGGACACTACATGCTCACAATAATTATAACAATAATAAATTATTTGGAATCCTCCCGAGGCACCGTGTATAATTATAACTATTATGTAAGTATATTGCAAATGGTATGTAATAGACACAAATGTATAAAGAGTGACATTAAAAATTAATCATTGTTTGGACAATCTACCACAAATCGACGTCCTAGTCCCAAACTTTATTTAATCGTATGGCGATCTGTAGAATAGGCGAATATCCATGTGATATTTTAATAGTAGCGCCTATTTCGCCGAAAGTGTTGTCGCTCATCTAGCACCTCCACCCAGAGGACACGTGCAGGGTTGTGGTAGGTAACTCCTAAACGCGAGCAACAGATTGTCCCAAACTAAGCAAAGCTTTTACCTAAATAATGGGTACTAGATGAAGATATCTATTACATATAAATTATATAGATCACACACTTAATTAAATACATAGGAAACATCCATGACTCAGGAACAAATATTCGTGCTCATCACACAAATAAATGGCCTTACCAGGATCCGAACCCGGGGCCTCCGGCTTCGTAGGCAGGATCACTACCAACTAGGTTATACTCGTATAGGTCATAAAAAAATACGATACTTGACACGTAAATACACGTCAAATGCCTTTTTTCTTTGTCGCATAACAAGTTTTCTTTCTCTGGTGTTATGCGCTTATGTTCGTATTATTTTATTGTGCATAAAACATTGCTTTAAGGGATCTCTTCCAGCTAACCTTTGCGCAAATGAGTTAGCGAAATCATGTGGGAGGTGACGATATACAACATTGTGAGTTATGTACCAAAACGGAATAATATTGATGTAAAACATAGGGAAGGAAACTAATTTCTACTGATGGCTAGTCATGGCCAGATAGTTATAGATGATATACCCTGATTCCCTTATACCGTTGTTAATGTATTTGCTATAGGCTCAGGCTCCTGTATAGAAGGGTTCGATCTCCCAAGATGGGACTGGTGTAACATCAACCGACTCCGTACTGGACACGGTCGCTGTGCTCACTATAAACACCGTTGCGGATGCGTGGAATCCCCAACTTGCTCGTGCGGTGCCGAAGAACATACGATTCACCGAGGATTGCCCCTAACGCGCTACGCCGACGGACCTCCAGAAGACCTGATCACCCTTGGCGACAAGGCCGTCAAGTGGCTGATAGACCTTAGAATTAATTTATAGTTTCTGCTTTAAATGCCATACGATTAAATAAATAAATGTATTTTTAAAATTCTGATATGTAAAATAGCCTACGAGGCCTACTTGTAGAATAAATATTAAGATTAGATATTTTTCATTTTGATAACATGTAGAATTACAGTCGACTTATCAACATCTATAAGGGAAATGGGTAGATATTTCGTAGAAGTTTTTTTAAACACGATCTATTTTATGCCTAAAAGTCAAGCTTCTATGCGAACACGTCCGCAACCAACACATTAACACCAACACAAACTCGACCAATAAAAACCCCAAACGAGAATTACCCAAATGAAGTTGTAAATTACCCTAAGGCCGAGCTCGGAAACAATCAGTCCGGGGTAAAAATTTAAACGCCTCGTTAACCGCCAACTTTCGGGTATTTTCGGGGATTCTCGGAAACTTTCGGGGCCTCTCGGGCGGGTCGGTAGATTTCCCTTAGCGCTAACTTACGTGGTGAACCAAATAGTCGTATGTACATAAGAAGACTTTAGTGACATACGACGTTGCAAAATCTAATGGTTTTGTTGCTAATCGGGTTTGGTAAATATACTGTGCTAAGTGTGCCGTGTCAACTTTGCCGTGTTACCAAGAAAAGGTTATTGATACAAAAATCAAACAATAAACTAACTTTGTTTGTTGTACTGTGTCATCAAGAAAATATCTCCGAGTCTGGAAGACCTTTTTTGCTACAAACTAGCATCAAGGGTGGTTTCTATAAGTATGTTAGGTATGTAGTACCTATAGAATGGAATATAATAGATTTATTTATTTCACGTTTTTTTTTGTGTACATCCCATGTATTGTGAGAATGATCTTAACCTAGGTATATTAGTATTAACGTACGGATACAATCTATATTTACTTAGATCTAAATTTTGCGACCGCTTTGATACCGCCAACATAGGGCAGTCGTACAGTCAAGGTCACCAATATCTATATACCCAAAGTTGCAAAAATATGTATACAATAACCTTACTTCCGTAGTAATAAGGTCTGTATACATATTTCTGTAAGTTTGTGGTGTATACACATTGGTGACCTTGATTGTACCGGCATAAATATATGATGGAACAAAGGACGCAAAAATATCTGATGAGAACTCTATTCCTAGAGCCGTAAGAGCGTGTCTGATATTTTTGCGGCCTTTGATTCATCATATATTGAAGCCGGTGACTGTACTTGTCGGCAATAACACTAACAATTATATTACTGCGAATAAACGATTTGTATTTGTGTGTGTATTTAATACCTAAATACATAGGACTTAACTCCTCAAATTAGATACGACGTGTACTGAGAAGAACTTATACACGTTGTTCTCAAAAAGCATTAATTCATTTGGAATAGATAGAACTGCGTATGTTTTTCCAATGCCTATTGATTTGTATCTACAAACAAACTTATTACGACGTGGAATATTGGAAATCGATTTTCACCCACTTCAGTAGGTCGTAAGTATTTTTGCTTCATCGAGTTGCGGTTGGTTGGAGTCGTTGAAAAAAATATTATTTATGATTTTTTTTTTGAAATTTGTATAATATAACACAACAATGAAAAAACGGATTATAATATTAATACGAAGACAAATAAATAAATCAATTAAAAAAAGAAACGAAAATTTATTTTCTGAAAAATCTTATTTTCACGCCTCTACGAGTATAATTAACATCACTTTTACAAAAGTGTCAATGTCATATCGAGCTCAATCAACACCAAACTATATTCTTTAAAAAACAAGTCAGTAAATAAATAAATAAATGCTAGGGGACAATCTTCCACAATGTAACTAGTCCCATTCAGACGATTATAATAGATACAACTAGGTACTTAATAAATATATACAAAACATCCAACAATTCATACTCATCTCACAAATGTTTGTGTTTACCAAGCTTCGATCCTACGACCGTCACTGAAACTTTGCAAAATTAATAATCAAACTCATCATGACATTTATTACCCTCATCGAGTAATTGTAACGAGAAATCTAATCAACAACTCACACTTGGCGAAGTTAATTCAAATTAAATATTCGTACATCGGCACGATCTAATTTCCTACTCGAATTAAATAGTTTCTCGATTCCGAGATCCGAGATTCGATTAACGTAACGGTAAACACTTGGTGAATTCCGTACAGTCGGCAGACGAATCAAGAAACAACCTAAATTTAAACAACCAATATCTTCATATGGAGACCTATTCAGACCTTCGTCTGGGCTGGTGCAAGCCGAATGAGGCGTGGCACCTCCGAGCTGCCGACCTGAATAATAAAATGCTGGACAAAATTGCGACACTGGGCATAGAAGACCTCGACACTCCCGGGGACGCGTACCTGGCGCACGGCGAATTTAACCCTTTACTAAAAAACAAAAGAATAGGCGAAATCTTGTACACTTCGAATAAAGACATGAGACGTTGGCCCCGAGGGGCTGCGGCGCCTCGCCCGCTTAGAATAAAATAGTATTACGAGTAGATAAATGCAAAGTTTGAAACATAGCAATAATATATTCTAACCACATCTTACTTATCATCTGTGACTCAACACCTTCAGCTTACACAGATCTTTTTAGACATAAGTTAGCTGACACAATCCTGCGGGAACTCAAAGATGTACCACACTAATAGGCAATAAATGTATTCTCGTTCTCATTCTCATTCTCATTGCAAGCCGAATGAGCTGCCCTAAGCTGAAACCCTACAACTCAAAAAGGAGGCGCGGTAGACCTCGTCGGGGTTGGCGGGGACTCCTTTTAAAAAAAAGACTGGCCATATACCGCAAATAATGAAAAAATAAAAAACCGGCCAAGTGCGAGTCAGACTCGCGCGCGAAGGGTTCCGTACCATTATCTATAAAAACTATTTTATTCTGTGTTTTATTTGTTCTTATAGCGGCAACAGAAATACATCATCTGTGAAAATTTCAGCTGGAGCTATCACGGTATCAGTGAGATACAGCCTGGTGACAGACAGACGGACGGACGGACAGCGGAGTCTAAGTAATAGGGTCCCGTTTTGCTCATTGAGTACGGAACCCTAAAAAGAGACATATTGTCTCAGCAGTGGGACATAAGAGGCTCTATTTAATAATATGAAAGTTTGACGTAATCAGGGAAGTGAGCCGAAGTTATATACAATTTAGCCCATGTTCATCCAGAAAGTCCATTCTATATACAGATGCAATATTATTTTAAATCTGTTTATTGATTCCTGAGATTACCCCGTACATACAAACTTACAAAGCTACAACCTCGAAGACTTTGCCTCTTTATAATATGACTAGATGCCCGTGCGGCTTCACCCACGTATTGCAAAGAACGCAGGCAAATCCGCGGGATAAAATATAGCCTATTACCATCTAGAAAGTTCATTCTACAATCAGGTGGAAGATTTTTTTCGAAAATCGGAGAAGTGGTTCCGGAGATTACCCAAAACATACAAACATACATTTTACAAACAATCTCACAGACTTTTCCTCTTTATAATAGTATAGTAAAGATATACATAGATAAATAATATAGGTGTATAAATTATGGTATAGATTAGTATCAATCATCCTCCTAGCGTTATTATTCCCGATTGTGCCCCTAAAGGAGCCCGGGGTCCGCTTTGACACCTAATCCCAAGATTTGGCATAGGCACTAGTTTTACGAAAGCGACTGCCATCTGACCTTCCAACCCAGAGGGAAAACTAGACCTTATTGGGATTATTACAAAATTAACATTGGCACGAATTGTCTTTAAAACATCTGGGTAGAAATTCTACCATTTCAACCCAGATTTTGATGTCATCATTCAGAGAGCAGGCTAAGTTGAGGCTTATTTGCACCAATTTATTGAATGTCCACAACAAAGGTTTGTTTGAAGCTTCCAAGCAGGTAATCCTGATTATAATATGTATGGTGGTTTGAGCATATTGATACAATATTAGTTTATTACAAAGTGTTGTATTATGAAGTGTCGAACCTAGTAAGCTTGCAGGTAAGTCAACCTGAATTGGCACACACTGTTTTCACAGAAGGGTGTTTTGACAAGAATGACAAGAATTATCATTCGAAATCGTCATTTCTCTCTCTGGCTAAGAATGTCAAACAAACGTTCTGTGCTGTTTACTAGCTCTTTAATTTATTTCACTGATATCACTCATGAATCTCTCAAAGTAGTTCAGGCCCAGGAGTCATTATAATATTACCAAAGCGTTATTACGAAATTTTCTCAAGTTTAAATTTATATAGTGTCACTATTATGGATAGTGAACCGGAAAATGAATCGCAATAAATTGAAAAAAAGGTGTACTATTACTGGTCTAAACGTAAATTAACAGCCAATACAACTCAATATACTTTGACGTCACAATAATCTGCCAATTAGTATGCGCCGTTTTTCCAGCCACCAGCAAATGTCTGACTTTGACTCTAATTTTTGTCTTTGTTTGAGTTCTAATTGTAGTAAATACTATACAGACATTTACATCCTCTCTAAAAACTAGAATGGTAAAGAAAAAATCAATGAAACCTGAATTGATGTAACAAAAAACCATTTACGTATAGCTTGTACATACAATAGACAGAATCCGTAAACCGTATCTGTATCCAGCGTTAACTCAATCCACATTTTTCACCAGGACATCAGATCTGTCAGGGTTGTCGGCACTGCAGGCGTCATTACGCCGAGTGCAGGCTTAGCGGCCTACTGGAACCAATTTATTTAATGTCGGCGCAGATAGACGTTTCGCGTTGGTTAAAATGGCGTCAATCCGAATCAAAATGGATTCTGTTTTGAAATATTGGAGCGAGGAAAACAGAGGTATAGCGCACCGTGCGATCAATGTCACAAGCAGCTAGAAGTTTTGTAGCAAAAAATACAATTATTCAGGCCTTAGACTTCTTTTCCCTATTAATGGCATCGATAAGAAATTTGATGATGAATTTGAGATAAGATGGGAAGTGCTGGATGGGTTAGGATTGGGTTTGGGATTTCTGGAGCGTCAACAAATAGCCCTTAAGCTGACGCTTAAAGGTATACTTGCTAGACGCTCCTTGAATAGGTGGAGGGAGATCATTCCAACACTTGGACGCCGCAAACCTAAAACTACCTCGAAACGCCGTGGTACGTTAAGTATTACCAACCTCAAAAAGTCATAGACATTCACCATTTCTCTTAAGTATCCATAGAATCGCCATATCATGAAAATCTAAAGCCCCTGCCTGCCACACTTATGTATGCATAAATATATCTACTGAGCGCTGAGTTGATTCGTAGTTAAAATCAAAGGCCTAAAGGGCAGAATCGTTAGCGTTCACGTCGACAACTTATAATTGCTCCGAGTTGCCAGGTGGCGGTTGAAAGCTGTTTGATAACTAAAGTAATACGGGTAAAACAATTATTGTCTATTTATACCTCGGTGATTTGGGACATTTCTCTGCTTGCATTAGTCATTTCTGACTGTAAGTGAGGTCATAGACAAATAATGCTCCATAATACATAAGCTCACGCCTGTATGATCCAGACGGAGTAGGCAGATCACATTAAATATTTTTTTTAGCACCACTTTAAGTTATAGGTTATTTAATAGGGTGGACACCCACGGCAGGAAAGGTACTAACTAACCCGATACCTACACGCAACTAATGATATATTGAGATTCGGTAAATTACTATCATTTACATCACACACCATCATTACTATCATATTTTCTTTCTTTCTTTCACTTAGATTCGCGTCTTTCCTGTGGACATTGTCAAAGTTAAGGGCTACACAGCCAAATTTTTGGTTGGACTCTTAATCCGCATAAACGTCGTCTCCTCTTATATACTATTATGCGATAAAAACATTATATGCACATGAGCTTTTAACTACTTATTGACCACAGGAAAAACAAATTTTCTTTTAAACACTGTATGACCCAACCATTTTTGCACTGCCTAGATTTTAACGCATTGTATATTTGCGTACTAGGGGCGCATAACGACATTTTTTTTAAACTCCCGTTTTGATTCCTATTCAATACCTATAGTTAAAAAACTGGTATAAAAAATAAACGTGTATTCCCGGTACATCGAAAATGAAAACAACTCACCCGAACAAATTTGTGAAAATTGCTGGGGGATCGTGGGATTTACAAGCGATGAGAGCCGTGACGTCTAAAAATATGTAAACATTCAGGAACCTATGTCTGGGGAAAATGATTGAAATGAAAATCAGAGTAAATATGTATCTAGACTATAGTTTAGAAGTTTGTCGCGACTGATAAAGCGTTATAATCGACTTAAAATAACGACTTTCATTTAATTTAATTCATTCGTTCATTTCAAATCTCGTGAGTTAATTTTTACCCACTTCTACTAGTCTTATCGATTCGAAACTTTGCAAGTATCCTACTATATATAACATATTATATTATATCTATATAAACATATAATACTATAAATGCGAAAGTTTGCGGATGTTTGTTACTCAATCACGCTTAATCGGCTCGAACGATTTGGATGAAATTTTACAAAAAGATAGTTAAAATATAGAATAGGTTTTATCCGGGGTATACGCAGACAAAGTCGCGGGTGGATGCTAGTGTATAATAAAGAAGACAATATAATATAATAATTGGGTACCACGAAGTTGATGGAACAAGAAGGGAATTATTCTGTCTGGTGATAAGGCTTTTACATTTTTTCGTTACTTATTGACAGTGTCGTCCTCCATAATGAGTTAACATGATATTACCAAAGTCTGGAAAATCGAGCAAGTGAACCCTCAGTAATATCATATAACGCAACGAAGGCAATTAACCGTTCACAGACTGGCGTCGTTAAAAATATAACGAGTCTACAAATTAGGCATTTTTCCCCCCGTTAACGAAGGCCTCAAACCGTGCTCTTTCCTCACAATGAAAATCACGGGCAGCAAAGGGTAGATTTCGGGATTATCCTTTTGTGGCAATTCCATTGTCAGTGGCTTGTTCGGGATGGATTCTGCCACTTGTTAACTGTTGGTCATTGTTTGAAAACTTTTTGAAAAGTTTATGTTTTATGGGTGAAATAAAATTTAAATAGAAAACTCCCGTAAGTAAGTTATAGTTTGTTCTAGTTAAAATGACGAAAAGTACTTAAAACCAATCATTACCGACGTCTATTGTTTTATTGTTATCTTCAAATAGTGTTGTAAAACAATTACGCATAAACAACAGATTAAACAGTAGGCACTCCAGTACACGCGCCACACTTCGGTCAGTTTTATGACGTCTCTTTGTTATCTTTTTCTTCCATATTTAACAACAATAGAAGATGTGACATTCCACGTTAAGTTCTTTTCGACATCTAAATGGGAACAAATTATACAGATAAATTAGAGCGTGTTCGTGTAAGGCGAGAGGCCATCGCGAACGCTAATAATTAAGTATCGCTGATCGAATCAAAACGTACCTAGCTATTTTCAACCTTAAAGACGTATGAGACATGTGATCCGTTTTATTATAATTGTGATTGGTAAAATCTACTTTAAAGTTGGCCGCGGAAACGTTGCATACTATTTTGAGGTAATATTGATACAATGCGCCCTTAATTTTGTGTTTTTTTCAGTACCTATAAAATCATGCCAAGGACATAATATTTCATTAGGCTTATATTATTTGGAGCTTGCAGTTCAACTTTAAATTAGAGCAACCTAATTGGGAAAGTTTTAATTCAATACTTATAGTTGTATTGACCCCCATTATTTTAGTTTTCTCTAGGTTTTTCAAAAGAACATGGTACCGATTTTTAACTTTCAAGCGCTCGAATTTTTCACTCGAAAACTGTCGAAAATGATGAAATGCTATTTTGAAATAGCATTAGAAAATTAAAAACCAAACGCATTGACCACTCGTATTCAATTATATCGGTAGAAAGTAAGTGCTTGCAATTTTGACAATACATATAAGTAGAGTCGTATTTACTTTATTTGTTTTTCGAGGGGTCGAAAGTCAAAAATCGGTCCAATGGTTTTCAATTCAACTGAGTTCTGAATCTGAGTTCTTTTCGTTCATTTGTTACAACGTCTTAAAAAGCTTGCGTCTCCTAGGTAGCTGTCCCTTCGCGCCTCCCTAATACGTTGTAAGAGGGAACTGATTAAAATATTTGGTGACCGAGATGGATTGTTCCGATAGCTTAGTCGGTTAGTAGCGACGAGCCATGCATGCCTGGGGTCACCGGTTTGAATCCGGCTCGAAATATAAGATTTAGATTTTTTTCCTCTAATTTGAAATAAATGAATTTCGTTAGAGACGTTAACTGCTTGTTAAAATGGATTATTTATTTTATTGAATATAGTACTTATACAAGTATACTCAATGTAAAAAATAATTAATCGCATATAAATTTTGCAACAGAACGAGTCGAAGCAATACGCTCAAACGAACCCGTTAATAAGCCCCGTATAAATAAGGGTTGGATCAAAAATCGATGTGTTATCGCACAAAAGGAGCGGCCAGCGTTATCAGCCACAAATCACGGAGACAATGCTGAGCTTATCGCAAAGAAGTCGCCAATAGTGACGGGACACGGTAGGAAACTGTCGATAGTGACGGGACACGGTAAGGAACTGTCGATAGGTTTTTGATATCTAATAAGAAATTGAAAGAGCGAGCGAAACGAATGAAGTTCTCCGTTTCAGCTTGGGCAAAAATACTGTTCTCTGCAGGTCACATTTCTCACCCGATTTTCATGCAATCTTGCGAGCAGGTTAGATAATTATATTACGTCAGTCAGTCAGTCAGTCGTCAGTTTATAAAATTAAAAAAACATATTTTTTTAGACGCACTTATGACGTCTACTGCTTACAGAGTCACTAGTAATACTAATAAGCTACAGTACTTCTATTTTTTAACCAGATATTGCAGCCTCAATATCAATACATAGTATAAAACAAAGTCGCTTCCCGCTGTCTGTCTGTCTGTCCCTATGTATGCGTAGATCTTTAAAACTACGCAACGGATTTTGATGCGTTTTTTTTAATAGATAGAGTGATTCAAGAGGAAGGTTGATATGTATAATACAAACCATACATGCATGTATTATACACATAAACCAGTGCGAAGCAGGGGCGGGTCGCTAGTATTATATAAATAATTATAAAAAGCTGCAATATCTGGTGACGATTCTATGAAATGGCGAGTTATTGCCACCATTTAATAAGAAGTATAACCTATCCACGTATCGCGGCGAATCTTGATCCATATGACAGCTGTCATCTCAGTAAAATTTTACGATATAAGGTTATAAATTGTACGGAGATGACAGGTGACATAGGGACCAAGATTCACCGGGATACGTATAGTATTAGGCAGATTGCTACTTGTACTGACAGGAGAACTTAGATAATTTGGTAACGCTCTTATTTAGATATCATGGAGGGAGACAAACTCGTATTCTGCGTTGTGGAAGGCATGGGAAAATCCACTTCACTACACTTCCTTATATTAAAGTAAGTACCTAGGATAAGTCGGAAATTACAAATAAATAAATAAATTATTCCACTAACCAAAGAGGTGTTTGCACCACACCGTCTGTACTCATAAGGGGTGTTGGTTAAAATCTGAATATATGGAATGTTTGACAAGTTTATATGGAATGACAGCTGCCGGCGCCATATTTAACGTTGATCACTGTAATAGGGAAGATGCAGCTTTAATATCTACCATTATTTTGTGATCAAAATGTTGAATAAACATAAAATAATTGAATACTGTTTTTTCAGGGTCTAACGCGATACTTATTTACCTTTATTTCTGATATTATTTATGATTATTATGATTATTTATGTGTACAAAGCGCGAGAGTTTAAAGTGTTATAAAATAATTGGTTCTGAAACGTTTTTACTTTAGTTTATACAAATTTCAAACAATAAACACGATTTGAAGTAATTTGCAACGGAACGTGTTTTTATCCACCCGATCAGCGGCTGGTGACGTCACTCCTGTTATGACAACTAATGATAGGTTATAATAGTTAAGGGAAAGATTGTAACATTTAAAAAATATATAGTTTTGAATAATAATGGAAGTAGGCTTTATTAAAGCAGACACTAGAAACCTTCCAAAAGTTACTGTCGACATGGTCGTAAATTATGGCGAGTGACAAACACGAGTGACGTCAC
This sequence comes from Epinotia brunnichana, assembly GCA_963854355.1. Lineage (NCBI taxonomy): Eukaryota > Metazoa > Arthropoda > Insecta > Lepidoptera > Tortricidae > Epinotia > Epinotia brunnichana. Next base: position 31,850,921 of record OY977943.1, read on the forward strand.
AGGAACTGTAGATCCGTTTAGGCACAAAGTTTAAATTGTCAGTTTGTAACAGAAATTTTTGACTTTAAATTATAGTATTTTCATTTTTAGGGTTCCGTACTCAAAGAGTAAAACGGGACCCTATTACTAAGAATCAGCTGTCCGTCCGTCCGTCCGTCCGTCTGTCTGTCACCAGGCTGTATCTCACTACCTGTATACCGTGATAGTTCCCGCTGAAATTTTCACAGATGATGTATTTCTGTTGCCGCTATAACAACAAATACTAAAAACACAGAATAAATAAATAATAATAAATAAATAAATATTACGGGACAATCTTACACAAATCAACCTAGGCCCACGGTAAGCTCAATAAGGCTTGTGTTGTGGGTACTAGGCGATGATATATATAATAGATACATACATATAGATACTTATATACATATATAACATCCATAACTCAGGAACAAATATTCGTGATAAACACACAAATAAATGCCCTGACCGGGATTCGAACCCGGGACTTCCAGCTTCGTAGGCAGAGTCACTACCCACTGGGCTACGGAGGCCGTTATTAAATAGTTTTATATAGATAATGGTACGGAACCCTTCGTGCGCGAGTCCGACTCGCACTTGGCTGGTTTTTTAATACACTCGTGGTCTATTCTACATGCAATGCTTTCAAATGAAAGCAAAAATGAAAATATTGCATCTTGCCTATTGTAAGTTGGTGCAACCCACCCATAGTGGCTTGTCACCATCATAAACTTCGAGCAACACGGCCTTAGCTATGAATATTACAGTCAAATAATTCTGTCATTTTTTGCGGGGCCCGGGGGGGAAATTTGCACACAAATGCAAAAACAAAACATTACAGTAGGTCGATCACGTAACGCATTGTACGCGCGTCAGGTCAAAATGCCACTTTTTATATGGAAAAATTACAGTTACGGCTTGATTTCCTCCTACGCTGACGTCGGTCGCGCGTACGAATGCAGGCTGTACGCTGGCGTTTCAGTCATCGTCGCTGTGCGGTGTCCCATAGAACATGGTATATACTAGTATTCGTACGCCCAACCGACGTCAGCGACCGACGTCAGCGTAGGAGAAAATCGAGCCTTAATTGTCCTAAACGCGCGTTCGGAATATAACGTGATTACCCCTCAGTTTACAGTGACACTAATACATCAAAAAAGCGGCCAAGTGCGCGTCGGACTCGCACATGAAGGGATAGAAATGAATTGCTTTTTACGATTTATGACGTATTAAAAAAAAACTACTAACTACACTCGCGAGCAAAAAAATCGACTCAACATTTTTTTGGATTTCAATGTGCAATATCTGAAGTAGCATTTTCTGAAAGCTGAAAATGTAAGCTTTCAGAAAATATCAAATTCAAGTCATATTTTTTTCAGGTTCTGAAAAAAAACGTGATTTTTCACAAAGTGGGGGAAAACTGGTTAATTTCATAACCACAACATTGAAAGAAAACAAATTTTATGGAGGAAAAACTGTTTATTTTTCATTTTAATACCGCGTATTGCCACCATAGGCGTTTCTTACACACTCGATACGGTTCCTCATGGACCTTATCAGCTTTCTGATGGTGTCCTGCGGGCAAACGTCCCATTCCTCGACCAAAGCAGCTTGAAGGGCCAAAATCGTCTCCGGGGCTGGATCCCGCGTTCGAACCTTCCTCTTCAGGTAATCCCACATGTGCTCGATGGGATTCAAGTCCGGACTCAGCGGTGGCCAGGTAAGGGTGGGGATGCCGACCGCCGCCAGGTACGCTTTGGTCACTCCAGCGGTGTGACAAGGGGCGTTATCTTGCATCAAATGAAACCCCTCGTCAAAAAAACCTGCGTATGGGACAACATGGTCCTGCAGGATGTCAGTGATGTACCTATCCGCGGTCAATCCACCTCCTCGGCCGCCACCAGGGATAAAAACCAGCTCAGTCCTCGCCTCCATTGAAATGCCCGCCCACATCATGACGGAGCCGCCGCCGTAGGCGACTGTTTCTGAGAAGCAGCATTGTGCAAACCGCTCTTCAGGTCTTCGGTACACCCGTCCTCTTCTGTCGCTGCCATGGAGACAAACTCTGCACTCATCAGTGAAGAGTACCCGGCTCCATTGCTCGTAGCTCCAATTTTCGTAGCGTGCTACGAAATCCTTGCGTAGGTCCCGATGTCTCTGCGTCAATTTGGGCCCCGTAGCTGGCCTTCTTGGGGTGAGGTTTGCTTGCTTAAGTCTTCGGCGAACTGTCCAAGAGCTCACGGGCTCCTCACGGGTCCGCATCAGCTGCTGCTGGACGTCAACGCCGGTCAGGTGGCGATTCCGAAGACTGGTCGTCACGATGAAATGGTCCTCTCTCTCGGATGTGCATCTTCGACGGCCGGATCCCGGTCTCCGAGTAAGGGTTCCGGTCTCAGCAAATCGACGATAAACCCTGGAGACAGCAGACTGACTTAAATTCAGCTGTTCGGCAACTGAACGCTGAGAAAGTCCTCGATTCAGCAAGGCGACGACTTGGGCGGCTTCATTTTCGGTGGTGTCCATTTTTTCCAGGTGGTTTCAGTGGTCCAATTGCGAGAGATGTGCACAGGTCAACTTGTGATAAGTGACTGATAAGAAAAACAGGTTTACACCTGTTTTTATGCATCCTGAAGGCGCTCAACTCGTGGGTAGTTCAAGGCGGTTAAATTTCAATTCCCGTTCAAACGAGCATATCCTGAAAGTTATGCGTCTGATTTTCATGATTGTTGCGTATTTTAAAGCTGAATAAATTTATAACAACGTGGTATACTCATTTTTCCTGTAACATTTCCCAGTTGCGAAAAATTTGCCCTAAACCAAAAAATGTGGCGTGAGTCGATTTTTTTGCTCGCGAGTGTAGATCTCGTTCAAACCAATTTTCGACACACATTTTACCACTTTGGAAGTGTCTCTCGCGCAAACTATTCAGTTTAGAAAGAAATGATGTTAGAAACCTCAATATCATTTTTGAAGACCTATCTATAGATACTCCACACGTATGGGTTTGATGAAAAATTTTTTTTTTATTTTTTCAGTTCTTAGTATGGGGAACCCCAAAATTTATTGTTTTTTTTCTATTTTTGTGTAAAAATCTTAATGCGGTTTACAGAATACATCTAATTACCAAGTTTTAACAGTATAGCTCTTATAGTTTCGGAAAAAAGTGGCTGTGACATACGGACGGACAGACAGACAGACATGACGAATCTATAAGGGTTCCGTTTTTGGCTACGGAACCCTAAAAATGACACAATACACCGAAAAAACTTGCACACCTTCATCAATTTTTGTGTACGAATCATGCCCACTTGCGCATTAACTTTAACAGAGGGAAAATGGTGCGAATGCCTACTCCCTTCCATGTTGCTCGAAGATCATAAAGGACTTGTACATGTTGACAGATAATTTTTACCCACATAATTTCTCTAAAAATCTGCCTAAGTGCAAACAAAACTTGAGCACTGAGTGAAATCTTAGTCTACAGCCACTTCACATATTAAACCTGGCGGTTAACCGGACTGCAGGCTCCAAGCTTCGCTGGAAATTAATCTCTTACCTGTTCAGAGGTCAACCATTTAACATTTGAGATGCCGACACGAATGCATCAAACTCGAAATGAACCTTGGACCAAATATCGGAAGGCGGTTTTGACGTACTAAGTTGAAGTCTTAGTCTGTCTTAAAAGGCTTACGTAAACGTAAGCGTACATGTTTAAGTGCGGCAAACTAATAATGAAGTGGGAAGATCGAAATCAAATTGAAATGTTTAGTTTCAAAATGGAGTCTCAGTTCAAATGTATAAAAACACCAGATTAACGATAAATACATAGATTTGGGTCTGTATTCACAACGTTTTTAAGAAAATTCGTAGTGACTAATCCTGGAGTAAACCTGCTTATTGAATGATCGAAAAATAATAAGTAAGTACCTAGTGCTTGCACTAAAAAATCATTTGCTCTGTTTACTTCATTTTAGGAACACACACACACACACGCACAGCTTAGGCTGTGTTCGTAAAATACCATTAAGCAACTTATTTTTCAAACTCAACTTATATCAATCCTCGTAAATTGTGTACCGTTAAACCCAATATTGAGTCGACGAAACATCACATCACTACCACAACCAATATATTTTGGTCTCTCTAACATCCTGGTTCACCCCCGCGTTATGCGGTGTGGGGGGATGGGGCAGGGTCCTGTAGCTTTGGACGCGCTATCGTTGAATCTAGATAATTGATTGATAAAGATCTAAAGGCGGACAGAGAACGGGTTGGTAACGGTGTGGTATGTAACTGGCGGTGGCCATGATTCTAGTTCGTGAGAGGGGAAAATATTTCCAAAATATGAAATAAGTAGTTTCCATAATATGAAATTATTAAAAAAAAGGTAAACCTAAGAGTGTGATTGAATAGCTAAGGCCTCATGAATATATTTATAAATAGTTTATTTCTCTATCCAGTCCAAAAACATTTGTTTTGTCCTAGCAGGACTTTACACTCATTATTGTATACGTGTTTCAAATTTCATGACCAAACTTAGTAACATTATCTGTTTTCCCTTAGTAAAAAATTAAAATTAAATGTAAATGAGAAACGTCATTAAGTTAATTTGACTGGATTTATTTTTCAGCGAAACGCATAATAGATTGGTGAAAACTAATACCGATTTGGGAGTTCAAATTGTTTTGTCCATTATGTTTATTGGAGCTTGATTGAGCGGGGTTGGGTTACAACAGAATCAATCTAAAAGCTTGTTATTTAAATTATTTATTTAAAAACGGGAAAGCAGTTTGTGAATCTATTAATAGGTACTCGTTATTTACGTTTTCGACCGTAATTCTCGTAACATTTAATTTAAATAAAATATCTACTTGACTGAACACGATGCCCTCGCTCGGCGATCCACGTGCTACTAGAATTTAAATATTTATTATTTATAGAGGCATATTTAAATAAATTATAGCTTAGATGGTCGTCGGTTTGTCATAAAGAGCGATTAAGGATGGTTTTGTATGGCGTGCGTGGTGTGAGCAAAACGGTATTTAAACAAGATGACGATGACAATAAAATTTTACCTTACATTAATTAATTTTCTCAAACATGCAATGAAATTTCGTCATTCCGTGCGTTATAACAGGCTTCAAAGTATCACGTTTCAGGCGGAAGAAGAAGAGAGAAAACTGTAAAGGATTTTCATAGGAAATTGCAGGCCTAGGCCGGGAAGTTTTTTTTTAATTTCATTCCACAATTTGTGGCAATGGTCACGGAGTTCAGCTATGAAATTTTGTTTGATTTTTTGAAGTTTTTTTTATTTATTTCATTGCATGTTTGAGAAAAGCACTATACATGCCTAGCCGTGAAAAGGGCTTGCCGGCTTCGTATCACTTTCTTTCCCGGCTTCTTTCCCGGTGGCTGCAGTAATGTACTATTGTTTGTTTGACATAAGCAGTACACGGCATTACAGATAACCCAATACGCTGAGAAACGAAACTGCGACAAAACTAAGCTACACTACCTACACTTAATGATAATCTGATTTCATTCCTAGTGCCTCATGCTTACAAAAGTGGAAGGTTTTGAAATGGTACCTGCATTGTAAAAAGATGTGGTTAGTAACTAACCTTATTCAATATTCAGATTGTTTCTTGGTAAAATTAATTACATTTACAAGTCATAAGGGCATTTATTTGTGTGATGAGCACGAATATTTGTTCCTGAGTCATGGATGTTTTCTATGTATTTAAGTATTTATTTCTCTATATAAGTATCTATATCGTCGTCTAGTACCCATAGTACAAGCTTTGCTTAGTTTGGGACTAGGTTGATTTGTGTAAGATTGTCCGCAAAATATTATATTATTATTATTATATTATAATATCAATGAACATATTAAAATTTATAGATTTACATCATCACAGTTTCACTACAGTTTGTCAAACTAACACAGTACAAGGATCACGTTGTAGACATTCGTTTAGGTTATACTAGCATGTCATTCAGTAAAAAAAAATTGTATCGTTGATCGAGCTTTTAATGTCAAGTGGCATGTGGTTAATACATTGTTGCATGTATTGTTAATTTTTTTATTATGTAACTGTGTGACATAATATCTACTACATATTATTATTACGTTGACATGTAAAATGACATGTTGACCAAGAAATGATTGTATTGTATTGTTATATACGGTTTTGTCCGATTACACTGACGCAGGTGACGATCTCTGGTAGCCTAACTAGGCTGGTACCAACTGGTAGTGACTCTGCCTAGGAAGCCAGAGGTCCCGGGTTCGAATCCCGGTAAGGGCATTTATTTGTGTGAAGTGCACAAATATTTGTTCCTGAGTCATGGATGTTTTCTATGTATTTAAGTATGTATTTATCTATATAAGTATGTTTATCGTCGTCTAGCACCCATAGTACAAGCTTTGCTTAGTTTGGGACTAGGTCGATTTGTGTAAGATTGTCCCCAAATATTTATTTATTTTTATTTATAACACTGAGCGCCGAACGGACCTTCGCTAATCGTTGGCAAAGAGGTACCCGGAGGTGCCGCCTGCACGACGGTATCTACCTACCTTCGCCATAGGTTTTGTATGTATGGAAGTTGGATCGAACGTATTTACACGCTGTCAGTATATAGACACCAATGTTTAAATACTATGTCTTCTAAAAAATTGGCTAGGTGATCAGTTTTACAGGTAAGGAGCAGAATATGGGTATTAGGTATATCGGCCGATAATATTTAATAGTATAAACAACCAATTATTACTACTATTATTAGTTTCAGTAAAATTCAAACATAAAAAAAATTAAATAGTCTCCCAGCAGCATACCACGCCGCGTCCGCAAGCAGGATGAGTTGCCATTCCCAACTATCGATTCAGGCTGACACAGACACACTATTCATTACGCCACGGCTACGAGCTCCGTAGCGCGTGCTACGAGCTCCGTAGCTTGTGCTACGAGCTACGAAAGTTCACCCTGTTATTGATTCTTTGTCTATTTAGCTTTCATACGGCTTGTATAACAGGATATTAGTGGCGATTTTAATTGCCTAATTTAAATGCGCATGGTGAGATGCTAGTCGAGTTCGGTAGCCGAAAACGGATTATATTAAGGCTTCGAACTGGTTGAAAAATGTATCGAACCCCGAGCTCAGTTCCAATAGCTTAGTTGGTATCATCGTATTCATCGTCTGGTCGCATTAGGCAGATGGTCGCCGGTTTGAATCCGACTCGAACTAATACATTTTCAATAATTTCCCTTTAACACATTCACTGTCAAAGCCAATCCCGTGGTTTTCCCTCTAAGTAGCAGAAAGTGCCTACTGTGTTGGGTTCTTGGCAGTGAGTGTATTAATTTGAAATTAATAATTTCGATACCAGCCGTTCTGAAAGAACGGTAATTAAAAAAATGACGTTGCTTTTTTTGTAAACCTACGTCCTGTCTCGAGTCGTTATAAGTAATGCTATTTGCTGATTGTTTTCAACGTCGCATGTCGGCACCGATTAGTATTAAGGCAGGAAACGAGTGTAAACTAGCCATGACGTCACGTGACGTCAGACCACGGACTAGCACCAGAAAGCTAGTTCATAGAAATCAATGTCAAATAACGGGTTTCAAGTTTGAGGCAAGGCCAGTTCACGATCCGAGAGAGAGATCGAGAGAACTCCCTATCACAGTCAGTCAGCGAGATGGAAGTGCGTATTCGGAAGTGTGTAACATCACTTTTTAAATACTGAATACTGGATAATTTATTAAAAACCTATCCGGTTTTTGTGATGTCACAATAAAAAAGCTATCCTTTTTATTAAAAAAAAACATAGATTGTCGTTGAAAATGACGAAATCTCGAACATTAAAGTTTATTTTTATGGTGATATTTAAGATTTTTTTACAGAGTTACCTAGCCATTTTTTAATATTTTGTTGGGTTATTGTGTTTCTTTGTTTCTTTTTCAGTCTATTTAATTTTTCTGTAGTAGAATTCTTTAGTATTTCTTCACACTGGGAGCTCAAAAATCAATATTTTCGTCAGATCGTGAACCGGCCTCGCCTTAAATAATGCGATGTTTGTGTTTTGTTTTTGAGGCTGACCTGCAAGCTACCAACGGGATCACAATATTTTTTTTCGGATTTCTTTGTTTGGTAGAGCGGCCAGTAACAAATATCAGCCAGAGACAACCTCCCTTAGGCTAGGCGCAAACGTTCGGTTTCCGCGTACGGTTTCCGAATTCCGTTTTCGACTTACAGCCCTCTAGAGCGATACCTAATTATTGTTCTGTAGGCGCCTGCGAGCGCTATAAGTCGAAAAACGAATTAGGAAACCGTACGTGGAAACCAAACGTTTGCGCCCAGCCTAAGGGTCTGACTAAGGGGAACAAAGTCACAGGTGACAGATAATGAACCGACATCAGATACGATGGTTAGCGGCGAAAAAACAGTCCCTGATGAAGAAGCGGCAAGATCATGTGTCAGCAATGGCTTCACTATTTGAGCTATTTCCCTTGAAATTATGTAATCACGCACTTTATATGGTCAATAATATTCCCACATACAAAAGAAGAAATTAGTGCGCACGATATTTGTATGTTCTTATGTCCTTTAACAGTTGGAAGTATAATCACAAGGTTTAGCAGGTATCGCGGCAATTTGTCGCGATAGACATCTACAACTTACCCGAAACCAGCTTTCAGTCTCAATTTTGTATAATACCATGCTAAAGTAAATAACAGTAATTATAGTTGACTCATTCAGCAATAATCTCGACACACATCACAGCGTAGCGATTTTCGCTACATATGGAGTTAACATACATTGCCAAGAATCCTGGCAGTGTACACTTAAGACTTACTTAAAGTGCCGTAGATGCATGGTCTTCTCTCCCTCTCACTGAGCATAAGCGTGAGCGAGATGGAAGTGCGTGTTCGGAAGCGCAGATATAATGTTTTTTTAATTTTAATTTTTTGTGCGTGTTAATAAATAAAAAAGTAATCACTAAGTTGCCTCAAACATGATATTGCCAATATTTAGAACCAATTCTAATATGTTTAGCTTTTGTGCATATCTGTTACGAGTGTTTTAAGTGTATTTTTGACCTATGTTCGTGAATTTTTTCTATCGAGCGAAAATTGCTTAATCATGTTTCGAATCACTGATCTCCCTGCAAAAAAGCCATCAGATTACTATTCGTATTTTTTTGAAACCATAATATATATTATTATAAAAACAGTGGTGTCGGGTTAGAATAGCACCACCCCCTTTCTTCCCGTGGGTGTTGTAAGAGTCGACTAAGGGAACAGGGTTGAAGTGTGTTGTGGGCGATGGGCTAGCAACCTATCACTTCGATATCACATTTTGTCGATCTTTTATACCCACATTTATGCTAAATGTGTCACTGGAACACAAGTTTCATGTGCTCTGTCTACCCCATTTAGGGATAAAGGCGTGATTTTATGTATGTATGTAAAAACAGACGCATTATATTGTTTCAAAAACTCTGTTCGCTTAACTTCGCTGAACCTACAGCGCCTTAAGGTGCCATGGAGTGCGTGCCATGAACCTACCTAGCGAGCGCTTACGCCGGAAGTGATTTCCGCTAGATACGGGGAAAACCACAGGGGGTATGGAAGAAAAGGACATGCTGCGCCGACCCCAAATAAATGGGATAAGGGCAAGAAAATGATGACGGGGAAAACCACTAGATCGAAGATCGATTCAAGAAGGGCAAATTTCGTAACGTGTTTTAGTATTTTGTTATGAATAAATACAGATCATTTTTGTTCGTGCAATCCTACATAGGGATTTTAAATTACTTTGAGGACTGAGTACATACCCAAACTTTAAAATGCTCTTACTGGTTATTTACACAACCGCATTTTTAGTTTCGTTAAATGATTAAAAAACGGTTTAAACATAATATAAAAAACCGGCCAAGTACGTGTCGGACCACGCACATCGAAGGACGTATCGTCACAAAACTCTTATGGCACTTACTTCCTTTTCTATAGGGACGGCAGTTTTTCAGTAATATCTCAAAAACTTTTGCACCGATCTTGTTCTAAATATTTTTTTTTTATTTATTTAAGCAAATATTTGAAAAAAATCATGGATACTTAGTCTATGATTTTTTTTATTTTTTGGTTATCTCACCGTTAGAAAATTAGAGGGGGGGGACACAATTTTTGCGGCTTTTGGGGTGATTATCTCCGACTATATTCCCTAAATAAAAAAAAATGCTCAGAAACCTTATATTTATTTTGAAATGCCTAAAGATTGATTGCCACACGTCGACTTACAATGATATATTTTTTTGACTTTCTGTTACACGTATGGAAAGCACCCCTAAAAAATATTTTGTTAATCATTTTATTACAGAACTATACAGCGGCTAACACAAATTTTATTCAAATACACCTTATAGTTTTCGAGTAAAATGCCTGTGACATACGGACAGACGGCAGACGGAGATGACGAAACTATAAGGGTTACGCTTTTGCGATTTCGGCTCCGGAACCCTAAAAATGGTGTAACATCTCATCTTCCATTGAAATAATTCGTATATGCGATACTAGCATGTAAATCGCAACTCTAATTACGGAACTTTACGGTTTAAATCACAAATGCAACAGTGATACGAGCTTGCGATCGTCATTCTTTACATAACAATAGCAAAATGAACGCGCTATCCCAAATCCCTTACACGATCCCATTGTGTGTGTGTGTTTAGTTAATCCTCATACACATTTATCGTAGTGTGTGTACCCATATCTTTATACAATATAGCATGTAAGTGTGTGCTAGACACATCTTATACAGGATCTATGTGTGTGTAGTGTTTTGTCCACAAGCAGATTAAGTTGTACTCGTAAGAGGATCAGTCCTGTGTCAGGGAATAAAATATTTGCGAAATTAGTTCTGCAACTTGCCGCTGTTATGTCGGGGCGTTTCTTTGAAGGATTAAGGGGGTTTTAACATTTCAAGTTTTAAAATGAATGGAATGGTACATTTATATGCAGAATCTGAGTGCATTGAATCTTATTATGATAAGCTGGAAATTATTGCGATGATTTTGTCCTACAAGGCGATCCATTAGCTATATTATGGAGGATAAGTATTTTTTAAATGTAAAGAAGATTTATCTGGGAATAGTCGACGAAACATTTTAAGATAGTCTTAAATGGTATATATTATTATTAGTTCACTCCATACAAGTCACAAAATACGTATCTTGTCCAGTTAGCCTACCTAGGTATCCCACCTCATTCCATATAATTAACATGATGTATTCTCCTAGCCTATTACCGTCCCTCTTTCTTCACCGAAGGAGAGGCCATTCCAATTTAATTTAAAATAGGTAAACATAATAGTAATGTCGTAGCAAATTAAAATCTACATTCTTATGTAACAATGTGTTAATAATCAATAAATGGCTATTCTAATTCTAATACAGTCTCTAAGCGTCTAAACACAAAAATACCTATTTTTGTGTTTTACATGACTAATATTGCCGGAGATGTAGTGGTTGCCAAGAGAAGTATGGGCTGCCTTGATAACTAAAAATTGAAAGCAATTTAGGATACTGTTTTTAGGGTTCCGTACTCAAAGAGTAAAACGGGACCCTATTACTAAGACTTCGCTGTCCGTCCGTCCGTCCGTCCGTCCGTCCGTCCGTCCGTCCGTCCGTCCGTCCGTCCGTCCGTCCGTCTGTCTGTCACCAGGCTGTATCTCAAGAACCGTGATAGCTAGAGAGTTGAAATTTTCACAGATTATGTATTTCTGTTGCCGCTATAACAGCAAATACTAAAAACAAAATAAAATATTTTTTTAAGGGGGGCTCCCATACAACAAACGTGAGTTTTATTGCCGTTTTTATAGATAATGGTATGGAACCCTTCGTGCGCGAGTCCAACTCGCACTTGGCCGGTTTTTTTTAATCCGAAAGCAAGTGAGTAGATAGGGTCAATAACAATAAAACCAGTCAAAAACAGGATGATGTCTCTCGTCATTACAAAATAAAACAACACTAGTATTTAAATAGTTACAATGCCCATTCAATCATGAATAGACCGGACTCCACTTATCATAAGGTTACCATTATTAAATTTTTCCGGTCCCTGCCACCAGGAGCACAACACGGCTTCCCTACAGATCAAGTTATGCTGTCGTTATGCCTGTGGTATTCTGTTAGGTATTAGTACCTAATAATAAATCGCAGCAGCAGCAGTAGTGGTAGATGGTCCTTTGATAATTTATTGCCCGACTACGACAGAGCTGAAAGGGAGGGATATGGTGTTAGCAGTCTATGCTTGTATTTAGGTGTGCTCGTTTAAGATAGTGAACGAATTTTCATAAATGAGGAACTCGTTTCGTAATTATGCTCCAGGTGATTATATTACTATTACATTTTGTATCAAAGAATTTGGTTACGGTTTTTGAACTGTCTATGGCAAGATTTTACCCTTGCAAAAGCCCCACTGACCCAAATAGTCCCGCATAATATATACTTTCAAGCTTTCAACAGCGGGCGTAGACATTAAGGCGACGTGAGCTCAGAAAACGGATTTTAAAAAGTCGTAGCTCAGTTTGGATTATAATACGGCTGCCCTAAATTTAATTAGCAATCTTGAGGCCTTTCTCGAGGGACAACAGCTATTCGAATCCTGAGTTTTTGACGTTCGCTCGAGGGAAAAAAATCACGAACATAGGTCTGAAATACACTTATAAAATTCGTAACAAATTATCCTCAACAGCTTAACATATTAAAAGTGGTTATAGAAATCGGCAATATCATGTTTGAGGGAACTTAGCTACACTCGCGGTTAATGAATACGGGTCACCCTAAATTAAATAACCGTAATAGGTTTTTTTTTATATTTAACATTAGTTATTAACTTAGTATTGTATTCTTTTTAATACCCAACTGTATTAGCAATTTCCGGGATCCTATTATAAAAATATCAACGTCCGAAAATGACCATTTTTGCGATTTCTCGCTCCGTTAACGTTGTTTTTTTTTCCTGGTAACTTTCTTTTGTTATTTTTGCAGTTTACATGCATAAAATTAAATAAAGATCTTGACAGGATTAAAAAACTGTACAACCCTGCACTATTTTAGGAAATATGACAGTATTTTACCGACCCGTATTCATTGACCGCGAGTGTATTACAATTTTATTTATTAAAATGCACAAAAAAAAAAAAACATGATATCCGCGCTTCCGAACACGCACTTTCATTTCGCTCACGCTTATGCTCAGTGAGAGGGAGAGAAGACCACGAGCCTACGTTGCCTTAAGCATGTTACTTGTCGGTTAAGCGCTAATTTCGTCTAGCACGCGGGTTCCTACTGCTTCTTCTTCTTCTCTTACTTAAGAGCTAAGCTCTTGTCGGTGTAGCTCAAAGTAGGCCCTCCATCTACTCCGATCCCACGCAATCTCTTTGACCTCACGATACGACCCAACATCAACTCTCTTTTTGAGTTGCTCCATGTAGTCTATTCTAGGTCTTCCTCTTCCTCGCCTCCCCTCTATCTTTCCTTCAATTATATTAAGTTTGAAGTTGTCATGTCCTATGAGCTTCCTTCCTACTGCTATACTATTCAAAATACATCTTGATTCATCTCACTATTCATGACTAATATATGGGGACTCTGAGATTCGTAATAACTACGCGTAACTGGAGGTCAGATTAAGTAACTCAGATTAGCTCTCTCAGCCATATACATTTGAAGAATAGTACAAAATGTATTCTGAATACAACACCGCATTTTTAAATAAGGCCCAAGTTAGTATATTGTTGTTACTAACAAGAATTTTTAGACCAAAACGGTATTGGTGCTAACAAAATACTTTGGTAAAAATTGCTATACAAAATATGCTGACCATCAAACGTTTGTTTGTGTGTTTGTAAACACTTTATTGTAAACAAGACATTTGTTGTTTGTTCGTTTCTTAGCATAAAAAAGTATTAAATAAATGATTCTGAAGTTTGTAAAAAGAGGAATATAGGTAGGAATTTCTACAATAAATCACATTGCAGGGTGATTTTCTCTCAAACTATTTCGCCGAAACATCAATTCCGCATTCCGTGCGGAAAACCCGAAAATTCGAGCCATTTCAAATAGTTGAAATAATCCGGCATACAATTCGATATGACACCTCTTACGTCATCCGCGGCACTTAATCCAATCAACGCTGTCGAGTCAAATGGTATTCGAGAATTACTCAGAATTCGAGAAATACTCAGTCTGATTTCGATTGTTCTCGATATGCAAATCATCGTGGTTTCGCTGAACGGTTACGTAAGCGATTTTGGGGGTTGAAAGGATTCTATACTTACGCTGGAGTCTAGAGCAAGTATTTGAATGATTTATATGCGATTATTTTTAAACATTCCTTGGTTTGGTTGTATCAGAGTTTCCTGATGATGACGAATCCCACTCGCATTTTGTCGCGAAATGATACTTGTCTTTGCTAGGTAACTTTTATAATATCCCCGTAGCTATAAGTATCAGAGTGACGGTTACCGAATAATGTACACCGTCGTATTTAAATTTCACAAAAATAATTGGATAATTAATACTTATTTAATTTAATTTTAAATATCATATCTACGTTTACAAAAAGCTGTTAACAATTGGCCACAGAAATGACGACTTTTGTTTTTTACACTCCGTATAAAATATGTATAAAATGAATATCGCTTTTCGAGATTAAGGTGGAGACTGAGGGAAGTAAGAACTAAAATAATTGAATTGGATGTTTATTTAATCCGTCGATAACCCTCTCTTACGTCATCTCACTTTCTTATTGTTTATGGAGTAAAGTTAAATTTAGTATTGTTTAAGGCCGTTTCGTAATACCGTGACCGCGAATTTGACGCATTGATGTTAGAATCGGAATAGCCATTGGTAAGCGCATGCAAATAATGTACGTTCGTTAAGAGATTAAAATTATGCTCAAAACACTAATTAAGAAGTCAAGATCCTAGAGGCCTTTGCCAAGACGGTCACTAAATAAATAAATAAATATTACGAGACAATCTTACACAAATCAACCTAGGCCCACGGTAAGCTCAATAAGGCTTGTGTTGTGGGTACTAGGCGACGATATATATAATAGATAGATAAATACATATAGATACTTATATACATATATATAACATCCATAACTCAGGAACAAATATTCGTGATAAACACACAAATAAATGCCCTGACCGGGATTCGAACCCGGGACCTCCAGCTTCGTAGGCAGAGTCACTACCAACTAGGCTACGGAGGCTCACTACATAATAATATTCCTACGGAACCCAAACATTGTCCCAACAACTCCGTGATTAATGTTTGCAAACACGTTTCCCAAGTAATTGTTCAATTCGTGCCACGATTTCAGCGGCGGGCGCTAATGGCTGCCATTCGACAAAAAAGGGGACTTTTCTGTCGACTTCTTAGATCTGCCTTTCAGTTCTAAAGCGGTAAATTGTAAAGTGAAAAAAACAAGGGCGCAGTGGAAGGAAAACATCGTTAAAACGGTTCGTTCTCTAAATACTAGAATTGCAAAATAACGAGGGTCCGATTCTTGAGTGTTCGTTGGCGATCGAGGGGCCAATGAGATGATATTCGAAAGAAATATTGGTTGTAAATTTGTGTCACCTAAAGGTTGCGCGGACGATCTGCATTTGAACTTATGAATTGAAAATTTGATAAAAGAGGAAGAAAATGATCAAGTAATTCATACCGAGTGAAAAAACAAAAGTCGTCTTTTGTGTGGCTAATAGTTTGGTGCATTTCGAGCCCCCGTGGTCTTCTATTTTCTCCGTTAAATTTAAATATATGTAGTGATAACTAAAAAACGCACCACTTCTTGATGAGATCATGATTTAATACATTTAGATCTTGTAAACAGACTGAGCTTGGGCTAGTGTCACAGCGCGGGGACGTATCTTGACAGCCGCCATGACGCCAAAGGGATGTGACACGTTGCTAGTGTTGTCCATCGTACTAACACTAACAGTAGATACATTGTCTACCAAAGAATATAATTAAATCGAAATCACAAATTATAAATGTTAACATACAATTTAAGTCAAATTAAAGCATTTTGGTCGTAAATAAATAATTTATTTATAATGTAAAATTAATAAATGACCAAAATGCAACGTTGTTCTATGTTACAAAAATGATTTGCATAGAGTTTGATTTGGTTAAGGAAATAAGGGACTGCAGCGGCTCGAAATTCAGGTTTTTGTATGGGCCGGGTGTATTATTCTAACTGTGTTTGTGTCTTACAAAGTAGTACATGTTACATTAGTTGATTGCAACAATCAGTCTATAGGTACATTACAACTATCTAAAGCACTTTTCACACGTATAATTCGTTTCGACAACGAGACTAGTTGGTCAACCCCAAGGAGACAAAAACAACAAGCATAAACGGGTCAAAAAACTGTATCTTGACTACGGAATGGTAACTGAAAGAAAAGAGTTTTTTTTCTTATACAAAAGGTAACCTATGTCACCCAGGGCATAATTGCAAATTGACTGACACATATTTTATCAAAATCGGTTAAGTATCTTAAACGCTACATTTGAACACTCGTTACTACAAACATATACTGCTAAAAACATGTCCCTTTCTTTCGGCTCAGCCGTTCTCGGGCAAAAACTAAGATGTCATAAGTTTCTGACATTAGATTTATTTATTGATTTAGTATTTAATTTGTATACACGGCATTATAGCGAACCAATACGCCGAGAAACCAGATTACTTAATAGTTTTAAATAGAGACCTACCACTAGTAAAAACTGGATCAAAAAAATCGTTGTATCTTACACACGTACAACTGATTTCTCGCTATAAATACACTAAAAACAACACGAAATATACGAAAAGCTAGCCTACTCTACGTTTGGTCTCGTTTAAGCAACAACTAGTTCTACTGTTAACAAAACTAAGATAATCTTAAGACAGTAACGATATTGGAAAGCGTAATTAACCTAGAGCTACATGAGGCAGACGGACGGACGGACAAAAACACTAGTCATCACGGTTTCAATATTAATCAGCGCGCTAGTGACTGGCAGTTTCAACTGCTTTTAGCCAAGTTGGATGAAACGGTACCACGATAACTCGATTGTGTTGAGAGAATTCACGCGATAACCATTTTGAAACAAGAACGGAGAGAGTTATTATTATTAGTAACAAAAGTTGTTGCTTTTTTTACCAAATCAGTTCCCTTCTCCCGTTTGCAACTACAATTGCTGGTCTTACAGGCGTCTATGGCGTAATGTTTTAATTTATAATATAGCTTAAGATCTGTAACGCTTTGGCGGTTAGCTGTAAGTTGCAGATGTACTTTTTAATACAATAAACAATGGCGCGTACAGTGAATGCATTTTCACATATGATTTTAATTCGTCAAAAAATAATTATAATTGATTTAGAAACTATATTATTATATATATTTAATGTTATAAAGAGGAAAAGTGTGTGAGATTTTAGCTTTGTAAGTTTGTAAGTTTTGTTAGAACTCCGGACCCTCATATCCGATTTCAAAATTTGACAACATTTCATAATTCTAAGTCCATAATTTGACTAGCTCCTTGCATTCTACTCGAAAAAAGGAACACGCTGGTAATTTTATATTTCTGATATTATTAATGTTCAATTTTTAACGAATTTTCAGAAATGCACTCATAGCAAATCCAATTCTACTGCAGAATGGGCACCTTGCTTTAGTCTTGTTTACATATACCAAATTAAAAACAAACATTGTCAAGATGGCGTCAATGTAACCCACCCGAAAATGACCTTTAAACTTTTTAAACGTTTTCGTCGAAACGGGACTAAAGCAAGGTGCCTATTCTGCAGTAGAATTGGATTTGCTAGGAATGCATTTTTAAAAAATCGTGAAAAATTGAAGATAAATAATACTGGAAATATAAAACTACCAGCGTGTTCCTCTTTTCGAGTAGAATACTATGAGCTAATCGAACTAAAGGCTAAAATTTAAGAAATGTTGTCAATTCTTGCACGTGCGTGTAGAATGGACTTTCTGGATGGATATAGATAATATATTATCCCGCGGGCTTACCTGCGTTCTTTGCAATACGCGACTCCAAAAACGTTTGTTCCCTAATTGTTGTAATAGTATATTTCGGAAATCTGGTATAAGGAGAATACATTAAAACTAGCGGTTAATACCTAATGCCATTGCTACACAAATATTTAGTAATTTTATTTTTACAATCACTGCTCATGCTCTTCTAAAGGAAATCTCAAAAGTAGCATCAACGTTAAATTCGCCTAAAATATGCTCATCGCAGTTTGACAAAGTTCATATTCCCTCAAACAATTTAAGACAATGATCTAGAACCCTTAGTAGTGTCCGTGACACGCCTAACTTGTAAGCACCCATATACTGTGAAACTTCCTTCAACTCTGGCGTTATCTTCAAGTTGGTAGCATTGGAAGCCTAAAATGTTTAATCTCGTCTTCAAATGTACTCTGATTGGGTTAAGTGAAAATTGAATTTGGAACTTTTTTGTTGCGACTTTTTCAATTTGGGGACTGGCCGTTTTTTGTTACTTCGAGAAAGAGTTTGGATTTAATAGAATTCTTTATTTGAAATGTTTTGTGAGTCTCGGTTTAAAGGGGCGTAAACATAAACATAATTATACGTATCGCGCCGAAACTTGATTCCTATGTCAGCTGTCATCTCCGTACACTGTATAACCTTTTAGAGGAAGATTGAAATGCATGTGCATCATTAATAAAATAACTGCCTAAGGAAACAATATACATATTTTAAGGAATGTTAAGCATATAAATTTATTTTTTATATAAATTTAATTAGATAAAACTAAATATAACTGTATACTACTGTACTAAATGTACCTATTATAAGATCTTTACAACTATGGATGCAAGAAATGATATTGAATTGAATTGAATTGAACCTTAAAACGTACAGTTTTACTGAGATGACAGCTGTAATAGGTATCAAGATTCGCCGCAATACGTATATAACTTACCAAATCTGCGAAACAGACACAAAATCTTAAGAATTAAAATTTTACTACTGATAGGTTTTTCTCAATACTGACCATTATGTATTTTTCACTACAATATCAATTTTAAATGGACATATATTTAAAAAAAAAACTTAATAATTATATAACAGGAAGAAGAAAACTTTTTACAAAACTAACTTATTTAATATACTACTCGCACATAAACACATAAATCTTACCTAAATTCGCCAAACTTACTAACTACTTACTTTTGGATTAAACAAAGCGCCATGTATCTTCTACAACAAAATGTATACACGACAAACAATTACTATATCATAAGCTGACACGCGGCTATAAATCTCGGGCAACGCTTGTTCATAATTTATGTATTAGTGCTGCTAGCGTTAGTTTTTTTGGCGAAGTTAGCGTCAAGTATAATAACAGCGTGTAATACTTCAGAATTAAATAAAATGCGGATCGCAATTTTCTATATTTTTCAAATCTATTTCATAAATTTATCTCGCGCGCGTGGGGACACAATATATATTGTACGAGCGTACGAATATATTGCGTGCGTATTGAAATAAGATTTGGATCGAAAGCGATGAAAAAAAACCTATTAATTCATGCGTTAGTTCATAGAAAACTGAGTGAGAGCAAGACGCACTGATAATCAGATACAACTGCAATTTAATTGAAAGTTGGCATAAACATTAAAACAAGTCCAATATGTAAAAGGGTCATTGACAGTTCGAAAAACAAAAATCGTCTTTTCTGTGGTCATTAGTTGAGGGCTTATGTTTATATACAATATGTTTTAATCGCAAAGAATTATAGAAAAAACGACGCTGTTTATGCTGATTCAGAGTAAAACCAAAAATTAGGCTTAACTTTGGCAATGTCCACAGAAGTGACGCGAACCTAAATCTGACAATGACCCAAAAATATCCGGCGAATGGCTGATGACAATAACAATAATTGGAATCATTCTGTATGCAGCGTGCCGTCAATATTAATATTGCGTCAGTGGCACCTAAAGTATGAGCCATGCTATGCGAACTTAGAACTTAATGCAAATCCAGTTTCTTATTGAAAACAGTGCTTCTTCCCTTCTTGATAGCTGGCGAACTCTCTGAAGCTCTAGCGATTGCTAGGCTAGGCTGTCAAGGTATTTCAAAATTCGCCGTATTGTCACAGGGCATCAGTAGCCTAGGGGTACAGACGGTGGTATTTGGAGTCGATGATCCGGGGTTCAATCCCTACGACCGACGCACTTTTTGTATGTTTTGTACATTCAAAGAAAAGTTGTAACTACCGCAGAAGAGATGGCGCCTGTATACGCAAGCATTAAATGCCTTCTCAATTTGGTCGAGTTGCCTGTCTATCTCAGCATGTATATTGTAGTCTTTGGTATGAGCCATTTAAAGACTTTTATAAAAAAGGAATCCTGATTACATATATCTCAAAACTCTAAGATGCTCGCAAAACTGACTCAATCAAATATGACACCAACACAAATACAAACGTTAAATTCTTGCATTTATTTGCACATAAAACCTCACATCTAAATAAATCTCACATTAACTCCTTACTCTCAAAAACGCAACATACATTTGTTTACATTTACGTGTCATTAATTGGCATCAAGCCAGCGAATTACAGCGATTACAGTGAATCACAGTTAATTACAGCGTGGCTCGAATTGTAATTTCGTTACACTGCCTGTACGGAACCATGGAAAGTCGTTACGGTAATTTGACGTCATATTCTTCATTAAAACTGTTGATGACGTATTCATTTCTAGTTGAATTACCGTCATGTAATTTCCATTCGTTTAAAAAAAAGCGTTTACAAGGGTAATTGAATTTAGTATGATTGGTTATGAGGTTTTGCTGGAATTTCTGTAAGTGGTTAATATTATTCCCTTCAACTAGCGCGCCAGGAGGCAGGATTCAATTTCCCCTCACACTTTTAATTTCATATCGATCGGAACTAATAAAATTGTAATGAATGTTAGTATTTTCTACTGTTGGTTCATGAAACAATTGAAAATAAAAGTCTAGACAGACTAACCGCAAACTGTTGTTCAAAAGTAAATGGAATACATTTACAGGTAGTAAATTAAACAATTCGATCGCTATGGTTATTTAAACGGTTGACTAAGTATCTTGTCTTAATGAAATACACAAAATGAATGGGGATATTTTTTATTACTACGAGTATTTTCTGTGGACACATCCAAAGTTTGAAGCCCCTTGAAGGCCTTATTTGGGCGCTAGATCCATAAAATATATATAGCGGGTGAGCGACTTATAATAAAAATAATAATAGTACATTACTTACCTAGGGCGGTTAAACAAAGAATGTCTCAGATCGCAGGTATTTGACGCCTGAGCCGAAGGCAAGGGCGATAAATATGCGCTCTGAGGCTTTCTTTATTACCGCCCGTGGTGAGTACAAAATTTTACGTCTCTATCTGGCCAGGAAGTGGGATTTACCGCACGCTATGCGTGCGGTAATTCCTACTTTATGGCCAGGTATGACGTAAAACCATTTATTTCAGCTGGTCGATCACGTAACGCATTGTACGCGCGTCAGGTAGATTTAAAAGTCACTTTTTCTATGGAAAAATGTCAGTTAAAGTGTACAAACACGCGTTCGGAACGTTACGTGTTTACCCCCCAGGCATCTAAGGTCCATATAGTAACAAATACCATAAAGACTAACATACTTACATACAATACAATTTTAAAATTAAAAACTAATTATTTAGGCGACATAATAGCGGCGACTTATGATTGGTACAAACAGTATATTATGTATCTCAATCGTTAACTGGGCCATTTTACGGAAAGTAGTACAATTTTTTTTTTTTTTAATTGTGATAAAATCGGGTTATCGTCTAGTCAGAATCGAAAGCACTTTCGAATGTTGTAGGAGAAAATAAGTGTCCCAAGATCTTTTATTCCATTCCGTTACAGTTTGCATCTAAGCTCGTATAATGGTAACGGAACGAAAAACCGAAAATTGTGTGTAACATTTTGGACAAGTTCTTTCTACGTTCTGAGAAGAATAAAAACTCCATTTTATCAAAATTTAAAAAAAAAAGTCAAGTGTACAACTTTCCGTAAAATGGCCCAGTTAACGATTTGGATACCTAATAATACCCTTTGTACCGATCATAAGTCGCCGCTATTATGTCGCCTAAATAATTAGTTTATAATTTTAAAATTGTACCTATTGTAAGTCGAGTGTACCTACAACTTTCCGTAAAATGGCCCAACTATTGTAATGTCTATAATAATATGAAAGACGCCTAGTTTTGGTTTCTGATTTTGACACAAATACCTATACTAGCAGCACTGTAAGCTGTAGAACTCGCGAGAATGTATTATTTTTTAATTTCAAAAGACTGAATCGACCTGCTGACAAAACTTCACGAAAGTCAGTCCAGAAATGCGACCCGTAGAGGAGAAGAGCCGGACAGACGCCGGATATACGAAACAATTTTTGTCCAAGCTGAAAGGGATAACTTCATTCGCTTCGCTCGCTCGTTCTATAATTTACACGTACTTTAGAAAATGGGTAAATGCAAAAGAATAGAAAGTGAACGTTAGCTCAACCGTTTTGGATATTTAGTCCACAGAGACAACCTCCTGGGGTCGTAAAAGGGACCCATGTTAGGAAAACATGTGACGCCGCTAGAAGGATAGCTTTAGTCTGACATAATTTAAATTTGCTTAGAGATTAGGATTATGTTACACTACTCATTGGTTGAACAATTAATAACTCTATAAAAAGAGTGCTTTTTGTGGGAATTAGTACGGACTATTTAAATATTATAGCACTATATTACAAACACTTTCACGTTATCTGTTTAGAAGAAGAATTTTTAAACCGTGGTAATTTTATGAGTTTTGTTGATTTCGTGGGTAAATAAGTAGATGTGATTTGCTACATAAATCGTCACAACAAACATGGCAACCATCTAGACTGACATGACTTTAAAAAACCTGCTCTAAAATCGGTTGTGCCATTTGGGGGTTACGACACAGACACACAGATACACACGCAATTTTGTTCCAGTCATTCATTTCCGCCCCAACAAATGCAGAAGTGGCCTTAGTTTAAATCATTACCTACAAATATGCAAGCATAAACATCTACGCTACATACCTACATATATTTTCATTGTTTACATTTAATTTAACCTATGTGAATAGAGCCTAAGGGTAAGCCTAGGGATTATGTCCTCGTGACAAATGTCTTTAGCCGTAGACGGACGGACAGACGTCGTGTTTGCTGGATATATACATGTACGTAACGCCAGAGGCATGATACGGGTGCAGTCTTAAGCATAGAGCATTGCTTTATGGATGAATATTTGGACATTGAGATAGTGTTGTGTATAACGCTCATTTCGAGGCTTATAGACTCGAGCCTTAAAGACTCCAAAGGCTTAAAGACTCGATGCTGTTTAAGAACCGTGTTGGCTTATTCTACGCATATGAATGCAAAATATTGACTTGTCGTCACTTGAGTCTTTAAGCCTCGGGAGTCTTTAAGCCTCAAAATGAGCGTTATCCACAACACTACATTGAGATCTTTTCATCACATTGAACCAGGGATCGTAGACCGGAATTCTTGTCATGTAAAAATACCGGTTTTCAGTTTTGGTATCTCGCTTGGCATTTTTTAGTTTTGTATTCTAACCTACGCATCTAATAATTCAGTGTTACGTAAAACAAGTTAGGTACATTTGAAATTGAGGCATTATTTTATGAGATTAATATTGTCTTCAGTTTCCGCGAATATTACCTACTCATGAAATATAACAATATGAAATGATTTTATCGCGTTTATTCTGTATTCACGTTATAATTGTGTACTGGCCAGTATGAAGCAAGTTGTCTTAATTTCTTGAAACAGAATAGTAGTACCTACCATAAATTAAATCAAGTGGGTTGCTCGTAAAACTAGAACGTACAACCAAATAAGTGCCAAAACGAAACCGTCCTTTAGGTAACAACCGAGAAAACGTTAGATGAGGTCATCCTTTTCCTTTTCAAACTAAAACAAATTACCATTTCCATAGATAACATTTCACATTTTTAATCCACCCGTCTTAAGCGTATTATGGACATGGGCCCACAAACAATAGCCCTTATCTATCCCATGGACCCGACAAACAAAAGGACTGAATGTCGGCCAAGATTAATAGCCAATTGTCACCATTGTCTACTCCATTCTACTAACGATCCAAGCGAATTTTAACCTTAAACCTTAAGGATTGCATGGACGAAAATTAGGTTGTCTAAATGTGTCCTTAATTTTACTGTCGATATGTGCGATTGTGAACCTTAATTAAATTGGTTTAAGATTGAAGAAAATGTATTCCATTTTATATAATATATAATAATAATGGACTGTATTTATTTGATTTCCTTGATATATTTTATCGAGCCCTATATTCCTATCTATGATACCTAATGACTTAATATGACATGTACTAACTCCGTTGTCTTATTTTACGGCCTGAGCGCAGCCTCCGCGGGACGTATACTTTACCCTTTTCATTACATAATCGATATGCAATTGAAATGAAATTGTTGTATGTAATATGGAAACTGGGCCACTCGGTCGTTAATCATCACAAATTGCAATTTTAGTACAACACCTAAATTGTCATGAAATAAACTCAATTAAGTACATAATTATTAAGCTCTGCTAACATGGTAATTATGAAGCTTGCCTGATTACTAAATATTACTCTTTCATGTAATCACAAATGATTATTTGTGAACCCTAGGGCGAACTTGGTCAATTTATTTCACGTGCCTTAATTCACTATGCATCTAAAGGTATATTTTAAAAGGCATATTTCTGTTCAATTTCTATAATCCTAAATTAGAACCAAGTTGCATTTGTTTTTTTCATTAGTATTCAAAACAAAACAAATTCGTTCTTTGCAATTTTTTTTGTGTGTTGGGCAACGGGAACTACTGAGATGTTGATACTGACCCGTAATACAAAGCAATAGACCACGAGGTTGCTCAAGCTCAAGATCAAGTACAATGGCGACAGGCCCCTATTCCACCATCTGTAAGTCGAATCGTCATTGTCAGCCGACAATTGTCGATTTGGTGAAATAGGGGCAGGTTTGGGGCTTGTTTGCCACCGTCGTAGTATAAAAAAAAACCGGCCAAGTGCGAGTCAGACTCGCGCACGAAGGGTTCCGTACCATTATCTATAAAAACGGCAAAAAAATCACGTTCGTTGTATGGGAGCCCCCCTTAAAAAAATATTTTATTTTGTTTTTAGTATTTGTTGTTATAGCGGCATCAGAAATACAAAATTTGTGAAAATTTCAACTCTCTAGCTATCACGGTTCTTGAGATACAGCCTGGTGACAGACAGACGGACGGACGGACGGACGGACGGACGGACGGACAGCGAAGTCTTAGTAAAAGGGTCCCGTTTTACTCTTTGAGTGCGGAACCCTAAAAAAGGTTGTTGCTGAGAAAACCTAGGACTACTATCTAATTGTCTATCTATCTACCTAACGTACGTCTAATGCGTTACGTGAACTACTTAACTGATTGTCTGTTGCGTAATGCTTTGTACGTACGCGTCAGGTACCCAAGTATTATTTTTTAATTGGGTAAATGACATTTGAGTATCCTAACGTACGTTCGAAAAGTCACGTAAACACCCCTCAGGTTCACAATCCTGACCATTTGAGGTGGTGGTTTGCATGTTTTGAAGAACAACTTAACAGTTAGTAGTAAAACAGTGCAAGTAAAATAAGGCTTGCAATGACTACAACTTAGAAAAGTTGAAAAGCCCCCGAAATTTTCATTTCAAAGTTCAATATTTCAAAAACGATTTTGTTGAAACGTAGCTAAGAACCATCTCGATCACATCAGATTTCGAATAAAAAACCGCAATTATTACGGTCCATTCGTTTAGGAGCTGCGTTGCTACATACATACATATACACACACACATACACACACACACACACACCGACGCACAGCCACACAGACACGTCAGATTAACACTCCTCTTTTTGCGTCGGGGGTTAAAAAATATGGTGAAGCGACAGATCACAGTGATCACAATGATACAATATATGTAACATTAACGTGGTTTTTGGTCGCTGTGACTTTGTACATACATACACTTGCAATCAAAACAAATAATTTTCACAGCTCATTTCATATCTAACTAGCTTAATTCCACCTAAATATTCAAATGTAATACAGCGCAAACACGGTGCGTATTTTACTGGGTTAACTTAATTAACCCAAAGGCCCGTGATATATAACCCAGGTTTCGGGCGGAAAAATACATTTATAACCGTTTGATTTATAGCCGGATACGTTAATTAGTTGATATCGGCTTATTTCGGGATTTTAGGTAACAGGGGGTCAATTTGACTCCACAATTCGTATTCCAATATTTATGTTATTACGAGCTGCCCACGCGGCTTCGCCTGCATATTGCAAAAATCGCAGGCAAACCCACGGGATATAATATAGCCTAAAATCATCCAGAAAGTCCATTCTACACGCAGGTAAAATAATTTTAAATTCTGATAAGCGGTTTCGGCAATTACTCAAAACATACAAAGCAACAATCACACAGACACTATCTCTTCATAATATTAGTACCTATAGATTGTCTTAATTAGTAGTGAACAGAATAAAAAGTATTCTTAATTGTCAGTAAAAACTACTGTAATTTTTTTTTATAAATATATTTTTATTCGACACCCAAAGGTTGTCAAGCAAAGTTCCCTCTTTAGCGGTAAGCCGTTAGTTACCTCTATCGTCTTGTCAGTGAGTTGTTTTTTTTTGTACTTTAGTTATGAGGTGTGCAATAATAGTATAAGACTAACCTAGGGTGGTAAATAGAAAATATCTCAAATCACAGGTATTTGGCGTTCAAACCGCAGACAAGGGCGATAAATAAGTATGCAATCTGAGGCTTTCTTCACTATCGCCCATGGTAGGACAACATATTGGGCAGTAATTTCTACTTTATTGTGGAGTGATATAAATAGTACCTACTAAAAACTATATTGTATTGCATTGTAGGGCGAAACTCTTTGATACCATATTAAAATGCGAACAGTCAAGTCTAATTGACCTCCAGTTTGTAATTAACGAATGGGTGTTTCGATTGGGACCGACTGTTACGGATATGCCTTTGTTTTAAACGTGACTTTGTTATTTCGGGAATTTAATTAATTAGGAAACGTCAAATAAAGCTAAATTCCAGACATATTTTTAGTAACGCTTAAATTCGCAGTTGAAAGCTACGGATATCTTCTTAATTGGCTATACGGTTGTTATTTTATTCAGATACGTTAAAATTGTTTACTTAGAAATCGTTTAATTATTTATCAAAAATGGCGCTATTGACAAATAGAACTATTTTATCGTCGTCATACAAATTTACTTACACCTTTTCCTAGATAACAAATACTGTCGCAGAAAAACGGTAAATTACTGCATCACCAGTGGCTAGAATGTTAGTCTAAAGTAGTCTTTGTACCTTACATAATAAGGCTTATTGACCGCTGATCAATGGATTCGCGCCGTAGAAGGAAAAAAAAATACGCATGGCGCCATAAGTTGAACATTTGTTATCATAAAGTAAACTCTATTCAATGCAAAACAAGGCTTATTGCTACGACACTGATAGATTGCCGACGTAGAAGAGTGTAAGACGAAAGTACATTCTAGTAAGAAAGTACACTTTGTCCGAGCACATAATTATTTTTAAACTCAATATACGCACGACACCGCAAGTTGGGCATTTGATTCTTTAAAATAAACTTTATTCCCTACAGTATAAGGTTTGTCGCTACGACACTGACCGATAAATCCCCGCCGTAGAAGAGGTATAAGACGAAAGTCCGGGCGCATGTTGAATATTTGTTTTCATAAAACAAACTCTATTACCTACAAAATAAGGCTTATCGCTACGACACTGACCGATAAATCCCCGCCGTAGAAAGGGTGTATGACGAAGGTCTCGTTGCCGATGTGTATGACCCCGGACACGCCGTTGCACGTGTGGAACGCCGCCGAAGCGCCAGGGTAGTCCTTCACTGTGCCGTGGTAGTAGCAGTGTTCGATTTCCTGTGGACAACAGTAAATTACGTTATCCGATGTAATAATAACAAGGTTACAACTACAGCGCAAGACTAAAGCGGCAATTACACTTCGTCGTTCGCCGCATGCTGCATGCGGCGACCGCAAAAGTGTAAAGAACACGTTAGTCGGCCGCATTCGGCGATCGACAGCTGCCAACAAACTAACATTGGCGGACAGACTAGTGTAAAGATGACGTTTGTTGGCCTAAATACGTAGTTTAAAATGAATTCGGCGACCGCATTAAGTGAACGACGAAGTGTAATTGCCGCTTAAACCCTTCCCTTCCCCCGCCCTGTCGGCGCGTGCGTCACGGGCTGTGCGGCGGTCGGAGCGCGCGCGGGTAGTGTTTCAAGCAACACTGCCACGAAAATGCCCACCCTGAAGAAGAACTCCCAAAGAGTTCGAAACATGTCGCCCATAGTTACATTTAAAACGTGAGTTTAAAAGTGTAATTGTTAGTATTATTTTATACATGTCTCACGAAAGTTTAAATAAGAATATACCATTACATTTTCGGTGGAAAATGAGTGCGTCTCGGCGTCCATTCCTGTCCTGCATCCCGTCACTTCTAGCATTGTGTTAAAGACGCCGATGGGCTATGCGAAAGTCAAAATAATAGCAAATCATCAAGCTTACATCTGATGAAAGAAAAAACAATAACAGGAAATACATCGCTCTTTAGCGATAAGACTGCCTGTTATATATCTCTACTTGTAAGTTGTTGTTGTTCTGTATTATTTTCATATATTAAGGTGGTCAATAAAGAGTATTTTGTATTTTTCAACACACCTGCTCGTAAAGTAGGTCTTATTACAGCGTATTTACACTGATAATGCAGAATATTACCCATGCCGTGCCTTTTACATTACATTATCGCACTAGTGCCTTTTCATTACATATCTTTTTAAATATTAGCAAAATAATGCAGAATATTACCCATGCCGTGACTTTTACATTACATTATCGCACTAGTGCCTTTTCATTACATATCTTTTAACATTTTCATTTTTTTTTTTTTTTTTTTTTCCTCGCAAATGTGTTGAAAAACGTCGTATGAAACACGTGAGCATTGGTCATTACACTTCTCGTCTCCATTAAGCCTTCGCCTTCGGCTCAGGCTTAAACACCGACTCGAGTGTAATGACCAACATAGCACACTTGTATCATAATGTACTATTATTGTACATTGTCCGGCTAGAGTGTATTTGACCTATTTTTATTTATTTATTTATTTGCAGCAGTCAAAAAAGGCCCATATTTACATATATATATGTATACCTGAGGGGTAATCACGTAACGTTTCGAACGCGCGTTAGGACAATTTATTTGTCTATTTTCCCCTATAAAAAGTGACACTTAGATCTACCTGACGCGCGTACAATGCGTTACGTGATTTACCTGCTGATCGACTAACATACATATCAATCATATTACATTCAATTCCCATCTGTTCCTTTCCTAGATACCTGCAAAATATATACGCTACAAGTACAGTCGCCATCACATACATCGGAGCAAACAAGCACGTCACAAACATCGGAACACACCTCTATTTTCAAGGCATTAGGGTGCATGTGCCGATATTTTTGAACACCTATAGTGTACCTATGTATGTGATGGCGACTGTACATAAAACAAGCCCAAAAAAAGCCCACGAATAAACGACGAACGCTATCTCAGAAATTCATATCCCTGTAGAATATAATTCGGATCTGTTTCGTGTCAGTTTAATATAAAATAATCCCATATTACAAAACGGAGTTCTGGAGACAAAACCTCGATCAGTATAATAGGACCCTAGATCTATTCATTGCTAATAATAAACGGGACAGGGGCTACGTTAAAAAATTACGAAATTCAATAAAATATTCTGAGGGCGCAATTTTGCGCTCGGCAAGGTCTAATTTGTCATTCACAAGTATCGTCCTTTTGCGGAGACGTAATGTTGGGCCAGAAAGTAAGCAGGGAAACTGAAAAGGAACTTTTCACCTCAGCAGCTCGAACAAGCATATTTTGATGCGTGAAAACAGTGAGCAAAATGCGATTTTGCTCACTCCGTGAGTCAAAGTAGCTTTTTAATTTTGATATCGAGCACTGGTGACACATCATAGTGTTACCTACGTTATGTAAGTACGTAGATGTCGATTGAAACGAACGCTGGCGTAAAAGCCTAGCGATATATTTTTTAACGTGACGATGTTCTCACTGCTGAGGTGAAAAGTTGTATGTATCACACGAGAGCAAAGATATTTGCATCTCGTGCCTTTGAGTCCCTCACTACGCTCAAGATTCTAATTTTGAATCACTCGCTACGCTCGTGATTCAAATATAGAATCTTTCGCTTGCTCGGGACTCAACATCAACACTCGCAGCAAAAATCTACCTTGCTCTCTTGTTGAACAAATAACTATTTCCAACGAGCGTTAGGACAACTGTGATTTTCCCATATACAGTCGGTTTCATAAGTTGCTGAACACCTAGGTACCTTGTCGTTTTCACTCGCTTGACTACATCATATGGCAGTTTAACGTGACATTTAATGCGACACGGTGTTAAGTCCCTTGTGAGGCTAACCGTACAAAACCACAGTTAGATCTACCTAATGTACGTACGAAACGTTACGAAATCGACCACTAGAGCGGTAATCACTAATCACGTAACGTTTCGAACGCTCGTTAGGACCACCTATCATTTTCCCATACAAAATTTAACATTTGGATCTACCTGACGCGCGTACAATGCGTTACGTGATCGACCAGCAGTATACTCAAACATTCACTAAACATACATTAATGTTTGAGCAGGATCACAAATAATAAATCAAAGAAAAGACTGTAGTCAGTAGCATTTCAACTCAGGACGTTCTCAAGTACCAAAGCCGGCACCAACGTTTCAAATGATAGAAAATATGAGGAGGTACTTTGATTCCTCAAAGATTTTTTGTATCATCAGACTCAACCCAATTTAATATGAAACAATCCTTGTAAGGTGTCTTATTTATAGATAAACTACATTAAAAGCAATCGCTAAATACCCACCCCAAAGATACGTTACGTTATCTTATCTTGGCCTCCGTCTGAATGTGAAATCGGTCCAATACTAGATTAGCCCTCGCGTCAATGGGATTCAGGCTTCATTAGAATGTTTAGATTGTAACTATTTTCTCAAATGCCTGCTATTTTCGCCTGCTGTCCTGCTCGAACGCATTTAAACCGCCTGCTTCCTGGCCTTAGCCTAAAAGCCCGGCTCGCAATTAGGTTGCGTTCTTTTTTTCGTTCTGCGGCACCGCCAATTATGGGGAGTGAACGAATGGCACGAATGAACGAATGAAAGACCAGCCATCGGGCTCGCAAGAAATTGTAAAGGATTTTCCATTTGTTCCGCTGTAAAGATGAAAAGGATACTGGGAAGTAGTCAACGATATTTGGGTCATATTTCGGGTTTCTTAGGAATTATGCGTGTTTTGTCGTTTTTGCGGCCAAGTTATTGGCTGGCTGGAGTACCTTTTTCATATTCGCATCAAGTCCCTCATTACAGTCTCTGCATACAATATAATCCAGACGACTTTTTAAATCTAATCTGTCATAATTTTCTAAAAAAGGTTTAGTCTAATGGGTAGTGAACTAGTGACCTGATGCAAGGCTGATCGTCCTGGGTTCCCGGTAAGGGCTAATATTTGTGTGATGAACATGAATATTTGTTTCTGAGTCTTGGATGTATTTTATGTATTTAAGTGGGTACATTTAGTCGCAGTGCGTGAACATTTTCGATGGGCAACGCGGAACAAAAAAAAATATGAAAGAGTTTAGAGTATATAACTATTAGGCTCGCCTAAAAATAAATTTTAGGCAAGCTGGTGGGAATTGGCTTATATGGCCCTACTGCTATTTGCATCTATTAATAAATAAATTATTGTCTTATACTACTAACTTTGTCTCTTAATTAATATTAATTTAATTAATATTTGTTTATTTCTTGAGTAGAGTCTGCTGCCACTTCTGCCGCTCATACTCGTAGTACCCTTATCTTGCACAAGCTTCAAGCTTGAGCTTTTTCAACTGTATTTAGGTTCGGGTGAAAACGCTTATTTAGGCATAAGATCCTATTAGAGCAAGCAAGAGAGAAATATAAATCTGAAAGCAGGTGGACGATTACGTGACGTCTCGTACGTACCTACAGATAGTAGATCCAATTCATCCAATTGTCATTTTTTAAATGAGAAATTGCCAGTTGATTCGTCCTCACGCTCAAAAAGTTACGCGATTACCCCTCTGTTCTGAATGCCCACAGACTGCATTATCTATCTTAAATTGTGTTTACATCTACGGCCGTTACGCAAATTTTTATTTATTTTATTTATTTATTCTACAGTCACCCGTCCTTCAACAAATATCGGTTATATTTCTCAAAGCAAAGCCGTTTCATATTTTCTCCGTCCGTTCTTCCAGAAGGCGGGGTTCGAGTAGATAAAACACGAAGCCGTCACACGGGACTGTATGCGATCACGTGTGAACTATCCAGACGGTAGCTAGTGTTATTATAGGAATATTGAGTTAGGTTGCAACGGAAGTATTGTAGGGACTATAATAATCACCAGTGTTGCCTTATGTTGGGCATCTCATGGATAAAACGCCGCACGAATGTGTGGATACTCAAGGAGCTCTGTATCAACACCCGGCTTTCAACTACATGCTTCTAGAGAATGTTAAACTTCTTTGGCCACGTGGCCTGCCGAGACCAGTCCAGCTCAGGGAAGATGATACTAGTTGGATGCGTTGAAGGAAAGAGGAGTAGAGGCAGGGCACCCACACGTTAGACTGATGCAGTCCGCGATGCCCTGGGTGTCAATAACCAACGTGCAATACAATTAAATAAATAAATAAATATTTGCGGACAATCTTACACAAATCGACCTAGTCCCAAACTAAGCAAAGCTTGTACTATGGGTACTAGACGAAGATAAACGTCCTTATACACATAAATAAATACATAGAAAACATCCATGACTCATCTTGTCGAAAGGGTACTTCGGCTCCACCGACGTTTCCCAAAGTCCAAGTCACCAATGTCCCGTGAGCGGGAAACACTGATATTAAAAACATCAATAACTAGATATATCCTGTAAATTCCCATATTAAAATCAAATTCAAACTTTTACGCGACACTTAAACGCGACAGCAATATAATGACGTCATAGAAGAACACACTCCCTTGATTAATGACTGCTAAATTGTTGCGACGTAAATTTATGACGGAGAATTTTTGGAGGAATAATGTTATTGGACGGACGTTGATTAGTCTGTCGGGCGGAATAGGCCTCTTGTTTTTCAAGCGCCTTAAAAATGAGGAGGATATTACTTAATTCGAGTTTTTGCAATTCAGACGAAGTCGATAGATACGCACGTAATTCCAAATGGACGTGTTTCATTCGACTTTATCAAATTTTATTATTTTGGTATGATCCACGTTGGAGAAAACTTGACATTGACAAATCATGCCAAGTTTTCACCAGTTGTAATTTTTCACATTCAACCAATAACTTCGATTTGTCAACTTTCCATTTTTGCTGAATCATCAATGGTTTTAGTCTTCATTGATGCTGAAGGTCCTTTTAGAACCTTTTTTGCGATTTCTGTCACTAGCTGCTGTCAACTTGAATCAGTAAACTATTGTTACTACTATCATTACTACAATATAAACAGTTTAAAAAAAGGTGACTATCTGTTCCAAAGTTGCAGTTCATCACCCAAGGCTCACTTTTATTGGTCGTTAGAACTCAGGCGATGCGGGAAGCTCGTGTCGTCCTGTTTACCTCTTTAACAAAAACAAGGATGCATACGCAACGATAATAATAACTAACAACTTAGCAAAGTTCAAAATCCCCCGACATTTTCATTTCAAAGTTCAACATCTCGAAAATAGCTAAACCGATTTCGATAAAACGTAGCTAAAAACCATCTCAATTACGTCAAATTTCGGATAAAAAAAACCGCATTCAAATCGCTTCATTCGTTTAGGAGCTACGATGCCACAGACATACAAACAGACAGACGGACAGACACACAGACACGTCGAGCTTATAACACCCCTCTTTTTGTGTCAGGGGTTAAAAATAATCCCTGAACAAGATGGTTCACGAATCTTTTGAATTCGTTAAACAAAAAACGCTTTCCGAGTTAGACTCAAGTTTCATAATATCAAATAACGAACCCATATAAAATTTTGTCAATAGACTCGAGTCATAAAGGAACTAAGTACATTGGAATTAAAATGTCTTATATTGCGGAACTAAAATTAATGTCTCATATTACGTTTTTATCTGAAATTGACTCTAGAGTCTTACAGAATTAGGTTGAGTTTCCTAGTGCGTTCAATATGATACTGTACTCCTTTGAATAGTTTTTCATCTAAATATTGAGGGGCTGTTCATCGAGGCGAGAATGTCGCTCCAGTGAATTTCGTTAATATTACGTATTGGGTTCGGTACAAGAATAGTTGCTTTTGCTAATGTTGGTTGTGTGTGTACAATATCGTTTTCAGCACACTTGGTTGTAATGGGATTCATAACATGCAAGTATTTGTAATGTTCTATAGGTATTACGCCAGGGGTAATGGTTTTTTTATTGTATCAGACTTTATATTTTTCTAAGTCTACCTGCTTAAAACCACGAGATCTGGAAAGGAATCGAAAAGTCGGGATGTAGTGACTATACTTATTATATACGCCATACAATCCATTTCACACTTCAGATTTCTGTTTTCCTCATAGATGGTGTGAAAAACAGTATCGTCGCTGCGTCTACAAAAGTCGCTATGTGATTTTTATTGATTTTTGTATTTTGATGCCATTTTGAACCTTATTTTCCACCGCATATGCTCCAAAAACACCAGTGAGCTATGATACCTTTTTTTAGAGTTATGAAAATGTCGGTATGTGATGTTCATATATTAGATATCCTTACATTAATCGCTTGGTAACCTAAATCACATATCTACATTCGTTAACTAACAGGATTTAAATTATTGCGCCTGTTATGTAGTTTTCGACACAGAGCGATAATTTTGTTTGATTTTATCATCATAACAATATTTTTTTTGCGCCCGATATGTAATTTTTGGCACATAGCGAAATGTTTGTAGTTGTTTGTGGATCCAATCAGGTTTTAAGATTGAGCGTCAAATGTGTTATTGATGGGCACATGGCGTTTTTTTACTATTATTTATGTTGGTCCTTTGGGCCTTCAAGAGCAGACCCAGTGACATGGACAACTACCACAAACTCGTCACCTAGGCAATTGCAATGGTTTTGGAGGTCCAGTTGAAAGCTTTCGGGGCTTTGAATTTGGATTAGTGCTGGAAGGAGCGTAGCTGAAGCTTAAGCTGACAAGCTTAAGCTAAGCAGAGCATCCTCAATCGAGAGCACTCTTGCTTGACACATGTATTCAATGTGCCTCCTACGAGATCGTGATCACTTCCGGTTTTAACCGTATTGATCAAATACATCTTTTAATATATGCTTCCTTGTCGACATGATGACGACGTTTTTAGTTGCAACATCGGGACTATCCAGGTCCAATTTCTGTGCTTAGAAGTCTTGGCTAAGACCATGGAGAACTTGAGTACGATGCGCGATGATATCGCGTGGATAAGATTAAGAGATAAAGATAATGTCAAATGCCTATGTAGATAGTACCAACTCCCATTACAATCAGACACTTTTCGCTCGAAGTTGTAAACGATTATGTATACCTACAGGTAACTATGACTGGGAGAGACTATCCAGTTAGGTAGGTCCAGCTTCGAGAAAGAGGTCAAACGTCGAATCCGACTCGGCTAGGCAGTGTTCTGCAGGAAGCTATCTTTTCGTCCATTATTGCGCAGTGTCTCAAGACGAGAGTCTTTGGCCAATGTGTATTGCCTGTGATGATGATGACGTATGGTACTGAAACGTGGTCGCTTACTTTGGGCCTCAGCAGAAGCCTCATGAGGCACTCCTTTTCATTACTCTTTCGGTGGCTTCTGGGAGTTTCTCTACGTGGTCACATCAGAAATGATGTTATCCATCGCAATCGCTAAACGTAAGTAACAGTGGGCGGGGCACAGTGCAAGTAGAACCGAAGGCCATTGGGGTGGAAGTGGTGACCACGTACCAGGAGGCGCAGCGTTGGTAGCCCCCCCCCCCCTCCCTTTGATTAAACTTGAGACTTAAATATCTCGGCTCCGAGGCATTTTAGAGTTACTACATTTTTTTTTTTTTTTTCAATTGATCTACGTAATCTACCACTTTTATAAGCGGCCGCTAACCTAAAAAGTTACAATACAACACTTTTACCCAAACACCTTTAATCATTTACAAAGCCGTAATAATATATAGGTATGCACCGTGATTATCACTTCTTTTTTGATAGTTTAAATCGTTATTTGTTGACTTCATAAGTTCATTCTATTAAATGTAATTAAATATTAGTTAGAGACAATCTTATAGAAACCGAACCAGACTAGATATACATAAATATATAAATTCCTACTTAAATACATTGAAAACATTAAACACTCAGAAACAAATATTCGTGCTCATGCATTACACAAAAAATTGCTCTTACCGGAATTCGAACCCAGAACAGTTAGCTCCGTAGGCAGGGTCACTCACTACTTACTAGGCTAAATTAAATAGTAATACCATACAATACGACAGCGTCTAATGTTTATTTATACACAACATAAACTAGTAGGTAGGTATTAGAATTTAATTATTTCTTAGTTTGGACATGGCCTTCAAGACAATTTTGTTAAATATAATATTATGTAGAAATTATAGCAATATTAATTCAATTTGTAATAAAATTATTTTCGTTTTATTTAGTAACCATATATAATTCGAAAAATAATGATGTGACAATAAAGAACAAAAATGTGCTATTCAGGCACTTAGCGGTTATTGGACGACTAAAACTATTATAGCTATGTGCCGAATGAATGAAAAAGGTTTTTTATTAATTTGATTTTACATATTACATTTTTAGAAGTTACCTAAAATAACGTAAAAAGTCACAAGACATGGCCATAAAAATATTTGTTCGTCTGTTGTAATTAATAACCAAGAAAAGTAGTTTTTTGCGTTTCCTGTAAAGTAGGTCCAAAACACATGGCGATATGTGTAGCCGCAGCGACGGTATGTGACACTCGGTAGCAAAGTTATTTCCATCTTAACACTTTAAACTCTCGCGCTTTGTACACATATTTAAATACTGTTTTTTTCCGGGTCTAACGCGATATTTATTTACCTTTATTTCTGACGTTTCGACACGGGTTGCACTGGTCATGGTCGCAGATAACTGTCGTCCCAGCAAGTTGTTATTTCCATCTCCGCCATAAACACGCTCGTTGCGCTCAAGATTCAACCTTCGAATCCCTCGCTACGCTCAAGATTCAACCTTCGAATCCCTCGCTACGCTCAGCATTCTATTGAAGAATCTACCGCTTCTCGCAGAATTAAATATACCGCTCTCGCTATAAATTTATCATTTTGCTCCCTTAAGACATTAAATATTATATATCTCATCGTCGTTAACAATCCAATCACCAATTTACGCCCCAAGCGCTCTAAATTGATAAATGTCCAGGAAAAACATTTTTCATTATGAGCCAGCGTGAAAAATGGAACGGCAATGCATGAGGTCTCATCTCGGGTAAGACAGTAAGGGTATAATTACGGCGCTTCAGATGAAAAATGAAGACGACATTGTTATAAAAGTAACTGAGTCTTTAAATGAAAAATGGGACATTTATGTCCTTCGGATAAAGTTAGGAAAGTTTGATGGTAGTTTAGTGAACATTGTGTAACAGTTTTTTTGAACTAATTTCGAGTCATTTTAAAACTATTTTTCTCAAAAATGGCCCGCAAAGTGAACATAACTCGCTACATATTGGAAGGTAAAGTGTATAGTTTAAGGCCAGATCAAAATAAAAAAATAAAAAACATTGCATGCCGCCTGGAATGTTACATATAAATTCCTTTATTTGTCAAGTACCAAACTTTTTAAAAAGTAGAAACTGGCATATAAAAGACGGCAAAGGTCGTATTCAGCCAAATCAACTCGTATTTTTCTGTTGCAAACGCGACATTTTTGTATGAGTCTCAAGTAGTTAGCGTTTTTCGGTGATAAAATACACTTACGATTCTGTTTAAAAAAAAAATATTATGACGTTTAATTTTATTTAATTTGCAGTATCCTCAATTTAGTCTTTTTTATCCCCCCTTTTTTGAGAAAAGCACTATATTAGCCTCAGCTGGAATGGCAATTGCAGGCTTCGTGTTATAATTAAACGGATTCGCTAGCTCGTAATAATGTACTATTATCGGTATCCTTTGAATAAGATACCACAGCCGTTCGTGTTAAAAACAGACCCGGCGTTTAAGCTATGTATTTTCAGCACGCAAATTTATGTCGAATTCCACGTGAGAAGCCGTGAAATTTTAACGAACGTAATCTAAAGGGTGAACGCCACAAATCTGCGCAGACGTGTTTTTATGGTAGGTGTCAAACATGTGAAAATACAGCTTAGGACATCTCTGCTGGATAATCACCCTATCACACATTCCCTGCCAAGATTTTAAAATGAATTAATTTATGTCATTAAATAAATTAATCTAATCTAATCGCTACGCGTAGCCGATCACGTGGTTTTCCCCGTATGTAGCGGAAAGCGTCCCGGCGTAGGCGACCGCTAGGCGGGTGCCCGGCAGTCATCATCATCATATCAGCCGAAAGACGTCCACTGCTGGACATAAGCCCCCCTCAAAGGGTGTTGTTATTGAATTAATAAATGAAATGAAAAATGCCATAATTACCGGTCCTGCGCCCGCATCCTGGCAGTGAAAGTGTTAAATTATTTAATTCTACGTGAAGTTCGACAGTTCGTTAAGCACCATATCTAAAAATAACAATTGTCGATGCAAGTTTGAAGCCACTATGTTTAAAATATTTACACATACAAAACTAGTTCTTGTAGACTTTCGTCTGCGTAGTGTCGCTAATCGTCGTCTCATCATCATCATCATCATCATATCAGCCGAAAGACGTCCACTGCTGGACATAGGCCTCCCCCAAGGAGTGCCAAAAAAACCGGTCCTGCGCCAACCGCATCCAGCGGACTTCCGCGACCTTTACCAGGTCATCAGTCCCCCTTGTGGAGGGCCTACCCACGCCGCACCTTCCGGTACGTGGTTGCCACTCGAGAACCTTTCCGCCCCAACGGCCATCGGTTCTACGTGAAATGTGCCCTCGCTGTGCTAATCGTCTCAAAGAATGTTCTTTTGCATCCTTCCGGTATATAAATTATCCGGATTTCAAACCATTTGCATACTAAATTTCATCACAATCGGCGCAGCTTTTTTATACCTGCACGTCGGTGTCAAATAAGCGGTCACTGTACCCGTGTATACCCACTTTTTAGAGACAAAATTTATCACCATTGATAACTATAAAATAATTATGTAGAAATTTGATCTAAGTACGACGACATTGAAAAATGTATCGACTGCACAAAAAAATTAACATTGATTTCTACTTTTCTACTCCATTAGTGCTGTTCCTTATGTCATTTGCACCAGATCGTCCGATCCCTACTTCTTAACAGGGTCAGAGAGTTACTTTTGCATCTACAATATTTTTGTATAAATGTTTACTCTGGTGTTGTGCCTACTTAGTTCTGATTCAAACATAAAAAATGTTGAGCTGGCTAAATTAGACAAAAAATCCT
The DNA here is from genome assembly GCA_963854355.1 of Epinotia brunnichana. Lineage (NCBI taxonomy): Eukaryota > Metazoa > Arthropoda > Insecta > Lepidoptera > Tortricidae > Epinotia > Epinotia brunnichana. The sequence continues at coordinate 31,890,878 of OY977943.1, forward strand.
AAAAGAGTAAGCGAGAAAAGCTACCACGCTTGTAATTAAGCTCCGTCCATCTGTTTGTCCAGCAACGGTTAATGCGGGACAAAATAAAAGATGGCTGCTGCAAGTCCACAGTCCGAACGAACGAGATTGTAAATACCGAGTGGAGGTACTACGTATTGCACTTAAATAAAGTGATAGCATTTTGAAAAACCCTAAGAGAGGTTACGAGTACACATGGCGTCTTTTTGCAGAGATAGAAACGCGCGTCCCTTAATTTGGCAGTGTCCAGTCGGCTGTACAAAGTCTTTGGGCGTCTTTTTGTATTGTTTTCCTGACTAAATTCGTTGGGACTGTCCTCACCGAGGCTTGAACTATGGACCTTCGTTGGTTTTTGTCTAATTAAGGGATTAACGAACTCGTGACTGCGGTGCAAAACTATAGCCATATATCACCTGTATCAATACTGTATCGCTTTTGTGGTGCTGTAAAAAGTAACCGTGTGTAACCGCCTTTAGGCCACTTACGTATAAGCAGGGCGGAATAGGATATTTTCATTTATCAAAACTAAATGATCAAATAAGGTATTTTGTTTTGATACTTTTTACCATAAGAAATACGAATATAACACTATTATGTTACAAAAACATAAGATTTAATTTTAATTTTGAAAATTTAAATCGAAGTTTTATTATCTGTATGTCACGTGACCGAAAACGCCGACCGCCATTCTGTCTTCTGTGACGTCAAAACAGCAAATGCAAAAACCGGCCAAGTGCGAGTTGGACTCGCGCACGAAGGGTTCCGTACCATTATCTATAAAAACGGCAAAAAAATCACGTTTGTTGTATGGGAGCCCCCCTTAAAAAATATTTTATTTTGTTAGGGTTCCGTAGCCAAATGGCAAAAAACGGAACCCTTATAGATTCGTCACGTCCGTCTGTCTGTCTGTCCTTCCGTATGTCACAGCCACTTTTTTCCGAAACTATAAGAGCTATACTGTAGAAACTTGGTAAGTAGATGTATTCTGTGAACCGCATTAAGATTTTCACACAAAAATCGAAAAAAAACATTAAGTTTTAGGGGTCCCCATACTCAGAACTGAAACTCAAAAAATTTTTTTTCATCAAACCCATACGTGTATTGAGATATTGAGGTTTTTATCATCATTTTTTTCTAAACTGAATAGTTTGCGCGAGAGATACTTCCAAATTAGTAAAATGTGTCCCCCCCCCCCTGTAACTTCTAAAATAAGAGAATGATAAAACTAAAAAAAAATTATGATGTACATTACCATGTAAACTTCCACCGAAAATTGGTTTGAACGAGATCTAATAAGTAGTTTTTTTTCAATACGTCATAAATCGTAAACCGCAATTTATTTCACGGAACCCTTCGTGTGCGAGTCCGACTCGCACTTGGCCGCTTTTTTTTTAGTATTTCGATGGCTGTGTGACTCAAACTCGTATATGAAATTTTGGCGAAAATGAGATAATTATACAAAACTATGTAAAATTTTACTATTTACGTTATGGCAAAAGCATAGAGGATGAAACACATTTTTTACGTATAAATTTATTCAAAACCCAAACACGTATTTGGTATTGAAATATATGTTTATGACACAACCTCGTAAATTATTATACAAGTTTGCTACAACACAAATTTTTAACGCAAACCCACTTACTACTGAATGAAATTTGATATGAGTCAAGTATTTTTATCTGTAGAAATATAATAAAGAGGAAAAGGCTGTGAGATTGTAGCTTTGTAAGGTTGTAAGTTTGTATGTAGGGGGTATTATCCGGAACCAATTATTTTAGGAAGTTTTTATTTTGTCTTTTTCGTGTTCTGTAAGACCAATCAAATTAGCTTACCCTAGACATAATTCGTAAACTCGTTGTTTTTATTGTTTTATCGGATTTTACTATTCAGTATCAAATATTAATGAAATATATTAAGTAAGAAATCCGCGATCGTAACCGTAGTTAAAAAAAACACGAGTTAACGTACACTACCTAACTTTTTCCTAAAAGTAAAAAAGGTAACCAAGTACCTTGTTAGTATAACTTTGAGGTGCATTCAAATTCGATCACTTAATAGCAAAATTAAACTGAAATCAAATTCGCATATACGTTTTTTTTCACAGTTTTCCTCTGATCTCATTATCTAGACAAGCCAAAATGGTAACTATGATGTTTTTATCTGTTTAAGCTATATTGCGTCTTTTTAGACATTTAAGACAATAATTAAACATTTATTTGTAACGTTTTAATAATAATGTATTTCTCAGTAATTATAAATAGTAACTATGATTTTTTTGTTTACTAATAGCCTTTTGTGAACGATAATCATGATTTCATCAAAATCAAGCATGTTAATTTCACGCTTAAGAAATTGAAAATTTAATTGAAAATACTCGCGACCTTGTCGTGGAGCCAGATGCATGCGGTGGGTGCGAGGCGGGGAGAGAGTGGGGCGCCAGCGGGCGAGCGCACGGCGAACCCGTCTTAACGAGTTTATTTCAATTACGTGTTTTGCACCGACCGCGCCGTGTACAAATAAAACAAATATAACGGAATATCCTAATTGTAGGATTTTAAGCTCTAATGAAAAAATCACAGTTTGTCCCTTACGCCCTTTGAAAACTCTGGTCCAAAGGGCGTAAGGAACGATTGATTTGCTTTTATCATCGAAAACATAAGTAAACTCTTAACTGTTAAGTAAATGAAAGAGATGATGTCATGATCGTGGTTAGCATAAAAAAAAACCGGTCAAGTGTTCCGGACCACCCCGTACAATAGAAACAGGTCCACTATAAACTGACACTCACTAAGTATGTATTTACATACTTAGTGCGTGTCAGTTTATACTGGACATCAAATTTTCAGTGATGTAACTAAAAATTTACGGTTTTCGCAATTTTTCCTTTATTTGTGCTATAAATACTTCGTACTAAATTTCAAGATTGAGAGTTCACGGGATATGGGCATGGGCATTTCGTCCCTTACGCCCTTTGAGCCTACGGTAGTCGATATCCTTATTGGCAAAATTGAGCCGACAGGCCAGAACGCCAAAAAAAAGAGAAGATATGCTTATTGTCACCCACCCAGAGATGGGATAAATTTATTCGAATACGAATAACGTTTAAGAATAAATAGGATTATTTGCGAATGACGAATAAATATTTCGAATAATTATTCGCCAATATTTATTCGCGAATAACTTCTTCATTCGCATAATCATTCGTAATGCTTTTCGGGAAAAATATTTTGAACGAATATTGTAGGAATGCTTTTTAATGGAATATATCTCAAAAACGTAATAATTTCCTACAGACAGAACAGAGATACCAAGTTTCTAAATTTGTTAGAAAAAGGTTACCGCTTCATCAAGGGTACCAATTAACATCGCGGTGCATGGTGAAACGGATATTAATTGTAATTATTTCACCTGTTTTATTTTTACTATTTCGGCTTTACCACGGGTGAAAAAAAAAACCGGTCAAGTGCGAGTCAGACTCGCGCACCGAGGGTTCCGGACCACCCCGTACAATAAAACCAAGTCCTCTACAAACTGACACTCACTAAGTATGTATTCACATACTTAGTACGTGTCAGTATATACTGGACATACAATGTTCAGTGATGTAACTAAAAATTTACGGTTTTTGCTATTTTTCCTTTATATGTGCTATAGGGCGTTGCTTCGCACCAATTTTCAAGTTTCTGAGTGCACGGGAAGTAGGTTTTGATTCCCTTGCGGGTTTCGAAAACTTGCGGAAATTTGCGGCATAAACGGCTGTATCTTTTGATTGCGTTGGCTTAGAAGTTTGATTTTTTCACAGCTCCAAAAGACAGTAAACCTGAGTATTTGATATAAATTTCAGCTTAATTCATTTATTTGTTGCAGTATGGGTCTTACAAGATGTTACATATAAATACAGTTCCAGCATAACCCTGTTAGGGCACAGCAACATTAATATAAAAAATATTAATTCTAAAATAATGTATGCACACACTATGCACAGGAATTCAAACTTTTAATGATTGATACCTCCAAGCGTTCCTGAGAAAAAGGGTATTGACAGACGGACGGACGGACAACAAAGTGATCCTATAAGGGTTCCGTTTTTCTATTTCGAGGCACGGAACCCTAAAAACACACAGATCAGAATATAACATGATTAAGTACATACAATGTACAATTACAGGTATATAGTTGAACAATCTTACATGCGTAATCGCCTCTAATAACATAACATTGATCCAATTACAGACAGTGGCTGTCCATAAATTACGTCATTTCAAAACAGGAGGGGGGTCTATTGGATGACGGTAGTCATTTTATGAGGCGGGTAGTGTCCATTTAGGAATTAACAGGATGATGATAGGAGGTGGGGTCAAGAATTGACAAAAAACAACCGGCCAAGTCCTGAGTCATGGATGTTTTCTGTGTATTTAGGTATTTATTTATCTATATAAGTATGTTTATCGTTCGTCTAGTACCCATAATACAAGCTTTGCTTAGTTTGGGACTAAGCCGATTTGTGTGAGATTGTAAAAGAAAAAAAAAACTGGTTTTTAGTATTTGTTGTTATAGCGGCAACAGAAATACATCATCTGTGAAAATTTCAGCTGTCAAACTATCACTGTTGTTGAGACACAGCCTGGTGACAGACGGACAGACTGACAGACTGACAGACAGACAGACAGACGGACAGCGGAGTCTTAGTAATAGTGTCCCGTTTTACTCCTTGAGTACGGAACCCTAACAAAACAATGGTTCAGTTTCAATTGTTTTCTCGAGTTGTTGAGTTGCCGCTGAAGATGGAATTGTCCCGTAAAAATTTATTACGACTTTCAAAGTGGATGAACACAAAAACAATGTGGAGACCAGATGATTGCTGCTTTTAGTAATGAAACACCTTCAAAGACGACATTATACAGGTGGTATTCAGAATTTCAACGTGGCCGAGTATCCCTCATGGACGACGCGCGTGAAGGTCGACCAAAATCGGCAGTTACGCAAGAAAACGTCCACATTGTGGGTCAGCTGATAAAAGAAGACAGGTATGTGACATATCGGGAAATTCAGGAGTCTTTGGGGATTGGAATGAGTCAGATACAAGTTATTTTACAGGAAGAACTAGGCGTGCGAAAGTTGTTTTCCCGTTGGATCCCGCACTCGTGTCAATTGGTGCCGCAAAACATTGAATAAATTCAACGGAGGAAGCTCAAATGCAGTTTTTAGGGTCGTATCAGGTGACGAGTCTTGGATATACGCATATGAGCCTGAAACTAAAAACCAATCTCGAGTATGGGGTAACGAAGACGAGCTTCAAGCCAACAAAAGTTATTCGCTCTCGCAGCAAGGCCAAGAAGATGGTGGCTATGTTTGTCTCCAAATCGGGTCACGTGGCTACTGTTCCACTTGAAGATCGTAGAACGGTCAAAGCCGATTGGTATACAAGTATTGGTTTGCCGAGTGTCTTTGCTGAACTTAGGAAAAAAGGCCTAGTCGCCGCATCATCCTTCACCACGACAATGCCAGCCCTCACACCGCTCGTAAAACAAATGAGTACCTGGAAGGTGAAAAAGTCGAACTACTGGACCATCCTCCATACAGCCCTGACCTAAGTCCCAACGATTTTTTCACATTCCCCAAAATCAAGGATAAGTTGCGTGGTGGGCGCGGTGTTTCAGACACCGGCAGAAGCAGTGGAGGCTTTTAAAATGGCCATTTTGTCGACTCTTTTTCAGCGTTCAATAAGTGTTTTAACGACTGGTTTGAACGCATGGAAAAGTGCATAAAATATAAAAGAGACTACTTTGAAAAACAATAAAAATACTTAAATCAATGTTACTGCATATTTTTTTTTATTCCCGAAACTTTCAGTTTGACCCTCGTAGTGACCCTGCCTGCGTAGCCGGAGGTCCCGGGTTCGAATCCCGGTAAGGGCATTTATTTGTGTGATGAGCACAAATATGTGCTCCTGAGTCATGGATGTTTTCTATGTATTTATGTATTTATTTATCTATATAAGTATGTTTATCGTCGTCTAGTACCCATAGTAGTTTGCTTAGTTTGGGACTAGATCGATTTGTGTAAGATTGTATAAGAAAAAAAAAGAAAATAAAAAATCTGTTTTTTAGTATTTGTTGTTATAGCCGCAACAGAAATACATCACCTGTGAAAATTTCAACTGTCTACCTATCACGGTTCGTGAGATACAGCCTGGTGACAGACGGACAGACAGACAGACAGACAGACGGACAGCGGAATCTTAGTAATAGGGTCCCGTTTTACTCTTTGAGTACGGAACCCTAAAAACGACGACGTAATATATGGACAAGCCCACACACATGACATATTGAAACAAACCTGTTAAATGCCCCATGAAGTGACTCATTTAACTCACAAAAATATTGTTAATTAGTAGAAAAGGGTATTAATACTTGAAAATAGGTACACTTGTAGTGAAAGTGTTAAATTCGTGTACGTATTACAACGAGCAACCGCATCCTTAAATATTATTCGTGGATTTATTGGAATGAAATGAGAATAAATCATTCGTCATTCGAAAGTGTAGACGAATAAATTATTCGCGAATAAATGTTTATTCGAATAAGAATCATTCCAATAATGCCCCTTTTTGCACCCACATAAGTAACATATTTTATTTAAATAATTCTATACAGAAGACTGAGTGCTTATAAATAGGTAATCGACATTCCACGACAATTATGTCTCATGCTGAACAACTTAGTTATTATCGATCTAATGAACACAACATTTCAATAAATCTCCACCCTAGCCGAACCGTGGTAAACGCCACGTTCGTGTTTATAAATGTTTGACAATCATTGACCTATCCATAATAAATGAAGGCCGAAACGCATTGACAGCGGTGGCGAAGCGGCGGCGCGGCGCAGTGTGGAGGTGGTACCGGCTGTAATGTTCGATCTAATACGAATGGGTCCGCACAGAATACCGGCCGGGAAAAAAGCGTTCGGATCCTTTCATATTAGCTCGAACATTACAAGTACCGCATCCGCGCCACCCCGCGCCGCTTCGCCACCGCTGTCAGTGCGTTTCGGCCTTGAATGCCTGCGACTCGCGACAGCACGGTCGGTAGTTGAGGCGCAAAGCAATGACGGCCTTATTCTGCAAGAGATAAGGTTCATATTAAAACTTAAGTACGAAAAAATATGAATTAATTAATAATCGTGGATATTTTTTGTTTAATTTGTTTCTTATAGTACTAATAATATGTTGACCGCATAAATCAAACACTTTCCAAGTAGTTATGTATTTTGGTTTTCCAAAAACTACCAATATTTGTGATTTTAGAAATACGCAAAGAGAATCTGTTTAATTTTTAATAATTTATCAACACACATAATATACTATTCAGAATAATTTGTTAAATTGCAGTTATCTATAATTTCTGGTAAGATAAGCCAGAAAATGTGTAACTTACTGAACTTTCTTTATTATTGATAGTCCCGGTTGATTAATTAGATTAATTTTGATTTCTTTAACTGGAATGCAAGCGTTATATCATAATAGAGGCACTTTTACAAAGTTACATATTATGCTGCACTTATGAAATCAGAATTTGTTAAAAATTTAGATTTTTGGTTTTTTTACAATGACGCGGAACTCTAAAATGTTTAATTCTTTTTATTTTAACTATAACTAACAATACTTTACATCATAGAAAAAGAAAATTACAGTTATCGAATTATGTCCGGGTTTAGCTAATTTGATTGGTCCTTCTACTACTCTGTCTCAGTCCGTATGTTACTGGGTTATATCGTTTGATGATATGCTGAGATAGATAGCTTTGGAAGTTTTTTTATACGAAGTGGGTGGCAAACAGGCATACGGCCTGCCATGTGATTCCAGCATAATCACTAGCGTGTGGCCGACCCTTTATTGATTTGAAGATTCGTTGTGTTGATAGCTAGAGACGATCACGGGTCCCTCACTCTCAACACACACATCCTCGGGAGCTCTGGCGACCTTACTCACCACCCGGAACACAACACCACATAGGTATCTAACCTACAGAGCAAACTGTTATGAACTCAAGCCTTAGAGCTGTGTGATAAACTGAATAAATTGAGTAAAAAAAAGGATATTTATGAAGTAGAATGGTTTGGGGAAGATATAGAAATAATCAATGGCCAGCCACTTAAGGAATACATTACAACTATTCGTATGACGTAAAATGGTGTGTAAATTTAAACACTTTACATATAGTCCTATTTCCCCATAGACCTTTGTCACCGAACCACGAGTCTAGCTAAATGTTAAAATATACAGAAGAGCATTTAATTTTCATCACCGCAGTTATAGTTTGAAGAGAGGACGAGTTTCGTTTTGTTCATCAGTATCATTATTACAATACCTATATTAAAAATAAACAAACCTCACAAATTCATGTTTTATTTATCAAACGCCAAAGATGATGGCGAAAGATAGAGACGGATGGCTCTTGCTCCACCGACAAAACGCCCAGTGCCTGCTATACGGCCACAACTCAAAATTAAAACACATTTGAGATGGGGCTCTATTGCACAGTGCAATATGGACACATCTCAAATGTGTTTTAATTTTGAGTTGTGGCCGTAAAGCAGGCACTAGGCGAAAAGTGAAGCTCTTAAATTAAACAAAAATATATTAAATTTAAGCGGTCAGTAGTCGTTTATTTCAACAAAATAAGTAAATCGACCTCTTGGCAGAAACACGTATAACATCTTATAGTGCCATACCTGTATAACACAAACTCCTATAGACACATTTTCGTCTTACAAGAAAAGCATATTTATAAATTAGCTAGTATCAATTTTGGTTATTTTATAATGACGAATTAGCTGTCTAAATATTAATAAACATTAAACATGTTCAGTACAATGAACACGAAAAAAATCGTTTTTACTTGTTTCCCTAAAGTGGACATTTCTCATATACGAGTTTGAGTCACACAGCCATCGATTTGTTGTAATAGCGGCAACATAAATACATAATCTGTGAAAATTTCAACTCTCTAGCTATCACGGTTCTTGAGATACAGCCTGGTGACAGACAGACGGACGGACGGACGGACGGACGGACAGCGAAGTCTTAGTAATAGGGTCCCGTTTTACTCTTTGAGTACGGAGCCCTAAAAATCAGAAGGCGTAGATAAGAACGTTCACATTTGACGTTTCTATGTTTATCTCTAGTTATGACTGTCACGATGATGTCGGCTGCCTTTTTGGCGCGAATGTTATACGTTCAAATTTCAACGATTATTTATTTGCATGAAGCGATATGATTTTGAGGACAGAAGAGAACATTAAAATATATTTAAAATATAAATAGAATAGCCTATTGGCGTGTGGTATTTCGTACTTCATCGAGAGCTTTATGTCGCCCAGATTTCCTTACTACTTAGTCAGTACCTATACTATCAGTCTTACTGTTGCGCTGTAATATTTAGTATAAGTACTGTGCGGAATTAAGAGAAATCAAGTGGAATCGGGTGATAAAAAGCCTATGTGCATTCTGAAAGTCTATTACATATACTGTTGAAAGAAGTTTCGAAACCCATCGGTAGTTCCAGATTGCCTACTACAAAAATATACAAACATACAGCGCACCAACTGTTTCTCTTTCTATATTAGTATAAATATTATATATAAATACGAGTATATAGTTAAAAAGAACGTATTTCGTTAGGCTTTCATACTGATATCAAAAAGGCTGTGGAGTACACGCTCTTTGATGTTATAATTAAAACGTATTGTGAGCATACTTAGCCGGCTTTGCAGCAGTATAATTATGTCATGTAGTGGCTGTATAATGAATCTCAATCTTACTTGAGTTTTATAATAAATCGTATTATGGTTTGTGTTTCATTAAGATCGCACAACACCCGAACTCGTATCCAAGTTACGACACATAGAAATTTGGTATTTAATTATGATACTCCCCTCTACGCAAAGCCATATGATTATAATATGATAATAAATAAATAATAATAAAAAAGCCTTTTTATTTCTTGCCAATTCATAAAATGTGAACATAACAGTAATTGAACTTTTAGATATTTATATACATGCAATAGTTATTTTTTAATGTCAAGATAATTATTAATGAATTTTAATTTTATTTATAATATTGAAATTGAAATTTGACGTAATAAGTAAGTAATCTAAATTATTCAGTTGTAGCAAGAACCCCTCCTGCGAAGGTAAAGGCCTCCTCCAGTGATGACCAGTGCTCCCTATCTTTTGCGTCTTTCCTCCACTCTTTGCCTCCTACTTGAGTGATGTCGTCTGCCCATCTGGTTACGGGTCTGCCGCGTTGTCTTTATTATATATTATAATATGTATGTATATTCAATTGTACTTTTTCTAAAGCATTTTTTTTCAACTGGCATTTTGTTTTTAATTTTCATGTATTTAACGAGGGTTTTACAAATGCCACTCTCATATTAGCTCTCTTATTCTACTTACTTCTTAATTTTAATATAATTTTAACTAAGTTGTATACACTGATTCCGCTTCTTCAGAGGTCGGAGTAGCTTATATAGTATTTACTCTACCGAGATCATAGTTATTTATATTTAGTAGGCGCCGCTGTTCAACTGGTTGTGGGAAAATGCCTCCCCTCTCGATTTCCAATATTTAACATCGCCCAATTTGGGTTGTCAATACACTATTATAAAAAGGCATGAAAATCATAATCAAAAACGTACAATAGATAAGGTAAACATCCCAGTGCTCGACGCTGTATAGTATATGGCATGGGCATTTTATTATGTCAAAGCAATATGGGTTAAATTCGAACTATGAGGATTTTTCTTTAATCGAATTTTAGCCATGTCACTTTGACATAGAGTGCCCATGCCATATACTTGTACAGCCTCGAGCACTCGGGCGATTACCTTAAGTAGCTAAAAGGAATAATGTGTTGAAAAACGCAAGTTAATAAAACGTCGCAGGTCAAATAGAGGAAGAGTTTACTAAACCTACATTGATTTATTTTATAGCACTCCAAATTAACGAATATTTAGAATTTTAATAATGTTTTAGGGATACATATTTAATTATATTGAAATGTAAAACAAATGCGAAGCGACAAGCAAAAATATACCGCAAGTTGAGCACCTTGTTTCCAACTCCTCTCCTATTAGGTGGTGTAATTAAGAAAGGTGAAACTACTGTAGTCACAATTTTTCAAAGCTAGCTTTGCAGAATAAATTTGAGATACTTTGGAATATTTTCCAAGAACGGTAAGTTTACATCGTCACATACATTCTTGCCTCCAATATAAAAAAAAACAAGAGCAAAATTTTAATCGTTTTAAAAATGATGGATCGCGCCTGAGCGATCAAGGCTGATTTAATCAGATAACTGTTGATAATTGTTGTTGTTTGTAATATAACGTGTTTTGTAGTATAAATATTTAATTTCGTCTATCTGAAAGTATCCAATGATTTACTTGAATTCCATTGATAAGGGTTATTTTATAAACGAATCGTCATTCCCTTGCCCTTATCCCTCTAACTTCGGAGTAGAATGTTTTTTTCTTTCATACATCTCAGCCACTCGTTCCTTCGCATTTTTCCCCTATTTCTATCATCTCAGTTAGTGCACTTACTTTTTCTGAGACCTAGCTCTTCTTTTATTCCGAGACCTACCATTTATCCACACTCCGCTGGGCGATTTACTCTTAACTTTTCGACGATGCATGTTACTTTCAGCTTTGCTCTGGCACACTTTTCAATTTAAAAATAAAGTCTCCTAAAATTCCGATTCTTATCGGGTCAAAGATAGTTTAATTGGCTCACAAGAACTCGAAAGAAACCTTCACACAAGAAAGATCGTGCGTCAGCCTCGCCCTAAATTAAACAAGGTGGCGAGAAAATTCAATCCAATCTAAACTTCCTTCAATCCAATTTGAATTTCCTCACCTCACCCCCGTCGGTGGTTCACATTGCAGCAATTTATTTCAGCCCCACCCTCAGAGGCGAATACGTCAATTTGTATACTCGCTTTCGATATCAGTGTTGGCAGTTGTTTTTCGGCCCATCCAACGTTGGCCGATTTTATACGACGAAGAACATTTTGGCTATGCGTCAGATATATCCGCCACAATTATCAAACGACAAAGGCATTGGTTGAAGAGTTTTTTTAACCTCGTGCCGCACGAGGTTAAAACAACTCTTTACTAATACTAAACTTGGTCGGAGAGAGAAATTGAATGACGCAATAGAAAAACAACCATAAAGAGCGTAGCAATCTGCCAGTACTTATAACGTTAGGTAACAATAAAGAGGTTGCAATTAATGTGCATAATCTCTTTTGCGACTAAAATATCTGGAATGGGTATACCTTATCCCTTAATTTTCCATTTTCTAGTATGAAGTATCAACTGGATTATTATGAAAAAAATACACATTGCAGATCTTTATATAACCAATTACCTTACGAAGAACTGTTGGTGTCGCTTTTATAAAAAGCCAGAAAAAAAAATACTGAAGTTTTTTTATTTCCTACATTTATCAAAGATTGTTTTTGAAAAAATAAAATATTATTTAAAGAATACGTGAGTCCTCTATATATAGATTACTGTACCAAAAGTTTACGTTAATCGCATAAGCCAGTGTGGGTTTTTTTTTGTTTTCGTAAAAAGTTTAAAAAAATCATATCTCAGAAAATAACAAAGATAGGAACCTTGAACTCACAGGAAATAATATTTGCCATTTGGGCTTTTAATAAAAAAAATACAGTAAACATTTTCCATGAAAACACGGCTACGCTCTTTGTTATAAAAAGGCTGAAATCGAATGTACCAATTTTCTGTTGCACATTTGGCAGCACGAAGTAACAATGTAATGCAAAGATTTTTGGGGCTATGAATTTCTCATGTTTTGTAGAGTTTATATCTGTTTTTTTTAAAAGGTGAATCATTAAAATAAGGTCGATCATCTATTGGTTATCACTAAAGTATCTAAGTGGAGTACTTATATTCTTATGAATGGGTACTCTTCAATTACAATGCCTTCACATATACCCAAAGGAACCAACACACTATCCAACCGTTTTTAACATAACTTACCAACAGTGAACCAATTTTATAAAATTTATAGACAAAAAGCTTTTATTTCAATAAATCATTTAATGGAATGAAAAGTTCCATTTCACTACGTAAAATAAGTGACTGTCGACGGCATAAAATATAATTTAACTCTTAGTTGTAATAAATACCGCCTAAATGAATAGGTACGTCGCAAAAATGTTTTCACTTCTTTCGACGAAAGTTCTGCTCATTTTTGTTCATTTTGTGGTAAATATTTTCCAGTAACCGATGATATATGTACGTACTTAAATTATGGAAAAAAGCTATATCTGTCCACGGCGTTGGAGATCGCCCACGAGATCTTTTACCCTCGCCTTTACCTTGCACCACCAAGTTTTCTATGGGACATAATTTAACTACTGATAAAAATATTTTTAAACAAAAAAGTCAAACACTGCCTCGGAAAAGGGTCGATTGAAATGCAGCACAATTTCAATTTATACAAACAACCGAAACGATAAGCGTCGCCATTGAGGAAATCGCGGTGAACACAACAAAAGATTCATAATTAAAATTAAAACAACAGCCGTAACACCTCCATTCGACACAAAAGCACATTGTTTTTCCAAATGTTTTTATCCTGTATGTTTTCTAAATTGAAAACATTTCTCATTCCATCGTCCAGGATTAAATGGCGATTGGCTTACGCGATTGCACAGATCCCATTTCCCTATCGGAGTACGGGAACCTCAATTTTACACGGCACCGGGCCAAATAGGCACATTCGACAATCCCAAACAAGCTAAAAACACACCTATGGTGTACAACTTAAGGTGCAATCGCGATGACGAGATCGTTGTTGCGGAAATGCTACTGATGATGAAAAATTGCAAGGGCATCGGTTAATGTCTTAATTTTTTGGCGAAGTATTTTTTTGATGAAAAATGTTCGCTTTTGACTGTCAAGGCATTAGTCATGGATCGCATTTGTAAAGTAATTTGTCATAGACTAATGTTGTTGTTGCCTGTTACTTGATGATGATATTTTATTAGTCTAAATCCATTTGCTTCATTTTCGTTTAGAGGAAACACATTAAAGTTGTAAAAAAATCTTTAAATACCTTGTTGTGTTCGCTTACTCGAAAACGCATTATTGCAATATAGAAATAGTTCAGAAACTTTACTCTCATTGCCAACTTAAAACTTCAACTGAAATTGTTTTCGGACAATTTCTATGAGTAGTAAACTCGACTAAACTCCAGAACCACACGACTTTGCTAGACGTATCCATTGTCCCTCATCCATATATGGTCCGCTTTTGAAGAACTTCGTTCACCAAAAAAGTTCCCCAGTTTCCCCGACAACATTCGCCGTGAAAGACTATTCAAGTTAACTTGGGAATTGTATAAAGTAAAAATTAAGTAATTACTGTGAAATCACAGTTTATTCTTAAAAGAAAGACCTTGACGATGTCCAAACGAATTGTTGCTAAGCTTGATTGTGCACAAAATTGAGGCCTCTTAATGGGCGTTTGTGTTGTGTTGTGTGTCGATTAATATTTTATAATTGATTATAATTTGTAAAAATGTAGATTGATTACATATTACCATGAGTCCATACGAAAAAACGTGAAGAAAATTGTTTTACTCATGCATGTCTTTCCAAAAATCCGTAAGCGATATAAATGGAACAGAGAAACGACATAAGCATAATTATCCTATTGAACTTTCGAAAGAAGGAATTATGAGTATTCAGAACCATACAGGTAGATGTCCTGCATGGCATGTATAGAACACGACTTTATGTCAACCCAGGTAAATATGTATCGGTTTCGGGCCGAGAGCGACTTGATTTCGAGCAAAATAAAGAAAGCAATACGGTCCGTTTGCTCTTAGAAAAGTCCTCGTATTCGGGTAAAACTTTTAAATTGTCAAGAGAATCTATAAGCGCAAGCTAGAGTAAAGTACAGATCCGGAGATTGTTTTAAGTATAGATGAATTATCGAGAACATGGAATTGCATTTGTAGTGGTTGTACCATTTGCAACAAGAGGTAAATAGACATTTGCAACATAAGCTGATGACGGACAAGTACGTAACTTTTTATTTCTCGGGGAGGTGAATTTCTTTGTTGATGCGAATTTCCCACTATTGCTCTCAGACACAATGTTATAAACAGTAGAGAGACAAACACCTGTAGCTTTTTCAACTAACTGGGAAGCCGTGTAAGGGGAATTTAATTTTTTCTTCAGTTCAAGTTCAAAATATTTATAACAGTTAACCCTTAACTACCTACGTCCTATTTGTATCGCACAACCACCTACATGCGGTCATGGAGACCGCTACTAGTTATGGGACCTGATTTATTTACTTTGAAGTAACTGAAGGGTGTCCTAATATAGTAAGTACTCATTAAATAGTCAGTCATTTATTAGCCAAAACTTATACAAAAATAATCAACATTATATATTTCAAACTTAAGATACTTAGGAACATATTATTTTTTTAATCACAAGACTAGGTATCCTTTAGGACATGAGATCTCAATATTTAGGAATGTTATATAAAGCTTTTCATTATAAAATATTAAAATTGAGCAATCAACAATGCTAATAAACTATCTATTTTGGTTAGAAATGGGCTAGTTTTATAAAATTACAGGCCTTTAAAATAACCATTTTTGTCGGCAGTCAACACACAACTTATTAGAACATTCAATGCAAATCGGGTTTTTACATTCGATACAGGTGTACTGTGTCTTTCTTTTGTTTTTAGGGTCACAAGTCGCGCACGTTTTTCTGACTGTTAACCGTTCTTCAGTATTGCTGGGACCCGGTAGTATTGCTAAACTGGTCTCTTTCTTGAGGATTTGGCTCAGAGCAATTTTCAAGTCCCGCGGAATACGCTGATTATTTGCACGACGCTCTAGATGTGGTCTTACTAATTGTTCTGCCAGTCTCTTCATGAATTTGAACCTTTTTTCAGGCTTTCCTGTTTGTGTAGACACGCTGACAACATAACGTTTGAAGCTGATATGTCCAACAATCTGTAGAATACTGCTAGGGGCCACCTGCGAGTTCGACGACCTGTAGAATAATTTGAGCACCTTTGATCAAGAACGTCAACACCAAATTTGGTTTGGTTATAGAACATTATGATTTCCGGTTTTTTCGTAGCTTCATCAATAGTTGGTGTATGATGCATGCTTGAAATTGTGACCACTGCTTTATTTTTCTTTGGGACATATGAAGAGATAGTCATATTTGTAGCAAACCCAAACAAAGTTGAGTTTATATCTCTTTCTCTGGAAGGCAGGAATTGTGGTGGAATTTCACGCAGATTCTTTCTTAGTGTACCAACAAGTGTCAGCTGCTTCTGTTGTAACAAAACTATAAGTTCTACAGACGTAAACCAGTTATCAGTTGTAACATTTCGATTCGATCCTTCAATAGGAGAAATGAGACGCATAACCGCCTGTGTAGGTTTCTTTTGCCGTTGATATTCGGCGGGCAAATTGAGACCATCTGAATCTTTGCCTAAGTAAATATAGGCATTAAGAAGGTATCCTGACTTAGCGTCGGTGAGACATAAAATCTTAATGCCATATTTGGCTGGTTTTTTTGGCATATACATTTTGAATCTGCACCTTCCTCTGAATGCTAGAAGCATTTCGTCTATGCATGCACTACTTCCGATAGAATACACAGCTTGACATTGCTGGATGAACGAGTCAAAGAGCTGAGAAATTGGTGCAGATGCGTCAGTTTCTCTCCGAGCTAGTCTTGTTTCAGCATCATCAAAACGGATGGTTTTAAGCAAAACTTCCAATCTGTTTTTGCTTAAAATACAGCGATATATATCTCTTCCAGAACCATCTTTATTATAATAAGACGTGTAATGTGTACGATTTTCTTTGAAGATGGCGGTATAAAACAGGAAACCTATAAAAGCTTTGAGCTCCACAATATCCAAATCCGAGACGCACGTTTGATTTTTGTAGTTTGGCCTTATTTGCCAAATCTTTATATTAGTGTGTAAAACAATTTTGTCAATCATTTCGTCTGTAAAAAAATGCTGCCATATATCTAATGGTGTAGATGAAGAGTTTATTTCATCGCGGTAAGCTGGTTTTACGCCTTCTCCCTCATGCAGTATATTATGTTGCAAAGTTCTTGATCGCAGAGATGGCGGTTCAGATGACCAACGAAACCGATTTTTCCCAAAATAATTCTTCTTTCTAGGTCTTGATCGCCGCTGTATTAATGGCACATCATCATCCGACGATTCTGGCTGCTCGTGCTCTTGCCCTCCTGTATGTGGGATCGGATTGCGAGACGCATGTGGGGAACTTATACTTGAAATTTCTTGTTGTAACCCTGATTCTTCATCAGCCTCGATCTCAGAATCCGACTCGCAACTTTCCTCCGGTAAATTTAGTGGAGCAAGTTCTGGTTCTACGTCACTGCATTCTTCATCCAACTGGTCATCTTCATCAGACGAAACTTCTTCAAGCCACCTTTGAATTGTCGCATCACTAGGAAGCATGTTTTACTAGAAAAAACCAGAAACGTGTCAAAATATAGTAAAGATTATAAGTATAAAATAACACAACCACCTACGTGCGGTCTCGAAAAAAAAGTATAGTAACCACCTACATGCGGTCTCGTAGACCGCCGATGCTATTTTTTTATTCACCAAATCCAAACGAGCACACGTCTGAACGAGTCGACGGCGTGGCCGGCTCTGTGGGGGGGCCGGGCAAAGGTACAAGGTCACAGAAACGTGTGCGATGTACTCACGTTCAGTTATTGACAACTTTGAATAATCGAGTGTCTGTGAGACCGCACGTAGGTGGTTAAGGGTTAAAAATAATTTGCTTGCTTTGACTTTCAATCGGACCAAAATTACTCACTGCCATATTTTTTGAAAATTATGTAACTTACACTTCAGCCGTACGGGCTGACACAAAATTATTCTGATAATTGTGAGAATACAATAAGATCAGGCGTAAAAATATATGCACAACGTAAATAATATTCACAATTTGACACTGACATTATTTTGGTATTTACTTCTTCAATATATAACAAACCTCTTTTTATGCTGATAGTACGAGAAAATAGAAAATTCAAATATAAAATGCCTGTAAATATACAATAATACATTTGCAATTCCATGCTC
Organism: Epinotia brunnichana; assembly: GCA_963854355.1. NCBI lineage: Eukaryota > Metazoa > Arthropoda > Insecta > Lepidoptera > Tortricidae > Epinotia > Epinotia brunnichana. The sequence continues at coordinate 31,909,109 of OY977943.1, forward strand.
TCGTTAATTTATCTATAGTCACGGAAGTCACGGATACCTTGATGTGATTAGATATGAGGTTTGTCCAATTCAAGGGTACTTAATCGTGTTAAAGCGTGAAAGGAAATTTAATTAAGATTGATACCATAATAATAATTGAATGTTGACATTATTTAAATTTTGTTTTTTTTTTATTTCAATAGTGTGATACGATAGCATGATGTTTCAATCTCGGCAGACGGTCACTGGACCAAAAACACCAGACGGAAAAAATGGACAGCCGTTGCCGCACTGCAGTTACTTTCAGAATAAAACTTTTAATCTAGACCATCATTTTGTTTGCAAAAAGACCTCGGGCTTGCAATTAAAGCGCGCGGACTTAGCTGGTTTAATTAAAGTTGTCGCAATCGATTCCACTTTTGATGGGGCAGGTGAACCTATTGACAGAAAGGAGGTAGGGCATTTTGACTATAGGCCTATTGTAATTATTACGGCCCTGATTTTTGGATGTGGCTTTTGACAAGTTGTAGGGAGAGAACACCACTGTTTATCAATGTTATCCATAATTCAACAATTTTTTTTTGTAAATTTTATGTGGGGCTAGTCACACACCACCTATGTCAATATGACTTAGATATAAATGAAACACCTACTGATTGTGGGTTAAATACTCATCTGCCAGTGTCAATTGATACATATTAATATACCTAACAATTGTTGATAAGGTAAGTAGGTATTTGCTTGCAACTGTTATTTTATTTACTTAGATAAATTAATCGCATTGATGGAGTAATATTCTGATAATATCGATAAAAAATGGCACCATTGGTGCGAAAAAAGTAAAGCTCGTACGGGTAGTAGGCGATAGGGGACAGGGGAATTCTGCTTGTATTATTTACATGTTACCACCAGCTTTTGAGAAATGGGCTATCGATATCGATTCAATTTACATCAATTACGATTGTGCAAACACCGTTAAGGAACGAGAAGTAACCAAATGTTGCCTATTCGTGCGCATAATCAAAGCAAAACCTCTTAGGCTGAATTGAACCTCCCAAAAGGCCTAACCCTATTGCAATCTGAAAAGACAATCTACCTAATGAAACTCGCATCTCCGTCCCAAACTTGGCTATAATAATCCCAGTCAAAGCCCATAATCGCGGAGTTATTGAAAAACAATCAGACGAGCGCATCGGTCGTCTTAATCTGGAGTTCTTAAGCCAAGTTCTGATACGAAAATTTCCACGAAACTCAATTAGGACCTTCTCAACACTTTAATTGTCTTGCTGATGAATTGGGCAAGTTTTATCGACGTCCAGAATGATTGGCCGGAGGACAGGACGACAGGTCTGCAATGAGTGATGGGTAAACTTTTAATTATTGGATACGTCTTAGGTTAGAGCGGGTTTATGAAAAATTACAGACTTTAAAATCAGGTGCTGCTTAGTTTTAAGTGAAATTTATTTAAGATTGATTTAATTTGGGATTGCGCTTCTTTGTTGGAAGTCAATCAGCGCTATTTACCTAACGATGTCATTAAAAACCGATCTCTCCCGCCTTTGTCTGTGACATACTCTTATTAAGTTACATTGATGGATGTCAATAAAAGTCTTGACTTTCTTGATACCAAAATACCATTTTAATACCTGCGGAGGTAATGAATAGTTTCCTATACTTTTACATATATTTATATAACTCATTCAACTCTATTTATCTGTATTTGATTTATTTTTAATTACCACAAATAAATATTTCTTTAATTTGTTAAGACCTTCATTTTGATTGTATTTATGCAGCATCAATTTGCGGTTCTTTAGTAAAAATACAAGACTTTAAATATTTGAACTCAAAACTGGAAGTGAACAGAGCAGCAGGTTTGTTCATGTATCTCTATCTCTATCGCACTAGCAAATTCACGTGATAGAGTAACTTCTAATTTAGTTTTTAGGGTTCCATACTCAAGAAGGAACCTTTATAGTTTCACCATTTTCATCCGTGTTTCCCGTCTGGCTTATCTCAGTAGCCCAGCCCTTACAGCTAACTAGAACGGTGTAATTTAGCATGGGTATACAAATTTATCAATCACGCAGACAAATTGGTAGAATAAAGTCGAGTATAATCTTTTTTTCACGATAGCTCCCTTACACGTCAATCCGGGATGTATTTTATTCTTGTTAAACTCATGGCGTGGGTTGTTATTGAATTTAAAATATTGTGGATTTTTAATAAATATTTTATTGATTCCAGAAGCCGTTTTCGTAATATTAGGCTTAAATACCTGAATGTGGTGTGAGTGTGTGTATGTACTTCAATTACTAAAAAATAAAGTGTTACGTCGCCTTTCTCAGATTTTAAGCAATTTGCCGTCCTATCCTCTACGCATAGCGTTGTTTAATTATAATTACTTCGTAATTAATATTTGTAAGGTAATAAAATTACCGGTTACTACGCTGTCCGTTCACAAGCGTAAGTAATTGAAATTAAATAGGGTCTCCTCATTATTTCTGAAAATATTATACTTAAAAATGACGGAAATAATATAAATACAGAAATTAAAATTCTTTGACTCTATTACAGGTCCTTGTAGTTAAAACGTTGAGTCTATTGAAAGTGTTTACTTACCTCATTTGATTCTACTATTGGAGATGACTAGAGTCTGGCTAACCAAATTTTACCCAAAGTTTAGGCGGGAAATTCAAAAAGTTTTGGGCTGGTCACACTTCGTGTAGTTGGAATTATAGTTTTGCCACTAGAATATATTTTTGATTTTCTGTGCATGCAGTAATGCTGCACCGGTCGGCACGATGGGCCAAGTGCAGGATTCCATCAACACGCTAGTCGCTCATATATACCTAGACATTTTCGGCCAAGATATTTTTATATGATTTATATTTTTATATCAAGTTACTACTGACCAGTCACTTTACAGATTTCTTCTAAATATTGGTTTTCTGTAAGTAACTTCTTATATTACGTTCCAATGTTTTGATTTTATTTATATTTTCCAGAAATTCTAGTTTATCCGTTTCTTTACACATTCCTGTTTATGAGATTCAGGTATTAATATATTCACGTAGGGCCGTTTAGCCGGTAACGCGACCACCTTCGGTTAGCGACCACTTGAAGGACTAGACTGCTTCAATTAAAGATATTAACATTTCTACAAACCCAACTGAAAAATAATTATTCTTGAATAGTATCAGAATAAGAATATATACAATTTAAAACCCAAAGCTTAATCCAAAGCAAGAAAAAATAACCTCAATTCAAACATTTCACACATTGCTTCCGTAAAGTGTTGACGTGCAGTGAATCTGTAAAAAAAATAACGCGACAGGTGGCGCGAAAACTTTAGTTACGTCACTTAATTTTATTATTATGCTGAAATTAGTTACTTGATTGCTTAAATGATTTAGCTATGGTAATAATCACGTTGAAATTTGGCATATTATAAAAATAAATTTAAATAAAATGGGGTGGTCGCGTACCCAAATAAATAATTACCAAAGAAGTCGGATAGCGACCACATCGTTTTTCTTTTTCTTTCCTTATGGATTCTTGCGGCACCCGCGATATTTAGCTTGGTCAGCCAATTGAGTCGGTATTTAAGACGCGCTAATCCATGCTACGTCCATAAATGTGTAATCTTATAATAATAATATATAATTATAAAATAAATAATTTATATGATTATATGATATGGTTACTTATATTACAAATGCGACAGTGTGTCTTTACCATCGAAGACGACTGTTACCTCTTCACGCTTAAACCGATGGATCGATTTTGATGAAATTTGGTATGGAGATAGTTTGAGTCCCGGGAAAAGACGTAGGATACTTTTTATCCCCAAAATAATCACCTAAGAGGCTGACATAGGGGTTGAAATTTTGTATGGAGCTACGATATATAAACGAGAGACGCGGACGGAGTCATGGGCAGAAGCTAGTGTAGGTAAGTAGAATTTAATCTATAAGTTAAATAAAAGCTTGTAAAATGGTGGCATTTAGATACCTACTATGAATGACATGTGTGACTGTAATAGCAATATATTTAATACCACTATGGTGTGAGCGAGATGGCGCGCAGTTTTCGATTCTATTATTTATTGACAAGTAGATTTAGAAGAGTAACAATTTGTAGTGGTATAAGGGCAGTCAGGTAGGTCCAACTTTGAGAAAGAGGTCAATCGTTGAATCCGACTCGGCTGGGCAGCGTTCGGGAAGCTACGCTATGGCACATCTTTTCGTCCAATATTCCGCAGTGTCTGAAGACGAGAGTCTTTGACCAGTGCGTGTTGCCAGTGATGACGTATGTCACTGAAACGTGGTCGCTTCAGAAATCATAAGATCATAAGAGGGCTCAAAATCACCCAAAGGGCAATGGAGATTGGAGAGGGCTATGCTGGGAGTTTCTCTGCGTGATCGCATCAGAAATGAGGCTATCCGCAGCAGAACCAAAGTAACCAATATAGCCCTAAGCCGCTAAAGTTAAGTGGCAGTTGGCGGGGCACATTGCATGTAGAACCGATGGCCGTTGAGGCGGATAGGTTCTCGAGTGGCGACCACGTACCGGAAGGCGCGGCGTGGGTAGGCCCCTCACAAGTTGACTGATGGCCTGGTAAAGATCGCAGGAATCCGATGGATGCGGGTGGCGCAGAACCGGTCATTATGGCACTCTTTGGGGGAGGCCTATTTCCAGCAGTGGACGTCTTTCGACGGATATGATGCATCGTTTTATTAACTACTTAAACACTATTTGCAAGAGTGGTCGCCAACTAGCTAACAGGTGGTCGCAAACCGACTAAAGCGGTCGCTATCTAGCGAATTCGCTATTTTGAATCATTTTCCATATTTTTTCCTAATCTTTGGATAAAAGTGCTATACTTTATTGTAGGTTTCAAAACTTGACTATACTCAGAGCCTATACGAATACCATCTATTATGTGTGTACATTGAATAGGAATATATTTACTAATCTAAAGTGAGCAACTCGGCTAAGTGGTCGCTAACCGGCGAAACGACCCTACCTAATCAAACTTATAGGCAAATGTTAGAACTAGTAGGTACATAAAGTATCAAAATATTTATGCAGCACCAACCTACTAAGTTGTTTACGACTTGTAAACATTGCAGTTTTTCGTTCTACAACGCCTTACGTTGGGTTCTCATTCTCACATTGTCGTCATTATTTACGAGCTTAAACAATAGTTTGCGGGCCTCACTCGGTAGTCATGTACTCGGTACTCATTGTTAATTTTATTTAAAATAAAACCTAAACCGCAAACCATTTGAATGAATTACATAAATCGATAACTGACTTTTAGCCTTTTTTTAAATCATAGACAATTGGTGATACCACAAGGACATATTGACACTGCCATCAATCGTAGTGTTCCAAATCGCATCGTATACCTACGCACACTTAGACGAGTACAAAAAGCGCTCAGATTCATCCCGGATGCTGCGATACCCCAATAAAATCCTCCCAGTAAAGCGACGACTGGCCAAATCCTAGAAGGCGACGCACGTGATGGGGCCAGCCGTGTATAACAAGTTGCCAGAGACAATCACGTCGGCTCCGTCACTACTGATTTTCAAACGAAAACTAAAAAAATGGCTTCTCGAGCACACATTCTATAGCTTCGACGAATTTATAAACATTGTATGAATATTTTTGAATATTATTGCAATCTTAACTAATAAATATTATTTGTAAGTACACTTTTTGTTTAAAGCTAATATTATTATTATTATTTTTTTATAAATTCCTGACATGTAATATTGACAATTATGAATAAATGAATATGAATATGAATATCTGTCAACAAAATTTGGTTAGCCAGACTCTAGATAATATTACTTTTAAATGTAAAATAACGTTAGTTTCATCAGATAATATGCAAGAAACTATTTACATTGAAATTTATGACAGCATTATATCTAGTTCCGGGCAGAGGAGACAAAAGTAGCAGTTGCATTTAAATAGTCAAATGCGAAGTTTATAGCAACTAACGGTAAAAAGTGGAAATCTGGTTTTAAAAAAATCAACTCAACTTACTTGGTACTTATTTCAAATAAAGTTCTCAACATTTCCACATTAACAGTCCTTTTAAGTGTTCTTCAGTTAAAACGTTCGCAGAATTAAGTGTCCTTAGCTCTGCCGTTTTCAAAACAGTTATTTCTCGCAATATTGTGGTGTGTTTACTTTATTTTCGTGCATATTTCTTGAACTCTTGAGAGCCAGTGAAATGACTTACAAGTATCAGCACGGTTGATTCATCTTTTGTTTCTTGTGGTAAACAACATTGTGATCACAATAACAAGCTTTATTTATTGGATATACAATATCATACTGTTGATATTTAAGTAGGTATCGAATTTTGAATTTCATTAGTGCATCTGTAGTTGTTACTTACGTCGCCTTCACCGAATGGACCCTGCGGAAGACCAACGCTGGATGTAAAGCATCACGTCACTGACATCATGCTGAGCTGGGTCGTTTTGGTGACAAACCCTAAATTGTTCATTTTTGTTTATTTCTTTATTTTTACCCGACTTCAAAAAAGGAGGAGGGTCTGTATTAGTATTTTTTATTTATATTTTTTTTAAATATTACGGGACAATCTTACACAAATCAACCTAGGCCTACGGTAAGCTCAATAAGGCTTGTGTTGTGGGTACTAGGCGACGATATATATAATAGATAAATACATATAGATACTTATATACATATACAACATCCATAACTCAGGAACCGTGATAAACACACAAATAAATGCCCTGACCGGGATTCGAACCCGGGACCTCTAGCTTCGTAGGCATAGTCACTACCAACTGGGCTACGGAGGCCGTCAATATATATATATTTTATTCTGTGTGTGTTTGGAACGCAGTAACTCGGTGCCTGATTTATGAACCGATTTGTTTTTTTTTCTTTATTTAAAAGCATATACTTCCAGATTGGTCTCGTTGTCACCAAAATCCGGTTCTGATGATGGGATCCTGGAGAAATCGAGGGAACTCTTCAAATTTTATAGGCTAACTTGAAGCAATTTGGCTACTGATTTAAAGTCAGTTAAAACTTTGTTTTTAAAGTAAATTATTGTGTGTCACGAATAAATGTTTGAGTTTGTGCTACGGTCTTCTGCTAACGGAATTATACATTTTAAATTAAAGAAAAACATTGAAAATGCATTGCTTTGAACTAGATCGAACCAGTGACCGTTTGGCAAACGGGCTAACTGATCGTTCGAGGAAATGCTTGATGCGACCATGCGACTAAATTCCCACCAGTTCTCTATTATTGTGGGTGATAGACTAGAAACCTGTGACTGCAATATCATATTTCTGCGTGTTTGCAACATGCAATTACCAGAAGTTGCTATGAAATGTATATTTCATGTGAAATGTATATTGCATGCTTTAGCCTTGTTGGTAGTGACCCTGACTACGAAGCAATAGGTCCTGGGTTCGAATCCCGGTAAGGGCATTTATTTGTGTGATGAGCACGAATATTTGGTCCTGAGTCATGGATGTTTTCTATGTATTTAAGTATTTATTTATCTATATAAGTATGTTTATCTTCGTCTAGTACCCATAGTACTAGCTTTGCTTAGTTTGGGACTAGGTCGATTTGTGTAAGATTGTCCGCAAATATTTATTATTATTATATTTATTGATTGAATCAGGCATTACTTTGCGGAAGTGCATGATAAGTAACGAGAACAATATTTCTGCCATCTCTTTCATGCATGCATGCCTTCCCCGTTCCACCACAAAACGACCAGGCGTGGGGAGCGAATGCATCCTTACGTTGTCAACTTAATACCATTTATTCGCACGAAGCGATTTGCCTCGTCTTTCTTAATGCGTACTGCTAAGGCATGGAATTCGCTCCCTTGATCTGTATTTCCTGCATGAGAACTACGATCTAGGTGCCTTGAAAACAACCAGTGAGCTTCATCATATGCTACGTTTACACTATGCCGAAGTGAGCAGGGAAGTGGGCTGAGACGTGGGCAGCGCGAGTATGTAAACACCCACTCGCGCTACCCACTTCTCATGCCGCGGCCACTGCCCTACGCTCCTTTTTTTGGCGGTTTTTGTGGCGGAAGTCAAAGGACTGGCAGCGGCTTTACATACTGTCGTCACACTCATTCCGTCGTCAACCGTCACCGCGTTATCAACGTTTGTGTAGCCGTGCTAGTTAGTGTACAAATGTGATCATGTTGTTATCAGTGTTCTGTTGCGATGGATTTTTAGATTCCACCATCTCCTGATACAACGACGGCGTTTCCGCCGTCGAATACTTTTCATAACATAAAAATAGTTAGACAAACTCAGGAGGCAAAGCGCAGAAGGTATGAGTAAGGCGTCCTCCATTCCACAATAATCTAAATTTAGCTGACGTATGTCGTCCTCCACTGCCCGAGGCCCATCACAAAAGAAGTATGGAGTGGCAATGAAAACGCTCACTGCCCTTCACAGAAGTATTACGGCAGGAAGCAGGGCAGCGTGAACGGCAGTGGAAGTGGCACAGTGTAAACTTAGCATTAGGCTCTGGCGTCGCTTACCATCAGGTGAGATTAGGGTCAATCACTGGACAATCTTTTATAAAAAGAAATGGTAGTATGGAGAATCAGAATATAAATATGGCTGACGGTACTGGATGGCTTATTTGCTCAGTGGACGTGGCGCAAGCAACCTCTCCTGTCAGCATCTCCTGATGATGCCTCGTGGAGAGGCGAAGCACGTGTCGAGGTTTTTTCATTATCGGTGGTGGTTTCTTGAAATGACATAATTGTACTTTTGCACGTGCGGAAGGAGGGTGGATGTAATGACCGCATGCAAAAATACGCAAATCGATGCATCTCATCACCACTAATAGCGGAATAGCATAGGAATAGAGTTCTCATAAAATATTTCATGTTCTCTGCCCATCCGTTCTGGAAATAGAAGTATGTCTTTATGAATTTAATATAAGCGTAAAAAATAGCGTCCTCGTATATAATAAAGTATCTTGCACATGTTTCATCAGATTTAAATCTCAAAGCAATAAACAGTAACCCATCCTCCCACTGAAGTGATTGCCTCCTTTACCGTCTCTCTATCTTTGAAGTTTTATCGATACATATGTCCGTGTGTGGATCAGTATCGGCTAATCTTGGCTCCCGACTGTCACATTCGGAAAAGGGTTCCGTTGGTTCGATTTTTAAAGTGTTATAATATAAGTGAATGGGATTAGAGATAAGTGAAGTTATATCCAATTTTACCAAGATGCCCGCAAAAATTTTGAACGGCTGATTAGTTTTATTTGAATGTTTCCGTACATTCAGCCAATATTCAGCCATAGGCATTTGCATTTTCCAGTTACAGATATAAGGTCAAATCATAAAATTTCCATGTAAAACCGCATTTTTAAGACGTGTCACTACCAAACTGCTAACATAATCAATTGAATTTATCAACCAACAGCTCATTAGCAGATGATTAGCAGAGGTTTATGAATCACTCTTTTTAACAAACGTCTGACAAACTAAATGAGCGTTTCAACTAAAATTTTGTCAAACAGTCTGTTAATCTTTTTTACGAATAAGACTGTTGCTTCGCATTCCTTTATCGCTTTGGTATTGCGAGTTACGCAAAGCAATTTTTATTTTATTGCGAACTGCTAGTTGCATGCTTGAGTAAATTTATGCATGTTATGTTTGCGTTTCCCCAGTTCTTTGTGCAATTTTCTTTACCTCGCTCTGCTAGGTATCTACATTTTGTATGAATAATGTTACGACTTTTAAACACTTACTCGTATCTGTGCAGTTCGCATTTTTCTACATTTCTTGCACTGTGATTCCTGCTCTGTGATTCCGTGCCTTTTTTGTAAAAATAACCTAACAAGATACATCATCATCATAATCATATGGTTAATATGATCTAATGTTGACAAATATTTTTTTGCAATATGAGACTGATCAAGGAAAGTGTCTTATTCGCCGTCCTAAACCCAAAACGTAAGTGAGAAAATTGGTTATATTTTTCAAAAAATAATTGACGCAGCTGAAAAATCTGCAACTTTTTTCTGGTGATAAGGAAGGTTATTCCTATCACTTCTAAAATTTTCATCCGTGCATTCCCCATTCGGCCAACTCGAATAATCTCAAGTACCTACACTGATGCTGCTGTGTGGACTGCTGAGCACATGGATGAGAGAGAATAGGCAGTGTAACGCTGACAAGTGTAGGTTGAGGATTCTTTATGATGTTTCCCCTCACCGAAAAACTTGTGGTGAAATTCAAATAATGTTCCGTACATAAGTTCCGGAAAAGTCGCCTTGCGTGGTATGGGCACGTAATGCGGAGGGATGAAAGTCATGTGACCAAAAGAGTATTAGGTATGAATGTGGATGGACGTAAAAGACGAGGTAGGCCAAGGAAAAGGTGGATGGACTGTGTGAGAGACGATATGAAGAGAAAAGAAGTGAATGATGATATGACGGCTGACAGAGAAGTATGGAAGAAAAAGACATGCTGCGCCGACCCCAAGTAAATGGGATAAGGGCAAGGAAATGATGACATAAGTTCCGGAAAACTTATTGGTATGCGCTAAAACCAACGCGGATGACGGCGACGCTCATCGTACGACGGCTGGAATTGTATTGTATGGTCAAGTACTTTTATTGTTGAGCCAGTTAGGTGTCAACTAATTTTGTTTTTTTTAGAGCTTTGAAGTGTCTAGTTTAAACTGAGCTCTAAATGGCCCAACAATTAAAGTCCGAGACTATACAGTCGCCATCACATACATAGGTACACTAAAGGTGTTCAAAAATATCGGCACATGCACCCTAATGCCTTGAAAATAGAGGTGTGTTCCGATGTATGTGATGACGACTGTACCACGACGATGACACGCAAATGTGGCGACCCTAATTAGCGAAGATTACGCAAAACTCTTCGTAGGTGGCGACACTAGCAGCGTTGACATTGTATCTCGTTCCCACTTGCGGTATTGTCTATGCAAGCATCTTTGTCACTCATTTGACAATCAATTGTGTATGTGTGTGTGAATCCCTATATTCCTATACTGGTTTACTATTAGTGGTAGTGCTGCCTCTGGCGGAAGAACATTGCAGTAATGTTCCCTATTAGGAGAAAGGGCACGTGCGATGTGGCAGAGCGAGATGCCGTGATTTGAGCTTTGTAGCTGTGAAACATCGGTTTTCTTAGACAGAGGATCTTCTATACGTGCTATCATTTATTCTGTAGTGGAGCTAAAGTTTACTGCAGAAATGTGTTCATGTGCAGCGAGGATATAAAATCAGGATAACAACACTAACGGCTAAAGGTTTATACGGCAGCCGCCTGAGTATTTTATCTAAACTGCAGTTTTCTTTCCACTTTGCGGGAAGCAATCTATTTACAGTACTTAATCTCGGTGCAAGAGTTTTGTTGCCGACGATTAAAAGTTTCTGCATAAATCCGGTAGATGGTGCTTTACGCCAAACGACTTACTATGTCAGAAATTCACTGTAAATATTCTGTGCAGAAGGTAAGAGGCAAAACTGTGCTGGAGAAAGTTTTTGGAAAACTGAGTACAAAATCTGAAGGATAGAGATTTTGGAGAGAGAAGTTTTTACTGGGGATTTGAGTTTTATCTGACAATCCTGGGTAAGAATAAATCTTCGAGATACGTAACAGAAATAAATTATAACGACTGATGAAGAAATTAAAAATCCCAGCAAGGATGCCAAGTACTCACAGTTTTTAAAATTAATATATTAAAGCAATTATTGAAATGGTATTCATTATCTTTGCAAGATGGCAACGAATTCAAAGAAAAACTGATGGTTAGACAGTAGGTGTCCTACTGACAACTTGTCTAAGTTTGAACACGTTTTAATGTAAAATAATATTAGAAGTTAATATTATAAATAGGTATCAGATAGGATATATATTATGTACTTGTCTATTATATGCCTAACGTACATGGAGAGGTAGGTAAGAAAAATATCTAACTGTTGACTCAGGTTACAGAAATAAAGCAAGGCAGACTAACAACCGTTGGAGTGACGTTAAATCATAATTAAAATGATGTGTAAGGGGATACCCCGTTACTTATAATAGGTACCTAAAAAGATACCTACTATAGACATAGACGAATGAATTTATTGACATTCGTCAATGAATGAATTTAGCTAAAAAAGTTCCACAGTCAAATTGATCGATTTGGTGTTGTGGAGCAATGTATCTCACTATTCATGTCTAATTTTAGTTTTTAATACACAAATAAATAATAATAAAAAGCAACAAAAGAAGTACTTGACTTACCTGTCTTATTTCAGTCTCGACTCCGTTGGAAAGGAAGTGTGTTTGTTTCAAGTTGGGTGCTAGCAATTGCCTGTGAACAAAAGAACAGCGATTATGAGTATTTCTTGTTGACATAAATGATAGCTATCAACGTTAAAAGTGTTCACTTTTAGTGTTCTATGTTTTTACGTCACATGCTTAGACCGGTCACTTTTACATTTAACATCATATTAGTACCTACATGGTTCTTTGAAATTCTAATTAGTACTTTTAAACTACGAACATGAACTAGGAAACACTAATAGGTGGGGACTAAGTAAGTAGGCCCGTTAATTCGGATCTCTTTCCAGAACCCTTCAATAAAATTAAAATTAGCGTTTGATGAAATTTAATCCATATATTTTCAGGTTTCGTTATAAAGAGTAACTATACCTGATTAAGTAAAATATATTCTCATAGTTTTTCATAGACTTTTTAATTACGTAATGCAAGTTTAAGTTGAGTCATGGATGTTTTCTATGTATTTAAGTATTTATTTCTCTATTTTAAGTATCTGTATCGTCATCTAGTACCCATAGTACAAGCTTTGCTTAGTTTGGGACTAAGTTGATTTGTGTAAGATTGTCCGCAAATATTTATTTTATTTATAAAATATAATTATTTAATTTGAATTCGGTATAAATAAAAGTTATACCGAATTCAAATTAAAGATCAAATTATTCGACATCCAATATCTCCCAAAGATTCTAATAAAACTTAAATCGAAAACAGATCTTGTATCACAAGTACGAAACGTTGGCCGTTTATAAAATTAAATTTGGCGAGAGATCCAAAATCCGCCATTACGTAAATTCTGCCAACAAACAGTTTTGTTATAATTTGTTGCCTGAAGAAAGTTTCGGCTTTAGAGCAATTTTCAACCATCTATTAGCCCTTCGTTATCCGTGCCGCGTCAGTAATTTACTAAAAGGTTTTTTTAAATCGATCATACTTTTCGGCGCTTTCATCATTTTGTTTTATGGCATGCCTACACCACCCTTTGGGCTTGAAAAACGGCTTTGCAGAATGGTGAAAAGTCAAATTTTGATTAGACGGTAAAGATATTTTTTTATGGGAAATGTGTCGGTGGCAGCAAAGAAAAGTGAAAAGTAAATTTCGTTTGTTTCTTTAGTCTCACTAGAGGTATCTACTTATATTCTCATTTTAAATCCGAACTATACAAGTATTAGCGTAGGTAAACGTTAAATTGCGGTTGTAAAAGTACCTACATACTATAACACTTTTAACTCTCGCGCTTTGTACACATATTTAAACCGGTCAACCCGTGTCGAAACGTCAGAAATAAAGGTAAATAAATATCGCGTTAGACCCGGATTAAACAGTATTTAAATACCTACATACTATTGCCAAATATGTACTTACATGCTTAGGGCAAGCAAAATTAAGACAAATTACTTATTTACCTTTGCAATTTGCCTAGTCACAAGGTATTTTTCAATCCTTCCGTCTGTCGGGACGAAAAAGGTCAAAGTTTATTTAGATCACGGTAATTAACCGCCTTAGGGGATGACATAGAGGTGAAAGTTTACATGGGCGAGTAAAGCCGCAGGAAAAAGTTGTTTCTGTATAAATTGTCCTAGTTTTCCTTCAACCATGACTGAACTTTAAAACTATGACCTGCAGCAAAATTTTCCGTAGATTTGTATTAATATGGCTCTCAATGGCATCCTCTAACAATGATTCAGTCCTATAACCGCAGATGCAAAGGTTATTATGGGGTGAATGGAGCCCAAACTAACGCTGTTCTGAAAACAATGGGGTTTAGTAATCATATTCGACAGGAACCAGCGGTTTAAATTGGTCCAAATTAAAAGTTTTAGCGATTTGTAGGCAACGATTTTTGACGGTCTATTTGGCCGGGTAAAAAAAGTCAGGTAATATTGTAGCAATGACGCTTTCATTTATTCTGTAATAGTGTTGCAATGCAAACTCAAGGTTGCAATTCCAATTTTGCGATGTGGTTGTGTGGTGCAAATGGGGAGACTACTACATTTGAAGGGTCCACGGAAAGAACATGTCTATTTACTTTTTTTTTCAACATGAGATTTTAATGTCACTTTATAATTCATAACGAGCTCAACATTGCGACATTAAAATCTCATTTTGAAAAAAAAAAGTGACTAGACATGTTCTTTCCGTGGACCCTTAATTTAGTATTGCCAAACATGGAGTACGATTATACTTCACAGCGATATACGAGGGGCGTCTGATAAGTTCTAAGCCTAAGACATAAATTGAAAGAAAGGTCTAAACCAAATATTTTGATTGAAATAAACATCTATCCTCGAGTAAAATACACTTAACACATCAAGCATTTTTTTTATTTTTGCCCTTAAAATAGCCCTACAGAACTACTATGTCAGTTTTGTTTTCGTCTTATCTTTGGAAGCGTAACTCGTTTTTCAAATTAGTTAACCGAATATTGTCACTCAAAACCCTACTATAGTCGGGTAGGCGATTAATATTAGCGCATCGAGTCTATTTGGGTCATTGTCAGTCACAAAAACAAATCATCTTTCCGGTGGTCAATAGTTAAGGGCTTTACGCTCACATATAATATGTTTTTAACACATAGAATTATAGAAGGGGCAACGCCGTTTATGCGGATTCAGAGTTCAACCAAAAATTTGGCTTTATAGCCCTTAACTTTGGCAATGTCCACCGAAAAGACGCGAACCTAAATCTGACAATGACCCATTTAATGCTCTGCATGGCAACTGAACAGACATGGTGCCCTATGAAAATATCACTTTAGATACAAGTTTACCACGTCGTTCCTGAAAACCGGCTTTGCGTACTGGCCTCAACAACGTTGTGCAATAATGACAAGTCCTTGTCGTCCCTTTTGACAAGTATACATTTACTAAAATACCTTCATCGAACGAAGACACGATTATAGAACTCTTTAAGACGACTTTTATTATTGAAATTCTTCGGTAGACATTTATATTTTTTAAATCGCAGCATGTATAATTTTCTTATAATCGGGTCATACTGGCATGCGTAAATTACATCTACGGAGACGATATAATAGAAAACTACATTAGAATTGCTATTGTCTAATTCTAATAAATGTCCCATCTTCATAGTCACGATTCTTTATTGAACGCCGTGGCCATTTGTGTAGCACACAGTTCAAGGATGTTTGTTACGTTCTATATCCGTGTAAAGTTTATTTTGTCCATTTCTTACGAATTTTTAGCATTTTTGCTACCTGCTACATTCTTAGATTTTTATAAGACTGAACATATTTTTTTATTTTTTTTACATTTTCCCAGACACCACCACCAGAGATCGCCCTGAGTCGGGATTGACATTATAGCGCTAATGTCCTTTTTAAATAAAGCGGACTTATACTTTTAAAATAGCGTACAAAAAGATGGTAGACTGCAGAATATGAATCAACTCTTCAAATTTTACTGTAGGGGATATTCTCTTTCTAACAAGAGGTTACCTTTATGAGCGGAATTGAAAAATGCCGAAATACCCGATTTTGGCAGACATGGTGACCTTTTCTTGCCTGTTTATAATAATATAATGGTATTATATTAATGTGGCGGTAACCACTAAATTTCCCAGAATGTTACTGAATGTGTACTATACTTTGAACTTCAACGTTTCTTTCATTTTATGCCTTAGGCTTACGACTTATCAGCCGCCCCTCGTATAGCTTGATACATTTCATCATCATCATCATATCAGCCGAAAGACGTCCACTGCTAGACAAAGGCCTCCCCCAAAGAGTGCTAATCTGGCCGGTCCTGCGCCACCCGCATCCAGCGGACTCCCGCGACTTTTCAACCGACGACAAAAACGGAGGAGGTTCGACTCGTATATATTTTTTTTTTATGTATAACCACGCATAACTTTTTACAGAGTAGTTCGGTTTTGATAATTCTTTTTTTATTGGAAAAGGTATAACCCGAAGTTGGTCCCATATAAATTTGGAAAAAAAAACCAACCCTAAGGGTACGAAAATAGGGGATGATTGATTTTTCGTCGGTTAAAACTTTGTTTTCAAAGTAAATTATACCTGATACATTTATCACACATAAATCTGCCAATTTGTATTTAATGAATAAATATAGCACAGGTTACATTAAACTCAATAAATAATAACATTTCACGGTAGCTAGGCATAAGCTACTTGCTGCTAAGTTATGTTATTTTCAGCCATGTTTAATAGAATTGAGCCAAAAGTAAAGCGTCAGCACTATTACAACGCGATCTTTGCAAACCAGTTCATAAATTCTCAACCACTATTGTATTTAACATTACCTCAATCGCTAATCGCTCCCGCTTCAGCTGATGACTCAAATCAAATAGCTTTAGCTCATTTATAGTGCTTTTAGCGCCCTCTGGCGTGTTCATGAATACATTATGCTCACACGTCACTGCAAAATGATCCGTATTATTGACGGTTAGGGTCGTTATTCGACTGTATCACAATTTGTAAACTTGACGGCTCCCATTGTCTAACATTGCATGGACTGCATAGCGCTCGGATTTGTATTTGTGCGATCATGTTTTAATAGTGTTACGAGTTTAATACAACATTCTAACTATGATGATAATTCGTTTTTAAATGTCATCACCATGCCCAACAACCCCCTATGCATTATAGTGATGGGCACAGGCCTTCTCTCAATGAGTCATGGATGAGATAAACATAGTTGTTTGCCACGCCACGTCTTCATAAGCAACAGCTTATGAAGACGTGGTCACCACTTTGCCAGGCAGTGCAGTGGTTGGTGGATGAGGATAGTATCCACTTGCCTGGCAATATTAAGATTTTAAACTCTCGCGCTTTGTACACATATTTAAATACTGTTTAATCCGGGTCTAACGCGATATTTATTTACCTTTATTTCTGACGTTCCGACACGGCTTGCACCGGTCATGGTCGCAGATAGCTGTCGTCCCAGCAAGTTGTCAACAGAGATATGGGTTTACAATATTTCACTACCCTCCAAAAGTCGATAAAAACATGTAGGGTACACCCGAAATAAGTTCACTACCCATCCATTTTAATGTTAATTGTATGACCGGTGCAACCCGTGTCGTAACGTCAGAAATAAAGGTAAATAAATATTGTGTGAGACCTGGAAAAAACAGTATTTAAATA
Organism: Epinotia brunnichana; assembly: GCA_963854355.1. NCBI lineage: Eukaryota > Metazoa > Arthropoda > Insecta > Lepidoptera > Tortricidae > Epinotia > Epinotia brunnichana. The sequence continues at coordinate 31,926,574 of OY977943.1, forward strand.
TGTGTACAAAGCGCGAGAGTTTAAAGTGTTAAGATGGAAACTTTTCCACATCAGAAATAGAGCGAATATCCTAACAAGTATAAACAGTGCAAAAAACTGTAACCTGACTATGGAAAACTAACTGAATAACAAAAAAAAACGGCCAAGTGCGAGTTGGACTCGCGCACGAAGGGTTCCGTACCATTATCTATAAAAACGACAAAAAAATCACGTTCGTTGTATGGGAGCCCACCTTAAAATAATATTTAATTTTGTTTTTAGTATTTGTTGTTATAGCGGCAACAGAAATACATAATCTGTGAAAATGTCAACTCTCTAGCTATCACGGTTCTTGAGATACAGCCTGGTGACAGACAGACAGACAGCGAAGTCTTAGTAATAGGGTCCCGTTTTACTCTTTGAGTACGGAACCCCAAAAATCATACAAAAGGTAACCTGCATGTCACCCGGAGCATACCTAATTCCAAATCGATTGACACCTCATTTATCAAAATCGGTTCAGTATCTTAAATGCTACGGTGGAACACACGTACAAACATAGACTGCTAAAAACATGTTCCTTCCTTTCGGCCTTAGTCGGAAAAAAAACACCAATCACTCATACACACATTATTATACATGAATAAACCTCTTATTGGGGCTTACCACACGTCACATAAGGACTTTACCAGCTTACAACTTTAAAAGCCATGAACATCCCAATAACTCGCACGTGTATAACGCCCTAATACTTGTTCGGTTGTTGTTTAAATTTTATGAACACAGAACGGAGATTATGTTGTGAACATAAATATGAGTTATAAACTTATATACTTGTGTATACTTTGTACACCTACAAGGCTATATTTTATGATTTATAAATATGAATACAATATTATTGAACGAGGGCAAAGCGAACTAAGTTCTCTGTCTTTCGTATGTCCGTTTCTCCAACTGATCTCCTAGACGTCACATTTCTCAACCGATAAACGTAAAAAATATAGTATTGTTAGATTTGAGCGTTTTCACTTAAATGTGCGACTTTTCCTTTTTATCTCAGTTTTTTTTTTGGTTTTTCCTGTTCAGAATACAGCAATTTTCCTTAAATTTGTTAGGATTCCCCTATGTGATGGTTCATACAGAATGTATAAAAAAAGTCACATTGTGGAATAAAAAACCGGGGATTTTTTTTTTATTTATCGGAATCAAGGTTTCCTGTTCAGAATCATCAATGATTCTTAACAGGAAAAACCAAAATTTTTAAATTGTGACATAAAAAGTAAAACATTTAAGTGAAAACGCCCGTTTGAAAAACACTAAATGATCGAATTAAAAGATGAAACGTGGACGAATTTGTCCGATAAAATTTGAATGTTGTCTAGAATGAGTTATAGTATTTAAATACGACAAGGACGAACGTATTATATCGTTCGTTAACGCGACCATTTTCAACAAACATCATCAACGAGTGAGCGCAATAAACGTTACATAATGAAATAAAAATAAGTTTCTGTCAAACATTTCTTTTTTGGTACAAGTTTTTATTGCCAACTGTACTTTTCTGTATACCGTCATAAACTACTCGTTTAGACGATTCTAACGAGCCCAAACTCAACGGGGGTAACGTCTGTTACGTCATGAATTCCCATGGCCACATTTTGTCTCCATCATCAGATCAGCTCAATGGTACAATAATATTGAATTTTTATCCAAACTATACTTACCACGTCCCGCGGCCGCGCGCCACGCGCGGCGGTGGCGTTGGCTTCTATGTGAGAAACGGTGTAAATACGCGACGCTGCCCCCCCCCCCCCCCCCCCCAACCCCCCCCCCCCATGAGTCTAGGTTAGAACAAATGTGGCTTAAGCTCTCAAATAACGGTATGACTTTACTAATTGGAACAGCCTATCGACCACCATGGTTAGATATTGATACCTTTATAGATACTATGACCGAAACCATTTCCTCCTTTTCTAATTACGACCATATTCTTTTAATGGGGGATTGCAATATTAACTTATTACATACTGATATCAATACCATCAAGTTTAACTCTTATATAACTTATTTTGATCTAAAACAACACGTTAATGAGCCTACCCACTTTACGAACCACAGTAGTATACTAATAGATTTGATTTGTAGTAACATTGTGATTCAAAATACTCTAGTAGACTACATACTCGCACCTACTCTCGGTCATCATGCATTGCTGTCATGCGAGTTAAACATAAAACGATTTAAACCAGTGTCGAAAAAGGTATTGTTTAGGCCACTAAAAGAGATTAACTTAACCCAATTTAATCAATCAACCGAAATTATCCAATGGGAAAATATAGCATCACTATCAACTGTAAATGACATGGTCAATAAGTTTAATCGCATAGTTTTAACATTATTTGACATATATGCACCTCAGAAACAGGTCACTATCAAAGAAAGGAATTATCCTTGGATAACTTACACTATTAAAGAACTGATGCGTCTGCGTGATGAGGCTCACAACAGGTTCAAAGCAACTGGTTCCGACGAGCACAAGAAATACTATAATAACCTAAACAGTTGTGTCAAGAAAGCATTGTATCACGAAACACGAGCATACTTCAATCAACATATCAACCGCAACGCGAACAATTCTCTCTTTGAACAATCTTAAGCGTACTGTCAAAATAACACAAAACCCGCACAATTCGGAAATACCTGCACACTTGCGTGACCCTGACATTATAAACTCACATTTTCTTGAAATTGCAGGAAATCTTTCAGCTCCACAACCGTACCACACACATTTTGAAAATAACCGCTTCCATGCTGCATCGTTTAAATTAGATCCAATAGGTCAAAACTCTGTTCTTAAAATAATTAAATCACTAAAGTCTGCTGCTCTGGGTGGTGATGGTATCTCCTTAGACATGCTTCTTCTTACTCTTCCTCATTCTCTTGGCGCAATTACTGCGATTGTTAATAAGTGAATTACATCCTCAATATTTCCTGATGCCTGGAAGCTGGCAATGGTTACTCCACTCCCTAAAAAAAACAACACCACGGGTTTTAAAGACTTACGACCTATAAGCATTCTCCCTTGTATATCAAAAATACTCGGACGTGTTGTGCACACACAGTTATCAGCTTTTCTTGAAAAAAATAAAGTCCTTCCTGCTTTGCAATCCGGTTTCCGCAAGTCACATAGCACAACGACAGCCCTCCTCGATGTAGTTGACTATATACTGTCTGCTCAAGACATGGGTCAGGGTACCTTAATGACACTGCTTGATTTCTCTCGCGCTTTTGATGCCATAAACACAAAATTACTGTTGTCTAAAATGAGTTACTACGGTTTTGAGACAGATGCAATTGCGTGGTTTTCAAGCTATCTGAGTGACCGCACTCAAGTTGTCCAGCTGCAGGATGACAATGGTTCATATATAAAGTCTAAACCATCTGCAGTATCCAGAGGAGTGCCGCAGGGCTCCATTCTGGGCCCACTCATTGTTATTATGTACACTGCAGATGTCCGTGATGTAATAAAACATTGTCATTTCCACGTGTATGTCGACGATATACAAGTTTATGTCTCATATTATCCCTCTGATACTAGTCAAGCTGTTGCTGATTTAAATGAAGATCTAGAAAATATTACAGCTTGGTCAGAGTCGAATTGCCTAGTATTAAATCCTAGTAAAACCAAATATATGTTGTTCGGATCTAAAAATCAAATAAAACTGATAGATAGTCATAATCCAGTTGTTTCTGTAATGGGCGATCAGGTGGAGCGTATATCAGAGTCGCGTAATTTAGGCATCATAATGGATGAGGCTCTGCGTTTTGAGAGTTACATATCGGAAGTTACCAGAACCTCATTTTATAGACTAAAGATACTTTACCGAATACGAGAGTTCATCAGCGTGGATTTACGCATCAAGCTATGCGATTCTTTGGTTCTCTCGAGGTTCAATTATGCCGATGTTGTATACGGTCCACGACTGTTAGCACGCACTGATCGCATTGTGCAACGAGTACAAAACGCATGTGCGCGATACTGCTTCGGAATTCCTCCTCGAACACATGTGAATCCCTACTTAAATTCGGCAGGCATCCTCAAAATGGCATTTCGAAGAGAGCTTCACTTGTCATTCTTGTTGTTCGGCATCTTGAAAACTTCATTACCCGAGTATTTGTTTAAAAATGTCACTTGGCGTAAAAATATAGTTCCACAGTGTATGGCCTTAGATCAATCAGCCAAAATTTCATAATTCCTCATCACCACACCACCGCTTTTCGGGGTAGTTTTAAGTACACAGCAACCAAGTGTTGGAATAATATACCTCCACCTCTCAAAAATATTAATTGTCTGAGCAGTTTTAAATTAAAAGTAAAACGACACCTCCTCCAGATACAAAAAACTCTACCCTTGGGCGGTCGAGTCTTGGCCTCGTATCTTTGATGCTTACTATATATACGTGTCATTTCAAATTGTTTATTATTTTATTTCATATTTTTAATATACTTGCTTACTTAACATACATATTTATATACAAGTACAACCAAACCACAGTCATTACATAATTTAAAATATACACAACATTACTCACATTCCAATAACATATTCATTCCGTTCCGACAATATTAATTTGAATTAAAACTTATATATATGCAAGGGTCTGACTGAAAATCAGCGTTGCAGTGTAGGTACTCAGTAGGTACTCACTGCAACAGTATGCTGAGTCTAGCCCCTTTTTGGCATCACAAAATGTAAATGCCTCGTACGATATTGTTTGAGTGTGTTTGTCTATTCCTAAGTCTAATTTTATTTGTGTGTATATCACGAATATTTGTTCCTGAGTTATAGATGTTAAATATGTATATAAGTATCTATATGTATTTATCTATTATATATATCGTCGCCTAGTACCCACAACACAAGCCTAAATTGAGCTTACCTTGGGCCTAGGTTGATTTGCGCAAGATTGTCCTGTAATAATAATAATAATAGTTTGTACACTGTTCTTTTTGTATAAAATGTGATGTTAAATAAAGTTTTTCTATGTCTATGACTTAAACTCAAAATTTCGGCTCAATTGGTTGAAGATATCTGCTTCAAAATTGAGTTGCAAGATTCCACCCGAACAGACATAACACACATGTTTAATAAAAGCCTGTAAAAATGGGAACAGTTTATTTCGTTGTCAGAAATCAAGAGTGCTTATAATCCGTGGTATGAAAAACCCAGAATTTCCAAACTTTGAGAATATAGTAAGTAGTAGGTATACGGGGCACTATTTATTGAAAACGCCCAAAGGGAGTTTTTGTCGCACGACTAAAAGCCGTGTCGTCACTCATAAGTAGCTGAACACCTTGATACCTAGTCGCTTTCACCCGTTCGAGAACTTTATATAGCAGTTTAAACACGATGTTAAAGCGCTATGGTACAAAGGGGTCTTTGTGGTTTCGACCGTACGTTCATAATACGATGCTTACCTCGAAAATGTAACAACCACTAAAGACAAGGGTTGGGCCCACTTCAGATCAATCAAGACATTTAGTAGCTATGTATCTATATAATATAATTGCCCGTTAGACACGTGAAGTCACATAACCTGATCAAAGCAGACAATTTTACGCTTCACGATTGGATGCTCACAGCGTTATTATTAATTTTACCAAATGCATTATTTAGTTTTTTTTTTTATCGTTTTTTTTCTCAGAAACCGTTACCTCTTTAGTCTAGTCTGTAATGACCCTGCCTACGAACCTAGAGGTCCCGGGTTCGAATCCCGGTAAGGGCATTTATTTGTGTGATGAGCACGAATATTTGTTCCTGATTCATGGATGTTTTATTATCTATATAAGCATGTATATCGTCATCTAGTACCCATAGTACAAGCTTGGCTTAGTTTGGGGCTAGGTTGATTTGTGTAAGACTGTCCGAACATATTAATTAATTTATTTAATTGTGTAGGTTAGGTTGAGTATGTTTTATAACCATCCAGGCCCCGTAGCATGGATGGCTTTTCACCAAAGGGCGGACGATGGATGCAATGTAGTGAAGAAATCATAAGATGGATAAGACTTTTATTAAATTTCGAGTAATATTTATGTATAAACATATATAGGTATGAAGTTTTTGTTATACATATATCAGTCAGTACATAATACCTCTATCCTCCATAGTACATAATTAGTATCTGTAGATTTAGAGAGGGCATTTATCCTATATAAGTGGATAGTGAACCATAAAACGAACGGACTTAAAATATGTAATAAAGAGGAAAAAATATGATTATTTACTACAACAATAAAATTAGATAGATAACTATTTTGCGATTATGTTCTCTTTTTTAAACCAATTGTAGTCATATCCATATTACGTATATCGTTTGACATGATTTTGACATAATTTGCATCCGTCGTCCGCCCATTACTTATCACGCTATAAGTGACATGATAGAGCATCCGTCCCTGGCTGACACCGTTCGATAGAACGAGACGACGCTGTTATCTTGTCACTTATCGCGTGATCCATACTGATTCTGAAAAAAATATTTTCTATTAACTGATAATTCGGCGAAACGTTCCTTCGATGAAACGTTTGTCGGTAAAACTAGGGTAAACCCATTACGATATTTTACCCTAATTGGACCAATAGGCTTTCTAATACTTAGTAACAATTAAATGACAAAAGGTGGTATGGACAGTGTCATGCGGAGGGGTGTAACAATAATTAAAAAAAAAAACTTCCTCTACACAACAAACATAGCTAAGAACAGTATTTGTAGACAATACTTTGAAGTTAATAAACCGTACTATGTGCTACGATGCCATAAACAGCGACACATACACAATGTCAATTACACACACTCACACACATGCATGTCAAAGTTATTTTTTTTTTTTTATTATTATTAGTAATTTATTTCGGACATCAACGATCCATAGAGTGTTAGTTACAAATTACTTATCACTATGTTAGTTAACTTTATTTAGGACATTTATATAAAGGCACGTGAGTTGATACCCAGAGCAGGTAAAAGAGACTATCAAGCATCTTCCCTATCTCTGTGTTATAACACCCCTAGTTTGCGTCGGCGGTTAAAAACGAAGACTTGCCTTATTGCAAAAAACGCAGACAAATCCGTAAAATAAAAGATAGCCTATAACCATCGAGTACGTCTAACTATTCTACACAAGATTACCCTTACACACCTACAAACTTATAAATATACAGAGCTACAATCTCACAAACCTTTCCTTTTTAGAGTTCCGTACTCAAAAAGTAAAACGGGACCCTATTACTAAGACTTCGCTGTCCGTCCGTCCGTTCGTCTGTCTGTCACCAGGCTGTATCTCAAGAACCGTGATAGCTAGAGAGTTGATATTTTCACAGATTATGTATTTCTGTTGCCGCTATAACAACAAATACTATAAACAAAATAAAATATTTTCTTAAGGGGGGCTCCCATACAACAAACGTGATTTATTTGCCGTTTTTATAGATAATGGTACGGAACCCTTCGTGCGCGAGTCCAACTCGCACTTGGCCGGTTTTTTATAGTATTAAATAAGTACTATAGATAAACTCATATTTATATAAATATATTAGTTGCGTGCGAAATATTAACCTCCAAGTGGGTAAAATGTTTTGTCTCGGAAATCATCCCTTAAAAGTTGTGATTAAAAAGCTTTAGGTCGAATCGTCGCAAAAGAAGCTTACTAGTTAGTAGTACTTACTGCATATAATCTGTAGACTAGATTAATGTAATTCTCACTACGCCGTATACCATTACGGGGGGCCTCCACATTATTTTCCTAAGAGACTACCTGCCCAGGAATCCATGTTAATTCCACTGCCAGGTCACCACCTAATATGATAATCAAGACATTTCCAATTCAAATACGTAGCTTATAATGAGAGTGTGGAAGGCGTCTGAATAACATTGCCAGGGATGGGATGGATAGAAAGTGCTGTTTTGTGCTTTAGTGGGTCAAGTTATTGATTGTTTTGCTTGCCCTTGTCGAGGTTGAGTCTTTTGTCTGTTGTTTGTTGTCTCACAAATGTGTTAAAATTTTATTTTACAACATTGATCACCAGATAAAATATTTAATATTGATATCAGGCAATTACGTCGCTTTAAAATATTATGAATACAAGTGAAAACGAAAGATTTTTCATATAATCCAACTGCCGTTTTCAATTATAGCCTATGACACTCACACGATTATGAAGAATGTCTCATATGTATGTTAAAATCCATCAAGCCTCCTTCTGAGGCAGTCAGGTAAAAAGCGTGTATGTTCAGGAGCTATGATTTTGTATTTTGACATGAAATGGTGCTCAAAAACTTGCTATGTCAAAAAGGTCGTGTAAAGATATTTGTGACACGTCGTTCGCGAAGATGTATCTAATCTAACAGTGACTGTACTTTTTCGAGTTTGAGCTCTTTCTTACAATACAGCAAAGTAACTTAGTCATTATATACCCGTATCTTTATGATGTGAGTAATTTATCATTGCAGTCCGCCATGATGAATGACCGACACGCATCATCACTAAGTGGTTTTTTATCGGATATGCTTTTTACAGCATTTTACCTCTATAGCAGATTAAACTATATCTAAATGTAGACAAATATAGCTACAGTTTCAACAGTTATACTGTTTACTCACTACGCTTTTATTTACTCGCGTGAATACTGCATTGAAATATAGCAGTGACGGACGGATATAACGTATAAACTCAGGGTAGATATAGATATCTACAGAGGAGCTATAGGTACGGTTGTCACCATAAAGCCTCTGCTAGACGGTCGCCAACACGCCCCGCCCCTCCGACAGTTGTTTGCAGTAAAATTTCATACCACAGCGGTCGGTGCCAACCAAGGTCGCTCGGTTGGAGGGGCGTGTTGGTGACTGTCTAGCAGATGCTTAAGGGTCGGAAAGGCTTTTATCCTATACTATTAAATGAGTAATATTTGTATATACAGGGTGACTGGTAATTCGACCTATTCCTTGAAAGGGGTTATACTAGAGCTAATTTGCAACAATTTATGTCCAGTCAACCAGGGGTCAAAACACGATTTTTTTTAATTTTTCGAGTTTTTAGTTTGTTTGAAAAAAAATCGCATGGCAGCCTTAAAGTGCTGATTGTGACAAAAATGTTTTTTTACCATCCAAATGGAAGTACTTTTGACACAATCACCAGCTTAAGGCTGCAAGGAGAATTTTTTTCATACAAACTAAAAACTCGAATATCTCAGAAACCAGCGAGTTTCGACCCCTGGTTGACTGGACATAAATTGTTGGAAATTAGCTCTAGTATAACCCCTTTCAAGGAATAGCTCGAATTACCAGTCACCCTGTATACCATATTTGCAATCACGTTCTCGGAAACGGCTCTAACGATTTCGATGAAATTTGGAATACAGGGGTTTACGGGGGCGAGAAATCGATCTAAATAGGGCTCATGTCCGGGAAAATTAGTTTTCTCCGTATTTTAGCTCGGTCGCCCAGGAACTGCAGCTAAATTAAGAACGCGTACCATAAACAACCTACTTAATTTGGTTGGGTAATGGTTTATTTGCCGCAACCTCATAAGTACTAACCCAATAATAGATTGTAGAACTATGACAACTTGACAAGGATAACGAGTGATATATCCCTTTCTATCACACTTATTGAGATTTGTATATTACCATCTCGCTCGGTGTTGGTATTATTGTTCATTTCATTTGATTTATTTATTCATAAACAATACAACGATTGTCGTTGAAATTATATAAAATACAAATTGAAAACAGATTAGAATTAAATGTTTAATATTCAGAGACGAATGTAAACACGTCAAATTTGTTTGTCAGAACTATGGATTAGGTAAGTTAACAACAAGATTTGCATAATTTCCCATAGGTCACCTGGAGAAATCTATACTGTAAGCGTATAAATCAAGGTACAGTCGCCATCACATAACATCATGTACCTATGTATGTGATGGCGACTGTACTTCCAAAAATTTATCGCTTCGACAATTAGAGCAATGCGAGGAAGCGTTGTGGAGCGGTATGTGAAAAACAAATTCACCCATAGGAAGAATGTCCTAAGCAAAAACGACGCATCTGACTACGAGTTTCATTCAAAAAGGACGCATCTGTCTCCGAGTAACATAGTCAGTCTGCGTCCTTTTTGAATGAGACTCATGCTCAGGTGCGTCATTTTTGCTTATGACCGTAGCTCAGATTTGGTGCTAGCTCACTCTTAATTATTAGATTAGTGTGATTTTACGTTTCAATCGTTTTTAAAAGTAGGCAGATACTTTTACTTTTTCTTCAAATTGTTATATTTTCCAAGTAAAAACAAGAGTGGAGCCTCTAGATGGACGCTATGGGCTTTAGAACACCACTTTTACCCGAGTGACCCGGTTAGTTAGAGTTGGGGCTGACCCAATAATTTAAAAGGATTGTTTTGAACTGGAAAACCATTAGTCGATAGGTTTTTGTTCGTTTAGATTTTTAGAAAGATTTGTTTATGTATAAATACCGATTAGCTTAAATTATTTATGATGGGTCGGAGTTGTGATATACTTTGCGAGGTTTAATAATGGTATACACAACATATATTTAAAAGTGTTTTTCTTTTTTAGTATAACCCTGATATGGCTGTCATAGGTATCGATTGGTCTTATTAAGCCTGCATCACACTGGCGCGGCCTGCGGTGGCGGTCCATTGTAAATTTGACAGCTTTTGTCAAATTTACTATTGACCGCCACGCCACCGCAGGCCGCATCAGTGTGAATCAGACCTTAACCAGTCGAGTCGATGTGACAATATGACATTGTTCTCAAAACGTATTCCAAGGTCACGAAATCTGCTATTGTCAAATACTTTAGTGCTCTACGGTACTTCAAATAAGTTTCTCTCAAAAATTATAGTTTTGGTACAACTGTAGATTGTTATTTGTATGTACAGTCATCAAGTATTAATTTAGAGGATTGTAATGAGCCCAAAGACAACGGGATTATGTTGTGTAGTTAGGGAGTTATTATGTTGTGTAGTTAGGGAGTTATTATATTGTGTAGTTAGGGAGTTATTATGATGTGTAGTTATGGAGTATTTATGAACACCTTATGTCGCTTTCATCAGATCATCTCGCTGTTGGCATAGTATTGCATAGTCTCCAAACTTAAGCAAAGGCCAGGTGGTGAAAAATGATTTGGAGATTTTGAAAGACAACTTACCTATTTGAATACGAACTGTGCGGGTCAAATAACATCTTGTAAATTTTCTGTATGACTATCTTATCTTGCCGTCCCAGCAAGTTTCCCTTGAAAATATCAGCAACTTATTGGAATTCCGGATACAACGTCATAGAGACATTCTCTCGAAACTCCGGAAGACAATGCAAGTTAATTGAATTGTCAATAAAGCTTGCTTTATCAGAGTTGATCTTGTGCTGAAAATTCGCTGTTGGCTTTATGAAGGTATGTATACGTTTTTTATTATTTTTTTATTTATGTAAATATTTTATTGTACACAAGACACAGGTAAAATATACAGACAAAATATGTTAAATCGATACAAAAGCGAACTTATCCCTGTTAGGATTCTCTTCCAGTTAACCTTTGTGCAATTGTGTGGAGATCAGGACCAAAAATATAGACAAACTAACACGTGTACCGATGCCCGTTGGGGCGGAAAGGTTCTTGAGTGGCAACCACGTACCGGAAGGCGCGGCGTGGGTAGTGGGTCCACAAGGTGGACTGATGACCTGGTAAAGGTCGCGGGAGTCCGCTGGATGCGGGTGGCGCAGGACCGGCCATTGTGGCACTCTTTGGGGGAGGCCTATGTTCAGCAGTGGACGTGTTTCGGAACGATGATGAACACGTGTACAGAGACGTATTTACTTTTACGCTACAGTAAATTAATCTTTACTCTAATAATAAGATAAAAGTGAACGGTTTATTTATTATGACATGCCTAATGTCAAGCCAATTTTTCAGGTATTATTACATTTAATAAGATTTAAATTTTACTGTGTTTGTATAAAAGTAAATATGCGTGAATGTGAGTAAAGCTGTTCGTTTCAATTTTAAAACCATTATTTTAAAACCACATACTGGTATCCGATTAAGGTAAAAGGCATATTTAGGTATATTAGTTCCGTGACAACACAATACTTATTACGATATCAAGCTGGTGAAGCTGGTTTAATGATTCAGATGTACGGCGGTCATAGGAAAGCCTACATTCAGTGTAGGCTGTTACAACACTTAAACCTTCGTCTTAGGGCTGGTAAGGTTAGAATAGTCGTGATGTGTATTTAATGATTGTGCTAAAAAGTACAGTCGGTAATAAAACATTGTACTACTAGCAACAAAAAACAGACTCTTATTAAAAAACCTTATCAGACTCTTTGAGAATAAGGTAGGTAATGTAAGTGATGAATTACCTAATACTTAACTAGCCCTAGCACAGACCTCGGATTTTTTGTGCTGTTACTGCACTTATACCGTTTAGTCATACACACGTTATAGGTTTAAGAAACGTTTATGAACTTTTACGACAAAAACAATTATATTCACAAAAAAACCGACGAGCATGTATGAGAAATGTTATGAAAGTGAGTGAAGCGAAAGTGGTTTGTCAGGATCGTAGCAAATGGAGATCCGTGATCTCTGCCTACCCCTCTGGGAAAGAGGCGTGATTATATGTATGTATATTCACAAAATTGTCTTTTAAAAGACTGTGTGGTAAGGACAAATTTATAGTAAATGTTACTTGAAATAGAGAACCATCCTATTGCATAAATTTATTAAATAAATAAATCGGCCTCATGGTCACTATGCCACGAGTAGGTATCGACAAAAACAAGTCACAACGAGTCCGTGTAGTGGTAGCTACATACTAAAAGTCAGGTATAAAAGCAAACCGCAACACAGGTTACCCTACATTCGCAGACACGCGTCAAAGCCGAACCGGTGACGCGTCAAAATGACGCGACGACGCGTGACGCCGCCTGCTAATGACGCATAACGACGTATGACGCGTTTGATATTGTAAAATTTGAAGTGGAAATTTTAGTAGTCTACGGAAATGTGGGGCATTAGGTACGTGAATCGGCGTTGGGGATGGATGACATTGTTGGATCCTTTTCACGCGCGCGTGTAGTTTTATTTATTAATAGCTGCCCACGTGGCTTCGGTTGCAGAGAACCGAGGCGGAGCCGCGAGTTAAATATAGCTTACTGCCATTACAAAGATTCACTCTAAGTGCCTAGTTGCCTACTGGTGAGAATTTTTCAAATCGGATGAGTAGAGTGTCGGTGATTACCTATCTTATTCATACAACCTTACATTTGATAGTTTTTTTTTTCTTTATTACTTACTAGGATATAATTAATAGAATATAAAGAATTAAGCATAAAAAGTTCAAAAAACTGTGTCCTGGTTGCAGAGAACTAACTAAAAAAAACATACAAAAGGTAGCCTAAATCACCCGCAGCATAATTTCTAATCGATCGAATAAGATGATATGTCGGCGGCCGTTCGTAAAATCAGGCAGATCACGAAATTCCTAGGCATATCGTGAATCGCCGTCAATTCATGATTAGGCTATATGACACCCGCCATATCGTTAAAAACTTAACGTTTAATGATTTGTCTAATGACGTTTAGGCAGATCATGAAATTCCTAGGCATATCATGAAAGGCCGCCATTTCATGATCTGGCTAAGTAACACCCAGCACCAGTGACGTTTAGGCAGATCATGAAATTCCTAGGCATATCATGAAACGCCGCCATATCGTTCAATATTCGCCGTTATACGTAAGTAGGGTTTTTCCGCTCTTTTATAATAAAAAATAACCTCGTCTTCTAACCTATCCGAGATCCGCGTCGCCGCCACTTTTCTCTGTCCATTGCCAGCCTCTTGACTTCCTCATATGACTCGACATCAGCTTTATGTTTTATTTGGCTAGAATATGTTAGCCTAGGCCTCCCTCTGCCTCTCTTGCCTTCAATTTTACCCTCCAGGATGTTTAGGAAGAAACTGTCGTGCCGTATCAGGTGGCCCACCATCTTGCCTCTCCTATTTCTAATACATCCTAATGCATCCATTTTTTATTAGGCACATCATAATATGCCTTGTCAACTTTTAGCCAAATTATGAAATGGCGGCGTATCATGAAATGCCGGCGTTTCAAGACATGCCTAGGAATTTCGCGATCTGCTGGATTTTTACGATGTGCCCGGGTATAGAGCTAGGAATATTGACGAATAATGCTCGAATCGATCTGCCGTATTTTTATCAGGCACATCATGATACGCCTGATCAACTTTTGGCCAAATCTTGAAATGGCGGCGTTTCACGATATGCCTAGGAATTTCGTGATCTGCCGGATTTTTTTTTTTTTTTTTTTTTTTTTTTTTTTTTTTTTTTTTTTTTTTTTTTTTTTTTTTTTTTTTACGTTTTATTTCAGACCATGTGATCCATATACTGTTAGTATTTTTTATCGATCGATTATTTAACGATCGGGTGCCGACAGATATACTATGTATATATATATATATATATATATATATATATATTCTTTAATAAAGGTTTATCAATCGAATTTATGACTTTTAATTAAAATACATGATTTTATTTACGCAATTTTTAAGACTACTTTTCTTCCTATTGTTTTCTCTACCTAAAACCCGATAACACCCTTCAACTACCTGGGAACAAGCGGTCATTAAGGATTTTAAGAGGATTAAAATTAATAAAATTATGGTTTGATTTACGTACCCATTTGCGTGGTATTTTTCAAAGTCTGAGACAGTTTAAAAACGGTTTTAGAATCGGCATTAAGTGAGGTTTAATACTAAGCAAAAAAAATGGTAACTAAATCTGCGTGTTTTTCAGAAAATTGTGTTTTTCTTTTAAAATTCGTAATTTTTGAAGCCATTTTTCAAAAACAATAATTTTTTTTGCGGATTTTCTCTTCTAGTTGGTTTTCTATTGTTATTAAGAATTATTAACCTGTCCCTTGGTAATACTCTGCATTTTTTATTTTCATTTTAGGACCATTGGATCAAAAGTTATACCGTCTGAATTAGGTGTATTACCCGAGTTTTTACAAAAATTTTCAAAATTCTGTAAAAAAAAAACTAATGACTAGAAAAAAAAAAATACCGTTTCACCGATGAAATTGGCTGAAATTTTTCTCCTTTTATTATGTACAGTTTATGAAATTCCATCCTGTATATAATAACTACATCTCAAGGCAAATAAATCTACTTTACGTACCAAAGTTTCGTCTAAAACAAACCAGTCGTACCCCATATTATATGTGTAGGTATCAACATATTCAACAAGCTTCCTAGAGACATAAAAAACCTACCCCTGATACAATTCAAGAAGAAACTGTTTATATGGCTATGCGAACTATGTGTCTACTTTGTTAATGAATTTCTAAGTATAAAAACTAGTTATACTAATAAGTAATCCCTCTATTTTGCCTGTTCTTAACCGACAGCAAAATAAAGGCTATTATTTTGCATGCTTATTTAAGAAGAGTACGGCGGACTGTACCGTGTATTTGTACCAACATAATGTGACCCGTATTCCGCAAATAAATATTTCATTTCATTTCATTTCATTACGTAAATACAGGGGTACGTATCACAATGTACGTGAGTCTCATCACAACCTACGTTCAAAATCCCTAAAATCTAAATACTTAATGGTTTTTTCACCTTTATCCAAAATACCGAAAGCTTAATAGCCGAAAGAAATTTTAGTCTATGGTTTTCTTACTAGTAAATTGCCTAACTGTCATTAATAGTAAGATTTAATAAAAGGTTTTTCCGCTCTTTTATAAAAATAACCTCGAAGACGAAAGCGGGAGCGAAGCTCCCGCTTCCGTTTTCTAACCTATCCGCGATCCGAGTCGGTTTTGCCACTAAGTACCTGTTCAAAGGGTGGGCATCAAATAAACTTTTATCTGAGATCAACCAATGCCGTGATAGTGGTGTATCGGTAACAGGGGCTTAGTGGCAAAATCGACTCGGATCGCGGATAGGTTAGAAGACGGAAGCGGGAGCTTTGCTCCCGCTTTCGTCTTCGAGGTTATTTTTTTATAAAAGAGCGGAAAAGCTTTAGGTATTTTCACCATTTGGTATTTTAAATGTTGGTGTATCAAACTTAGGTGTAATAGCTATTGATATTTTAAACATTAGATATTAAGACCAATCGGTATTTTAAACACTAGATATTTCGTCCAATCGGTATTTTAAACTTAGATAATTCGTAGGTAGGTGTTAGTTGCTTAGGTATTTAAATTTTAGGGATTTTTAACGTAGGTTATTTAACGTTGGTTATTTTTATTTGAGACATTGTTATACGTAGCCAAATACAGATATAGACTGCTAAAATCATATTCGTTCCATTCGTCTCTGCTGCAGTCGGGAAAAAATGTCCTCTAGTTCAGAATAAATATTGTGTTGAATAACTTTTAGTTTTTGTGACTCAACTTTTGACCATTTGCACATACTTAGGTACATTTTTAATACAACGGAGTTTGAGAATATTTTTTCAGAAGTGTATTAGTTCTGTTTTGAAGAATAAACATGAATAAACCGTACATTTTATTACAAATTACACACAAGCGTGACTGCTGATCTATACTTATATTATAAAGAAGGAAAAGTTTGTGAGATGGTAATCTGCGGAACCACTAAACCGATTTCAAAAATTATTTCACCTGCGTGTAGAATGGACTTTCTGGGTGGTTATAGGCAGGCCTTTAAAACGTTATAAAAATAGCGATATTATAACGCTATAATTCCGTTATTTGCCGAGATTTGTATAGAAATTATAAACATATCGTTATTTATAACGTTATAATATCAATATTTTCATAACGTTTTAAAGGCCTGGTTATAGGCTATTTATCCCGCGGGTTTGCCTGCGTTCTTTGCAATACGCTGAGATATATGTATATAATGTATTAAATACATATATTTCATATTATCAGTATTCCTAGCTGGACTCATGCGGCTGCATTTGCTAATGAAGCGCTCTAGTTATGACAAGTATTTCCAACCGGCCATATTTAATAATTACACTGCATGAAGACCGATAAATTAATTGGATTTCAATGACGTTGAAATTAAATGTGGTCGTGATGTGTATTTGAATAACCACATTGAGAGGTAAAGTTATGAATACCCCGTGCACTCTGATTTAGGCATGAAATTACAGGCGTCCTCTTTAGTTGGGTGTAATTTCTAAGGATTGCTGGAAATAAGCCTAGCGTTATGTCTCCCTTTAAAAAAGCTGTTTGATGTTGTTTTCATCTTATAAACGGAGTTAATTTTTATATTAAAATTACTTGCTAAGTAAGTTCAGTGCAAGTTGAATAAAGGCTGTAATTTTTTTCAAATCGGTCGCAGAGTGTCAATATTATACTTTTTAACCCCCGACGCAAAAAGAGGGGTGTTATAAGTTTGACGTGTCTGTGTGTCTGTCTGTGGCATTGTAGCTCCTAAACGAAACCGATTTTAATGCAGTTATTTTGTCCGAAAGCTGATTTGATTAAGATGTTTCTTAGCTACGTTTCAACAAATTCGGTTACGCCGGCATAAATATTGATGTTTGTTTGATATTCATTTATTTTATTTATATCTTTATGCCTTCCCGAAAGAACCTAACCTACCATGTATGTACTATGTTAATCACATACACATGTAATCACGTAACACACACCACAAACGTAAACAGGGCGTGTTTGTTTGTTGGAGCTAATCTCTGAAACCGACTCCGTCGTGGCTAACCGATCCTAAACATAAACTGTTGAGCAAATATGTAGAACATGGAATCTACTCACGTTACTGACCCTGGGAGTGCTATATATTGTAAACTTATGGCTTTGTATTTGAGTGACGTTTGAGAGACGATATGAAAAGAAGAGAGTCAGTGATGAGATGACGGATAACAGAGAAGTAGGGAAGAAAAATAAATGTTGCGTTGACCCCAAGTAAATGGGATAAGGAAATTTTGAAAAAAAATACTGTACTTTTTTTTCTCAGATGTAAATTAGTTTTGGTTCTTATTACACACTTTCGTTGATACTAAAGATCCTTATACAAAAATGTCCTAAATATTTAATTCCAAATCGTCGCGCACTGGAAGAAAAGTTGATGTCAGTAAGATGTCATCTTGTTATATATTTTGCATAATGATTGTTATTATCAAACGATCCAAATGCATTATGCTGAGATAGAACCGTTTCGTGACAAACGCTGTGTGTAAGGTCTCGAATAAATGTGTCTTTCTTTCTTTCAAATCGTTTTTGTAATCAGCTTTTAATTTTGTTGAACGCTGATGTTAAGGGGCTCACAGCTCCCAATGACCTTTGATCTGTTACCGTCCGTTTATTTATGTTTTTTTTGGCTTACCGTATTAACAACAGCGAGGTTAACCGAAATAGTATCCCATATTTACTTCAAAACTCATAGTTTTTGAGATATATGGCACTAAACTTTAGCAGTTTTAGGCCAAAAAACCAGTTTTTAGGGTTCCGTAGTCGACTAGGAACCCTTATAGTTTCACTTTGTCTGTCCGTCCGTCCGCGGATAATCTCAGTAGCCGTTAGCACTAGAAACCTGAAATTTGGTACTAATATGTATATCAATCACGCCGACAAAGAAGTAAAATAAAAAGTGAGTTTTTTTTTCTTATATTAGGGTACCTCCCCTATACCTACGTAGCGTGGGTAGTGTTTTTTTTTTATTTCAACCCTAACGTGTGATAAATTGTTGGATAGGTATTTCAAAATGAATAGGGGTTTGCAATTTTTTGATAATGTTAATTTTTTCGGAGATTATCGCTCCAGAAATAAAAAAAAATGTGTCCCCCTCTAACTTTTGAACCATAAGTTTTAAAAATATAAGAAAAATTTTAAAAGTAGAACTTTATAAAAACTTTCTGGGAAAACTATATTGAACTTGATAGGTTGAATAGTTTTTGCAAAAAATTACAAAATAATTTCACACACTTACTGTGACGGACGAAAAACTACGAAACCCTACACTGAGCGTGGTCTTACACGCTCTTGGCCGGTTTTTGGACGTAACTTTTGTAAAAATGAGTTAAAAAATAAAAACTCTCTTGGGTTGTTAGAAACGTCAAAAAGGAACAGTTACATGTAAATTTCATATATAAACGTGCATAAACAACATACTAATATCGAAAACAAAGCTTTTTTGGACCATGTTTGAATATTTATTCTATGATTTCATAGAAAAGTAAATATGCATTTTTTTCCAAAAAACTCTCTTGCAAAAGTAGATAAAGTATTGAAAAACCGATTAACGTTTAAGGCATAAATATATCTATTGTAATGACGGAGGAATATCAACTCAATACTCATCAAAACTAGTCAAAAATCGCGTGGAGCCCCTTAATGTCAACTGGATTTCTGAAAAAGAATTCACTATTCTTAATAAACGTTCGTTTATATGGTTGTGTTGTTAGGGTTCATGTAATCATGGTGTTGCTTATTATCGTTAGGGGTAATTAGAACTGTTAGTTGAATGGCGACCTGAACCAAGGCTATTTTATTATTTTAAATTAATTGTTAATGTCAAGAAGCAGACGGCTTGCATGATTTACGACCTCTTTAGCCTAGTTGGTAATGACCCTGCCTATGAAGCTAGAGGTCCCGGGTTTGAATCCCGGTAAGGGCATTTATTTGTGTGATGATCACGAATGTTTTTAAATATTTATTTAACTATATAAGTATGTATATCGTCGCCTAGTACCCATAGTACAAGCTTTACTTAGTTTGGGACTAGGTTGATTTGTGCAGGACTAGTCCGAACATATTTATTTATATATGATGATAAGCGACCTTAATCCAGTTAAAGCTTTAGTGCGTAGCCGACCCTCTATTGATCTAAAAACAAGTGCAAGTCCCTCAATCTCAGCACAGCGCCTCCCATCAAACTCTAGCGACCTTAATCATCACCAGAAACACAACATCACATAGGTACTTAAAAGAGCATGATGTTATTATAGCTACGGCCTTCTGTGAGGTGGAGGCTTATACATATATCGATGTGTATACTGTTTTAATGTCAATCTACCTGCATTACCCAGACTCACCGAGCCATATCCGAGTGCCCGTGTTATTTCCACGCGGGCAAACCCTCACAACTTACCGACTTTAACCAAACCAGCTGTGAGATTATCGAATTATCCTCAGCCATTTGCACAGGTATCCTGATTAAACAGGTAGTCAATTTAATTTACAATAAGTACTTACGTTATTTAACATAAGCTTGCAGCATTTGATTATACACATTTGAACCATTTTGTGAATATACATTATTTTAAAACAATATTGCGGATGGAATAATAGCTAATTCAGACTTATTTTAATTTTAATGTACCTCATCATTAGTAAAACCGTAATAAACCACAGCATTAGCATCTGCCCGCGTACACAATGGAACGCTCCCCACACACAAACAAGGTACTACCACACACACACATAACACCCGAGCGAAATCATAAACTCACTGCACAAAACACGAATAATAACAGAGTACTTTAGAGCGGAAAACGGAACGTACCGAGCACAGACTCAGCAAAAGAACCCAATATTACGTTCCGCACTGCTTTTAATAATGTTAACCATACGCAAACGAGGCAAAACTAAAAAAACGTGCCGTGGACAAAATGAGAAGTTTGAAATTGGAACAGACCGTGTTTGAATTTCGTATGCAATCATTTGTGCGACGAACTCTGTTAGGGTGTAATCTGTTTTTAATCCTATACTATTAAACGAGCAATATTTGTATATATATATGTATGTAGGTATGTATGTATATAAATATATATTTGCAATCACGTTCTCGGAAACGGCTCTAACGATTTCGATGAAATTTGGAATGTAGGTGGTTAAGGAGGCGAGAAATATATGTAGATAGGTCTCATGTCCGGGAAAATTCGTTTTCTCCGTATTTTTTCCATTCTCATCCGAGCGGAGCTCGGTCGCCCAGGGACTTCTGTTGAAGAGCGACATGTTGTTATGCAAATCAGGCGCATTTCGAGAAGCTTATTTTCCTCCTTTTACCAAAATCGCCCTCAGGTCAACAACCCATTATGATAAAAGGAGCAAATGTAGCGTAATAATTGGTCTTCAAATAAAATTTTCATAATGAATGTCGAAATGTTTTCGGTGTCGACGTTGCAACGTGAAATAGGTTATCGTTCAGCATAGAACGGAAAGAGGTTTGAAATTATTTTAAAAATTACAAGTTACGAGTTAGTCGGCGTCTATGGGAGTGACGTTTTCATATAATTTGCCGTCGGTGTATCGCAAGTTTCCGGGATCGTTAATCACGACAACTTTAGCGGGGCGTGTTGCCACCGACCTAAACAAGACTCAGCCTAATTAATGCACGGAATTATTATGTTCTACTATGTTTAGAAACCTCGACGAGCACGTAAGTTAAGAGCTGCTTATGACGTGGCAATTTCACTTTTTGTAACGTTAACTGTCGTAAACAAAAATGGCTTTTTGTTCGCAAAAAGCTTGTTAATTTTACGCGGGAGAATGCCGTAAAGCGGTGCGGTGGAGGTATCATGCGGTTATGATCGTTATAAGCCAATCACATGGCTTGAGGCTGGCGTTGCGTTTTTGTGTAGCCAATCGGAGCTCTTGGGTGCTTACGTATAAAATAGTAATTCGAGCAGGCATTTTGCGAGGGAAAATGAGTGAATGAATGATGTGGGCAGGCGAAATGTTGAACACGGAATGACCATTACAATAATGTATGAAATAAAATTAATGGGCGCCCAGGTGAGGCTGGTTTTGTGTTCCGTTATGGAACCATATCGCTGCTATTGCGTAACGAGGGTACGGAGCGAATGGTTTGATTTTTCGAACGGCTTTTAATCGTATTAACTTAAATAAAGTGCTTTTTAATTGGCATTTTCAAGGGTTGTTTGCTGTGTTTAAAGCCAAGTCTGCAGAATAATATGAATTAAGTTGATTACCTATAGTATATGTATTTTATCTCCACTTATAATAAATCTCTAAATTAAAAAAAGAATCAGCCAGTTTGAAACTAAGCTTTGCGCGGTTCGAATGTTCTCAGCATCCCATGAACGGAAAAATATGAAACATTTTATATAGGTACATTATTATTCTAGCTGCAACTTAGGATAGTTTTTATCCGACTGCGACAGTTAATTAATTTTCCGAAATATACGACTTCATTTAATTTTTCATTTATTTTTATTGAAATCAAACGCAGCTCCAACTGTCAGCTATAAGAACCGTAAAATTTTCGTCAAAATGGCGGAATTGCTTTGCCTTTCACTTATTAATAATTTAAATCCCGTCTACGATAGACCTTTACGAGACAAATGCTAAAATATAAACCATAAAAAAATATTCGATTCTGATATGAGAACTTATATGCGCAAATGTCGTTTTATGTCGTAATTTCAATAAATTAAATCAACAAATTTGAACAATATAATTAACACGAATTTGTTTTTTTTGAATGACAGTGGCACGCGCTCGGCGCATTCAGCCAAAGTACCTGCGGCGCTACCACGAAAACCGATACTCAATGTTCATATATTTGCATCCCTGTCACTCGAGTATGGTTAGTGCGATAGAGATAGAGATACCCGAATATTTTCGAATTCCGAAGTTCGTGGTTATAGCTCAGGAATCGAAAATATGGTAAATAATCATAATGTATTTTCTCGAAAAAGAATTTAAAATAAATATAGTCAAATGGAGAAAAAAACAAAGCAAGAGGTTATATAGGTAATGATTAAGTTATAAGAGCCCAAAGTTTTAAGAGGGGGTATGTTCTGTCCCTTTTCCGCAAAACGCACCTTCATATGAAACGATTGTTTTTTACTATGACGCTCGAGTATATTGACGTCACAGTCCCTCATCGTTTTCTCACTCTAACAAGCGACATTAAAACGGATGTAGCTTCATAATTTTTTGAGATATTTGAATGGGAGTTTCATTATCTTCTATCTATTTATACATAATAAATGCCTATGTCCTGACTGACTTATTCACTCAATCATTCACTCACTCACTCATCAACGCACAGCCGAAACTACTAACCTTAGAGAGTTGATTTTTGCACAGTATGTTGGTTTAATAACGTGGGCTAGGGATAAAAAGGGATTTTTGAAAATTCTACCCCTAAGGGGGTAAAATGGGGGTGCAAAGTTTGTATGGGAGAACCTTTTTTTTTTGAGCTATAGACTTAAATTTTGTAAAAAAATTAGTTATTAGAATACAAATGAAACACTTTCAGCGTTTTGGAAAATTCCACCCCTACGGGGGTAAAATAGGGGTGCAAGGTTTGTATGGGGGAAACATTTTTTTTTTAAATAGAGACTTAAAACTTTGTAGAAAGATCAGTCATTAGAATACAAATAAAGAACTTTCAGGGTTTTAGAAAATTCTACCCCTAAAGGGGTAAAATAGAGTGCAAAGTTTGTATGGGAAAAACTACTTTTTTTTAAATAGAGACTTAAAACTTTGTAGAGAAATTATTCATTAGAATACAAATAAAGTACCTAGATTCAGTGTTTTAAAAAAATCTACCCCTAAGGGGGTAAAATAGGGGTGCAAATTTTGTATGGGGGAAACAATATTTTTTTTAAATAGAGACTTAAAACTTTGTAGAAAGATTAGTCATCAGAATACAAATTAAGTACTTTCAGCGTTTTAGAAAATTTTACCCCTAAAAATATGGGTGCAAAGTTTGTATGTGGGAAACTATTTTTTTTAGCTAGAGTCCTAAAACTTTGTAGAAAGATTATTTAAATACAAAGAAAGTACTTTCAGCGTTTTGGAAAATTTCACCCCTAAGGGGGTAAAATAGGGTGCAAAGTTTGTATGGGAAAAACATATTTTTTTTTAATAGAGACTTAAAATTTTGACGAAAAATTACTTATTAGAACATGAAAAATACTACATTCGGCGTTTTACAAAAATCATTCCCTAAGGGGGTTAAAAAAGGGTGCAAGGTTTGTATGGGGAACACTTTTTCTGAGCTAGACACTTAAAACTTTGTAGAAAGATTACTTATAAAAATACAAAAAAAAAGACTCAGCGTTTTGAAAAAATATATCCCTAAGGAGGTAAAAAGGTAAAAATGTTACTTATTAAAATTAATAATAAAGTACTTTCAGAGTTTTAGAAAATTCCACCCCTAAGGGGGTTAAGAAAGCTTTGTATGGGCAACACTTTTTTTGAGCTAGAGACTTAAAAGTTTACGAAAAAAGTTATTTCAGCGATTAGAAAAATTCAACCTCTAAGGGGGTTTAAAAGGGGGTTCAAATTGTAAATGGCGAGCAATAAAATTTTAAAGTGTGAGTAAGAGATTTTTAACGTCGGTCTTATTCTGTACGTTAAAAGACTACAAAACTGATTTCAGAGTTTTTCCAAATTCATCCCCTAAGAGTGTTAAAATTGGTTCAAAGTTTGAGTATTTCAAGGCATTTTTAAAGTATGAGATTTTTAACTTTGGTTTTAGACTGTTTGTTCACAAACTAGAAAATGAACATCAACTTTTTTTTTAATTATCCCCTAAAAGAGGGTTCAAATTTTGTATTGAGAGAAATCATTTTCTAAGACAATAAAAAGTTCTACGCGGACGAAGTCGCGGGCAACAGCTAGTTTATAATATTGTTAGTAAAAAGTCGTTAATGTATAATTAGTATTTTTTTGTGGAGAAATGTCGTAGCCTAGGCTTTTTCAAACTGTGAGTGAGAAAATGTGCGTTCCAGAAGAGACCAGACTAGAACACGGAATGAACCTACCTACAAATTGACAACATTTCAAAATATGCAATGCAAATGCTAAATCGAAATCCATTACGGTAATTATGTTACCTGAACGTAAGTATATATGTTTATTTGTCTCACTGGTCTCGAATTATATAAACGGTTTAAACCGTGTCTGACGTCACTACGTATGTCATATATCTGTCTGTGCAAGCTGCCACACAGAGCCGTACAGTCGCCATCACATACATAGGTACACTATAGGTGTTCAAAAATATCGGCACATGCACCCTAATGCCTTGAAAATAGAGGTGTGTTCCGATGTTTGTGACGTGCTTGTTTGCTTCGATGTATGTGATGGCGACTGTATTAAGTACCTAGTATTGACGTAATAATTCACTTACGACCTTC
The DNA here is from genome assembly GCA_963854355.1 of Epinotia brunnichana. NCBI lineage: Eukaryota > Metazoa > Arthropoda > Insecta > Lepidoptera > Tortricidae > Epinotia > Epinotia brunnichana. The sequence continues at coordinate 31,951,774 of OY977943.1, forward strand.
TGGAATTTGATATATCTGAATGGAAATTACAACTATAAAAAAAACATGTGTCCCTGCAACCCTTCCTCTCCCGGACTTCCGCAAATACATACCTACATTTACCGTCCCGAATTAATTAAGATAACGGATAAATAAATCTAATTTCAAAGTTCAATATCTCAAAAACGGCTAAGCCGATTTTGTTAAAACGTAGCCAAAAACAATTTCGATCACGTTAGCTTTCGGATAAAAGAAACAACATTCAAATCGGTCCATTCGTTTAGGAGCTACGATGCCACAGACAGACACACAGACACGTAAAATTTATAATGCCCCTCTTTTTGCGTCGGGGTTTAATGAAGGGTCCACGGAAAGAACATGGTCTACTATGTCTAGTCACTTCTTTTTTCAAAATGAGATTTTAATATCAAAATGTTGAGCTCGTTATGAACTATTTCGTGACATTAAAATCTTATTTTGATAAAAAAAGGACTAGACATGTTCTTTCCGTGGACCCTTCAAACGATGAAAAATTTCAATGTTGTCAATTAAACGTCAAAATGGGGAATGGATGAAGATTTCAGAAGTGCCTGATATTTTTTTTGGTGATAGGAATAACCTTCCTTAGCACCAGAAAAAAGTTGCAGACAGAGTTTCCTCACTTACGTTTTGGGTTTAGGACGGCGAATGAGACACAATATCATTGCCAGTGTCAGTTTACCACGGATTTTTAAGATATTTATTTGTTTTATCAAGCAAATGGTCTTATTCGCCGTCCTAAACCCAAAACATAAGTGAGGAAACTGTTTATATTTGTGGGGACACAGATTGCTGAGTGGGCTTTTTGCCGTAGCGCGCCCGACTAGCAATGTGCCGGTCCCACGCCAGTCATATCCCGGGACGCGCACTGTAAGCACTGATCAGTAATAAAGAATATATTAACTAAATTCCCGCCGTTTCGCTGACCTCGACACGTTGACTTCAACCCCACATTGGTGACCCCGACGTTAGGCAGCGGAATGGCGGAATAAGAGTAAACATGTAGATTTACTCGCCGTGGAACTTGCGCGGACGTGCGCGAGCCTCGCCAGGCTAGAGCGCAGGGTCGCGACCCTGAAGCTCGCCCGGCGAGTCGAGCAGGGGCATGGATTTAACCCCGGCGATCAGGGCCCGCGTCAAAGAGCGTGGGGCCACAACCTGGAGTTGCAGCAGGAGCGCAGCCGCAGCCGGTGCCCGCCAAGATCGCGCAGCCACAGGTGAAGGACTGCTTCTATCAGTACACACGCAAATGCCGAAAGCCCTGCCGCTGGCGAGGCTTGGCAGCAGCCCACAGGCCGTCGGGCCCGTCGGAGCAGTAAGCGGCGACAGCAGCAGCGGCGACGCCACTCCGACGCGCCGTTAAAATTTAAGAGTTTCATTTCAGTGCGTTACAGTTTACAGTGCAGTGTAATTTAGTTGTGTTTAGTTTTAAGTTCAAGTGATTTTGGAATGGCTAAGGAAGGTGCAGATACCCGAATTACCGCATGTTGGGCGTACTCGTAGTCGCCAAGCGACACTTTACGGCCTAACCGTACGTAATTAATTAACGCAGGGCCACCTCGAGCGTTCCGAAAATCACTTTCGATAATATAAGCGTATAAGTATGGCCACAGTGAAATTATGTGCATATATAAAAAAGAAAGGAACTCAATCTACCTACGTCGTAAAGACGAAAATAGATCGCGTTCCGCTCATTAATTACTTCGTGCGTGAATTATCGAGATAGGAATATTCACGAAATTGTTGAAACGATCGTCTCTACGCCGCATTAGTGATTGTTGGTTATGTGGAGTGTAGTGGAATGGAAGGATAATAATGTCGTAAATATGTTGCATTACTGCTGTTGTGTCATACGTTATGGCCAATCCGAGATACAATGTCAGTAATCAAAAGGTAATAGAGTGGAATAGATTAGCCACCGATGCTGAAAGGTTGCCAGCACCGGATTGCTAATCCATGGTCAACAGACCGACCCACTTAGGGGGTGCTTTCCATTCAGCTTCCGCCACCAACCAACGACAACAACGTACGCAACAATGTATTCTTTGGTCCCACAAGAGAGACCCTTGTATTTAATGTTTAAGTCATCCAATTTTTTTTTTGTTTATTTAGCCAAGCTCGTACTTGTAGGTATCGCTTACACAGGCACAGGAAGCGCGCACTGGTTCGTGGAACATAGCGGCTCGAAGTATTTGCTGAGCGCGCATATGCGCAGCCTGGGAAGCGATCGTAGGTAACAACGAGCCATGTTGTTATACGATCCGCTCACACGCTGACGCCGCGATTGCCGAGGTCGTAAGCGAGCCTGCGTCTCAGCTACTTTGTAATGTTGTAATATGGAGTCAGATAGGAATATAAGTTTTTTTTGTTGTTTAAAAATTGTGTAACAAATTTTTCCCAAAAAGGGGGGGATTGCTGTGGGGACACAGATTGCTGAGTGGGCTTTTTGCCGTAGCGCGCCCGACTAGCAATGTGCCGGTCCCACGCCAGTCATATCCCGGGACGCGCACTGTAAGCACTGATCAGTAATAAAGAATATATTAACTAAATTCCCGCCGTTTCGCTGACCTCGACACGTTGACTTCAACCCCACATATTTTTCAAAAATAATTGACGCAGCTGAAAAGTCAGCAACTTTTTTCTGGTGCTAACAAAGGTTATTCCTATCACCAAAAAAATTTTCAGGCACTTCTAAAATTTTCATCCATCAAGCAACAAATGCGATACTAGTTTAGTCGTATAGACACTGAATTGTGTGTTGGGCATTGACATAAATCCTCACTGTAGTAGCTAACCCGTTGCGTTTGCAATGTGGAGTATGCTATGCCACTCGGTTCAGCAGCCAGAGGCACGCCGCTGTGACGCATGGCTTCCCTTCCAATAGGCATTCGGCTAGTTAGAATAGCTGCGTTTCAGGGTAATATTACCATTTAGGGTAACAACGACATAACTGGAAATTTACACGAGTTTGTACTTTAGCTGAATAGAAATAACGATACCTCTTAAGTATACTTAGGTTAATGTAATTTTGAGGACAATGAGCATAATAGACGGCTAGTCTTGTCAGTGTCAAAAATAAACTCAAACCATGACTTGTTATGCTGTCGTTCTATAGTTGGGTCATTGTCAGATTTAGGTTCGCGTCTCTTCGGTGGTCATTGCCAAAGTTAAGGGCTATAAAGCCTAATTTTTGGTTGATCTCTGAATCCGCATAAACGGCGTTGCCCCTTCTATAATTGTATGCGATAAAAACATATTATATGTGAGCGTAAGCCCTTAACTATTGACCACCGGAAAGATGATTTTTGTTTTTGTGACTGACAATGACCCAGTAATGTAGAGTTTTTAAACCTAAAATAATAAATTTAATAGCTATGTTAGTAACCAAAGTTTACTTTAATACTATAATGTTGACTTATAATTTTTTCTTATTATGACGATTATACTGACTTTATTTTAGGTGTTTTATTCAAGAGTATCATATATTTAATGACAATAATGAATTTGTACATCGAAAGTTACGATAATCAGCGGGTTAAGCAAGGTTGGTCGCATTGGGTGGTTTTGGAAGGTGAGGTCATTGATCCCGGTTGTTGTCTATGACAACAGTCGTCAAGCCTACTTAACTCATTTACTGCTATGCTACACTTGTAGCGCTACGCCGTAGTCCGTAGCAGGACTTTCAGTACCAAGAATCGCTACGCGCTGCGCTCGTAGCCGATTCCGTGGTTTTCCTCATATTTAGCTGAAAGCGCCTACGACGTGGGCACCCGATAGTCCGGTTCCTGGTAGTAAAAGTGTTAATGTCTGTATGTAGCCCTCTGACGCATACCTATACGTACGTATGTCTTGTTTAGCGCCAAATTGGGTAAGCATAAATATAATGCTACGCATTACGGCGTGGCAGAGTTGCTTTGGCTCGAGTGGCTTAAGGGATGATTTCCGGGATTTTATCCATGTCCTTCACTGAAACGTCCTTTCAAGGGTTTTAAATATTTTCTTACCAAATTTCCTCTAAATCCGTTTAACCGTTTGAGCGTGAAAAGGTAACAGATTGAAAGACAGAGTCACTTTTGCATTTATTAAATTACTCATAGTTTCCCAAGCGACTTTGCACGCGTATTGCAATAAACGCAAGAAAACCCATGGGATTTAATACAGCATATAACCATGAGTCAATTCTACACGCAGGTGAAATATTTTTAGGGTTCCGTAGCCAAATGGCAAAAAACGGAACCCTTATAGATTCGTCATGTCCGTCCGTCTGTCTGTCTGTCTGTCCGTCCGTATGTCATAGTCACTTTTTTCCTAAACTATAAGAGCTATACTGTTGAAACTTGGTAAGTAGATGTATTCTGTGAACCGCATTAAGATTTTCACACAAAAATCGAAAAAAAACATTAAGTTTTAGGGGTCCCCATACTCAGAACTGAAACTTAAAAAAAAATTTTTCATCAAACCCATAAGTGTGGGGTATCTATGGATAGGTCTTCAAAAATGATATTGAGGTTTTTAATATAATTTTTTTCTAATATGAATAGTTTGCGCGAGAGACACTTCTAAAGTGGTAAAATGTGTGCCCCCCCCCCTGTTACTTCTAAAATAAGAGAATGATAAAACTAAAAAAAATAGGTATATGATGTACATTTCCATGCAAACTTCCACCGAAAATTGGTTTGAACGAGATCTAGTAAGTAGTTTTTTTTAATACGTCATAAATCGTAAACCGCAATTTATTTCACGGAACCCTTCATGTGCGAGTCCGACTCGCACTTGGCCGCTTTTTGAAATCGGTTAAGCGGTTCTGGGGATTACCCATTACATACATAAAAATTTACAAAGCTACACTCACACATACTTTTCCTCTTTATAATATTAGTATAAATTAATAAATAGTATGAATAAGGACGCAATAATAAGGCTCAGTGCGTGAACAAAACACAATCGTGAACAAGAACGTACACAACTTATGTTCTCGAATCATGACGAACATTATAACAGTTTATCTCGATTGTGACGTCTCGCGATTTTCGAAACTATCAAGTTGGAGCACGTCCTAGTAAGTATTCCCTCCGGAGCGAGTTGGTAACTTCAGGCGTACGAGTTCACGGCGATATGAATGGCTCGATTTTATACCGAGTACAAGCAACATTTCTTGGCAGTGCGCAGTGTACAGTTTTCAACAGTACGACCACAGTATGGCAGTTGAGTACTTAGTTATACGACAATTTAATAATGCTTGCACGGGTTCCACAGAGTTTTAAGTATTTTCAACACTGTAAGTGTTTTCCCAGATTATATCTATTCTACCGCCGCCCACCGAGACTGCTTTAATCAATATATACTAATTGTTTGTTAGTTTGTGGCTTGTAATTTTTTACGTAGAAGGTAATCCGATCAAACATCCTACTCCAACAAATCCTACTCCAACAATTGTTTCTCCAATATAAATATATTGTGTATGCTGAGAACCAATATACATATAAGATGATTGGACCTTGAGGGTGGATATTCTTTAATAAAGAAATTAGCTGTCTTTAAAGTCAGTTTACGGTCGATGATTTTACGTGATAAGTTGATAACGTCATAATGCCGAACACTCGGCTCAGGCGGAACGAGACAATGAGTCATACTTTTTCGTGCGTGCTGCCAATGTTCATCGATTTATAAGACTTTATCACGTCAAAAACAAGATAGACGCAACTCGATTCCAGAATAGTTTTCAAGGCAAACATTGCCACGTATGTAAAACTTTACAATTTTGAAAAATTATCCTTGAAATATTTTCACCTATAAGAGGTTAGTAAACAATCATGATTTGTAACGTGTAAGATAGCAGCAGAGCTCGTTGAGCTAAGAATCATGACTGCCACGATTAAATACCGTCTTCAGGGAGCATTATATCTAGATTTGGCTAAAACCTAGTGAAAATTCAATTCATATTTCAAAGTTTATCTACTTGTGCTGTTAAAAATGTAATGTGTAGCGCATCATTTCTTCAACTTAGCTTTAATGTAGGTTCGTCCAGTTACCCGTTAGATGGCATTGAATCAACCGCGTCAATTCCTAAATCGCGATGATAATCTATGTGTCGTTATACTTTTTTTAACTTTTGTGTTGCTTTACCACATTAATTTGTACCCAAGCAATCAAGTGGTATTGATTTGGAACTCCTATGTATTTGAACACATATATGTGAAATGCGTGCATATGTAAGTAATAAATGAGACGACCACGACACTATTAAATTAAGATTACTAACACATTACTACTTACCATTCATACCGTTCATATCTGGAACGAATACTATTTGTAACGGCTGCGTACTATTAATAACAAGATGTATAATTATATTTTTTATTTATTACATTTATAAAAGAAAATTAATTTCTTTAAATATAAAAGTGTCGATAAACCCTATTGGGTTTGTATTGACACAGCATTCGTGAACAGTTATTAGTTTCAAATGTAAGGTTATTTATTTTAAGGTTTATTATTAACACTCATTGTAGGTACCTTTTTATTTATTGTCTAACTGTGTAATTGACTTATGTTGAAATAAAATTGACGTTTATAGTTTTCGAGTCAAAAAATGTAAGGTTAACTAATAATACATTTATAGAGGGAGTTAGCACTAAATATGCGTAGCTACAATACAGTCAGCCAGTTACGCAGATACGGGATACGGGCTACCTACTAGGCTCAACCGGGCGTCCATATCGGGTTGCATAATGTTTAAAGCCATAGTTTTGATTGGCATAACTACAATCGTCATTACGAATAACCGACAAAAGTCATAAATTAGTTCGCATGTCTTTCTTAACCATAATATTTGTAGCATAAAACATTTATCTTAAATTTATTGCGCAGAAAAGCTTTAAGCATAACTATCAATCGCCATAAAAGTTACAGTAGCCTAGTGGTTCAGGCATGCGGCTGTCAAGCGGCGGTCGTGGGTTCGAATCCCGGCTCGTACCTATTATGAGTTTTTCGAAACTTATGTACAGAATATTTAGGTACCGTTTTTTAAGCTAGCTTTACGTAGCTTTTCTGTGAAGGAAAACATCGTGAGGAAACCGGTCTAATCCCAACAAGGTCTAGTTTTCCCTCTGGGGAAGGTTTTACGAAAGCGACTGCCATCTGACCTTCCACAGATGGCAGTCGCTTTCGTAAAAACTGGTGCCTATGCCAAATCATGGGATTAGGTGCCAAAGCGGTTTTGGGTGTTTTTTTGCGAATCTGTCATAATAACAGCTAGTCTATTGTCGACATTGTCGTTATGCATAGCAATTCTTATGACTCAAAATAATTATGATATTCATTATAATTACTAAAAATTGTATGATATTCAACATTATGGTTTAAGAAAAATATGACATAGGTAGTACAATTATGACAAGTATTACGCGCAGAATCATTAATGACAAAATACTTTTATGAGCAACGCAACAACTTTATACGTAAAGTTGTACGTATGACAATCAAAATTATGACAATAGTCATTACGCGACTAGATGAACACCCCTAAATGGATCGTCTTTATTAGCCGTTATTTGCCTAGCCAGAACTTTAATCTTTGGCCCAAAATCTTCCCAGTGTGCTGTTAGTAGCACAGACACTCGCAACAGACGGAACCGTCACGCCACGCCGCTCGTGATCTACGTCCCTCGTTGCGCTAAGAGTCTTGTCTTTCATGATTTAATACTGCCTCGAGCATTATACCTGGGACGTTAGAACACACGTGCGGGCGATTTATTTTATTCCGTTACCTACGTTAATGTTTGTGGGCTACAAAGGATTCAAGTGGCGAGGGTAAGGCTAATAAATCTATACCATCTTGTCAGAATGTGACGGATGGTTCAGGAGCAATAAATGACAGAAACGCGGACACCAACTTCATGCTAGTTGTAGAAATATAGTAATAACTTTTATAAAAACGTTTTTCATGTTCTAATATTTGGGTCATACGCAACATATAGGTACCTAGCTGTTTTAAGATTTCGGTGGCAGATATTAAAGGACTTCGGAGTGATATTCAAAATTTGTTACCTAATCATGTTTAGGAACAACTGAGGGTAATGTAATAATTGTTGTGATACAGTAATTACATACATTTTAGCTTGTTTTTTTAAAGCAAATACCTACAAATGTCCGCTAATAACTATGTTTTCAACGACTATATCTGATGATTCAGAAACTTCAACAGATAAAACTGTAGGCGTAGTAATAGTAGATAATGTATCGTCAAACTAGCAATAACTCAAGTACAACCACTATTAAGTACCCTATAAAACCCACTTGGCATGAACGCTAGTTCTTGAATTACTGAGAATACCTTGATAATAGCTTTTACTCGTAACTGTCTGAGCAATTTAGCAGCGCGGTTGCGCAATTAATAGTTCTAGTAATGAGATGAGATGATAAACCTTCTTGTAACACGTCATTCACAGACTATGTTCAGGTTTATGTAATTTTCACGTTTAAGAATTAATTTTATGAATGAGTGTTTAATTTCTACTTCCGTTGTATTCCGTATTACGTAGTATTTTGACGTATTGAAATGGTACTTGATGATACCATTATGGTTCATACTGTTCGGGTTCGGATTGAAAAATATAAGTAGAAAATAAGCTCCTGTAATATTTTTAAGGAATTTTTATCCCTACGGCTCTAAGATTACAAGTCTGACTATAAAATTAAATCACACGAGACTAAACTTATTCAATATGTAGGTAGCTGGCTCATCTTCTATATTTTACTTATAGTGTGTCGCAACTTGTCCTAAACAAATGAAATAGTAATCACTCCCAAACAACATATTACATCATACACCCTAGCTAATCCTCAAATACTAAGTCCAAAGACAAATAAACCTAACACCGTGCCTGTTATGGCGGTACGCCGCCGGTGTGTTTCATAATAAATCGACTCCTGGGTAAACAAACAACGCACGAACATTTACTTAGTCTCAACATAAATTAACTTGTTAACATCCCCCGCTCCTGACATGCCAAACTTGACATCTCCGCTAATTATTTTAGTTTGAAGGTTAACCGTAACAATCAAGGAATGACGTTTATTTGACGTGAGTTTGGATGTCGCATAAGGCGGAAACAAGTTCAGTTTTGTTTCAAAAATTGGGGTAATCGTTATAATTTTGTTGTCAATCGTGGCTTCTAAACTACAGTAGCTTATGTAAATATTACTTTCATATTCTGAATTAATTTTAAGCAATCCATTCTCTTCAGTTTATGACTTTCAAATGTATCATTGTACCTTTTTTATAAATATGTAAACTTATGCTTTTCTCATAAAGAGGAATTGCCTCGTGACTAACACGATAATTTTGAACTAGTCCTTCCCTTAAATTTAATTACTCAAGCGCACGTCCCATCAAAAGCCCAGCAGCCTTCACTAATGATTTTTGCTTTTTTCGCTTCCACTACACCATTAAAAAGTAAAAAAAACGTGAAAAATCCTCGTCTCTGGCGGAGCGGCGATGCGTGAAATCGACGAGGGACCCAAAAAGACGCCCTGGGTACCGGATTATTGTAACAATGTTTGACGACCCACTGCGAGTCCGCTGATTGCGAACTGATGGGATTTGTTTCTATCTTACCAGAATTATGGATCTTATGCTCAACCTTGGGCCGTAATAATAAGGTGAAATCAATCGAACACAATGTTAGGTTAATAAATAGGTACTTACATAGCATGCGGGACAAGAAATATGACATCTCACTTACTCTCATTTATATTTTTTTAGGGTTCCGTACTCAAAGAGTAAAACGGGACCCTATTACTATGACTTTGCTGTCCGTCCGTCCGTCCGTCCGTCTGTCTGTCACCAGGCTGTATTTCAAGAACCGTGATAGCTAGAGAGTTGAAATTTTCACAGATTATGTATTTCTGTTGCCACTATAACAACAAATACTAAAAACAAAATAAAACATTTTTTAAGGGTGGCTCCCAAACAACAAACGTGATTTTTTTGCCGTTTTTATAGATAATGGTACGGAACCCTTCGTGCGCGAGTCCAACTCGCACTTGGCCGGTTTTTTAATGTACGTCAATCTTCTCAAATAAAATTTAGGATATTCTTTAAAAATATGGTGTTAGAAGACAGGGATTATGATTATTATGGATTATGATTATGATTGGTGGATTATCTACATTGATAAAATGCCTATCCGAAAACTATCAACTCCAACTTATTACCAGAGTTACGAAAATATATAAAAGTAAAGGTTATCGAGATAAGCACATAATATTATACCTTACGAGAGAAAATCGAATCTTTTAATCTGAGAGGATCCGAGTTTCACCTAATGATATTTGGCGCCCAACGTGGGGCCGATGTGATGCTACGAAAATTCAAAGTGAAGTTACAATCGTGCTGTCTCTGTCATTCGGGTCTTGAACAACATGAGAATGAAAGAAAAGGAGTGAATTAAGTTATTGATGACGTGTTTCAGAGTGACCTTCGCTTTTGTGGGGTCTGGTTTGCTTACATTGCAATTATTTTATTTATCGTTTGTATGCGATATTGGGCACTCTGAATTCGTCGGAGTAATGATAATCTAGTTTTATTTCCCCTAACGTACCTATGAACTGTAATTATTCTACTCTTTTTATGTGATAATTGCTGTCAACCGTAAAAATAAACTAGTAGAAGATTATTTGACATCCATTTTTAGTTTTTATTTTAGTATATTATATTGTGCTATAAAATTGAAGTCAATGACCTTATAGACTAAGTGATTTTTCTCAATTGAATGTATTCGTTTGTTCATTCTGTTGTCCTAAATCAAGTTATGCAAAGACTTAATTGTGATACTAAAATATACTCCATTTTTCGGAAAAGTTGAAATTTCTTGATGATTTTACGAAATGAATAGGTAATGAATGAATACGATAATGCAATAGACAAAACAAAAGGGGAGACACGCAATCACTTTATAAAGGCAGTGCATTTTTACGATACTGGCGTTATCGGATAATCAGCAATCGTATGAGCAGATAAGTAAATTAAAAAACAACACTGGTACTGGGTTTTCATTACGAAGGAATCGATTGCAAGGTTTCCATTATTCAATGCTAGTGACGGGCAACTGAACGCTCCTGGCTTCCAATAGCAAAAAGTCAACCATGTTGAAAAATAAACTTAGTTACAGAATTGTGTAAACAAGGGGAAGGAGGGATAATGTTTACTGTACCTTTACTAATGAAAATTAAACACAACGTGCTTAAATTTAATTTATTGATGGGATAAGACAATATAATTGGTGATTTAGCATTATTCAATAGTAATGTGTATGGTTTAATTTTGGTGTGGTACAAAATGTATAAAACGCCGGTGAACTTAATAAAAGTGTCACGAACGTAAACGTGTGTCGTGTGTATTCATCATATTGATTGTATTGGTAACGTGCAATTATTGATCATAAAAATGACAATCAATACCCAATCATACTTCTATCAAATCTTTATGGCTTTGAAACATGTAGTTTGTAATTTTAACACCATGGTTCTTGTTTTTGTTGATTTTTAGGATAAAAAAGATGAAAGTTAATTGTTAAATTGTAACGTTACGTTACAATACTTCTTAATTTTTGTATCATGAACCGTCTTAATACTAATAATGCGAAAGTAATTCTGTTTGTATGTCTGTCTATAACCATTTCGTGCTTAAACCACTGAACTGATTTAGATGAGGTACGGAGATAATTTGAGACTCTGGGAAGGACATAGAATAGTTTTTATCCCAGAAATTATCCCTTAAAGGGGTAAAAAGGGGAGTGCAAGTTTCTATTGGAGCGCGATCATTGATGTGCCTGGGAATTCTAATATCATATTTGCTATTCAATTTCGTACAGACCTAGAATTAATTTCTTTAGGCGTTTAACGAGTACACGTGGACGTAATATAAATGATTATTGCCGATAACAACAGTATCAAGTAGATAAACGAAGACCGGTTAGCCTAGTGGGTAGTGACGCTGCCTATACAAAGCTGAAGGTCCTGGGGTAAAATTTGTGTGATGAGCTTTGCTTTGCTATATCTTTGATTCTTGGACATTTTCAATGTATTTAAGTAATAATATATATCGTCATCTAGTTATGGGTGTCACCGTTAGATTGTGAATACCGTCAGTTTATAATCTTACTCGCGATATTATAAACTGACGAATAACCGTTCACAATTTAACGCAATATTTTTCGTTAGACTTCTTAAAAAGCACTAATACTTTGATAGTTAAAATACATAACAGGCTTGACATAGGACCAGTGTGGTCTGGAAACCTTTGTAAAGAAAACAAAACTACTACGGACCTGAGTCTCGAAGTTTCGGAGGCCGGTAAAAGAAAACGGTAGGAAGTTTTTCCATCGCTTCCCTCGGTTAAAGCTTACTGCCGATTTTGTTTTTTTAACTTTCAGCTATTTATCTCTAAGGCAGATTTACATAAAGCTTTAGTATGGACTAGTTAATTACTTAATGTTCCGAGCAGCTTCGTTTTCTCGTGGGAATTAAAATTAACTTCATTTTACTTTTTTAAAGTAATATTGTAAAATAAGTAATTACATCACTATGCTTGCTCCTTGGAGTAGTAAACGTGCATAGGCTTTGATGTCTGTTTACCACCAGGCAACCCTAATGCTTGTTTGCTAAAATCGTGATATAAAATGCAAGAAAAAAGTAGACATATCAATGTGCCAAAACTGTACTTAGGTACATCACTTTTCCGATATATTTTGATATAAGCACGATAAGAACAATAGTTATGCTATAAATATTTTCACTATCGGACATCAATCGGTACTTCTTAGCCTTCTGAGAATACGATTGACTTGCTCGCGTTAGTCGCGTGATATAAAGAAGATATATCTTTAAAAAAAAATCAATCAGTTTTTAGAGAGGATCTGTCTGTATGGGATCAACTACAATTTATAGTGGAAATGCCCTTACATCCAATACTTGACAGCTATCATCCCAGTACAATCTATATCATCATATTTATGTCATCATTGACGTTTATAGTACCGGAATGTCAAATGTCAAATATCGGCTGTTAAAAAAAACTAATTTTAGTGCACAACTGTACTGCAAAAACTAGCCGTATGTCACCGCTCTTGTTTTTTATGGAGGACTAGCTGTTGCCCGCGACTTCGTCCGCGTAGAACCTGTTATCGTTTAAATGTTTGTTTAAGAAATGATTTTTTAAAAAAAACATTGAAATTAGTTTTGTAGTCTTTTAGTAAACAGTCTAAAACCGAAGTTACAAATATCTTACCTTCAAAATGTCTTGCTCTCTATACAAACTTAGAACCCTCTCTGAACCTTCATAGTATAAGTCGGAAACCGTAGTTACAAATTTCTTACTTTAAAAATGTCTTGCTCTCTACTCTCTACATAAACTTCGAACCCTCTTTTAACCTTCTTAGGCGATAAATTAAAAAAAAACGCTGAAATTCGTTTTGTAGTCTTTCAGCAAACAGTCTACAACCGAAGTTACAAATCCCTTACATTAAAATTACTTGCTCTCCATACAAAATTGGAACACCCTTATAATCCCCTTTAGAAGTTGAATTAAAAAAAACGCTAAAATAAGTTTTGTAGTCTTTAAACAGACAGGCTAGGATCGAAGTTACAAATCTCATACTTTAAAATTGTCTGACTCTCCATACCAACTTTGACCCCCTATTAATGCTTTTCAAGGAAAAGTTAAGAAGAAGAGTTTGTTTTGTTGTAGGTAATAAGCATTTTTTCTACAAACTACCAAGTATCTAAGCTCAATAAAAGTGTTTTAAGTCTCTAGCTAAAAAAACATGTTTCCTCCATACAAATATTGCACCCTCTTTTAACCCCCTTAGGGGTGGAATTTTCTAAAACGCTGAAAGTTGCTTTTTGTATTTCAATAAGTAATCTATCTACAAACTTTTAAGCTTCTATCTCAAAAAAGAGTTTCCCTCATACAAACCTTGCAACCCTTTTTAGCCCCCTTAGGGGTGGAATTTTCCAAAACGCTGAAAGTACTTTATTTGTATTCTAATAAGTAATTTTCCACAAAGTTTGAAGACTCTAGCTCAAAAAATAAAGTTTCCTCCAAACAAACTTTGCACCCTTATTTAACCCCTTAGGGGTGGAATTTTCCAAAACGCTGGAAGTACTTTATTTTTATTCTAATAAGAAAGCTTTCTACAAAGGTTTAAGTCTCTAGCTAAAAAAATATGTTTCCTCCATACAAATGTTGCACCCCCTTTTAACCCCCTTAGGGGTGGAATTTTCTAAAACGCTGAAAGTTGCTTTTTTGTATTTCAATAAGTAATATATCTACAAACTTTTAAGCTTCTATCTCAAAAAAGAGTTTCCCTCATACAAACCTTGCTACCCTTTTTAGCCCCCTTTGGGGTGGAATTTCCCAAAACGCTGAAAGTACTTTATTTGTATTCTATAAAGTAATCTTTCCACAAAGTTTGAAGACTCCAGCTCAAAAAATAAAGTTTCCTCCATACAAACTTTGCACCCCTATTTAACCCCTTTAGGGGGGGAATTTCCAAAAATCCCTTCTACGTTATAAAAGGTAGTATGGGTGTAAATTTCAAGTTTCTAGTTCCAGTAGTTTCGGCTGTGCGTTGATGATCTGTCAGGAAGTCTTCTTTTATATATATAGATAAATTGAATGCACGCTTTCCATGAAACCTGTCAAAAACTGAAATCCGATGAAAACCGAAGCTGATAACAATATTACGTAAATTCAATAAAAATGTCGCGCAATTCAATTCTTTCGCGAGTGCTGTTCATTCTTTTGCATTGAATTGCCGTTTTTTTGAACTTGACCCTTTGGTGGCAATGTTAAGCGATAAAGGTCACTCAATGCGCTTTTGTGTGATAAGAAATGTATTTTTTATTTAGAAAACTCTCGTGGGACTCAGACAAATTAAAATATAATGAAAACGCTAAACGTGTGCACAACGCATGTGCTCATGACTAGGAACCGCGAATCGGTTCGAAACATGTCGAGCAATTTTCGACCTTAATACGTGAGTGACACTTGTATTTAAAAAAAGATTACATATATTTAGTATAACTAACTGGTATTTCCCTTATCACTTATTTTGATTAATATTTAATTTATATTCAGACAGCAAGATTCACAGTTTGTTAGTAGTTTTCTTAATTTTAATGTTATCCTTTGTTAGTAAATATATGTAGCTAAAGATATGGTATTTTTAATTAAGTGTTGCATTACTCCTAATGGCTACAGTTTTTTGGAGGCTGTTTGAGCTGCCACGTATTCTGGCTAAAAGTGATGCCATCTTTTTCCGCAACACAGCCCCAAAGCGCAAAGCTGGCCACTCGCGCTTCAGCGAACATGGTGGACGCGCTGCAGAACCGTGGCAAACCCAACAGCGCCCTGAAGGCGTTGTTGTACTGGACCCGCAGTCAGCTGAGCGATTGCTGCGAACAATTTGCCCACAGGGCTCCAGAGTACATTGAAGGGCAGTATGCTCTAAAAAGTGTTATTTTAACTGCAGCTATACAACCTAGCGAACCTGCGAGCCAACATATTTCCCCGAACCGCCAGTGCTATGCGTTCCCGTTCAACGTCAACGTCGTCCTTCAAGTTGTCAGTTTTGAGGTAAACTTTGTTTTAAAGTAAAACCGGGTTGACACGGCAGAAAGATACATGTTTCATAATATTTATTACGGTTATATTCACCTTCATTTCCGACCACACGACGACCACTTTAACCTAGTTGCTAGTGACCCTGCCTACGAAGCTGGAGGTCCTGGGTTCCCAGTAAGGGCATTTATTTTTATATGATACAACGAATGCCCTTTATATAATGCCTTAATACATTCGCGCCACTTATAAACCTAAAACAGGTTTCTGTAACGCGTCTTAACCAGTGTACTGTACTAGTTTTACTAAAGTCGAACACTTTCACTGCCTGGAACCCGCCCCGCGGGTGCCTACGGCATATTCATTTTCCACTACATACGAGGAAAACCACGGGTTTAGCTATGGGCGAAGCGCGTAGCGATTCTTCGAAGTGAATGTGTTTATAGTACTTTTTAAACATAACAAAACTAACGTTGTTGCGTTTTTCAATGGTTGTCCTTGAAATCGCACGGCGATTAACGCACGAGTTTTCTGTCCTTATTCGGAATAGTAGTAAAGTGCATTATTTTAAATGAAATTCTTCATTACAATATCATATTATATCCAAGCTTTTTCACGAGTTCCAACAACAGAAACATTACATTGCACAATCGAGCAACCAGTGGAGGTTCGGATAAAAGACGACGTTTTGGCCAAATTCTATCGAGCCAATCGCCAGTGGAGATGCAACAGACGATTTGACGAACACAGTGAAAGGTTCTATCTAGTTTACGACAAACGCCGATGATTCCTTTCCACTTGCAGGTGTGGCCGATCGCAATCGGATGTCAGGACCGGGATTAAAGTCTGCGGTTTCAGAGTGGTACAAGTGTTCAGTTTGGAACGATTCAATTGAATATGTATCATAATTTGCAAATTACGTGTAGACGAAAAGATAAGTAAATCATAAATGTCTACAATCTTTTAAAATATTTTATCGGGAATTAATAACAGGCGTTTTTTCAGTAGACAATACAATAGTAAACAGTGAAGGTACTTATAAATCATGTTCATAACATGTTGTATAACAATCATATATTATTATTTTTGGTTACTGTAGCTTTAAGGCGCCTGGCAACACTAAAAACGCACACACTCTCTATTTATATCGGAGTAAACGAGAGCGAGTGTTACTTGGGCGATGTCTTAGAAGAAAATAATGAATAAATATTGAAATAAAAAAAGTGTGCATTATTTGTGAAATATAGTTCGATAGCGGTTTAGGTATGAATATGTGGACTTCATGTTTTTAATTGCAGACCCATGGACGTCAAAAAACTAAGGACTTCGAACCGTTTAAGATGATTTTAAGACCAATCTTTGTAATTATTTTCAATCGAGCTGATTTCGTCCAATTATATTTTGAGTCCGTCAAATATGATGAATTTTTTTGATGTGCTAAAACAAACATTTTTTTTTAAAACTGCTTAAATAATTTCAAGTACAACAAATTCGGTCTTGTCAGCCTCTTAATAGGAAAACCCCAATAGAGCGCTTGAATTGCGTGGTTGGAGAGTGGCCTGTGGAAAATCCAAGGGAAGCCTCCGTTACGACCGCGCAGGACGGTTTAAAAACTGGAATATTCTACGAGTTTGCGCTCCAGTGAAATTGGTTGAACGGTCTCAACCGAATCTGGGGTGTGAGTGGTATCGAGCTACTGGGGATTTTATCGCTGGTTCACTAAACCTAGCCTAGCTGAGAAGAGTCCAGCAAGAAACTCAGCTAGGCCCAACTTGAGTAGGACTAAAAACAATCATAAATACATGATGATGTAGTCCCGTCCGATTTCGGCCACAGCGACTGCGTTCAGGTATGCTGTTGACGGTCGTGTGCTCGCATGTGACTTATGTAGCCATACGTACCTGAATGGCAAACAGAACAACACACAAACGACGATATGCAGCAACAAGGTAAGTCTATCTATAAAGGCCTTAAAAATATTTGTGCACTGGAGAGACTGATCACTAACGCAAACAAAAAATGTTTTTGTCCCGTCACAGTATGCTCCTTTCGGTTCATATTGCGACTCTTGGTTACCAATACCAATGGTTGTTAAAAGCTTTTAGCACTGTTCCTGCAGTCCACCAAAGTCACACCTTCAGAGTTCACGCAAGGTTTACTCCTCGGACCTACGCTAAATCTAGTTTCGTTGTTTGCAAGTCTAACTTGAATATGTGCATGTAACTAAATTTGCTCAGCACTTGCGCCACACGAAACACGGTTAACGGTGGCTCCCGGATTCAGTGTGCCGCTCGGTACAGATAGCAGTGCGGCCGCCATTTGCGGTCCATACAACATTTGAGCGGATTAATAGTTTCGGCTCGAAGACCTTCTGTGACAAATTATTCTATTAATATTGATTCCGCTCTCAAAATCTGCAGCGACTTCGTCGAAAATTCATACATGAAGGAGAGGGTGGTTGAAACGCTCTGGGATTACCCTTATACGCGTGATTGAGATGATGATCCGATTCGGTCTAAATATTTATTATAATATTTAAAAAAAAAGGTTTTTATTGGTTTCTTTAAAGGTTGTCTGGAAGAGATAGCTCTAAAGCGATAAGACCGCCTGTTGTTACCATTACTTATTTAATCTATTCCTGTATCATGTGTTTCTTATGTTGTGGTGCAATAATAGTATTTTTCACAATCGTGTTATAATATAGAGCTTTTTAGTCGAGTACCGTGTTTAGGCCACGAAGCTTGCTAAGTGGCCTAAGTAAGGTACGAGATTAAAAAGCTTGATTATAACACTATTGTGAACAATACTTTTTGTACGAGGTCATTAAAATTAATTTTCTACGAGTCAACTGAACTAATTAAACAAACTCGATATTGTTGAAACAAAGTGCAGCTCATCGCTCGTACGCTTGTTGATATCTTAAAAGACATCAACGAGCGTACGACATCAAAGCGATTCTATTGGTCCAATTCATTACAGTTCAGTAAAGCATCCACGTGATTGGTCGAATTTATTTTAGTTGTCTGGAGCGTATCAAAAAGTAGTTATTTCGATTGTTTCGACAGTAACATGGACTACAACTATGAAAAGAGTGACGTTGCAGTATTCTCTATGAAATCTTAATACACATATTTTAATCGTCAAGTACAAAATAGTACATTACTTACCTAGGGCGGTTAAACAAAGAATGTCTCAGATCGCAGGTATTTGACGCCCAAACCGAAGGCAAGGGCGATAAATATGCGCTCTGAGGCTTTCTTTATTACCGCCCGTGGTGAGTACAACATTTTACGTCTCTATCTGGCCAGGAAGTGGGGTTTTCCGCACGCATAGCGTGCGGTAATTCCTATTTTATGGCCAGGTATGACGTAAAGAATATTACTACTACTTAGTAGTAGTAGTAATTCTTTGTTGCTATATTTATTATAATTTTTGTAGTACTAAGTATATTTCATGGAATAAAATAATGCTTCAATTAAATTTCATTAAGCCGGTGTAAGCAATTTTTACAAAATCGAATCGTTACCTGTTTAATAGTTTTAAGAGTAAACGACTTAGGAATAAAATAAACGGAATGTCCTCAAAAACAGCTTTAATTCAAAAAAGTATACTCGGAATGGCGCCAAAAATCTATAACAAAATTCCTAACGATATTGTTAGTATAGAAAGTATGGTCGAGTTTAAGAAGAAGTTATTTAACATTTTAGTAGAAAAAGCGTACTACAAAATAAGTGACTTTTTGTCAGACTGTAATTAATGGAGCCTCTCCATTCATTACTCACAAATTTGTATGCCAAATGGCCCAGCATAGTGATACAAAAATTAAATTATAAGACCCTCATGTACCGTCATGCACCTATGTTGAACAAATAAACGATTTGTATTTGTATTTGTATAAGCTTTTTGAAATTTTTTTTCTGTAATGGACAATATTTAAATTATATTAAATTTCATTTTAATACATCAATATAACAGCAATATAATATAGCAGTGTATAAGACTAAAAGTGGCACCCACAGCTCAAAAGCTTATAGCAAATCGCCCACGGTGGATTGGGCATGTCATACTACATAGTCATGTCATTAGAAGAATATTAGGTCTGAATGTGGAGTTTTGTAAGAAAGACATAGATTAAGAATAAGGTGGATGGACTGGGTAAGCGACGATGTGTATATGAAGGGAGTGACCGGCGGCCAGCGATAGAGAGGTATGGAAGAATAGTACATTTCGATGCTAGTGCGGAAAGTATGTCATTACTTCACGAGTGCCGAGATATCTTGCCACGAGCCGTAGGCGAGTGGTAAGACTCGGGACGAGTGAAAAATGACATTTTTTCCACACGTGTATCGAACGACGTTTTTTAATACAGTTGCGAAAAAATAAGAAAAAAACAAGTAAGAAAAGAAATTTTTTTTTGAACAACTTCATTATTTACAACTGTATTACAATGATGTTCCAGAATTAATAATATAAAAGTTTCAAATTCCTTACTTGTTGTTTATCTTATTTTTTCGCAACTGTATTAAAAAACGTCGTTCGATACACGTGGAAAAGTAAAAAGTACTAGTGCGCAAAATAGAACTTTTGCAGCTACAAAAAGTACCACTTTTTGAGCAACTTTTTTTACAAGAATGAATACTACGAGTGTAACTGTATTTACAGCCCAATGAAATTTATATTCCGAGCAACATTCAATCTGTTCGAAACTCCATACAAATAATTGAAAACAATAAATTGGCATCATCAAACGAAACAAGGACGAACTAGGATCGCGGAATTGAAATTAGCAAAAAGATCGAATGCCTATAACGCGGCAATTATGTTAATTCTGGCGATAAAATGCGATTTTATCTTCTGTCGCGCGATTGAAACGTCAGATTTTATCGCTGCAAAAGTGGAAAATTAAATAAATGACCGCATTTGCATTTAAAGGGGTAGTAATTCTGCACGCTTACACGATACAATAACCAACGTTTTATATTTTGATATTGGTATCATCAGGTCTATAATTTCAATATTTTATTGGAAGCTTTTACTTAATTTCCCCATTCATTCATTCATTATATTAATGATTGTTGTGGAAAAATATCAAACATTAATATATTTCGATTTTGAGATACATAGTGCTTCCGAACATGCCCTTTCTGACAATATCATAACAACGCACACTTTAATAGTACCCATAACACAATATAAATTTATGAGTTTACTATGGGGCTAGTTCGATTTATGTAAAGTTGTCCCCTAATATTTATATTTAAAGTATATTATTTACTATATATAATTGTTAAAAAAAAGGATGCAAAGTATAAGTACGTTACGAGAGGATTCATTTATATTAACAAAAATCTAAAGTCCTTTTTTGTCATAAAATAATAACCCAGCTCAGTGTTTCTACCTGAAAGCACGCAAAATAATAATGACAAATAAATTAAAAGAGCCTTCTGGAAAGAAGAGCTCAACGAAATTTATTCGTTATGTTTTGCGAATCCGATATCAAAGCATTCTTCGCTGACGCAAAACTCATTTTGCCCCTGCCAAATTAGCTGTCATTAAACTTTATTAACATTAACTTAATTACGATTTCAGTTTCATTTAAATAATGTTCCAATTCCATGGGAATAATGTAGTTCCACATTTGAAATATGTCGCGTTGCAAAACTAATGGAACACGTTTCAGGACATATTTTGTTTTAAATATTTTAATAAGGATTATATCCAGGTTTTATTGCTCGAATCGTACTGCAGTGAAATATATTAATTTTGGTAAATTAAAGTATGGCGTAGTAGTTTTAAACGTTAATTTAATCGACTCTGGTGCAGCTTTCAGTATTTAAAATTGTATTAACAGTTTGTTGAAAATAATTGTGATATGCTTTGATCGTCTGCAAAGGGTAGGTAGTTTTTAGGGTTCCGTACTCAAAAAGTAAAATGAGACCCTATTACTAAGACACCGCTGTCTGTCTGTCTGTCTGTCTGTTTGGGTGTCTGTCACCAGGCTGTATCTCAACAACCGTGATAGTAAGACTGTTGAAATTTTCACAGATGATGTATTTCTTTTGCGGCTATAACAACAAATACTAAAAAACAGTTTTTTTGTTTTTTACAATCTTACACAAATCGGCTTAGTCCCAAACCAAGCAAAGCTTGTATACTATGGGTACTAGACGACGATAAGTATACTTATATAGATAAATAAATACATAGAAAACATCCATGACTCAGGAACTAATCTTTGTGCTTATCACACAAATAAATGCCCTTACCAGGATTCGAACCCGGGACCTCCGGCTTCCTAGGTAGGGTCACTACCAACTAGGCTACAGGAGGCTCCCATTAAACAAACGTGATTTTGTTGCCGTTTTTATAGATTAATGGTACGGAAACCTTCGTGCGTGAGTCCGACTCGCACTTGGCCGATTTTTTTAAATATTTTTTTGCAGACGGCTTCAAACTTATATAACAGCAAAACGGAGAAAATTTAATGTTACAAACCTGAGACCGGCTGGTCGATTGCGTAACATTTCGCAAGTAGGTACGTAAGGTAGATGTATCTGTATGAGAATATTACAGTTGCTTTATTCTAACGTTTGTTCGAAAAAATACGTAACCACCCCTCTCTAGTCTATGGAAAGGATTTTTTACTATGTATAATGATATTATATTCTGTACTCTTACGATCGTATTTGAATTAGGTATGTAAGTACTTAAATAATAAATATATACCTCAATACTGATTGTCTAACTTGAGACATTTATGTAACCTTTAATACTAACTAATAACCTGCTTAACTAATGACATAAACCACCTCTCTTTTACAATTTGTTCGTGCACTTTTATTAAATCGTGCTTGATAAATATATTTAAAATTTACATTAGCACCTTCAGTCTGCACTCAACGCGGCACCTGTCCAATACACACCCATTCACTCATTTTGTCATCGATCATTTTGGGAAAACGAAAATGATTGAATTCACTCAATTATTGTGATCATCAATAAATGATTGTATTAATGAATACGATGGATATTTTCAGGAATTTGTTTAATTTTAATACGAATATAAACCATCATGCGGTACTTTGGTATGAACATGTTGTGTTTGTATGTTGGTGTGTACGTATAAGTGTACATTTGTGTTAATAAAATGTCAGGCCAAAATAGGCATTATGAAGTCTGGTCTTGGTGGAGCTTAATTGCTAAAAACCAATGAGATCAAACAACATTATGATACCAACACTAATAAAAATGAGCCACACAAAGAAATAGTATTTTAAAATACAAATTAAAAATGGTAATGGCCTGCTCCACGAAAAAAACCTAATGTTTACAAGGTTTGCATAAAAACCACTTAACCCTCAAGCGCCATTGATCGAGCAGAACCTACTCTATTCGGGGCGTCTATTAGACAGTACATTTCGCATTCCAATTTACTGGGAACATGTTTCCCACGCTTTTTCTACACTGTACAAGTCAACGCACCTAAAATAGCGCCATATAGTCCTCCTCTTCGATTTCAGATTCAGATTCAGATGATTTATTTGCTATTCGTACAAGTACATGCAAATACAATTAATACAATTTTAGGTACACTCAATAATACAATTATAGTTATAATAATACATTTTAAAATTAATTACTTTTTCTAGATACACATTAATAAAAGGACACATTACATTGGATTTTATTGGTTACATTATTTAATAGATGTTATTTGTGATGTCAAGGGCATTGGCGAAAAATTCTTTAATTGTATAAAATGGTCTATTAATGAAATATTCTTTTAACTTTCTATCAAACGTTCTCATGTCTGTACATTGTTTGATATCCTGACTTATTTTATTAAAAAATTTAATGGCAATATTGTTAAAGCTGTTATTGAAATGGACAAAGTTAGGTTTAGTTAGAGACAGTTGACTATTATTTCTAAAATTAAAATTATGCATTTTTCCAGCTGTAGGATAGAGATTCTTATTTAAATAAACATATATACATATGTGATATTAGTACATTGAAATAATGGTGAGGATTTTGTGCTCTATGAACAAGTTTCGATGGGTGTCAGGTATGCATTTGCATCCAGAAATAAGTCGAATAGCCTTTTTCTGTAGGAGTAAAATAGAATTTATGTTTGTACCGTTGCCCCAGACTTCAATACCTAATGATACTCTCGAAGTAGGAAAAGTAAACAGTTTTTAATATATTGGTGTCAGCTATTTTTGAAAGACTTTTCAATGAGTAACACGCACTAGCCAATTTTTTACACATAGTTTAGTGCTTATATGACTATGCGGTATTTCGATGACGGCTACCCTTTTCTACAATTATGGTTTAGCCCTATTAGCTCTGTTATGGCTGGCTAGGCCAAACTTGCTCTTAAATACTCTATTGCATGGGTGACGGTAGAGTCGGTCAGTTGTGTGTTATACGTATACACGTAGGAGGGTTTAGACCTCTCTTCTCGTGCTTGGCGTTTTACATTTACCTACGTACGGTAATTAGGCGGTTTTCCTCAAATAATATAACTCTCCGGCGGCCATACATTTTATATGACACTCGGAGCACTTTTTACGTGTGTTGACAGTATAAAACTAGCCACGCGACTCCAAGTCGGGATGCTATATGTAAGTGTGAAATTAACCCCCATTTTTATGCTAGTGACGTCACAGCCCGAGGGACCGGAGGATTGAAAAACAATACAGCTCAACAAACCCGTCCGACCGTCCATGTAAATAATCCTGGAGGGATGCCCTCTTGCTGTTTTCAGATGGTAGCCTCCATTTTTTTTTTACTGTTGTTGTGGGAAATCGTTTTGATTGATATTTTTGGCCTAATATTTAATTTTAGGCTGGTATTTTATCCTACTATAAAGTTAAGGTGTGTCTATTTTGTGGGCCGGTTGTCTTTGTGTAAAGGTGAAGATGAAAGAGTTTTATTAATAAAAATGTTGCTTGAAATATCTATAAATTGCTGGGTTTTACTTTGCAACTATTTTGTAAATTGTAGTTAAAATATTGTTTTTTGTTATTGTATTATTTCGTATTATTTCGCAACCGACACTTGTTTAATCCGACATTAAAAAGTTCTGTTTTAAGGCTGAAACGCACTGAAAGTGGTGGCGGTGCGGTGCGGCGCGGTGCGGAGGCGGTACCGGTTGTAATGTTCGAACTAATGCAAAAGGGTCCGCACAGAGTAACGCGGCGGGATACGGCGCGGCGCGGTATTCTGTGCGGACATATTCATATTAGCTTACATTACAACCGGTACCGCCTCCGCACCGCACCGCACCGCGCCGCCACCGCTTTCAGTGAGTTTCGACCTTAATTATGTCTCTATTATAAATAAGTGTATGCCATACGATTAAATTAATAAAAAATATGTATAATTTTTTAAAGTATATTGTTCATGAAAACGTTACAAAACTTGTCTTAAAATATAGTCGGTAATCATAAACGCAAAATTCCATATTACTAAAAATATCTTTAAGGTCTTTCAGCCTGACACGTCAGACTATCTCAGATGAGAGTTTTTTGATGGGCAGTATAAGTGCTTTGTGTAGTAAAAAGCTAATACTTGTAAATAAAGTTGAAAGGAAAAATATGATTAATACCCATTTCTAAACGGGACGATGTGGTGTTACATCATATTTAATCACTGTGCAGTTATTTGGGTCAGCAAAATACTAACGGAAAACTGTAATTTAATTATGCATTCGCCTTTGAAACTAACTTTACCATTATACGTTTGTCCAATATATCATGAATGAGGACTGCGTAATTTCGAATTACCCATTATACGAGTACCCGAACATTTGCGAAGCCATCACGCAACCGCGATAACGTTTGTCATCTTATAATTCTCTCCCTTGAGCATTCCTTACCAACTTGGCCCAGAAATGGCAGGATATCATATAATTCTCGGCTCCTGTAGTAGGTGGGGTAATTTACGGTCTTCCTTGGCGGTAATGCCCCAGAACCTACGGGCGACATTGAGGAAATAATAAATAAAGTGGCGTGAAATATTATCACCGGTTTGGGACTTTTTTTAGAAAAACGTCACATTGTTTAGTGTGAGGGTTAGACGATACAGTGTTTTGTTTTTATTCGATGTAGATATATACCTACTTATATATGTAGGTACATAGTACATAGGTTTTTTAATAGCAGTAAAGAGTAGAGTTTTTATAATGCGAGGAAACGTTTCAAGACTTTTATGTCAGTTTGTGATATTTTTGATGTTGTCCAGCACTTGTAGTAGGTACGTATGTTGCGTCAAATCTTGTTATTAGAACAATAATTATAATATTTACTATAAGTATTATGCTAGTCAAATAAAATTTTGTTATCATTGATTGATAAGTATGCTAGTCTTCACCAGTCAAATCTAAACCTAAAACACATTTAATTCCACTACAAACGCTTAAACATGTATTAGCATAGAATGCAACACGTTACGAATTCGACGACTCTTGACGCAAATCAATATTCTGCTCTCATTCGATTGTGTCGCACACGACAAAGCACCGATTTCCCCTGCCACGATTTTCCGTTTCGTAACTCAAATTCTAAGCTGCGCTGTTATTTACAACGCCGAGCACATCGCTACACCCGAACCAGTGTACGTCTGACTATTAAGGACGTAGACACAAAAATAAGTTTATCAAAAATTAAATTTTTGGGTACAGCTCTTTTTTTGCACAGTCATTAACTAGGTTACTAATGAAATCCATAGTTTCATTTGCCATAAATGTAACGTTTGCCATATACGTCATTTGCCCATATTAGTTTTTTTCTCAGAAACTGACAACTTTTCAGGTTTTTTATAAAATAAACCTTACCTAACCTGAACAGGGTTATACACAGTTTATATAATCTGTCATGAAAATGTTACGGTTTCAGAGAAAATCACTTTTATGGGAAATGATTATTATGGTATTATGGCAAATTAAATCATGGATATCGAAGGTATCCGTCATCAAATTCTCATTGAGAGGGTTCCAATCTTAGAATAATAATGCCTAGAATGATAGTTTCATACGGCCGTCGCGCCAAGCGTGAGGCATAAAATGGATTCATGTAGTTGTGATCAACTCGTATTCATACGCGCCAATACGCACACAAACGAACCAATAGTGTTCCACTGATTGGCGTACTACGCCATTTATGGCTGAGTTTTGGTGGCCTCACCGTTGCGCGTGAACTGCGTTTCTAGGGGTTATTATTCTAAGGTTCCACTGAATCTAAACAAGGTGGGTTTATCTCGTGTAGTCTAGAGTCACCATGGCCACCTTTTGTCTCCATCATCAGATCGGCTCAGTGGTGCCACAATGTTGCGTTGTCTGATACCGATTAGTCGACGAAAAATGGGCTGCAAATTTTTAAAGGACAAGTACTAGGGTTTGCAATCCGGATCCGACTTGTATGGAAATATCCGGATCCGCGGATCCAGATCCGGATATTTCCATACAAGTTGGATCCGGATTGCAAACCCTAACAAGTACATATTTAAAAAATACTGGACAAGTGCGAGTCGGATTGGTCCACCGAGGGTTTGGTACAAAATTACTATGTATAGTTTTCAGATTTTTCCCTGTACTTGTAGGTAGTATAAGACGATTGATTCCCTTGAGAGTTTCGAAATATACGTTTTTAATACAGTTGCTCAAAAAGTGCTTCTTTACGCTTTTGTAGCTGTTAAGCGTGCATAAAGTTGGTTTTCGCGAACTAAGTAGTGCTTTTTACTTTTCCACGTATATCGAACAACGTTTTTTATACAGTTGCGTAAAAATAAGAAAAACAACAAGTAAGGAATTCGAAACTTTTATACGAGTATTATTAAATCTGTAACATCATTGTACTTAATACAGTTGAAAAATAATGAAGTAAATATTATTTTTTGATACAGTTTTTCCTTACTTGTTGTTTTTCTTATTTTTTCGCAACTGTATTAAAATACGTCGTTCGATACACGTGCGGAAAGGTCATTCTTCACTCGTCCCGAGTCTTGCCACTCACCTACGGCTCGTGGCATGATATCTCGGTACTCGTGACGAGATGACATACTTTCCGCACTAGCATCGAAATGTGCTATTTTTGCGGCATACAGCTTCAAGAGACTGTAGACCTAAATATATGATTCATTTCACTCGATACCTCCACGCGTTTCCGCGACAAAGGGTCTTGAAGACAGACTGACAGACAACAAAGTGATCCTAGAAGGGTTCCGTTTTTTCATTGTGAGGTACGGAACCCTAAAAACAAAAATGTTATTAATATTGAAAACAAATACTTATACAGTAAATTAAAGAAAAAATTAGGTAACGCAAAAACATAAATAATCACATTTTTAGTATCATTCGACACTTTTAACAGACGCACACATTTAAGAGGTGGCATATTACGTCGACTTTTCACAAAATTTCCCTTAATATGGAACGAATGTCATTTATATACCTACCTATAAATAAAATACCTATGAGCCAACAATTTACAGTAGTCTTAAATAAATGATTTTTATTTAATTTTGCTTTATTTTTATTTGACGTTACCTACATCAGAAACCTCACCTTATTTGGTTGTAGCTGGAAAGCTTCGTACTTTATTGAGATGATTTAATCCACCAGCGCAAACGTGGGATGCCATAAGTTTAACATGTCTGTATCTGGCATCGTAGCTCCTAAATGGTTGAATCCATTTGAATGTGTTTTTTTGATTGAGTCTTGTCTGCCAAGATGGTTCTTAGTTAAGTTTTTTGTTTGACACAATAATTGAACTATGAATTATTAATTGATGTAGTTATTAATCTTCTTTCTTTAGGAGTAATAATACAATTAGATTCAACTACCCTATAGTCTACGGTTGTTCAAATCTCGAATTAACGTGTTAAGTACTAGAAAGGAGTTGTGAGACGTGTCACGACATGTTGTGACTTTCATTGCTGTACTGGGAAACGACGAATGCAACTCAAGCGAAGGATTGTGTCAATTATCTTTGAGAAGAGTGTCTGCTTGCAGTTGCTATTCTATTGGAGGAACATGTTGGAGATACTTATGTCAATATGAGCACAATTGTATTCTTCACTTTCATACTTGAGATTATTTGAGTTGGCTAAATCGCATCAGCGGGGCCTTTTTGGAGAAGAGTCACTATGGACAGAGCTCAGTGAAGAGAGTTGGAGGAGGCCTTTTGCCAAGAGGCAAACTGAGATAAGAGACATTTTATAAGTTAATAGACATTATTAGTGATTAGTTTTAAGTGTTCATTAGCGTAACATCGCAAACAAAAAAATTGTATTGCTCCATACCTAGTTGTTATTCTATGTGTATGTACTCTTCTTAGTAATAAAGGCTATTTTATAGTTTATAAATCGCATCAAAGTAGTCTATTGAAAAGCAACTATAACAGTTTTATAAAACTCCTCCACATTACACAACATTCTCAACGATATGAATCAGTCATTAGAGAACACATTCACCATGAAATTCTGATCCAGGTAATTTTATTGGTAAAAGTAGAGGTACATTTTTGAAGTCAAATTGTTTATATTTTTTAAGTGTGTAAGTATTTTTAATATGATAATAATAATTTCCTTAATACAAATTCTTCTACGCTGTAACCCTTTGCAATCGAGAAATCGTGATTAGTCAAATCAAAAGTTCACACTTCAAAAAACTGTATGTAAAATAAGCTCACAATCGTTACAGACCGGACGTGATTTTTTTAGTCCATCATGTGAGGTAATAAGCTGGAAATTCGTTAACACATTTAGGCTGTTCAAAAGTTGTCTCAAAAGTTTTATAAAAGCCCGTTTTCGCGTTGTACGATTAATTATTAGAAACAACTATTATGTTAATAAAAATAAACCTAAATCACCGGAAGTACGTTAAATGCAGTTCGAATGGAGGTGGGTTTGCATAAAAAGCGGTGTCCGCCATTGGACGGGCCATTATTTGCTATGTAACGACAGAAGACTCAACCGTCTACTAAATCATATCGACTAAAATCTACCCAAACTTCCATGATGAGTTGATGACTGTCTGATGGTGCTAGTGATTCGTT
This sequence comes from Epinotia brunnichana, assembly GCA_963854355.1. Lineage (NCBI taxonomy): Eukaryota > Metazoa > Arthropoda > Insecta > Lepidoptera > Tortricidae > Epinotia > Epinotia brunnichana. Next base: position 31,981,474 of record OY977943.1, read on the forward strand.
ATTTGTTCGTGTAAATCCTACTCAAGGAAGTAAAAGGTGTAATTTGGTTCAGTACTGCAGAAATTGAATGAAAGTAACGTTTAAATAAGTACATATTAATCAAATATTATGTTTCTATTCGATTTAATTTACTCGTCATCCAAAGCAATGTCCCTTTTTTCCACAATAAATAGAATAAAATGATGTTTTAGTTATTCATTAGTATTCGGCTTATATTCTTTGCATAATTTTCCTAACACGCTCAACCGGTTCTGAGGTCGGAGAGCGCGATGCACAATTATTAAAGATTTGTTAATTTTTTTATAAACTATAATATTTTGCCTGTAAGAAAGGAAAAATCACAGTTTTGCTAAGATAATCATATTTATGTAAACGGCCATTCTCCAAATTTGTGTCTACGTCTAATTGCCACGACGGCAGGTGCAATTACATTTTGCACAAATGGGGATGGAGCAAAAGTCCGATGTGTGACTGTGGCCTTGAAGACCAAACCACTCAGCACATCGTGGAGCGCTGCCCAAAGCGACGCTATAAAGGCGACCCGGAGGACCTCTACACTAACCTGACATCTGACGCGATCGACTGGCTGTGCGACCTGGATGTTGATTTATAATAATAAAGCCTACAATATAGAATACGCCATACGATTGAATTAAACATTGCCCCGACTCCATATAAAATGTTTGTAAATGGTCGTGGTAATTAGAACCAACCGCAGACATAAAATTTGAGAATGGCCGCAAAACGGTATTTGTGCAAGATTATTAGTATGTAAAAAAAAATGTTTCGTCTGGCTATTACCTTCCAACACTCGCACGCCCCACGCCACGCTGCAACTTCCTTAAAAGTCGCACAAAGTCAGCGCGGTACGTTCGGCAAACTCGACGCCTTTGTATGCCAATCTAATATTTAGGGTTCCTTGCTTCGACGGTTTATCTTTGATAAATAGTGGGTCTGAGTTGCTTGTGGAAATGTGCGTCTCAAATATGTGCTAAGTGTTAGTTTGCATCATGATTTAGTTGAGTATGTACGTATTTTTTTCATGTTAAGATTGATCAGATAATTGACTATTTTTATTTTTAATACATGCAATATTTGAAGTGCAGCAATTACTCATACCTACCTATACATGTTATTTTCTTTTCTTGCAAAAGTTTAGGTGCCTATAGATATTAGAGTACTTAGTATTATACGCCTTTAACTTAAAAATAATTTAAATGTATACTGTAGTGATGTATACCTTAAATATGTAATGATTGTAATAATGAATTACTATCACCACAACGGTGACCCGCAAACTGAACGACCCTAACTAGTGATTTCATGATTTGCGGTGGAAAAAAGTACTAAATATATATATATATATATAAAATTGATATTATACATATCAATGAATCATCATCATCGTCCACTGCTGAAGCCTTTCCTAATTGGCGCCACCATACCTGGGGACCGATTTTTGACTTTCGAGCGCTCGACTCTTTCACTCGAAAACTGTCAAAAACGATGAAATGCTATTTTTGAATTACGAGCGATAGAAAATTCAAAAACGAGTGGTATTTACCACTCGTATTCAATTCTATCGGTAGAAATTAAGTGCCGACAATTTGGACACTTCACTTGTATTTAATTTTGGACTGACAATGAACTTAGAAAGAGATAAATAAAGATACCTTCTGATTCAATTGATTGATCAGCTGGTGTACGATTAATATATTATATATTATTTTTCTGCCGAATTTTGTGACTGAATACAAAGAACGTAGTCTTTTGGCGGGTTTATTTTATAAGTTAAATAATTTAACTTGTCTGTCTCTCTCTCCCTCTTTGCGCAGGTTAAAAATAGACAGAGATATAGGTGATATGATGTGTAAAGGCCTGGCAATGATTCACAATAACTTGTTATACTTAGAATGAAAAGTATGAACTGCTGTCTCATTCTAACTAAAGAAAGTTGATGTGACAAATTGTATAATTTGTAATTTGTATTGTTTTTATAAAGCCGCGTCCGCTGCACCAATGTTTTCCATGTTTTTAAACATCTAACATGTTTTCCGTCAGTTTCGAACAAATAGGGTATTGTTTTGATTGGCAAAACATGTTTGACGTTTAAAAACCACGAAAACATGGCGCAGCGGACGCGGCTTAACAGGCGGGAAACTAAACGTTTCGTTTACTAGGTATTATTTACTACGCTCTTAGTTTTTTCTGTTATGTAACGCATAAAACACAAAAAAAACACTTAAATATTAATATTATAGCTATAAATACACGTTCTAATGCTGTTTTATTTTTATTCCATGTGTAGAATACAATTTTAAATAACCAGTACTTATCGAATTTCTGCGTACAACGAAGCGCAAAAGTATAAATAGCCAAACCACTAGCTTTCGAGTGATGAATTTCAAAAATACCTATTATTGGGTTCATGCGAAAATAATCGAGACAAATTTTCGTATGTGATTATTTTCTACCGCTCGCATTTGATTTCGAGCGCTCGAAAGTCAAAAATCGGTCCCCTGGTCCTTTTTTTTTATTTTTTTGACGGTGTGAAAATGCCTTACGCATACCCCCGGCCCAGGGGAAGGCTATTTGGGGGTTGTGGAACTCTCTCCTCCCGCCGCCATCCAACTGATGGTGACTGGAGGAGCATACCCACTAAAAACACACCGGCGTCACCCGCATTCCCTTTAAGGGGGCGCCATGGGATCGCGAACATTTCACTACGACGCCCCCCGGCGGCCCTGGCTAACCAGGACACCCGCGAAAAGAAACGGGGAGGGCCAGGACGCTTGACCCTCCCACTCCACAATGTAGAGCCGTGCAGTGTGGGTCCCCTACCCACTGACTCAACTGGGGGAGGACGCGACCAGCGGCTGCAAACCGCGCGCGTCTTCTACCCCGCCGTCTGCGCCGGAGGCGCTCCCGGCGTCCGCACTGTCTTCGCGCTCCCTCTCCGCGGCCTCCTTCTGCGAGATGACTGTTTCGCAATAGGAGGCCACCGCTTCCCACGATCTCTCGCTGCCCAGCATGGCCGCCACGACACTGTGCAGCGAGAGATCATCCACATTGAGGGCTGTTACCATAGTGCGGCGCTCCTCGGCCCACCTGCTGCACCACTCCAGAGTGTGTTGGGCCGAGTCATCCTCTGCGCCGCACTCATGGCAGGCAGGGCTTACCTCTTTTCCAATTCTGTGCAGGTAATGACTGAAACAGCCATGTCCAGTCATCATCCAGCCCTCTCTAGCCAGGCGTCAAACGACCCGAGGAGCGCTTCTATGGTGCGAAGTCCATATCGCGACTCCTCCAGGTTTCTCTTCCACCTGTCCCTCAATCGCCGCTCCGTTTGCCTGCGAGCGGCCCTCACCTCTCCAGAAGCCCTTACCTTAGCCGGTCGCTGTGCGCCTCAGCTAGCATCTCCGCGTCCAGCTCCCACGGAGGAGTGCCTGCTAAGGCGCACGCTGCCGCACACGCCACCGTTACGTAGGCCCTGCAGATACGGTTGGCCAACCATACCTGGTCCTCAGCTCTCTGCATCCAACCTCTACCAGCTAAATTAATTTAACGTATTCATGATTTCCCAAGAGTGAGATGCTGTGTTATAGTGAGAGACCTGTATTTGTCTCAAGCTATCTCCACAATGAATCCTCAAATCAATAAAGCGTCAGCAACGCGCTTGGGACACTGAGCCAACTTCCAAAAGCTCAGGTCTCTGCTTTCCTCCAGGCAGGCCGTATGATTTTTCCCGTTGAGATAAAAAAATCGGGCAAGAAGTGCGAGTTGGACTCGCCCACCGAGGGTACCGTACAAAATTAAAAATGTATAGTTTTCAGATTTTTCCCTGTACGGTGATAGTACTTGCCAAATTTCATAGTTCTAGGTCAACGAACAACGAGCCTTATAAATTTTGATTCCCTTGAGAGTGTCGAAAAATACGTTTTTTGCGGCATAAACGGCCGTATTTTTTTCTAAGAAGCTTGTTTTTTTCACAGCTTAAAGGGACTGCAGACTTAAGTATATGGTTTTAATTTCAACTTGATACCTCCACGCGTTCTCGAAATAAAGGGTCTTGACAGATAGACAGATAGACAGACAGACAGACAGACTGTTTTTCGTCTGTCTGTCTGTCTGTCTGTGATCCTATAAGGGTTCAGTTTTTTCCCTAAAAACTAGCTTGCATCCATGATTTCCCTTCAGTGCTATCTTTAAAAACAGAACCGTGACCAGTTTTTCTAACATCGCTCTGTGTGACTGGAATGTTATGCCTGTTTGAAAGCCTCGTGTGTGTTTTATGCGCTCAGATTGTGTTCTGCGAATTTTAACTTCGAGTTCTGGAAAATTTCCAATCCAAACGGAAGCCGCAATAATCTAATTGGACGATGGACTTCGTATTCTTTCTGGCAGAGTGCAAATTCGGAACGCAAACATTACTGCGGTTACATTTTTTGCGGCATTACGGGTTTCATGTAGAATTCACACTTCTTATTAGAAATGTATCAATTCTATTACAACTTTATATAAGGTCCAACTGCATTATTTACTGCAATAAAATACACATTTTCCTCAGGTATACTTTACTACTTTAAAAATAAAAGATAGCTTTATGATTTTTACGAAAATATGTTTATATATTTAAAAAAAGTCGTCGTTAGTTTTCCTCCTTACCCTGTGTTATATGTTTTCCTTGACAATACAGATCACAATTACATCATTCGGTAAGATGAAGCTTTAGCACCGTAAAAAGAAATCTTGCGTAGATTTAATAAATATCACGAGGCAATAAATATCGTCTTTCTGGACGAAAAAACAAAAGAACGCTCCGAATAAGGAGGTTTTTGAACGAATCCATATAACACATTTCTTGGTATCGCTGCAGTAGCAGACTATATCAGTACTCATACTGCATATTAATTAAATTTATCTATGTACATATGATATTAGATTTATTAAAATATATATATATATATATAGGTTCCTTATATAATTGTATGTTTTTTTTTTTCAAATATATATGAATCAAATCTTGCTTTGCCGTGTATAATTAATTTCTGATTCAACTCAAAATATCACAGAAAACATTATATTATAAAGAATCGAATGTATACTACGTTACAAATTTGTATGACTAGATTTCACGGTATCGCGACCATGCACCGCGAAATTGGTTGGTAGTAAAGTAGGTACAAAGTGATTAAGACAAATAAAATAATAGCTTTTTGTATCGTTCATACTTACTTTGGTTTGGTCACTTTTTGCAAAACTATGATCAATATTAGCACGTTATGCATTTCCCGGCGCTGCATGCTGTCGTTTCCTGATTCGATTTGAATCCACCCACTTCGTCATACTGCCCTAATTCTGTGTGCTACCATGCACTGTCGAATATTGCGTTCTTGGGGATCATAATATCCCTCCCCAATAACAGGGTCTGGATACGGCCTGGAGAGTAATTCTCCGAATATAACTCCAAATAAAAAAGGTCACAAGTGTCTATCAAACCCTTACTTGGTTAGAACGTTTACTATTTGGTTAACTGAATAATCTATGGGGTTTTTTTCGCCGATATTTCTATATGTGGAAATACATTGTTTTCTCTCGTTTCAGCGGTTTCTGATATATGAAAATGTCGAGAGCTGGCATTGTTTGGCAGAATTGCAAATAATTGTTTCCTTTGAGTTTTTTTTTGAACTTATACTAGTAAAACATTTGTCCGATAGTTCTGAATGAGTTGAGTGTCACTCATTAAGTGAAATAGTCCGTTATTATTACATTAAGCAATTTTAATATGGAGATTCTATACACCGAATACACATTCCGAAAGTCATTAGGAGTAAAAATGTTATATGAACCCAATTCAAATTCAGCAAAAAGATTTTTTTTTTTGCATTTTTTTCGGTTTTTGTTAATAAAAGGTGAAGCTGATGGGTTGAGGTCTTGATGATGAAGTAAACGCAGGGAGATTTGACACAGTTTTAATGTGAATAAGATTTTAGAAATTTGGTACAGTTAGACAGAGACAAAATATAATTAACCCGGCAACGCGCGGCTCTGTCAGCGGATGCATGCAGACTGACTGGGCCGGCCGTGGGGCGTTAGCAAAAATGCACATAAGTATGAACTTATAGCTAGACATACATATGTATACAAATAGGTATCTAGAAATCGGGTTTGAAATGAGCGCGTCGCTAACATAGCCCACCCCTAGTGCGAAGCACTATTCTACCAACGGCACGGGAGCGACGCGAGCCGCGGCCCGGCGCAGCACGCCGCTCGGGGTGGAGACTTCGACGACCCTCACTCGCCCGTCTCGACCTGGAAAAACTGTTTTAATAATACCTCGTGGCCACACGTTTCGCGGTGACCCCGGGTCCGCGATCAGAACGAGGTCACCCTCGCGCAGGGGTGGCTGATGATCTTGCTGCCACTTCTTGCGAGGTAGCAGCAGAGGTAGGTATTCCTTTAACCAACGGCGCCAGTACATATCGGCGAGCCTTTGAGCAGTTCGCCACCTTTTTCTCAGGCACAGATCGGAGTCATCAAACTCACCAGCCGTGGGTAAATTCGTCGAGGACCCTAATAAAAAGTGGTTCGGAGTTAATGCCTCAGAACTGCCTGGTTCGACCGACATGTGGGTCAAAGGGCGGCCGTTCACAATATTTTCGACCTCGGCCAGTAAGGTCAGCAACACTTCGTCCCTTGGCGCGCGCTCTCTAAGTATAACGCCTAGAGATGTCTTGACGGAGCGAATCAGCCTTTCCCAGGCGCCGCCCCAGTGTGGACTTCTAGGCGGGATAAAAGTCCATTGAGCACGGTTGTTGCTGGCTTCTAACTTCAAGGCCTCATTGTTAATTTCCTGCATTGAGCGCTTTAACTCTGTGTGAGCTCCTCGCAGATTCGTACCATTATCACAAAAATAATGGGTGGGCCAACCACGCCTGGATGCCATTCTCCGCAGCGCCATTATCAGGGAGTCAGTCGTAAGAGAATGTACGACTTCGATATGAATGGCTCGAATGGTAAGGCACGTAAATAAAACTCCATACCTTTTTTCACGGTGTCTGCCCACCACGACTTCCATTGGGCCAAATAGGTCGATGCCGCAGTATGCGTACACACGCTGGTGATGAGCCAGACGCGCTGCAGGTAAGTCACCCATTCTGGGCACTACCGGCTTGGCTTTCCTTAATCTGCAAAGCATACAACGCGATACAACATACTTAACGGTAGGACGCAATCTCAGCAACCAATATTCCTGTTTCAGGTCGTTGACCACCGTCTCCTGATTCCCGTGGGCAGCCTTCACGTGCCGGTGCCGCACCAGAAGCCGCGCCAGCGGGTGCCGCCCATCGAGGATTACGGGCCTCTTTGTTTCCAGCGACACGTCCGACACGGCATCGATGCGGCCGCCGACGCGCAAGAGACCCTCCTCGTCTAAATACGGAGACAAATTCAACACCCTACTATCACGATGCACATATTTACCCTTTTTTATTTCAGCTATTTCAGAACCGAACGAGTCCGCCTGTGCTTGTCGAATCAGCAGTCGCTCCGCCTGCGCCATCAGCGTGCTGTCATTACAGGTGAGCTTCCTACATCCAGAAATAAATTTAAGGACAGCAGCAGCAGACCTAAGCAACCGAAGCCAGGAGGAGAATCGTTCCGGATCTGGAATAGGTAAGTTACAAGTGACATTTGTATTTTCACTCATATTAACATAACCAGAAAACACATCGTTTGTTTCAGGTTCCAAAAAGTTGAGCGGCCAGGAACTTTCATGTGAGTATAAAAACTGAGGACCCTTAAACCACTCGTTCAAAAAAGATTCATAATTGAATACCTCTCTTGTAGCAATATCAGCTACATTCAACTTCGTAGGTACATATCGCCATTCCGATATGTTTGTGAGCGCGTCAATTTCGCCCAACCGGTTCGCTTCAAACGCCTTGTAAGTGCGGGTATTATTATTTAACCAGTGGAGCACGGTTGTCGAGTCACACCAAAAATAACGGCGCGTAGCGGTCAGTCTATGCTCTCTCTTAATGGTGTCCGCCAAGCGCGCACCAAGTAAACTTGCTTGAAGTTCAGATCTTGGCACCGTCATCTGCTTTACTGGGGTCACTCTGCACTTACTGGCTATGAATGTGACATTAACTTTACCATTGTTAGTCCAGCGCCAGTATGCTACCGCGCACATAGCCTTTGTAGACGAATCACAAAAAATATGTAGTTCTAAGTTATTATAACAATTAGTAGGTAACAAGTCCATACTATTATTCGTTAGCGCGGGCGTAGCACTCGTAGCGGGTCTCGAGGAATCGACCAGGGAGTAGTCGCTTGATTGCGTCACTCTCGTAGCATCTGCTACAAATGCTACGCCGCTGTGCGGGGCGGCCGGCTCGGCCTCCGCGCACGTACTAGTGGCGCTGCGCTGGTAGCATCTAGGTATGCGAACATTACCTATTACCTTTAGTAGCTCCACCCAGTCGCACCATGAAGCATAAATATCATTTGGGATCTCGTCATCCCAGCCTAGAGATAACCGCCATGTATCCTGCAGCATAATTCGACCCTGTATCGTAAAGGGCGACAAAAAACCGAATACATCAAATATTGACATGACCACACGTAACATAATTCGCTTTGTCGGCCTTTGTTTATGTCGAATTATACTGTCTGGAATGCGCTTTAACGAAACGTCAAAACCTAATTCGTCCTTACCTGGATACCATAAGAGCCCAAGTGCTCGCTCGCCCTCAAACTGCTGACCGACTTTGAACTTAACGGCAGCCGTCCCTAAGGTCTCTTTTGGGATATTATCGAGTACCAGGAGGCTATTACTTGTTAAGTTTCGCATCTCAAAACCACCACTTTTATGTATGTCGGTGACATCCTTAACCATCTGTATTGCCGTGGCTTCGTCCGGCAGGCTCTGGATGTAATCATCCATATAATGTGAGTTAACTATCGCGTCGACCGCGGCGGGCATAGATGACTCATACCGCAAAGCGTTCTTATTTTTTATAAATTGAGCAACAAATGATGAACACTTCGCGCCAAATATTAAGGATGTCATCACATATGTTTTGACTGGTTCGGTGGGGTTGCTTCTCCACAAGAAGCGTAAGGCATCCTGATCCTGAGGCAATATTTTGACCCTTAAAAACATATCTTTTAAATCACCCGTGACCCCTACCTTGTGTTCTCGAAACCGCAGCATGATGCCAAGCAGCGAGTTCAAATAGTCCGGACCCCTAAGAAGATAATCATTTAAACAGAACCCTTCTGTGATATTTGCTGCATCAAAAACTAACCTCATTTTTTTTTTATTTACGTTATCAACGCCAAAATGAGCTAAGTACCACGTTCTTTGAGTGCGTTGAGTGTCTGTTAGTTCCGAAGCGAAGCCATTGCTAAACAAATGATCCACACGTTCGGAGTACCTTTGAGCGTAACTGGGATCCCGACTCATTTTCCTCTCGATCCCTTTGAGCCTCGTAAGCGCACTGGGATAAGAGTCTGGCATCGCACAGTTAGGATCCGACCAGGGTAGACCGACGTGCCAGCGCCCGTCGACTAGCTCAGCAGTTCGCTCCAGCTGTTCGACCGCACGCTCGTCGTCAGCGTTTTGCCGCGGCTTACCTGTCACTCCCATAGCGTCCAGCGCGAACCCGCGCAGCACCTCCTCGTGCAGGTCCCGCAGCTCCTGCTGCTCACGGCCGCCCTCGCTCACGAACAGCACTGTCGCACCGCGCGCCGCTCCCGCCATACGTAAGGTACCATGTATGCACCAACCTAACGGGGTCAGTGTAGCTGACGGCTCATTTCTATTACCCAAAATGACTTGAAGTGGCAACAATAAATGATAGTTATCTTGGCCAATAAGAATTTCTGGTTTAACATCGACATTACACATAGAACTCATAATATTCCTTAAGTGAGTATATTGAATACAATCAACAACAGACAAGTTATGCGTAGGTAAATTTAATTCGGATACACTTCTTGCCCTAATAGAATGAACCTTATTGTCAGTTCCAGAAAGTTCTAAATTCAATACCGCGCTATCACACGTCATCACGTTATCGCCCCATGGTCCATGTACTCGCATTGTCTCCCGATGTCCGACTAGTCCAGCTCGCGACGCTAAATCGGCACTTAACATTGTAACAGTCGAACCATCGTCTAGTAACGCATAAGTGTTTATTATTTCACCGGTAGCCGTATGCACACGTATAGGTAGCACTTTAAGTAACACTTTGCAACTACTAGCGTTTACGTTAGTGACCGCCTCTGTAGCTGGATCGGAATCGACGGTAGGCCCCGCCAGGGGCTCCGCAGAGACTCCAGACCCCGTTGACGTGGTCGGCATCTCACGAGGCAAAGCGCGCTCCGCCAATCGGCGCGCGTCATTGTTTACACTGAAGTGGAGTAACGAGTGATGACCTTGACCGCAACTATCCTTATTACATACCGGCGCTGGGCAGTGTTCCCGACTATGGCGAGAATCCAGGCACTTATAACAAATGCCGTTACGTTTCACATATTGCCAACGTACTTTCCTGAGTGCCTTCTTGAATTGCTTGCATTCGGATAGTTTGTGTTTTGATCCACGGCAGAAATGGCACTTATCTTCGGTATTCTGCTCAGTTTGCAATAAAACTGTTTGTGGTCGCGCGTACCTATCCTGGTATTTAGTTTTGTTTGTATCGGCAAGATAACCGCACGTATAAATGTTAGTAGTAGTAGATATACGTATAGCTTCCGTATTCAAGAAATCTGTTAAAATATCCAATCGTGACTTCTTGCCAGTCTTTATAACAGGAAAACTATAATCCGACCACTTCGATAACAATAGTGTAGGCAGTTTAGATAAAACTAGGTTGACTACATTTATGCCTTGTAGGTATTCTTCGCGTCCTACTGACCTTACAGCTTCCACGAAATTCTGTACCTTTACAGAAAATTGGACTATATCCCGCTGGTACTCTTGAGACAGTGGCTGGATCTTCTTGATGTCCTGCATAAGCTTGGAAATGATGAGGTCTGGATTACCAAATCGTAGCTCCAGCGTCTCCATGACGCGTTCAGGCGAAGTTGCACTGATAAGCAGAGCTGAGACCGCATCTTTGGCAGCTCCACGCAGACATTTGCGTAGTCTCCAGAGATTTTCTTTGGGTTTAAAATCGCACACTTTGGTTGACTCGTGATACGCCCTTTTAAATTGAAGCCATTCCAATGGGTCGCCGGCGAACTCGGGTAAGTCGCGGGGAGTACAAATGCGGCTCAATAAGTTGGCGTCCGGTTTGTTCTGGACAGAGGCTGCAGCTAGCTTCTGGACCGCATCAGCAAGCATCTGGACCGTGTCCTGTGATGTACTGGCCATAGGCACATCGGCGGTAGGTATCTGCGGCTTATCTAATTCCAGCTGGCTCTTTTCCATCCAGTTCTCAATATTGCGTGCACAATCTTCCTTACTTTGTGAACTGTATGCTTCCTCCTCCTCCTCTAAGTCGGCTAGGTCTGCCTCTAGCTCTTTGTCGATAAGTTGCATCCGTATTTCGGCCTTTCGTTTTTCAGCTTCCAGGGCTAATCTCTTCTTACGTGCCTCGAGGGACGATGCCGAGGACCTGGGTTTTGCTGGATGTGAGCGCGTAAGGCGTGGCTCGGGTTTTATACTGCTACCCGCCATTGCGTCCGAAACGTGTTGCGTAACCATCGGCGTTTCTCGAACACTCTGACTTTCTTGTTCCTTTTGGACATTATTCTCTGTATCTTGAGCTTCGGCGTCAAGACGCTCCTTGCGTACGGTACTCCTTGTCTTCATCACTATAGGCGTGCGTATCATCCAACAGATCAGGCTCGAAGACCAACTGAAGCTGATGGGTTGAGGTCTTGATGATGAAGTAAACGCAGGGAGATTTGACACAGTTTTAATGTGAATAAGATTTTAGAAATTTGGTACAGATAGACAGAGACAAAATATAATTAACCCGGCAACGCGCGGCTCTGTCAGCGGATGCATGCAGACTGACTGGGCCGGCCGTGGGGCGTTAGCAAAAATGCACTTAAGTATGAACTTATAGCTAGACATACATATGTATACAAATAGGTATCTAGAAATCGGGTTTGAAATGAGCGCGTCGCTAACAAAAGGGTAATGCCGTGTTTGTATGGCGAAACTGCCTTTGACGAGAAAATGGTTTTTCTTTTGCTCGGATAATTATCTTTATATACGTTGTAATTTCACCAAATATCAGCCCCAAAATCGTCGTGATTTTTGAGATAATTAAAAAAAAAGAAAATCGTTTTTATTTATTATCTACTAAACTAGCGGCCCGATTTTTTTGAAATTTGTATATATTATAAATATATTAGAGGACTTTTTAAAAAAAAAATAACGTTGAAATTTTATATTTAAGTTAAAAAAAAGATTTTAAATATTTCAAAAAAATTTTTTTTTTACTTGCAAGGTGGAGACATCTCCCAATATTGGATATTTTATAAACCATTTAATACTATACCACATATATTTTTTCCAAAAAATATCACTAGGATCAACAGGTTAAAAAAAGCGAATTTGTAACCTCTCATACATAGGTTTCCCTTTACAAGGTAGGGTAGACACAACACTCTTTACGTCATACCTGGCCATAAAGTAGGAATTACCGCACGCTATGCGTGCGGAAAACCCCACTTCCTGGCCAGATAGAGACGTAAAATGTTGTACTCACCACGGGCGGTAATAAAGAAAGCCTCAGAGCTCATATTTATCGCCCTTGCCTTCGGCTCGGGCGTCAAATACCTGCGATCTGAGACATTCTTTGTTTAACCGCCCTAGGTAAGTAATGTACTATTACGTATGTACTAAGTCATTGGAAATATAATATTAAAGTCCTATAAATCTTTGCTGTTAAGACAAATCGTTTATTTGTTAGACTTTTTTTTAATTATCTCAAAAATCACGACGATTTTGGGGCTGATACTTGGTGAAATTACAACGTATATAAAGATAATTATCCGAGCAAAAGGAAAACCATTTTCTCGTCAAAGGCAGTTTCGCCATACAAACACGGCTATACCCTTTGGATAAGTATCGCTTCTCTATGGAAATGATCCCTTTTAATAAAATGGTAATGATCATTTTCCAAAAAAGAATGAATTAAGTGAGTGGAAGCTGTCACTTTGATGTATGTCAATAACGACGCGAAACTTGGCAACATCGGTAGCAACGTCTCTATTAAAAGAGATTAATGCACTTTAGTAATCACAATAAATAGGTTACATGAAAATAATAATATCTTCCAAACTAAGCAGGATTTGACTGAGGTTCATATAACATTTTTTACTCCTAATAACCTAAGGAAGGGGCACAACCGGGAATAATAACGCTAGGAGGATGATGACACTTGCAGTATTGATGTTTTGTACCTACATTATTTTTTAATATTGATCATCATAGTTTGAAAAACCTGGTCTAAGTATTACTAAAATATCGGCATTTGCGTAACAAAATAAAAATCTACGAACTATCGTGCTAGATTTTTCAAACTATATAAAATAAAAGCTTTGTTAGTTTTTGTTGTAATTCATACAGCGATGATCTTTTTTACTCTCAATCACGAAATGGAAGTCTATCGGATTATGATCTCCAATTCTCCACCATTTTCGCATCAATTTTATCAAAATATTCTATTCAAAAATATACAGTAACAGTTTATTAAAACAAGGGTTACTCACGTGTTAAGCTCGAGGTCTAATCTGAACTTATGGTTGAAAGCTTTGATGAGGAGAGAAGTCCGGTGGAAGTGTTTGCCAGTCTGAAACAAAGAAGCACAATCGTAATGTTTAATAATAAATTTGCCATTGCCAAGCTAGTGGGACAGTACGGGCTACAACAGAAATGAACAAAAAGCTTCTTTTTTTACCTTTTTGGTACGGAACCCCAAAATACGTCTTATTGTGAGCCATATATTATTTTGCTCGTCTTATTGCTTGGATAAGGAATGGGCCACGTTGACCTATTTTGAATTTACATCTGTAAATACGTACGCAGGTTGATTATTGTTTTTCTTTTTCCTTTAAAACTTATCTTACCTACATGTTTATCATAAAGGTAAAGGTAAACGTCACGGGAGTCCGCTGGGTGCGGGTGGCACAGCACAGGATCGGTCACTTTGCCACTCTTTGCCGGGCCTATGTCCAGCTGTGGACGTATTTCAGCTGATATGATGATGATGATGATGATGATGATGATGATTTTCATTCAATGCAGTTCCTAAATCGCTGACACGCGTAGCAGCGCCCACGTCTGCACAATAATATAAGATTACAATATAAATTAAATTAACCTAATCTATATACATACTAGACTTATAAATAAACTAAATATAAAATACCCCACCCAGTTCACCCGCTTGAGGCATGGTCCCTAGGACGCTGGCTGAATTGCCCCTTTGCACCGCTAGGCTTAGACGCTGGGCAAAGAAAGAACCTCAATAATTTCGTGATCTGCTAAAACTTGATATGCTAACTTCACAGACATCCCTGTGGTCGCCTGAAACGACAATGAGTCGGACCGACACCTCTTTCATAATTTTTTTGGTGTCGGACGACCAAGGGCCCAGAGTCTCCACCGCAAGTACCGCGAATTCATATTCATTAGTGAGAAATGCGTACTTCCGGCGTTTGGACATTTGGGCTTGTTCTGCGGCAGTTCCAGGCTTCCGAGCCGACCTTCGACGTGGGACGGAGCCAGCGTGTCGACACAGGTAGCGTCCCACGCTAAAGGGCGGCCTAATAGGCTCCAGGGTACGAAAGTGCAACCATCGGGTCTCTTCCCGTCAGTAGCAGAAAGGCCCGTTGGTTCCAGAGTTGCAGGGAGAGCTGCGGTGCTGAGTGAACGGCGAATGAGGTCGTTTATGGTGGCGCGCCTGAATAAACGACCGGCGCTCTTAGAGCAGTGCAAGCCATGGCGACCCAGTGAGTCTATGATGATGATGATGTATATTATAGTCCCTATATGCTACGATGTTATACTTTCAACACAATAACACTTCTCGTTTACAAAGGGGGTAAAACATATTATATGATGTGGCATATTTATTAGATGCATTACCTTAGATTTATATATAGCAAAGTGTCAAACCCAAGTATAATTTAATAAATAAATAAATAAATAATTGCGGACAATCTTACACTAATCAACCTTGTCCCAAACTAAGCTAAGCTTGTATTATGGGTAGGTACTAGACAACGATATAGATACTTATATAGATAAATAAATACTTAAATACATAAAAAACATCCATGACTCAGGAACAACTATTCGTGCTCATCACACAAATAAATGCCCTTACCGGGATTCGAACCCAGGACCTCTTGCTTCATAGGCAGGTTCACTACCAACTAGGCTAAAGCGGTCGTCGATTTGAATTGTTAAAATTATTTTTGTTTTAAAAGTGTTTCTGCAGACAACCTGTACAAAAGTGTTTTGCAGGGTTTTAGTTTTAAGTGTAACTTGTACTTAGACTTATTAAAAAGTAGATTGTTCGTCATCCAAACTTTACCGTTTAAAAGCGATAGCCTTTTGTCGTTTCAAATAATTTGTTAAGTGCTTGAAACAAAAAGTTGTAACTTTTACTCGTAGACACTAATTACTAGATTGCACTAAAAGAAAGTGCACTCAATTGCTATTCGTTACACTTGTTGATAAAAACAGCGATGAGAGTGAATGGCTACCCTTATATTTATATAAATTATTAAGTGGAAAGCTACAGAAACTTTCACCTGCTGATTGCACGCTTTCGAACATAGGTACACGTACCTTACCTAGTGATTAAGTATATCATATTTGACACAGGCTCGACCTAGTGTGAGGACCACGGATACTCAAACACCAATCATAACTTGTCACACTAATTTGTAAAACTCATTCTTGTGCAATCCTTTGGTAAATAAAATAATTTGTTTGTTTGTTTTTTTGAAATTGACCTGCGCCTCTGTATTTCGAACCAATTACATCCGGAAATTTCAAGACGAAAGCCTACTATATTTATTATAGCATCATTTGTGAGCTTACCTGATGGTAGACTTCTTTTCGTTGCTTAGAAACAGATATCGTCCTAGTCTTAAGCATACTTATGTTATTCCATCGAACGCCTTTTCGTAGAGGGTATTTTTTATTCCATTCATCGAATTTTAAGAAAAAAAAAACAAGGCTTTGATTTTGTAGATAAATTTGTCCATTCCTCGTAGCTTGTTAACATACTCACGGCCACGCTAATCTCGTAGCGCTACGCCGTAGTCCGTAGCAGGTTAAACCTCGTATGTAGCGAAAAGCGCTCGTAGCGCTCTGACGCATATGTGTCGTCATGAGCACTGAATGGGTTAATGCGCGGTAGATTTATTTTGTTATATTTCTGGAATCATACAGTTTTTCGATAACATAAGCAAATTATAATGTTATCGAAAAACTGATTCCAGAAATATAACAAAATAAGTCTACCGCGCATTAACCCATTCAGTGCTCATGACGACACATATGCGTCAGAGCGCTACGAGCGCTTTTCGCTACATACGAGGTTTAACCTGCTACGGACTACGGCGTAGCGCTACGAGATTAGCGTGGCCGTGAGTATGTTAACAAGCTACGAGGAATGGACAAATTTATGTACAAAATGAAACAATATTAATAATCAAGTCAGCCTTAACGTTCTTTTAGATGAATATTCTATACCATGTCGTAGATAAACTAGATAATCATTAAAACATTAAAATGTTATATTGGATAACTAGAATATTATGTTTACAGAACTTGACTAAGGTTAAATTACGTACTTTAACAATGTGAGAAACGATGGACACATTATATATCTCCTCAGTATACCGTTTAAATCCCATACATACAACCATTCGGTGTCATTTTATAAATTGACACTTCACATTGTATGTACTCAGTGAAGCAAAGTAACAGACCGTACTGATAACGGTCAAACAAGCCGAATTTGTTTCCAAAAAGGGTCCTACCGCATATTTGCAAAGGACCAAGAAAATAGGTCAGTTTATACTCGCCTTTGGGGATGCGTTCGAGTGAAAATTTTATTTCATTTGACTTACATTTAGGAGAGAGCAAACATAATTACGGGAGTTGACATTGACGATTGATTTTTGCCGGCTGACTTGGTTCAGTCCTCGAGGTTTATTCGAATCGACGTATTGACGATATTGGTGTGACATTTACTGTCTGCTCGTTCTGGCACGTTGAACTTGGCGCGTGTGGAAGCGAGCGACAAAATGTCAATTCAATATACCAATACTTCGAATACAAACCTCTTGTACGTGGTTGCCATTCACAGTGCTAAGTGACGCTGAAACGTGAGTTTGTAAAGCGTTTTCATTTCCTTTTAAAGATGACAATGCCAAGGATTGGATTGGGTTTTGATATTCAAATTGTAAAATACTGCTATTTTATTTTGTTTAAAAAAATTGGACTCAAAAGTTAAAATAAAACTTGGTATTCGGTACCTATTGAAAGTAAGTATAGCTCAACCGCGTAATAATCAAATTTTGGTATAAATTGAGCATAAAATGAGTCAAACATAAAGATCAACTGTTTGAATCCTGAGGGGTGGGAACTTTACGTACAGTCGCCATCACATACATCGGAGCAAACAAGCACGTCACAAACATCGGAACACACCTCTATTTTCAAGGCATTAGGGTGCATGTGCCGATATTTTTGAACACCTATAGTGTACCTATGTATGTGTGGCGACTGTACGCACATTAGGACAACTCTGACTGCTCATTGATGACAGGACTACCTGACGTACGCACAATGCGTTAACGGGATCGACCTGCTGGTCATAATCCTCCTCGTAGCGTTTTCCCCCATTGTATTCTAATGGAGTCCAAGATGTGGCGCAGGCATTAGTTTTAGGATAACGACTTCCATCCGACCTTCCAACCCAGAGGGAAAACTAGAACTTGATAATGGATCGGTTTTCTCACGATGTTTTTCTGCACCGAAAAGCTGTTCAAGGATATATCGTACACACGTCTTTTTAAAATATCAGGGATATGAGCCAGAGTTTGAATCCAAGACCTTTAAATTGAAAGTCACGTGTCTTACCGCTACCAAAACTAAGTTTAGGAAGATTGTTCTGTGTATACACTTCACGTCATCATTATCACCGACGGTAATTACTTTTGCGAAACACATATTGTGTTTCCCTCGTCAGGTAAACGACATTGTAAATACGTCAAAGTTGATTCGCATTACTTTGATTTGTAAATAAATGCGAACCCTGGTTGCCCGTCATAATGAGGTAATCCTACACTTACTTCCGTTTCTTTGAACAAAACAAAGGCGAAATTCAAAGGAAACAATGGGATTTCGAACTTATTATCAAATGTATGAGGAAGGAGAAAGAATTTAAAATGTTTTACTCGAAAATGCGCCTTGAAACAGATGATATAAGACTTAAAGTAAGATTGCTTTGAATGCAATTAGAATATTATACGTGTGTGCCGGCTTAATGTCGTTCCGAGTGGTCTGAGTCTCATTATATTAATAGCTTATTTCTTATGATATTTATAAGCCCTTCACATGAAAGAGAGTGGACTTTGTAGGACCTTTTAAACGTCAAAGAATTTTAAGAAAAGCGATTGCGAATTTGGTTTTTGTAGTACCCCTGATTTACAATAAAATTAATTTTGTATATTTATTACAAATAGTGTCAGACAGACCTCCATTGGCCATTGACAGAGCTCCAATGCTGTTGGCCTTGGCCAGCAGGTGCAGTGCGTCTGGCATGTTTTGCGAAGCACGGACGGACGGTTTCCCAGCAATCATGCGCAAAAAGATCGTGTCCCTGCTGGGGCGAGTTAGACGGAGCGCCAACAGCATTCTAAGTGTGTTTGCCAACAGGTTTGATAGCGCAATCCTCAAGCATTGGGTTGGACTTATTAAAGGGGTAGCCCTAAACCCCGACTGAAAAGTATTTTAATTTGTATTTTAATTTGTATTTAATTTAATTAAGTAACCTTGTATTGTACTTAGACTAACATAGTTTTATATAATTTGTATGTTTTTTATGTTACTAACAACTATGGAGTCTTTTGTATTCCGAAATAAAGATTTTATTATTATTATTATGTATGTCTTTCCCGCTCACGGGACAATGATGTCCCGGACCTTTGGGAGGCGTGCGTGGGGCTAGGTACCTACAAAGTACCAACTGAGCCAACACGTAGAGGCCCTTTTGACAATTTAATGAAATGCAAGGAGTACACCGAGCGTATGCTGTCCCTGCCCGTGTCATGGGACGCACACAGAGACAGCACCCGCTGGGGTGTATAGGGACTATTACTGGTTGATGGAATCTAAAGAAAACGGGTTATTGGGTGAAAATGATGGACTAGTGGCTGGGCTATTGGGTGAAACATCGGACGCCTGCCTAATAAACTGTCTCATTTTTTATCTCTGGCAGACGGTGACTCGCCAATTGCTAGATGGGCTCCTATTAATAGCGACATTAAAAAATGGCCTAAGGGCAACACCAGTCAGAGAGTCTGGGGGGGGGGTAGAGAGGTGGCACTGGACTTTAAATATATAGCCAACTCGCCACTTAGGTGTCCACATCTACCCTCGAGCAGCATTATTATTATTATTATTATATTAACCGACTAAAAGTTTCGTGTGGATATCAATAGCTTGAAAAAGGGATATTTTAATTAATTCAGTTTTTGGTGCTAGGATGAGCTCCCGCGTAGTTTGTCATTTACTTAAGCTGTTTTAAATAAAGTCAATGATATACAAATAGTATAACGTATGGTTTCATTTGGTGTCAGATATTTAAAACCATTTAAGGCAGCCATTTATATGCGAAAATTTCGATTAAAATATTTGGCGAAACCTACGGCAACAATTTTTTATGTAAAACTCGCGCCAAAATCACGTATTCTTTAGAAATTCAGTTATAGCATCTCACATGATGACAGATAATGCAATCACCAATACCCACCCCCCGACATACTGTATCGGGGGGGTATTCAGTGTCGGATTATCGTACGGCGTTGCAATTTAATAATGTGCCACCCGAGGCGTGCACGATGTAAATTGTCGATTAAAATGTGTCCCCGGATTTTAATGTTGTTAAAAGATGAAAGAGAATTATTAAAGAACTATGTAGAGCTTGGCGCTGATTGACAGTTTCATCAATTATTTATTGGTCCAAATCGATTTCAAAGTAAAGATCTAATAATCTATATTATTATTACGCGAGGGCGATTTTATACATGCCATCAGATCTACAGTTATAGTCAAATTTTGATAAATTATATGTCATTCGATTAGTCTCATGCTGCAGATTTGCAATAAGGTCTTCATTTTTTCATTTTTTATCGTTATGATACTAACATTTTAGATTAAAAAAACTTCTGTGCACTGACCACGTGACTTTGGATGCGTCACGTCACGTGACGTAACTCCTGTTTTGACTCGAGATGACAATGTTAAATTATAAACAAGGATGAACTTCAACCTTTACTAAGTTCTTCAGCATGAGAAATTATAAATGTTGAGTCGGCTACATATGGATATATAGAACACTAAGACAATTAATAAAATAGAAAATAACCGATCTTTTCAACAATATTAACAAAAACTGACACACATATTGTGTCAACTGTTAATTATTATTTTTATTGACATAGAGACGTCAGTATTATTTGCCATGTTTTTTTTTACTTCAAAAAAGTTTAAATACAAACTTATTTTCCCATATTCGAGATGTTGGGAGAAGAATGAGGTTTAATTAAATCCATTAATAGTCGTGGACACCATAAACGACTTTGTTAACTAAACTTAGTACAATGCCGTAGGCACCGATAGGCTGGCCTATTTTCCAGTATAAAGATGTACTGGTATTATCCACAACTCTGATAAAAAAATACCTTCAGAAAAAAATGCGAACTTACCAATAACGTGCCCAAAACGCCTGTAAAATCATGAACACCGCACTAATTTAGCCCGCGGCGTTGTTTATTGAACTAGGGACCCTCATCCCGTGACCCATAAACGTGTATTGACAGGACCCTCCTCAGCACCCATAATTACTGGGATTCATATTATAAATCTACTTACACCTATGTCCAATATAAAGATTGCCATTTCAAATTATTAACTATTCCAATGCAATAAGGTTCGTTTTTAAGTGGCTAATGGTAACTAACATTGTTAATTGAGGTTTGAAGCATCAATTTTGGAAAGGTTAGTAGCCGTATTCTCTTGCTGGGTTTTATGTTTTAGAAAGAATTTCAGTGGTAAAAACCAATGTGCACCAATTGAATTGTGTCAGGTGAAATACAGTAGAAAAACGATATTAGGGAGAACATTTAAGAGATTAACGGAGGCTTACGTCTAATATTTACTGGATGGAAATATGCTAATTCGAAGACCGAATCGCAAGAGAAGAGGCAACACATTTTTTTTATTAAAGAAAATATGCTTTGGAGCAATCGACTTTTCCTAATTAGGCAGTGCTATGAATTGCAATGTTTTTCTTTGTATGGTAGCTTAACTTGCAAACTTACAGGATGGTTGGTGACGTTGATGGTATTTTGCATTCAAAACAACAATGACTAATTTTTATTTTGCACTATCTCTTCATAAACTTTATTCCTACGAAATGCTAATTAATTTTCCTCTACAGTGGCTAGAACTATTTATTGCTGAACCTCACAAACTTGTTCAAAAGACGAAACAGACCTAATAAGACGATATCGTCGAGAAACTCTTTACAAATTGTCCCGATAGTCGATAGTTTTACGGCCAAACACGAAAAGACTAATCTTGATAGCTATTCTTAATAGTTACGGCCTTTTACTTCGCAAGCTTTCGTCTGGCCATTTTACTTTAAATTGAAGACGGCAAAAGACAAATTAGTGTATTATCTTGACTTATAGATTTGTGACAAGTTGGATTCTGAGAAACTAGATTTATAAGATAAATATATCTATGGGCAAATGCAGGTCTCAAGTGCAGCCTCGGGGTTCTGACGGCCTTACTTATCAGTTATCACCAAGGACGCA
The DNA here is from genome assembly GCA_963854355.1 of Epinotia brunnichana. Taxonomy (NCBI): domain Eukaryota; kingdom Metazoa; phylum Arthropoda; class Insecta; order Lepidoptera; family Tortricidae; genus Epinotia; species Epinotia brunnichana. The sequence continues at coordinate 32,003,566 of OY977943.1, forward strand.
ACACCACATGCCTAAGCAAGTAGTGGTGTAATAATGGTTGCAGTCTTCTGAAAAACAATGTGTCAGAGAGATCGCGTGGTACATTACCATTCCGGTTCTGATTCAAAACACCACCCATTTCTCATATAACTTATGTAAGAGTCATAGTCTCGATAGAACTTGATTTGTAGGACATTATTTAAGGTATTAAGTAAAATGTGTGTAGTCTAACCAACCATCCGTGTCCGTCGGTGGCTGAAATACTAGTTGGCTTCATTATTAAATAAATATATTAAATTCTATTTTCGGCTTGTCTGCTACTGACACGGTTCGTGGACGCATAATACAATAAAAGTCATATCAAATCAAAAAGTTATTATCATACAAATATATTAATTATTCAGTAATGTATACAATATGTCTATAACATGATTATTTTAGAATTGTATAAAACCTTTTAATATTTATTATGACTTGGCGCCAATTTTGACGTTTTAAGATAAGAGGGCGAAATTAAAAAGTTAGACAGAAGAGATCTTTGAAAAACAGTGCAATTAATTAAAACCTTTATAATATCAACAGAAGTATTTCATTGAAGATTTTTATACTTATAACTAAGTGACAGATCAAAAACAAATTGAATTGGCATTTTGGATAAAATAGGTTTGATACATGTTTAAGAATAAGGCGATAAGTCTACAAGCACAACGTTTAAAACGGTTTTAAAGACTTATAACATAATTCAAGTCCTATATCGTTCAATCGTCAAATATATACTGCCCAGTAAAATTTCCCGCAAGAAATGCCAAATAAACGAAATAAAATTAAGTCCTATAGAGGTTCTTTGTGCCGGTTTAATACTATCATGGGCCGAAATTATTCCCCGGATTGGATTGGGCACATGAAAGGAATTATATATTGGCCCTATTTACTTTTTGTATCGGGGTTTTACATGCAAGTGGTTGAATAGAGGGGTTTTGATCGATCCTTTTTGTATTAGACCAATTTACATTTGGAAATTATGGGGTAAAGAAATGTACTGAAAACGATTGAGGTGGAAATAAGTAGATCTTAAGTCTATTTATACACTGTTCTATCCACGAGGAACGCTCAAATTGGTGATCACGTAACTTATCGACCACGTTACGATAACTCAACTGTCATTTTCTCATACAAAAATTGACATTTAGATCTACTTTTCGTCCGTAAATACAATGTGCTATGTGATCGACCTGCAGGTGCAGATTTCCTTCTTATTACGAACTATAGGCCGGTGTAGTATGAGTAAGCTGTCATTATCAACTGTGAGACAAACCGATACAGATTCTTAACACGTTCACGGCCACGCTAATCTCATAGCGCTACGCCGTAGTCCGTAGCAGGTTAAACCTCGTATGTAGCGAAAAGCGATCGTAGCGCTCTGACGCATATGGGCACTGAATGGGTTAACTGCGCGCCTACATTTCAATGAGTCCTTTCTGATTGGCGCAGGACGCGCCAAAGCGGGGTGGTACGAAACAGTACCGTGGTGTTGCAGTATGGCTGTGAATAAAATGCCCTTTCTGGATATACATAGGCTGTGGTAGAAGACGCGTTCACCGACCTTCGCGGTGGCCGCGGCGGCCAACGCTGCCGTCTTTTGTTTTATTGTCTATTGATTTTTCTTCTGCGCGTGTGAAACTGTTGTTGTTGATTTGAATAATTATTACGCCCTTTATGTTCTTGTTGAAAAGTGTAAATAAGTAATAATCTCGTGTTAATATGACAATTTGACGATTCGACATTGATAGTTTTTAAACTAAAGAAAAATAATGCGTTATAGTATTTTCGTTCGTTATAGTATATATCCGGAACACCACGCTGCGCTCCAAAACCCAAATAGAAGATGTAGCTCGGAAGGCAGCCAAGTTAAAGTGGGACTGGGCTGGTCACGTCTACCGCATGCCGAATGAGCTGTGGGCCAAAGGGACCACGGAGTGGAAGCCCCAACACTCAAAACGGAGACGCGGTAGACCTCGTCGGCGATGGCGGGATAACTTGGACTCCTTTTTAAAAGACTGGCCAGTTATTGCTCAAGACCGCGATGAATGGAAGGGGAGAGGGGAGGCCTTTGCTCAGCAGTGGGACATAACGGGCTCGATATAATATAGTATTTTATGAAACTGGGTCTTAAAAGGCGAGTGGCGTGGGTTGCGATGCGAGCATCGCAATTAAAGACGCCACGAGCGTTTTTAGACCAGTTATACACCGTTGCATACAATACTTTTTCTACGACAAATTTTAAATAAATAGCAGACTACAGAATAGTTAAACTTTTCAGGCAGCAAGTTTTCTATTCGTACTTTTGCTACTCACGCAATATCTTCAGGAGTGCAGTTATTAATTTCTTCGACCATTTTAAAAGTAACGTACAGTCGTACACTTTTATCTTCACAAACACGAATAAAATCTTAATAGTTTAGGACTAATAGTTTATCATCTTTTGTCTTTTCATTTTGAACTGTATTTTGGTGGGAAATCGGAAATGTGACAGCTCTTGCTTATGGTTTGTTTTGTTTTTAATTTGTTTGCACTTGCCATCCGAACCAAACCGAATCCGGACCCGGACCGATTTCGAACTGTTTATTTTCATAAATAATACCAAGAATTTATAAAACATGTAATTTAACACACAATAGATGATGATTTATTATTATTGTAGTTAATAATTTATAATATACAAATGTTAAATAGTAAATAATTACTTTTATTTCGAAATATTTGTTTATGAAGTTGGCACCACTGCAATATAGCGGCCGATTTAAAAAAAGTTAAACGGTGCTTTTATGAAAAATGAATGAACCAAAAAAGTACACTAAACAGTGCGTTTTTGGGCCATAGAACATAGAGTTTTTCGACGACTTATTAGTGATGTCATTGTATTTGAGCTACAGCCTATATAAATGACAGATAACGGTACAGGAGTCGAAAAAATTGTGAACGGTTTTGACAGTTCACAATTTTACGTCAGTTTATAATATCGTGAGTTTTGAATTATAAATTACCACCCTTCTCTTCGGTCTTTACAGGTGAGGCGGTTGGTATTCTGGAAGCGCTTAAATATATTGACTCACATAACCTAAATAATTGTGTAATTTTTACAGACTCTAAAAGTTCTTTGCAAGCTATTTTGGCAAATCAATTACGATCAAAATTCAAATGTACAGTTATTCTACAAATTAAACGCCTCCTGCATTGTCTTTCATGTAAGAACGTAAAGGTCTCGTTGGCTTGGGTACCGGGTCACCTTGGTATCCCAGGTAACGAGATTGCGGATCAATGTGCTATAGATGCGACAGACAGGGGCTGTCTTTCAGCATTTAGATGTTATGCTCAGGATTTGCTTTCACTAGCTAAGGTTCGTCTTGATGATAACTGGTTTGTTGAATGGTCGCGATCTAGTCAGTTCAAAGGTATTCATTACGCCGAACTCCAGGATAGAATCCCTGTTAGACCTTGGTTTTTTCGATACCGTGAGGCAAGCAAAAAAGTAACATCAACAATTTGTAGGCTGCGCTTGGGTCATTCGTGTACTCCAGTTTTTTTGCTCAAAATCCGAGTAAAAGATTCTTCTCTGTGTGAATGTGGATTGGATGAGGGTACCTTAGATCATATACTTTTCGATTGCTCTAGACTATCATCTTCTTTATATGATGTTCTTCCTCCCTATATTCCTCGCCCTGTTAACTCCATATGCTTACTACGTTTAGTTTTCACTTCCTTCATCACCATTTTATGTGAATTCATTAGTCTTAATAACATTAGATTGAAGTTAGTTCATTTTATGTTGGCAACTTAACAGTAAAATTACTTGCATTTTTTGTTCCGCGTTTTCATATATAAAACCTTGTTACTGGTCAGATTCCCCGAATTCTTCATTTTTTTTGTATTTACTACCTTTATTATGTTAAACGAAACGTCAAACCAAATGTCAACCAAATCAAAACTGTCTTTGGCAAAGGCCCCTGAGGCTGCCACTTCACTTATAACTAACTAATATCGTGAGTTAAATTATAAACTGACGGTGTTTACAATCTTACAGTGACAAGTATAATGTGTTTTCTCCGTGTGCTCTAGATAAACCGTGAATATCCAAACGTGTGTGTGTGTTTTTCACCGTCAGGGCCCCATTGCCTGCATAGGCATTAATCCTGCTGCTTTGCCTGCGTGTTTGCAAAACGCAAGAAACGCCATCAAAAGGTTGTTAAACAGATACGTAAACCAAAATACACAGAACCTTTACTTAAACACCGCAACCCTTTCAAAAACCATAAAAACTATTCAAAGCCCACCCCGAACATTAGCCGAATGAGGTTTAAATCAATTCAGGGACCTGATTTAAGTGCCCCCGGGTTACCGGGTACCCCAGCCGGGTATAACCGGGTCGAAACTGCGATCTTTTTAATTAGAAGAAGAGGGCCCACGCAAGGCTGGGCTATTGTTGACTCGCCGTGAGAGCACCCCGTTTCTGGAATAAAAATAGGTTGGGGTTTTTGTTCTGGGCCATATTGTGTGTGGTATTAAGTAGGTAACTATCTCCATATACTATGCGAACTATGCTTTTATAATAAAGAGGAAAAGTTTGTAAGATTGTAGCTTTTTAAGTGTATATGTAAGGGGTAATACTCGGAACCCCTTATCAGATTTTAAAATGTTTTTCTCCCGTGTATAAAATGGACTTTCTGTATAAAAATTCAGCCTACGTTTTATCTCGCGGGTTTTTTACAATAGACGACCGGAGCCGCGTGGAGATCTATATAAGCTTGTAAATATGTGGATAAACATACGCTTTATCGATGACTATGTCAAAGTCATTTTAATTTATTTACCATTCACTTAGGATTTGCTCATTTTTTCGCGTGTAATTTTTGGTAAATCTTCTTCCATACAAACTATTTACTCCCTAAAGGAGACGACTTCTTTAAGAAAAATGTTCTCGGAAGTCAAACTTAAGTATAACATAGCGTTGTAGGTTCTAGACGACGATATATTTAATATATATTAATACTTACATAGGTAAATTAGGTACATAGAAAACACCCAAGACCCAGAAATACTCATGTTCATCCATCACACAAATATTTAGCAGCTCTTACCGGGATTCGAACCCAGGACTTTCAACTTTGTAGACAGACTACTGACTAGGCTAAACAGGTCGTCAACTATTATCAATAAGTCGAGATAAATTGGCTTAAAAGGTTATGGTGGTAAAGATGTAAATAATGGCTGTGTGTGAATAAAGCATCCATCACGTTCTAACAAACCAAGTACGAGAGCGAAGCATGTACTCGTATTCGCGGCCATCATAAACATAAACCTTCTGTGGTGTTAAATCCATTATACACAAATTCCAACTTAATCGCATTGTGAAACCTTTCTATTCCATTTTATATCTTAAACACTCACCAATTGAGTCTAAAACAAAGTGCTCACCCATCGACCCGATTCTTTTTTGTTTCGAACGACACGACTGCGCAAACAACTTACTAAGTTCCTTCCCTCGGTACGAATTCTTCAAGACAATAGAATCTAAATTGTACAGTCGGCAACATCCGGCGTACACTTAGACGTAATAAATTGCTCTTGTTCTAATGCATGTACTTGGGGGGAAGTGGGTAAGAGGTCACGTTAACTGTACTAACAAAGCTCTTTGGAGATTGTTGCTGTTCAAAAATAGTTCCGCGATGTGTATCGTTGGAGTTAGAGCGAGGTGAATCAACGTTTTAGCTAAGCAACTTCCTGCTATAATAAGGGATTTTTTTAAGTGAAGATGCATGTAGGTCTATAATAAATATTTTTTTCTACTCCTGTACCGTTATCTGTCATTTATATAGGCTGTAGCTCAAATACAATGACACTAATAATAAGTCGTCGAAAAACTCTATGCTCTATGGCCCAAAAACGCACTGTTTAGCGTACTTTTTTGGTTCATACATTTTTCATAAAAGCACTGTTTAACTTTTTTTTCATCGGTCGCTATATTGCAGTGGTGCCAACTTCATAAACAAATATTTCGAAATAAAAGTATTTATTTACATTATTTACTACAATAATAATAAATTATCATCTATTGTGTGTTAAATTACATGTTTTATAAAATCTTGGTATTATTTATAAAAATAAACAGTTCGAATTCGGTTCGGGTCCGGATTCGGTTTGGTTCGGATGGCAAGTGCAAACAAATTAAAAACAAAACAAACCATAAGCAAGAGCTGTCACATTTCCGATTTCCCACCAAAATACAGTTCAGAATGAAAAGACGAAAGATGATAAACTATTAGTCCTAAACTATTAAGATTTTATTCGTGTTTGTGAAGACAAAAGTGTACGTTCCTTTTAAAATGGTCGAAGAAATTAATAACTGCACTCCTGAAGAAATTGTGTGAGTAGCAAAAGTACGAATAGAAAACTTGCTGCCTGAAAAGTTTAAATTTGTCTTAGAAAAAGTATTGTATGCAACGGTGTATAACTGGTCTAAAAACGCTCGTGGCGTCTTAATTGCGATGCTCGCCAAAGCTCGCATCGCAACCCACGCCACTCGCGATTTAAGACCCTTCTTATACAACAGTTGCATAAAATACTATTTTTGAGCCTCCATCGTAGGATTCGGTTAAAACACTGTAACTCTAAAGAAATTGATTATGACGTTGTCAAATACTGTAAGCTTTCAGAATTCAGTTCATTTACACGTTTACAACAGCTAGTGGTTGGCAATGCGTTTGTAACTTCTCTCGAATCTCAAGCATCTATAGACAACAGTGTGTCCTTACGAACAGGCCATAGCCTAATTGCTACCGTCGTGGTGTTAACACATTCACGGCCGGGCTAATCTCGTAGCGCTACGCCGTAGTCCGTAGCAGGTTAAACCTCGTATGTAGAGGAAAGCGCTCGTAGCGCTTTGACGCATATGTGTCGTCACTGGCCATGAATGGGTTAACAAACACCTGCCTTGTATTCATTAGTCCATACCATTCCATATTCAGATAACACAACGAAAAACAAATGAACGCCCACCGTCTGCACATAAAATACTGTGTTCCACTCTCGGCCCCCACAGTATATATTGTTTACGTGTAAAATACACAGCGCGTTAATTTGAACAAAGATTTGTGTACGCTTTCCGGCGATGCGTCTTTTGGGAACATGGTTAGCGTTTTTGGTTATTTTTTTGGGTCATACGGATAGTTGTTTGTGTAAGTATGTGAAGGTATATGTTTATTAAAGCGGTGTCGTGAGCTTGATGGATGATAATAGAAAAATAAGCTCGTCTGAACGACAGTAAAGAAAATAAATAACCGTGGCTAGTTGAGGCGGTATGATTAATGAGAAAGAATTCTAAGAGAACTTATACATCAACAGCGATTTTTCAGAAGAAATTTAATTTATTTATTACATATTTGTATGAAATTGACGTATTAGTGGGTAAATAGCAAAGAAAAACACAGTTTTAGTACAAATAATATTTTCAAGAAAGCTCAATCTTATGAAAGGGGTTGAAGTCACATGTGACCTAGTACTTTAGTACTTTTCCTTTCAAACTTCATAGTGGTAAATTGTATTTAGTTTTAGTAATCGGTCACTCATAATCTAATAGTTTAAATAAATCTATCCCATGTTACCGAAAAAAAAATGTGATCATAGATATATAGGGTTCTATAGCAACTATTGTTTTTATAGTGCTGGCTGGAAGGACCACGAACTCCGATTTTTAGACAAATACCTGGTTCAATTCCCAGCGGTGTGAGGCTTCTCCTATAGGTAATCGGCCTCGTGACTCCTAAGAACAAATTTCCATCTCTCTTATAGTTTCAGATTTACCCCTCACAGCCCCGTTTCAATAATACACCCTAATAATATATGTTCATACGTTTTCCAACTCATAGTAGAAACGTATACAAATGCTGTGATGATGTCTAGCAATTATGTTTACAAAAAGATCGTGCTGCACTCATAATTAAATACAAGTATTTTAATAACGACAATTCTCTCATTTCCGCCCAAGTCTGTTTCCATTGGGCGAGAACAATATTTATCCGGAATATTATTTCAGGTTACTATTTCTCAGCCTGTCCCAAAGTATACCTTTTGTTCTTTTCATGAAACAAAAACACTTCGCGACCATTAGAGAAGGAAGGAAAATTCCTATAGCGTCATTAAATATGTGGTTTAGGTTAAAACGGCAATACCTAATGCAAAAGCACGCGTATCCCGGGTCATTGCTAATACGTAACACGGGTGCCTCTTGGCAAAGTCCAGATTACAAAAAAAAAACTACTACTACTAGGGTAGGGTACTATTCTACCCCGACATCATAGGAAAAAAGAAACGTAAAAGAACGAAAAAAATTGTAAAGACGCAATTTACGGCAAGGCGTCCTTCCAAATCGAATTTTAGTTAAGATAAATACAAATCACTTTTGTGACTAACTTTTATTAGGACGATCGGCGGCTCAACGAAACGAGTAAAACTTCTTGCCATCATTCTGCGATCCAATTAAGCTTTAGCTACTAAGTCTTAAAGTCGTTTTTCATTTGATTCGGCCGCATTAGTGGGTGTAGTTAAGCAGAGCGTTATTCCAGACGCGTTCGAACTGGGAACAATCGGCGAGAACATTCGACTTCTAGTTCGTATTCGATTCGGCTCTACTCGTTATCGGAGTCGATATCTGTCTCCCAAAGCGGTTAGTGGGGCATGCGTCGGATTGGAAAATGCTTATAGCGGAATTTGTTCATTTTGGAGTCGTACCTTTGTTACTGTAAAAACGTATAATATATTGCAATCATGCCTAGTTTACAGTAACATAGTCACGATCCCAAAATTCACAAACCCAATTCCAAAATTTGGCCCCTGACCTTCCAACCCAGCGAGAAAACTAGACTTATGTCTGCTTACTTAGAAACACAGCACAATATCTCACCCACTTGACCGCGCTGCTTCAACTTCGAATTTGGCCTCTGACCTTCAAATTTGGCCTCTGACCTTCCAACCCTGCGAGAAAACTAGACTTATGTCTGCTTACTTAGAAACACAGCACAATATCTCACGCACTTGACCGCGCTGCTTCAACTTCGAATTTGGCCTATGACCTTCGAATTTGGCCTCTGACCTTCCAACCCAGCGAGAAAACTAGACTTATGTCTGCTTACTTAGAAACACAACACAATATCTCACGCACTTGACCGTGCTGCTTCAACTTCGAATTTGGCCTCTGACCTTCGAATTTGGCCTCTGACCTTCCAACCCATCGAGAAAACTAGACTTATGTCTGCTTACTTAGAAACACAACACAATATCTCACGCACTTGACCGCGCTGCTTCAACTTCGAATTTGGCCTCTGACCTTCGAATTTGGCCTCTGACCTTCCAACCCATCGAGAAAACTAGACTTATGTCTGCTTACTTAGAAACACAACACAATATCTCACGCACTTGACCGCGCTGCTTCAACTTCGAATTTGGCCTCTGACCTTCGAATTTGGCCTCTGACCTTCCAACCCAGCGAGAAAACTAGACTTATGTCTGCTTACTTAGAAACACAGCACAATATCTCACGAACTTGACCGCGCTGCTTCAACTTCGAATTTGGCCTCTGACCTTCGAATTTGGCCTCTGACCTTCGAATTTGGCCTCTGACCTTCCAACCCAGCGAGAAAACTAGACTTATGTCTGCTTACTTAGAAACACAGCACAATATCTCACGCACTTGACCGCGCTGCTTCAACTTCGAATTTGGCCTCTGACCTTCGAATTTGGCCTCTGACCTTCGAATTTGGCCTCTGACCTTCGAATTTGGCCTCTGACCTTCCAACCCAGCGAGAAAACTAGACTTATGTCTGCTTACTTAGAAACACAGCACAATATCTCACGCACTTGACCGCGCTGCTTCAACTTCGAATTTGGCCTCTGACCTTCGAATTTGGCCTCTGACCTTCCAACCCATCGAGAAAACTAGACTTATGTCTGCTTACTTAGAAACACAACACAATATCTCACGCACTTGACCGCGCTGCTTCAACTTCGAATTTGGCCTCTGACCTTCGAATTTGGCCTCTGACCTTCCAACCCATCGAGAAAACTAGACTTATGTCTGCTTACTTAGAAACACAACACAATATCTCACGCACTTGACCGCGCTGCTTCAACTTCGAATTTGGCCTCTGACCTTCGAATTTGGCCTCTGACCTTCCAACCCAGCGAGACAACTAGACTTATGTCTGCTTACTTAGAAACACAGCACAATATCTCACGAACTTGACCGCGCTGCTTCAACTTCGAATTTGGCCTCTGACCTTCGAATTTGGCCTCTGACCTTCGAATTTGGCCTCTGACCTTCCAACCCAGCGAGAAAACTAGACTTATGTCTGCTTACTTAGAAACACAGCACAATATCTCACGCACTTGACCGCGCTGCTTCAACTTCGAATTTGGCCTCTGACCTTCGAATTTGGCCTCTGACTTTCCAACCCAGCGAGAAAACTAGACTTATGTCTGCTTACTTAGAAACACAGCACAATATCTCACGCACTTGACCGCGCTGCTTCAACTTCGAATTTGGCCTCTGACCTTCGAATTTGGCCTCTGACCTTCGAATTTGGCCTCTGACCTTCCAACCCAGCGAGAAAACTAGACTTATGTCTGCTTACTTAGAAACACAGCACAATATCTCACGCACTTGACCGCGCTGCTTCAACTTCGAATTTGGCCTCTGACCTTCGAATTTGGCCTCTGACCTTCCAACTCATCGAGAAAACTAGACTTATGTCTGCTTACTTAGAAACACAACACAATATCTCACGCACTTGACCGCGCTGCTTCAACTTCGAATTTGGCCTCTGACCTTCGAATTTGGCCTCTGACCTTCCAACCCAGCGAGTAAACTAGACTTATGTCTGCTTACTTAGAAACACAGCACAATATCTCACGCACTTGACCGCGCTGCTTCAACTTCGAATTTGGCCTCTGACCTTCGAATTTGGCCTCTGACCTTCCAACCCATCGAGAAAACTAGACTTATGTCTGCTTACTTAGAAACACAGCACAATATCTCACGCACTTGACCGCGCTGCTTAAACTTCGAATTTGGCCTCTGACCTTCGAATTTGGCCTCTGACCTTCGAATTTGGCCTCTGACCTTCCAACCCATCGAGAAAACTAGACTTATGTCTGCTTACTTAGAAACACAGCACAATATCTCACGCACTTGACCGCGCTGCTTCAACTTCGAATTTGGCCTCTGACCTTTGAATTTGGCCTCTGACCTTCCAACCCATCGATAAAACTAGACTTATGTCTGCTTACTTAGAAACACAGCACAATATCTCACGCACTTGACCGCGCTGCTTCAACTTCGAATTTGGCCTCTGACCTTCGAATTTGGCCTCTGACCTTCCAACCCATCGAGAAAACTAGACTTATGTCTGCTTACTTAGAAACACAGCACAATATCTCACGCACTTGACCGCGCTGCTTCAACTTCGAATTTGGCCTCTGACGTTCGAATTTGGCCTCTGACCTTCCAACCCATCGAGAAAACTAGACTTATGTCTGCTTACTTAGAAACACAGCACAATATCTCACGCACTTGACCGCGCTGCTTCAACTTCGAATTTGGCCTCTGACCTTCGAATTTGGCCTCTGACCTTCCAACCCATCGAGAAAACTAGACTTATGTCTGCTTACTTAGAAACACAACACAATATCTCACGCACTTGACCGCGCTGCTTCAACTTCGAATTTGGCCTCTGACCTTCGAATTTGGCCTCTGACCTTCCAACCCAGCGAGAAAACTAGACTTATGTCTGCTTACTTAGAAACACAGCACAATATCTCACGCACTTGACCGCGCTGCTTCAACTTCGAATTTGGCCTCTGACCTTCGAATTTGGCCTCTGACCTTCCAACCCATCGAGAAAACTAGACTTATGTCTGCTTACTTAGAAACACAACACAATATCTCACGCACTTGACCGCGCTGCTTCAACTTCGAATTTGGCCTCTGACCTTCGAATTTGGCCTCTGACCTTCCAACCCAGCGAGAAAACTAGACTTATGTCTGCTTACTTAGAAACACAGCACAATATCTCACGCACTTGACCGCGCTGCTTCAACTTCGAATTTGGCTACTGGAGTGTTACTAAACTTGGTCGTATTATACGCCTGAATGCTAGCCTACTCTATCTTTTTTAAGATTATATAGGTGCAACAAGGATAACAATTAGTAGTTCCGCTAGCTTCGGGTTAAAATAATAGAGCAGCTGACCATCCCGATTCGGGGCGAACCAGTTGAGAGGTTAGATTAGACCGGTTTCCTCACGACGTTTTCCTTTACCGAAAAGCCGGTGTTAAACATCAAATGATATTTCGTACGTAAGTTTTTAGAAAAACTGGATTTGGACCCGCAACGTCCAGGTTGCAAGTCGCGTGCCTTACCACTGGGGTAAAGTGGCTTATTGTATTAAATTAGGCAATTAATATTGATTTTAATTTTTAAGATTTTTACATTGTATTTTTACTAAACACTTCATCACGTCATCATAATCATCATCATTATATCAGCCAAAAGACGTCCACTGCTGGACATATGCATCCCCCAAAGAGTGCAAAAATGACCGGTCCTGCGCCACCCACATCCGCTTCATCACGTGTTATAAGATTATCTCTTCGTGGGCATTCGTCGGTTTGGATATGTCACTACAACGTTGGTCGCAAACAACAAATCAAATGAATTAAGTCCCGTTTAGTAATGTGCATATTAGGCAACTTTTAAACAATGGATAAAAATAATAATAATGGCGGGATGAAAATTTATACCTCTAATATATTATCTTCAACAAGTTTTCAACATGAGTTTCTTTCTATTATGAGAAGATAATACGAATAAAGAAATAATGAGGTAAGATGAAAAAAGTGAGATATTAGACAAGACTGCATGAGTAATAGGGAGGCGTAAGTACATACATAACCCTATATGTCTGTTATAAAGTCCTGTGAACAAAGGGCATTCATCCATTGAAAATGTGGGTTAGAAGTTTGTATGAGAGGACGAAGTCGTGGCCAAAAGCCGGCAGTTCATATTTTTCTCCGAAAGCGACTTGCTTATTTATAAAAGTGCTGTCATAATTCCAACCTTGAGAGATTTTTATCTTTACTTATAACTACTTTTAGGTATATGTTTGTAGCATTCAATATCTAAAAATAAACTACAAACGAAGCGTTCAAACTGATTTAGTATTATTTGTACACGACCGTACGATGAATTTCGACTCGAATGAGCACAGATCGATAACGCCGTCCCTATTTCTCTATATTTTTCCAATAAGGACAGATTCATTCGAGCGGACATCGAAGAGTGAATGCTTGAATGCGTTCCTGTGTTTCAACACACCTGCTTCGCTTTCCATTCTGCCCTTTTAAAGATCGACTGTCCCGAAGTTTCCACTTTCTTTGTCAACAAGGCTCCCATTGGAGTCCTCGGCACGCGAAGACTGCCAATTGACAATGAGACTTAAGTAGTTGACGCGTGAGTTGGTTTTTGATTGATTTGCGATTCAGATTGAAAAGTTTTATCGGTCGGAAGATTGTCTTATGTTTCTCTGAGTTGTTCAACGATAATAATGTTATTTTTCTGATTTGAAAGACTTAAGCTGTGAAGTGATTTTCTTGTTAACAAAAATTGGGTTGAGAAATATATAAAGGTACCTAATACTTTTACCTGATAAATATAAGATCATCAACGTTTCGCATTTATTATTATACATCATCTATTTCAGATATAAATCCATAAAATTTGTTAGTACACACAATCAAATAAAATATCTTAGTAAGTTAAATTAAGTTATATTAATCAGTGATGAGTGAGTGATCATGCATGCATTTATACAATACAAATATGATTTATTTCTCACCAGACGCATTATTATAAAAAAAATGTTTGTAGGCATTTTTTTCTAGACTAAATACATTTTTGCAAAGTCATCAACTACTCATTGATAGGATTTCAAACATGGCGGGTTTATTTTGTTATGATTTCTGTGTCTTGAAGTGAGATAAGAGAGAGTAAAGCTGATATATTTTGTGAGTGCAGTGATATTAGTGAAATTATTAGTCTGTTATTGACATATTGTTATCAATACAAAGTTAGGATGACAATAATCGGTAATATTCTAGCAACACTAGACTTTCCTTGTTTTAAATTAGCCAATAGGAGTGTTGCTCAGTTCTGATTGGTGCTGAGTTTTGTCAGTTCTCCTCAGCCAATCAGCAATAGACAACTTTCCGCATGGCGGGTAGAACGGAGTTCTCAGTCCAACGGGCATTCTCAGGAGAACCACCGAACAGTGCAGAAGGAACCAAGAAACCTGTCACAATTTATATATTGCATGGTCATCCGACTTACACAAGTGTATAAAATGTTAACTATATTAGACTTCAGAAAGTTGGGCGAAGTTTTGCAAGATTTGATCCAATCACATAATAGTTTCTAATAAATTAAGCTGTCATATTAGATGTCCGAATTCCCCACATGTGGTAGTAAAAGCTTAGGTATCCATTTAGTTATATTGGAGAGCTCATTGACGAAATGATTTCCCAAGAAATCTCAATTCGTTGGAGTGTCGTGTCACACATATCAGAAATACAATCTTTCGCCAAAGCATACTCGTATCAAAACAGTCTAATTTCCCAAGCTATTAGAGAATCCTCCGAAAAAACTAGCAATATCTACTTCGAACACTGTTTGTGCTTGTTTATGTAAATACCCGAAACCTCGTCAGGCGTCGCCGGTCCGTATCCAGCATCACATTTATTTAGGTACACTGCTCTTAAAAATACTGAAGCGTGTATGGTAATGTGATGTAACTGATGTAGTACACGAACGCAATATACAGTGTGGGAACAGTAGTGCAATCATTTGAAATTACTAATTTAGCGCAAAACGCATTGTATGCGTCAGAGTGCTACGAGACTTTCCGCTAGATAATTATGGACATAAACACTTTCACTGACCCCGCTCCGTACGGGGAAAACCACGGAAACGGTTACGAGCGAAGCAATTCTTGGCAGCAGAGATGTGTTAAGCTGCTACGGACTACGCGCATCGTAGCGCTAGGAGCGTAGCATGGGTGGTGAACGAGTTGAAATACTCCGCAGAGTTGAAATATTAGGTCAAAGCAACTAAGGAATTTCATCTATTTTCGTATTTGCTTTATAAAACCCTTAAAGAGACACCAAAAGTAGTAGTTTAGTTGAAATATCGACCTTATTGAATAAGCTAATAATATTAACACATTCACTACCAAGAATCGCTACGCTCGTAGCCGATCCCGTGGTTTTCCTCGTATGTAGCGGAAAGTGACTACGGCGTAGGCGCCCGCTCGGCAGGATCCTGGTGAAAGTGTTAAAAATCGCATTAATTTTGCTATTAAAAGTAATTCCAGTTTTTTTCAGGCGATCGGTAGCTCAAAAATATAAAATAACAATTTTATTTATTATATTACCTGGGTAATGCTGGATTGCAAATTAAATTAAGTTGAATATTCACTTTCTAATGACAGTCTTCGTAGAGTATAAACAGTTTAGTGATCCTTGTTATTTACGCTATTTTCAGATTGATCAGTCCAGACATTGTATATCCCGGAACTATCTTAAAGTTGAGCAAACCGTCGGCTTTGGGGTTTCATGGAACCAACCACGAAACCAGGAACTTGTGACTAAGATTTTGGGTCGGACCGTTGTCAATCAAAAACTTTATTCGTTAATTTGAGGGACTGACCGTAGTGGCCTTGACATTGCCTTTATCAGTTGTATTGTAAAATACCTTTTTGTTTAACTTTGTAATTTTTATAATAAATATTGTCATCAATCAATGTTGAATCACTAGACATTCAACCTCGACCACATATTTGTAATGTGGAAAAATATACTGTTCGTTTGTATGTAAGTTGTCCTTTAAAGTTTAAGTGAAGTGTGGTGACAACGCAACATTGCATAACAATGCATGATGGTAAAAGTAACTGCGCAATCGAAGACGTCAAAAGTTCTTATTCCCTTTTAATAAAGACTTTTGACGCCTTCGTTTGCGTAGCTACTTTTGATGCTGACTGTACCACCAAGCTGGTCTGACGATGGAGACAAAAGGTAGGTATAAAGCAAGTCCTTAACTATAGATTATAATAAATCCATCGTGTTTAGGCTCATTGAAACACGACTTTAGATTATTGCAAAACTTTAAAACTTTTACATATATCTATTATTATATTATAAAGAGAAAAAATTTCCGAGATACCTAATTGACATCTTATCTTAGCTTCTATAAATATAATTTTTATATGCTTGCTGAATACAAGGACTTCAACACTATATCCTTAGATCACGTATAACTGTATTCTTACAAAGACTATCTAATAGATAATCAACGGAGCTACACATCCGATTTAACAAATTCTTTCACCTACGTATACATAGAATGAAAGTTTTATCCCGCGGGTTTGCCTGCGTTCTTTGTAGTACGCGGGCGGACCCGCGCAGGCAGCTAGTAAAAATAGAACAAAGTAGAATAGGAGCATTCCATGGAAAAGTCCACAGTTTTCCCGTACTTTGCAATTTTAATTGGAATATTAATTCCAATTAAAATTGCAAACATAACTCTAATGGCAGAGATATTATACGTGCGTTTATACGGGACAGCTCGTGGAGTGCCCCAATTACTAGGATTAAACTACATCTTTATTTTCACACGGTAAGGTCCAAAAATGCCTTGTTTTGTACACTTCATGCCAGATTGCTTGTCATCGTAGCATAAAAAAATGTAGGCTCTGTTTTCACATGTCATACTGATGCGAATATATGTAATATAAGGGGGGAAGGTTAAGGCACAGATTGGGGGTCGTGGGCAAAACACTGCAAATAATGGGTTGGAATTTGCGAGGGAATCTTTTCGTTCCCATTGCCGCGTATAAATAAATATAACTTAGGCTCAATGAAAGGAGTGTTTCAGCCAGATAACTAAGTACGTATAATGCTTTGTATAATAGAACTGCGTTCTTTAAGAGGTTTAGAATTCATGTAATTGCTGGTTTATTTAAATTGAGAGAGCTAAAGTACGTGATTTTCTCTTTCAAATTAGAATATGATATTTGATATATGATCAAATAATGTTTATTAACGTGATAGTTTGTGTTATATTTTATCGTCAACTCTGTTAATATGAAACCACAAATACTTCAGGCACAGTACTCCAAATCTCCATGGAACGACTCGTTGTCCAAGGCTGGGTGGAAGCAAAGCAGTCGCGCGGTCATCCTTCCTTTGCTATGGACAGATTTGATAAAAGCAAACCACCTTTTCACACCTGCTATTTAGAATAGAGCCAATGTTGCCCTTGATTGAGGGATCAAAGTTGTAGTTTTCTTCGCTGATCCTGCTATTGAGAGAAGAATGACGTTGATTGACGTTGTTGCCTTCAATTGAGGGATTTCAGTCTTCCTAATAGACGGTGTGAAAAGCAGTATGTTGCACACTCGGTAGCAAAATAATTGCCATCTCCGGCGTAAACACTTGAATCACTCTATACTCCAACGTTCACAAGTAGAGGCGCATCGCGAGAGCTGCTTTATCCACAGTAAATACGTCATCATGAATCCCTGACCACTCTTTCAAGAGCAAACCATAACAAAGTGTGTTTCAGATGTATGGACAAGAAACACAAAAGGAACCAATGCAAGGCGAAGTGATGCAGCGTAACAGGCTGCCCGCATCTCCACCACAGGCTGCTGCATAACTTCGAGCCGAGAGAGCCCAGGGTGAAGTAAACAGAAGCCAATTGAAATCCACACCTCACCCACCACGCACACCACGGCGACCGAGGAACGACGAGTTCAAACGATTCCAGACATGAGGCGTCGGAATGAGTTAATAGTGTACACAGTAACGGTATACTATTAAAGATAATCCCAATCAGCATTGAGGGTCCATTGAAGCGCATTGATACGTTTGCGCTCATGGACGAAGGATCGAAGGTGTGTCTCGCCGAGGAAGAACTTATCGAGGAGAGCAGTTATTCTGAACGCCCTAATGAACTAGACCTCTGGTTACGCTTGATTAGTGGTGAGGTCAAAACAAGTTACAGATGCTTAGTTGAAGAACCTACATGTGGAACTGTTTGAAATATAATATTTTATATACTAGTAATCTTACTGAATTAGGTCACCCTACCCGTTCTCTTACTCAAGTAAGAGCAGTTTTTGACAAGTTAACGGTAGTTCTAACCACCACCGTGGACTCAAAGAACTACAGGCTTTGTGTAGCTGTGTGACTCGCGAGCATGACTTTATTTCAATTTCTTTTTTATTCCGAAAAACGGTGAAAATGCTCACCAAATTTAATAAGAATCGATTGCGAGAGGAGAACAGCCTGACACCCTAACATTCGGACTTACGAAATAAATTTGGCCCAAACTGAAACGGAGGACTTCGCTCGCTTCGCTCGCTCGTTCAGTCAATAGACTATGTTTACGTAGAAATTAAAACGAGATTCTTTTTTTTATTTTTTATTTGAAAACATAAAAAAATACAATTTTAATAACTTAATAATCTAAAGATTGGCGATGCGCTCACTTAATAAAAAATGATAATAATTATTAACGCGGTACACCGAAAACACAATTCAAAATCCTTGTTCATATAAATAACGACGTTACAAAACGGCATATTAAAACCTTGTTGGCTTTTCCAACCACTCAATTTTAAAATACTATTTTACAGGGGTCTAACGCGATATTTCTGACGTTTCGACACGGGTTGCACCCTAAAGGTAAATAAATATCGCGTTAGACCCGTGTAAAACAACATTTTAAATATGTGTACAAAGCGCGAGAGTTTATAGTGTTACATTCGATTTTATTTGCCCGCGGACCTCATTTCTCGCTTAAAACTACATATAACACAGCAAATTATCCGACGGTTAGCAAATTGTTTTTTGATTTTCATTAAAGTGTATTTATCCTGTGCTTTGGAGAGTGGACGCAGCCGCAATTTAATGAGCGTTAATTTTAAATTCATTAACCGACCCAGTCGCGGTTGGATGGAAATTAACGATATATTTATTGTCGTCATATATATTATACCACCTTTTTACTGCGACTTCGTCGCATAATATATATACTCGTTAAACGCCATAAGGGATTAGTGCTACCAATTCAAACTCAAATTTAAAGTTTGTTTTAGGACAATAGTAATCCATGTAAAATGTTATAAACAACGGAATTTATTATATTTTAAGGGTATTGCGTGCAATCATTACAGTTTGACATTGACATACGTATAATAAATGCCCTTAATAATGCAATCTGCCAGTACCTATAACGTTAACAATAAAGAGTTTGCAATGTGCATAATCTCTTTTGCGACTAAAATATCTGGTATGGGTATACCTTATCCTTTTATTTTACATTTTCAAGTATGAAGTACCAACTGGATTATTTTGAAAAAAATACATTTACAGATCTTTATATAAGCAAGTAACTGTTGGTGTCGCTTTTCTAGAAAGCCAGAAAAAAAACTTTAGATTTATTTCCTACATTTATCCAAGATTTTTATGAAAAAATTTAATATTATTTAAAGAATACGTGAGTCTCTACATAAAGATTACTGTACCAAAAGTTTACGTAAATCGCCTTAGCTAGTGTGGGTGTTTCTTAGTTTTCGTAAAATGTTTAAAATAATCATATCTCAGAAAATAACAAATATAGGAAGCTGAAACTTACAGGAATTAATACTTGCCATAAGCGCTCTTAATTAAAAAAAATACAGTAAACATTTGGTGGAAAAGCCGATTTTCCATGAAAACACAGCTACGATCTTTATAGAGTTCCCTCGATTAGCCAGGATCCCATAATCAGAACTGGATTTTGGTGACAACGGGACCAATCTGGAAGTATATGCTTTCAAACAAAGATTTTTTTTTTCAAATACACAAACACATAAAAAAAAAATAGACAAATTGAGAACCTCCTCTTTTTTTTAAGTTTAAAAACAAGTATCAAGTGTCTTATCAAGTCTTTATGGTTCGATACAACATGATGTCATGATGTCCGATCAATCGATCTAACAGCGAAAAAAGACGACCTCTTCGTTCGATCATTCGGACTACAAGGAAATGTATTGTCCCCGTAATTCGACCATCGGACTACGAGAACTTTAGAGTTCGATCAATCGAACCAGCAGGAAATAAAAAAAACCGGCCAAGTGCGAGTCGGACTCGCACACGAAGGGTTCCGTACTATTATCTATAAAACCGGCCAAGTGCGAGTTGGACTCGCGCACGAAGGGTTCCGTAACATTATCTATAAAAACGGCAAAAATCAAGTTTGTTGTATGGGAGCCCCCTTAAAAAAAAAATTATTTTGGTTTTAGTATTTGTTGTTCTAGCGGCAACAGAAATACATCATCTGTGAAAATTTCAGCTGGAACTATCACGGAATCAGTGAGATACAGCCTGGTGACAGACAGACGGACGGACGGACCGACGGACGGACGGACAGCGGAGTCTTAGTAATAGGGTCCCGTTTTACTCTTTGAGTACGGAACCCTAAAAATCGTGGTCCGATCGATCGGACAAGCCAGTGGTCCGTGGCCTAAGGGTATTCTTGTCACTTCTCGGCATATTTTTGCTCTCTTTAATACGGCAGATTTAACTGGTACTACCTAGTCTAAAAGTTTTACAACTCAGGCGTCGAAACATCACACTACCTGAACCGGAGCACCTAAAATGTTTCACTTACGAAGGCAAACAACACGTTAATCCTTGTAAGCTGAACACTTCTGAACGTATTCCAGAGATTTAGGTCCTAGTTCCTGTTTTTGATAGACAAAGATTTAGCTGTAACGCAATTTGGATTCAGCGTAGGAACTCTTATACTATGTGTCCACAATATAAACGGTATGATCCTTAAAAACTTTGCATTTTTACCCGACTGCCTCAGAAGAAGGGTCATGTTTTCCGAGCTATGTATGTATGTGGACAAGATCTACTTTACAGGCTACAATCCAAACGGATTGGTGGATTTTGACACATGAGGTGTCGTTGGATTCCTCATAATTATATTGAGGGAGTGACATAAGAAAAGCAGTTGACTTTTCTGAAAAATCTTTTATTTCACTTGTTTTCTCACATAAATCATTCATAAATGAATACCAAATGAGTGATCATAAATGGGTAGAATAAATTATCTCGACTCTCTATAATACTAACGAATTCTTGTCATCTTGAGAATAATCAATAAGTAGGTAGTACTAATACTATGAAGAGAGAAAATACTGTGAGATTGTAGCATTGTATGCTTGTATGTAGGGGGTAATCTGCGAAACCATTTATCCGATTTCAAAAATCATTTCATTAATGTATAGAATTAGCAAAGGCTAAATTTTATCCCACGGGTTTAACTGCGTTCTTTGCAATACACGGGTGAAGCCGCGCGGGTAAGCTAGTTGAGTCGGTTTCACTTTTGTTTGAACTTTTTTATTTTTACACATATTTTAAGCATTTTTTTCAGCCATTGTTATTTATGAGCTCAAGTTCATTTAACTTAACACCCTGCCAAAGCTTTCAATGAAACAAAAACAAACTGTGGAAGCCACAATTTTTCAAACAAGTTTAAAAACATGTCAATAAACAAATAATAAATCATTATTTATCTACATCTAAACGTTTGAACCGCCAAAAGCGGTACTAATCGAAACGCAACCCTGTCTTTAGATGGTTAAGGCTTAGTTTAGCTTAAGCGTTGTTTTAGGGTGAGTCCGATAGTTGGACCGGGCTTCCAATGTGATTTAGTGATGGCGGGTGGAGTGAAAAATGACCCGCATCGCGCACAAATCATCGACGCGCCTGCGACGCAGTGACAAACGGAAGGTAATTTACTGCTAACCGATACAGTTGTACGTTGTCCGCGGGCGTAATTGGTTACCTTTGGTACCGAGTGCAGTGTAGTGCACTTTGACACGTAGGTAGAACTGATACCGTGTAGATTGGTTGTCTGTTCACATTGTAAAGTGTATCGGAAACAGAATTCAGTTCGTACAATTCCGCGCGCTTTTTCCGCCAGAGCTCAGCCTTGTATGGTACAATTTAAACTGGTTAGCGGTAGTTTGTCCGGTAAGGTTCTACCATAACTGCTTACTTGTTTAAGACTGCTTACGTGCGTATGTTATTTAGCTACTGTCCACCAACTTTGTGTGCAACTTAAGACGATGCTCGGGTGGCCATTTTTCCATACAAACGTAATCCCCCGTTTCCTCCCTGGATAATAACAACAGAGCAAATATTTTGCATTCATATAATTAATACTGACCTCTGACATGTCCCTATGTTTCGTTTTACCTAATTATTTGTTTATTTTAATAATAAGGGACCCTTTTAAACCACGAAATTCGCAGCTTTTCGGCGCCATTAACACACGCTCAGTTAACTAATTTAACGAACACAAATGAAAAACAGAAAACCTAGAGACATAGCCAAAGCCCTCTTAATATTATGAGTGAAAGAAAAACTAAAATTGGTGCAAAATAGGGTACTACGAAACCCTGTTTTTGGTGGGTCAGATCGGTCCAAATCGGATCGGATCGGTTTCAAAGTTAGAAAAATGGGGGCATTGCAAAATCATCAATGTGGATTTTCAAAAAGCTCGCTCACCGCGCTTCCTCTTAATTACTTTGACAACGGTAAAGATAGTTTATAATAATTATGTTGTATGGGTTGATGCAACTAGAGACAGATTGTAAAGCCAAGGAACGAGATTGAATGTCAACCAAAGATGTGTTTTCATACATTTGGCACATCGTATGCTTGACAGCTAGGTATTCGTTATTTCAGTGATACCTACAACTGATACCGACTATGTGATACTACCGTCTTTTGTCAAGGTTGTTTCTACGAAACTCGAAAATATACAGGTTGTGGCTTGTAATAGGAGCAAAAAATTAAACGGTAGATTATTAACCTTATGAACAATTAATTCCACACGGCTATAATTGAATTTTTTACTCTTCTGAAGTGCTATAAGTAACTTTTTATTAAAAAGACACATAAAAAAATAAATAATTATAAAAAAAATCACAAAAATATTTTTTCAAAACAAAAATGCAAAAAACTATTATGACTCGTTACCTGATGTTACTTCAAGATCCACATTGACTGATGTGCTATGATGTCGTGATGCCAAGATACTTCACTTGGAGGTCAAATTATCTCCGTATCCAAAAAAAAACAATAAAATGAATGTGACAGAACAGAATGGGACTGCAAATAATGCTCTAAGGAAGCGTCCTTTTGAATATTTGATCCTATTACAGGCCACACCCTGTATACATGTGCAGTGAACCATGAAAATACGCATATAGCTTTGAGTTCTATTCGTATTGAATTTTTTTCTGCGAATACGTTAATCATGTTGTGGGCTAAACCTCCAAAGGCATAAATAGTAAGGAGGAAGTGGGCATTAATTTAACTTCAGATAGAAGTCTTATTTAGATTCGTCTGATTCGTCCCACTACTTCCCACGTAAAGCTTGCCAAAATACAACCAACGCCAAATACAAGGAGTTAATATTGCTTAAGTTCCCACGCATTTGTCCTATTTCCTAAGTTTCACTCTTTGATATTGAGATATAATAGACATGTTGAGTCTCAGCCAAGTTACTCGTATATATATAATCAGAAGGTGCAATATATAATGCTTTTTTAGGGTTCCGTACTCAAAGAGTAAAACGGGACCCTATTACTAAGACTCCGCTGTCCGTCCGTCCGTCCGTCCGTCCGTCTGTCTGTCTGTCACCAGGCTGTATCTCACTGACACCGTGATAGTTCCAGTTAAAATTTTCACAGATGATGTATTTCTGTTGCCGCTATAACAACAAATACTAAAAACAAAATAAAATAAATACTTTTATTGATTTATGGGTCTGACTCGCACTTGGCCGGTTTTTCTTAAAACATGACAGGCTGTTATCTGCTGAGCAAACATATTATGTATAATACAAGAATTTTAAAGATATAAATGTATTGTATTTCATTTCCTTTTAACACCTAAAATAACATTGAAATTAAAAAAGCAGCCAGTTAACTGAAAGGTTTTAAAATTAACAGCGTAGGCATAAGGCAAAGAAACAAAAAACACAACCTACTTCGTTTCTGTTGTATAATAAAATAAATATTAGAACCGAGCCATTTCAAACTGGCAACCCTACGCATTCCAGACATGATAAACAATAATACAGTTCCCAGAAAGAGAATAATCATAATTGTGATTATGAAGCATCAATAAACGTCATCGTCCCCCTCTAACGGCCTTCGGCAGCCATTAGGCTGACAGAGATGTATACCGAGCGACATTTGCTTAGAATAGCATAACAGCGGTTTAGGTTAACTAACGTGGCTTTTTGCGTAGGGTTGGCAAAACAGAGTCGTTGTAATTTTCGCTGAAATTATTTTTGTATTATAATTTATTATGTAAAGGAAAATTTAATTAGAACGAAGGCTTAAACACTAATCAGTAAAGGAATAATATGGATAAATGACCCCATTTTTGGGAATAAAATGTTTTGTTCAGCTTTGTCACCATTTTTTGTGTTGAAATTACAAAATAGAACGTTATAATTTGTTACAAAACCCAGCCTGAAGTATTTTTAAGGGTGTAATATTTAAAATTCCAGGCAGTTTTTAAGCACAGAAGCCATTTGAAACAGATAGGTACCTAAGTATTTTATGAAACGAAATTTACTACGCTTCGAAATTTAAAGATGTAATTTGAATAAAGTTGTTAATTAACAAATTTATTGCTGTATACATTTAAAAGGAAAACAGTAAAATTCAATGGCGTCGCAGCATTGATGTTTTTAGTATTTTGAGGAAAACCTATTTCAGACAGGTTTTTTTTTCAATAAAATAACTAAGCTTAAAATTATGTGGAAAGTAGCTTGGTCCATCCTTAAGGTTTGTTTTATACTCATATTCATGCTCATTTATTTATAAAATATACAATTTACACACACATAAATAAATTTAAATTTATACACTGGTGATTTTTTTTAAATCTGTAGTTAAGTACCCGACTCTACGCCACATTACAATAAGCTACATTCTCACAAAACAACACACTCACAAACTTAACCTTTTCATAATGTTAGTCTATTTGAACGAGCGAGCGAAGCGAACGAAGTTCTCCGTTTCAGGTTGGCCAAAAATTATTTCGTATGTCCCCGGCGTCTGTCCGGCAGTTCTCCTCTACAGGTCACATTTCTCAAATTTCTGAGTAGAAGAGAACGACTCAAATTTTCTGAGTAGATTCAATATTACAGAAAATATTATTCACAATTCTTTTTTGCATAAATAAAAAGGTTTTTTTTTTAAGTTTTTTTTTAATTTCTACAGCTCACTGAGCCACTAGTTTTAGTATAAAAAAGAGCTCATTTCAGGTACAAGTAGGATGAATTGATATTCCTTATCTTGCAGACCATACACAGTTCATCAGCGAGGTTAATCGTGGCCATCTTTCTTTCTACTCGAAAATAACATTACCTTACCGGTCCTCATACTGACTACAGTTTTGTTTATGTATATTATTTTTGTTAATAGACATTGTGCAGAGAATATTAACTACATAGATACTTTTCATTTTCTTGTAAGTTCGAGTATGCATGTAAATAGATGTACATTTGAAAAGTTTTGGAAAAGTTTATTCGCACATTTATTCATTTAACAATTTCACTGCCAGGCCCTCCCAGCGGGTGCCTACGACATAATCGGTCTCTGCTATATACGAGGAAAACCATGGGATTTTCTCCTGACTCCAAAAGAAAAAGTTCTCCAACTCCCTTCGTTTCGATTATCTTAAATTATAAACGTGAACATTTTAATCATTTAAGACAATGCTCAAACTGCACATTGTTCTTAAGACAAACCGTCGCAAGTGAAGACTTACTAATGCCATGGCGCTCACTCTAGTAGAATTACATGAAATCCGTTCGCTCAAAGACAAGAGAATCTCACGAGGCATTACACTATCTAATTACAAAAGATCATAAACGCCATTAATTTCTTAGTAACATACTCTATTTTAAGGTTGAAGTAGCAGAATCAAGCGGGACTCCAGACCAGGGCGGTTATTCCCAACGTTTATCACCCCAACTCAGACTAGCCAGTGTAAGTCAGACCTTCGATTTTGAAAGAGTAATGCCACAGTGAAAAAAAGAGAGGTAAAGCACAGTGGCATATTGAGATAGGTTAGCACAACGACATGTTGAGAAAGGCAGAGCATAGCGAAACCCAACGACATGTTGAGAAAGGCAGAGCATAGCGAAACCAAGCATGTTGTATTTGGATTAAAGTGTTAGTTTTTATAACGTGTCTTTTAAAGTTTTTTTAATTTTAATTTTATTCTTTATTAATTGTATAATTGCTTTTTTTGTAATTTTGTCCGCGTGTGCGATCGTGGCGTCATTGTTCCGTGTTTCACTTGATGGTCACAACGGAAGACCAGCGCTGGCGCCGCCAGCATTTACGCTGAGTTGTGACCATTTCGTGGCAAATGTGTATGTGCGTTTGTGTCTGCAGTTTGTTTTATGTATTTGTCGCGAATAAATGTTTTCTTTCTTTTTTTCAAAATATTGAAAGAGGTAGGACAGTTACCTCGCTCATATTTGGAACACCCAAACTGGAAACAGGAACAACTATGATAATGCCACTACTTGCTCTGTAGATACATATGTGGTGTTCGCGATAGTCATCAGACCTTCCGACGATGCGTTGTGTTGAGAGTGACCCGCAACTCTAGCTATTAATACTTTAAATGCCAGGAGCCTGCCTAGTGCCTTCGAGCGTAGCGCTTCTTGGCAGTGAATGTGTTAACACATTGCGTCTTCATATCAATAAAGGCTGAAACGCGCCGCGCCGTGCCGCTCCGCCACCGCTGTCAATGCGTTTCGGCCTTAAAGGGGGCAACGCGCTTGTGATTCTGCTGGAGTCGCTAGCATCCATAGGCTACGGGTCTGCTTACCATCTAGGGATCGTATGTATGTTTGCCACCGGCGTAGTATTAAAAAAAACCGGCCAAGTGCGAGTCGGACTCGCGCACGAAGGGTTCCGTACCATTATCTATAAAAAACTATGTTATTCCGTGTTTTTAGTATTTGTTGTTATAGCGGCAACAGAAATACACCATCTGTGAAAGTTTCAGCTGGATCTATTACGGAGTCAGTGAGATACAGCCTGGTGACAGACAGACGGACGGACGGACAGCGGAGTCTTAGTAATAGGGTCCCGTGCGTGCGTGCGTTACTCTTTGAGTACGGAACGCTAAAAATACCCTGTCCTGATATACCGGTTGTATCTAGCTGGGTGAATAGAGGTGAAACAGGTTATGAATGTCACAGCTGCTAATTAGACGAAGTCTTTGAGCTCTATTGAAGGGTTTCGAGTGACATTCAATCTATTCGAGGGACAAAAATGTAAGCTTTGCGTATTCAGACGACAGCGACAGATGTAAGCTTATAATTATTAGTTGATTGATGCAGTTGACACTAGTTCTCGTGTTCTTTATTTATTGGTATTGGTCTATTTACCTTTTTGTTTGATATTTCATTACTACAAGGGTCATCATAAGTAGGTATACATTACTATTACTACAAAGGCCGAGAAATATGGGATTGCCTGCCGAGTAGCATAATAGGAAATGTCGTCAAGCCAAATCAAATTGAATTTACCATTTAAAGTCTTAAAATTCTAAATACTTAATTTTTAATATTTATTATTAACTATTCTGCTATTCGGGGCGGAGAAAAATCCAACAAATCAAAAATCATGAAAATCGGCCCAGCCGTTTTTGAGTTATAAATAGTGTAACTAACACGACTTTGTAATAGGTATTATATATATTACAATACAGAGAGAATGCCCCTGAAATGACAGTTTCACTTATTATCCGATTTAAAAAATCATTTCACTAGTGTATAGATTTGATCTTCGGAGTAAAGCTAGATGCCCGCGCAAGCCCGCGCGGGCATCTAATTAAAACATAAACGTCTAATAACAATTTCTTTAGATAACTTTACACAAAACTGAATACACTCAAAGACAAAAAAAATACCTAAAAAACCTGCGGCAAACGGCCGGGACAAGAGCCATCCGTGTTAATACGTCGATTACAGTGGGTAACGGAGCGCGAGGCGATCGTTACGCGGACCTCTTTAATGTCCCCGAGTGTAATGCCCTAGAAAACGCCTTTGACGTATCGCTAGTTGCACTAGGTTGGGTTGTGAATTCAGTGTTTGTTAACAAAGAGTTCTTTCAGCTCATGCTTTCTGTGGAATCGTTTTTAGGCTTCCACACCTCGAAAGGAAAAAGCGGAACCATTATAGGATCACTTTGTTGTCCGTCCGTTTGTCTGTCCGTCCGTCTGTCAAGACCCTTTTTCTCAGGAACGCGTGGAATAACAAGCTAAAATTTATATCAAATACCATGAAGCTGTGAAAAAATCAAACTTCTAAGCCAACGCAATCAAAAGATACAGCCGTTTACGTCGCAAATTTCCGCAAATTTTGAACAGAACCGATCCCGTGAACTCAATATCTTGAAATAGTACGAAGCAACGTCTTTTAGCACATATAAAGGAAAAATTGCGAAAACCGTAAATTTTTTAGTTACATCACTGAAAATTTAATTTCCAGTATAAACTGACACGCACTAAGTATGTGAATACATACTTAGTGAGTGTAAGTTTATAGTGGTTATTTTTCTATTGTACGGGGTGGTCCGGAACCCTCGGTGCGCGAGTCTGACTCGCACTTGGCTGTTTTTTTACAAGCCTTCGCATAAGCGGGGCAGAGTCGGTATAGTATCAGTGAACGTCGGAGTCAAGTCGGTACAGAATCATTACTGCGCGCTTTAGAACAAGTGCTTCCTGATTGGCTCTGGACGAGCGGAAGTGGGCGGTTCAGTACTGCAAGAGCACCGCCACACTAAATAGGTATAATACCTTGACACCGTAAGCGGTGCGACTACTGGGTAAATGTAATGTAATACTGGCAGTATACCAGCAAGAATTGAAGTATGGGCGATACGATTAGTAAGCTTTTGATATTTTATTTGCGATTCCGACTCGTCAAATGCAGAAATGGTTAAAGGAGTATTACTGCGCATAACACAGTCATATTTCAAACTATATCTCGATCGGTTGCACGCACGACAAAGTAACGAAATGTATTTAAGATGTGAAAGAAATTAAACTAAGTATGGTTATTGAGTTCTACCCATGTGGAATACGGGTATGCCCAGAAACCTTATAAGTTATTACTTTTTTCCAAGTACTCTTAACCTCTGGTATGTCAACGAGGCGTGAGGGCATTACTCTCAATCTGTCATGGCGATTGCGACTAGTACGAGTTAATAAAACCGTTTATTTGCACGATATAAAGTTGAAATTAGGTAAAAACTTACGAAGGTTACTTGGTCACAGATCTGTGACAGGACAGATATAGAGGGTATCACATATATGTGACAAGACATAGCAGAGGTTAACTGAAGACCAAGACAACATTTTGGGTTGTTCCGCCTGGGGTGTAAGTAAACAAGTATATTTCGTCGGGTGACAAGCAAAAGTCACTACGAAATCTGTCACTCGAGATACGACCTTTGATTTAAGTTGGTAGGTATTTGTTACTTAGTGAGTTTTGCTTGTCACCCGACGATTTTTACTTATTTGATATTTTAAACGGGTAAATAAACAATATCTCAGTCCCCCACTTCAATATTTGTAGACAAGGTCGTAGATAAAGGAACGCGCGCCATACAGATGTAATCGGGCGCCATCGCCAGATACAAGAAACTACTTCCCTTCAAACCAGATCTACAAATAAATTACAAATATAGGGTTTGATATCAAATAGCATTTCGTTCTAGTCAACCATGAGGCCAAGCAGATACACAAATTTGGTGTGGTGGTATTAAAAACAATGGGGGACAATCTTACTTAAATCGATCTTGTCCTACACTAAGCAAAGCTTCTACAGTCAGCATCATAAATATGTATACATTTACGAACGTATGTCGGTGGAATAAAGTTGACAATTGGATACATATATTTGGAGCTGACCGTACCTTCGTTCAAAATCAAAAATCAATCAAAATCAATTATTTATTCTGCAAATAGGCCACAAGGGCACTTGTACATGTCAAATGGTATTCTACAATATAATATTAATAATGTTACACAATAATCATTTTAAAATTGCAGATTTTAACCAATTAGTACCTAAATGGTTAACAAACTAAATGTCACTAACTGAAAACTAAAAAAATCCTAAATTGTAAAATATTATCAAATACATTCGATATAAGGTCTGTATCAGAATTAACAATAAGTTTATGATATTAATTTAGTACCCCAGAGATGTATAATGTCTCTGAGCATCCAAATACAATTAATAATTATTCTAATGTTCTTATAGAGATGTATACTGTCTCTAAGCGTTAAAACAGAAAAAAAGGATCATTAATGTAATATTGTCAGAGATGTACAGGGTCAATAACAATAAAACGTGTCAAGAACAGAATGATGTCTCTCGTCAAAATAATGATAATAACACTAGTATTTAGGTAGTTACTATGCGCTTGCAAGCATGAACAGACCGGACTCCACAAAGTAGTAGTTACTAGACAAGTATACGCTTATATTATTGGTGGCACCACTGCCAACATTACAGTATTGAATTGTATTTGTGTTGGCATCCATGCCTTTCACGCAACTAGTGTTGTGCTCTGTAAACTCTTACCGCTCTTGGTATGTACCTACGAGTATCTGTCTTTGGCTCTGTCTGTTATCTGCCCTAGGTGACGGACGCGTCTTTTATATTACGTGATCTCCAATTGTGTATTTGCTCGAATGATAAAGAAATAAACTCAGTGCAATATTACAACGAAAACCAGCATTATTGATTACAACTACAGTCTACTACAGAAACCAACACTTATACAAACAGATAAATAAAAACTTAAATACATAGAAAACATTCAAGATTCAGCGACAAATATTCGTACACATAACACAAATAAATGCCCTCACCGAAATTCGTACCCAGGATCACCAGTTTCATAAGCAGGGTTACCAACTAGGCCAAAATGGTCGTCAACTTTCTTTCCAAGTTGTGTATTTTGTGACCAAACGACTAATGACTTGATATTGTCCCATTTATTTGACACAAACACTATTCCATAACCCTTCATCGCCGATTGGCAATCCCGCTTATAATTGCCGAATGCCCAGATTGCTAGGCTAGCCAATTAGCCGGCCAAATTGCGTTGGGCCCCCGTTGCGCCGGTTTTTCAAGGCAAGGCCCCTCTCCAAAGCCCAACCATAATTGATTGTAATGGAAAATAAAATTGCGTTTCCTGTTTGGACTGTGTGTTCGTACAGCGGAAGTGAAGTTCCGTATTTTGGTAGAAAAGTGGTGGAAAAATAACATCACCGATGGGAGAGTAATTACTAAAATTTACAGGGACATTCGAAGTGATAGATTGGTAGCCATGGCATTTGTTCAAAACATTGTTGATATTTTTTAAGGGCGAAAGGCAAAATGATTATGTAGCTATTTCTATTTCTATATCCATATCCAATAATATCCATACTAATATTATAAATATGAAATTCTGTCTATCTGTCTGAACACTCTTCACATTTAAACCGCTGCACCGATTGAGGTGACATTTGGTATGGAGATAGTTGGTATGAAGGAAAGTCCTGGGGAAGGACATAGGATAGTTTTTATCCCGGAAATCATCCCCTGAGGGGGAAATCCAGGGGATGAACATTTATATCGAGCTACAATACAAATGAGTTCCACGCGGACGGAGACGCGGGCAGAAGCTAGGACTCTAATAATAAAGAAGTAATATCTGTAAAATGTAAGTTGGTATCCGACTTTGAAAACTATTTCACCAGTTTATAAAATGAACCTTGAATATGATCAAAACCTATATTCTATCCCGTGGCGCCACCTGGGTTTTTGTAATTCGTGGACGATGTCGCGCGGGTAGCTGGTCATCAATATAGTGAAAACTATCCAAACCCAGCGTTTCAGCCAATTTATCTCCCCTCTTGTCCTAAAGACCTTCTGCAAGTTTTATACAGCCCGTCGCCCCCCTAGTAGAAGCATTTTAACCAAATGGCTGTTGCAACACGACTACAGTGAGACTGAACTGCTCTTTACTGTTCTCTGTTAGCAACAACAATTTAAAACTGTATTATATTATTAATCTCAGCAATATTCAATTGTTAATTTACTTATTTATTTAATTCACTTAATTTACTTATCTTAACTTCACTTCAAAATACTTATGCTCACACACGCACTCTCATACACACTCATGCTCACACATTACACTGACAGAACTAAAATTATTGTTAACATTTATTGTATACTTGTTTGTTTACCCTGGTACGAAGACATGCTATTAAATATCGTATGCTTGCTGTTCTACTCGGTCCCGTAACACAGGGAATCCTAGCTCGGGACCCAATGACTTGTATCCTGTGTACCACGTTTTTGCCGAATAAATATTTATATTCATATTCATATTCATATATATTTATTGCAAAACCATGGTTACATAAGGTGGTAGAAATCTTAAGTGCTAAGTACATGGGAACCCTGTAAGGGCGTAGCAATTTCTTATGGCTAAAGTTAATCTATACATACATGCATCATTTCCTTAGAGTAAGTACCTATTCTTTATTTACCTACTTAGTACTTTTATATGTTTTTAATTACGTACATATGTAGTTGAAATTTCGTTATTATTAGTATAATTATTCATTTTTCTTAGATATCTTCAAAGAATTCTTGTAGGCTGTAGTAGCTCTTTTTTGCCAAAAATTCTTTGAGTATATGAATGAATTTTTTTTCGGATTTTTCCTTCTTCAATTTATCTGCAAGCTTGTTATATATCTTAACAGACATTATGTTTGGGCTTTTTTGATGTAAGGTTAATTTTGGGTTTGTTGTAATTACCAGGTTATTTTTATACCTCGCAGCGTAGCGTCGTGGTTGTTCATTAGCCTTTGTAAAGAATTGAGGATATTTCCGAACAAATTTGCATATCTCAAATATATAGATCGATGTTAAGGTCAATATACCGTGTTTTAGAAAGTACGGCTTGCAACTCTCTGGGCTTTTGATATTAACAAGAATACGGATGCATTTTTTTTGCAGGATAAACAAGTCTTCAGCGTTTGTAGAATTACCCCAATGTATAATTCCATATTTTAAACACGAATATGCATATGCGTAATATGCATTGAGGGCTGTTTTTAGGTCGGTGCATTTCTATATCTAGGGGGAAACTCTACATAATATTAATATAACTAGTCCTTAATTAAGTTCTAACTGACGATATACAGAAGTACAGCTAAAATATACTAAGACATTTATACCATTCACTTAGATTAGTCGTATCATCACGCCCAGCAAATTATTTGAACACAACCAAACGCTAAAATAATAATCCAAAACTTCGTACTACAAACAACCTCCTAAATGAATACACAACTTCTATTAAAAGTTAAACGTCTCCCTTACGTTCTAAACGAGAGTCGGTCCCCGCAGCGCTGATGTCCGCCGTTAAAATATTTTCTCTAAACAAACTCTAGAAAAATACGAGATGCAAACGGGGAACATGCGAGCGGGTAAAAACGGAGCGGTTTATAAAATTCGCCACAGACCGGTAGAAACAGCCATATTATTCTCATTTATTATAACATGGTATATAGATATCAGTGGCGGAGCGCCCATACAGGCTGATTCCCACCCCGGCTTGCCAAAAAAATCTGTTTATTAGACAAGTTTGTAGTTATGTAATAACTTAATAACTTTTTGTGTTCCGGGTTGCCCATCGAAAATTTTAACGCGCCGCCACTGATAGATATACACAGTTGTAGAGAGTTGCAGAGTCGGATGGCACCGTGATAGGGTATGGCAAAATGTTTAATACAGCCTGATGTAAATTACATGCGGACGTATATTTTAACCAGCCATAGTTTTCGACCTTACAAATGACACGAGAAAGAAACTTTGTTAAGTAAATGGCTTAATTTAGAGAACAAAAAGTATTTTTTTTATACTACCGAGCAACTATGTGCTACAATACGATTAAAATCGGTTAACAATTCTGATGTTAGCTACTAGTAGCGCCGCAAAGGTGTCAGAGGGGTCGGACGGGTGTGCGGGAAGCAACTCGAGGCTAACTTCACACACGCAAACTTTTGTGTCGCGTACTGTACGTCCAAACTGATTTGACTTAATAAACGTTCTGACTTTTATGGGGTCATAAACAAATGACACGACGTACCTAGTAGTGAATACATTGCGTTCTCAATTAGTGTGAAAAAAATGAAGAAGAGAAATTTATGTAAATGTGTTGTTTAGGACCGACACTAATCGTCATCACTGTATATTGCTAGCTGCCCTCCCACTCCCGAAGACAGAGAATGTAGGTGGAGACTCGGGATAAAATATAGTCCAGGTCTATCTTGAAGGATTATGCCATCAAATTGATTGTGATCAAAGATATTTTTTTTCGGATGAGCGTTGCTGGACTTTACCCTCTACATCTCAATGTTACCTCTAGATAATGTTGTCTGCACGTGTAGAAATCCCTAAAGTCTATGTTTGCATTGTTCTGTGAACGTTATAATAGTTAATTGGTGTAACATGGCTAGTAGATAATGACTAAGATATTCCCTAAAAAAGTTATTTATTACAGGTATGTTATTATAATTATTTATAATTATAGGTATTTATTGATTTATAAGTTAATTTATCGCATCACAAATTCATAAATATTTTTGCAGCCTGTGTACCTAGTAAAGCTTTCTTCAATACCCCAGGCTACAGCACCCCAGGCTAGTGTAGGCTAAATTATAATATTATTATATTTCAACAGGCTATTAGCTCATTCTCTTATATTTTTTGAGTGCATTCTAATCAGCTTAGTTCGTAGTAAGTAGGTATTAAGATGTTTAATTCGACGCTATGTCTTAGTGAGAGCAGTTTAGGAAGTAAGTAAGAGCATCTCTAGTTGTAAGCATTTGTTACTATTAGTGTAATGTTGTACATTTGCTTCAGTCTGTTGTTTCTCCAATAAATAAAATAAATATGTTTTCCTTAGGAATTCATAAAATATGAGTAAATGGGCACTGAAGCATCTGCTGCTAGTCTGTGGAATTAAGTCGTGTTCAACTCGAGCAAACCTAGTTGAATTCTTGTAAAG
The DNA here is from genome assembly GCA_963854355.1 of Epinotia brunnichana. Classification (NCBI taxonomy): domain Eukaryota; kingdom Metazoa; phylum Arthropoda; class Insecta; order Lepidoptera; family Tortricidae; genus Epinotia; species Epinotia brunnichana. The sequence continues at coordinate 32,038,893 of OY977943.1, forward strand.
CGACCGACTTGTACGCGACTTTACGTTCATTTCAACAACTATGTATTAGTTTTACTGTTATAAATATCTACCTCTGATTAAAAAAAATGGTTGAAACGACTTTCGTTTTTTTTTGTTTCCTACTAAATATTATCAATTGTTTAAATTATCTACGTATATTTTCTGCCATCTTATGAACAGTTCATAGCTACTTTCAACCCGGTAGAGCTATCTAATTCAGAAAGAAATTAAGTTATCAACATAATAATGTTCGTTTATTTTAACCTATATGTATTATTATCATGATGCGGACGTTAGTATACATCCATATTTAAAATATATTATCTATTCATGAATATCAAGTTCATAAACAAACACGTCGGTGGTCGCGGAAAATTCCCAATAATACAAATCCAGACCAATTCATCCGAGACTCCGCAGAAACTGTAGACAATTTCGTACCATTCATTTGACGAACGACGAATCATCGATCCTATTATGTTTATTAGTTATTCCATTACATACAAATAAAGTGAATGGCTTACGTGAGGGCCCTTGAAGCCCGATCGTGATCCGTCATACATGTCCTATGATTGAATTTCCCCCTTTTTAGGGGTCCATCGGAATCAATGAAATCACTCAATAAGACATTTTATTATAGCCTCGTGGCGCCCACCATACAACACAAAATGACATTGAAATTTGAATCAAACTAGTAAAAGAAATAGAGTTGAATTTCTTTTGTATCAAGAGAAGTCCAAAACAAAACAAATGCAACTCTATTCCAACCCAAAATTGTTTAAATTCCTTTAAGAGAATATGTCCTTCCAGTAGGCCCATGGGCGGTAGGAGGTTAAGTATGTATCAAGACGGTGGCAAACAAGTAAACGGCAAATAGTAGTGATCCATTCTTAAACTAAACACGTAGTTAATTTTCGTTGTATTTTTTACAAGCTTTTGATTGACTTGCACCGTTTGTATGTAAATAGATGTATAACTAAATATTCAATTCAAAATTTGCAAACCATTTTCCAGCCAATTGCCGGTTTCCGATTGAGCTATAATTTGGCGTCATATCAGCCGAAAGATGTCCACTACTGGACATAGGCCTATCTTAAAGAGCACCATAATAACTGGATCTGCATCACCCTCATCCAGCGGACACCCGCGACCTTTACCGAACATCAGTTCACCTTGTTTACCCACGCTGGTTCGGTGAAAACGCATGGTTAATATTAATATGGCACCACTGACTAGAGCTGCTTTGATGATGAAAACAGAAGGTGGCCTATAAAACCCAAACTAAAGATAGAAGAAGAAGAAAGAATAGAAGATAAACCCATTGTGTTAGGGGTTATTAGAATGGAACCCTCTCAATGCAGTACCAAATGAGTAGGTACCTAGTTGCACACTGTACGAAAAAAATAGTAAGTCGGCAATAAAAGCTTGTACCAACATTTTTATGTTGGATAGTAACATATGTGTTTAATTACCCGTAAAGACGAATTAATGAAAGAGTAAAATAAACTAAAAATTACCAAAACTTTTTTTTTTTGAAAACAAAAATCACCACAGATTAGAAGACCTCAAAACATCTAAGTGTCAAATGTTTCCTACTGGAGCACTACGGAATCCTCCGAAGAGGCATTTTTCCTGAAGAGGAAAACGTAAAGGCAGAAATAATTACGGTGAGGCTTCGACCTCGATCACGTAGAGTATAATTAAGCCGGGGCAGGCCCCGAGGTGCCTTTGCGCGTATGTGATGACTTAGTAGTTAGTAGGATGATGCGTGAATCCCTGATAATAATCATTATTTTTGAATAGCGTTTTGTGTGGCTGCAAATACGTACTTAGCGGGGGACTAGTAAAATTAAGCAGCTTTTAATGAAACATCAAAACGCTCTCTTGGTTGAAGTTTGTAGGATAATACACACAAGTGAAAGTTTTTTATGGTCAGACAGCGTCCTTTTTTTGGTTTTTATGTATTTGAAACGTAAAAAAAGAAATGTTATGTTTGAAAAGTAGAAATAATTGGAATAAGTTAAAAATACGTGTAATGTAATCAGCATTTTAACCGACCTCAGTCTCGTTAATATAACTTTTCCAGAGATATTTTAATGAAGATACAACAAGATAATGTAGCAACGAAGTAGTTATTTTTAAAGGCTCGTTCTTTGTGAGAAATTCTCTCTAATAAACGTTTCATCGTCTACACTTTGCTATTTAATAAACTGAGCACACGTAGTCTTCGCTTTACATCGACTGTATATCGTCTAATCATGTCCCGTGTACACAACGCAAATTTGCATATAACTTTGGTCTATACAGGGCTCCAGAAATTGCTTGCTCCAAGGCTCCAGCCGACAGCTTAAACAGCCAGAATGCGTTCGAATACTAAGCGAATCCTGCCATATTGCTGCGTACAACCCGACCAAATTCAATAACTTACACTAACCCAAACCATCAACGTATTAGACAACGTCCCAAAACGGTCGCATTCTAACGGAATGTGTTTGCTTCTTTGGAGACACATTAATTCGAGCGTATAACTAGTCTCTCCTTATGCGAATATTAAACGGGTAAGGCCGCACACCCAATATTAAGTACTATTCTCCGCGTGTTAAAGTGGAATTTCGTTTGTGATTAGTTGTGAGCAGCTGCGGCATATGAGGCCAGATGAAGTATGTAGGGAGGCGTATACGTTTGGCCGTTGCCAGGTGGGATTTACAACTCGGACGGGTTTTGAATAAAATCTGCGTCATAATTTGATACGAAGTCGTTAAGAGCTTTAAGACCAGTTGTGGTTTTGGCAAGGAGTTAATGTTGAAGAGGATTTGTATCGCGAAGTTATTAACTGAGATGTCAACTCAAGACTACAAAGGCATGTTTTACTCGTATAGACCATTTATATATTCAGTGCTAAGAATACGTTCGCAGTATTCAGTATCTGGTTAAAGTCATGACTGTACTGTAATTACGCAAATTTGACTTCACTGAAAAGCGCAGAACACAAAATCTAAATGTATATTTATGTTTATTCAGAAAGTTAAAATAACAATAAGGGTCGGTTGTTTCAAACTGTAAGTAATTGTATGTTACGTCCGTTAAAATCTGATTGTATGGGAAGTATGACAGTTCTATATAGGATGGCAGTTGTCGGTGCGATATTTTACGTTTAAGTAGGTACTGGTCTGTAAAATGTAGCTTAGTTAGTTGAACGAGCGAGCGAAGTGAAGGATGTTCCCCGTTTCTGCTTGGACCAAAATTCATTCACATATCTCGCTGTCCGTCTGTTATTCTCTACAGGTCAAATAACTCAATGGATTTTTGTTAATTTTTGACCATTTTTATTCATATATAGCTTATAGTTTTTGAGTAAAAAGCCTGCGACATACGGACAGACAGACCTGCAGCCATGACGAAACTATAAAGGTTCCATTTTTGCCGCAGAACCCCAAAATTGCAAAAACGAATGCAGCTATATTTTAATTCCTGGAGGTCCTGGGTTCGAATCCCGGTAAGGGCTTTTATTTGTGTGATGAGCACGAATATTTGTTCCTGAGTCATGGATGTTTTCTACGTATTTAAGTATTTATTTCTTTATATAAGTATGTTTATCGTCGTCTCATACCCATAGTACAAGCTTTGCTTAGTTTGGGACTAGGTAGATTTGTGTAAGATTGTCCGCAAATATTTATTTATTTATTAATCTGAAAGAAGAAAGCAACCGAAAAGAAAAACGCCAAGTACCTCGTGTTTTTTAGTCGTGTACCAAATTTGGTACATGAATAAAAACAAATAGCAATTTCCTTCAACACAGACGCGCTGTAGCAGCGTTTTACACAGCAAATTGAGATTGCTGTCAACATCGCCTTAATTAAGAGGGATGATTAAAGGCTAGTGCTGATTACGGTTTTAAACAGGCTAGTTTAGAAGATAGACAATCTAACAATATTTAACGGTACATGCTTGCAGCTAGGACAAACGAATTTAATAGAAAAGATTTTCCCAAATGCTTGCAAACTAGGTATTTTAAAAGCTTCTTCTTCTTCAATTGCTATCTCCTAACAATCGTCGGCAACCACCATTGCCATTTCTATTTGGTTCTTAGCCAACTACGGTGGCTGTGTTCTTTATATTTATTTAAAACCTTATTTTACTACAAATCTTTAGAACACTAACCCACTTGCAAAAAAAATGTACATACTTAAGAGCCTTAATCTAATATACACTTTAACTTTTTTCCATTGTGTAACGGCAATTACCCATACATTTTATGTGGGTAACTTTCGTTACACAATGGAAAAAAGTTAAAGCATAGATTATATTAAGGCCCTTAATTATGTACATATTTTTTGCATTCCACCCTTAAGTCTTACGAAACAAACGCGAATAAGATGTTATTCCAAAATTTGATCTTAATGACTACATCATCATCATAAAGTATAAATATGATGATTGAATACTGTACACAATATTATATTTAATAACCAGGTTCTTGTCGATGGAGTTATTTAGGTACAATTTTTTGTACAGAAAAACAGACTAGTGCTTTTTGGGACGATACACATCCCTTATACCGGTCGCGGGTTTTTATTCTTGTTTAGTCTAAACAACACGCTACTTTGATATTAACAACAATGAAATTTAAGAGTAATCTCATAATCATCAATCAATTATCGCCTCCATCAAAGTTTTCAACCATCGTTAGCCTAAATAATTAAATATGTTGAGCGGAAATCAATTTAAAAGCCCCAATTAAATATGGTGGACAGTTTTTTTTTATGATTTAAAAGAATACTTTCAGTTTTAAAATTCTCAAGGGAAATAATTAAATACCTACTGTGTATGTAACTTTTATAGTTAATATTGTATGCCCGAATTGGATTGCCATTGTATCTCACAAACCTATTATTAAGATCAAATTGTACATGGTAAACAATAAATTAACTCTTTCTTTCTCTTTCTCTTGTTGTATTGTCGTCGCATTTTTATGTACCATATGAAATAAAAGTTAAAAGTTAATTTGTGTACAATTGTTACAGCAAAATTGATAGGCATTAAAACCAATCAAGAAAAAAACGGTCTTCATAAATCCTCCATGTACTCGTGCAGCTTATGGCGTGATTATACAAAACGGGCCTACGGGTCCCTCCGCGTCCAGTACAACAATGCGTTCCGGGTGATGGTGGGGCTGCCGCGCTTCTGTAGCGCATCAGGGATGTTTGCGGAAGCGAGAGTGGATTGCTTTTATGCCACCAAGCGCAAGAGAGCTGCATCCCTGGTGCGTCGGGTGCGCGCCAGCCCCAACAACATCTTAAGGATGATAGGGGACAGATTGGACTGTCCCTACTTGCTTCATTGTAGTCGGCTACATGCGCCGTACTCAGTGAAGTGAGCTGTGCAAAGCTTATTTTTTTTAGTTTTTGTTTTGTTTATTTATATTTATAGTGTATGTACTAACATAGTATTTTTAAGGATACTACTAACAAATAATGGATCTTTGTAATCTGAATAAATAAATGAATTGAATAATAGTACATTATGATACAAGTGTGCTAAGTTGGTCATTACACTCGAGTCGGTTTTTAAGCCTGAGCCGAAGGCGAAGGCTTAATGGAGACGAGAAGTGTAATGACCAATGCTCACGTGTTTCATACGACGTTTTTCAACACATTTGCGAGGAAAAAAATAAATAAATAAAAAATGAAAATGTTAAAAGATATGTAATGAAAAGGCACTAGTGCGATAATGTAATGTAAAAGTCACGGCATGGGTAATAATCGGTAATATTCTGCATTATTTTGCTAATATTTAAAAATATATGTAATGAAAAGGCACTAGTGCGATAATGTAATGTAAAAGGCACGGCATGGGTAATATTCTGCATTATCAGTGTAAATACGCTGTAATAAGACCTACTTTACGAGCAGGTGTGTTGAAATAGTAGATTGTACAACAAGTGCATAAAACGCACCATTTTACTCGAGACGTTTATCCATCCGAGCGAGCTTGCGAGCGAGGATAGATATAAAGTCGAGTGTAAAATGGGTTTTATGGACGAGTTGTACACTCTACTTTTCACTTCGATTGCGAGGAAATGAAACAGCAACACGTAAATATAGTAAATGCTATAAGTTGTTGTTATGGCTTAAATACTATACTGATCTACTAAATTGAAAAATAAACAAATATAAAAAATAATAAATGAGACGAAATACAAATTATAAGTTTATTTCATGAAGTTTTATTGTGTACTTTGGCTGTTGGTATCTTTGCCTTGGTCTTAGAATACGAACGAAACGAAATAAAATAAAGAGGTTGTTGTATGAAGTTAAAGATGTTCGTGTGGCTGTTGCAGCGATTGCCTTGGTCTTCGACGAAGATTTTACTTTATGCTCTAGAGCATAAAAAGCGACTTTATGTCGCCTACGCACGACATAAAGACGAACTTTTAGAGCATGAGAAGTGAAAAAGATGTTGTTAACTTGTTTTGTTCTCTAGTACCCCGAGGGCTTATTCTGTTTGGATTTCACTCCATTTATTTACAATGAATGCTGTTTAACGATCAACCATCTGACCATTGATAGACCTTAATACGTTGCGATATGGTTGACTAATGCTTGGCTACCTGTAACACCTAGTTATTTGTATTGCTATACCTATTTATTAGTAAACTTACCCTAGCGCGTGAACGAGTGCCTTGTTGGTAATCCGACCCGTATCCGCGTCCCTGCAAGAAAAAAAATACACAATTTAACAACTGACCTAGTAGACATACATATAATGTATAGCGAATACTCGTCAAAATTTAACTCTGAGCGATTGTGGAATCATGTGAAACAGACGATTGAACGAGATTGTTAATAACTCGATTATAAAGTCACTTTAATATGGTGGTCCAAGGTTCTATTGGTTGAAAGTACACTACTACCTGGCAAATCTATGTCAATGTTGACATCCCTAATGATGTTAACATTGTTGTCAGTGGGAATAGCAGGTATTTCTCTGACATTTTCATAAAATTAGACATTCCTTCTTTTCCGACTTCACCCAATTCATGCATCCTGTTTGTTTTAGGGAAGTACGAAATTGTGTAGATGTTAATTTGTCATAAATGGAACTGTAGATTGTCTGTCAAGTAATACAAAAGAGCTATAATTACACGAAATTCATATGAATCAAGGAGGTATTCAAATACATGTTACTGTTTACTATACAAAAAAAGATGTCTGTAAATCTTTATGCGCAAATGGGACGTAGCACGAGAAGTATCAAAACTTATTCACTCTCAATAATAATAACGACCACTCAAACTTCCTAGAATCAAGCGGTTGAAAATAGCACTATTCTAATCTTAAGCCGATTTCACACGGTAAAGTTTGGCCACTAAAACTCGGCATTACAAGGAGATGAACCAACCCAAGACGGCAGAAAGTTGGCTAACCACATAAACGCTTTGGTGAGCGGTAAGTCGTTTCAATTACAGATTAACGAATTAACTATTCTTGTCTAAGAATATTAGGTTAGCGTAGCTTCTGTACTACTGTTTTAGTTTATCCATCAGAGAGTGCAGACCAATTTGGTTTTGATACCACCTATTGAAGGACTTACAAGTAGGTGATATATTTATTGACAGCACAAGATAGTAACAAAAAGCAGTATAATACCTGACTTATTTACTTAGCCCTGCATTTGACCTTGATTTTGTACAAAATATATCAAAGTGTACATTACTGAGATCACATACAGTGTGTAACTAAAATACGGGCGATAAAATAAACCAGGCATAGAACTCATTATTGTAATCATTAATTAAGATGTTTTTTTAAGTTTCACTCAGATGTGACCACATAATTAATTTATGAATTTTTTATCAGCAGCACTGTACTGTAAACATGTATGACATTACGTACGCAATATGAGCTTTTGAAAGTAACTAACTGTCAACGAGCGTTTAACGCGAGTGTGTTTGCATTACATTGCGGGCCGAATTATTTTATATGAATAAAATTTTAATTGGAATTCTAAGTAAAAGTTATCTAATTACATTTCTTATGTCCTATACTAATCACCGTTTCGCCCCGTTTCACAGATTCGCCCGTATTCGATTAACACACTGTATACCCATCGCTCGCTAAATCTCTGGTATCAAATAATTAATAAGTAGATGTAATTTAAGAGGATAGTGAAGTGTCCATACGCGGCGCGAGTAGGTATTTAAAAAAATGCTATCTGTTTCACACCGCTCTGTGCCTCACCCGTATCGTGCGTTAGAGAGAGTTGCCAGTCCTGCGGGTAATTGCCTACGATTTCTTGTTGAAATATTGTTTCGGGTGATAACGTTTTTACCCCCCTAAATCTTTATGAAATGTAACAAATTTGGTATACTTAGATTAAGTGCACTTTAATCTATGTCTGTACGTTTTCCTTTTTAAGTAAATCAGTTTAGATTAATTTAAATAAAATAAAACGTTAGACAAAGTTTTTAAGTCAAAAATACAGACTTTTAGATGCTAATAACTTATAACGTAAGCAATATTTCTTAAAAATCAAAACGTACAGACCTAGTTTTTCATTGTATCTACAACATATCCAAAAATTATAAAAATCGAACTATGTTTGCTGGGTGAAAAACGTTATCGCTTTTTGTATGAAAATTTACAGGTTCACAATCCTCTTAAATCTGTTAACACGAAAACATTCAACTATGCTAAGCCCATTTAGATGAAATTTGGTAAAGATATAGTTTGAGTCCTAGAGAATGACAACGAATAGTTTTTATCCCGAAAATTATCCTCTAAGGAGGTGAAATAGGGGGTGAAAAATTGGATGGAACCCATTTACGGTATAGCGGTAGTTGGGAGTCCTAGGGAATAGGAACATTACATAGGTAAATATATGTATGTGACGTTCCAAGGGTAAATGTACCTTATGGCGGTAGTTTCGAAGATGTTTTCTAAAACGGGGTAAAAAAGACGTTTTATTATGGCTATTTTGAAAACTATTAGATGTAACATTTTGTTGACGTATCTTTATTTTTAATATAAAATATTTAAATTACAAGTCAGTTAATTTAGTCCAACGGTTTAGTAGAAAATGTCCTTACGGCCGTGTGATATAAAAATATGCAAAATAATACTGAAAAAAGCCTACATGCATCTATTATGGTGGGGCGGGTCATAGAAACCAAGTAATAAAGGCGTTCGGAGAAAGCTAATCTATAAAATCATGTACCTCAGCCATAATAACCCTTTCCTTCATACTATTATTACAAATGCGAAAGTAACTCCGTCTGTCTGTTACCTTTTCATGCTTAAACCGCTGAACCGATTGAGATGAAATTGGTATAGAGATACTTTGAATTCCGGGGCCTTCCCAAAGAGTCCTTACTAAAGATAATTATTATCTGGAAATTCATCACCTAAGGGGGTGAAAAGGGGGGAGAAAGTTTCGATATAAACGAGTTCCGCGCGGACGAAGTCGCGGGCAAAAGCTAGTAATTAATAGATGTGATTTAAATCTGATAACACGAAAACATTCAACTATACTTGAAAGTTGGGTAGATTGCAATATCATATCTAAATAATACTATGCAATGTCAGATCGATGTGAAACTGTAACTCTTCTATTATTTCAAATACTAGCTGTTGCCCGCGACTTCGTCCGCGTAGAACTTTTTATCGTCTTAGAAAATGATTTCTCTCAATACAAAATTTGAACCCTCTTTTAGGGGATAATTAAAAAAAAAGTAGATGTTCATTTTCTAGTTTGTGAACAAACAGTCTAAAACCAAAGTTAAAAATCTCATACTTTAAAAATGCCTTGAAATACTCAAACTTTGAACCAATTTTAACACTCTTAGGGGATGAATTTGGAAAAACTCTGAAATCAGTTTTGTAGTCTTTTAACGTACAGAATAAGACCGAAGTTAAAAATCTCTTACTCACACTTTAAAATTTTATTGCTCGCCATTTAAAATTTTAACCCCCTTTTAAACCCCCTTAGAGGTTGAATTTTTCTAATCGCTGAAAGAACTTTTTTCGTAAACTTTTAAGTCTCTAGCTCAGAAAAAGGGTTGCCCATACAAAGCTTTCTTAACCCCCTTAGGGGTGGAATTTTCTAAAACTCTGAAAGTACTTTATTATTAATTTTAATAAGTAACATTTTGAATAGTTTTAAGTCTAGTAAAAAAAAAAAGTTTTTCCCACACAACACTGGCTACCCTTCTTAAGGATCTTAAGGATCCCCTTAGGGATGGAGTTTTCTAAAACGCTGAAAGTTCTTTTTTAGTATTCTAATAAGTAATCTTTTTGCAAAGTTTTAAGTCTAACTCAAAAAAAAGTGTTGCCCATGCAAAGCTTGCTCTCCTTTTTAACCCTATTAGGGGTGGAATTTTCTAAAACGATTTGTGTTCTTTTTTTGTATTTTAATAAGTAATCTTTCTACAAAGTTTCAAGTCTCTAACTCAAAAACATAAACTTTCCCTGATAAAAACTTTGCACCCCTTTTTATCCCCCTTAGGGATAGATTTTTTCAAAACGCTGAAAGTTTTTTTTTTTGTATTTTTATAAGTAATCTTTCTACAAAGTTTTAAGTGTCTAGCTCAGAAAAAGTGTTCCCCATACAAACCTTGCACCCTTTTTTAACCCCCTTAGGGAATGATTTTTGTAAAACGCCGAATGTAGTATTTTTCATGTTCTAATAAGTAATTTTTCGTCAAAATTTTAAGTCTCTATTAAAAAAAAATATGTTTTTCCCATACAAACTTTGCACCCTATTTTACCCCCTTAGGGGTGAAATTTTCCAAAACGCTGAAAGTACTTTCTTTGTATTTAAATAATCTTTCTACAAAGTTTTAGAACTCTAGCTAAAAAAAATAGTTTCCCACATACAAACTTTGCACCCCTATTTTAGCCCCCTATTTTTAGGGGTAAAATTTTCTAAAACGCTGAAAGTACTTAATTTGTATTCTGATGACTAATCTTTCTACAAAGTTTTAAGTCTCTATTTAAAAAAAATATTGTTTCCCCCATACAAAATTTGCACCCCTATTTTACCCCCTTAGGGGTAGGTTTTTTTAAAACACTGAATCTAGGTACTTTATCTGTATTCTAATGAATAATTTCTCTACAAAGTTTTAAGTCTCTATTTAAAAAAAAAGTAGTTTTTCCCATACAAACATTGCACTCTATTTTACCCCTTTAGGGGTAGAATTTTCTAAAACCCTGAAAGTTCTTTAACTTTATTCTAATGACTGATCTTTTTACAAAGTTTAAAGTCTCTATTTAAAAAAAAATGTTTCCCCCATACAAACCTTGCACCCCTATTTTACCCCCGTAGAGGTGGAATTTTCCAAAACGCTGAAAGTGTTTCATTTGTATTCTAATAACTAATTTTTCTACAAAGTTTAAGTCTATAGCTCAAAAAAAAAAGGTTCTCCCATACAAACTTTGCACCCCCATTTTACCCCCTTAGGGGTAGAATTTTCAAAAATCCCTTTTTATCCCTAGCCCACGTTATAAAAGCAACATACTGTGCAAAAATCAACTCTCTAAGATTAGTAGTTTCGGCTGTGCGTTGATGAGTGAGTGAGTGAGTGATTGAGTGAATAAGTCAGTCAGGACATAGGCATTTATTATGTATAAATAGATAGAAGATAATGAAACTCCCATTCAAATATCTCAAAAAATTATGAAGCTACATCCGTTTTAATGTCGCTTGTTAGAGTGAGAAAACGATGAGGGACTGTGACGTCAATATACTCGAGCGTCATAGTAAAAAACAATCGTTTCATATGAAGGTGCGTTTTGCGGAAAAGGGACAGAACATACCCCCTCTTAAAACTTTGGACTCTTATAACTTAATCATTACCTATATAACCTCTTGCTTTTTTTTTTCTCCATTTGACTATATTTATTTTAAATTATTTTTCGAGAAAATACATTATGTTTATTTACCATATTTTCGATTCCTGAGCTATAACCACGAACTTGGGAATTCGAAAATATTCGGGTATCTCTATCTCTATCGCACTAACCATACTCGAGTGACAGGGATGCAAATATATGAACATTGAGTATCGGTTTTCGTGGTAGCGCCGCAGGTACTTTGGCTGAATGGGCCGAGCGCGTGCCATTGTCATTCAAAAAAAACAAATTCGTGTTAATTATATTGTTCAAATTTGTTGATTTCATTTATTGAAATTACGACATAAAACGACATTTGCGCATATAAGTTCTCATATCAGAATCGAATATTTTTTTATGGTTTATATTTTAGCATTTGTCTCGTAAAGGTCTATCGTAGACGGGATTTAAATTATTAATAAGTGAAAGGCAAAGCAATTCCGCCATTTTGACGAAAATTTGACGGTTCTTATAGCTGACAGTTGGAGCAGCGTTTGATTTCAATAAAAATAAATGAAAAATTAAATGAAGTCGTATATTACGGAAAATTCATTAACTGTCGCAGTCGGATAAAAACTATCCTAAGTTGCAGCTAGAATAATAATGTACCTATATAAAATGTTTCATATTTTTCCGTTCATGGGATGCTGAGAACATTCGAACCGCGCAAAGCTTAGTTTCAAACTGGCTGATTCTTTTTTTAATTTAGAGATTTATTATAAGTGGAGATTATGTTCAATGTGTCAAAATCCTGTAACTGTCAAATGTCTGGCTTTCTATGCCGCGCAATTCGCAAAGCGTCGCATTGTTAAGAAACAATCAGTATTTCCAAACAACTTGACGCTGCAACATACGTCAACGGGAGACCAATGCCTCTGATAATTGTGCAGACGTAAAACCGTCACCTAACATCTACTTCAACAAGCCCTTCTGCACCAATGGAACTGCATAGAATTCCAATCTTGGCTTCACATATCGAAGTGCCACAATTAATGAGAGCACCGTGTGCGGTGTACCATAAACAAGGTGTTCCGAACCGTGTACGGCTAGTAATTGCTAGTCAGTGGAACAGATGGTGATATACATAGGATGATCCAATTATTTGCATAACTTTGGAGCATAAAGGCGTGACTCTGAGGTTGGTGGTGGCCACACAGTGGTTGTTAATACTGTGCTGTATTTAGCTTAGTTCAAGGCGGTTTACACCGCAGTTGTTCTTTGATCGAAGATGTCCATCCATCCAATACTATTGTGCAGACAGTTGTGAGAAATGTATTGCGTTAAATTGTGAACGGTTTTGACAGTTCATAATTTTATGATAGTTTATAATATCGCGAGTAAGATTATAAACTGACGGTGTTCATAATCTGACTGTAAGTCGGAAAGTTGTGAACCGTGAAATCCGTTCACAATTTAACGCATTATTTTTCGTTAGCTTATACATTTTATAATCTATCAATGTCAAATTGATAAACTGTGAACCGAGATCAAATTAGCATGCTATGGAACGCATATTCAAAGACTAAGTAGGTAAGGCTAGTTAGGTAGCTTAAGTTGCCTTGCCGGAAGTGCGAACCTTAAAATATGTCGTTATATTGTAAACAGGTTTGGGGGTTACATAATATCTCGAGTACAATTATAAACAGACGGTGTTAATCATCTTACAGTGACATATGCTTAACATTATTTACGTTGCAATTCCATCTTCCATCATCAACATTAGTATTTACTGATCATGAGAAGTTTTTAACTGTCATTTTCAGTTTTTTTCCTAGATACTGATGATTTGATGAAAGATATTTAAATTGTCAAATTGATGGATTTAAATAAATGCGTTTAACAATACCATGGATAGAGTAATTAAAAGTACCTGGCCATAGATAGGAAAAAATACAGTTTTCATTTCAAAAATGTCATACACTTATACCTACTCTTTGTTTACCTAGGCAGTCTGATTGGATTGTGTAGCTACATTGTGTGAATAGAACTTGAAGTCACGGAGTAGATATGTAGAAAGAATAGGAAAGCTGTAAACTGTTTAGAGCCTTGGCAGTTTTGTTGAATAGAAAACTAACAATATAAAGCGTAGCGCGTAGGCACCTCTGCAACTTTTTAAAGTTACTACAGTGAAGGTTCTGGGTGATTCTTAAATAAGATTCTATTTTTGAACAGAGTATACAAAGTACCCGTGTGGTGTCTGGTTAGAACACGGCACCACCCCCTTTCTTCCCGTGGGTTTTGTAAAGATCGACCATGAGATCGAGTTGTGTGATGTGGGCTGGCAACATGTGACGAAGAACACAATAGTAGCTTAGTATGCCGTTTAAAATGAGGAGCAAACAAAGCTTGAATGGCGAGTTAACTTGAGTCAACAGTGCCGTGGACTCTTTAACTTTACTCTTTAACTCTAAACTTAAGAACCGCAAATAAACAAGAAATTACACATACGGTATCACCCATATACCCGGTAACCCATGATAATTGCCTTCTCAATTTCAGTACTAAATACCAAAATACATTCAACTAAGTAATTAAATTAAACGGAAATTTAAAACAATTACAATATTTATAAAATTTTACAATCAACCCCGTTAAATAAAATGGCAATCCGAGATCGAATCTTCGAAATAAATCATAAATTTAAATACCGTTTTTTCCATCCATAATAATTTGTTTTCCCAGTTCAAAAATACAGTGCTCACATGGGATCAAAACCTATTTCTATATAAGCATTAAGTAAACAAATTTACAAATCCGTAATTGAATATCTTGTTTGACCACGTTGGTTCCGCGTTGATTGCGTTGGCGAAAAAAAAGTCCCTAGAGGTGTTGCCATGACTTTTTAAGCAAACGTTCAATTTGTTCCGTAAACAATTTATTTTGTTTGATTACGTGCTACAATATATCTGTATTGCGCAGTAACAAGTGCAACATATATAATATATATATTTGTGAAAATAACACACTTGCAAATACACACGATCGTAATTTATTTAATCTTTTTCGCAAACACTTTTTATGCTAAAAAAAACATTGTAAATAAATTCAACATGATTTAAGTTTGATGCCACAATTTGGTCGATAAGATTATTATCACAGCAAACTATAAACTGTCAACAGTCTAAATGGGTAGGTACAATGTTTGGAATAAGTAATACATAGGATCCCACCAAGTATTAGTTTAAAACCTTATAGACGCCTAGCACGCAAAGGCAAACATTTATGGCGTCAAACGGCCACATGTCCACTTCCCAACGGGTAACGAGCCGCTCCGCTTTTTCGTTCGCTATAAGTGCGTCCTGCAAACGGCAAGCCACGGATGCTTATTAAAATAATATGACGAGGTAAATAAATGATAAGTGCGTGGAATGGATGAATGTCGTGAATGATGATATGAAACGATGATCCTAAACACGCTGGCGAATATGCTGCCCTTCTAAATATTGAAAAAGTATGTCCCTATAAATTAATCAGAGCCCGGGTATGCAAGCACGGCGCGATAACGATTTGTCACCCAGTGTTAGAAGTGAAAGGGCTGTAAGTGCAACGCACGGCCTAGTTACAGAAGCTCAGAAAAGAGGCTAAACCTAACAGTTAATACTAATCCGTTTGCGAAGATCCGTGACCGACGTAGCTCGATGAATAGCCCACAGGATGCCTGCGCGGCACTGGAGCAGGATGACTGGCACAACTCCGTTAGCCCAACAGGCTTTTCTCGCCCAGCAGGGTGTCTCGTAAGACAGACGCGTCCAAGCGTGTGAGAATGTCAGGCAGGTTCTCGTACCTACCGCCCGTACCTGGCGGCCGAACACAAATCTGCCGGTTCGGCCTTCAAAGAATAACCTTGGCTGAGTCGCTTCAGCGACTGCTGAGCACAAACTAAATAGCTGATTCACTTGTGGTGCCCAAGAACCGGGCCTTAGCTCAGACTGGAACAAGCGTTATGCGACAAGCGTTGTGTTAAGCGACAAGCACCACTGAAAAAAAGGTTACAGCCCGACGATCTGAAGAAAACTGTGAAGATCGCACACTGAATTAACTATGATTCAGATAAAAAGTAAACTCTGGGCTAGATAAACAGTAAACTCTGGGCTAGATAAACAGTAAACTCTGGGCTATTAAGCTCCGTATATATCAGAATGACGCCTTCACCAATTTGTTTACGAAATTTGACAAGACCCCAGAATAATATTTAACGCATTACAAAATTTGAATATTTAAAAAGTAAAAGCCGAAAATCCGCCAGGCTTCCATACGAAACGGAGTATGGAGTTTCATCACTGAGAAGAAAACAAAATCGACACAAGCGCCATCTAGGAGATAAACCAGACACCACGTAAACGACCGAAAATTAATTTAAATACGACAAACGCAAGAAGCTATCAAACACGCGAAGTAATTCCAATAACAGAATACAGATGGCAAAATACCCTGCAGTGAGTTTTTCACTGCAAAAGTTACATATTAAAAAGGTGAACGGGTAAGTGTAGTATGGCATTCTCTACCAGAGGCTCTAGTATAAGTTTTATCAACACAATACTTTTTCGAACGCGTTTGCGTTTAGTTTAAATTTCTATGGCAACGCGATCAGCGCCTCTGGTGGTAACTATTAGGAACTACGCGTTGCCATACAAATTGAAACTAAATGCAAACGCGTTCGAAAACGTATATGTATCGCTAAAACTTATACTAGAGCTACTGTACAGAAAACCTTTTACTCATAAAACTTGTCAAAACTGCGTTATTTGAAATATAGTAAATATTGTCTATATACCTATGTTAAAAACATAAAATAAAACAAACGAATTTTTAATAAAGTTTGGATCTTTCAACACTGATTCACAATTAGATAACATTGGTGTAAATTCGCGGAATAAACACAGCTTACTTGCCTAAAATCTGTTTACAAGTAGTTAGCTTATTTTATAGAAAACGTATAATATTATTTAGCTGGCAAAACCGGATTACGACAACAGGAAAACACCATTTCTTTTTGCTATTCGGAAACAAAACACAACTGTCGTTTTCTTGCCAACGCAATATAAATCATATACCGAGGTCCGAGTGTTCATATTGCTTCTAAGTCTGTGATGTTATTGGAACGGTTCAAGATAGAAAACAGGCAATCCATAGCGCAATAGCGCTATAGGTACAAGTAGCTAGAAAAACGAAATTTCCTCGACATCAAAAGGAAACGATTTTCATGTAATATCCCGGTGACGCCTTTGTTTCAAACCATCCCCCCCTTTCAGTCCCTCCTCGATTTGTCAAGAACACACCCAGCAACCTGGCAGCCAATTAAGGCTAATATTATTGTAGTAATAGAGTTGATTATCGATTGGTTCGTCAAACACAAAGAAATTGTCGTTCGTAGGCTTAAACCTTTTTAGATTAGCCGGGCTCTGATAATCAGCCTCAGATTTTGTTGGATCGTAGAACAGTATGAGAAAGTTCATTCCAGTTAATGAATATTATTATTACCTTTAATTAGGTAGGTACTACCTACTTCTTAATTTTACTGAAAAGGTAAATATTTATTTTAAAATTAACAACTCAAATTATGTAAGTTAAATGAAATGATGTTTTATGTACAGGGTTACATAACATACAAACTTTTATTGTACAATATGAAAAATATTGTTTTTCCATTTGAAAATCACTGCATCACAATAAAAGGTTTTTGATTTTATAAAATGATAACTAAAATAATTATTAAAATATAATAACAAAAATCCAATTATTTCGCAAATCTAATCGCAGCATTGGTAACGGGCACGTATAATTCCCCTTATTCATTTGTAAACACAACTTAACTCCGTAAACTTTTAAAAACTGAATCAATGCTAATCCAAACAGGAACCTTCCAAAGGCGTAATTACCTATACCTGGGTCGATCGGCCAACTTCGGCCCGAGTTTAATTGGCTTCCAGAATATTTTGAGAGAGGAATGTCGGATGCTCTTACACCAAAATAGGAAGGGAAACGAATATGAATATAATATAATATATATAACGATGAAAAGTTAGACGGCGGTTGTTTACGGAAATAAACTGGGCAGTTGTATGTATTAAGTAAGTATTTACAATTAGAAATATTTGGTTTTACATTAGTTTAGTCCTTAGTCGTAACGATTGGCTAGATATTGCCCAAAGCCGGGTTGAGTGCACAGCTTTCCCAAAACTATTGTGGAAAATATAGAAAGTAAACCTACAAAAACTAAAAATATAATTAAGAAAATTTTCATTATGGCCCCCAGTAGTAACATATATAAATATAACTAGTTATTAAGATAAAAAAGTTTAGTAAATAATCTTAAATATTAAAGATTGTACTAAATGTAACTGATATATATAATTTAATCACAGATCTGAAAATAAACAATTCAAATTTAAAAAAAAAATTTTTTTTTAGTGGAAGTCGAGAAGGGCCTTTGCCTAGCAACGGGACACTATGTAGGCTTCGAAAAAAAACCCAAGTAAAACTGTTACTCAGTCAGGTCTACTGAACAAAAAATAAAGAATAAATTATACTGGAGTCCATAATTATGATCCATATAATAATAACGGCCTCCGTAGCCCAGTGGGTAGTGACTCTGCCTACGAAGCTGGAGGTCCCGGGTTCGAATCCCGGTCAGGGCATTTATTTGTGTATTTATCACAAATATTTGTTCCTGAGTTATGGATGTTATGTATATAAGTATCTATATGTATGTATCTATTATATATATCATCGCCTAGTACCCACAACACAAGCCTTACTGAGCTTACCGTGGGCCTAGGTTGATTTGTGTAAGATTGTCCCGTAATATTTATTTATTTATTTATTTTATTATTTATATATGTCATGAAAAAACACACACTTACCACCCAGGCGGGCCGTTTCGATTTTGTGACTGGTGGAATAAAAAAACTAACACTTAAACTTTTCCATCACACCACAAGTGTACTAAAAATGGCGCAACGGCCATATAACACGTCACTCACAGCGAGCGTGAATCTAAAAGGACATAACTTTATAAAAGTTTCAATGCCACATACGTCTTGTTCAACATGTTTTATTTCAGTCACACATCACTTGTCCTCTGAGAGCTCGGCACTATTAATCATAGGCATCATAGCGTTTTCTTTTTGTTTTGTAACATTCCGTAAATTACCTCTATTATTATTGTCTGTGCTAGAGCGATGTGAAATTGTCTTATTCGTCATCTAAAAAAGCGGCCAAGTGCGAGTCGGACTCGCACATGAAGGGTTCCGTTAAATAAATTGCGGTGTACGATTTATGACGTATTAAAAAAAACTACTTAAGTACTAGATCTCGTTCAAACCAATTTTCAATGGAAGTTTGCATGGTAATGTACATCATATATTTTTTTTAGTTTCATCATTCTCTTATTTTAGAATTTACATGGGGGGGCACACATTTTACCACTTTGGAAGTATCACTTGCGCAAACTATTCAGTTTAGAAAAAAAATATGTTAGAAACCTCAATGTCATTTTTGAAGACCTATATATAGAAACCTCAATGTCATTTTTGAAGACACGTATGGGTTTGATGATTCTTTTTTGAGTGTTAGTTCTAATCCCATACTTAGAACTAAAACTCAAAAAAATTTTTTCATTGCTATAGTGCGGAATAATAACTAAAACAAACTCATTACCCCGGATATTGTGAAAGGATGTTACAGTTCTCGGTTCACACTTAATCGTTACCTACTGAAAAAAATATTTTTGTGTTTTCTTTGTTTTCACCCAACCGAATTTTTTTATAAATGAAATAAATGTTTTATGTATGTGGGAAATGGGTGCAATTTGCAGTTACAGTTGCAGTAGATCGGTTGGGCTTACCAAACCCTACCTTTTCAGGTGTATATTAAATTGTCTCTTTAACTAAAATACCAGTAGCCGTAGTTGCTATAAATTATGCTTTACAATATTCAATCAAACTTGCAAACGTCACATAAAAAGGACATATTATAAGACAAGCCCCCCGCCTCACCCGCCTCATCTGCCCGCGACACAAGTCGGCTAGCTTCCGTGGTAGCTTCAAGTACGCGATGCTGGAACAATCTTCCACCGCCAATAAAAAATGCAAGTTCACTGGCCACTTTTAAGAACAAATTAAAACTCCACCTGCTAAAGGAACAGACGTCTCCTGTCTAGCTAGCCGATGAAATATAAACCTACTTTTTTATATAATGTGTTATTACCATTAAATTATGTCTATGTCTATATATTATATTCATAGATTTATTTTATATATGTCGAACATAATTGATTGTTACGTAGTCATTTATATTTTTCACTAGTATGTATTTATCCTGTTTTAAAAATCAAGCTGTAGGAACCTACGCACTGCACTTTCTGTAATATTTGTATTTAGATCTGCTTTTATTTGTGTCATTTAATTTGTGTAAAGGATTCACTGAAAATCAGCGTCGGGGTTTTCCATGCTCCGACACATGCTGAGTGGACTCCTTTTTGAGACCACCCTCAACATTGTACTTCTTTTTATTTTTTCCTAGTTCTAAGCATTTGTATTGAATGTTGTGGTTGTGTTTATCAAATAAATCATTCATTCATTCATTCATATTTGATATAAAACTAACATCACGTGCAAAACGCGTCAAAAACAAAGTTCCCCTAACCCGCGTGTCCCGCGAGTGGTACATTAATCACTAAATATCGCGAAACCGTCGCTCTGAACACTTTTACCGCCCAAACTGGTGCCATGCCATTATTTGCTAGCCAGTCTTTCACGAACACATAACGAGTTCCTTGAACGGTGCTTGGGACTTACGTAGGGAATAATATAGGTTTATAGAGAGTTTTGGTATTGAAATTGCATGCAGAATAATATTTAGGTGAGCTAAATAGACGGAGCATTAAAGGAGAAATTTAAAGTGTGGATGTTGAGGTTGTTACGCTATAAGACGCAGATCAAAGAATTGCAGGTAGGTATAGTTTGTTTCACTTAAAATGACGAAAACCACCCATTAGGGACCATCTATTGTTTAATTGGGTTGTAAAACTATTATGTATAAATAATAGATCAAACAGTAGCTACTCCAGTACAGATGCCACACTTCGGTAAGTCCATCTTCATCATTTTAAGTAAAACAAACTATACATTTCAACTTTTGAAATAGTCTTAAATGTTACAAAATAGGAGTAATATAAGTCTAAAGAAAATTTAAGTCACATGCAATTAAATTTTACGTAAAGAGCTCTATTTAAATTAAAGAATATAAATGACACATTCATGACTATAATATGATAAGGATTAATATATTGAAGATAATAATCTAAAAATAAGAAATGTATAAGTAGTGATAACCATCATGATGAAGATGATTGTAAAGATGATAATTAACTGGTTCTTCGTCAGGAGAGTAAGTGGACGACATGCTGCCTAATGAGTAAGGTGTCAATGATACTACTTAATGCAATTGTAATTTAAAATGGGTATGATTTTATCAATTACCTAATAAATGCATTTTCAGTGACCTAATAAATTATATTTGTTCCTACAATAATAGATTTGTCACCTAAATTTAATCACCCAATAATATTTAAAGGATTACCTAAATATCAATAAAGAATTACTTGGAAATAATATCTATCGTCAAATAATTATATTGAAGAAGAAAGTTGACTGAGCCCCGCTTTCGTTTCTGGGACTCAGTCTCCCGCCCTTCGCCCGCGCTCCCACCAGAAACTCGCTTCGTCAGCCCAGCGCCCGCCCTACCCCGACCTACGCTCCGCTCGGGAGGTCGCCGGCTCCCTTTTGTCGCATATGGTCCCGTTCGCAATTCGTCCCGTTCGACAATTCGTCCCGATCGCAATTCGTCCCGTTCGTAATACAGTGTGTCTCTGACGTCCCAACGTCATATCGATATTTGCATTTAAAGCCCCAGCTTTAAATGCAAATATCGATTATGGTCCTGAAACTGAACCACTTTTGTTCCGCAACTTTGTAAAATAACTATCAATTCTATAATTTGTCAGTGTTTGAACTTTAACTGTACCATCAATGTATTGCAAACACGGCCTCATTATTTGACATCCATGACACTGACAAGTATGAAAACTAACTAATGGATGATGTACATTGAAAATGTTATTTAATTTGTATGGAATAATGAAAATACAAAAAGAACGTATTTTTGAAAAGTTGTAGAACAAAAGTAGTACCACTAAAAAAAAACGATTCTGGCGCTTCGCCGGCCGCTACCGCGGCACGCTCGCTTGTTGTACCTACCCGGGACGAATTGCCGAACGGGAAGTATTGCAAACGGGACCATACGCGACAAAACTGCTGGCTCGCTTCGCTTGCCACCTCCCCCCACTCTCTTCGCTTTGGCCTCATGCACCCATTCAACTCAGGACCTCCTTCGCGAGCTTCTGGCTCCGTGGGCTTTTATATACACTCTAGGGGTAGGACAGACAAGACACGTGGGAGTGGGGTGCGCTGATTCGGGTTCTAGTAGCTTTTTTTTACCTTTAATCATTTATTTATATCTAAAGTTATTTATAGTAAAACACACTTAATATCTTCTATAATTTATAGCATTGACGGATTATGTCAAGTAAGTCATTATGATAAACATTTTCATAGACCGCCAGTTTGACTCCGCCCCTATTAGCCATTTTTTTATTAAATTAAGGAACTGGTATATTTATTAGGTGACAGATCTATTATTTTGATGACAGATCTTATATTCAGGCTATTGAACGTGATCAAACTATAATTTAAGATACATATTTACATTAATCCGATGATTTATACAGAGATAGTTTTGATTAAAATGATGACTAATTTATTTCTTGGGGATAGATATATTATATTTAGGGTATTGCAGATTAGTCACACATCTAAACTTGGGTGACAGAAAAAATTGTTTCCATTTAAAATATATCATATATTTTAATTAGTTATTTATCTTACCTTTTGCGCGTTGACCTCGCGAGTGGAAATGCCCATCTTCTCGTGATGACGCAGCTGCACGGGGTAGATGATCTGGTAGTAGTGGGCTCCGATGTTCCGCACTAGCTCCTGGTTCTGTCGGTACTCGCGTAACAGCCGCTCGACTTCACCTGTGGACAATGGTAATGCAAATTATGTAACGATAAGTCCGAATTAGTAGACATTTCTTATGATTTATAAGGTAGATAAACCAGGTAATTATTGCCATAGAAGATTAGTAATTCTGAAGATCCGTGTGCGTCTCTTTTTTATAACTATGCTATGATGAACAACACTGAAAATAAAGACGGTGAAGGAAACGTTGAATCCAGCAGATTCAAGCACGCGGCTACATTGATGGCAAAATAGGTAAGTATGACGTTAATGACACTAAAATGTTGCCGCATAAGTGATTCGGGTTCAACTTTCGTTTCCAAGAGTCTAGGAACGCTTGAAATGCAGTATGAATCGTTAAAAACTGTTATTGAAAATGAAATGAAATGAAAATAATATAATGATATTAAAAAATAATAGCTAAACATTGGTGCTATTCAGCATTTCTAAGAGTTAGAAACAAAACAAATTGGCAGGGGTTGTCTGAATTATTTAAGAACCGGGAAACTTTAAATGAACCAAAGATATCTAAACGGAGTTCGAAACATAATTTGTTTGTTTGTTGATCATAACTTTGGGATTATCATAATATTATTCTATTTAGATTTCAGCAGTTTCTTCGGTAAATTGAAAGACCCTTAGAGGATTCGCTCGAAATATTTCCTCGGGCCAAATCCGATAGTAATTTAGGTAAATAAAATGAATTGTCCAGGGAAATATAGGAAAAGGGAGAGTCCTAGATTTATCTTTAAAGTTCTGCAAATTTAAGTTAGCGAAGGTCCTAATTTTATTTAACGAAACAGGATAAAAAAATTCACGATAAAATTCAAAGACAGAAACAATAAACTGTTTTTCTTTACATGAAGAATGTTGCTTGGTTTTTAACAAGTATTCCCTGAACCTAAATATATTATATCGTCAATACGTGTATCTCACCTCACGTTAGTTTATAATCTTGCTAAGTGAGATAATAAACTGACTGGTGGCTATCCAAGGTTAGTTTATAATGTAACGCATTATAGTATTTTATGCAACTGTTGTATAAGAAGGGTCTTAAGACGTGAGTGGCGTGGGTTGAGATGCGAGCCTTGGGAAGCATCGCAATTAAAGATGCCGCGAGCATTTTAGACCAGTTATACAACGTTGCATACACTTTTTCTACGACAAATTTTGAATAAATAGCAAACTACAGAATAGACTTTTCAGGCAGCAAGGTTTCTATTCATTATTTTACTACTCACACAATTTCTTCAGGAGTGCAGTTAATAATTTCTTCGATCATTTTAAAACGAACGTACACTTTTGTCTTCACAAACACGAATAAAATCTTAATAGTTTAGGACTAATAGTTTATCATCTTTCGTCTTTTAATTTTGAACTGTATTTTGGTGGGAAATCTGAAATGTGACACCTCTTGTTTATGGTTTGTTTTGTTTTTAATTTGTTTACACTTTCCATCCTAACCAAACCGAATTGTTTATTTTCATAAATTATACCAAGAATTTATAAAACATGTAATTTTACATACAATAGATGATGATTTATTATTATTGTAGTAAATAATGTATAACTTATATACAAATGTTAAATCGTACATAAATACTGTTATTTCGAAATATTTGATTATGAAGTGGCACCACTGCAATTTAGCGGCCGACAAAAAAAAAGTTAAACAGTGCTTTTATGAAAAATGTATGAACCAAAAAAGTACGCTAAAGAGTGCGTTTTTGGGCCATAGAACATAGAGTTTTTCGACGACTTATTATTGGTGTCATTAAATTTGAGCTATAGCCTATATAAATGACAGATAACGATACATGAGTAGAAAAAAATATAAACTGACGAATTTCACAATTCTACGGTGCCATATCTACTAGGTACGTTATACAGGAAAAGAGACTATAACTTTGAAACCTATAAATAAATACTTGTAAGTTCTTTTAGTAGGAAGCGATTCGTTTGTTTTGAACTGTTTTGATCGATTTTAACCTAGGTATCGCTTCTGTGTAAAATAGGTACACAAAAATCATATTTTAACACATGAAATGTGCAAAAAGTAAGAAGGTATCATGCTCAAAATTTACTTTTCCTAAAATGTACACAAAATAATACGCAATTTGCGATTATGTACATATACATTTAGTGCATTTTGCACGTGATTGCCAATTGGCATATTTTGCGCTATTTAAAGCGAAACGTACCTATTCGTAACTGACACGCTCGCTTGCTTACGTTCAGGATGCTGTTCCACCGAATCTAAACTAAGCATAGCTGTGTTTCCATGCCAATCGAATCGATAAAGCTATGTCATATCTTAGTTTATGACGGTCAATTCCTTCAATGCACATATACAGTCACGTTCGTAGGTACAGGCTATCATCCTCCTAGCGTTATTCCCGGTTGTGCCCTAAAGAAGCGCGGGATCCGCTTTGGCACTTATTCTCAAGATTTTGTCATTGGCACTTGTATTACGAAAGCGATTGCCACCTGAACTTCCAACCCAGAGAGAAAACTGGACCTTATTGGGATAAGACCGGTTTTCCCACGATGTTTTTCTTCACTGAAAAGCCACCTTTAAATATCAAATGATAAAGGCACGGCAGTGTACATGTAATGCGCACTTATGAACAGCTTGGAGATAATATACATGGGCTGTGATCAACTGCAGAGGTGGTTTGCTACCAACGGCTTACTCTTAAATATAACAAAATTCAACGTCATGGTCTTGTCGGGGCGCCAAATTGCGATTCCTCCGTGCGTAGCAAACAGCCCGATGCCGATAAGTGATAGATGTAGGTTCCTGGGCTTCACCCTGAACTCGCACCTTAACTGGAAGTGCCATGTAGACAAACTATGTGATAGATTGAGTAGTGCAGTCTTTGCTTTGCGTAAACTAAAACTTATAGTATCAGACGATGCCATGAAGCAGGTGTATTTTGCTCATTTTTATTTGCTGATATCCTACGGTACGCTCATTTGGGGAAACTCAACGGTTGCCAACAGAGTGCTGCTTATGCAGAAACGTGCCGTACGTGCGATGATTGCCACTCCCCAACGCACGGTATTATGACGCACTACTCACTCTATATATTCGAAATTATAATGTTTATAAGGAATAATCTTTCTTTTTTCGATACCGTAAATGTGATTGGCAAAACACTCCGCCGCACTGGGCGTTTGAGAACAGTTCAACGTCGCATGGCACTTGCAGAAAAGAACCCGCGTGTCATTGGGCCTACCTACTACGAGCGAATACCCGCTGATCTTAGACTGGAACCATCTGACGAAGCATTTAGACGCCGCCTGAAATACCTTTCATTGGAAAATCAGGTAAATGGTAGGTATATGGATCTTGTTTTGACATGTTAAATTATTATTTTTACCTATTTACATTTGTTTTAATATGATTTGACATTAAATAATATCACCTATGTTTAGTATAGGAGTATTTTTATATTTACTCGTTATTGAGTAAATTTGTTGACATTGTAGTAATTTAATATTATATCTTTATTTTTTCTTTGTTTTTGACGATAGTGATAAATATTCTTATTTTTTTGACATGCAAGCAAATTTGTAATGTAATTTTTTATCATGAAATAAATAATCTAATCTAATCTAATGTATGTGCTTAGTCCTACATGTGGATTCCAGAATGCTTATGGCACCATTCTTATTCAGTCAATGACGAGAGAGCATTAATTCGTTCGAGTGAGATGTGCAACATCATTCTACTTAATTATTTATTTAATCGTATGGCATACATTATTTGGCTTTCTACTTAATTGTAATGCTGCGTCTCTCTTGTCTCCTACCAAGAAATTCATCATTATCATATCAGCCGAAAGACGTCCACTGAATAAGAAATTGGTAGGTATATTATATTATATTACATTGCACGTATAACTGATGGCCATTGGGGCGGAAAGGTTCTCGAGTGGCAACCACGTACCGGAAGGTGCGGCGTTGGTAGGCCTCCCACAAGGTGAACTGATGCGGGTGGGTAACTTGGAACTCTTTGGAGGAGGCCTATGTCCAGCAGTGGGCGTCTTTCGGCTGATATGATGATGATGATGACATTGTTTTTGTATTGCTCGATCGTTCACTTGCCATATGCCCACCTTGACGAGCAAGACTGACCCCAACCAATTCCAATTTAATACGTTCCTCGGTAAACTCCGCTGGCTTTGGACAGTTTATCTCTTATATCGTATTCACAGGTAGCACTAATCCAACCGGTCAAAATCCACGTGGTTGAACGTGGCGGTGGCAACACGTTTCAATCGGCTTAGCGCCGTAAACGCAGCTTAATGGTGCGAACCTGGAGGCCTATTTTTATGTCGCTTCTGAGTCACACTTTAATTTGTTGCCATGTAGATATAAAAGGGATGCTGAATTGAAATTCTATTTCACAACACAATGGATTACCTTTATTGACCTCTGACTTGCATTGACCTTGATATTAGATAGTCTTGATATTAGATATAACAACAGCAGGATTCCCCAAAAATCACGCAAGATTTGAATTCAAAAGGAAACAGTTGGCCTCCACGGCTGACAAATGGCCTCCACGGCTCTGCTGATACATATTCACTCGTTTGACCATTTTGTATACCAGTTTTTGATGCCCGGTGGTGTTGACCCCACTTGATTTTACATGGGGTTATTTGATGTCACAAGACTACTTTGGAGGTTTATATTGTGTAAGATTGGCTCGATAAAACAAACATTTAGGCTTCATTGCTGTATTGTATCAAACCGAAATTAAGCCGGTGTTACATTGTAAGTTTCGTAAGGACCTGTGGCAACATTGTTGCACGACACGGTCAGGGATTCAAAAATAGAAACATATTTATGTCTAGATTTTTATTCTGTCTTGTCACATCGATTCGTTCCAAAAACGCTTGTGAACATTGTATAATGATTTTTTATTTAGTTTCCATAGTGCACACAAGTTTACCAATACAGCTTTCTCCAATCCAACCGGCATTTAATTTTACGATCCAAGAAAGGCAACCTGAATACGCAACCAAACGGAGATAGGACCGGGAGGCCTATAACTAACTAGCTCTCCATCATACCCTCCTTGCTAGACCTTACTGCTAAATAGGTCCTTTCGGCCACTTTCGAAACCAGTAGAGAAAACGGAATTATTCTTCTTTTTTGGAAACCGGGTATCCTACAAATAAAGTAAAGTCTGCTTTAGAAAACCCTTTCGAATACGGAATACTAAATCTTCTTTCGAAACCTCAACATAAACTGCGATGAGTGTAGGTTAATGTGATAAGACTGATAAGGTCTAGCATAGTCGTAATATATTGCAATGTTAAGTAAACTAAATACATTTTGTTTAAATTGAAAAACGTACAACTGCATTTAATTTATAACAGCGGACACGGTAAAAATAATGAGGTCC
The DNA here is from genome assembly GCA_963854355.1 of Epinotia brunnichana. Classification (NCBI taxonomy): domain Eukaryota; kingdom Metazoa; phylum Arthropoda; class Insecta; order Lepidoptera; family Tortricidae; genus Epinotia; species Epinotia brunnichana. Next base: position 32,067,275 of record OY977943.1, read on the forward strand.
AAGATTATGTTTAAAGATATTTATTATATCACGCGTATAGTACGCGCATACTATTAAACTATTCTGTGGTACAGTCACCGGTATAAATTTATGATGGAACAAAGGCCGCAAAAATATCTGATGACAACTCTATTCCTAGAGCCGTAAGAGCGTGTTAGATATTTTTGCAGCCTCTGATTCATCATTTATGTTGATGCCGGTGACTGTACGCGTTAATATCGACCAAATTGTCTTCAGCGTTTGCTATTTCTTCCCAATCTTCCGAAGTTTTCCCCAAATGAAATACACACTCTTGCGTCATAGGTGAAATGTACAAATTGTATTTCACCAAGAGCCTTGCCTTTAACATTATGGGAACATCATGTAGATTGGTATAGGGGCAGCCGCCGAATATTACATGTATTCCACTCCGGCGTTCTCTGAAGTGACACTGCATTTTCGTTTTCTAGGGGTGCTGGAATTTAACCGCTCACCACGAAAACCGTTTTTCAGTTTTAACTATTACAAGTATTACAATCAATGACACGACTTACTTACTTTCCATCTATGGAGTTTGTATTTGTAGGAATACTATATTGACAAGACACCGACTCATTTGCTGTTTACTCATATATATTATATCAGCCAAGTTGGTATTATTGAAGTTTCGAAAGAAGATTTAGGTAGTATTCCGTATTCGAAAGGGGTTTCTAAAGCAGACTTTACTTTCTTTGTAGGAAACCCGGTTTTCAAAAAAGAAGAATAATTCCGTTTTCTCTACTGGTTTCGAAAATTTGGTTTCGAAAGTGGCCGAAAGGGCAAAAATACTTTCGGCCACTTTCGAAACCAAATTTTCAAACTCATTCAGGATGCTAAATTCAGGATAATGTAATATTGGTTTTAGAATGGGATTGGGAGTGACTGTTTTTCCACATAAATACGTCATTATATTAACTGATATTTTTTCCAATCCCAAACTCACTGCGGTTGAGTAATACCAGCAGAATTGTCTTCTTTACTTCTGTTTGATTTTACATCCACTTTTCGACTACGTTCTGAATTTGAATTTGCATTCGCAATAAATGTCACCGTTAATATTACGACTCGTAAACGTGCCACCGTGGAGTAATAAACTTCTTTGTTACAATTGATGCTTGGAGTTCATACAACTTGAATATTTACGGTTGCAGTATTATGTTGCGGAAATTGAATCAAATTACGTTTACGATTGCAGTTGGTGGTATTTCTTCCTGAAATCTACTTCTATGACAGTGGTTATTTCACACAAATTTAACAGCTTCCATGAATTTCAAGACGTTTCTGTTAAATGCATAAATGTAGCAGAAGTAATATTCCCAATGAAATGTTATAGGACATGCAAGTTATTTAGGCTCCATTCGTTCAAACTACTCAACTGGGATTCATCTTGGGATTCTATCCACGATACTTGCAGAAGGGAACATGACTCGCTGTCTTCCAAAATCAGAACGACAGATCCATCAAACTAGGGATATATCCTTTAATGTAAAATATGACGAATGGAATACCGGCCATTGCTGCAAGGTACATATACTAACAGATGCTTGATAGAACAAAAGCAACCACGTTTCTCGCGACCTCATTCACGTAAAAACATCCAACAAACACTGCTCAGCTTAATTAAAAAAGAAATATAGCTCCACCAAGTCAACGCTGCCGGCGAAACACGTGCCACCCAAAAATCACAAACCCAAGAGCTACAAACAAGTACCTACTCTTCGGTATAATATCTAATTAAATGTTTCGACACGACAAGAGCAATTTTCTTGCCACTCGATATTTTTGCGACGGTGGGTACATCAATATTGGATTAAATAGGTATGCCTCTGAACTAAATTAATTAAGCATCACTTTGCTCACGCAATTAATTTCGATCGGCAGGTCGAAGAGGCTTTTTATTGAGTTTGTGAAGATAATATTGGTGTTGTCATCAAGCGTTGTTAGGTGTAATTGTTATTGTTGTTGGTTGTATTTTAATTTTTTGGGAAAAATATAATTTGCTTGGTATGGATATCCCTTTATTTCGTTAATGCCTCGTATGTCAAAATTGTTCAATCAAATTATGACTTTGAGATGTATAACAATAGGTTAAGCATGCATCCGCACGCAAACGATGACTTAAATGCTCATAAAATAGTCAACGAGTTGATTATTTAGTACTTACCCCATGAATTAATGTAATAGTATTCAATGGCTTTGATTCTGACAGGCTTGGCCCAAAAACTATAATACCTACAGTGAAAACACGCTTTTTATTCAAACAACTCATAGGAAGTTACTACTTACACAGAATTATGCCAAACAAATGCAACAAAAGTACAGTCATCGGCATTTATATAAATTATGATGAATCAAAGGCCGCAAAAATATCTGACACGCTCTTACGGCTCTAGGAATAGAGTTGTCATCAGATATTTTAGCGACCTTTGTTCTATCATATATTTATGCCGGTGACTGTACACCTAGAGGATATTGGTGAAAACTGAAAACAACACTTAGTGAGCCGTGAGCCACTAGGACAGTTTCTGCACGACCTTTAATATCGTCGTCAATTAGTAGCTTTTCTTATATTAAGGGTGGTAAACTAGCTGCGTGTTGGTACTATCAACTTGGTAAGGGCAGACACTGCCGCATTCAAACGCTTGCACCCTTGAGGCAACAAGTCCGATACCGACAGTTTATTGATTTGAGGACTCGTTGTATTTTGACAGTATGCAAGAAACAAGATTTTCAACACAGTGCAGCCTCAGGAGCTGCAGTGACCTAACTCAACACCAGGAACACTACATTTTATAGGTACTTACATAGCAGGTAAAGAAGCAGAGTATTCGGTTAAATGGGGTCGGAAAATGCTCGCAACGTTTCATAAATGGATTAAAATTCCTTTGTAAACACGGGCCTGAGTTGAACGAGGTGCGGTCGTGACACTTGGAAATTTGGTTTGGTCGTTTTAAATGCGAAGCGATTTCGAGCATGTAGGTGACGTTGTTTCTGTTCAAAGTCTTTTTGAATGACAAACGTGCTGACGAGCATCGTAAATATTTGTGCTATTATTGAAAATTTGTCGCTTATCGGTACCGTAACCTACCACATATTATTATTTCTTGTATCGACCCGGAGTGGGATCTTTATAAAATTGCCTCTCGCACCAATAAATTTTGTTCCATTATCTCCATTGAACGGACTATTTTGACTTTGGGTAGCCATTGCCAAAGTTCCTTATTATATCTAGCAAAGGCGTTATATTTACAAAGAGTGCTTCTTCATCGCTACACAATCTACATTGTTCGATCCAATTTACTCAATAATCCTGAAACCGTGAGCCTAGTAAGACCATCTAACAAGAGAACGTTTCCTGTCATCCACATATCACAGTAAATCCAAATGTTTTCCATTCATTCAATTTTATATTTCGAACGCAGTTAGCTCTGAGAATCGTTCATTGTGCTCGACTGAGCTCAGCTTACAAAGGATGTGCTTCCATGAATACGTTTAAACTAAGATTGAGCTTAATTTGAAGACGGCTGCATATATATATATATAGTCCTCCACGCCGTGTCCGGCGACAGCGACTCCGTCAATTACTTATATATCTGGATTGTGAAACGCTCTAATGTGGCTCGCAAAACCAAATTTTGCTTTAAAAATGTGGTCACACGGTGCGCAATGAAGCTGTCCAGCTTGGTTATAGGTGTAGGTGTAGGAGGGCTTTGGCCTAGTCTTTCTAATATGCCGCTTGGCTTCCAGGTCTTCTAGACGCCGCTGCTCATATAGGTCTATTTTTCTATGAACAGTAGAGTGCCATTCCGAACGACGTTGTGCACTTTCCTCCCAGTGATCACTCGGTATACTGCAGGCGGTCAGGTGGCATTTGAGGACGTCTTTATGCCGCAGGTACTGACCCCCCTGTCTCGGTTTTCCACGAGAGAGTTCCGAGTAGAACACTGCTTTGGGCAGCCTTTTGTCATCCATGCGCACGACGTGGCCGCACCACCTCATTTGGTGTTTCATAATCAGAGCCTCAATACCAGGCATTTTGAGGCGTCGTAGTATTTCTGTGTTCGGGACTTAATCTTGCCACTTTATGCGCAGAATTGAGTGAAGACAACGTAGATGGAAGGAGTCTAATTTCTTGATATCTGCTTTATATTTAGCAGCACCAGGTCTCTGCAGCATAAAGTAGAGTTGGTATAATTATGGCCTTGTAGACCATAATATTTGTAGATAGTTTAAGGTCATGTGACTTCCAAACACGGTAGTTAAGCTTTCCGATAGCAGCAGCTGCATTAGCTATCCGGGATGGTATTTCAGATGCTAAGGTGTTGTCACTTCTGAGCTGACTTCCTAGATTGTGTTCCACTGAGCTCAGCTTACAAAAGATTTGCTTCCATGAATACGTTTAAACTAAGATTGAGCTTAATTTGAAGACGGCTGCAACTATTGTATTGAGCATGCAAATGCAAATTAATTGTGTACTTATACCTGTATATATATTGTAAATAATTAACATAATTGTATTATGTTGCTTCATATGTAGTAGATGTTTTTTTCACAATATATGGCGGTCATGAGCATGACTGCAAATACTAGGATTACGACGGCGATGTACGATTTTTACCACGTTACGATAAATTATAGAAGCGGACAAAAAAGATGTGATACAAAATCAGGTGACGGCAATGTAATGGTATAATGTATTATCAGGTTAATGTGGTAAACAATATTCATAAAGCTTTTTTATTACCTATATTTATTTTGAGTAACCTATTATTTCGTTGATTGACTTTAACAATACATTTTGGTATTGAAATTACCAATGCCTCATTTAGGTAATAGGGTAGTTGCGTCATGTTAAAATTGACAACGTAGTGTTGCTAAATGGATAGTAAACCATCAACTTATTGTAATAAAGTATAAGTTACAAACTATAATTAAAATCATAAAAAACTATGGACCTCAAAAGTTTATAAAAAATATGCATTTTTTTTATGTCCAAGAGTAAATTTAAAGCTTTCAATATAATCCATACGCTTTTATAGAAACAAAATGTTGCGACAACTATGGACCTAAACGCAGTATTTCGCGACCGAAACAGCAATTTACTTGATTTTCCATACAACGATAAGTATGAATTGCAACGTGTGACGGCATACTTTAACGTCAATTAGTATGAAGCGTTTCGCCTGAGGTCCACCTTTAACACATTTTTTGGGTATTTACGTTCTTTAAATTGTAGATGCTCTCATACAAACATTTGTTCCTCTCCAAAACTGGTTCGAATGGCATCGTAAATAAATCTTGGGTCACAAGTCTATTACTCGTATCTATTTACAGTATTCATACGGCACGCAGAACCAATGAAAGGTTTATCTCATTTAAATATCTACGGGTTTTATTTAAAATTATTATGGTATACCTATGTATTGGCATTGAAAGAAAGAAAAATATTTTGTTTCAAACTGAATTGCAACTCTGTACCAATGTTAATCCATCAAAGGGAATAACGCCTTCAGACCTTGTATTTAATAGAACTTTGAGATTTGTCTTTTAGCAGAAACGTCATAAAATAGTTGGAACTTTACAAGTCTTTAAAGGGTCTATGCAACCGTTCAACTACGTTTCCATTACGGCAGGGCTGGTTGGTTGTTAAAACACGCCTTCGATGGACCATTGTAAGTCTGACCTCCGTTTACAAGCAAGATTAATCCGAAATTCAAAGTCAAGATAATATATACTGGAGATGATTGGTGAGTCGAGAGAAAGCGAATAGCATGGGAAGGTGAAGCTAGCGCACCGAATTTGTTTGCAAACCGGACTAAGTAATCCTACCGTTTGAGTTTCAGCACAAGATTAGGACTAACCAACTTCGCAATTTGGATCGACTCAAGCTTTAGAGTATTTGAATGTGAATACTCAGTCACAGAATATTATCTTAAACTTATTTAAACATAACGTAGTTTATCCTAGGACAATAGGAATCCAGCTATACCTTTCTATTTCAACTAATATACTTGCTAACTAAGCTGGCTCGATGACTCAAAGAAGATCTTGGTCTCAGACACCAAAGAACGTTATTCTTCGTAGGCAGTCCTTTATACTGTCTCTTTTTGTTTCTCTCTCTTCACCTAATTCTACAAGAAGTTAAGCTTGGATTATTGTATTTATATTTTCCAAAATGTCCCCAACCCTCAAACATATTTTCAATTAGTTTAATACTGACTGAGGATCGAGACCGCCGCCATCAATACTTTTTGCCATCACCAAATGAGATAGGTCATGCACTAGCTAGGGAAACGCATAGACATTCAATACGTCAAAAGCACATTCCGAAATTTTGCCCTAAAACTTGTTCTCATACTTGATCAAAATTTAAAGCTCAAGCGACCTTTACTTTAATAAACCACTGGCATTTTTATGCACAAAATTGATGCTAGAATGTCCAAGATTCAATGCATAATTTCACATCGGTATTACAATTTTTTTGTACATAAAAAGCAACGTCAAGTCGGTACAAGTGATCCGTCCAGAAATAATCCGGAACACGGGGCCGAGTCTCGTGGCTGCGGCTCGCTCCAGTTGCCGTCACAATGACTGCGGTATTACCACACAGCCTAAAGCAGATGCTTTAGTTGGGTTAAAAATGTTTACTAAAGAGTGCTCCTCAAAACCCTATCGTTGCGATTAATGTAGAAACTAATAAATTTATTTTTTTTACTAAACAAGTAAATAAATGAAATTTTGAATCAAAAAATCAAAATCAAAAATTAATTCTGCAAATAGGCCACAAGGGCCACTTTTATATGTCAAAACGGTTATTTACAAGAAAGTACCTAATAATAATCTTACACAATAATCATTTAAAAATTGCAGATTAACGACCGATAAGCGGTTAACAAACTAAATGTCACAAAATTAAAACAAAACAAAATTACAAAATAATATCCATTACATTCGATATAAGGTGAAATGAATCGATGATGATAAGGTATGTATCAGAATTAACAAGAAGTTCATGACATTATGTTATGAATTTAACTTAAGGTCTTCCAGACGTTATTTGATTTGGGTGTGCCATCTAATGTCACTGATAATTTTAGTGTTGGGGTTATGACTTTAGCACTTTATTTAAAGAACAATTTACTTGACGTACATTTATTTAATGTTTGTGGTTACCGTATCGGCAAACGTACAGTAGTCATAGTCAGCCTCATTCTTATATGTGCCACGTGCTCATTTTGACAGGTTACCAGAACTGCTCTTTCCGCTTCGGCTAAACTCGACTTTCACTCAGCTCCTAGGTATCTTTTCACCTAATCGTGCTAAATTAAATCGCACTTGCCAAGCGACGACCGCGAGCGAGCGGGATGCCATGATTTGAAGTGTATAGCTGTCAAATATCGGTTCTAACGGAAAGAGGATCTGTATTTAAGTACCATAATTTCTTCTGTGACGTTAACTTGGCACGTGAGGGCACGCAATTGCTGTTGCAACGGGTAGCGATATACAAAAACTGACCTCCTACACCTGACTAGCTCAGCCGTACCCATCTGTGTCGAGATTGCGTGCAGCGTTACTCACGCTCTGTTTCTCACCCAAACTCGTCCGCGACTCGCGCAAGCTCGGGACTCTAGTGCCGCTCCCGATGAATGATGCATTGTTCCATTAAATGTAAACGAGACTCCAGCCGTATTCCGACGTATTCGATTACGTTAATGGTATTTTTGGTCTTTGTTTACCGTCATGTATAAATTTAGATTGATTTGCAGTGATGTTAGTGCGAAAAAGAAACAGTAGGCTTTCGATTCGGCCGTCCCTGATTTCAGGCGTACTCATTCTGGCTCAGAATTATTATCAGGTTAAATAAGAAAACCTTAAATACGTAAATCATTAAAGAAAAAATAACAGAAATATTTTATCAAAGTTAAGAAAAAAATCAAAGCACGAAGCTGAACTTATGATGTTAATATTTTTATGAATAATGAAATGTATTTTTTTTAATGTTTATTTTGTTGCTTACTTCTACCGAATTAATTACGATAACGATGTCAGTTTAGTTATTACAATTATCGTAATAGCTAAACTGACATCTTTAATTTTTGAGTAATAGTACTGGCAATCTTTTTTAGAGTTCCGTACTCAAAGAGTAAAACGGGACCCTATTACTAAGACTTCGCTGTCCGTACGTCCGTCCGTCTGTCTGTCACCAGGCTGTATCTCAAGAACCCTGATAGCTAGACAGTTGAAATTTTCACAGATTATGTTGCCGCTATAACAACAAATACTAAAAACAAAAATAAAATATTTTTTTAAGGGGGTTTGCCATACAACAAACGTGATTTTTTTGCCGTTTTTATAGATAATGGCACGGAACCCTTCGTGCGCGAGTCCAACTCGCAAATGGCCGTTTTTTTTTAAAAACTGTCTCAAGACATTTAGAAAGTGCGTAGTTATTTGCCATTTTGAGTACCTATAATTCCTAACTTTTCTTTTTAAGGTGGTTCGATTGCAATTGATGAAAGTTTGTTACATAAGTTTCTTAAAATATCACGCCGTTAGCCTGCGAATGTCAAATAACGCTTTGTATGGCAATCGAACCACCTTAATGAAGCATTTTATAGTGTATTTATTGTCATGACATGAGTTATAAACTTTTCATCGTTTTAAATCCAAAGGTGAATACCGGGAACATAATCTACCTGACATTACTCAAGATCCAGTGTCAGCAAACACTATAAAAGTTATCTCGACGAGATAGATACTTCAAGTACAAATCTTTCGTTATTCAAGAAGACTTCACGACTTCGGCGAGTCTTTGAAAGTGCTGGGATGCCTTAGCTGTCGACTTGAGCAATTTAAAATTTCAACTACTAACAATCTGAAACTGAAGTAAGACAGCTCTGTGTCAGAGTTGCCCTTTTGAGTATCCTTATGAGAGGTAACAAGCACGTTTTATTGCAGGGTACAATTTATTAAAAAGGTTGACAGGTTGTCTGTTCCACTAAATGTTACTTTTGTGTTAATTGAAATCCGTTTTGAGAAGGTCGAATAGCAGACAGTATCGCAAAAATGAGTGCTGATGCCAACACTTGCGTCAACTGGCTGGTTGGTTGGTAGGCAGACCACTGGCACGAACATTTACTGCCCAGAATCGCTACGCTGGTAGCAGATCCCGTGATTTCCCTCGTAAGTAAGTAGAAAGCGTCTACGGCGTAAGCGCCCAGTAGGCGGGATCCTGGCAGTGAAAATGTTAAATCAGTAAAACAAATCTGTACAACCGTCTGATTTGTCGCACTTAAACAGACAAGCGTTGCTACAATAAACTTCAGCGGACTTCGGACACGGCGGTGTGCCGGGCATGTGCCGCGTAGAACTGGTTTTCAATGGAACGCCGGTCTTAAAAGGACTTATGAAACTTTAGTTAAGTTACTGGTTTAGCTAATATATTTACTGTGCCATGGACTCTTTCAAATAATTGAATTCAAATTGCTTGGAAGCAAACGGCTTGGAAGCTGTCAGTGCTCAACTCAGCGAACATCCCTGATGCGCCCAACAGCCCCTGAAGGAGTTGTTACACGCAGAGCACTGAGGGTATTTTTGGTAAAGTTGCTCCACGGGTTGCGAGTGTATAGATTCTTGCAGCAAATTTTAAACAGTGTGCTCTACACCTCGCGAGAACAGTGCGCAAACATGCGTGACAACATATTACCCCTAACCGACAGTGACTCTGCGTTTCCTTTCTATATCGACATCGTCTTTAAGTGTGCCTGTGACTCAATGACGATGATAAAGAAGAATCATTCCACTTTCTTAGAAAGTGTCCTCGTGGATTCTTTGTATCTTAAAGACGGTCCTATTTTGTAACTTTTCAACCCTGCACCACACCAGCGTCATGTAACTATACAAGTTTCACTCAGCAAACCTTCAAAGGCAAACTTTCTAAACTTGTAAGCGAAGAGTTAGTTTTAACTCACTCTATTTAAAAGTTAAAACCACAGGCGACAACCAAAGCTGTTGTCTGAAGTGTTTATTAAGAAAATCTTGGCTCCTTGTTTGAAAACACTTTAATCTAAAGTTAGCGTAAAACTATTTGGTGCAAAGTGAGCTCGTGTCATGATTTTAAAGGACTTGTTTGAATTTCAAAGTCTTTGTCAAACAACGAGTTGCGGATAGAATACTCGGTGCTCCGTTACATTAGTTTTGTTATAGAGATTAAAGCCCGGGCCACACCGACTGTGCGTGCGCAGCACGTATGCGTCGACGTAAGCGTAGACGTGCCTAGCACCTCTGTCACACCGGGTTACGCGCGTGTCTACGGCGTACCTGCTGCAAACGCAACGCGTGCGCGTGCTGCAGCTCCGTATCGTCACCAGCCGCCGTTTATATGATTTGCACTATGTTTGATGGCAGTTCTTCTGACAAAGAAATAGCACTGTTTTTACTGTTGTGTGAATATCCTACTCCTCATTATGGATTCTATGCGACATCCAAAAAAGTATGGGTTCATAACATCAATGGAAGAAGAGAATAACATAGTGAATAACACAACTTTGTCGCGAACTTGAATCTCACGACGATCGATTTTTCTGGTAGTTCGGCATGTCAAGAGATGGTTATAGTGAGATCTCATATATTTTAAATGACACTTATATACACAACGGCTATTACAACTGGAGAAAGACTCATATTCATTAAGCAAACCTCCACGCGCACCGAAGAAGTTGTAAATAAATACAAGAGAGCTGCGCGTCACACGCACAGCACCGAGCTGTGCGTGTCCGTACCTGTCCGGTCTGTCCTCTAATAGGGAACGCCGGCAAATACAACGTCATCACTGCACGCATCGAAGCGACGTTGCCGCTCCGCTCTGTGTACGGACGCACGCAGCACGCAGCCGGTTTGAATGCCTGGTGCTGCGTTGCGTGCGCAGCACGTATGCGTTGCAGCACGTCTACGCAGACGCATCCGGTGTGACATGTCGTATGAGGATTCATACATTACAACGCAGCGGTGTACGTGCTGCACACGCATACGTGCTGCGCACGCAGTCGGTGTGGCTTGGGCTTAAATATAAGCCTACCTTATATGTTCATCCTGAAGGACCGTTCTAAATATAAACCAGTGAAAGTAAAATTTTTGGTATAGATTTGTATGTAGTACAGTTGTCACAATATTATTTTTGCACTTGCTCTGAAAGAGCCCCTTCATATGGTTCAACATAAACACGGGAAGTAGTTTATGCCGGCACGGCGACGCCGGGCGGACCGCGCCCGTGCGGGAATGGATTTCGTGACAATTTAAATTTCACCTTTTATGTAATTTTTTTTTATTTCCTTGCTTGATGAATTGTAAAATGTTGTATGATACACGTGCGGATAGGTACTTAATTCCCAACTCGTGTCGATCAAAAACACTCCCTGACGGTCGTGTTTTTGGTCATCGCCACTCGTTGGGAATTACCTACTTTCCGCACTTGCATCATAAATAACTATAATTGAACAAACAGAATATTTATTTATTAACCGACTTCAAAAAAGGAGGAGGTTATATGTTCCACTGTATGTATGTTTTTTTATTTATGTATGTTCGCCGATTTCTCCGTCAATTGTGGACCGATTTCCAAAATTATTTTTTATTCTAAAGAGTATACTTCCGAGGTGGTCCCATTGTCACTTTACTTGTTTGCGCGCTTTAGATGTTCGATCTAATTATCAAATTAATTTAGTAATATTTATTCTCTACATTTGAGTTTGATTTCTTTGGCAGATCTCCTTATATGGCGGGCGGGTAAAGGATTTAACAGAAAATATCAGATTGCAAAAACGAACTGAACATGGCCTGTTAAACCGTTCTAGCTCTCTAGCCCTGCAATGAGAGTTGGCACGGGCCAAATTGTGCCGCCGTTGAGACGGAGTCTGAATCTGTAATGCAGGCTGATGCAGGTTGCATTTTATGAAAGTTTTATTTCATTTTATTATTCAATATCGAAACCAGATCGAAGGGGTGGTAGCGTCAGCAGATTTCCGGTTTATAGTGTTACGTACCAAAATTGGCCCATAAACGGACACTCGGTGTCTGCCCGTCTATCACAGGCAGTTTTTTCACTTTTTTATCCTTACTACACTTGTGGCCAGATAATTAAGAACACGATTTTTTTGCCCATACAGTTGCATACAAATATAACTGTGGCTAGCCGAAACTATATATCAGATGAAAAAAAAAATTAAAAGCACTTAATGATCGATATACTTAAGTAAAACTAGTACACAAATTCCCTTTGATATCCTAAATAAGCGGAAGGCCCAGATATACTTACACCAGCCAAATAAAAGAGAAGGTTGCTGTCGAGTCGTACGAAGACGCCAAGAGGCTGGCAGAGGACAAAAATCTGTGGCGGTTACTCCACCGACAAGAGCCTAGCTCTTAAATAGTTATAATGGTGATCATAAACGAAGAAACGTATATGAATTTGTCCGTTTAATTTCAATTGTTACATGGACTGAGGCATAGAGCAAGTCAAGAGAGACGAATGATATACCTAAGTCTTTAGATATCATCGATGTTATGGATTAGATATAGCAACTTTGAGATCCCTCAACAACCATATCACATTGCATTTAAATTGATCTTTAGTCAGCCTGTGTTACGGCTTAATAAAACTGTATTTATGTTAACGATATTTTATTTTGATAGTTTGTTCTGTCCGAATGAGCACAACTTCTGAGTATAATACAAACCACTAGAGTGTTTATTTGCTTGGATGATTAGATGTTTGTTTATCACGATTATCTGCAACAAAACGGAATGACGGAGTAACGGTGCTTAACGGCTAAGCTAATTTTGATACAATTTGTCTCATAGATAGTTTACAACTTGAGTTAAAAAATAAGGATACTTTCTATCCGGAAAGTAATTGAACGAGCGAAGCGAATGAAATTCTCTGCTTCAGATAAGGTCAAAATTCTTTCGTATGTCCATTTGTCCAGCTGTTCTCCTCTACAGGTTACATTTCTCAACCAATTCTCGTGAAATTTTGTCAGCAGGTTCAATAATTCGTAGATTAAGATTTTAGAAATTTAAAAATAAAAATCTGTTCAGGAATTTATGCGGATGAAGCTACAGAAAGAGCTAACCAAAACAAAACTAGTGAATCCCAATCTAATTCTACCATCGAAAACGTCTCAACACCTAATCTCAAACCAACACAGATACTAACTAACAACATTAAAATTAACCCCTGACGCAACTAAGATATGCAAATAGTAATAACCGGTACCATCGGTAGCGGTATGAATAACAGGGTACCGGTATCGCGAGCACGCAGGTTAAATGCAGGCTGTTGCATAATGCACGTGTCATCCTCGGTGCCGCGAGCGCGTGGCGGGTGAATTATGGAAATATGTGGCTTGTCGTACCGTGACCTGGGCCGTGATTCGGGACGGTTCACACATCTCGTATCACTTATTATAATCATCATCATCATCATATCAGCCAGAAGACGTCCACTGCTTGACATATGCCTCCCTGAAAGAGTGTCACAATAACCAGTCCGCTAAAATAATAATTGATTTATGGAAGGAACGGGACACGGCATCGGGCGTCATAATGACATCACGGGAGACATTTAGTCAGTTATTGAAACTTTATGTATTCTTTTTTTTATTCTGCCCATCCTCACCTACGGTGTTCAAACATGGTCACTCACGGAGAGACTAAATTGAAGGTTTGCCAAAGGGCTATGGATTTTAGATTTAAAAGTAGGTTATATTTATATATAAAGATGTTTATTCGCCAACAAACTGCCTTGCAGTTTGCGAAGATGTATGGTTGTGCAATGTAACAAAGTTACTGAAAAATAAAAATAAAAAAGGGATGTTATGAGGATGGATCGCATCCAAAACACCACGCTGCGCTCCAAACACGCATGTTGGCGTACAAACTGCCAGGCTCAAGTGGGTCTGCGCTAGTCACGTGCTGTCGCATGCATCCGGAATCCTGATAGGTGGGCTCGCATAGCCACCAAGTGGATACCGCAAGGGCGATGCAGACGAGGCAGGCCCAGACGGAGATGGGGGGTGACTTAGACGCCTTTCTCGGCAATTGGCCGGATGAAGCGTGAGGGCCCTAGTCGCGGTAAGCAAGGATAGGCATTTGTCCAGCAGTGGAACACAAACAGGATTATAAAAAAGTACATTATGATACAAGTGAGGTATGTTGATCATCACATCAGAGGCGGAATTGTCACGCGAACCGCAGGTGAGCGTGATAATAGAGCCGAGGATGTAATTATCAAAGCTCACGCGTGTCATACGACGTTTTTCAACACATTTGCGAGGAAAAAATCCTTTTCATAAAATGAACATGTTACAGGCTCCTAAGTGGTTTCCTTTAGTTATTGATGACAACAGGTTTTTACTCACATATTTGTACATCTCCAAGAATATACAGTGGCGTCAATTATATGTATCACTTTTTTATTCACTACGAGTCAACATTTTTAACAATAACCAAACACGCATCATCAATGTTTACAAATATTTGTGAAATTACCTATAATGGCGCGCAACTATTTTTTTTCGTGAATTTCGCGCAGTGCGCCCGCAGCGAGGCTTAGATGAAATCTCTAAACAGCCAATACAAAATAAAATAAATATTTTCTTATTCAATATAAATTCATGTAAAATGTTATCAAAAGTAAATAGTTTTACTAAATGAAACGTTTCTATATCATTTCCAACAAGAAATGATCAATTAATCCACAAGAAGGATTTATTTTGTTTAGTCGAGTAAGAATCCATTTGCCGGGAATTAAAAACAAACCTGTATAACCCGGTCAATTTAAGAATGCGCCGAGTCCATACATACACCTTGCTGCAAGGTGCCAACGTGTCTTATTCGGGATATAAACATAACTACACGAGTGTCGTAATGTTTTTAAACACGCGTGTTTAATACCCAGGATTATGAGCCCAAAAGCGGCACAATAAGAGGCACGTTACGAGCAAATGTGTTGAAAAAATATATATCGCACAAAATCAAATAATGATACATTATCAAATGGCATTATTTACTAATCGATCATAGAGTCAAACAGAGGCACATATGTGCAGCTTATTATTAGGTTCTTGTCACGAAATGTTTGATTATGAATATTTGATCATCAGTCAGCCTATGGATGTCCCCCTACTGGGCACATTCACTCATGAGTTATTCGGAATACTGTTTGATATTTACCAATCACTTATCAATAGAGGAAAAAATCGGAGGAAACCTTCCGAAGAAATTCAAGATGTATACTGACTGCAAATGGGTCAAACAAAAATGTCTTATTGTTTATCTGTCCCGTTAGACAAGAGAAATTATGTAGGAGTTTCTTAGAAAAATGTTACGATGAGGACTTTTAGCATGCTTAGAGTATAGCCCATTACAATGGGTTAGAAATGTGAACAAGTCGCTGATTTACACACGTGAAATCAAAGTTTTAAAAAGTAACGAGGCGTACCCATAGCAACTAACGACAACAAATGAAATCAAAGTTTTAAAAAGTTACGAGGCGTAACCATAGCTGGGTCATTGTCAGATTTAGGTTCGCGTCTTTTCGGTGGACATTTCCAAAGTTAAGGACTATAAAGCCTAATTTTTGGTTGAACTCTGAATCCGCATAAACGGCGTTGCCCCTTCTATAATTCTATGTGATAAGAACATATTATATGTGAGCGTAAAGCCCTTAACTATTGACCACCGGAAAGATGAGTTTTGTTTTTGTGACTGACAATGACCCTGCTACTAACGACAACAAAAAATGGATTCACCTAATATCTTTCTGTTTCAATAGTGGTCATTGTACTATTAAAAACTGTACTTCACACATGCTATTTTAACCGTGCGAGGCAATTTAATTGCACAGGTAATTTGCGGGTTCACGCGCCTACAGCCTCAAACAACAGCGCCGGCCGTCCGTGAATATCGGCACGATATAGGTACCTATACAGCCATGCTTACGTGAAATGGCACTACAGGTATGGTGCAAAAACTTTTTCTACAGGTAAGCTGAAATTGGGTACTTTTTTCGGGCTAAATGTGGGCTTTTTCTAATAGGGTAATACAACGTACTTCTGTAACTTAATCATGACCTTAATTAAATGAAATAACTAAAATTCGGACTTCTTAAATATTCTAACAAAATTTTAATTGCCAGCAATGTACAGCGAAGTTGATTGACAAGTTAGTATAAAGGGCCAGGTGTAAAGGCTCTTCATACATTGTTATACACGTAGTACATTGAAGGTTCGGATTTTGGAAATTTAATTGTGCATTTTAAACAATTGTTAATGGAACATATTAATATCAGTTTTAATAAATGCCCGCATGCTGGTAACACACTGTAGAATGTAATGCATTGGTAGTATCCATCTAATTAATTCATTAAAGTGTAATTTCCCAATTTACTTTTAAATAAAAACATATAAAGATATCATACTTGAAAGTTACAAAAAAGTATGTATTTGAGCAAATTTAAAGATAAGTAGTTGATTAATGTTTGACTGTAAATTGATAAACTCAGTTATGTTTTTTTTTCACTGATGTAAGACTTCCCTTTAGTTAATGCATTAAAAAAAATATTTTATTTTCTAATACTTCCTATAGACTGAATAATTAGTGAACAGACCAAACGATTGATAGTTTAAAGTTACCCCCAAGGGTAAACCCGTACAAAACCTATAAAATTATCACTCGGACGCACGGTAAGCATAGAACAGCAATGATACAGCTACTTTCTCGTCCATATTAAACCCCAATACAATAGGTTTTGTTGTTGAGTTTTGATGAATGGCATTATTAATGACACCATGAGGGACAAAGGACAACGAGAATTAATTAACGGCCTACCAGTAATAAAACAAAATGGCCTATCTCCATAGATTATACACGGCACTTATAACAGTCTTCTTCCAACGGCAATGTACCCTGTTTACACAAAACAGCCTATCTTCTTTAGAAACGCATGGCAGTTACTGCCTTCTGCTTCTGAGATTTTGGTTTAACACAGAAGTTGGAGGTGTTAATTATGTTGCTAAATGGAGTATTCGGATGTAAGGTTTTGGACTTGTAAAAGTTGTGAAACAACCGCTATTGCCAAGGGACTAGCGACGTATGAGTTTTGAGAACGGCTGGAGATTACATGGCTATCTCCTATTAAAATCCGTAAGCCAGAACCTTAAGTCATTAGAAAGGTATTTGTCATACTGATGGTTTCTGATCATAACGTCATCATCATCGTCACTCTTAGCCTGTAGTCTGTTACTATTTCACACTGAACACTTTCACTGCCAGGAACCCAGCGGGCACCTACGCCGTGGCCGCTTTCCGCTACATACGGGGAAAACCAAGGGATCAGCTGCAGGTACGCCGTAGCGCGTAGCGATTTTTGGCAGTAAATGTGTTAAACTACTGAAACCTCGTACGGAGATAGTCTGAGACACAGAGGATACTGGAATGGTCTTAAATAGTGGGTGGAGTTTCTATTGAACTCTAATGGGCGGATACCATTTGCTGAAACGCTATATCCCAGGAAAGTTACTTCAGGCTGTCCAAACACGCACTTCGAAGTATTTATCAAAACACCGTAGTCTTGAAGGCGCTTAAAGAGCTGGTTCATGTGTTCCCTGTGCTCAAGTTCTGAAGACGAGGAAATCAAAATATCGTCAAGGTATCCGTAAGCAAAATCAAAACCACGTAGAAGTTCGTCCATAAACCTTTGGAATGTTTGAGCTGCATTGTGTAGTCCAAATGTCATAAATGGGAATTCAAACATACCAAAAGGCGTTGTAATGCTAGTTTTGGGAATATCTGATCTATCCAGATTCACGTATTTGATTATATGCCTTGATGAGGTCAATAGTGGAAACTAAATTTTTACCTGCCAGAAGATAAGCAAAATTTTGTATGTGACAAACAGGGTATTGATCTGGTACTGTTCGAGCATTCAGCGCCCTGTAATCTCCACAAGGTCTCCATCCGTTGTTTTTCTTGCGCACCAGGTGTAAAGTAAACTCATCCAAGTAGACAAGTGATCCTTTTATAAACCAACATAAACTTTGTTTATATTTAAAATTCTTTATTACAAACCAACCACACTCATTACTACGGTAATTAATAACCCGAAACAAAAGCGAGATTTACGCCGAAACTTTGACACCGCAATACAAAACTCAAACTCTGCGTAAAGTCGGCATAAAAACCGTTAATCCTGCCGAGTTGAAAAGTAAACAGCCTTGTTCTGGCTGGCAATAAAGAATGCTCATCGTAAAATACCCGGGTTATTAGCTCATTACTTGAAAACGCAATAAAATGGTGCGTTAAAAATGTAGAGATAAAAACTGTTGAAGAAACAGAGATCAAAGTGTTATAGTGCAACTAAATTGTTCTTCTATATCTTTTTTTTCCGTGGTTTACGAGCGCTCGAACAAAAAAATACGCTCAAAGCATTGCATTTTCTAACCGAGATAAACACGAGTAACTAAGTCTGCAATGTGCGTATAAATCTATAACCTTCATCAGCTTTACTAATATTCATAGAAAAAAAATGTCCACTAGTTACTACAAAGTACTTAAAACTGCTTGTTTCATTTCTGCATACCTACGATAAATAGATAATACGCGAAGAGAGGCTTACTCGTATGCTCAGCAGTGGGCGATTACAGGCTGAAAATGATGATGGGGATGACGATAAATAAATAAAGGCGGAAATTAATTAGTTCTATTGATACCTCGTGATCGACCATTGACTACTTTTAAAGTGGATTATTTATTGAAGTAAACGATAGCTATTTTCTAATGTCGTTACAATAAAGTTGAACTTGTCACACGACTTATATTGTTTCAAGTCAAAAAGCAATGTTTTATTGCATCTCAAGTATAGATGACTCATGATTTTAATCATAGTCTTAAATTGACAATTCCAACAAAATGACGTCATCAGCGGTCGTAGAATGGTTGCCATTTTATCATTCAAGGGTTGGATAAGACATCCATTATATTCTGACATGTATAGACGAGTGCGAAAGTGAAGAATTTCTCAATCACAGCAAAAGCGATAAAACAGCAAAATATTTTTTATCAAAAAAAAAGTTGTCAGAAATTTCATTTTTGGTAAAGTAAACGTCCGAGTGCTCGACGCGGTACTAGTATATGGAATGGATACCTTATATCAAAGCAATATGGGTTTAATTCGAACTAACCGGATTTTTCTTCATTCAAATATAAGCCATGTCACTTTGACATAGAGTGCCCCTGCCATATACTCGTACAGCGAGCGTCGAGCACTTGGACATTTACCTTACAAGCTTTTATTTCCGTCTGTAATTTTCTGTATACCGTCATAAACTACTCATTGAGACGATTTTTACGAGCCCAAACTCGATGGGGTTGTGTCGTTTTATTGCGGAGTTCCTATTCTGGGCCACCTTCTAGCTCCAGAATCAGATCAGTTCCATGTCATCATAATATTGCATTGTCATGCGATATACATATGCATGCAAAATTTCAGCTCAATCGGAAACCGGGAAGTGGGTCAAATTTAACTTGCAAGATTTTATTACAGACAGAAAACGGGACAGGTGAAACTATAAATAAAAGCTTGTAAAAATACATGTTTGGTACACGACGGGCTCCTGTTTCCATTATAAGATCAGCTCAGTGGTTTCATGATATGACGTTGTCACAAAATTTACATAACTGTGCCAAATATCGGCTCAATCGGATCCTGGCAAGGGTGGCTGTAAAATGGTAAGCAAATTTTGAAGAACATTTTACATATCGCCGGGTCAAAGGCAAAACCAACTATCTGCTAAAATTAAATGAAACAAAAAAGTCGGTTCTGCCTTTAACCCAGCGATATGTACCTGCATATTTACGAGTACATATGAACAGTGCTAGTTAAATAAGAGTTTAAATAGTAGTTTATGCAATCGTTATATAATGGAGACTTAAAAAGCTAATTATATTACTATTGTATACAATATTTTTTCTACGAGTCAACGGAAATAATAATTTATTAAACAAACTTGGTATCTATTGAAAATCGCCCTGCTGAAATGAAGCGCAGCAGCTTAGTAATTTTGCGCGTTGATGTCTTCACAGTTATCTTATACAGCTCCTGGATACATACGATGACTGCTGGCGGTTATCTTATGAAACCATACGAGTTCGTGACCGAGCTCGTGGAGCTCCAGGATTAAAAAGTATGTGATCTTAGTTTCGTGTACGAAATCTTAATTCAAAGATTAAAGTCGACGAGTAGAAAAAATATTTTTAATAAATAAATAATATAAAGAAAGGTAGAATGTGGAACAAGGTGGAAATTACTCCCCCGACAAGAGCTTAGCTCTGAAATAAGAAGAAGAAGAACATATTTTCAAAAATAACCATAACCTTAAAGTCCAACCCTGAGAGGAACGACAGTTAAAACACACCTAACCCTCCATTGTTACCTGTAATCGATTCTCAAAGCACATCAAAGCCTAAAAAATAATACATGCATAAAATCCAAGCTCAGGAAAGGGCGGCATTCAGCCCTTTCAGGCGAAACAAAGTGACTGGTCAAGGGCCAGGCTCTTAACAACCCCTTTGTGTTGCCCCCGTGATATATGCCGTGTAGGGTCGGTCTAATAAAAGGGTAGGTTTTGCTAGGGCGATCAAATTCATGCCGGATTTTAGTGCTCTGTGTAAAAGGTATGAAATATGAAAGAAAGGAAAGAAATAAACATTTATTCGAGACAAACAACGTCACGATACGGTTCTATCTCAGCATAATGCTGGCACTGCTGCCAGCGCTGGTATTCCGATAGAACCGTCGAGTGAGTTCACGGTGGATAACAAACAAAAAAAAACAAAATAATGATAAAACTTAATTAAACACAAGAAGGGACATTTAACGAAATTAAAAATAGAACATAAAATATAATAATATTGTCCAATGATTTATGAACGCAGCCATTTCACTCCTGCGTGATCTGTAACAGCACACTAGCGCCATTGACACTGACAGTGACAGTGACAGGAGTGGCAGGTGGCAGACAGGCGTCATTATTTTCAATTAAACATGTAATCAACAATAATGTTTGAATAATCTACAATATGCTGCGTATAATTTATTCGTTTTACTTATAACTGAAAAAACACGTACCATGAAAGGTTAAAAACCGATTACAATTTAAAAAGTGATCATTACTACACACAACTATGACTAATAAATAATAACGAAGTGAAAACATTACAACAAATACATAATAAGAAAAGGGTACTGAACAAAATGTAAAACAATATTAAAGTAATGCCGAAGGGACGTAACACAGTGGTACCTAAGCATAAACAAATATAACCATAGCATTTTATATTTATTTAAATACAACTTGTGTCTAGCTGGCAAGTTTTCTGGGTTTTCTGATGCTCAAGCAGATACTTTTTAAGTTTGATTCTAAAACTATGGACATCTTGCAGGGTTCTTACTGGCGGTGGGATTATATTCCAAGACTTGGTTGCTGCATACCGGAAACTTCCTCGGAAAGCTGCTGATGCGTGCTGAGGTGTCATCAGCTGTTACTTGCACTGCCGAGTACCACGTGACCTCCTGTTATACAGCTTCTCAAAAAGATACTTGGGGGATTTGTACTTGAGCACTCCAAAGAGCAAACAGGCCAAGTGTAATTTTCGACGATGTTGAATTTTGAGAATGTTGTGTTTGTTCAAAAATGGTGTGACGTGAGCCCTCAACGGTATGCTAAAACAGAAGCGGGCGCACGCATTTTGTACACGTTGAATGAGTCTTCGTGTTTTGGCAAGAAGACGTGGTCCATACACTGTATCCACATAATTCAACTTAGATAGAACTAAGGACTCCACCAACCTAATGCACAAGTTTTCATTTATAAATGGGCGGATTTTATAGAGGACCTTAAGTTTGTAGAAACAACCTTACAGCATTTGCAGCATGCTTTTCATAACGAAGCCCACTATTTACCAATAGCCCCAAGTTACGTGCCTCATATACACGCTCAATGGGTTCATTCTTTAAGACGACATCCAGATTATGTGCGGGCTGAATATTTTTTAGTTGATGTTAATAATAAATATGAGTGTTGGTTTGTTCAATAGGCATTTTTAATTATTTCGTACTATTTTCACCTTCACGTTACGCCCATGGTGCTAAGCTGTAGTCCAATAGCAACTTAACCTACGCATGACCCCACCCATTTTCGCAACAATGCGGGAAAATGCTACACTGATAATGTCTGTAGGTAGCAAATAGCGTCCGAAGCGCTCTCACGCATATGTGTTGTGATTGGCGATGAATTAGTTGCGTGCTTAGCAATTAGGCTGTAAAAACAGGGTCAATTGACAACACTCCATTTTTTTAAGTGGACCATTTTGTGATATATTTCTCTAGAAAATATTTTTAAACGGCTCGTGTTTTTTTATTTCTCCCTAATTTGTAATTTTCATTCAGAAATATCAAATTGAAAAGTAGCGAATTCCAGAAGGTCGTAAATAAATTATGACGTCACCGTTACGGCCCTGTATGGCAGCTTGCACACCTTTCATATGATAGTCGTAGTATTGTAAAATTAAACGAACTTACCTGAAGTGAAGTTCTATTTCAATTTTACGAATTTCACCATCATGGAATACTATGCAGCAGCATGAAGTGTTGCGCTTGGACTTCACAATTTATAAAGCACATCAAAAACTTGAACGCGTCCATTCCTCGTGATGTGTTTATGTCGTTCCCTCTATATTCACTATCAGTTTGAAGCCAAAACACGAACAACCTTAAACAAAGCTTGGGCAAACACTTGTTTTTTGGGAAAGGGTGGGTTGTTCCATGATGGTGAAATTCGTAAAATTGAAATAGAACTTCACTTCAGGTAAGTTCGTTTAATTTTACAATTTTACTCTTTCACCATCATGGAATACTATGCAGATGTTTAAAGCTAAGGTTGTGAGTGTATGTAAAATAAACAGTTATGGATGAAAAACATGTTTATTAAAATAAAGGAAAAAACAATTCTAAGATAGAATAATACAATAATCAACGGCAATTAATCATCTTATGAATTAGCCAACATTTAGCTATTCTCTAGAACAGCGTTACTAAAGTTATTATCCTGTAACAATGGTCTATTATAATACTGAGCAAAAACAGCTGAATTTGGTCCCCACCCGGCACATTTTCTTATGGCCTCTAAAGTTACGCCTGCTCGGAAGGCTGCAGAAGTTGACGAGTGTCTGGTACTATGAGCAGAGTACACATTAGTATCTACCCCTCCCTCGTGTAGGGTGCACTTTATCCATCGCCCTATGCTTTGGGATGAGGCTCTTTTATATGGTCTTTTATACGTTAGTATAAGATGTTGTATGTTATTTCTTACATCTTTAGTCACATTCATATAAGATATAATAGTTCTTACTGGACAGATCTCAGGCTTAACATTGTAATATGGTAGTCTTAAGACAGGTTGCTCAGTTCCAGGTCTTGAAGTCTTTATAATATCTGTTATGTGTATAGTTACGCCTAGATTGTTAAGGATTATATTATCTAACTTAATCACCGATAGGGTCTGTATTCTATGGCCTGTCGTAAGCGCTAGTAGAGTTACTAGCTTACGAGTTAATTTCTCAATTCCTAGCGTGTCGTTGGGAAACCATTGTGAGAGCATATTTAATATAATAGCAGGGTCCCATGTAGTACTGTATTTGGGTTTTGTAGGCTTAATTTTAAAAACCCCTTTAAAGAATCTTTTAAGGCTGTCATCTGACCCTAGTTTAGGATCTGTTAGTAATAACAACGCTGATCTGAAGTGTTTAATGTTCCATATGAAGCACCCTGATTAAAGCGTTCTGTCAGGAAAGTCAAAATGTTTGGAACTGAGGACAAGTAAGGATCTAGATTATGTTTATTGCAGAAGGTCCACCATGCTTTAAGTCCGGTATTATATTGTTTTAAGGTATTTGGAGATAGTGACGAGATCATTATATCAAGGGATGATTGTGGAACATTTCTTCTCTTTAGGCCTTCGCAGAGAGCAGTCCTGCAGCCAGGGTAAGTGTTTGGTGCATAGGATGAGGTTCCCTGAAATTTGACAATAATAATGTTTTATTTGGTTGGAATAGTATTGGTTGTGTAACCAATAAGGAGTTAAACAAGGGGAACCATGGTTGTGTGGTCCAATATGGGACAACTAAAATGCCCGTGGCCTTGTCATTCCTTATTTTATGCAAGGCTTTCAATACCAAGTTAAAAGGGGGGAATGCGTAAAATAATAATCCTGACCATTTTATTGTAAAAGCATCAACACCAATTGAATCTGGGTCTTTTTTCCAACTAATGAACTGTTTACATTTGTTGTTCAATCGTGAGGCGAATAGATCAATATCTGGATCACCGAAAGTGTCAATTATTCGTTGGAATGCTGTATGAGATAATTCCCATTCTATGTTTGATTTACGTGATTCATAGTCAGCGTATATATTCTCCTTTGTATTAATATAAGACGCGAAAATGAATATATTTCTCTGTTCACACCACTGCCAAATGTCGCGTGTGATACTGTTTAAATGGGGGTATTGTACTCCTCCAAATCTATTTATATACGCTATGGCAGTAGTGTTATCAATTCTTATTAGAATCTCGCAATTTTGGTGTTTATTTGCTAGGCATTTAAGCCCAAAATATGCGGCTCTTAATTCTAAGTAATTTATATGATGTTTTTGTTCATCTAAGGTCCATGATCCCGACACCTTATTATCGTTACTGACTCCTCCCCACCCGGATCGGGAGGCGTCTGTGAAGAAGTTCTAAGGAGTAATTTTGTTGCCTAATAGGGTTACCGGGACTGTCTAGCTTGCGGAGCCACCAATCTATATCTGGTTGTAAACTCTTTGAGATTTTCATAGAGGCATCGTAATTTTCGTTATGTAATTTCAGAGCCAGAAATCTTTCCCTTTCTAGCAGTTTTGTGTATAGGAGACCATATTTCACTCCCGGGCATGCCGAGTTTAGAAGACCCAGGAGTTGGGCAAACTCTCTTATTTTACATACTTTTTTACTTTTAAAAGCCAGTAGGGATTTTTTGAGAATATCAACCTTTTGTGGTGGCAGGGACAGTGTCATGTTGGTAGAATTTAGCAAGAATCCCAAATATTTACATTGTTTGCTAGGCTTAAGACAACTCTTTTCCTGGTTAATGGTGAATCCTAGGGATTCTAAAAGTTCATAAATAGTCTGTACATATCTTTGGCAGGTAGCATAGCTGTAGCTAATGCATATGATGTCATCTAGGTATATAGAGATTGTAATATTACGTTCTCTGAGGTATGAAACAACTGGCTTTAGTATCTTGGTAAAAACATACGGGGCGGTACATAATCCATATGGGAGTACATTAAAGGAGTATAGCTTTCCTTGAAAGGTGAATCTCAGAAACTTCTTATCTTCCTCAGATATTCTGATGGAGAAATATGCATCTTTTAAATCAATTGTTGCCATATAACAGTCCTGATTTATGAGTTTGCATACAGTACGGATATCTTCTAGTTTAAAATGTGTTGTTTTAATGAATTTGTTAAGACTCTGTAAATTTAGGATGAATCTAAAGGTTCCATTTTGTTTCAGTGTGAGAAATATTGAGGAGAGATATTGGTCATCTTGTGAAACACATTCAGAGATTGCACCAATGTCTAGTAATTTCTGTATTTCCTTTTTCAAATTCCTATTTTCCACTTTAGAATGTTTTCTGGATTCGCTTTCACATCTCACTGGTATTGTATCAGTGAAAGGGATTTTATAACCTAAAATCCAAGAGAGTATAGTTTTGTCATTTGTTATGCACTGCCAGTTATTATAAAAGTAGAAGGTTCTACCTGTCTGTACCTTGTTAGTCAACGACGACGCGTTGGGTGTGGTTGGTGGTGCTTGTAGTTCCAATTCCTCTTGGTCTGGTTCTTCGGCCCGCCTCTGGGTCGGTTGTCCTGATGTGTTGATCGCTGAGGCGGGCTTTTCCAGTTTAAATTCTTTGGGTGTGGTGTGAACTTCACAGGTAGTTTCTTGGGGAAATTTATTTTTAGTTGGGAGCTAGATCTCTCTACTGCTTTAGCTGTCTTCAGGCGTTCACCTAAATTTTCTCCGAATAGATGTGAACCAATCGGTACATCAATGACAGCCTGTTTCACACTATTTTGAAGCGAAGTCAGGATGAAATGTCTTCGTGTAAGTGCATCGTAATGGTTAATGTTACATAAAATCTTTCCTGCGTTGTTAATGCTCTCAATTAATTTAATGCTATTAATATTGCCTTTCATCACCTCTGTTAGCATTGCTCCAAGACATGAGAGAACTTTACCTGTCAGATTCTGCCGATATTCAAACTTCTTATCTCGCTTCAAAACATTTTCTGAGATTGCCCCTACAATCTCGGAGTTTAGTTTGGGGGCCGTGGCCATAGGAAAGTTACCTGGTGTTTGATACTTCTTAAGCAGTGTTGTCAGGGTCTCTTTCTTTATACCGGTAATAATCATATTTGTCCATCTGTCAGCAATCTCCTTTCGGATGTCCTTCCCTTTCTCTTCGGCCATAATGCCTTCATCCCCCAGTGCTAACAGGAACTCTTCGGGTAAAGCCTCTGTAATTTATCATTAAGATAATGTCAATGCTATGAAAAAACACATTAATGCAAGACATGGTCGCTGTCTGCCCTCTCGTGACAGCTCTATAAAATATGGACCGTATTATGATGAATTCTTAGCCAACAAAAAACGTTAGTGTGCTAAAGATACTATGCTTAAGGTCTCTGTCTGTCCTCTCGTGACAGCTCTGTAAAAGTATGGACCATTTTTAAAAAGGAAAAAAAAAAAAATTGTAATTATTTGTGTACTAAAAATACACTTGTTCTGTTTGCCCTCGCGTGACAACTCTAAAAATGTTGATGAACATCATAAGAACAGTATTAAAGATTGCGAATGTCAGAATAACCCACCTGATTCTAAATTGTTGTCCTCGGGTTGAGGTTCTGTGTCTGGTGATACTAGATTGCTGCAGCCAGGTTGGGGTTCCATGACTGTGGGCTCTGACTCAGGTTCCGATGTAGCCTCTGCAATCGATTGTTCAGCTGTACTCGTAAAGTCAGGCGTAAGTGGACGATCCTGATGTTGCTGACACGGAGGCGGTTGAGATGGAGTGAAGCTCACGTCTGTCATCCTCGCCAATCTTCTCCTTTTCTTGGATATTTTAGCCTCCAGCTCTCGTATCTTCTCTTCCACTTCCGCACGGTCTTCTTTTCTTTTCGTTCTTCCCATAATTCGACGGTTTATGATCACTCAACAGACTTTTCACTTCAGAATAACTTATAACTTTTAGCCCGAACGGATCGAGAGAATCGTTAGAAAGAAAAACTTCAAGAAAGAGCGCGGGAACACCGGTAAAATAATAAAAGTAAAGGTTTCATAGACAAGGAATAAGGACTCTATCCTGTCCTGACACTTTTACCCGCGCCGTACTACGCGGCTAAAACAATGACTGAAACAGTGTGAGGAAAAGGATAACCTATTTTACTGAAAAAATTAAGCCTCACTTATAAGGCATTTTCAACATATTAAAACATTCGTTTTCTGTAGTTTCTCTTAGGGTAATAACGAAGAAACATACCTGTTGGGTCGCAGTAATTATTGTTTACATCACCAAAACAAACCGGCTATCGGGGTTGGTGTTGACAGCTATTCTTACCAATCTTGTAGTCTTCGAGCGTATTTATATGGTGATAAACGCATTATGCACGGAATTTGATGTCGTGCATCATATCTTTCTTGATAAATCCATGATAAAATTTTATTTTAAGGCAAAAATAGTGGAACGACATGAAGTCTTTTTGGCACAAAAAACCATAGTGAATATAGAGGGAACGACATAAACACATCACGAGGAATGGACGCGTTCAAGTTTTTGATGTGCTTTATAAATTGTGAAGTCCAAGCGCAACACTCCATGCTGCTGCATAGTATTCCATGATGGTGAAAGAGTAAAATTGACGTCACACACGGCTTCAACCACATTTATACAATTCGGCGATTTGCTTAAAAACGGCCGAGAAATTAAATCTGAAGACTACTCTATTACGTTCAGGTAACATATTTAACTACCGAAATGGTTTTCGAATTGAAATGTGTGTCTGTAGCTTTTTTAATTTCCAAAATCTAAATCGAAAAAAAATATATATTATTGTCGAACCTGCTTACAAAATTTCACGAACATTGGTTGAGAAATGCGACCTGTAGAAGAGAACAGCTGGACAGCCGGACATACGAAAGAATTTTGGCCCAAGTTAAAACTGAGAAATTCGTTCGCTTCACTCTCTCGTTCAATTAAACAAATTTGGATAGTGTAAAAATTTTGTTTTACCATGCTTATTTGCCACAGTCGAGTTATAATATGTTACAGACTATTATTTTGGTGATCGATTAAGAAGACCGGAAACCACATTTTAATATTACCTGCGACTGTAAAATACCCTCCCTTGCCTTATGACAATAATATTTCATATTCAACCACTACCAAGAACCATATTGGAAAATTTATTTCCCCCGAATACGTGTAGGGGCACGATTTCGACGATAATCGTAAGCCGGAATCGTTTATTAATCCCATAAATTTGAGGCATAAAATTTTACGTCGTTATGTCGTGGGTTATCTGTGGCGCGGCTGATAGGGTGACCAAGTATGTACTTTAAATGTTTTGCTTCGGAACGCAAATCGAAATATATGTGATTGTAGAATATTAATTTGCAAAAGTGTCATTACTTATAACTACATTAATCAAACATTTATTTATTTATTAACTTTATTGCTCAAAACAGATAAGAACAAAATAATTTAATGCCTCAAGGCATTTTCTATCAGTCAGCCTCAAACAGAGACTTCCAAACGGTTAATGCAAGAAATATACTAACAAAACAAAAATCCTTTGTAAACGCAACGAATACAGCTAAAAATCACCTGCATGAAAAGACTCTTGATAAAAAAGAGACTAAAATCGGCTGCTCCATTAGATGGACAGACACACAGACACAAAACACATGTTGAACTTATAACAACTCTCGTTTGCGTTTGGGGTTAGTAAGAACTGAAACTATACAAGAATATGTTTAACGGCCTCCGTAGCTCAGTCGGTAGTGACCCTGCCTACGAAGCTGGAAGTCCCGGGTTCGAATCCCGGTCAGGGCTTTTATTTGTGTGTTTATAACGATTATTTGTTCCTGAGTTATGGATGTTATATATGTATATAAGTATCTATATGTATTTATCTATTATATATATCGTCGCCTAGTACCCACAACACAAGCCTTATTGAGCTTACCGTGGGCCTAGGTTGATTTATGAAAGATTGTCCCGTAATATTTTTTTTATTTATATATTTCTGAATAAATTTAAATCTACGACTAAACTAAGTGGTGCCACAAAAGTAAGTTGATTTTAGAAAATTTTATGTCATAAAGTGTAGCATATTGTTTTACATATGTATACCTCTCAAGACATTGACTCTCATAGATAATTAGAAAAATAAAACAATGAACTAAACGCACTCAATTTACTTCAGTCATTTCCAAAATTTCATATCGTACGGCATACTGATCTGGGCTTTAAGTTATTGACATTTTATACTCTCTTGTTCAGGGAAAATTCAGACTTAAATCAGTCTTAGTATAATTATCACTGGAATATTAACTTAATTACACCGTTACGTTTACTTAACCTATTCAGCACCTATCACGACACACATCCCTTAGCGTCAAATCACTACAGGCGCTTTTCATTACATATGCTACTAGATTTTATGAAAAATATTAAGAAATATTCCCAAGCTGGACTCCCATACTTATATTTCCGGGAACGGCACACCATTAACCTTGTCGTATATATTTCTCATTCTCGAGTCGAGATTAACTGCACACATTTTTTGCAACACTTCAACCACCTCGGCAAACATTTTTATCCCTAGACGGAAAAATTGTATCAAAGAACCCTACCCGTACAGTTGACGCCAAAAATATGTTTACACTTTTGCACCTTATTCCATTGTTATAAGGCGAAAACTGTAAACATATTTTTGGCGTCGACTGTACAACGTTTACAATCTATGTTTACTGTCAACACAAACCAAATCCCCGCTACGCCGTAGCCGCGTAGTGCATCTACGAGGTGTAGCGCTTCTACGAATAAATCAGCTGTTTACATTTACAACTTATTGATTTCCGTACATGCCTTTCAAATGCTAATGGTGTGAGGCTACTCACAAGAAGAAAGGCGTAACTTTGTATCAGTTTTATACACTTTTATGTCGTTTTAAATGGTGGCGTGTAGGGAACACAGGGTAGCTTTGAGTATGCAGGGTGACTTCAGCGGTTAGCTTCGGTGCAAATGGTGGATTTGTAGGAGGTATTATTTATATACCCTCTATGAGTATTTTGTTAATCCTGTCTGACGTCTTTTACTTTCTTAGAATTGAAAAGAAGCAGAGAACATGAGACAGTGAATGAGACTTAACGAATTCAATGCCAGGAACTCGCCAAGCAGGCGCCTACACCGTAGTCGCATTCACTGTCTCAATATGTTCTGTGCTCACTGCTAAGCTACGCTCTTAATGCTACGCCGTAGGCTATTCTCGTAGCTCTCCAATGCATGTGTGCCATGTTTAAGGTGCCGTAGGTTCATGGTCTTCTCTCCTGGCCCCGTAGCATGGTTGGCCTTATCACGCAATAAGTGACAAGATAAGAGCGTCGTCTCGTTTTATCGAACGGTGTCAGACAGTGACGGATGCTCTATATTGTCACTTATCGCGTGATAAGGCCAACCATGCTACGGGGCCAGAGCATAAGCGTGAGCGAGATGGAAGTGCTTGTTCGGAAGCACGGATATCATGATTTTTATTTATTTTTTTGTGCGTTTAAATAAATAAAAATGTAATCACTAAGTTCCCTCAAACTTGATATTGTCAATTTTTAGAATTAATTTTATTATTTAAAAAACTGTTATACACGAGTCTAACGCGATATTTATTTACCTTTATTTCTGACGTTTCGACGCGGGTTGCACCTGTCATAGTCGCAGATAACTGTCGTCTGTCGTGTCGTCTGTGTGTGTGTATGTGTGTTGTCGCGTTAGACCCGTGTAAAAAAGTAATTTAAATATGTGTACAAAGCGCGAGATTTTAAGGTGTCAATTTTAATATGTTTAGCTTTTTTGCATAATTTGTTACGAATGTTTTAACTAAGTGAATTTTAACATGTTTTAGACGTGATTTTTTTCCATCGAGCGAAAATTGCTTAAATAATCATGTTTCGAATCACTGATCTTGCTGCAGAAAAGCCTCAATTACTATTCGTATTTTTTTTGAATTTATATTATTATAAACAGACGCATTATATTGTTTCAAAAACTCTGTTCGCTTAACTTCGCTGAACCTACGGCGACTTAACGCTAAATACACGCACGCACAAACCAAGACTAAGATTGCATCCAAACTGTAACTAGTGTAAGGACCTTAATAAAGTAACTACTTAACTTATCTGCCTCATGACGTCACTGATCAAAATGGCAAACGGAGACCAGGCCCCGTAGCATGGATGGCCTTATCACGCGATAAGTGATAGAATAGAGCTGCCGTCCCTGGCTGACACCGTTCGATAGAATGAGACGACGCGCTTATTCTATCACTTATCGCGTGATAACGCCATCCATGCTACGGGGCCAGATAGGTAATAAGGTTAAGCAATTTATCAAATACTTCCAGTCTGATTAGCTAGACGATCGGAAAATTCATGTTTCCCTACTAAATTGGACTTCCCAAGAATGCTTTACCTTAGGACCAAAAAGATGCAAATCAGCTTGAATATCTCTCGCGTCTAAGATGATGGTTATTAGCACTATATTTCCGTAACAAGAAAAAATTGTAAAGACAATGTCTTTGGAACCAGGGTTTGTCTAAAACTTAAGAAGTTTGTTTTAGTGTTGGCTTGTTCGCTATTTTATTTATTTATTGATTTGTTTGTTAATTACAAATAGAAAACTCGTTGATATTATCTAGATATTAATATAAGAAGGATTTAAAGTTATTGTTAATGTGAATTTGTACCTAGATTTACCCGACTGCCTCAGAAGGATGGCTATGTTTTTCGAGCGTATGTAAGTGGACAAGAAAATTATATTTCACGGGCTACACTGCCCTCCTAAGCAAAAAGGCCGCATAGTCACATGCGCCCTTTTTGAATGAGACTAATAGTCAGATGCGGCCTTTTTGAATGAGACTCATAGTCAGATGCGGCCTTTTTGAATGAGACTCATAGTCAGATGCGGCCTTTTTGAATGAGACTCATAATCACATGCGCCCTTTCTGTATGAGACTCATAGTCAGATGCGACCTTTTTGAATGAGACTCATAGTCAGATGCGGCCTTTTTGAATGAGACTCATAGTCAGATGCGGCCTTTTTGAATTAGACTCATAGTCAGATGCGGCCTTTTTGAATTAGACTCATAGTCAGATGTGGTCTTTTTGCTTAGGACGGCAGTACAGTCCAAACGGCTTCATGGATTTTCGTATATGAGAAGCCGTTGGATTCTTCAAAATCGTGTGAGTGAAAAAAGGTACATACAACATTTAAAAAAGGTATTTTTTTTATTGGGGTAATTTCCGGCATTACTCATGTGATTCCAAAAAATATTTCAGAAGCACATAGAATGAACATTCATTACGGACACAGGCTATAGGTGGAGTCAGTCCTCAGAGCATAGAGAATACTACTTATATTCATACATCTGTGAGTCACTCGATGGTTCTATCGGAATATCAGCGCTGGCAGTGACAAAACGCTGCTTTGCCTCGAATACATTTTTCTTTCTTTCTTTCCTTCTTTCTATATTTTATCCCGCGGCATTGTTTTCAATCTTTACAATCTGTTTAATAGGAGCGGAGCCGGGATGGCATCTAGTCCGTCATAAATTATTTACTGAAAAAACTTTATCCACGGGCGAAGTGGTATGCAATCCTATCAATGTCATAAAACCTGATAGGGAAAACTTTTTCTCTATTTATCTAGTAGGTAATCAATCTGTTGTACAGTCGCCATCACATACATCGGAACAAACAAGCAGTTCACAAACATCGGAACACACCTCTATTTTCAAGGCATTAGGGTGCATGTGCCGATATTTTTGAACAGCTATAGTGTACCTATGTATGTGATGGCGACTGTACAAGGTACAGTCGCGAGCACTTGTTATCCCGAGCAACGAGCCCGTTTGTTCACGATATATCATAAAAGCTTGTAAAAATGTGCCCGCCCCGTCGCTGTAGCAATTGCAATTGGACTTGTATAAATTGACGTCTGTATGTGATACCACACACGCATATGTTTACGTGTTAGAAGTTTGATTGTACCGAAATGTTTTAGTAAAAAAACTTTTTACTTATCGCCTCTGGGATGTTTGCCGATGCTAGCGTAGATGACTTTTATGCCATAATACGGAAGAAGACGGCGTCTGTGGTGATGCAGACGAGGGGAAGCTCAAATAGCATCCTGAAAATGATAGCAGAGAGGTGGGACTCGGACATACTCCGCCGATACACCGACCTACACGTCCTAAAAAAATAAAATAAAATTAATTCATGTGGCTATAATTTTACTAATATAGTTATATAAGTGTTTTGTGTTTTTGTTTTGTGTTTTGTAATGCTATGGATCTAAGAAATCTGAAAATAAACCATTTTTTTTTTTTTTTTATTTATAGAAATGCAAACAAAACTGAATAATAAATACGCAAAAATCAGAGCATTTCTTATTCGGAACAAAAAAAATGTTGATCCGATAACTAGACTGTGTATACTAAATAGAGATAGCCAGTGACCTAATAACATTATCCATAGGTCAATTATTGGTGATTTACGACGTAATATTCGTGACGACTGCAATACTGATATAGAATGTATTTTTGATATATCGACACTCTATTCAAAAACAATAAGATCTTATAATGCCATGGTTGCATGAATAAATAAATAACATAAAAACATCTATCAATAATGAAATAATTGGTATAATTTATTTTTTTTGCGGACTCTACTTTTTACACAGTCACCAACTACTTATTGGGGACCCAATGAGCCCAAACATGTCCAGTTTGTGTAGTTTAGGACTTGCTACACCCACCTTCTGTCCCCATCATCAGACCAGCGCGGTGGTGCCATAATATTGCATAGTCACCGAATTTATATAAATATGCTAAATCTCAGCTCAATCGGAACCCGACAAGTGGCTGAAAAGTAATTTGCAATTTGGAATGTTAGTTCAACCTTCATATTGTGTGTGCGGTAAATAAAAGCTTTTAAAAACTCGTAGGTTCGCAAGAAGTGAGGGGCGTCATGGATTAAAATCCACACTCTCGTATTCCAACAGTATTCGCTCCCTTTTTAAAAGGGTACAAGGCATTTACATCATTATGTGAGTCAAACGGTATGGTGCACTGTATGGTTGCCTGCGTAGTACGCTCGAGTTGGTGCGTACGGTTGAACAACCGAACGCTATGTACGACGACGAATGTGTTTGGTACGAATAAGTAAATGTACACGTTTTTAATCGACTACTAAGGGCATAAATTCCGGGATACGATGTCGGCATAACCTTACTTATTGTTATCGCACAGCCTACTCGTATAAGTCTTAAAGGCTCAAATCGACTCTTTTTTTCATGACATGACAATTACATAGCCGATCTTGTGACACCTTAACCAGTAGGTATTCCATCTGCGATATTTAAGGGGCCATATCCCCACTTTGATATGTATGTATGTAAATACTTTATTGTAAACAAGACATTGGTATATGTTCCTGTCATTCAAATTTAGAAAAAGCGGCCAAGTGCGAGTCGGACTCGCACATGAAGGGATCAGTAAAATAAATTGCGGTATATGATTTATGTCGTATTAAAAAAAAACTACTTACTAGATTTCGTTCAAACCAATTTTCGGTGGAAGTTTGCATGGTAATGTAGGTACAACATATATTTTTTTTTGTATTATCATTCTCTTATTTTAGAAGTAACAGGAGGACACACATTTTACGACTTTGGAAGTGTCTCTCGCGTAAACTATTTAGTTTAGAAATAAAATATATTAGAAACCTAAATATCATTTTTAAGACCTATCCATTGATTCCCCACACGTACGGTTTTGATGAAAAAAAAATTTTTGACTTTCAATTCTGTGTATGGGGACCCCTAAAACTTAATGTTTTTTTTTAGATTTTTGTGTGAAATCTACTTACCAAGTTTCAACAGTATAGCTCTTATAGTTTCAGAAAAAAGTGGCTGTGACATACGGACGGACAGACAGACAGACATACATGACAAATCTATAAGGGTTCCGTTTTTTGCCATTTGGCTACGGAACCCTAAAAACAAAGACATATAAGTGAGGACATGCCCTACTCTACTGACAAATATCGAGGGTGAAATTATGTTGGATGGAATTAAGTAAGGGCAAGTGCCCTTGATCATTACCGTATCTATTTAATCTCTTTTTGACTTTTTTGTTACGATAAAATGGCACTCAAGCTAGAACTTGATCCTTGACAAAAGTTCAAAATTCTGCTCTCAAGGTTTGCCAGTGAGCCATGGAACGCAGTATTTTGGGCCGCTATAGTGATGTTAAGCTTTAATTACCGAGGTGGTTTTTGAGTAGCACTTACACCGAGGTACTGTCTGACAGACGCCATATTTCAACTCGATTAAAAAACGACATGCGAGTATTATCAAAGCTTTTAAAATAGTTGGGTAATTATATTAGGTAATTAAAAATGGGATTAAAAACACTGAATAACTTCAATCATGCTAACAATATTTCTTTAAATATGAGGCGACATTTTTTGATATGCTAAATTTCCGGACTTGTTTCAATCTTATTTTATACTAAAATTATGAAGATATTATCTATAAAACTTAAAATATCTTTTGATTATAAGATGTTTCATCATATTAAATAAATGAAAAGCTCCTAACATAAAAAAACCGACATCATATAATTATGATTTAGGCATGATTTTTAATGAACTAATGTGTAGTTTATAATGATACTAACTTCCTACTGGTAATTAATAATACGTAGCGAGCAGAACCTTATACTGACAGTAAGCCTTACTTGTTTTTTTCATAGAATTCTATATAAAAAAATATAGTGCAAACTTAAAGGATGACGTCACGACTGGGATACACGATAGTTATAGAGTCACAAACACTAACACCGAGGTGAAGTCCAGGAGACGTGCATATTTTTTGTACATAAACACCGTGGTGGCGTCTGTGAGACGTTGATCGCTCCGTAACCGACTCGTGCGCACTCGCCGCGGTTACGGTCTTGGCTGCAGCTAGAGGACCCCAAAAAAAGAAGCTAGCGGAAAGGATAGCTTCAGACGCCACACATACGCAAAAATATTTTCGAAATAAAAGTGCTGACGTCTGGGAGA
Source organism: Epinotia brunnichana (assembly GCA_963854355.1). Taxonomy (NCBI): domain Eukaryota; kingdom Metazoa; phylum Arthropoda; class Insecta; order Lepidoptera; family Tortricidae; genus Epinotia; species Epinotia brunnichana. The sequence continues at coordinate 32,103,851 of OY977943.1, forward strand.
CGTATACCACGGTAGTTTAAGGTTAACGGATCGCATTAATAATACAATACTGCGTTCTAAAACCAAGATAGCTGATGTAGCTTACACAGCCTCCAAGCTTGGGACTGACCTGGGCACAACTGCAGCATGTCGGAAAAGTTATTATGGGCTAGAACCACTACCAAGTGGGCCCCACAAAACAGAACATGGCGTCACACACAGTAGACCTCGTCGGAGATGGCGAGACTAACTTGATGTCTTTTACCAAACCTGGTGGGAGGCTGCCCAGGTAAAGTATACGTGGAAGAAAGAGAGGATGGCTCAGGATTGGGACACTCCAGGCTCTTAATAATAATAAAGAAAATAGTACCTCCTCGTCTTATTATATTACGAGTATTCTTCCAGCTTTTCAAAAAACGTATGCGAAAGGGAAGAGATGACGCAAAATATAATAAAATCCCATTCCCGTCATTTTAACCACTCAAATCACATCAAATCCAACAAAATCCAACGAAATCACACACTTACACACTCTCGACTTAACCCCAAGACATAACGAGAATTAATCCATCACTCAAATTCATTCCACTGGAATCACTCTCTATTCAATCCTCATACGTCCTTATTCCGGCATCGGCAAATCGATTCAAAATCGATTTGCAGACGAGTCACGTCCCCCAGGCGCGTGGTCGCATGTATGAATGTAAGAATTTACATGCATTGATATGTAAATGCTCGAGGCGAGTCGAACTGCCGTGTTTCGATTGTGATAACGCGGAATACGGCTGTTTATTTCGTTCGTATTATATCTTAATGTAACAATTATTGTATGTATGGACTATCTAACGGATTCAAATGCACTCGTAGCAGGATCATGTGATGTAAAGAGTACGCGTCACAGACGGAAGGGATCAATCCGTACTGACCACAGATGTATGAATATAAGGAGATCGGACATGCCGGCCGATCCACCCAACCCACACAAAGCCCAAGTAATTGACAAGACAAAGCACGCACACATCTAAAACACACACACTTGTATACCTACGCTCTTATTGGGCAATACACGCGCATCATATCAGGCATTTTGGGAAGAAACGTAATATTCTCTGCGATCAGCACGCGTGCATAGTATGGCAGAGAATGCCCATTTAGCTAACAACTGCGAAGCGGCCGCCGGCGGCTTGTCCTCTCTCTAGTATTCTATGCTCTGAGGTACTGACTAATGACGTTGCACTGTAATGTTTCTAACACTTTCACGGCCAGGAATGCGCCTAGCGGGCGCCCACGGCGTAGTCGCTTTCCGCTACATACGAGGAAACCGCGAAATCGGCTCGTAGTATTGCGTAGTAATTCTTGTCAGTAAATGTGTTGTAAGAGAGACACACATCGCTGTATCACCCCGCACATTTCATTAAATAGTGCTGGATCTGTTAATGGTATTTCATCTGTGTCTGAAAACCGTGCAGCTGCAGCTTGCGGTATTTATAATCAGCGGCCGGAGCCTTACAGAATAGTGTTTTTTGAGTCCATAACTGTATAACATAACTTTAGTAATATGAAAGGAACAATCAACTAATAAGTACAAGCCTTTTCTATTGAGCTGACTATGGGGTTTGTTTGATTTTTATTATTACATTTATTTAATAAACAGAGTATATAAACATGGGTACATTAACTGGGTCTCACAAAACTGTCGGAACAGTTTGTCTGTGTGATTGTAAACATAATAATACAGAGTTAATAATTAATTAATTAGGTACTAATTTATAAATAGGTTTAGGTTAGACACATGTTTAACCTAACCTAAACCATGCATACAGTTACTTATGTGTTATGATACTTAAATAATGTCGTTTAAATTTTCTTTTAAAGTCGTTTTTTATTCTGTCACGGCTGATAGTTTCTGGTAGACTGTTCAGAAGGTAAGGGATACGTTTTTTTAAGGTTCTGTCGCCATAAAAGTTTTTAACCTTCGGTACGCACAGTTTACCGGACGCCATAGCCCTAGTAACATCACTACGTTCGTTTCCTCACATGTCTTATGTGTTTTTGTATTTATTTATTTTATTATCTGTGTGTTTTTCACGAATAAATGTTTAAAATTATTTTTTTTGAATTTGTGTAAGATTGTCCCCTTATATTTATTTGTTTAACTGTGCATGACCCGCACTCTTTTCTACATCGGGATTAAACCAATTCTGGGAAATACCGAAATGACACATGCGGACTGTATTATGTTTCATTTAGTAACCTAACGACACTTTATCAAATGTAGGTACCTACACTAAAAGAAAACACACACATGTCTTCTGTGATATCACGGGGATATCGTAAAGTTTTCAATTGTTCATGTCCACTTTCCAAAAACTATCCCAATTGTGCTACGATTTTACGTCTTGCTAAGCCGCCAGGGCAGTTGCACAGGTCAAGTTATAGTTTGTTTTAGTTTAGATATCGAAAAGTGCTTTTTTATTTTTATTTAAAGTTCCTTCCAAATAATTCCTAAATACTTATCGCAGAGTTTCATAATAATAGGCTAAAGCCATTAATGGCTTATTTTCAGCTAGAGTTCGGACTAACTATTTACTAGGTATTTTAATATACATTTACATATTTTTTTACAAAACGCGACTTAATTACATATAATTGACTTATTTATTAAAACATCTCTGATGCTTACAACCAACCATTACCGATATATATTGTTTAATTGTTATCTATAAGTAGGGTTGTAAAACAATTACGCATAAACAATATTAAAAGCAGTAGCTACCACTTCGGTCAGGTTTAATGACGTCTTTTTGCTATCTTTTCCGTCCATACAAAAGTAGTTCTAAAATACCACGTTAACTGCATTCTTGAATTGTTTAACTACAACAAGCTACTTATACAAGCGCATACAAATAGAAGACCACTATTGAAAGTCGCCGAAACTCAAACAATCAGTTAGGTCAAATGGTAAATGGTCACGTCAATATTTAATACAACTTGCACCGAACGGCAACTTGTTTGCGTACGTGACGTGTCTACACGTGACGTATATATGCGTCCGTCGCATGCAAACGACATCCTTCATTTCTGCGCGATTTATGCCAAATGCTGTCGTAAAAACGATTGAGCTACGGAAGATGGAAGACGAAATTTTCTTTTTAAAAAGGCCGTATGTTGGTAACAAGATCACGGCGGTTACGTCTTGTTGTGGACTGGTTTCTGTCAGCGCTCGTATTTTGCCAGGTCAATTTGTGTATTGAATGTAGAAATACTGAATGAAATAAGGGATTACATGAATTTGTTAGTTCAGGAGCTCCAAGGCGATTGAAATTACAAAATGGCTGAATCGTCTTGGATGGCACTAAATTTAGGTTAAGCGCACAGCTATGTCCCAAGCAAGCTAAGTTACTTTAGAAACCACAATGGCTTGGGAATTCGAGAGGACGCTTCGATTCTTGTAAACTATGCTCCCGTTCAAGAGACAGGACACTTTTCGGGCATGATTTAATTGGACTACTCGTAATGTCGGTTAACATTTACATTTGTGAAAAAATATTGAAAGAGAGAGTGAAGCAAGGAAGTTCTCTGCTTTAGCTTGGGCCAAAATTATTTCGTATGTCCGGATGTCCAGCTGTGCTCCTCTACAGGTCGCATTTCTCAAACGATTCTCGTGAATTGATGAGATCAGGATCGATAGTTAGGGTAATGATCGATAATTACCTATATAGTTTTTTTTTTGCCGATTCGGATTTCAGAAAAATTCAAAAAAAAATATTTAGACAACCATTTTCTATTTTTACATCTCACAGAGACACTATTTCATATTTGCATTTATGAGATTTGAGATGTGATAAAATACCGTAATATTAACATAAATATGAAAATGACTGTACTTAGCTACTTACCTTTAATGTAAATTTCATTCTGGCCTAAATTATAAATTGTATTATTATTGTTTTAAATTGACTATGTGTGCTATTCTATTATTTTTGTAGTAACTAATATTAAGCTAAGTATTATTTTATTACTAACAATAATGATCCATGTTGAAATAAAATAAATAAATGAATAAATAAATAAATCTGAATAAATGAATTGAATTGAATATAGGTACAAATTTACATATCAAGTTATCTAGGTAAACCTTTAATTGGCCATACTACTGTGTATTGTATTATAAGTTACATACTTTGTATCGCTGTTGGTTTTCTGAATAAATAATAATAATAAAAAAAAAAAAAAAACTAATTGACAAGACCAAGCATATATTCGAATGCAACAGTTTAAATATGGCCAAAAATGAACCAATAAAGTGGCATGACACAATTGAACACAGCTTTCAACTTAAGCTACATCCACACGACATGAAATAACGTTTTGTAACAGTATGTGGCATGGACACACATTTTTGCAGGAGATAAATACCTACAGCAAGTTAAGGTCACAGCTACGAATCACTCACAACCACACCTAAAGCAGAGCTTAATTCGGGTAGTTAAAGACTACGATGTTTTTCGGGTATATAATTATGTCATAAAAGAGACGTAGCTATTGGATGACGAGTTCCAGGGAAACTTGTACACCAGACCGCGTGGCAGGTCACCAATGAGTTGGACCTACTAGTGCAGTAGATGCATCACTCCACACAAGCATAAGTAAAGAGACTGTCAGTGAGGAATGGTGGCGTGTTGTGAAGCTTGTTACCAACACCTGAAATGATGACCACGAGAGTGGTGACAAAGAAAAAAAAACGAAGCGGGTTGTGTCGGAGATACAACCGTTAATTTAGTTTAAGTAGAGACTTCTTTGTTGGCTATGGAACCCTAATAAGTCTGAATTAATTCACTAAAATGAGTACAGATAAATCGGTAAATGTGGCAACTGACTGACGTAGCTCATTTGACTCGCGATACATTAAAAATGGCGGTCATGTCAGCATTATTTTCATGTCCCACCACATAAACTAAATAACATTTTGTGATTAACAACTAATGGCAAATAATGAAGGATTAAAACATGTAACAAACAATTATTTGAAATCAGATTAGGCTTCTCTACAAAAAACTATTCCGGAAGTCACGTGATACATTTTGAACTAAACCCCTATACAAGAACGCGAGCAAAAAAGTATCGACTTCAAAAATTTACTTCGAGATAATACGTTCTATTTTAAGTTACATTCCATTTCAGGTGCAAAACTCAAATCATCATAAAAAGCATTCCTTTTTCATTATAATTCCGAACTCGTATGAATCTAAATTCCCCGCGCCCACATCAAAGCGGTACGAACTAGTTTGCGCCGGTCCTAACCTGTTTGAAGCGGTTTCGACCGGTTTCTGACTATTTGTTGAATTCATTGGCGCCCGTGTATCAGGGGCCCAATTTGTTTTGTTACGGAATTGTTTCTCTGAGAAATGTGTTAATTTTATTCAACGTTAAAATGTTGAGTGAGTTATAATCACCGGTTTAAAACAATGGTTGATTGGCACATTTTAATTTCCCATACGATATATATTTCCGAAATTAAAATGTAGCAAGTATTTATTCCGATCACTACTCACATTATTTACCGCTATTGTGTGATGCCCTCATTATTGTCAAGCTCATTGAAGCCCAGGCTAGGTATGCAAAATATTAAAAAATATCAACAACGACAGACGACTAAGCCACCGAAACGGTTATTGCGCACTTTCCGCCCTCCCTGAGGTATGGTGTCTGGATATTTCGCATTTCAGATGATTTTGTGTTACGAGTCAGTGAATTTTTCAGGAATCACATTTGCGCGCGAGATATTGCCCAGTTGGCAGGCGGTTTCTTAATTTTACTTTTGTAAGTGAATTTAGGATGTAGAATATTGGTTAATAATATTGTTTTTTTTCTTCAACCAGACATAGTACAGCTTGTAGAAGAATAACGGTATGTTTTAGGCGTTTGGTCTTCGCTGACTACCAAAGTTTTTAATCTTGAAAGTAATATGTATGTACCTACTTATGACAAAATTTGGACTCCTGCATACAAATGTTACATGATTGCGGCGTTTTTTTATAGAGAGTATTAAAGAGGTATAAAACTATTAAAAAAAAAATGTTAACTTTAAACTTCTTAGCTTAATTTTTTATAAACATATTTCGTTAAAGTCGTGACTATCAAAAAATTTGTACGTGTACAACCGATCCGTAAATATTTTATTAGTTAGTTACTTACCAACTGGGCTTTCTTCATTCCAAAATGAATCGTCCAGTGTGTAATCAGCTTCTGAAACAAGCAAACAAACACTTGGTTAAACTTGTAATGGTTAAATCATCAACATCATAATTCATATTATTAGTACCCTTGGTACGACGATTGTACTTACAAGATATAGAAAGAGTCTTGCTCATCATTTATTTAACAGAGTTACAATCAAAACTTGTGTTTAAAAAGTTTCGCATACATTTTGTAACATGTATATTTTTGTAAATTTTATTTTAGCAAAAGTAACTCGTTCCATTTAACATAAAAATTTAAAGGGAAAATTTCGTCAATGTCTTTGTTTTGATATCAAATATAAAAGTTGTTCTTGTTTTACTAATTTCAATTGCTAGAATTACTAAAACACTACAATATTCTTACGTTTTAAAATATTTTCCCTTGATATCGCATGACGAATAAGCACGATTTTTTTAATCTTATTCAGAGTAAGCTACAAGTATAGTGTTGGATGTATTTATCACATTATAACAGTAAAATTATACTGTTATAATTCTGAAGTGAATATATAATATCTGAAATAAAAGACACTAATATCAAACACATATGCAACATACCTACATACTCGTAAACTCAGACGAGTCAATTATCAATACTTAACTCATTATGACGTATACTTATAAAACCTGTAACTCCCGGTTTTTTCAGATCCGTTAGGCCTTATGTCAGTCAGTTATGACAAAAAATATGATATGTCATTAAATTTTGTCTAACGCGTCTTTGAAGCCGGGCCTTACTCATTAATAATAAATAACTGAACTGTAAACTACAATCTGTCTAGTTAATTGTAGTATAATGTACCAACCAAGTTTAACTAAACCAATATAAACGTATAAGCCGAATCTACTAGACGAGAAATTGAGGCAAACATGACTTTCAGTATCATCCGCAAAAAAGATCATTACCATCGCAAAAAACGAACAGAAAATAATTACCGGAGCCCAAATAAATTACACAACGAGGGTTCTTCTGATGACGTCACATTCATCGGTATACGCCATTGTTGTTATGATTGCCTCGTTAGTGTTGCCAGACAAAGGTGCCGGGTTTTAATTTTGTTTTAATATTGCGGTCGTTTATTTTTAGTTTATTTTGTTTGTGACGATCATTGTGCCATTTGGTACGTGTACGTGTGTAGAAGATTAAAGTCAAGTTTAGCTATCAGTATTCAAATACATAGAACCAAGTAATGACGTTAGGATTTCATATTTTTTTAGTTGGTCATACTAAAGTGTGTTTAAAAAGATTTAATATTATTCACATTCTGAAACGATGACTAAACCTGTCAAAGGTACATAATTCAAATGAGCCCAATAAAGGATAACTAGGTGACCAATAATGTGTATCATCATTACCCAGTTGATTAATCTCAAACATTTAAACAGCTAAACTAAAGATCAGAGACGTAGTTTACGCCCCTTTCATTTCCTGTTATCAAACAAGTACATTACACATTATTAGTACATTGGGCACCGAAGCCGCTAAAACATGTCTCAGATCACATGTATTTGATATCTGAGACGAAAATGCGATCTGAAATCTTAATATTACTTACCACCCATGGTACAAAATGTTACTTCACTTCCTGACCGTCAAGTGTGACTTGACCTCCACAAGCGCTGCAGTAATTGCCATTTTATGGCCCGGTATTACGTAAATATCTAATTAAAAAACAAAAACAATAGGCAGCCTTGATATTTTTATATATAGCAACGCAACACACACACACACACACACACACACACATACGCCACTGAAAATCAGCGCTGCGAAATAGTTATCACCATTTCGTGGCACAAAGCTGAGTGGCAGCCATTTTAGCATATAATCATTGTCTGTATTTTTTTGTATTTTATCCTACAAATGTAATAAATAAACGTATTTTCTTTCTATTTTCTTAAAAAAGTCTTTTTACTACCTACCAATGATTTTCTCTCATTTTCATTACCATTGGTTTAAATATCCCATTATTTTCATTTCGTAAAAATATTATTTCCAAAAAGTTAGTTTACGTTCCTCCTATTATCATACATAAGACCTAATAATAATCTTATTACTACCGACGTTGCCCTTTAAACAATAACGATACCGGAAAGGCCTCATAACCTTTTATGGCACAATAAGAGCTCTTTGTCTTGCTGACTTTACAAATATTGTACGAGTGGGGGAGTATGGGAGACTTTGAGGTACCTACTTATTAATTTCAAGGATCTTTCATATCGTTTTACATACCTACACATAACCATGTTTCTCGAGACCGCGTCCGTCTTGATGCGTAGTCAACAAGCGAGGAAGAAATAGTACACTATGTTAGAATACAAAAAGCTATAATCAAACACTTTGTAAATAAAATCTTTCATCGAAGATTGTGTGAAATATTACTAGTCCAAAAATAAAAAAGCCGGCCAACTGCGATTTGGACTCGCGCACGAAGGGTTCCGTACCATTATCTATAAAAACGGCAACAAAGTCACGTTTGGTGTATGGGAGCCCCCTAAATATTAATTTTATTCTGTTTGTTAGTATTTGTTGATATAGCGGCCCATCATCTGTGAAAATTTCAACTGTCTAACTATCACGGTTCATGAGATACAGCCTGGTGCTGTCATCAGACGGACAGACAGACAGATAAACGGACAGCGGAGTCTTAATTATAGGGTCCCGTTTTATTCTTTGAGCATGGAACCCCAAAAAGTGAATAAGTGGTTCAGGCATGCGGCTGTCAACTGCTGCCGGCTCGTACCAAGTTTTTAAGAACTTATGTACGTAATAAATAGTCCCCACCCCACACTGGGCCAGTGTAGGAACTACTGCCCGCTTAATCTTATCAGTGAGTGGAAGCCTGTGCCCAGCAGTGGGACGAATAGGTATAGGTTGGTTTTTTTAAATATAATTTTGCTAAAACAAATCTTTATACAAGTTGCTCGAGAGTAATCCAAGTAAATTTACAAGCTTAATGACGTCTGATCCAATGCTGATATCATACATAACACATTCCAGTAAAAATATGCCTTGTGACGAGCTGGCAACGCTACAATTTCCACCCTCCCCAGCTTTCTTTATATGATATTTTATTTTCTACAGAGCACCACGAAGTTAAAAATGTATTGTGCAATGTACTCACGCGTATCTATTGACCGCTAGTACCAATACACAGACTTCAGTCACATGGACTGTAGTCAGTCCAGAGCAAACCGTGACAAAAGGTCATTGATCCCACAGCACGAATGGACTAGGTACATGTCAGTGGACTGCCTATTGAATAGACTCGGCTAAAACTGGCACTCAAACCTCTATACCTTTGGAACCGGCGCACTCGACAAATCTGCACGAGTCTATACGAGTGTCGAGGTCGAGGCTCGATATGCAATCACAATTGCGCAGTAGTTTAATTTAGTTTTCACATCGAGATAACTTGTGTATTTCTGACGTTTGGATTTAGATTGTTAGATTTGTTTTTTATGTATTTCATTCTCTTTCTCAACTTTATCTATGCAACTAACTAAACTAGTCGCAGTCTTTAAAAAAAAAGGAACTGAAAAAATGCGGCCTGTAGAGGAGAACAGCCGTCAAGCCAGACAGCGAGACAGCGGGACATCCGGACATACGAAATAAATTAAATTTTATAGTTACTAATATTACGCTAAGTATTATTACTAACAATAATGATCCATTTTGGTCCCTGAATAACTGAATTGAATTGAAAGAATTTTGGCCTAAGCTGAAACGGAGAACATCGTTCCCTTCTCTCACTCGGTCAAAAATTTTAAAAACCGACACGACAAACGTAACTACGAACCATCTCAACAGAAAAAATGCAAATCAACAACGCGGCACCAACGGCACCGTTTTAAATTAACGGTCAACTACGGTTATCGATGGCCGGAAATAAAAAAAAAGCGGCCAAGTGCGAGTCGGACTCGCACATGAAGGGTTCCGTGAAATAAATTGTTTTTTTACGATTTATGACGTATTAAAACAAACTACTTACTAGATCTCGTTCAAACCAATTTTCGTTGAAAGTTTGCATGGTAATGTATAGCATATATTTTTTTTAGATTGATCATTCTCTTATTTTAGAAGTTACAGGGGCGGGACACACATTTCACCACTTTGGAAGTGTCTCTCGCGCAAACTATTTAGTTTAGAAAAAAATTATGTTAAAAACCTCAATATCATTTTTGAAGACCTATCCATAGATACCCCACACGTATGGGTATGATGAAAAAAAAATTTTGAGTTTCAGTTCTTAGTATGGGGAACCCCAAAATTTATTGTTTTTTTATATTTTAGTGTGAAAATCTTAATGCGGTTTCAACAGTATAGCTCTTATAGTTTCGGAAAAAAGTGGCTGTGACATACGGACGGACAGACAGACAGACGGACATGACGAATCTATAAGGGTTCCGTTTGTTGCCATTTGGCTACGGAACCCTAAAAAGCATAACGTAATTACCACTTAGGTACCTAAATTATCTGAAAGTTTAATTCAGAACCGAACAAAACAACTGACAACAAATTCCAAACTCAACATTTCTTGACAAAGTCCAAACACTTATTAAAACTATGGAGCGTGACACATTAGTGCGACAGGGTGCTATCGCGGACCGCGGCGCCGGCCAATTACGATGAGATGCCCGATAAGATGCCACTTTGTCAAACTAGACAAATTTATGCTCCTAGCGAAATTGAACTGCTCTATGAAATACGGTTATTCTGTTTTTTTTTCACTTTGTAGTTTCGTCATTTACTATGGGTTGATGCTTTGTTTCATAATAATTGAAATAATTATTTACGTCGTAAACTATGATTCTACTGAAGAGTATACTAGTGAAGTCGAAAAGTGGGATAGGTATATGAGAAATTTTGTACAAAAAAATACTTCTTCTTTTTTATCTGCCATGCCCTATCGGGCGTCGGTGACCGCCTTTGCAAAGTGTATCCGATTCTTGGCCAGTCTTGCGAGCGTGGCGGCGTCCTTGATGTCCGTCCTTTTTTTGATATTATCGAGCCAGTTCATTCTCCTTCTTCCTCTACCCCGTTTTCCCTCTATTTTTCCCTCTATTATAGTTTTCAGCAGATCGCAGATCCAAAAAAATACTAGCTCAAACATATTTGACATTAATCATACTTATATGCCAACTATGCTTGAGCCAGTATTTTTTCTACATACCTACCTAATTTATTTTTCGTAAGTACAGTTTCCAATGTTTTAATTCTGAAATTCGGGGCGGAGAAATTTCAAAGATAATAAATACATTTCGGTCAAGACGATCTGATGAAAATAACCCCTTTTTATATATATAGATATATACATATATGTATATAAATGTAATACATGTATAAATGTAGGTCATCGTAGATTTGAGTCAAGCCTTGTCCCTACTTTATCTATGACTCCTGGCTTGGAACAGCTAATTATCAATTTAAAAGAAAATTCACCACGTTTTGCCATTGAAATGCCCATAACACTAGATTTCCTCATAATTAAAAATATATATTACACAGACCTAATTACACGCAATTTCAATCCACTGCATCTTCATTTAATACAGTAATATTCCAACGGCGTCTCCAAATTAACTCCTAAACGGAAATGCAATTAATTTTAATTAGGCCCACTCGGGAGGCAGGGAAAAAAAAACAATTCCAAGAAACTGCCCCTTCGCGACACCGTACCCTAAACAACAGGGGCTTTGTATCTCCACAGTTTCTAGAATGTTGATTTTTCTCCCTCCAAGGAAAACTTCACAGAAACCGAATGTATAATGAGACATTTACAACGTTGTTTGCGTTGATTAATTTTATTTAAAGTTTGTAACTACCTGAGTACTTTCCTTTGTTTAGATGTTTGATAAATAATTGTGTTTGAGACGTTTCTACTTACTTTCTTGAATGTCAAAGTTGACAATTAGAAGAAATTTATGTATTTTTTGGAATTTGTGATACTTGCAATTATTTGACTTTTGATGATGATTATTTGCAAAACATGCTTTAAAAGTAAAAGCATCTCGTACCTCAGTTCAGTTTATTTTTTCTTAACTTTTTTGACATGTGTGTATTTAAAAAGATCATAGTACTCGTCTTTGATGTAAAATAATAAAAAAATAATGTACTACGAGGCTTCTACCATGTTAATTTACATTTCTTCATTTCAGGCCCCAAGTTGGGCGCCACTTAAATATTACTTGGTATGAAACAAGCAAGAGTTTGTGCTAAACCGTTATATAAACATTGATTATCGTCAGCGTCGTGCCTGTGACACGTGCACACACTTTAATGAAACAACTACTAGAACAAAGTAATCTAACTACAAATTACTTTGGAGTTACACCTTGCCCATAAATTGACTTATAGCACACGTTGTGGCTCAGAAACTATAACGACGCTGTATTGTTATGTTTTAACGGTTTTAAGCTAGGAATATGTTCTTTGTTTCAACTTGGTTATTTATTAACATTATATTATATTACCTGAGCTGCTTAGAAACATTAAAGATTAAATTAGGACTTTATAAAACTATACTTTGACCGTCACGCAATAAAATAAAGTTAAGTACTACCTCTTTCAATCTTTTTTTACGTGTCAAAATTATACCATTACAATCAGATTTGAGATTCAGTTTTAGTTCTTAATAAACTATGTGTTATATAAATCGAGGCAAACAGTTATTCACAAGTTTAAACAGATGATACACGTGAAACTTAACAATGCGTTACTGCGATTTTACTGAACAATTTAAATCTCACTCTAACCTTAATAAGAATAATTATCTTTATTTCAGGCATTGCCCAAAAACAATACAATTACATTAAATTCAAAAACATTAAACAATACCAAATTTAAATTTATATTTAATTAAATAATTTAAAATACTCATCCAAAACCTTAACTAACAAATGCAGCCCTCTCGCGTGCTGCAGGATGGGGCAGTCGATGCGAGCGGCAATCACAGCAAGGATGCTGTTGGGACTCTCCCGAATACGGCGCCACATCAAAGCCGCCTTCTTCCTCATAATAGCGTGAAAGCCATTCGTCCGAGCTTCCGCGAACATAGCAGAAGCGCTCTGCACCACCGCGGTAGTTCCATCAGCATCCTGAATGCATTATTATACTGCACACGTAGAACGTTGATTGTGTTCTGCGTATAGTTCACCCATTGATTGCATATATATAAAGATTGGCAGTAGGCTTCAAAAAGAGTTAACTTCACCTCCTTACTGCAAGGCGCAAATCTACGGGCCAACATATTGCTTCTGACAGCCAACGCCCTACGCTTCCTCTCAATGTCTTAAAAACATCTACATGAGTCACACGGAAGTCTTATCATTTACAAATATCAAACATTATAAATTATAAATTATCTTACGTTTTACAATCATACATCAGTTTATTAACCTGCATGCAACCGAAGTGAACTAGTGCTATGCTGGCCCCACGGTTGGGTGCCAGTCTGCCTTCTCTAAATCACTTCCTGTGTCCTGCAGTAATGGGACTTCCTGCCCCGACTTGCCCAGGCAATTGCCCCGGGAATAATCCACCCGGACGATTTACTGAAGCCCTAAGCACCATATAACCTGGGAGCCGTAATTATTTAGATTCCAAGTTAACATCTTTTGAACTTGCTTAAGGAATTTTGAGCCGTTGAACGTTACAATCTTGGCGCAGCTTAGTTTTCGCGCTGCAAATCTTTTGAATTTACAAAGTTGAGCTGCTACCTCGGTGAACTATTTTAGTCTAGGCGAAAGAAGTTTTGTTGACCTGGATAGTATTTATTAAACAGTCTTTAGATGACGTAAGAAATATCCAACAGAGACTTGCGAAGCAGTGATATCATTTGACACCTAATACCTGTCAACCTTCGCAACTATGACTCTCTTCACAGCAGACACCTACAAATTTTGAGATGACCTACCTTCTAAAAACAATTTATAAAAACTGTAGCAGAAAATAACGTAAGCAATAAATGTTTTAACATAATTTTACCGCCATGTTCGGCTTATCAACGCATTACCATAACCAGTTAGTTATTTAGCGAGTTAGTTATTACACGTATGACGTGCACATTAGATTTTGCAATTAAATGAACATGCAAAACTGACATTTTGTATTCAGTGTTCGCATTATGCTAAAACCGTATGTTTCCGCTGCAGTGTTGTTAACATTTTTGAGCGTTTGTTTAACTATTTATGTTAATTACACAGTTCTGTTTTGAGAGTCATTCATCATTTGAAATTGCAAAGTTATTACGGTTAGAATACGCTTGAAAATCTTTATGGTATATAGTTCAGAAAATAGGATATCATTTAGTAAACAATACCTACTGTGCCAAAAGCCTAATCATTAGCTCTATTGAAAACGAATTTACTCTACATTTAAAATATTATTTTGTGATTTTTTCTCAACACTAATTAACTTAAATAATCAAGTTACGGTTAATGGCAATGAATTTCGTAGTAAATTTGTATGATATTTAAACATACAACAAAAATCAGCTAAAAGATTTTTTACAAATAGCAAGGCCCCGTCAAGCTAAAGCTTAAATCTACTAGTACCGAAGACGTCAAAGATATGTATACCTACATATTTCGCGTTATAACAATGGAATAAGTTGCAAAAGGATAAACATATTTTGAAGTCAACTGTATTTACTATCGACCAAAGAACAAAAAAATTTTTTTATGAACAGTGACGTTTAAGAATCTTACATACAATTCTCCTTATTACTTATATTTTATTTCACAAGGCTGTCTCCTAAATATCAGGCATATTAAGCGCCAGTATGCAAAAAGATATCTCTTACATAATACGGCAACAATCAGAGTAATGGTGCTGGATTTCTTCCGCTCTCCCGCGCCTGAGTCATATTTTATGAATTTTGACGGGTCGTTCCCGAAATGGGTTTTTTTTAAAGTGTTGCTCGTTTTGCGTAAAAGTTGGCCGACGAATAAATTTTACGTCTCCGCGGGTAAATTAAATAAAAAGTGAGATGTATTGCGTGACTTTAGTTTAATTAATTCTCTACAAGCAGGGAACATAGAACTTACTAATTATACATTGCTAACTGCTTTGGGCATTATTTGAAAGATATTTATTTCATCCCTTTATTTCCTAATTTTATCATAACTTATATAGATATATATATATATTTGCCAACTGAGGACAAATTGATTTATTATATTATAACGTCTCTACGGTATAATAGAAAAAAACAAACTGTCCTCAGTTTGGCGGCACATATTTTGTAAAACTAGCGTTAAAGTTTTTGTGGGATATGTAAATAAATAAAATTAAAAATTAAAAAAAATACAAGTACATTTGTTTATTATCTTTATTTTATTTTATTTCTTACGCCCTGCCCTTACTTCCGTAAAAAATGTAGGCAACATTAAAGTAAAAAAAGTTATTGTTTTAGTTTGTTTTTTAGCTGAAGCTTTGACTGTGCCATTCATCGTGTTTTTTTGCTCCGCAAGTAATAACTAAATAAACCTAATTAACTATTTACGCTTTTGAGCAAGATAATGCTGCAAGCATCTTTACCTTAAAACCACCGACAGCATTCTATTTTATTTTATTCTTTAGTTTTATTTTTACTTATTTTAACTGGCGCGTCGATGCAAGCGACTAGAAAAAGTCAAATTATTTTTACTATTTCGTTACAACCATTATACAACTGCTACATTTCCTGACTATTAGTTCGACACGCCTACACGAGGCACCACATGTTTAATCTACTGCTATATAAATATAGGATCCCAAACAAAGCGTTCTTTTTACGACAAGGAACAAAAATCATCCAATATTGACACGTTGTCGCTCGCGCGACGATAACGTAAGGAAACGCGTCAAGTCAAGAGCGAATATGGGCTAAGCAGGGTTCTGATGTGTACAACGAACATTTATATACTAGCGTTTTTCTTCCAGCAGGCCTTAGATGGTTGCCAATTTATCGCTTATCTTTGATAATACTTCCGTGACTCTCACACTAAAATACTATTACAATGCACTTGCTCTGAATGTGCTTCTTTATATGGTTCAACATAAACACGGGAAGTAGACGATGCCGGCACGGCTGGACCAGGCGAGAACTGCCCGTGCGGAATGGATTTCAGTACAATATTCCCGCACACTATGCGGGAATGAGATTTCGTGAGTTCGTGACAGTTAAAATTTCACCTTTTATGCATATTTTTTTTATTTCCTCGCATGATGCATTGTAAAATGTTGTATGGTACACGTGCGGATAGGTAATTCCCAACTCGTGTCGATCAAAAACACTCCCTGGCGGTCGTGTTTTGGGTCATCGCCACTCGTTGGGAATTACCTACTTTCCGCACTTGTATCATAAATAACTATTTAACGCGATGTCGACTATGCTACGCCCGCTGATGACCAGTTTTAGAACGTGTGACGTATAAAATAGAAACGCTATATGAATCGTCTTGTTTCATGCCCTCTACGTTTTCATTTTCAAAAACTATACGTTACACAAATGCAATCTCACTTTTACTCGCTAAACTAATAGTAAGGCGTGAGCGCTACATGGGCTAGAGACGCCTCTACACACACTTAGCTAAAAACTAACGTTTAACTACACCGTTTTGTTTTTCGACCTAAACCACGTAAAACAAAGATGCATATTATAACAATAACAAAACTGAGCCCAAGTAATGATGTTTGCAACGACTAGTCAAAATAATTAAAGTGTGGTTCGAGAAAACCTTATCTAGCACATGTTTTTATTTAATTTACACGTTGCACGCTTGACAACCAGGTAATACAAAAACACAGCTAGCACATCTCTAGTGAACCTGGGAGTATACCTGTTGATATGTTGCTAAATACCTACGTAATTAGTTACATGTTTAATATCCATGATAACAGCATAATATTAATATTAGTAAGTACCTATTATATTGACATTAAATATGCAAAACAACAACGAACATAATATTAACATAAACTAACAAAGAAGGTAAGTACGAAGTTGGCAAGTCTTTTTTTTTACGAACGAGAGTCTATTAGAAGCCCGACGCCGAAGCTCGAGTTTGTAAAAAAAATCTTACCACCCGTGTCGCATACAATGTTTTTTATCACATTTACGAGAAAAAAAATTGATTTGAAATGAAATCAATACTAATCACAATGAAAAATACTGAATAGCAATCGTCCATTTTGTTAAATTTCACGTGAGCCGCATAAGGCAAAGACACTTCGACCATGCAGCCACGATTTAAAATTACTGTTAAAAACATTTTAGACAGACCCTGAGCTACTTTGCAAAAAAAAACTAAAAATAATTTCGTTTAACATGTTTTATTTGTGTTTTTATGTTTTACTTTTTTATTAATACGTGTTCAATCGTAGTATTTGAGTTAAAACCTTCTTGCTTTATAAATTATAACTGACGCATGGGTGACAGACACAATTAGACAAAAACCATTACGCTCTGTATGCCTGCGCGTTATGAAGCCCTTTACTTGTGATGAAAAGAAAGAAACCTACATGCTAAACACCAACTATAAAGAGACATTGATATTTGAACATCGAAATTTACGACAGTATATTGAAATTCACCTCGCTGATTTGTATCAACATCGTATATCGTCAGAACCTCACAATATTAAAGCAGTTTTTCTTTATTACTACGGATCCCTGAAACCCGGGTAAAACCCGTAGATTCCATCACATCGCGTTACCCGATACGTCTTTTGTCATTTCATATCCGGGGCTGCCTATCGGTTGTTGACATAATTACGACCGGAGCCTTCCGGACTTCATGATTTCTTTGTATCCTATCTATTTATGTATAGTTATGTATACACCGGCGTTGCTGTACTGTAGCTTAAGTATACTAGTAAGTTTCATCGGTAGGTACCATATACGTTTTGGAACGCGTTTGCGTTTAGTTTGAATTTGTATGGCAACGCGTAGTTCCTAATAGTTACCACCAGAGGCGCTGTTTGCGTTGCCATATAAATTGAGACTAAACGCAAACGCGTTCGAAAACGTATTGTATGGATAAAACTTATACTATAGCATCTGATGCGTGTTATAAAGGAAATGAATAAGGTCAGATAATCAGATTTTGAGGGTAGTAAGCTGTTAAATTAACCAACTAAAATAAACTATTTTTGCAAGATTCCCTTTGCAGAATCATACCCACCATACCATTATAGCGAGCCTACAATTAAATAAAAAAGTTTCTATTTCAAATGAAGTGTTGTTGTCATGTTTTATTTATATTGCGATTGTGAAAA
This sequence comes from Epinotia brunnichana, assembly GCA_963854355.1. NCBI lineage: Eukaryota > Metazoa > Arthropoda > Insecta > Lepidoptera > Tortricidae > Epinotia > Epinotia brunnichana. Next base: position 32,122,333 of record OY977943.1, read on the forward strand.
GCATGCGTGAAGGTCAAATATAAATGAGAAATCAGATCAGATTCAGGGCCATAACCACAAGTTTTTCCCTAGGATTAATTAACAACCTTTTTAAAATGATAGTGATTAGCTTGGTTAATATTAACGTACAAACATAGTCTAGTCACTTGTTTAGTGCTTTCATTATAGTGGCGCCCAACAACCTTCATAATATCATACTGGCCCTTTACTCGCCATAATGCTTTAACTCTACTGAAACCTCACTATACTTAGAGCTTATATTCGGAGATCAGATTGATAATGGTTTATCTTAAACAAAATGATTGGTTAGCTGTAAAATACAAAGATATAACAATGTCTTCTTCTTCTCTTACTTAAGAGCTAGGCTCTTGTCGGTGTGGCTCAAAGTAGGCCCTCCATCTACTCCGATCCCACGCAATCTCTTTGACCTCACGATATGACCCAACATCAACTCTCTTTTTGAGTTGCTCCATGTAGTCTATTCTAGGTCTTCCTCTTACTCGCGTCCCCTCTATCTTTCCTTCAATTATGTTAAGTACGAAGTTGTCATGTCGTAAGAGGTGCCCTATCATCTTCCCTCTTCTATTTTCTAAGTTGCTAACTAACTGCCTGGTTTGCCCCACTCTATTCAGCACTTCTTCATTGGTTACTTTATCTCTCCAGCTAATTTTCTCCATTCGCCTCCAACACCACATCTCAAACGCTTCTAATATCTCCGCATCTTTCTGGGTCAAGGTCCAAGTTACACTTCCGTCCAATGCTATGCTCCATATGTACGATTTAATAAATTTTATTTTCGTTTCTTTCGATATTTTTGAAGTTAATATATGTGTTTTGTTGTGGAAAGCTAGTTTTGCCATTGCTATTCTGGACTTTATATCTGGTGTGCATCTAGAGTCTGCGGTGATAAGGCTTCCTAAATATCTGAATGAGTTTATTTTTTCGACTGTGGATCCGTTTAATGAGATTGGTGTGAACGATGGACTGTCTGTTTTAGATGCTATTACAATTTTGGTTTTATTGACATTAATTTTAAGCGCAAATTCTTTGAATACTGTATCCATTGTTTCTAGTAATGTCTTTAAATCTTTGCCTGATTCTGTTATTGCGGCTATGTCGTCTGCAAATCTTATGAATTTTAATCTGTGTCCATTAAACCTACATCTGTTTTCTCTTGTATTGTTCTTATGGCAGATTCAATGAAAACATTAAAAATTAGCGGAGAGAGTGGGCAGCCCTGTCTTAACCCCTTCTTAATTCTTGCTGATCCCTTCTCCTCTCCAACTGTTATTGTAGTTTCCTGGTCCTTATACAATTCGAATATGATCCTTCTATCCTTATAATCTAATCCTATTTATTTAAGCTTTTTTAGCATTTTCTTCCAATTGACACTATCAAAAGCTTTTTCCAAATCTACAAAAGCTATATATGTGTTTAATCCTAGGTCCATTCTCCTGTCAATAGTCTGCCTTAGTGCTAGTATGGCTTCTCTAGTGCCCTTATTTTTACGGAATCCATATTGATCATCCCCCAAATACCATTCGATTCTGTCTCTAATTCTATTTTGGATTATCTTAAGAATAATTTTTGAAGCTTGTGATATAAGACTAATTGTTCTATATTCCTCACACTTAACTTTATTGGCTTTTTTAGGTATTGTAACTGTTTTTGTGGTCATGAAATCTTTTGGTATCTGTCCGGTATCATACATCTCACTCGTTAACTCGAAAAGTTCATTCATCAAAATGTCATTATTAGCAATGTAGCCAATCATAATTTATAAGCCCTTGAATTACATTTATTTCAACGGCACACAATTACTTGTTTACTTATCGCTTTTTCCTCGCAATTTATTGGTATGTTGGTTCAATGTTATGTTATTTGGTAATTGAAATGACGGGTTTACCATTTAATGCCGCACGTACGCTTCGACAGTATGTGGTAGCACGATCCGTATTGTTTGTAATTGTTGTTTTTTGTAGCGATATATATCAGTATTTACGCAACAACAGGTAAATAAGTAATATAATTTATGCGCTATTTAGTGTCCATACTTTTAGTTTACTTTCAGCGGGTTTGACACTGAGAGTGCTGAAGTATTATAAATGCATCTGTTCTGTCACAGAGCCAATTATTGATATCACTGATCAGTGCTAAGCCATGAGAAAAGTTAACCGTTTAGTGCATATTTGTACGAAAATCATATAGTTCCTATTTCTTTCCAGTCATGTGCTTAGTACCTTATGGATACTTGCAATAATATTGTAGGTTCGAATTAACTATGCCAGGTAAAAAAATATTTTCAATGTTTTGGATTTTAATAATACACGTCTTTCTCGATTTTAAAGGCTTTTTTGGAGTCACTTTCTTCAGGTTAGCCACACAAGTGAAAATAGTTGGTTCTAATGTCGATAAACTACTACCGGTTTGCAAAGGAAATCTCTGCCAGGAGAAAAACTGTCGTAAAAAACTCGGCAAATCACTATATTTATCATTATTCCATACCTACCTTTAATGTAAAAGAAAATACTCCAACAAAATATACCTCTAATTAAATTGGACAACGCGATATACCCCGGGTAAAAGGGCTCGATGGGGTAAATTTCCCAATAGGGTACGGAATGATTTGTTACCTGCGCGCAAGTGGATTCCAGCGCAATGCTGACACGCAAGCAGTTTTATGATTAGAATCTTCATCATATACTTCTCATGCCGCAGCTCCATCTGATCTTGATATTCACACTACCTGCGATACACTCTTTATTCTTTGATTTTCAGAAATACTCGCAATAATCCTGAAATTAACGTGAGAAAAAAGCGTGAATTTTCCATAAAAAATTATGTTCGGATTACATTGAGTACTCAGCTACAAAACAATTAAAAAATACTTTATTTACCGACTAAGGGTGCATTTGATAACCCACACTCCAGCTACATTAACCTGTTACGGGTACATAGCGATCAAAGATGTCCAAAGCTGTATTATCATATAATTGGATAAATATCGTTTAAGTTAACTGTTTATCGGTTGTTACCGTTAATGACAATTTTTAAACGATTATTGTGTAAGTTTAAAAAAAAAAAAAAATTACCGTTTGACATGTAAAAGTGTCCTTGTGCCTTTAATACATAATAAATAATTGATTTCGATTTTGTATAAGATTAAGTTACTTAAAATATTAGTTTTTTAGGGTTCCGCACCTCGAAAGGAAAAAGCGGAGCCCTTATAGGATCACTTTGTTGTCCGTCCGTCCGTCCGTCCGACTGTCAAGACCCTTTTTCTCAAGAACGCGTAGATATATCAAGCTGAAATTTATATCAAAGACTCAGGTTTACTGTCCCTTGAAGCTGTGAAAAAATCATACTTCTAAGCCAACGCAATCAAAAGATACAGCTGTTTATGCAAATTTTCGAAATTCTGAAGGGAATCAAAACCTACAGGGTACTTCCTGTGAACTCAGAATCTTGAAATATTGTACGAAGCAACATCTTATAGCACAGATAAAGGAAAAGTTACGAATACCATAATTTTTTAAATACATCACTGAAAATTTATCGGCCAGTATAAACTAACACGCACTAAGTATGTGAATACATACATTGTGAGTGTCAGTTTATAGTGGACTTATTTCTATTGTCCGTAACCCGTAAGTCTGACTCGCACTTGACCAGTTTTTTTTATTTATTTATGTATTTAAGGTCGCTCAAACAGTTAAGGTCATTAGCGACCAATATAGGGATTCACTGTTAAATCAAGTTGTAGTAATTGATAAGTTTGAGAAATTTTACAGAATTTTTTGAGCTATTTTCAGACTATTAGGAAGATTAACAGTTAATCGTTTTGTGTTTGGACAATCAATAAACAAGTATTTGACAGATACACCTTAGACATTTCTACATATGTTCCTTATAAGTTATAAGATACAAATGATTAACATTACAATGACCTATTCGTAATCTATTCATAACTACTTGGTCTCTTCTTTTGTTTACATGGAATTTACTCTTTTCGCATAAGTACTGATTTTCTTATCTCATATAATTGCACTATTGTAATTTTTAACCCAACAGCTGTTCCACAATCTTTTAATATTCAGTTTAAGATATTTCTTAAGGTCTGCGTTATTAACAGTCGTATAAATTACATTGCTCATATCTCGTAGCGTTTTGGCTGCGGTGTCCGCCCTTTCATTTCCGGGAATACCCAGGTATCCAAAATGATAAAATTTATCGTTTTAGTTTTAATTATGCTCTCCCTGAAAATCAGTGTCACAGTTTCTGTGACAACATGCTGAGTGTGTGTCTGTGTGCACATTATATGCCGGAGAAATTTGTATCCATGTTTTTTTTTTACTTCGTAAACTAAATAAAAAAATCTTAGTCTTCTTCTATTCTGTTTGACACCTAGCTTTGAAGCATGCGAGGTGTCAAACAAATAGAAACACATCTTTGCACATGTATTGTTGGTATAAATACTATATCGGCCTCTTGAAACTCTTACATCGTGCACTATAACTCGTTTTTGTACTCGTCGATTAAAATATGTGTATTAAGATTTCATAGAGAATACTGCAACGTCACTCTTTTCATAGTTGTAGTCCATGTTACTGTCGAAACAATCGAAATAACTGTTTCGATACGCTCCAGACAACCGAAAAAAAATTGAAAATAGAACTAAAATAAATTCGACCAATCGTGGCTGCTTTACCGAACTGTAATGAATTGGACCAATAGAATCGCTTTGATTATTGAGTTTACTCGTTGATGTCCTACGCTCGTTCATGTCTTTTAAGATATCAACGAGCATACGAGCGATAGGCTGCACTTCGTTTCAACAGTATCGAGTTTGTTTAATTAGTTCAGTTGACTCGTAGAAAATTAATTTTAATGAACTCGTACAAAAAGTATCACAATAGTGTTATAATCAAGCTTTTTAATCTCGTACCTTACTTAGGCCACGAAGCTTGCTGAGTGGCCTAAGTAAGGTAAGCACGGTACTCGACTAAAAAGCTCTCTATTATAACACGATTGTGAAAAATACTATTTTATCCACGTCATGTGCACCGAAATCAAATCAGAATTTGCGTCCGCAACGCACGTCTGCGTTAAAATTATTAATTAAATTTAACTACGTGACTTCAGTGCGGGTTGGTGGAGAGTTGACGGTCAATTACCACTGACGCTGATAGGAGTCAAAAGTAGGTCGGTGTGGAAAGCGCTGGGAATGTTGGCGTATTAAACTGGCTCTAGGACAGTGCAAACGCTGCCTGGGCGTTGCAACTTCAAAATGAGCAATGCAATCGTAGATAGGATAAAACTAAAGTCGAGAAACGAATGACCAACTAACGAGTCTGTTCGCGAAGGATTTTGTGAAACATCAGAAACGTCGAGTGACCTTAAAGCACTTAACAAACTGAATTATTTAAATGAGATAAGTCTAGTTCCGCAAAAAAAAAACCTATATAAATCCTTTATTTAACGTTATTTTATCCAACCAAGGATAAGTTAAGAAATTGTCACCTAATTAACAACCGAGGCTTGACAGGAAATTATCTCAAATCAATTAAAAAAACATATTGTCATCCAAAGTTAGTACTTTGGATGTTTTGTCCTCAATGTTTGTTTCTGATTTCAGAGCAAATATTTCAATAGTCGAACACTATCTAACATCACAGAAATGTCTCCGTATCAAAATAAATCACTTTGTCAGTAATTTCCACATGACAGTAGCATTGAATTCTCCGCTGCCATTAGAATCGACCTTCCCGCCGAAGATCCGGTCGAAGAAGTATCGTCGCGAAATGAAATTACTTCCCTCTCTCTGCCTCTGTACAGTTATCGCTCTGCCGAATCCTTCAACCTTATTACCAGTTACATAAAATCTATTTTCGTTGATAAAATAATCAGAATAGCTGAGGTTATGTAGGGTTCGTTTTGTTGTTACAATTGTATCAATATTGGACAACGTAACTCGATTTTCGAACTGAGTGCGCGCCTGTCAAGTTGAGGTCGGCAGAATGATGGACATTTTTGCTGAGTATTTTTTTAGTTCACTCGAAACGCAGAAATCTGCTCGTAGATCGGCCGACTGACTATTATTGTAGGTCATATCGTGTGTAGCTAGTTGGTTTTCTAGGTCTCCGACAGTATTTTTTTTAAGTTAACCAAGTGTTTTATGAAATAAACTAGGGCCCCACTCAAGATTCAACGTCGTCGGTTGTCATAGATATATCCCCAATTTCATGTGTCTGTCTTTCTCAATATATAACAATGACACGGATATGAAATAAAAGTTATATCCTAGAGATGTCATCTTATATCAATAAAGACAAATGGAATCACGGTCCTGATGTAGCCGCCTGTTTAAAAACACACATTCTATGCATGTGCATAGCATAACAAATAAGTTACTTCGACCGGTTTTCTTTACCGCCATGATACTTTCAAATCAATTAATTTGGAAATTGAAGCGAAACATTTTATCGTCTTCAATTAAGTAACTAATGAAACAAAGACTGGAACTAGATCTATTTCAAGTGTTCATCATTTTACATTCCAGTTTCTCGTAAAATACTCCCATTAACAGGTGATTAAAGTCTAATTTCGCATCAGCTTCGAAATGTAAAACCTAAAAAGTCCATACCTTTCTTCCGAAATGACATAAGAGGCCGGAGTTTCTGCTCATTATGCTCTTCTGTAGAAACATTCATTAAATAGAAAGCAATCTGCAAGTGATCTGAGAAAGTGAAGTATTTTTTTTAATTTGATCAGATGTAATTAGTGCCAATCAGATTAATTAGAAAAGGTCTTTTTTTCTGCGCCGGGCTCTAATGAGGCTGTTTCTTACTTTTTATACATTTATATATACATCCGTAGGGCGTGGGAGACATTTTTCGCTAATAAGAATTGGGTACTAATGAAAATTCATAGGATTTTAATAGAAGCAAAGAACAGATTCATTTTAGGTTAATTTATGGACGACTGTTTCAATCTCGCAATACTTTTGAATTATCTATTTTCTTGAAAACAATATTCATCTGGCCATGAATTCGTCGTCTCGAGTATAATTCTATCTCCTTCACACGTCAAGTCTACTAGTTAGGTAATTATAAGTTAAGTAAATTACTCACGGACGGTACACTGTTAGTGTGTGCTAGTTCTTCAAAAGCTACATATGCTTTGGATACGACACAACAAAAATACTAACAGAAAAATGAACGTTTCCGGAAACAAAACTATTATAATTCACCAAATGCAAGATAAAACAAACAAACGAAGTGCGAATCCATTTGAAAATAGAATACAGTATCATCGGGCCATTCAATCAGCGATCGTTGCTAATCAAATAGTCGGTCACGCAATCGCGTGTGCAGGCGGTCTAACAAGACGTCGGCACGCTCTCAGTGATGTGCGGCCATGAAAAGAGCGGGTTTATTTTGAAATAAACTAAAATTTTCTGCAGAATGGGACTAATTTGAATAGTGAATTAATGGAGAAATATAACTTATCAAAATAATGTACGCAAGTATTCATGTTTTATAAGTCAGCATTAGGTCAACAAGATGACCCGGTAAATACTTAATTGTATGGTAGTGGTATAAAAAAAGCAAAAAAGAAAAAAAAAAAAGCATGTTTTAAAAGGTTCCATGTTCCATTAACATACACTTCAGAAGTGGATGTAAATGGAACCTTTTCGTGTATGTAAATCTCTTCTTTGTACCTAAAAATAGTATGTACCTACTTGTTTATACACTTGATGTGTTTGAAAATAGTCAAATGTACGCAAGCGTCTCTGTTAAAATGGGACACATCTATGAGACACCCATAAACGAAAGCAAGATGTTGCGGGCGACCGGCTGCAACTTATCATTTCAATAAATATCACACTTATTCAATCTTAGATCTAGCAATTACTTCATGTGTTCGTCCTACCTTTTTGTGAATAAAGACGTGAGTTTATATTTGTACTGTCGGCTAAAGAGGAACATGATTCCCATGCATACAAATTTCTACGCAGAGGGGGTCATGTTTCCCTGGAGCTGACTGTTCATAAGTGTAACAGGATAAGAAGCGAAAGCTATCCTTTTTTCATGAACATGGTTAGACTTGTAGTGATAGTTTTAGTCTATGCATGCTGCCGCAGACGGTATCCTATGAAAAGAGAGAACCCAGTTTTCCCAGTTTTCCAATGTTTTTGACTTTTTTTTATACTTATCATTCACATTAATATATATCAGACACATCATTTGTTAAAGTGCCCTGCATAATGTTAGAAGATAAATTGCATTCTAACCGGCTTGTTCCGAGTGAAGCTAGTGATTTCCGATAAATTATTATACTGAGACGAATTTCACGGGAACTTGATAAATAGAACTTGACAAAAAAAAATTGCGGTGGCTATTTTCCAGCAGTGGACGTCTTTCGGCTGATAGGATGGTGATGATGATTTCTTTATTTATCATAGTAGTAACATTATAGTAGTAACATTTCAAGATGCCGTGCCCTGAAGAAAGTGATATCACTGATATCTTAAAAGACTTAAAATATGTATAATAATTACAACTTAGAAAAGTGAAAAAATCCCCGACATTTTTATTTCAAAGCTCAATATATCAAAAACGGCTTAACCGATTTTGATGGAACGTAGTTAACAACTTCTCGATCAGATCGACGTCAGCTTTCGAACAAAAAACCGCATTAAAATCGGTCCATTTGTTTAGGACCTACGATGCCACAAACAGACACACAGACGGTTCAAGTTCAAAAAGATCAAAAACGTCATATTTTGGCATATTATTTAAAATTAATTGGGTTTAGTCACTAACTACATGGACATTAAAACAATATACTCAATAAATTATTCGTTACTAAAGAATCCAACAGACAAAAAGTATACCTACTCCAGAAGCAATTTACACCAGTAACAATAATATGTATATTATACTAATATTATAAACAGGAAAAGTCTGTAAGATTGTAGCACTGTAAGTTTGTATGTTTTGGGTAAACTCCGGAACCGCATATCTGATTTTTTTTATCTGTGTATAGAATGATCTTTCTGAATGTTCATATAGGCTATTTATTGTACCGCGGGTTTGCCTGCGTTCTCTGCAATTGATACGCAGGCTAAGTCCTGGCAGTTAGTTAGTATTTAATGTAAAGGTGACCGATCTTGATTCAAACCATGTCAATAAATTATCCAACATAGTTTTTTTTACTCTTCCCCAACAATATTATAACGTTTATTTGCACCTTTTATTAAACATACTTTTAAAAAAAACAATATTATGTTATTATGTCCTGGACATTGATATTACCTGTAAAATATGACATTATATTGACCTGTAAAATATGACATTTTATCAATAAATTTCTGAATCTGAATCTGAATCTGACACTGCTGTGTCACATTTAAGTATGTAGGAATATCGTCGTTTAACACATTAACTGCCAAGAATCGCTACGCGCTATGCTCTTAGCTAATACCGTGGTTTTTTCCGTATGTAGTGGAAAGCGCGCGTGCGCCGTATGTAGGTTCCTGGCAGTGATAGTGTTAATGCCTGCAAACTAACCATATTGAGCTAACTGAGGGACTAGATCAATTTGTGTAAGATTGCTCCTAATAATAGTTTATTTATCATAATCATAATTCATAAAATGTACAATAAAAGCAAAAAATATAAATGAACATAAATACGGGAAAAATATGATTAAAATTGCAAAATGTTTGGTGATCATTTCCAGTCCGTTTTCGAACACTCTTCTTTTCCACCTCTAGATGTTAACTGCTTGGATCCGCCTACAAAATCAGTTTTCAACGTCAGTTCAATTACCTTGACGAATGAAATTGTTCTCAAATATTTGAAATCTGTCGATATAAACAAGGGTGCTGGGCCTGATCGAATACACCCTGTACTGATCAGTAAATGTGCTAGTGCATTAGTTTTTCCTATCACCAATATATATTTTATTATCTATTAAGGAGGGGCATGTCCCGCTTATCTGGAAAAAAGCTTGGATTACACCTATCCCTAAGGGTTCCGTGAGTCAAGACATCGAAAAGTATCGACCTATTTCTAAATTATGTCAATTCGGTAAAATATTAGAAAAAATAGTAACTGACCAGTTTTCATATGCTGTTCGTTGTCACATCAACCCAAATCAGCATGGTTTCTACAAAGGTCGAAGTGTAGAAAGTAATCTGTTGTCTTTTAGTGATGTCAGATGTAAAGCCATGGATAATCGGCACCAAGTCGACGCAGTTTACACAGATTTCGCAAAGGCATTTGACAAAATCTCCTACGACACGCTTTTGCTGAAACTTTGGAGCCTCGGTGTGCATGGCGACCTTTTCCGGTGGATCAAATCGTATATAGAAAAAAGATCTCAAACTGTCGTACTCGGAGGTTTCTCTTCTGGCTTCAAATATATTACCTCAGGAGTCCCACAAGGGGCCCTTTATTATTTATCCTATATATTAATGACATAACGGAGTGTCTTACTGAATCGAAAGCTCTTCTATACGCTGACGACACTAAAATATTCAGAGTTATTAAAACACAAGCAGACTGTACTCTATTACAAAATGATTTATTTAGTTTTGAAAGTTACTGTACTAAAAACAATTTATTTTTAAATAGCGATAAATGCGCAGTAATAACATTTACGCGAAAGAAAGATCCCATACTATAGATGATCAAACGAACTTCTCGAGCGAAGTTCGATCATTATTATATGAGTCGTTTCATTCGAAGATATAATACATAACCAGGTAGTCCTTTAAACCTACAGGCGACTCTGCACGATATTTAAGAGACATTCAATTGACTATTAAACGAATTTTAGTTCATTCATTCATTACCCATCCTGTCAATCCCACCTTCATATTCGCTCATTATGTTCAGAGAAAATGCAAAACTTTACAATATAGGGTTATTCTTGGGTGGGAGGGTTCTTATATCTTCGAATGAAACGACTCATATAATAATGATCGAACTTCGCTCGAGAAGTTCGTTTGATCATCTATTATATTTCGTCGTTTCATTCTTCAGATATAATACATAACCAGGTAGATGTTCAGAGTTATAAAGTTTTGCTTTATGTGGATTGAAACAGGAGGTAGATAAGAAAATATGTTTATTTCCTACTTGGAGGTACAATAGTCATCATTAACTTACGATCGGATGAGTAACAATAATCAACCTTGCTTACTTTACTAATCATTAGTTGGTAAGCAAATGGACCTTGCAAAAAGTTCTTCCTGCAATATTGGCCGATTATAAAAGCGGGCAAACGACGTAGACGTCGTGGTCCAGCCGGCTGTGCGCCGGATGGTGTCGATACTCACGCCGGCGCGGCTCGCGGCCGAAGTGGCGGCGTGTCGCGCGCTGTGCGCGCTAAACACCGCGACGTCTATGCCGCTTTCCGACAGAACTTGTTTAATCCATCTGCTGATGGTTTGAGAGGTTGCAGCTCTGTGAGGTATATTTATATATATCTTCTATCTATATGTCAATAAAAGATTTCCTACACTATCAGCTCTCTTATTTTTTGTTACAAAAATATAATCTCTGAGAGCTGTAGCAGGGCATATAGCTATATTTTCCCTAAAGAATGGTAGAAAGAGAACGGGTTGTTCTCGCCCTGCGGCGGATGTCTTAATGATATCTGTAATGCCAATTTTGACACCCGCATTGGAAGTGACTATGTTTTCGATCTTAATAAGCGCTAAAGTCTGGACTCTATGGGCCGTACATATAGCCAGTAAAGTGACTAATTTCTTGGTAATTTTTTCCAGATTTAAACTTGTATTGGGATACCAATGGGAAATGTGATTTAAAACGATATGTGGGTCCCAAGTATGATTATACTTAGGGCCACTGGGTTTTTGTTTGTACGCTCCTTTGAGTAGGCGTTTTACGCAATCGTCCGAACCAACATTGTGTCCCAATAACAAGGACAAAGCTGAGCGGTGACTGTTAAGTGTACCATACGCGCAGTTTTCACTAAACTGTTCAGTTAAAAAAGACAAAATTGTTGTTTTACAAGGATCATAGGTGTCTATGGCCTTTGTGCTGCAGAATTGCCACCAGAGCTTATACGTGACATCGTACTGTTTAATCGTACTATCGGAAAGCGATCCCAGCATAAGGGTCATTGCTTCTGGTGGTGAGCCTCTTCGACTGAAGGACTGCTGCAGAGCCTCGCGACACCCAGGGTAAGTCCTTTGTGTAGGGGATGGAAGTCCCTGAAATGGGAATGGAGAAGAGTTTTATTGGGATTGAGGAACATAATTTCCGATTTTAGCAAGTTTTGTAATAACGGGAACCACGGCTGCGATGGCCAATAGGGGAACACTAAGATTCCATCTGCTTGATCGTCTATGATTTTCCTGAGGCTTTTTAATATTAAAGAAAAAGGTGGAAAAGCGTAGAAGTACTTAGTGCGCCAGCTAATTGTAAATGCATCTACGGCTATCGCATCGGGATCAGGTTTCCAAGATACGAAATTTGAACATTTGGCGTTGGAACGAGAAGCGAATAAATCTATCACGGGTTCTCCAAACCGTCTTAATATGGATTCAAATGCTCCGGCTGATAATTCCCATTCTGTGTCGGAGTTTGTTACTTTCCTGGATTCTACGTCCGCAATGTTTTCCTTTGTATTGATGTAGGAGGCAAATATCGATATATTTCGCTCCTCGCACCATTGCCAAATTGAACGAGCCAGATTATTTAAGTGTGGAAACTGTATACTCCCCATGCGATTCACGTAGCTTATGGCTGTCGTGTTATCTACACGCAACAAAATTGCACAGTTGGTCATATTACGGGCAAAACTCTTTAAACCTAGGAAAACGGCCAGTAATTCCAAATAATTAATGTGATTTTCCCGTTCTGAAGGTTTCCACATGCCGTTAACCTTATTTTCTCCGCAGACGGCTCCCCAACCTGAGTTAGACGCGTCACTGTAAATCTCGAGCTGGAAACAAGGATATCTCATACAATTATTTGATGTGTAAACATTGTTTATCCACCAGTTAAGATCTTCAAGTATAACTTCTGAAGGTTGCATTTTTGCTTCATAATTGTTATCGTTATTTAGCAGCTCGAGATATTTTTGTTTTTCTAAGGTTTTTGTATAAACCCAACCATATTTTACAGCGGGGCAAGCTGACACAAACACCAATGAGTTGTGCAAATTCCCGAATGGTACATCTAGGGAGACGTACAAATTTGTGGACCAGCTGTGCAATTTTATGTCGTTTTTCCGCGGGTAAACCCAGAGTCAAATTTTGAGTGTTAAATTTAAAGCCTAAAAATTTACAAGTCTGCTCTGGGTGTAATGAACTTTTGTCATAATTGACAATAAACCCTAAACATAGCAAAAGTTTAAGAGTTTCATTAACATTATGAAGACATTCCTGGAAACTATCTCCTATGCATAAAATGTCATCCAAATAAATGACAGATTTGAGACCCCTGGATCTCAAATTAGATATCACTTCTTTCATTATCTTAGTGAATACTCTAGGAGCTATGGATAAACCATACGGGATAGCCCTAAACTCGTAGGTCAGGTTATCGAATTGGAACCGTAAGTACTCTCTGTCACATTTGTTAATGGGTATAAGAAGATAGGCTTCTTTCAAGTCTATTGTGGCTAAATAGCCATTTTTAGGAATGAGTTTTGAGGCTGTGCGATGATCCTCCATCTTAAAATGACAGGGCGCAATAAACTTATTGAGACTTTTTAAATTCAGGATAAAGCGCTTTCCCCCATTAGTTTTTGATGCTAGAAAAATCTTAGATATATATTGTGTTTTGGTTTGGGCGCACTCAGATACGGCTCCTAAATCCACTAATTTTTGAATAGCTAACTTCATGTCGGCTACTTCACTATGTGAAAAGGTATTTTTTGGAACAGATGTTTGTTTTACTTCTGTAGTAAATGGGATTGAAAAACCATATCTGACCCAATCCAAGACTACTCGATTCGATGTAATTTTTAACCAGCAGTCATAAAATTTTGAGATTCGACCAGCATGTACCTGGCTCACGGTGCCTGGGCACGTGTCTTCGTTGTGGTGGAGATGTTGGCCGCTTGTGGTGCTGGGAACGTCCGGCGGGTATAGTTGCCTGCTGTTGTCTTGATGCGAGCACTCCTGCGCCCCCCCCTGTTCGACGTGTAACGAGGGGGCGCTGACCAGTTTCCCGAGTAGGACGCTCGACTGCTCGCCGGTTGTGCCGCAGTACCGGCCTTGGGGACTGCTTTCTTGATTTGAAGGCCTTGTTTTTCTATAGTTTTCGCGGCCCTAATTTTATCGGACAATTTGGTACCGAATACTGTTTCGTCACGTTCTGCGTCCTGAATTACCTGCAAGAACGTTTTGTCCAGGCTAGGCGTGATCAGTTTTATGCGACTCTGAGTGGATGATGCATGAAGATCGCACAATATACGACAGCTGTTGCTGAGATGTTTCATAGCTTGGACTTTGTCTGCTTCGGCTCCTTTTATGAGAATATTCATGGCCCTGTTAATGGCCGAGATTCCACAGCCTAGCTGCTGTTGCGAAGCTGCTAAATTCTTGTCTCGGTTACGAACCATATCGGGAACCGCCGCTGATATCTCCACGTTCAATTTCGGTGCTTGTAATAAGCGACAATTATCGGGAACGAGATATTCCTTTTGGAGTTTATCTTTAGTTTCCTTAATCATACCTTTTTTTAGCAGTGGTAACCAAAGTTTGGTTAAATTGTCATGAATATTTTCGCCAAACTCTGGGGTATCGTCTGTCGATTCCCCGAGTGCCAGTAACATGTCCGGGTCGAGTTCAGGCTGACCCGCCGTTGTCGTCTGATTTTCAGCGACGGAAACATCGTTAATCAGTTCTGGCGCCGGTACGTCGCCAGAATGTTCGGGCGCCGGGATTTCGCTGTTTAAATGCAATTCCGGTATTATAGGGTCATGAGCCGGTGATGAACAATGTACATTTCGTTCAATTTCGTCATCTAAAACAATAAAGAAGTGGTTATGAAATTTTCATTTGAGGGTAGATTTGAGAAAAAAATTCTGTCGCAGAGAAACATGTATTTCTACTTAAGAATGCACGTATGTTCTGCTTTTTTAACATCGTTGGAGACTCGCAGTCAACCCCGATGTGTATTTGATCATAGTTAATGACTCGCGGTCAATCCCTATGTCGGCTCATTGTAACCACTTCTCATCCTAATTTATAAAATAATTTCACTTACCTTCATCTTCCGATGATGACGATGAGTAAATTATTCTCGACCATCGTCTACGATCGTCTTGAAGTTTTTTAATCTTTTCTTCATAATTATGTATCTTCTCTTGCACCTTGCGTTTTGACATAATGGCGCGTAACGAGAGAAATGTGGCGCGTGCGCTCGTCGCCGTGCACGAAAAAAGAATGAGCGAATATGAAGGTGGGATTGACAGGATGGGTAATGAATGAATGAACTAAAATTCGTTTAATAGTCAATTGAATGTCTCTTAAATATCGTGCAGAGTCGCCTGTAGGTTTAAAGGACTACCTGGTTATGTATTATATCTGAAGAATGAAACGACGAAATATAATTTAATAACTGCTTGTGTGGTGGTAATCTGGCACGCCAGAATAGTATACGTGATCTAGGTGTGATACTTGATGCTAAATTGACATTTAACTCTCATATTGATGATATTCTAAATAAGTCGTATAGACTGCTGGGTTTCATTCTTCGTGTTGCGAAACCCTTTAAAAGACCTCTTACTTACAGACTCCTTTATAATAGCTATGTCCGAAGTCGATTGGAATTTGCTTCTGTAGTGTGGAACCCCTGCTTTACTGTACACGAAGTTCGAATTGAAAGACTCCAGAAAAAGGTTGTTAAGACAATGGAATTCCGAACAGGAGGTAACTATGAAGATTACGCCTCATCATCCACAAGAATCCATATCCAACCACTTTCACTCAGACGCACTTGTACCGATTTACTTTATCTATTCAAAATTATGAATAATCTAGTTGATGCCCCTGAACTATTACATAATATATTTTTTCATGTTCCCCGTAGATTAGAACGAAGTTGTCGCAAGAAGGCCTTATTTAGTATTGCAAGCAGCAGAACTAAATACGCACAGCATTCATATATTAAGCGCGCATGTAAACTGTATAATGAAAAATGTATGGACGCAGATTTGTTTGGCAACTCATATATTATATTTAAAAGATTAGTTTTTCTTCAATCTAATAATGTTAAAACGCAGTTACCTTAACCTTTTCATTAACTTTTTCTTTCTTTTTTTGCATTGTATAATGGTGTACCTAAGTTGTAAATGTACTTAACTGTCATAAGTGTATTTACAACACATATATGTATATATATATATATATATATATATATATTTGATCTTATATTAAACATATTTTCCAATTTTTAATATAACTTGTAACTTTGTAAACATTTATGAATTTATAGGTCTATTATAGCATTACTCACATAGCCATAGCTAAGTTACTGTGTTTTTTAAGACTGTTTCTCAATAAAAAAAAAAAAAAAAAAAAAAACCTACTTATAAATAGCGGTTTTCATGGCTGCACATTTCATCCAAAAACCATGCTGCTGCCATGAAATTTATAAAGCGTAGGAATGAATGTAGTCGTTCGCACACCTAATAGTTCACCAAGTGTTTTTTATGGAGCAATTCGCGCCAGTTCATGTCGGATTATTGTTTGTTATTTTCCCTTAACACGCTTTGGTTTGTTTGTTAAAATACCTTTCGGGCCATGGAAATAAAATAGGGTATATTAAATGTTTCGGCGGTTAAGGTTGTTTCTTTTTGTTATTGTAGGCAGTTGACATGCAAAGCGTTTTAGATGAAGCCGAATAAGCATTCCAATCCAAAGATTGCTGTCGGTATTCACGCTCAAATTAATATTAGATTAGTCTGAAAAAAAAGGACCAACAAAGCTGAGTATTAATATCAGGTAATTTGTATGAAAGTAGAAATTATTATACCGGTGTTCGATCTCTGATTAAATTTTAGCTCAAAACTAGGGAAAAAAATATATAAAATAATAAATAATCGGAAAAGACATCGATATTTTGTACCTACAATCGTTATAGATAGTTTGTAATACTAGAGTCACTATCTCTGTTTTTAGGGTTCCGTAGTCGACTAGGAACCCTTATAGTTTCGCTTTGTCTGTCCGTCCGTCCGCGGATAAACTCAGTAACCGTTAGCACTAGAAAGCTGAAATTTGGTACTAATATGTATATCAATCACGCCGACAAAGTAGTAAAATAAAAAGCCTTTTTTTATTTTTTATTAGGGTACCTCCCGTATACGTAACGTGGGGAGTGTTTTTTTTTTAATTTCAACCCTAACGTGTGATATATTGTTGGATAGGTATTTAAAAATGAATTTGAAAAAGGGGTTTGCTAAAATCATTTTTGATAATGTTAATATTTTCGGAGATAATCGCTCCAGAAGTAAAAAAAAATGTGTCCCCCTCCCTCTAACTTTTGAATCATAAGTTTTAAAAATATGAAAAAATCTCAAAAGTAGAACTTTATAAAAACTTTCTAGGAAAATTATTTTGAACTTGATAGGTTAAATAGTTTTTGAAAAAAATTACAAAATAATTTCACACACTTACTGTGACGGACGAAAAACTACGGAACCCTACACTGAGCGTGGCCCGACACGCTCTTGGACGGCTTTTTAAGTATCCCAATAGTAAAACTAGGAAATCACAAATCCATTTCAGACATGGGTTTTTATTTTTATATCGATTTTATTACTTAAACTGAAATATTCTCGCAAGATTTCACTCAGCGCAATATGACAGAAAACCGAATGAAAAATTTGCATTTTTAATAATTTCCATTTGACCGTAGAGCATGGCGAATTAAATTTTGCGATCGCTTAACTCAATAATTAAAAAAAGTGCCCTCCAAGTGACGGGCGTACGTTAACAAACCGGTAAAAAAAACCGGATGAAGTTAGCCGAAGCGCACCCGGTTGCCAACGGTAATCCGGGTCATATTAAACCTTGCGTGAAATGACCGGAACCGGTTTTTCTTGGGACACCGTAATGAGAGCTTCGCGGTTTTCAACCTAACTTTGGACCTTTTTTTTGGGTCCGTAATTAATTATGGGTCGCGGAGTGTCTTTTAAATTACTTGTGGACAGCAGATTTGCAGTTTCCCGTAGGTGAAGCATGTTTGGGATCGTTTCAAATAAGGTGGATTGACCGGGTCATAGTTCAAATAAACAACATGATATTAGTGTCAGTACTTCCTGTACAAATAAATATCTTTAAATTGGATTTAGTTTTGCTTGCAGAAGAATTGTTTCCTCACAAAGGTTAAACTTAAGGGCCATACAGAGTGAAAAAAAAGTCGTCTTTACTGTGGTCAATAGTTAACAGCTTTTGTACATGTTTACTAAGCAGAAACATCTGCTAACAAAATTGTTAAATTCGATCAGTGTGAAAATAAATGCGTCCAAGCTACAGGGGGCTACACTCGTATATAATAAAAAAATAGCAATGACGGAAACCTGTACAGCCATACTTTCATGAACTTGTATTGATTTTGAAACTTGTGAATAATTATTTATCAATTATGGTAATAAATAAATAAATGAAAGACCATTGTTGCTATTTTAAGACTATTATATAGGTACAGTCAAAGAATTTAATTTCCTACCCACTTTGGACTTTGTCAAAGTGACGTAATCAATCAAAACGTAAGAGACTTCTTACAGTGTCACTTTGAAATAGTCCTAAATGGGTAGGAAATTAAATTCTTTGACTGTACATTCAATAAAACCACTTTCGAACTGCGTCATGAAGTTATAAATAAAATTGAACAATGGCAGATACAGCCTGGCAGTATGGCAAACGTTAATTGATTTTTGAAGCTTGTTGATAATTTTACATAGTTAGTAATTTTTTGAAGACTGCGTCCAAGAAATGGTCCACATACAAACATTTTTAAAGTCAATCAATAATTCCTGCCCAAATGGTCCACACACAATAAAACAACGCTTTTAAATTAATTCTATAGGATCTGACTGATTAAAAAGAAACTGCATTTTTGGCTTTCGTTTAGTGTCCTCGAATTCGAAATGAGTAGAGTGTTTAACTTAGGAAAGCCACCCATTTCAGCCTCGAAATGGCCAATATATCTTGACTGAAATGGGTGGCTTTCAACCCTCGGTTAACAATCTACTATTGTGCTATTTCAGAATGAAATCGTTTATTTCCTTATTTACTAGTTTAGTAAAAATAAATAGTTTTTTAAAAGTTTAAAAAGGTGAAAGTAAGTAAAATATTGTTTAAACCGAAACCTAACCATATCTCAAAACTAAAACGCTCAAGACTGTTGATGCTCAAAATATTATCTTGTTGATATTCGAAGGAAGCCGAGCTTCCTTATTTATATTTATCAGCACAAACAAGTGCCAGACGGTCATAACTTCGTCCTTGATTGTTTGATCCCAGAACCGGATATCCTAGTCGAGAGCCGGACCAATCTGTCGCTGTGTTTATGTAAATCAAAATGGACCTTTCCGATTCGGAAACCGTCAAACACTAGCGGGAAAAAATCGCGACATTCGCAACGTTTTCCGACACGAAAATGGGGATTTTTTTATCGCTCAAGTGCATTTGAACGGATCTGCGCTTGACACCCAATTCAGAGCCGTGTTAGCCGTGTGAATCGATTTTTCGGCTATTATGGCGCGTTTTGTTTTTGTAGGCGATACTGACACGGTGTAGGTCTGTTTTTAACTCAGCGCTTCACTTCGCATCGCATTTAAATGTGTTTTGCGTGTTAGTTGAACGTACCTCGATATTAAAATGCGATTGTGAAAGGGATATGAAGCAATGTAAACTGGATTTGAGAATACTTTTTTGCCATCCTAAGCATTATTTTTTTTTATATATCAGAATAGGTAGGCTATTGCGCGTTTGATGAAAGTTAGTGTTAATTTTAGTTTTCTTAATATGTGCGATATATTGATAAGTTATAAATGTGAATGATTCCAATAACATTGGTTTGCCTGCTCAACAAATTGTTGAACTGACCGCCAAGTATATAGTCTACTTTGAATATATATATACTTTGTATTAGGGAACAATTTTATACAAATCTAACTACAAATAGTAAGCTCAATAAGGCTTGTGTTATGCGACGATACAATTGTAGATAGAAATACTTAAATAAATAGAAAACATCCAAGACTCAGAAACAAATAGTCATCCTCATCACACAAATATTTGCCTTTACCGGGATTTGAAAATATGTCCATGGACATATTTTCAAATCCTGTCCGTGATCAAAAATATCTAAACATGACTTTATTAGGGATATGGTTGCCCATATATTTTTTTTATATTCGGGAACGTAGGCACATACATTCATGAACTCGACTGTACACTAATGTGATAGGAATAAACTACTTACTACTTCTTCTATTTTTACGATATTATTGTCGAGCAGACCTACAGCTACCGGAGTCATTGGCATATTCACTCCCCGATAGTGACATAGCGGTCAAGATCCTCAGCATTGAGGGAATTATCGATCAAGTGATCGTTCAGATTTGTGTCCATCAGCAGTGGGACGTATAAAGGATATACACCAATACGCCATGAAGCATCTTTATCACACTTGACACTAACATATATTATATTTGCAAATGAAAGTCCCGACGACAATAATTCACCCGGTAAACGGGTATAATAGGAAAAGTAAGAGTTGTAAAATATGCGCTGGGCCGAGGCAGTTTTTCATGAATTTTTCATTCAAATCTCAGTCCTGAAACAGTGGGGGGAGTTGTAATAAAATGTATTTCCAACCGTTAGTTTCACATTCCGTTTCTTTGGCTGCGATTCAAATACGTGTTGTTTTTTTAACGAAATGCTGTAACGGATTACAGATTTTGCAAAAAATGGGGGATAAAGTTTAGTACGAGGTTTCTGCTTTGTTAAGTTATTTAGCCGTTTCGTAGATTCTTATATCATTTCTGCATCTGCGAGATCTAGTAACGGCTCTCGAGCCACGAGATTTCTTTGGGGTTTTATTTTACTTCTGACACTACACATAATATTTTCTTTAAATTACAAGAATTTTGAACCTTGTCTTTCACTCGCTCCAATTGAGATTATTTCGCAGATAAGATTGTTCAAACATTAAATAGATTAGTTACACTAAAGAAAATTTGACATTATTTATAGCTAGCTATTAGTTGAAACTTAAAATAAAATTTGCGAATCTAGTATGTAATGGGTATGTTTTCTGATAAAATAATTAAAGTGTCAGGTAACTGGCCGCGAAAACGTCAAAACTTAACTTTGATTCGGCCAAAATTATTTATTTGTTGCTTAATATTTTTCATCACACTTGCTCGTAACGGGTGTATTATAAGCAGGTGTATAGAGCTGCTATAGCCGATTTACCACCCGCGGGAGTTATGGATTTTTATAACTCCCTTGTGTGTGATCTGATTGGTTAAAGCAAATCTACGTGGTCGCGCGCTACAAAAATTCTGCTCTGTGATTGGTTGAATAAAAATCGAGCAGGCCATGCCCTGCAAGAATACTGCTCTGTGATTGGTTGAATAAAAATCGAGCAGGCCATGCGCTGCAAGAATACTGCTCTGTGATTGGTCGAAACATTGAAGCTGCGCGCTCCACTAGCACTGATCTGGAAGTGAAGTTGTCAATTTCGTCAATTTTTGATTGGTGCGTTTGTATGAAACCTAGATTTTTCTGTCTTTTGTATTTATTTATGTCCTCGCAAATGTGATGAAAAACATTATGTATAACACGGGAGTAAGAATATTGCAAACTCGAGTCATCAAAAGCCCTCCGCTTCCGGCGTCGGGCTTCTAATAGACTCGTTTGCAATATTTCTCTTACGCCCCTTGTTAAACAATGTACTATTGTTGTCCTAAAAGTCAACATCAAGCCACAAACGGGTGACAGCCCAAGTCATAACAGTTATAAAAAAATTAAAAAAAACCAAGTCTTGTTTTAAAACAAAAAAAAAACATTGCTAAATGGGAGTTGAACTTTGAATATTCTATGCTGTATTTACACAATTAATAACATGCATCTCACGATCCATTAAAAATTAATATGTTCTCAGCTTTTCGAGGTCGAAGTCTCATCCGCTAATCGAGGAAAAAACTACGTCTCGACAGGGAGAAAAACTCAACGAAATCACGTAACTTCCCAACTGTTTTAATGATAGACCCCCGACACGTTTAAAAGTTGGATTTGTTGAAAACCCAACATAAGTTCGTGGTGCCGTAGCCAAGTTTAATGAAGACAGGAATTTTATGAGAGCCGCAATTCTTAAACTCGAACAACTTCGTGGTAAGGACGTGAGGCCTCAACTTTGCGCTTTCAATTCTAAGCCCGCTTTTTTTCTTCAAATCATCTAGAAATATGATTTGTGTATGAAGTTTGTGCGTTCACTATATTTGGGGAATGCATTAAGTTAATTGGGTGTTATTGGACAATACGAGTACGTGCATAACTTGGAATTCATGATAAAGATGGGGGAATATTGACTTGCAAATTTAACTGAAACGTGAAAGCAGGTGGAGTATACTAGTTTGTAAATACAGTTGATGAAATATGTATTATAGACAGAAACAACAGTTACAGAACAAATAGTTGGTGAATATGTGGTAAATATCAGGCAATGAAAAAGATACAGGTTATTTTAATAATTAATACTTCCACCTAAGCGTTCTATGTCGATAATAACAGAGAAATATGGGAAATAAAGAGTTGAAAAAATATTATATTAATGCACGATGCGATCTTGAGCTTCTCAAAGTAATCAGATTCAGATTCATTTATTTATTCACAATAAAAGATTACATTATAAATTACATGTCAATTTACATGAATCCCTATTGTGATCGTCAAGAACATTCGATAAAAAAAAATCGTAACGTAACATAAAAAGATTGAACGTTTGGTTATAATAAAAAGAACGTACCATTTTTAATTGAAAATATTTTGTTTTAGATTGTGATCAAACTAAATTTGAATTTTATCCATATGAAATAAAAATGCTCTAGGTTACTTCTGATCGAAACGATGCAAATTTAAACAAATAGAAAATCGAGACAGGACTAGCAAACAGACAAAACAAATGCTTTCAACAGTAATCCAGCGAGGACTCCATTAAACGATTATCATAAGCGTAATGTTAATAAAACAGTCCCGTCCAAAAAGGCTTTGTACACAAAACATTGAGAAAAAAGCAAATACGCAAACCGTTTCCAAACCATTACTCCTGCGACCATTAACTAAACAATAACCGACTCAACCGATCGTCTACATATTTATGAGAAGGAAATGTACTCTGGTCAGCTGGTCAGTTAACCGAATTTAACGCTTACGACACCGCAATAAGGCGTGATCGATCAGGACTGTAAACAATGCCGATGCCTAAGAACGATTCCTTTGTTTGGACGGTGACCGATTGTTTTCTGTCATTTATACAATGCGCTGGGGATCCTACTGCGAAGAGAGATATACTTGGATGAACTGCGGTTGAAACTGTTTCCTTAAGAGATTTGTTTTAAGAGTCGCATTGTGGAATCCATCGGGAGAATTCAGCGCTATTGAAAAATATTTGCAATCCTACAATGCTTGGAATTCAACGTGCCGCAGGAAACGGGAAATATGTATATTTTGTACTTTGCTGGTTAGTTACTACGTACGTGTGTTTGTTATGTTGTTAAGCAAAGAGGACGTGCAGTCTCTTTGAGTGTATTTTTTATTTTTATGAGCGCTAATTTGGCTCTTTTTCTCTTTCACTCATAAGTAGTCTGAGTTACATTATCTAGCTAAGATTTTTTTGTAAAATCTAGCATATTTGATTTTGGTTCATAGGGGTGCTAAGTCATTTGCTGATTAATTCTTTTGCTAATCCAACTACGTTTATAATTACAAGCACATATATAGAACTTTAATGTCGAAACGAAGAAGATTATAGAAAAAAACCGACTTTTACAGTAAAGAAGTCACTGACTTCTTTAAAAATATCTCAAGCAAAAGAGCGCTTTGTTAAGGAAATATATCCAAGCGTCACTATAAACTCACTATAAAAGATCCAATTGAAAAAAACACAATGGTAATTCCGGTCTAAAAGGCGAAACTGAGGGCAAAATAGATAGTAAATAAATAGAGGAAATAGATATACTTAGAGTGAAATCTGCCCAATGTGCAGCGCCGCACCGGTCTATTGTTTGACTTGTAAGACGAAGATTCTTTATTGTGCTGGTAATGAGACATTCTTCTCACATCACCACTAACAACAATGAGATGATACCGGACGAGAGTTTGAAGATGAAAATCGTTCCGAAAATGTTAGGTTTTTAAGAAATATTTTATCATATTGTTTAATAATGATAATTAACTTTCAAAACAAAGTTTTAACCGACTTCAAATCAGTAGCCAAATAGCTCCAAGTTTGCATATAAAATTTGTTGAGTTCCCTCGATTTTTCCAGGATCCCATCATCAGAACTAGATTTTGGTGACAACGGGCCCAATCTGGAAGTAGGTATATGCTTTCAAACAAAGAAAGAATTTTTCAAATCGGTTCATAAATACGGAGTTTTCGCGAATTGAGTACCTCCTCCTTTTTTGAAGTCGGTTAAAAATATATTTCAAACCGCTTTTGCACTCAACCAAAATGGTCTATAGTTAGACGAATTTATAGTTATTTGTTATACAAGGGTGCAAAGTTATATTTTAACCGCGAGTGTGGAATTGAAACACGAGCCAGCAAATGGATTCTAGGGTTGAACCACGAGCTAGCGAATGGATTCTATGGTTGAACCACGAGCGAAGCGAGTGGTTCGAAAATAGAATCCTGAGCGTAGCGAGTGGTTCAAAAATAGAATCCTGAGCAAAGCGAGTGTTGCAACACACGAGACGTCAAAATAACTTGCACCCGTGTGTAACACAAATCTTTTCACCTCACTAAACCGAGAAAAATACTACATAAGAAAAACAACTGAAATATGTATAATCAGCCTTTATTTTAACTAGTAATTACACAAATAACACAATTATTAGGTATGAAAAGTTAAATCAGATATTGTGGTTTCACATTTTTGTACGGTTTTTTTACAGTTTTAGGTATTTTACGTACTGATGCAAGTATTTTCTAAATACATTTACCATTATTGGGTGGTAATAGATATAGAATAGGTACATAGATTAATGGGTGATAGAAAATACTTATAAAGGTATTTAAAATACCTACAATTGTACTAAAACCCTACAAAAATCTAAAATCACAAATTCTGTTTTAATTTTGCATGTTTGTGTAGTGGCCCCAACCCAGGGGGCCTAGCCAAGGTGACAATTGTTTGCGCAGCGACAATGAAACTATCTCTCGCTCGGTCACTCTTCCATATTAGACTGATAGAGACACATAGTGTTTCGTTGCCGCAGTGCAAACAATTGTCATCTAGGTTAGGCCGCCTGAAACGTGTTCTCAGTTACAGATTGTGTGTATGTTATTATTTTACATGTACCTATAATGAAACAAAAGACTTGTTGTGGCAATGTTGAACAAGAATTTTTGTCAATAGAGTGGCACAGCTTTACTGAAAATTTCATTAATATGTATTCATAAGTAAAATGTTTTACAACTCGTACACCAAGTGTAATTAAATGGATTTAAAAATTTAAAGTTATACTGTTACAATTAGTGATGTTAATGGTCATATTTTTTTTGGGATCTGATATGGTGTTATTGGTAACTTGAGTGCTATTACTTGCTAAATTAGCATCATTTTCTGTATTTTCTTCTGTAAATGTAGGAGAGTGAGCAGTAGGAATGCTAGCAGCAGCACTTTCAAATTGGGCATCTTTGGAATTTGATGGACAACTCCATGGATCTTCAAAATAAATTGGTAACAATACATCTTTTGAAGTTGATGGACGATTCAATGGATCTGTGGCATCTGTGCATGACTTGTTTAGTGTAATACTGCTCACAATTCCCTTGCATATTTTTGACTTATTTTCTATAGAGTCCTCTAGATACCCTTCAGCAACCGTGTTGGACTTCCATCCACCATGGCGCTTAAGGGTAGTCAAATCAGCACCCGAGTCTGCCAACAGAGTTGCAGAGGTCCTTCTGAAGCAATGTCCAGTGTATTGTTCTGGTGATGTTAGCTTGAGAAAAGTGGCAATATCACGTGGCAAGCTGCCAATTTTATTTGGCCCCATGGGTTGTCGAAAACACTTTCCTTTGTGGTATCTTAAAAAGAATCGATCAGTTGCTGTATTCGAAGGCCGAAGGTTTTGATATTGTTTTATAATTTCCACATACTCATTTCGAACCACAAAGTTTCTCTCTATATTTGTTTTAGTATCTGGTAATTTGATTAGTAATAATGTATCAGAATGCTTTTCAACATTCTTCGTCATGAGGTAGGTGAGTTCTTGTGTCCTGCATGCTCCACTTATTCCTATGATGAGGACCACCTGAAACATTGAAAGAATTAGTTTTAAAGTAACCTTTTTGCTCTCTTATTCTTAGAGAAATATTTAAGAAAATAAAGTATTTTACTTACTTTTGCCGCTAGATAATCCACGTCAGGTGCATCATTTAAAAATCTTTCAACATTTGAAGCCGTGAGGATCTTGGATTTCTTTGGTTTGTGACCGGCTGATGTTTTTTTCAGGAATGCCATTAGCTTTGGATAATTTTCTATGTGAACATTCTTCTTTACTTTAAGAGTTGATTTCAGCATTGAGAATGTACTCCAAAGAGTACTAGGCTTTTTTGAATTGGCTAGTTCGAGGAAATATGATAGTAACACCGTTTCGGAGAACGTTTTAGCTCCTTTTTTATGCCTCCATTCATTAAATAAATCGAATGCTTTGACGTACTTTACTCGCGACTTTTCGGGTAACAAATGTAATTCTGCAGTTTGTACGGCTTGCCGCAATTCTGCTGGCGTCAATTCTAATTCCTCTTCGTTATTTGAGTCACTCATATTCAAACAGAAAACTTTATAATTTGCGTAAGTATAATTTGCACATACACTGAACACTGACGCCAGAAAAGTTTTAAACGAAGAATCAAGAAAAATACCTATCGGTTCGGGTGCGTTCCGTTTTATGACTTTTGAGTTTGCACTGTTACTTACTTGTGGTGCGTTCACAATAATTAAATTGGATGGATCAAAATAAAGCTTCTTGTAAGATTTTAAGTATTTTAAGGTGTAATCATTTAATAAAATTGTTTGCACTATATGTTTTTAATTGAATGCAATTCAATATAAAACTATTTTTGCGTCCACACCTCCTGTTTTGATCAGACAAATTAATCAGATGGCCGAAAATTGTCCTGTCTGGACTGGCCTTTACGTGTTTATTATGTTTAAAAAAGTAACTAATAACACGTTCGGATTTCAAATATTCTTTGCACACATGTGGATAAAATGCAGTTTTGCTATCTGTTTTTAAAGAATAAAAAAGGGCTTTCCGAGCTAGTGAGGTGAAAAATCATTTATTGCCAATCATGCCTATAAAAATGTTAGGTACTAAATATTTATATATATATTTTATCATAAGGTTACATAAGTTTTACGAATGAGTACCTACAATCTTTAAAAACAAACCAACATTTTAACAAACACCGTAACTTCAGTAACCTTAAGTTTTTTCTTGCAGTTTTGCTTTGATATTACATCAGGCAGGCTGTAAGCTTGTTTGCCACCGTTGTTGTATAAAAAAATATATATTTATAGTGTTTTGTGATTTATATTCGTATATAACATATAAAGATTTCAGAAGCTTTCATCAAAAACATAGTATCTGATCTTATATAAATTCTTGTTGAACTTGAGAGCCCCATACAACAGAGACAGTAAAAAATGGCGTTATTTGTGACAAGAAGCATTTTTCTTTCGTACCGTAATGAAGAAACTGATGGGATGGCCCACAAACCATCGTTCACCGGCGTACTTAGAACCGCGTTGCTGTCCAAAATGATTTAGAGACACATATCGCTCAGGGTATGAGGAAGGTCTCCTGATTCTGGTCACCGTGTACAATACGAATGGTACAATAGAGTGATATAATATAAGTACATATACCTCGGCAGCTGGGCCGCTCGGCATTTTTTTTTACATTCGTTGGAAAAATGCCAGTATTATTAATTCGAATGAGATATGACCCGAAGATGTAGGTACCTTCATTCAGTTTTTACCTCCCTAATGCGATTCGTTGTTGCTTTTATTGCTTGGTCTAGAATGATTAGACGATACGTAAATAAGCCGTTTTGCTCAGTTGGAACATATGGGGCTCAAATCAGTTCAATACAAATTAATTTCAAATAAGTCTTAGGGAGGGTTTGAAGGAAACACGACTTCTTTTCTTGATTTAGGGTCTCAAGTTCAGACACATTTATTAGGCACGCGTCTATCCTCAAATAAGCTACCTTTATACTTATTATGTTGTCTTCTAATAGTCATTAGAGAAAACTGGGGTTATCGAACTTGATCTAGAAAGTTATATGAAAACAAAATGAATACCCTATGTTTTTAGGGTTCCGTACTCAAAGAGTATAACGGGACCCTATTATTAGGACTTCACTGTCCGTCCGTCCGTCTGTCTGTCACCAGGCTATATCTCAAGAACCGTGATAGCTAGAGAGTTGAAATTTTTACAGATTACGTATTTCTGTTGCCGCTATAACAACAAATACTAAAAACAAAATAAAATATTTTTTAAGGGTGGTCCCCATACAACAAACGTGATTTTTTTGCCATTTTTATAGATAATGGTACAGATTAGAACCCTTCGTGCGCGAGTCCAACTCGCACTTGGCCGGGTTATTTACACATTAATAACGCAAACAAGTATAAATCAAACAGGCATCTTCAATGGCCTAGATCAACGAACGGTCTTAAGCTGATTTTACAGTGATAATTCTAATCGAAAACCAACGAAGAATTCTAATTAAAGTTTAATGAAACACGGTAGGTTCTACAAAAACCGTTCAACTTATTAAGTTCACATATCATATTCTGCCTGATCATATATATTACACATTTCTACGAAACTTCCTTTGAGGCTTCGAATACGCCCAGAACTCTTCGATGTAACCTTAACAGTGAACAATATTGCGTTTCAACTGATTCCAATCGCACGGATTCCGTGTATTCCTTGCCGTTATTATATCTACTCGTGCGCTCGTGCGTTATAATTGTATATATTGAAATAGATTGTAACAAAAATTCACGGGTTTTGGAACGTGATGTTTTTGACAAGCGGTGATCAGGGAATTATGATACAACATGTGTACTCTTTGAAAAATGTTACCTAGTTAAAACGTTGTTTCTGAATTTGTTCGGTGTTCTACAGTGAATATATTTATCAAAAGTATAATATGAATGTCGTCCTGCAATATAGACACTTTAGATACGTAATGACTCTAACGAGAGTTTAAATTATGAAGACTATTATATTGTGTTCAGTTGTTTATGTTTATGTTTTTCTTGTGAATACGCATACAATACGCAAAACTCAGCATAGGGGGCGACATTAGCAGAGTTGACATTGTATCTCGTTCCCACTTGCCATTATTTGACAATCAATTGTGGATGCGTGTGTGAGTCCCTATCTTCCTCTACTGGTTTACGGTTTGTGCTAGTGGTGCGCTCTGCGACAGAACAGAGGTTTTTTACCTACTTATTGTATCTATGCGCTTACAGTGGGGACTGTTTAGTTTGGTTATGTGCATTTGCTTTATTCCCTTAGAGCTTGTTTGAGATTGCTTTTAGTTTCTAAATATTTACAAAATAATTATAAGATAAATTTCGTAGAGATATAGGTCACTGTTGTCACGTGATGATATAACTAAACGGTAAATCAAGAGTGAGCTGAATTGAAAAATATTAAAAGACGAAATAAATATAATATGTACGATATTTAAGAATCCAGCCGAAATGTTTTCAATTTTATATAACGTTTCAATATTTTATAACTTTTTTCGAGCTCCCATATAGATTCAATTCTATTTTCCAAAATTATTCGATCCCTATTTCAAAGCTACGCAACCAAACTGGTAGGTAAATAATTAAACATAACAGGATTTTCCGACGTCCAATAATAGAGTTTTATTTTAATGCAATTTTTTTTTCTTTATTTATATCTGCGATCAGTCTCAAGACTATAAACAGATGGATACTAGGTGGTAGATGTTTGGAGAGATAAGACCAATGTCCTAGCTCTCGTCTAATTCAGGTAGCACGTTGGCTCTCTTGAGTCTCTTAATTGGATTAGGCTCCAATAGTTTGGCAGACAAGGGATTAGGATGGGCTGTAAGTCTGTCCTTGTACTTGGCTGAGTATCGTTTCGCTTCTTCAGTGACAGTTGGTACTTCCAGGTACTCGTGGATTTCCGAGTTGCGAGCGTACCAGGGTGCTGACGATATAACCCTGAGGATGTTATTTTGAGCTCTTTGTACACGCATTGTGTTGGATTTGCTTGCTGTTGACCACAGTTGGATTCCGTACGTCCAGATTGGTTTGATGATCCCGCAGTAAATTCGCAACTTGTTGGTTAAGGATAGTACAGACTGAAAATTTTATGGCTACCAAGGACTGCGTTGTTTTTTTGCGGTAAGCTCTTCTGAATTAACACATTCTTCTAAAAGAAATTGAAATGGTATTAATCCATAAAATTTAAAATTGGGCAACGATCAAAATATTTTTGAACCAGTTTGCCTAACCTCTATGTCCACTCAATTGCTCAAAGGTTAGCAGAAAGAAATCTCTCATAGGTATAAGCTTGTCTTTGTTCATGTTACCTGTTCTTGTTATAATTGTTACAATAGTGAATTTACATTTACATTCACATTTAAAAATGTTCATGTTTCGTTTTCTTCTAGCTTACAAAATAACAATAAGAAAAGTTTAATGAAACGAAATATTTAAACTAAAATTCTACTAAGAAGTCCTTTAAATTCAATTTACGCCTGTTTAATAAGAAGATAGGTTTACGCTATCATCGCAACACTGAAAATACATTAAAATTAATACCCAAATTAAGCCATGCCAAGACCAGCTCACTAATTAGTTTAGCAACATTCAGAAGACCCGAAATGCGCTTGTTAAGAGAAAACTAATTTATCATAAGACTTGTGGAAAATAAACCCTTAAATGCAGATCTGGATTCCTGCCAGTTCACACGAGAGAACGGGGTTGGGGGGAGGGGGGGGGGGGGGGGGGGTTATTGTGGAATCTGGACGTTTCAGCATGCGAAATGATATTGCTAGTGTGGTTTTTGAACAAAATAACTAATAATATTATCATTTATGATAACTACGATGATATTACTATGATGAATTACGTTTGCTTTAGCAAACGTTTAGAAATAAAAACCATAAGAATGCTTTACACCTCAACAAAATTACATAACATAGTTAATATGTATAAGTAGAGGCTAACAACAGGCGGTCGTGTCTCTAAAGAGCGATCTCTTGCAGACAATCTTTTGACAGCAATAAATATAGAATTAAACAGTGGGTGGATCAAAACTAAAAATCACGTTCATTACTGGTTCAAGGCCATGTCACACCATATAATAATATCACTCTAAAGTTGAGACATTTTCTAATTACTATTGTAACATGTACATTCAACGTCAAAGATATCCTTCACAAAGAAGGTACAAATGCTCTGAACATAATATTTTTGGCGTTAACAATTTACACTATGCCTCGAGTCACTGTAGTTTAAACGTGTTAAATAAAAACTTAGTGTCAAAATACGGACATAAAGACGGCTCATTAAATTAAAAGCGCATTTGCGAGAATCTGTCAGACCTCGACTAAACAAAAAAGAAAAAAAACAAAATGCATTCAGCGTACATTTACAGAATATCCCCCAACATCATTGTCAAGACCCAGCACGGGAGAGTCTTAAATAAGTTGTGTAAAATGTCTACGTGGGTGTCAGCCTTTAGCGACGGTGGGACACAATTTATCGTGTTTTCGCACTTAAGTAAGAACACTTCGGTCATTATTTCACGACTAACAAAAAGATTCCACTGTCGTTAATGTTGTTTAACGAGTTTAATACTTTTATCAGATTCCAAGTATTAAAATTAAAAGCTTCAACGGTTTGACGGCCGATTGCCTGACATCCAAATTTGTATAATCAGAATGCCGATACTTATAAAAGTATAAGTAACGAAATTATGGATTTCAATAATTACAGCTATATTGTTTATTGTATCAAAAAGTATTTGTATCAATTGTTTGATAATAATATGGTGTGTTGTTTTGGTGTATTGCACGTAGAACCGATGGCCGTTGGGGCGGAAAGGTTCTCGAGTGGCGACCACGTATCGGAAGGCGCGGCGTGGGTAGGCGGTCTGAAGGTGGACTGATGACCTGGTAAAGGTCGCGGGAGTCCGCTGGATGCGGGTGGCGCACGATCGGCCATTGTGGCACTCTTTGGGTGAGACCTATGTCCAGCAGTGGACGTCTTTCGGCTTGAGATGGTAACATGGTTTACCTAGTTTAGTAGTCAAATACTCAGTATTAACGAAACAAAAACATTGGAATGAATACCATTTTAAGACAACAAAATATTATAGTTTATGGCCGTACTTGTCACGAAAAAGGCGAGTTATTGCCTTAGAGCTGTGAACGATTTCAATGGAAATCGATACAATACGAGTATGCATAGAGTCTTTGGTCAAAACACACACTTTATTTGGAGTTCTGTTACACAGAGCTAATGTCTTTTATCCCATACAATGGCCTACGGTTGTTAAATGTTTATTCCAGACAGAGGACTATGCTGCACGCCAATCTGTGTTGCACATGTTGGTAACTATTAGAACAATAGCGTCGTCTGAAGGAGAGAGCGGCGCCGGCGTCTGCAGAGATGCACCAAGGATGACCATGCAGTTCGAGAACCCTTACGTCACTATAATTAGAGTTGGAACTTAATATTTATAAGTTATAGTAATGTTTGTAATAATGATGGAACGGTTGGCCGTCTCAAGATGTCAACCGATGGGGAGGACTTCACTTGATAATTGACGGGAGAAGCGTGTACATCTGATTGTGTTGATGGTGTTTACATATACGAGTATTATATCAATGATAATTGTATAAGATTGTCAAAGAAGAGTGTTCGACAAGTCTATACTATGTGAAACCTATTAATTAGATTGTAACATCAGTGGTCGGCAGTCTACGCAATAATTGAAAGCTAAGTACCTACAGCAGTGGTTTTTGGGATTCGTGTTTATTCGGAGTTAATTACTAAAGATCACAGTAATTGCACTGCCCAGTTAATAAAGGATAATTATTATAGAAATCTCTGTACTTGACGGAATAAGCCAAATAAACACGACCAGATTGTATTGTGGGTTTTATAACTGTGGGTGTATACGAGGATAATATTGTGGTTGTAAACACTCCTATTGTGACCAGTTAAGGTGGTCTATTGTATCAGTAAAAGAAATAAATAAAGAACTCTGTTCAAAAGTAATAAAGTTATGATACTGAATAAAAGTAATGAGATACGAGTTCGACCCTCGTATCTAAAGTAATAGAGAACCTTATCAAGTAATGCAACAAGGGTTCGATTCCTTTGTGGTGTCAAGGAGTATTCAACCTTCAGTACTGGTGTATTATTGATAGTACCTACTTTTTATCGTGTGTGTGTGTGTAATTGTTTTCCTAAGGAACAATGTCTTGTGAATTGTATTCGATTAAACATGTTTAACTCGAGAAACTATATGCACAAAGTACATCCTTGTAAAATACTATCGTTTTGAGAAGTTTTATAAGAAACTAATTAAGTTGTGTACCTTAATTAGTTAGAATGATGTGTCACTAAAGGCGTGGAGGTTTTTCCGGAAGCTCGACTGACTTTTCCCAACCACATTATGCCCAGGAAGCGAGTCGAGCATCAAATAAGGGTTTAACTAGCCTTATTTGATATAATAATAAAAGTTTCGATTTTGCTTTTATATGAAAGATTATCAATTACTCATTATTTGATTTAAAATACCAACCAAATGCTAATGATACTATTTATCAAATAAATACTACAGTTTAATATCTAGACCAACAAATAAATATCAAATACTAGTAATACTAACTATTAAATAAATACTTTGTTTAAAATATTTAAACAAACAAACAAATAGCAAATCATTCAAATATTAATCCAATCGAATATCAAACAACAAATCAAATAAACCAATAAATCAATAAATGATCTTAAATTTTAAAACTAATACTTTGTTTTCTTTATAACACCCTTCCTGGTAACGCAGACCTTTCCTTTATTCGACTACCTATTTACATTTACATTCTTAGGCTTCAACTTATCTAGACAGGCTATATCTAGGCTAGGCTATCTAGGCGCACCCTTAGGGGCCTGGTGCCACTTCACGTGGAGCTCGTGACGTAGGATTCTAGACTTTGTGTTTTAATAAATAATACACAACTAGTAAAAAGAACTTGGACGCAAACAATTTAATTTAAAAAATACACAACGTAGGAAACTAATAATTATTTGCCATTATGACGATCACTGCTTATTTATTGTGTTATAAAGTTATATTTAAAGCTATATTGCAAACGTATGGAAAGTTCTAAATAATCGAAAGGTCTGAGAGGGGAGGTTTAAATTTATAATTAAATAATTGCTTACAATTTTAATTAATACATAACATTATTCGTATCGCGAGTCCGCTGGATGCGGGTGGCGCAGGACCGGCCATTGTGGCACTCTTTGGGGGAGGCCTATGTCCAGCAGTGAACGTCTTTCGGCTGATATGATGATAATGATGATTATTCGTATGATCTGAGAGGGGTGCTTTGGATAGCCTTTGTATTGTAAATAATATGTACCAATAAAATTATATGAAACAAGTTTATCGCATGACGGTTCCGAGACATTGTACCGTTTTTTTTAATTACATAATTCTAATCTTGTGTGTGTGTTTTGACCAACTATCTTTAGATCGTGAATATTGTGTTTATTATATGAACTTTTGCACTAGTTTACTAAAGCGCATTGAAATAGTGGAATAGTTTTTTGTGTTTACTTAGTAGTAATGTCAGGGCGGAGTAAATTGCGAAGTGGACGTTATCGAGGCGAAGATAGTCAATTAATTGTTACGACGGATAGTAATGTAGAGCAGACTAGTGCGGAGTTTAAAGCGAACCAGCAACGTGGTTTCAAAATGGTGCAAGAGAAGTTTGACACGCTGTCTAAGCGAATTGATACGTATGTAGATATGACAGAGATACCTAGAGTTCCGGTGTTACAGACGGACCCGAGTAGTGTTAGACAAAATGTTTACGTTATGCAGCCCGATATAGCTAAACCTTATTTTAAAGGCAGGGAGGATCCTAATCCGATGAAGTTTATTACATGGTTTCGTAGATATATAAACCTTTTGAACGCACATGATAGAATTTTTGATATTGCAATGGAGTGTTTACCAAAATCGGCTCGTACAATGATGGAATTTCGAAGTAGGTATTGGCGAACGTTGGATGAGTTTGAGAACGAGTTCAGACGTATATACTGGAGTGAACAGCGACAACAAACAGCATTGTACAATTTAATGAATGGGTCTTATAATCCATATGGTGATTTAGATATGAGCGAACATTTTGCTACTCAGATGGAAGTCGTTAGCTCACTAACGATTCCAATCGAAGAAAAGATACTAGTTATTTGGCTTATGAGGCATTACTCAGAGCATGTGCAGCAATTGTGGTTTACCAGCAATAACGAAGCAAATTTTAATACAGCATTTGAATTTCTAGCTAAAATTGACCTCAATGTTAGGTGTAACAGTCATAACAGTACTATTAATCGAGTAAATAATGGTAATTACAAGTCACAAGAGCAATTTCAACGTATGAGTTCGCACGATACGCGTGGTGATAAAAGAAAACCCAATCGTAGACCCAGGTCGACTAAACGGCTGTGGCGTGAACAGAGCGGTTACTAAAATAATGAGTTGGTTCCAAGTGGGAAGAAGCTTGAAATTCGCAATCAAGTGAATTTTAATCCATTAGTGAATTAATATATACGGAACGTTATATATCCGTTAATGTTTGGGTTGGGGAGACAAGTGGTTTAACTTTATATTCAAGTTGGATATGGTGAGATAATAAGATGTACTTAAATAAGAATTTTGTATTTCTAACAGTACAATATCTTATTGGATTTGATTTATTGTATTGGACAATAACGGGCTGAATTGAACTGATTTTGACTATATGGTAGCGAGTCCAATTATGTGTTTGATAAATTGTAGTTATAAATTTTGTTATATAAGTGGTATTAAGCGTAAAATAGACACGCCCGATGATCAAAGTTGTACATACTTACATATTTATAATTAAAGCAATTTGATTTAATTGCTTAACTATTTACTTACAATACAATGAACGCTTTGTGGTCTTTATGAACATGCTGAGGAAAGCAGATGTCATCGTTCATGGTATTATTTTTATATAATATATAATTTGTATAGATTTAAGTTGAAGGTAATTAATTATACAGGTGAGAAGTTGAAATATTGACCAATAGTCAATGGTTCGTATATTATTCTACGTACAGCAGTGAGATTTTTAACGACGTTACAGGTGATTTGGGTAGTTGTACTGAATTATGAATACCTTGGATGGATTTTGATGTGATGAAAGAATATAAGGTATTTTGTTTGAAAGTCTGGCCAGACTTGTGCTGTATGAACTTCAAAGATGAAGAATGAATTTCAACCTTGTGTGTGATGTACGGATTTCAGAGGTGTTTGACGATTTTCAGAGGTGAAGCATGATTTTCCGAGATGGAAAATGATTTTCGGAGATGAAGATGAATACTACAGATTAAGTGTGTATAATATTACCATAAGTGGAAATATATATATATATATATAAACCCGGTATTAGACTGTGCGGTACATATATTTATATAAACCCGGTATTAAACTGAGCGGTATTTACTACATATAAACCCGGTTTAAGACTGAGCGGTATATCTTGTGGAAAAATATATATAAACCCGGTATTAGACTGTGCGGTACATATATTCATATAAACCCGGTATTAAACTGAGCGGTATTTACTACATATAAACCCAGTTTAAGACTGAGCGGTATATCTTGTGGAAAAATATATATAAACCCGGTATTAGACTGTGCGGTACATATATTCATATAAACCCGGTATTAAACTGAGCGGTATTTACTACATATAAACCCGGTTTAAGACTGAGCGGTATATCTTGTGGAAATATATATATAAACCCGGTATTAAACTGTGCGGTACATATATTCACATAATCCCGGTCTTAGGACTGAGTGGAACTACATATATAATCCCGGTCTTAGGACTGTGTGGAACTATATATAATCCCGGTCCGCTGGACTGTGTGGAAACAAACAAATAAACCCGGTCGTAAGACTGCGTGGTAAATGTTCATAACTATGTAAATATATAGCTACAAGCCAGCACACATCGAGCCCAGCGCCGAGCAGTTTGATAAGTGATGGTGAAAAAAGCCCACACCCCTCAGCCATGACGATACAACAATGAACATATTCCATATGAGCAAAGATGTAAAGAATTTCATACTAATACTTAAAACAATACACAGTTTGTATTGAATGTGCTTGTGTTTATCAAAACAAACTTATATGAGGTTTCGTAGGAGCCCAGATCGTTGACTTCAGCAAACGATACATACAAATGTAAATGATAGAAAAAAAGGCACAGCGTTCACAATTTATAGTTCTATCTAGACCATTTTTTATTTAATAACAAATATATTTATTACAGAGAGTATCACTCCTTGTTGCAACAGAATATTAATGTACCAGAAAGTTGCTTTTCCAAGAGTACCTTATGCTTATAGTATTAAGCTCTTGTCTTCCTAAGCACGAAATGTTTCGCATAAGTTAAGTATTGTACGTGGTACGGAAAAAAACGGAAC
Source organism: Epinotia brunnichana (assembly GCA_963854355.1). Lineage (NCBI taxonomy): Eukaryota > Metazoa > Arthropoda > Insecta > Lepidoptera > Tortricidae > Epinotia > Epinotia brunnichana. The sequence continues at coordinate 32,160,387 of OY977943.1, forward strand.
CTATACTTATGTCCGTCCGACTGTCATTTAAAACCCAGGTACCCATCAAAAAAAAAAACCTTTAGCACCAGCGTTAAAATTTTACTATAAAAGTATTGTCATCTAATGAAATACACAATTTTGTAAGATGATAATAGACTGATATCTGACCTGGCCAATATTATGATTAGCAATATTTTGTTAACTATGATAACTAAATGTAAACCTAGTAATCACTTTTTAGTGAAGAAAGCGAAAATCTACGGTTTTAGCTTACTCCAGAGAGGGGGGTGAGATGGTAACATGGTTTACCTAGTTTAGTAGTCAAATACTCAGTATTAACGAAACAAAAACATTGGAATGAATACCATTTTAAGACAACAAAATATTATAGTTTATGGCCGTACTTGTCACGAAAAAGGCGAGTTATTGCCTTAGAGCTGTGAACGATTTCAATGGAAATCGATACAATACGAGTATGCATAGAGTCTTTGGTCAAAACACACACTTTATTTGGAGTTCTGTTACACAGAGCTAATGTCTTTTATCCCATACAATGGCCTACGGTTGTTAAATGTTTATTCCAGACAGAGGACTATGCTGCACGCCAATCTGTGTTGCACATGTTGGTAACTATTAGAACAATAGCGTCGTCTGAAGGAGAGAGCGGCGCCGGCGTCTGCAGAGATGCACCAAGGATGACCATGCAGTTCGAGAACCCTTACGTCACTATAATTAGAGTTGGAACTTAATATTTATAAGTTATAGTAATGTTTGTAATAATGATGGAACGGTTGGCCGTCTCAAGATGTCAACCGATGGGGAGGACTTCACTTGATAATTGACGGGAGAAGCGTGTACATCTGATTGTGTTGATGGTGTTTACATATACGAGTATTATATCAATGATAATTGTATAAGATTGTCAAAGAAGAGTGTTCGACAAGTCTATACTATGTGAAACCTATTAATTAGATTGTAACATCAGTGGTCGGCAGTCTACGCAATAATTGAAAGCTAAGTACCTACAGCAGTGGTTTTTGGGATTCGTGTTTATTCGGAGTTAATTACTAAAGATCACAGTAATTGCACTGCCCAGTTAATAAAGGATAATTATTATAGAAATCTCTGTACTTGACGGAATAAGCCAAATAAACACGACCAGATTGTATTGTGGGTTTTATAACTGTGGGTGTATACGAGGATAATATTGTGGTTGTAAACACTCCTATTGTGACCAGTTAAGGTGGTCTATTGTATCAGTAAAAGAAATAAATAAAGAACTCTGTTCAAAAGTAATAAAGTTATGATACTGAATAAAAGTAATGAGATACGAGTTCGACCCTCGTATCTAAAGTAATAGAGAACCTTATCAAGTAATGCAACAAGGGTTCGATTCCTTTGTGGTGTCAAGGAGTATTCAACCTTCAGTACTGGTGTATTATTGATAGTACCTACTTTTTATCGTGTGTGTGTGTGTAATTGTTTTCCTAAGGAACAATGTCTTGTGAATTGTATTCGATTAAACATGTTTAACTCGAGAAACTATATGCACAAAGTACATCCTTGTAAAATACTATCGTTTTGAGAAGTTTTATAAGAAACTAATTAAGTTGTGTACCTTAATTAGTTAGAATGATGTGTCACTAAAGGCGTGGAGGTTTTTCCGGAAGCTCGACTGACTTTTCCCAACCACATTATGCCCAGGAAGCGAGTCGAGCATCAAATAAGGGTTTAACTAGCCTTATTTGATATAATAATAAAAGTTTCGATTTTGCTTTTATATGAAAGATTATCAATTACTCATTATTTGATTTAAAATACCAACCAAATGCTAATGATACTATTTATCAAATAAATACTACAGTTTAATATCTAGACCAACAAATAAATATCAAATACTAGTAATACTAACTATTAAATAAATACTTTGTTTAAAATATTTAAACAAACAAACAAATAGCAAATCATTCAAATATTAATCCAATCGAATATCAAACAACAAATCAAATAAACCAATAAATCAATAAATGATCTTAAATTTTAAAACTAATACTTTGTTTTCTTTATAACACCCTTCCTGGTAACGCAGACCTTTCCTTTATTCGACTACCTATTTACATTTACATTCTTAGGCTTCAACTTATCTAGACAGGCTATATCTAGGCTAGGCTATCTAGGCGCACCCTTAGGGGCCTGGTGCCACTTCAGGCTGATATGATGATGATGAATATGGTGTTTTAGGGTTATAATTACGAAAATGTACGATACGACAAATTTAAGCTAAAGTCCTTTGTTTTGGGTTTTTTTTTGTTATTTTAATAAAGACCTTAGTTGACTCACCATTGAGAGCACAACTGACGATGTGACGCAACGCGAGACGACAAAATTTACCCTTCTCTTTCTAATTTGCTAAGTGTGAATGAGACAGGAGTCACTGAGTCGCGCGCTAGACTTAAGTACAGCTCCTGATGCAACCCAAAATTGTGCTAAAACAAAAATAAGGCGACTAATTAAGATTTCGTACACGAAACTAAGATCACATACTTTTTGATCCTGGAGCTCCACGAGCTCGTCACGGAGCTCATGGTTTCATAAGATAACCGCCAGCAGTCATCTTTCGACGATGGAAAGGCAAAACCACTGAAGCGACATTTTGGTTAAAATAGAGTTATATATATCAATGAAATCAGCGCTTTATTCTCCGTCGATTGAGCCGGGTTTCACGGCGATCTGATGACTTTCATGTCGCTTAAGGTAATACAAAAATAAGTGCCAAATTTAAAAATCGTTACTTTATGCGACACACTTTTTGAGTAAAATCTAACCTGTGTCACTTAACCGTACACTCAATCATAACCATGGTCGCATACAGTATTTTTAAAAAAACTTTAATTTTCGATGTTATAAGTCACTTAAGTGTTTCTTCCAGGTAGGTACATATATTAAACACTGATGTACATTATGTTTTATCAATAAATTATTATTATATTATATTATATTATATATTTCATAAGATAAGGTACTTAAGTGTTTTTTCGATCATGTTGAAAATAACTGTTGTCGCATGATGGTGTCGCTTCAATGGTTCTTCCGGGATTTTTTTGGGGGCTTTTTCACTTAAGCGACATTTATTTTCGAACCCGCCTTGTTAAGAGTAATAACATTATTTTTATTAAATAGCTATTAATAGTATTTTATGCAACTGTTGTATAAGAAGGGTCTTAAAAGGCGAGTGGCGTGGGTTGCGATGCGAGCCTTGGCGAGCATCGCAATTATAGACGCCACGAGCTTTTTTAGACCAGTTATACACCGTTGCATACAATACTTTTTCTACGACAAATTTTAAATAAATAGCAGACTACAGAATAGTTAAACTTTTCAGGCAGCAAGTTTTCTATTCGTACTTTTGCTACTCACGCAACTTCTTCAGGAGTGCAGTTATTAATGTCTTCGACCATTTTAAAAGGAACGTACACTTTTGTCTTCACAAACACGAATAATCTTAATCGTTTAGGACTAATAGTTTATCAATTATCATCTTTCGTCTTTTCATTTTGAACTGTATTTTGGTGGGAAATCGGAAATGTGACAGCTCTTGCTTATGGTTTGTTTTGTTTTTAATTTGTTTGCACTTGCCATCCGAACCAAACCAAATCCGGACCCGGACCGAATCCGAACTGTTTATTTTTATAAATAATACCAATAATTTATAAAACATGTAATTTAACACACAATAGATGATAATTTATTATTATTGTAGTAAATAATTGATAATATACAAATGTTAAATCGTAAATAAATACTTTTATTTCGAAATATATGTTTATGAAGTTGCACCACTGCAATATAGCGCCCGATTTAAAAAAAAAGTTAAACAGTGCTTTTATGAAAAATGTATAAACCAAAAAAGTACGCTGAACAGTGCGTTTTTGGATCATAGAGCATAGAGTTTTTCGACGACTTATTAGTAGTGTCATTGTATTTGAGCTACAGCCTATATAAATGACAGATAACGGTACAGGAGTAGAATTTTTTTTAAATAACACGTGCATATAAGTGATATAACTCAACGCTCTAAGTTAACAAGAATTAAATTACGATTTTATTAGTCAAAAAAAAACGTCGCTTCAGTGGTTTTGCCGTTCCACCGTCGTAATATGAATACAGGAGCTGTATAATATAACAGTGAAGACATCAACGCGCAAAGATACTAAGCTGCTGCGCTTCATTTCAGCAGGGCGATTTTCAATAGATACCAAGTTTGTTTAATAAATTATTATTTCCGTTGACTCGTAGAAAAAGTATTGTAAACAATAGTTTTATAATTAGTTTTTTAAGTATCGTACCTTAATTAGGCCACTCAGCAAGCTTCGTGGCCTAAACGTGGCACTCGTCATATAAAGCATACATTATATAACGATTGCATAAAATACTATTACGTGATCTACTTGTGAACTACCCATATTAAAATGGTTTTCTATTGTGTAAACAACTATTATAGTCTCGCAGGCACGACCGACATCGCACAGCACTACCGCAAGAAGGTTTCTGCTCTAAAAAACAAACTCGAATTGACAGGCTTGGCGATGTGCCAGTGCTCGTCTCGGAGTGCGCTTTCGCCAGCCTACCCGCAAAATGCTTAGCCGACGGAACCTTGAGGCCTCTTTACGAGTTCTGGAATGTTCTGGATAATCCCGAGATTATACGGTATACAAATATTTGCACAAAACACTGATAACAAAATCTAAATGCCAACCAATCTAACGAAGCAACGATTTAAGTGCATATTCTGGCAATACAGAGTTATATTATTCTCTAATGTACATGCACCTTCAAAAATAACTGCGTCGGCTATTAACACCCCGTGAGTTGCAATCGTCCACAGGCTATGGTAACCAATACCGGTATAAAGAAATTACAGAAATAAATACGAGGGGACGATCTTACTCAATTCAAACTAGACACATAACAAGGTCAATAAGGCTTGTGTTATGGGAACTAGACGATGATATAGGTATTAATAGAAATACACATAGAAAAGATCCAAGACTCAGAAACAAATAATTACGCTAATAATTGCACAAATGTTTGCCCTTACCGGGGTTTGAATATCCACCCACCAGGCTGGACCGATCGTCAACAGTTTGAAACTTAAGTTAATAGTTATTACCATGAGTAGGCCATCAAAACATGCACTTGTTACAATCATAATCAATTTATTCGTAAAGCCAATTTACATTCAGTTCATACAAATATTAAAATATGATAAAAATCAAGATAGTCAATACAATAAAACAATCAATTACACTTTTGTAGGCAATGAACTCGTCATAGCTATAAAACGATTGCTCGATAAGCTACCGTAGGGATGGTAGTTATGTTTGAGAATGTTTAACATGGCCTACTTTTTTTATAGAACTGTAGGGTCATTTCGCCGGTTAGCGACCACCTAATTTCATGTGCCGGTTAGCGACCACTTAGCTGAGTTGGTGAACTGAAAGCATATTTTCTCGTTTTTTTAGTAAATTCCTATTCCATACCTACAAACAAGAATACATACGGCTAACTGTTTCAACAGGCTCCGTAGAATTGATGTTATCTTCAATTGTAAAAACCATGTTCTTCAGGTGGTCGCTAACCGAAGGTGGTCGCGTAACCGACGAAATTACCCTACTTTGAATTAGAATATTCTAATTTGAACGGTAGAGTTGCTTTTTAACCGCCTTCAAAAAAACAAGAAGGCTCTCAGTTTGACCCGTATGTTTGTATGTATGTTTGTCCGCGATTATCTCGCGTTTGGCTAAACCGATTTTTATGCGGTTTTCAGAAAAGTATTTGTTATATTCTGGAAAAGGTTTTGGTATACAACATATTTTGTGCTTTTCAGTGGGTAGGTGTATTGAAGGCGGTTCCCTTTGTTCAAAAGAGTTATTGAATGGACTGATGCAATTCGGCCAACGCAAATACGTGTGCAAATTTTAGTAAAAGTAATTCTACATAAATGTACAACTATTTTGATAAATATACAATTGAGAGAGATGTTCAATCACTATCAGGTTAGTAGTAGGTAATTAGTATAGGTATTCATAATGCTTTTAGCTAATAAATAAATAAATAATAAAATAATAGTACATTATGATACAAGTGTGCTAAGTTGGTCAATACACTCGAGTCAGTTTTTAAGCCTGAGCCGAAGGCGAAGGCTTAATGGAGACGAGAAGTGTAATGACCAATGCTCACGTGTTTCATACGACGTTTTTCAACACATTTGCGAGGAAAAAAAATAAAAAAATAAAAAATGAAAATGTTAAAAGATATGTAATGAAAAGGCACTAGTGCGATAATGTAATGTAAAAGTCACGGCATGGGTAATATTCTGCATTATTTTGCTAATATTTAAAAAGATATGTAATGAAAAGGCACTAGTGCGATAATGTAATGTAAAAGGCACGGCATGGGTAATATTCTGCATTATCAGTGTAAATACGCTGTAATAAGACCTACTTTACGAGCAGGTGTGTTGAAAATAAATATTATGGGACAATCTTACACAAATCAACCTAGGCCCACGGTAAGCTCAGTAAGGCTTGTGTTGTGGGTACTAGGCGATGATATATATAATAGATAAATACATATAGATACTTATATACATATATAACATCCATAACTCAGGAACAAATATTCGTGATAAACACACAAATAAATGCCCTGACCGGGATTCGAACCCGGGACCTCCAGCTTCGTAGGCAGAGTCACTACCCACTGGGCTACGGAGGCCGTTAATGGTTTTTTACACCCGACTTCCCGTATCAACAAAACGAAGCACACGAAGAAAGACTCGTCTGAACAATTTACGTACATGACCCATACTGTCATTCGAGTGTCTGATGAAGCTGACGTATAAGTAATAATATATCAGGGGTCATGTTGGAGGTCGCGGTGAATCAATTTCACATTATGCTCGGGCCATTGCCATCTAATGGATATTATATTTTGCTGAGTTCGTTTGGCACATGAGCTACGCTGTAAGGAAGTATTCGAAGCACCTTTTTTAAAACTAGAACTCAAAATCTTAGAAATATTTTCCTTTGCTAATCCGCTACATAGCATCTAGGTCAAGAGATACATTAATTTAACAGTAATTTACCAACCGATCAAATTGAAATCCCGCTCAAATATAACATTTCGACAGTGACGATTCGTCCTAGATTCCTACACAATAAGGGCTGAGCCGATTACAATTATTAAGTTATGATAAAATCAACATCGAAGTTAAATTACAGTTATTACCTATGCTAGTAGCCTCAAATTCGCCTGGTTAAAAATAAATTTCTGCAGGTTGTATTTAAAAAAAACCGGTCAAGTCACGCACGAAGGGTTCCGTAAGTACCATTATCTATAAAAACGGCAAAAAAATCACGTTTGTTGTGGAAAAAAAAAATTAAAAAAATATAGAAAGAAGAAGAAAGAAGAAAGATACATTTATTCACTAACACACAGGACACATATATATATATATATATATATATAGTATTTGTTGTTATAGCAGCAACAGAAATACATCATCTGTGAAAATTTCAACTGTCTAACTATCAAGTTTCATGAGATACAGCCTAGTGACAGACGGACAGACAAACAGACGGACAGCGGAGTCTTTGTAATGGGGTCCCGTTTTACTCTTTGAGTACGGAACCCTAAAAACGAGGATACATTTTTGACATCCGTGAATAACCATAGAAATCCCCTTACATTAATTTACATACGTAATTTTACCCTTCGTTTCAAGCATACGCGCGATATACATTTTTCCAACATTTCCATGTCAACTTTCACTTACCTCACGTCATCACCCAAAATTGTAACCTAACCCCTTACAACAAGTTTCATTTTTGCACAACAACATACAACAATGCATCTCTTTTTTTTGCCATTCATTAGGTATGGATGTGACAGGCCCAAATGAAACTCCTTTGGCATAAAGTGCCGATAATTTACGCATGATTTTACAACCCTTGTGCGCTAAGGGCTGTATTTTACCCTGGGAGCCATCAAGGGAAATTTTACGACCGGTATGGAAAGATAACAAAATATCTTGTAAAAAGAAGCTGATCTTTTACAACGATGTCGCCGGTTCGTTTGACAAAGGTTAACTTGTTATTGAAGCAAAAGACAATTTATTTAATTTGTTATTCGAGGCTAGCGACGCTCTTTAATGAAATTTAAAAGGAATATTCGTTTTCATTTGAATAAGAAGAAACGATTTTTAAATAGAGCAAATATTCAAATGTATATTTCTAAATCTGGTTATAGCTAACATATTATTTTCAATCTTTGGATTTTTGTGATGCAATTTCAAGGTAATTTTTAGACCGGTCCTGTCAGTCCAAGAACTTAGTACCTATGTGCGTTCAACAGCAAGGCAAATTAGTTCTTAAATGCGTATTTGCTAACGATTTACGTCTACGACTTTTTTCCAAAATAGTATTAAATGTTAATTGTTTTGCTACTCTAGCCTAGGCGGTATACCTAGAGTACAGGATTCGATTTCTGCTGAACGATTGCGTAACATTTTGTACCGACGTTAGAATGGTCTTAATGTATTTTTTTTAGAAAAGTTATGGGAAAATGACAGTTTTAGTTGTTCTAACGCTCATTCGAAAAGTTACGCTGGTCCACACCACAACCAAGTGTAGTTGATTAATACTTTCCCGACTTTCGTACCTAACTTAGTCCAAAGCTTAGCCTTAAGTGCCTAAACCAAACTTTACATCAGAATAAGTCTGATTTATATTTTATTTACGTTATTATGGAAGCACATATTCCTCGCTGGCTAAACCTTAAAGATATATTGGCAAGACGCAAGACGCAAGTCGGAGTGGATCCATATAACTATACTCTTATAAATTTACTGGTATCTCATAAGTCATAAATCGCCAACAAAATATTTTAAAGCCAATAAATGAGGGTAGTTTCATACATCGTGCAAAGATGGCCGTTATGATCGTAAATAATATGGACTAGAAATATTTTATTCAAGTATCACTTAGTGATTCTTAGTAGGTACGTCGTATGCAATTTTGCAATAGAAAATATCTTTCTACAAAATATTTCATAATGATTGTAAACAATGTGGTCTAGAAATATTACTCGTGTATTCAAGAATGACTTAGCATTAAAACTACAAATTAAATTATGCTATAATGGTAAAGAATATGATTCAGAAATTTTATATAAAACCGCCTGTTGTTTACTTCTACATTTTGTATTAGTTTTATATTGTTAAGGTGTGCAATGAAGATATTAATTTAATATTATTAAGGTGTGCAATAAAGAGTATTCTATTGTGTGATAGCCCAGTATTGTGTATATCTTACTAAGTAAGTACGTGAGATGCAAAATTGCAATAGAAAATTTCAGTCTGCAAATGCTATTTCAGAAATTTTATAAGGAACACTAAATTCGTTTAGTGCGGTTAACGCCGTGTAATAAATTTGTTTTCATGTTGGGACCGTATTACATTTTAGTAGGTTTAAAATGCATTCATACTTTAAAAATAAAAATTATAAACCCGCGGGGGCAGCTTGTGGCAAGCTGACGGTGAGTGGCGACACCGCGGACCCCTAATCCCCAGGGGGCCCATTTGATTTGGCCCTCGCCTCTGTGCTTGCCTGAACCGGCCGACCAGAGTGGAGTCGCAAGAGCGGAACCTATGTTCCAGGTTGGAAGTGTAAAATGTCATAACGCCGGCGGCCCTTGAACGGAACACCGGGATCTGGCGCACCGCAGACTCACCTCTCGACCACCTCACAGCCGCTCAGACGTGTTGCTCCATTGTCCCACTGTCCGTGCGACTGTTTTGTGGGGCCCACTTAGCGAGTTGGCGATTCACCGCCTGCCTTTATACAATTTTGAGACTGATTGTCACGGCAGGTGTCCGCTAGTCTCCTTCCATAACCCATTATCCAGTCTATCCAACACTCAACTCAATAGCCCATGACCTTAATTTCCATCGCAGTCATTTATTTATTTATCGTATGGCAGGTACACACTGGTTATATGTATTCCATCGCAGTCACAGTGCTGCACTGCAATAGTCTTTGCTTTAGTCTTTGGCAGGGACCATCACCGGTTGTATCATGTTGTGCGCTCGGAGATGGTATCCACCATGTGCATCCCTCGCTTCAGATTATTTTTGTCTTAAAAGGCCTCTGCGCTGTTGGCTTCGGCCCCACGCATGCCTTCAAAAGTCCGGGACCCCATGGTCCCGTGATATGGCACAGACATACAAATAATAATAAAAATAAACCATTTATTTCAGGCATCTAAGGCCCACAGTTACAAATACCTTAAATACTAACATACAAACAATTATAAAATTAAAAATTGGTTGTCAATAAAGTCGGTTTCATCATCATCATCATCATATCAGCTGAAAGACGTCCACTGCTGGACATAGGCCTCCCCCAAAGAGTTCCAAAGTGACCGGTCCTGCGCCACCCGCATCCAGCGGACTCCCGCGACCTTTACCAGGTCATCAGTCCACCTTGTGGGAGGTCTACCAACGCCGCGCCTTCCGGTACGTGGTCGCCACTCGAGAACCTTTCCGCCCCAACGGCCATCAGTTCCACGTGCAACGTGCCCCGCCCACTGCCACTTAAGTTTAGCGATTCGGAGGGCTATATCGGTAACCTTGGTACTGCTGCGGATAGCCTCATTTCTGATGCGATCACGCAGAGAAACTCCCAACATAGCTCTCTCCATTGCCCTTTGGGTGACTTTGAGCCTTCTTATGAGGCCCATTGTAAGCGACCACGTTTCAGTGCCATATGTCATCACTGGCAACACACACTGGTCATAATTCAAAGCAAATTAACTGTCGTGTCGCTTGAATGCTCGCTAAAATGCTCCTGTTTATTTTGTGAGCTTTTACCTGTAATATAACATTCGCTAGAAGGCTCATTACAAGTGGATCGGCACCTTAAGGAACGGAATCATGATTACTAAATATATTAAATTACGTTACTCGATGCCCACACGCGTTTCTCACCACGTATTACAAATAAAGAACGCGAGCAAAGTGGCGGGATGAAATATAGGCAATTTCCCGCCCGTTCATTCTATATACTCGTGAAATAATATTTGAAATGAAAAGAGTAGTTTAGGAGGTTATCCCCTAAATACAAACTTACGAAGGTACGCTCACAAAGCTTACCACACAAATGGTACCTGTTTATAATACACTCAAGGGCAAAAGTTTCGGGTCACCCTGAATTAAATAACCGCAATAGGTTTTTTTTTAATATTTTACACTAGTCTTATTTACATAATATACTAGTCTTCGTAATACCCAAATGTATTAGCAATTTCCGGAACCTATCATAAAGATATCAACATCCAAAAATGACGATTTTTGCGATAGCTCGCTCCGTTAACGTTGTTTTTTTCATGGGTTTTTACGAGTCCGATTTAAACCTGGTAACGTGTTTCTTTTTTACTGTTATTTCTGCAGTTTAGATGTAAAATTTAATGAAGATCATGAAAGGATTAAAAAACTGTACAACATTTGGACTATTTTAGGAAATATGACGGTATTTCATCGACCCGAAACTTTTGCTCTTGAGTGTATTAGCATAGATGACTTTGATGGATTAGCAGTATATTAAAATTATCCTTGCAATCATCTTCTACGTTGATGAAATATGGGGTTGTTTTAACTAGTAATAAGATTTCATTGTTTACTAACCATGCAAGGACCTTAATCTGAATTAAATTATTTTTATATCTTGATTTTATTTGTAAGAGTGCGAAAATGCCATTTGGCAGTAAGCTCGCCGTTTGTGCATTTATGTATCTTTTGCAGGATTTAGAGTTTAAATAAGAAAATAAATTAACTGGTCTAGTTCTGCGGGGAGGCGTAGCAAATTCTAGTTCTGAAAACGTTACTCAAACGAAAGAAGTGAGCACCTTTTATAATACACTAGCGACCCGCCCCGGGTTTGCACGGGTATGTATTATACATATAAACCTTCCTCTTGAATCACTATATCTATAAACAATAATTGCATCAAAATCCGTTGCGTAGTTTTAAAGAACTAAGCATACATAGGGACATACAGCGAGAAGCGACTTAGTTTTAAACTATGTAGTGAAATGGAACGACACTAATTATCAAGCTGAAGTGGAACGTCCCATATAATAGGGACCCGGCAAGACTTCCGGATGTCACACCCAGATGCCGTAACAATATGGAATCACTTCCTTCATTGACCTGATTGAGAATAGAATGACGAAACTTGTAGGTACCTACAGTGAAATGGGTCTTTAGTACCTATATTGAGTCAATTTGCCGTTAAACACGTATTAACGTGTCATATGAAACATAATTATCAGCATTTATGATTCTCGCTGTACCTACTATGGCAATGGCAAGCCGGCAGCTCTTCTTTTTAAATGGAACCAAAGTAAATTAAGCAAATTTCATGAGTATCGCGCCTCCGGTGTAGTCAAAATGATATTTATTTTGTTTCTAATTGGATTCTCGAAAACTGCTGGATAATGTAACATGTGCTCAGGATATACCAAGTCTGTCTGTAGTTTAAATAAATGTGGAATATATGAAATCTGGCCACAGTGTGAGGTCCAAATCTCGAAAGAGCGCCTGACCGAAGGGCTCAGCGGTGTCCCTCAGGATTAAAGTAGCATTTATTAAGGGCCCACACACGTGTTTAACGAGCGTTTGATAGTTTCAGGATAGAGTAGTTCCTTGGGCAGAAAATAAATTCTGACTAAGTAAGTAGTACAATTTTATTGTCTGGTTATTATCATAGGTGCATGTAATATGCCTAAATTGAAGAATAAATAACTTTGACTTTATTGATCAGTGCATTTAAAACAATAATGCATGTAAAAGACAGAAACAACTGTTTATGCTAATAAATTAAAAGTATTAATGACGAATTTACTTAATGTTACATATCATTATTCACTTAATAATTATGTGCTGTACTTAAGAAAAACGTGTTTGTATAATAAGAATTAGACTTAACCCTTTACCTACGGGTGTCAACCAGAGTTGCCAGTACGGCAACACCGCTGCAGTACGGGTGTCAACTATAGTTGATCGAAGTAATGGTCATGTTCAATCTTTTTTTTAATCAAAACGAAACCTTGTGTCTTGGTAATAGCGGTCACATTATGCATTGGGATTAGTACAGATACAAAGAAAAAAATATTAAAATGTTTCGGTAGATGGCTCTGAAATAAACATATTTATAAAAATGACCGCTTTTTTGGTGGCAACTTGGGTTGACACCCGTACTGCAGACGTGCAAATAATTGAACTCAATATGGCGGACATTAGTGTTTTTGTTAGAGTACGGCGTGGGAGTGTTTGGAGTGTTAATTTTAGTGATTGATATTTATGCATTATTTTTATAATTATCGTTATTTAAGTGTTTATTTGTGTTTAATATACTATAAACTAATGTTCTTAAACTTAAACATGTGAAATCCGCAAGTAGTAACTTAAAAATCTGCAATTTCTTAGTGACTGATGTATTGCTTGATATCAGAAAAAATAGTGAATATTATTACTCCAAGTGATTATTTATTGATTAAACACATTATACTTATTGTGTGTGTGAAATTTCAACTGTGTAGCTGTAATACTTCAAAAGTTACAAGTAAGTGAAGTTATGCCTAACCACTGACTCTCGCCAAAACATGCCCGTATTGAGCGATGACGGAGTGATTCAAGGCCCCGTAGGTAAAGGGTTAATGCCGTAATAAAGTTTTTACTAGTACATATTGGGGCCAAGCTGATAAACGACATCTGTGCCTTAGTTTTTTTTAATACAATATAACTTCAATGTGTTTCGCAAGCTCGCTTTGACGTGCGCCAAACTAAATACCAAATACCAAAATCAATTAAATTAGCAATAAAACCCCAGATGGCATCACCAGAGATATCCTAAAATTGGGGTCATACTGTATCACATTGTTGAAGTACCAAAATACAACGCCCGATGACGTAGGTAGGTACAACCTCAACCCTGCAATCACCAGAAACAAATGCACAAAGAGCCCAGCCAAGTCCCAAAAAAACCTGTCACCTGCTCAATCACGTCCCGCACATCCCATCAAAGCACACATCCAACCTACATTTTAACTCGGTTCCGCTGATTGCTGGATAGCACAAAAGGCGCGCTCTCAGAACTTGGCCGAGCTCCAACTTCACTGCTTTTGTCAACGTAGATTGAAATTTTCTCCGGCAGCAAGTAACGCTGATGTTATTGAAATGTTTGCTTGATATGGATAGTGCTGGGTTGTTGATTAGGACCTTCGGCGAGTTGTTTTGAGAGTCCTTCGAATGAGGACAATATTTGCATCTTCAAATATTATCCTCATTTGGAGGACGCCTAGTTTCTTAGCTCGAAAGGTTGACTGGTGGAGCCGGATTTTTTGCAATAAATAGGACTAAATTGTTGCTCCGACTCAGAGACTTAATTTCGTCCAGTATTTCGCATTGCACGCATTCGTTCTGTTATGGTAAGGCGCTCGTGGGAGCGAACGCACGCATCACGTGATGATATAGTGGAAATTGTTGATCCAAAGTGACCCCAACAACGCCAATGCTACTGGAGTTTAGATCACTTATTAGGACTTTGACATATTCATACTTCAAATTCAAATAAATTTATTGCCAAAAAGAACACAAAATACAACGTTTAACCTAAGTTTAAAAAATTTAAACAATATCTAAGAATTAAAACTTAAAGTACTAAATTGCGTTGGGTTGGGTGCAAGGCTTAGAGCCTTGCGCTGGTTTTCAGACGAGTCCCTTCGACTGGGTTGGTCGTAACACTATACGTCTATCTACTTGTACAATACAATGGATCCCAATAATAAAAATCATAAGTCTTGTGTTGAGTGTTTAGATGTATAAAGAATAGGTATTGAATAACTACAAATGACTAAATACAAATAAATACCAGTATTAATATTAATAATTTTAATAAACGACTTGTCTATCTATATATATTTTACCTACGTATATAATACGATTGTAGGTATGTGGGTGATGCGTGTTTGTTGTTATGTGGTATGCTGATGTTTTTTGAGTCGTGTTGTGTATTGTGTTGCGTGGGTTTTAAATTTGCCTCTGCAGTTCGAGGAAATGAGCACGTACTATTTTTTTAAATTTAAGGTAGCACATAGGCTGCCTTAAAGGCGGCGGCAGGTCATTCCAGATTTTATTGCGGCAAATTTAAAACCCCCCCTGTAGAGCGCTGTATGGTGTTGCGGAACAACAAGTTTAAATTCCCTGTGGCTTCTCAGTGGTCTTCTGTGTGCTGATCTGATCGGCTTCAGCTCATCAAACAAGAACCGCGGCGTTTCGAACTCGATCACTCTGCGTACGTTGTTCGCAAGGTGCATCTGCCTTCGGCTGGACATATTTAATATTCCTCTGACATTAAGGTGTGGTGTAATATAGTCTCGCTTCGGTATGTCGTAGCAGAATCGGGTACATGCATTTTGCACGCGCTGGATGGACTTTTTAGTTTTCTCCAAAAGCCTTGGGCCATATATCGCCGTAGTTGAGCCGTAACAGGACTAAAGATTTAATGAGTATTTCCCTAACTTTCTCACTCAGGTACTTCCTAATGTTGTACAGCGATTTCAGCCTGTAAAAAGCGTTCCTTATCTTGGTATTAACATGTTCTATGTAGCGCATTTCGCCGTCCAAGGTTATACCAAGATTTTTGAAAGAAAGAAAGAAAGAAAGGAAGAAAACATTTATTCGTGGACAAAACAATGGGTGTAAGAAACAAAACACAGAACGTAAAAATAGCATGCAGGGTCCACGAAAAGGCCCCGACTCAGCATGGTGCTAACCTAGAAGGCCAGCGCTGGTCTTCCGTCGGAACCTTTATATGAGTTACCTCCTGGAAGGCAACACAAAACAAATACCTACGTTAAACATAATATATCTTAAAACTATTCCAAATCCGACGCCAGAGTGGCACGGCAGATTGCATCGTGTGAACGCGTCGCCAAACTGTGTGTCAGTGTCACTGTCAACTTGATAGACCGAACGCAACTTTTATTGCGGATGATTGGCTTCCGGCGTTCTGGTTGCTACACGTGCGAAATTTTCTTCCTGCTAATTTATACAATTTTCGGTTGAAATTTTGGTGTTTGGTGGTGTAAAATTGTGTTTGGTGGTGGTATAACTACTATCCGGTAAGTGGGTGGATTGTTAGAGTAGTTTGGTGGAGGAAATGAGTGGGAATGAGCCCCCTGACGGGGGCGGTATCTCGAACGTCCCCATGGCTGGGGTGATCATGTCTACCCAGTCCGTGGATGTTCACGCTGATAAACGTAAGTGTGCTGAAGACAATACCAATAGTTTAAATAAAAGAGATACTAGAATTCCCGCATCTGCGTCGATTCAGCACACCTACACAGTGCCAGAGTTTGCCCCGGGAACAAAATTAAATTATGGTGCAAATGACACGGGGCCCATTCATAGTTCAGGTGGTCAAATCCGATGACTCATCCCCTGGGTCACCATTTAGAATACTAAAATTCGCACAACTAATGCACAAGTATTCTGTTAAGGGCATTATTAAAGGTGGTATTCATTCTGCTGGTCGCAGCCGGGTTACGGTACAATTTGAAAAATCTGATGACGCCAACCAATTTTTGAGCCACTCGTTCTTTACAGACAATCTGCAGTATTCGTGTGCTATCCCAATGTATAGTGTAACGCGTTCTGGTTTGGTGAGGAATATACCAACTGACTGGTCTCTGGAGGAGCTTGTGAATTCTATTGAGTGTCCCAATCATTCCAAAGTAATAAAGGCCCGTCGTTTAAACAGAAAGTCTACCACCGATGGTGTTACATCCTGGATCCCTACACAAACTGTTGCCCTCACATTCTTAGGTCAAAGGCTTCCGGAAAAGGTGTTCTGCTTTTATACATCTCTCCCTGTGGATCTGTATCGCCTCCCAACCATACAGTGCAACAAATGCTGCCGATTTGGACACATTAAAGCAAACTGCCGGTCTAATGCTAGGTGTTATAAGTGTTCCCAACCCCACGAGGGGGAAAGCTGCCAGGTGAAAGACGAAAATAGTTCTTGCCTTTCCTGTTCAGGCCCCCATTTTGCCACAAACCCTTCTTGTCCTGAGCACGCTAGACAAAAGAGCATCAAGCTTGTTATGTCGGAGGAAAGCATCTCATATTCTGAAGCATCTCGCCGTTTCCGTGCCGTTCGACGTACCTTTGCCGACTCTACCCGCCCTACAGTTTCACCATCCACAGTCCCTAATTCCCAATCCTTCACTCCGGTCTCTCCCCAATCCCAGCATCCTCAGTCGACATCTTACAGGAAGACAGTTTTGATCCCCCGTCGTCAGGCTCCTGTCCTAGACAAAGGATATGATAAAGCGGCCCATAATGACATTACCAGCACTCCACAATCCTCTCAGCCTGATGGCTGCTGTTTAAATCCAAGAACGTCATCACCATCACATGACAATCTGATGAGAATACTAATATCTGCTCTGATGAATTTCTTCTCGAGGTTTTCAGACACACTACCGAACAACGTCATGGATATGTTGCACCAGCTCATGAGTACTCTTGATTCTTTTAATGGCTCCTACAGCCATTCAATGGAACTGTAGAAGTATTCGGCATAAAAAAACTGAAGTAATTTCCCTAATTAATAATTACAATCCTGTTTTACTAGCTATCTCTGAGACATGGTTGAGGCCTGGCTCCCAATTTAGGGTGCCTGGTTTCTCTTGTCTTAGGGATGATAATGATGATGGATGGAATGGATGTGCCATACTCATTAAACGTACCCTTCCCTTTTCCTTGATCCCCATCCCTCCCCATTCAGCAGGGTTTAATAAAGTGGCCTGTAAAGCTTTAAATTTAACTTTTGTTTCGCTGTACATTCCTCACCCAAATATCCCTATTATTTCTGAGCTTGATTCTATTTTCTCCCTCCTCCCTGGTCCTTTGGTTGTAATGGGCGATTTTAATTGCCACCACACCATGTGGGGTTCTGCCTCTTGTGATTCAAACTCTTCTCGTCTCATAGAGGTTTTTGATAACATTAACTTATGCCTGCTGAATGATGGGTCTCCTACCCGAAGAACATCTCCTCTCCAAAACAGAAGCTCTGTTGATTTAACTCTGGTTTCTCCTAGTCTGGCTCCCCGCGTTGTTTGGGAAACCCTCACGCTGTCGCATGGTAGTGATCACCTTCCCATCTTAATCTCTCTACCTTCCGATGTGTCCATCCCTGTAATTTCGCCCTCTCCCCTTCTTAAGTATAGACTGGACAAGGCAAATTGGCCTGAATTCTCTGTTTTCGTTTCTAATGAAATAAACTTGCTTCCTTCAGTTTCAGAAGATAACTACCTTTCTTTATATTTTAAATTCATTTCTATACTATCTAAGGCAGCAGACTCTTCTATGCCTCTTAAAAATTCTGCCCAAGGTAAACTTTCTTCTCCTCCTTGGTGGGATGCCGAATGCACGGCAGCTATTAAAAAGCGTAATGAAGCTGAAGGCTCCTTTGCGGGCGATCTGTCTAGCTATGATCACTACCTTCACTTTCAATCTACCAACGCCCGTACTAAACGTTTGCTGTCCACTAAAAACCCCTCGGGTGGACGCGGTTCTGTGAAAGCTTGTCTCCCCGAACCCCATCTACTTTGGTTTGGAAGAACATAAAGCGGTTCCGTGGCTCTATGTCCGCAACCAACATCTCATCGAATGACTCCTCTGCTTGGCTTGATTCTTTCCTGGATAAACTGGCACCTCCTTATGTTCCTTTTGAGGATGCCTTGCCATCTTTCTCTCCTGTTGCACCCTCGAATGACAGGATGGATGAGCCTTTTTCATCATCAGAATTATATTCCGTATTAGAGCATCTTCAGGATTCCTCACCAGGTATAGATGGGATCCCCTATTCGTTTATAAAAAAATGTTCTGAATCTTCCAAAGTATTTTTTCTTTCTATTATCAACCAGATATATCTTTCAGGAACTATACCATCTACTTGGAAAAGTCAGATAATTATCCCCATTCTAAAACCCGGCAAAGACCCTAGCGATCCTTCAGCATATAGACCTATCGCCCTTTCGTCTGTACTAGCTAAGATTCTGGAGCATCTGATTAAAAATAGGCTCGAGTGGATTCTAGAAAGCCGTGGAATTTTATCTGACTCTCAATTTGGGTTCCGCAGAGGAATGGGAACAATAGACAGTTTAAGTATTCTTACGTCAGACATTCGACTGGCATTTTCTAGGGGTCAGCATGTAGTGGGGGTATTCCTTGATGTAACGTCAGCCTATGACAATGTCCAGCTTCCGCTACTCAGGCAGAAAATGCATCAGCTGAGTTTGCCGGTAAGAATGGTCAACGTCATATGTAACCTCTTTATGGATCGCTCCATCTGTGTCCGTCTCCAAGGCTCCTTGCTTCCTCCCAGAACTATATGGAAAGGTCTACCGCAGGGATCAGTTTTGAGTCCTATTCTATATAGTCTTTATACTGCTGATCTTGATAAATCCGTCAACTGTTTCTGTGACATTCTTCAATATGCAGACGACATTGCTCTATACTATGCCTCCGATTCTGTTTTAGAGTGTTCAGTTGCCTTGAACTCGGGACTTAGTTACATGAATGCTTGGCTCTCGGATCATGGTCTCTCTTTGTCGGCTTCCAAAAGTTCTGTTGTCGTATTCACAAGAAAACGACGCATCCCAGACATTGACATAGTACTTGGTGACGAGATCATCCCAGTTTCTAATTGTGTGAAGTTTTTGGGCCTTAATTTGGATGCCCGATTAACTGGCATCCCTCATCTAAATTTTATTAGGAATAAATGTGAAAAAAGCGTTAACGTTTTGAGGGCTCTATCGGGGGCATGGTGGGGTTCACACCCTTTTTCGCAAAAGCTCTTGTATAACGCCATTATTCGGAGTCACTCTGACTATGGGTCTTTTCTGCTAGAGCCTTGTAGTAAAATAGCCCTATCTTATCTAGACAAGATACAGTCAAAGTGTCTTCGTATCATCTGTGGAGCTATGAAGTCCTCTCCCATCAACGCCCTCCAGGTAGAGTGCTTAGATCCTCCCCTGAGACTAAGGAGACAGCTTCTTGCTGATCGTTTTTTCTTCAGAGCTGCCCAATCCTCTGATCATCCATTGATGTATCGTATGAATAGCCTAGCAAATGTAATTCCTTCTTCCAAGTATTGGGCACACAAAGATCTCCCATGCCTTATTAAGAGTTTCGAAAAATTGTCTGAAGCTCCTCTCCTTCTGACGACTCCTGGTAATCCAATTTTCCACATTTCATATGATGCCCTCATATATCGCCCTAATGTTATTTTCTCCCTAGGATTAAAGAAATCATCTCCAGGGACCAATAATGATTTCTTGAAAATATTAGCTGAAAAATGGGATGGTTGGCTTCATATTTTTACGGACGCCTCCAAACTAACTAGGGAGGGGTATGTAGGTTCTGCTGTTTGGATTCCTCAATATAAAATAGTTTTAAGTTATAAAAGCCCTCCCCCCACTTCAGTTTTTACTGGAGAAGCCATTGCTCTTTATGAAGCTATTTCTTTTATAGAATCCCACAAAATAGCTAAAGTAATTATTTTCTCGGATTCCCTTAGCTGTCTTCAAGACCTAGTTAAATGCCCTCTTCGGTCGAGAGATAATCTCTTAGTGACCCTTAAGTCCCGTGAGGTACTCCATCGGTGTGACTCCCTTGGCTTAGAGGTAGTGCTGGCATGGGTCCCAAGCCACTCCGGTATTGAGGGAAATGAGCAGGCTGATGCCTGTGCTAAACAGGCTATTGATATTGGCTGTACTTCTCATTCTGGCTGCCATAGTCAGGATTTGCGTGCTTCTGCTAAGACCCAGTTAACTGAACATTGGTCAGAGGAATGGAACATTACTCGCCTTTCCAAGGGACGGCATTATGGTGGAATTCAGCCAGACCTTCCTGTGAGACCTTGGTTTTTTAAATTTCAAAAAGCTAGCAATACCGTAACCTCAACCATAATCCGACTGCGACTGGGCCACATCTGCTCCCCATCGTTTCTTGCTAAAATCAGAGTTCGTGACCACTCTTTATGTGAATGTGGCCTGGAGGAGGGCACTGCAGATCATATTTTTTTCAACTGTCCCAAAACTTCATCTTCCCTATATGATGTCCTTCCTGACTATATTCAACGTCCTGCTAACCTTAGTTATATCCTCTCTTTTGTTAATACGTCCTTTGTATACATTCTAGCTAAATGTATTAATAAATTCAAAATTAAACTTTAGTTCTACTACCTACTACCCCTATTTTAATTTGTAAACTTAGCAAACTTTGTGGGTTTATGGTTATAATAATAATAAAAAAAAAAAAAAAAAAACTAACTGACCATGTGTATGTTGTAGTTAGTCTAACATTGTGTTGTCTTTTGTTTTAGATTTTTCAACCGATCAAATCTACACCTTTTGGACCTGGTCTTTAAAGACATTCGTGTAGCCTCCAACCTTGACGCTGGCCAAATTGTCCCACTGGACAGGGGCCATAACAAGCAAAAATCGATCGATCGAACTTTTATTGCAGATAGTGAATATATGGTGAATATACGTAAATACAGAAACTGAATACTAAGTTAAAAGTACATTTGTGATACAGGAAGAAAACTAAGAACAAATACAGTTTGGTGCAAAATTTTTCACATTTTCCACTCGGCGAACCTGCTCAGATCTTATAGTAACTGCAGGGTTTTGTTCGATTATTGCCAAACGCTGTGTTTTGCTTCCCATGACAATAAACTGGGATTTTGGGGGGTTCAGAACAAGGTTATTACTAGCCGAACAGTCAGCGACGACATCCAGTTCATTATTTATTTTGCCCAACGCTACGGTCATGTCTTGTGGTCCAAACAAGCGATAAAGCTGCGTGTCATCCGCGTATAGGTGAACTTTACAGTGTTTTAACTTTGTAATTAGGTCTGCCGTGTATAAGATAAATATTATCGGACTTAAAATGGATCCCTGTGGTGTGCCACGAATAAGAGGTTTGACGCTTGACGTGACAGTTTCTCCGTGTTCGTTCTGGAGCTCCACAAACTGCTGCCTGGAAGAGAAAAATGATCAAAACCATTCGCACGAATGCTCGGTTACACCATAGTACGCCATTTTCGTTAGTAGGAGATCCGGGTTTAAGCAGTCGAAAGCGCGAGAAAAATCCAGCAATACAAGTATAGTGCCCTTACCGCTATTGCCGCGTACTTGTGTTCATCTTAATAGGTGCAAAACTGTAAACATGTCATTTTTATAATAAGAATAAGGTACAAAACTGTAAACATGTCATTGACATCGACTATATTTTTCAGACGAAATTATTTTGCTTCAGATTCATTTGATGTAAGCTATCATACAATTTTATACTTTCATTGTATTAATTACGTATTCATTTGGCATAATGACTGTTGAGCTTGTTTCGATTTGAAGCACTGGTAGACTTCAATTTCTAAATATGCCATAGCAGAATGAACTTCATTTATTTTCATTATAACTTAAGCAAACAAACTTCTTGACCCTGTGATCCATAAACAGCTATAAGCCAAAACAAAAACACTGCCAAGAAAACCATTTTAATAACAACTTGAAACTCCCTAACGTCAAAATAATTAAAACAGCATCTAAACTCCATGATTAGATTAAGGGCACTGTCAACAGATCTCGGACAAGGGAATTTGAAACTTGTTCCTTCAAGGTACTGTTTGTATTTGCTTAGTATTTGGATTTGCTGACAGTCCTGCCAAGTTGGATCAGGAGTTGGTAAGAAGCGTTATCATATGAAAGAGTGATTGAAAGAGCATTGGCATCTAGCCAGCAGCCGATATAATTTAAAATGGCGTATGTAAGTTTAGACATACCGGCGTTTAAGCTGTTTTAGATTTATAGAGCAATTCGAATGGACAAGTTTAGAGAGTGTTATCTATGAGGATGATGTTGAGATGGCTTCATAATCAACTTAACATCGTGTCGTGCTTGTGTGACATCCATTTAGAACAGTTTTTACAGAATATGCATTTTGTTGAGACGTGAGTAGGTAGCTGTTTTGTAGACGCATAGCCCTAAATGTTGTACTTTGTTGGAATATTTTTGATAAAACGTACCTACCTAATGCTTCCTTGCGTAGGTAGGAATGAACTTTTCTGCGCGGACTGAACGTTCAACGGAAAAACATAATATAAGTATGATAAATATTTTGCCTCAATAATAATAATAATTCAACCTGAAAATTCATGAAATATTAAATATTGGTACTTCTCAACCTGCCAAAGGGACGCTAAAAGAGAATTCGTAATTTACGAGTATGATATTTCTACCATTGCGTGACTACTAAGCTGCAAATTCTTGCAAACTAATTCCGCTTAAAATATTTCCCAAAACATTAACAATTTTATATATATATATCCAAATATCATAAACCCTCCATGATGCGTTCAAGAACCGCGCATTATGACCACCATAAAAATAGACTGTTTTGTCAGAACAAATTTCTTATCTGTGAAAATGTTATTATTGCTAAATAATAACATCGATTTCGATAATAATATTTCATTCAAATTTCGAACGTCTCTGAAAAACAAAGTTTGATTAACCTCTATTCTAATATCAGTCGAGATGACGTTTAGTTCGAAATGAATTGTCAATTTGCATACAAATTTGACAAATGTCGCACGTAAGTAAGATATCGAACGATATGACAGTTGGATCTGACTCTAGTTTGTCTCTGAATTAAGAAAAAACTATGACAGCTGCCAGAAAACAACGCCGCGATGTCATAATATGCGGCTCCTGAATGCATCGTGGAGGCTTGTGATATGTGGATAGATAAAGTAGTGTATGTAACTGTACATAATTAGGCATTAAAACACTCGTTTGATGTTATTATGTATAAATATAAACCCACACTCGTGTTTAATGCCCTTCATTATATACAGTTACATAAACTACTATTAAACTACATCAAGCACATTTAAAATTCAACGAAAATAAAAAAAGTCACGTTTTCATAACGCATGACTCAACTTTCTATAACACTACGTTTATTAAGACCTTTCACGAGTTGCAGCGACATTTAAATAGAGAATAACAGAGTCATAAACTGACGGTTAATGTGACTAAACGAGCGATGCACAAAAACTTAGACTTTTATAACTAAAAGGCCAAGTCACTGTGTAACTCGTATGGAGTTACGCCTTTTTGCTAACGACAGAGATACTCAGAGTGTTGTGCTTGAGGATCGCGTTAAAGATACGCAGCGGAATTTTACAACGCGCGAAGAGGATTGCATGCTCTTCACGGATTTTCTATTTGGTCCTTTTAAAATAACAAATTCCTCTGTAACCGGGCGACAGTACAGACATTGTTATATTCCTAGTGCTAATAGGTATTTGAGAAGGCTTTGGTATGTGGAATGACAAGTCAAATTGTCTGCAAAATATAAAACTGGTCTTGTCGTTATCTAAAAGTTATGCAAAGACGACGACTAACTTATTAAGTTGGGTATAATTAAATTAGTATTTAGAACAAGTTTCTCTCTTAGTTTTAGGGTTTCTGGTACCATCATAACATAAACAGGTCCTTGAGAGAAATGGGACTTAGAGCCATAAATTGAGACCTTTTCTTCTCCACCGACAGTGTAAAAATGCACTTTCAGTCACCTCCAATGATATGTAATAGAGCCATTTATTCCTCATATGTACATTTAAGTTTTTTTAAATATTTATTTCTAATCTGGCTAAGTCTTCTAGTCTGGCTAAGTGGGCTGTCCACTTCCAGTTTAAGGGTCTTGAGTGGTCGAATGCACTCGACAAATGAAATGTTAGATAATCATATATGTATTTGTATGTCTTTCTGTACCTATCATCCATTTGAGTGTGTTTTTATGTAATCGAAAGTCTTGGTCTGTCAAAATCTTATCTAAGGTATTTGTGTCAGGGGTGTTTTAAATAACAGTAAAAAGATAATATATATGTACGGTCAACCAATTTGATTCCTAGGCCATCATAGAACCTTGCCGTTGTAAATGCTATGTCAATACGGGTTACTAGGATTATTGCGTCGCTATGTAGCAGTTAAAATGACAGGGTTCTACGGTGGCCTAGGAATCAAATTGGTTGACTGTACTTCACATAAAAAAAATCATTTTTGTTTATGAGTAAGGATTGCAGAAACCAAAAACAATATAACAAAAGAGTTACTGAAAAATGAATGAGTAATTTTTGAACGACAGTGCTGTAATATAAAAAAGTTACTCCCGTAGGTATAGAAAAGTTTATCTGCTCTTTAATCCATGAAACCATCCCACCTCATTTGTGAAGTGAAGTAAGATAATTTCACTTCACCTGATTCGCAGGATTACTCAGATGAAGCGCTCCCTTTGATACTATGCTTCTGCATGAGCGATGAAACAAACTTGTACGTCAGATATGCATCATTAAATGTTATATTCTGACGTTGAGTCCTTTTCAGAACAGCATTTTTAATTTCTAGCAGCAGGTTTGATTGGAGTAGCCACTGAATAAAATGGAATAAATGATTAAGTAAGAGTAACAAAGGAGCAAAAATCTAGTTTTATCAATTAGTATATGTGGTATTTTACATGTTATTATTATTCGTTTATAATTATATGCATAAAAAACTTAACACTAGGCACTTAAATCTACTTAATCTATCGTATATGTTGTTTTTTCATTAAATCACTAGCTGCCTACGCGGCTCTCGTAAGTAACTAAGTCATTTATTTTGCCTACATATTACCGCGGGATAGCATATAGCATTTGTTCATCTTTATTTTGTGTCATGAATGTATTTATCTATTTTAATTTTAAAACCATATTGCAAATTTATTATTTATTTATAAACTGGAAACTTCACAATAACACAAATAATACCTTCTGGTGTTAACATCAACAATGCGGTATTATGGGTATTATCGATATACTATCGGTTTACGGCATTCGATTACGGGGCTAACGCGCGATTGCTTTAGATAAAGCGGCCCACGGGAGTAGGTAATAGACGTTTTACGGCCCGTGCGTTATTGCCTGCACGTCTAATGGCGTGAGTTAAATAAATAATGCCTGGCTGATTGGCAAGTTGCAGTTTTCTGTCCGTGTGGGAAAATTCTGTACCTATTGTCTGTTTTGTAGGTACCTATATTAATACGGGAGTTATGGATCTAATTCGTGGCAATACATTTGAAAACTGGCCCTTGGGTGCACATGTAGCCTAATAGACGTTATACGGGCCGTGCGTTATTGCCTGCACGTCTAATGGCGTGAGTCAAAAGAGAAATGCAGCTTACCGATAAGCTAGACATTAGTCTAGCTTATCGGTAAGCTGCATTTTTCTCTTTAGGTTGGAAAAATATAAGCAAGTGGTCGGGTCAACCTTAGACCAGCACGGCCCACGAGCTGTGTCGAGCGCTCGAATTTAGAAAGAGACTGATAATCTTTCTTGCCGCGACATAGCTCGCATCATGTGGAAGCCGTGCTGGATCTGTTTCTTGATGATTCATCAATAAACCGCCCACTTACGCACACATGCATCATCATCATCATCATATCAGCCGAAAGACGTCCACTGCTGAACAAAGGCCTCCCCCAAAGAGTGCCAAAGTGACCAGTCCTGCGCCACTCGCATCCAGCACACAGCACACATTCAGCCACGCTAAATTGCGCAATCTTTCGCAGCCTCAATGTTGACTTTATACAAAGCAGCCTTTTAGTGTTGATAAATATGTGAATTGCCACCCTAACGGCAGAAGCCTTCAAGCAATCGCAATCAAAAAACAAAACTGTCACTTAAGATGTACAGCGTACAACGTAAACGTCACCTGTGTTTTGTAACAAGACACACGCGCCGCTATTGTCGTAAATATAACACTGATCAAACAAAACACGCTCGTATATCTGTCCCCGATACGATTTTTTTATTTATCTTTTTGGGAGCGTAATTTATTTGGCGAATCGCAATAAACACATGCGGAGGTACGGCATAAAAATTATATTAGCTGGGCCTGCGTTAGTGCTACGACACGGGGCCCAGGGAGTTTCGATCAATCAAATATTGAGTTGATTAGCGCTGGAATTTTGTAGGTTTTTTGCTAACTGCATGGTTGTTGCAAGTTGGGATTAATTGGACGTTGCTCCGGACGAGATTTTGTAGATAACTATTGATGAAAAAAAAGATGAACACGATGAAAATAATATCGGAATTGAGCCGGATTGCAACCCACGTATCGTTGTTATTTAAAATATTTAAATATTTGCGGACAATCTTACACAAATCGATCTAGTCCCAAACTAAGCAAAGCTTGTACTATGGGTACTAGATGAAGATAAACATACTTATATAGAGAAATAAATACTTAAATACATAGAAAACATCCATGACTCAGGAACAAATATTCGTGCTCATCACACAAATAAATGCCCTTACCGGGATTCGAACCCAGGACCTCTTGCTTCGTAGGCTTGTTATGTAGTATTCCACTTTGATACTCATGCGATGGTAGAATATCAAGATTTTCATAACCCAAGTTTGTACTATTGCAAGAGTTAAGAAGGTTTATTGTGGAGGTTTTCTTTGGATCTGGGTACGGAGTCGTTTAGGGGGTTTCTTTGCGATTGACAATCTGTTTCAAATTAGGTATCTACTCGATTTTTATAAAGCTACAGGGAAAGCTTGCTGATGCCGCCCAGATTCTCTTACTTAAAAAATAAATAAAATAAATAAATAAATATTTGCAGACAATCTTACATAAATCGACCTAGTCCCAAACTAATGAGTTTATAGTAGTTATTTGATAGGTACTCTCTGTACCATATTTTTATTTTGTATTTAATCTTGTAAATTATTGACATCGGTGTATTTATCTTGACATTGTGATTATACACAGGAATAACCTGACTTGACATTTAATTTTATATTCATTCCATTTTAATTATAGATATATACATATATCGTATATACCTATTACAATATTATATTTATGTTCAATGTTTCATTATTATTGCATATCTTGACGATCGCTGTACGATAAGTAATAAAATGTAAGAAAAATGTTCTGTGAAAATTGTACAATGAAATAAATAAACTAAACAAAACTAAGATAGCTTGTACTTGTCGGTATACTGTCAGTATTATATTGCGCGGAAGGGGGCGGGACGCATTCAGTACTGCTAGTGTACAACCTTGCTTCGGTGTACCCACGCCAACCAGGAAGCACTCATTGAAATACAGGCGCGCAGTAAAGAATCTGTTTAGTATGTCAGCTTATTGACATCAATAACTAAATGGGGAAGAAGTCTACATTAACACTAATAACCTGTGCGTAATTGGATGTCGACGAATCGACATGCCATTTCAATATTACCATTAAAGAAACGCATCCGCTTCAAAGACGATACGAACGAAGAAAAATATCAAAGTGAACAAATCTACCCAACAAGAGAGAAGCTTGAAAATAATCCGATATCAACCTTTCAGAGACCATTGTGAAATAAAATAAAAAAGTACATGGAAAAACGAAACATATCCTCTTGAACATAGAGCTCATATTTTATCAACTAGTAACAATTGATGGATATCCACTACTGGATCTTTCAAGCTCGTACACCGTTCGAACGGTTTTTCCAAGTTAGACTCTATTTATATTACATATAAAGTCTACTTTGCGATCGCATGTTAAGGCTGATATGACAATGTTATACTAAGTAATATACATCATATAATATATATGGCATATAACTTGCGGCTTAGTCTCATGTCACTCCCGCTAGAATAAAATAAATTTATGCCTCCATAAATAAGTAGTAAAGACTAATAAGCCAACAAAGGACGGCAAACATCTATAAAAACGTAAAAAAAACCACTCGTTGTATTTTGTATCCATTGGGAAAAACATTCATTCACAAAGTAAACGGCAATAAACTTTACGATCCTAGCTTTAATGTCTCTTTTGGACTTTATGGAGTCAGAGCAAGACAGTGAAAACGGTAGATTACGATTGTTATACTTTTATTTTGAATTACCCCGGTTGACATCGGTTTGCAAACTATCAACAGATTGTAAAATCGATCTGTATTTTGGATTAGAAAACAACAAAAACAAAAAGTGTTTTGAACAAATTCAAAAAACCGTAATAGGAATCCAATATTTTTCCATGTAGGTATCAATAATTTATAATCTATCGATGAAATATGTTAATATGCCACAATTCAACTCTAGGGAGTATTTTCTACATTCTCCTCATGCAGGCCCGTCTGTTGTTTTTACTTCTGACGTAGCCGTTTTTCAGTTAATTAATAACCCTTAGTAACACAAACTCGGTAACTAAACTACAATGTAAAATGTATTCAGATTAGTAATAGTAAAGGGAGCGCATACTCGTATGCCACTATTAAAACATCTTCAACGATAGGTACGAACTTAATTTGGCATGTAACGGTTTTAAAGCAATGAAGAAACAATGTAGCAAGGCACGTACTAACTTCGACATAAGAGCAATTAAATTTTCACTTGCGACTCTCTCCGGGGAAAGAAATTGTCATGGAACTTTACAGCAACTTTGTTAAGTTATAAGTTGATTCGTTTAAATAGTCTTATGTATTAGATCATAAATTAAATACACGCTGGTGCTCTCAGAAGAGCACATGAAATTTAATTTTAGTGCCACAATAGCTAGCATGGTATATAGACGAAGAAAAAAATATTATAAATCACAAGAAAATGTCTTGTATCATAAAAAGGTAAACTTGCTAACGGCTATCTGGAGCCAAATGCCAGAAACCATTGTTGATGATTGTGAATTTGTCGTGCTCACACACATCTATTCATCTAGCTTAAGGGTCCTTACGCCTACAGATGAGCGTATTTTGCAAATTGCTTCCTTTTTCATTCAAGATTAAGACGTAACAACATATTAGTATTTATTCAAAAAACTGATAACGTAGGTACTTAAAAAAACATTTCTATTTCTAAACCAGCGTGATTTTCACGCCTTTTTAAAAATAAAAATACGGTGACGTAGGTCCTATAGTTACCGCATATTTTCTTTATTTATAAAAAGCAAATAAACAAATATTTACAACAAAATATAAATATAAAAATAGAACGGATGGTTGTATGTAGAGAGTAGAGAGGGGTTAGGGGGCGATGTTGGGTAGAGCTGCCTCGTCGTTGAGGCCGAAAAAATGCTGTACTGATCTGAATTTGTGCCGGGTCCCGCGAATGCACATGCTTGTGGCTCGGATTATTGATATTATAATTTTTGTCCATTATTATAGATATGGGTCGGTTCCAGCGGTTAAGATTATTTTTATATGGGTTAATATAACATTACAGTTTGCTATAATATAATTTTTAAGTCAAAATGTAAGTAAAATTTTCGGTAAAAAAATAAGAAAACTCGAAAGGTATTTGATGAGGATAACAAGTTTATTCATAAAAATTAACAGCACTATAATTAAACTAAACTAAAACTAAAATACATCTGAATAAAACTAAAATATATCTAAAAATGGCCCCTGCGGCATGGTACCGAAGACGCTGGCAGCATTTCCTCGCTGGATCGCCAGGCCGATGCGTTGAGCGAGGAAACTGCCAGCTCTTTGGTTTCTCGTGGCGTCTCTGAGCCTCTTCGACATGTCCATAAAAGTATTTTATAATTTTTTTTAAATGAATATTTGATTTTCAATCATGTCAGCCCCTCGTACAAGATATGATGAATTTAGTTATAATCATTCATGTACTACATGATTTTTGTTTACTGCAAAACTGAGAACCGAAACAACACTACTGCATTACTCACGCAAAATTTGCAAACGACTCCTACAAAAACTCATTTAATTTAGGTTTAAAAAGAAAAAATAAAAATTGTAACTTTGTTGGCCTCTAGTTTAAGAAATGATTATTGAAATTGCTTGCGCCACGTCCACTGAGCCAAACACAGTGATCAGTGGACGTGGCGCAAGCAACATCTCCTGCCAGCATCTTCTGATGATGCCTCGTAGAGAGGCGAAACACGTGTCGAGGTTTTTTCATTATTGGTGGTGGTTTGCTGTAATTATTTGCATGTTTATACGCAAATAGTTGCATTTGATCTCCGCTGATCGACCAGCATGTTTTTAGCGGAATAGCAAAGGAATATTGTTCTCGTAATATATCATGGACTTCCCCGCAAAGTAACGCCTGATTCAATAAATTACGTTATCGGTTTTTGAATAAATACTAATAGCTACGAGCACGTCGTAATTTTGAATGAAAAAGGAAGCATTTTGCAAAATACGCTTGTCTGTAGAAGTAAGGACTTACTAAGATTAACACAAGAGGAAGCAAATTCAAAATATTTCGCGTAGGTATATTTCAATAATGACATATACGAGAATTGTCTCGAATTAGCTTCCTCTGCGTTAGTCTTAAGCTAGGTACGACAAATTCCCAATCATCAGACAGATATCACTCATCAATTTGGTGCTAAAATTTAAGCGGAATGTTTATTTTCAACGTGGATACCAGTTTATAATCGAATGGTTTCAGGTATTACGCATGTAAGCTATAATAACGTAAACACAATTCTGAAGGCTCTCACTGCAACAAGATAAACCCAAACTACAATGAAATGCAAATGTGATATGTTTAAATCAGTGACAAATTATAACTTGGGGTAAGTTCAAGTTGCCATCAGAATACAATTTATACTCATTCATACCATGTCCACAAAGCTACCCATTTTTATTTCAGTGCTACACTAAAATAAAAATGGAACAAAATAAATCACTACCTTGAAAAATATCGCAATTGGTAGTTGTCCGCGCGGATATCTCGTGATCCCCCAATCACGGGGGATTATTGAGACACAACAATGGTTCTGACAACGGCAAACATGTACCCGGCGGATGCCCTACATAAGGTACCTACAGTTACTAATAGGTATCCTCGCGGCTCCGACTGCGTATTGCGAAGACACCACGCGGAGACACGGGATAAAATATGCCTCTATTCAACCCGTGAAGTAGTAGAAATAATTTTTGAAATCTAATGAGATTTTTGGGAGATTACCTGCTGCATGTCGTTATATACGATAGTAAACGGTTTTCATAAAACTGAATTGTTGCGTAGGCATTGAAATATAGGGATCCAAGAGCGGTTACTCACGGGGACTTTTTGTAGTACTACAAATGAGATACAGTATCGATACAAGTGATCTATGACTAACGTCACGGTTCAGTCGCGCGTTCGTTTTTACACGCGTTTGGATCGCTGCAAAAAGATGTTTGTGTCACCAAACCGCTCTTACTCGGGAATTATAAAACGATCCTGTAACATACATATTATAATGAACACGGCTTATAGGAGATCCGGAGCAGAAATAACAGTTGTATTTCAAAAATGATGCGTTCCGGGTATGACAATCTCAATATCGATATTCGGATTTGTATTGTTCATAGTTTTATTACGTTACATTCAGCGTTTAAAGTCGGTGTGATGAATACTTGGAATTGTGATGGCACCAATTGTAAAGCAAAATATGATAGTGAATTATAAAAAAAATGCATTGCATACCGGTATTAATAATTTATGTGAAAAAGAACATGAAATAGGGAGTTTTGGCCCTCTATTTGTATTAAAAATGATTCAATATACTTTATTCTATACTCTATACATACCTACATACATATATGTGGGTGCAATCGGTAAAGTCGAGAGAGCAGTGTTGGTGTTGAGCATGCCTGCATTATATTATTAGCGTCTCCGCTTTAGCAATGACACTTATTCACCCAAGGGTGTGTGTATGAACTAATGTAATATTTGATGAAAACGATCTTTGGTGACCATACAACCTTACATACTTTATCAAATGGTGACACAATGGCAAGGACAAAAACTACTAACAAACTTTGGAATAACATAACATCCTCAGCAAAGTAAAACTACAAAATAAGAAGAAAATGAGAACATTCCAGATGAAAATAAACATTTGAAACTGAAGCATTCATTTCACGCGAGTTAATTTGGACGCAAAGAGATCGTAAAGTTGAAGCTGCGCTATCACAGCTCCATGAGTTCCTGCAGAAATAATAAAATGATTCAAATGAATTTAAATCAAATGTTAAAGGAAAAGATAGTCATGTGCATTGTCTCGTTCGATTTTAGAACTTTCTTTCTTTGTGAAGTCCTGAGACTGACTGCTTATGGAAAGGGCACCCGAGGTTGCGCCTTTATTGACTGAACTAGACTGATTAGACTGGACTGGACCTTTATTTGTATCTAACTGTCAACACAAGGTATCATAAAATAAATAAAAAGAGTCGGCAATCCATTTGCGATTCTTCTGGAGTCGCACGCGTCTTTAACCTACGGTGTCTGCTTACCGAGAGACAGGCCGTAGTTATTTCAAATTTAATTAGTTGAAGTCTTGTTTTTAAACTGTTTCATTTTAGTGTTAGTTTAAGTAGGCGAAGGAGCGCATACAAATGACGAAATAAAAATGATCGGCCACTTTCAGTACAGTTGAAGTCAAAAATATTTTTACAATTCTTTCACCTTATTCCATTATAATAAGGCGGAAAATATATATTTGATATCGACTGCACTACAAACATAGCGACTAGGTATACGTATGGTCCCGAACCATCTTTCTAGTGACGCCCCACGTGTCTGTCGCTCTGACGTCCTATAATATATTGCAGCGTCTTACTACTACTATGTCCAATTACATGAATAGAAGTTTTCATATAATAAAACGAACAATATCGTAGCCATTTTACTTCGGACGTTTTGAATAGC
This sequence comes from Epinotia brunnichana, assembly GCA_963854355.1. Lineage (NCBI taxonomy): Eukaryota > Metazoa > Arthropoda > Insecta > Lepidoptera > Tortricidae > Epinotia > Epinotia brunnichana. The sequence goes on from OY977943.1 coordinate 32,194,275, forward strand.
ATATCAGAACAGCTAATGCATTTAAATCGTAGTTATATAAGACATTCTTTATCTCCGAGAGTGATTTAGCTGCGAAGGTTTAGATGCACAAAAAAAAAGCGTTTGCATAAAATAACTTTTTAAGAGGATTGTGGTGTTATTTAATGAAAAATCACGGAAAAATTGTGGTTATTCTGTGTGTTTTAAAATGTATTTAGTTATACCTATTGACTTCATTACAAAGATCCATGATTTCCTATGTAACATATATCTAAAACTTAAACGAAAAATTCAAGCACCAATTAGTTAAACTATTCATGTCCACGAGTTGAATGCTCATTCCAAGTGAATGTTCAAGTCTCTCCACACCTTAAGGGTATTCACCCTACCCATGGCAGAAAGATCCTTAATTAGAACGTGATGCACCTCGCAAATATATCGAATTACTTAATGAAAAATGTCATGCACTATTTTTTTTACTTCAATGTAACGAGTAGGTATTTGCTTTTACACACTAGCTACGCAATGGCGGTTTTTGGCGTTGTTGGTTTTTAAAAGGTTAAAGATTACTTCAATAGATAAGGCACCTATATCACGATAATAATTTATCACGATAAAACACAAAGACCAGTGAGAAAGATGTTAGTTTAAGAATTCATAAAATCCCTGTTTTCCGCTAAACTTTTGATTCGTCCGACTTGGATACGTAAAATTAGGCGGCGTTAAAACTTTTCTCATTCGAAACTCTATTAAAATGGCAGTAAAGATAATAAAATAACTTCACGGGTTTGTGCTTAGGTAGGCAAGTCAAGAGAAAATTATGGCATTAGAGAACTAGCGTAACATAAATATATTTGGTATACATGTTGACCAACTTTGGCCCTATACGTAACAGCAGCTTGATGTGATTGAATTTTTTTTTCTTATAGAAAACCCATTACGATCGCAAAATACTACCTACGTAATTATATAGTTTCCGATGCCCGAAGGACTCAGCGCAGCCGATGGGGTTATGGTTGCTTCTTTCGTTGAAGATTCGTCAAATCACAAAAGACCAATAATATCTTGTTATTCAAAAAACAATCAGGTATAACGCTAAAAGAACAAGCCCTAGGATACGCCGCCACCCAGTCTGGCAGTGAACTCAAACTATCTGATTTATTCGTCGTCGGGTATTGGATACAACTTCTTTTACAACCTTTATAAAGTTTCCAAGTAGTAAACCCGAGTCACGTTGTGAGTGCAACTTACCTAGAAGCCAATCTGGTTTGACATTTTGAATTTCATTGTGAGGGGCTTAGAATAATAACGCCTAGAATGATAGTTTCATACGGCTGACGCGCCAAGCGTGAGGCATAAAATGGATTCATGTAGTTGTGATCAACTCGTATACACACGCACCAATACGCACACAAACGCACCAATTTTGTTCCACCGATCGGCGTACTACGCCATTTATGGCTGAGTTTTGGTGGCTACACTGTTGCGCGTGAACTGCGTTTCTAGGCGTTATTATTCTAAGGTGGGGATATTCCACGCGAATGTCGCTAATAAAGCCTGTAAATTTCATACGGGCGTATATTTAAACCAGCCATAGTTTTCGACCGTACAAATAATATGAAATGAAATAATTTATTCGTGACAAGAAACTTAAAATACTGTTTTAACTATAATATACTAAGCAGTTTGTCACGAAATGGTCTCGCCTCAGCATAATGCTGGCCAGCGCTGGTCTCCCGGCGATACCATATGAGATTTTTTTGTTAAAAAGCTTAATTAATACAGAGTTACTTAATTTTTAGGGTTCCGTAGTCGACTAGGAACCCTTATAGTTTCGCTTTGTCTGTCCGTCCGTCCGCGGATAATCTCAGTCACCGTTAGCACTAGAAAGCTGAAATTTAGTACTTTTTTTAATTTTTATTTTAATTTTTTATTAGGGTACCTCCCTATACGTAACGTGGGGAGTGTTTTTTTTTTTTTCATTTTAACCCTAACGTGTGATATACTGTTGGACTGGTATTTAAAATTAAATAGGCGTTTGCTAATATAATTTTCAGAGATAATCCACTCCAGAAGTAAAAAAAAATGTGTCCCCCCCCTCTAATTTTGAACCATAAGTTTTAAAAATATGAAAAAAATCTCAAAGGTAGAACTTTATAAAACTTTCTAGGAAAATTATTTTGAACTTGATAGGTTGAATAGTTTTTGAAAAAAATTACAAAATAATTTCACACACTTACTGTGACGGAAGAAATACTACGGAACCCTACACTGCTGAGCGTGGCCCGACACGCTCTTGGCCGGTTTTTAGTATTAGTTGTTATTTTAAGTAAGACTGAGCAGCTCTGTATTGTAATTGACTAATTGTTGCTCGGTCGTACTGATTTGACTAAACAAACTTGTATGGGTGTCGTAAACAAATGACATGACGTGTAGTGAATACATTGCGTGCCCAATTACTTAAGTAAACACTGACCGCACAGCGGCGCCTTTGCGGTGTCAGTAAGTTGTCAACTCTTAATGCCAACATATTCATTAATTCTGCGCGCCTACAAATAAATTGGCGCGGGATGCACGGAATCGGTACAAATGCGATACTGCAAGCGTAGCACCGCGGCCGCGCAATATTATATTATATTATATTGCGCAAATATAACACTCGTAACAGTATACCGAGAAGTGAGAAAATTTGGGTAATAGCAGTAAGATGAAGTACGAAAAAATCGCACGCCTAAAACGAACCTCAATTGGCAACATTTTATTTTTTCAAGTGGGCCATTTTATGATCTATTTTCTTTAGAAAATGTTTTTTTAAGCGGCACGTATTTTTTTATTTCTCCCTTAATTGTAATTTTTATTCAGAAATATCAAATTGAAAAGTAGCGAATTCCAGAAGGTCATAACTAAATTATGACATCAACGTTACGGCTCTGTATGGCAGCTTGCACACCTTTCATATGACAGTCGTAGTATTGACGTCACACACGGCTTAAACCACATTTATACAATATCGCGATTTGCTTAGAAATGGGAGAGAAATGAAATCTGAAAACTACTTTATTACGTTCAGGTAACATAATTACCGAAATGGTTTTCGAATTAGGTATCATTACATAGTTTGAAATGTTGTCAATTGACTTGAAAATTGACAGAGCGTTACGTAAGCGACATTATAGTGAAATATTTGATACTCAATCAATGTGGGACGCTTACTCGCTATTTCTTTCGAAGCTAACTTACCAGAATTAAACCTACATTGAAATTATATTAGAATGCGAAACGTCGAAACAAATTGACTTCTTAGCCGGAATAGGAAGCGAAGTAATAAAGACTTTTGTCAATACGTCGCGAGTATATGATGTGCCGTTGCGTTGTCGACAAATATGTAGATGAAGATAGATGGATAGCCGTGGCTTCATTTAATTCTTGTATATGATAGCTTCATGGACAACAATGGCTTTAAATATTTGACAAAGGTCTAAGGTTACCACACAATTCGTTTTTAGAGAGTTTAAGGTTACATCCGCATTTGGCGGTGCGGAGTCGGGTGCGGTATCAGTAACCTGTCGGTAGTCAAAGCGAAGTCAGTACAGATTCTTTACTACGTGATATTTGAATAGGTATATTCTTTGTGTGCGCGGTATGTTTGACACTGCAATGTGTAGCACACTTGGCACTGTGTGTGTACCGTGAGCATTGTGTGTCGTACCATCGTGACTCTTCGTTACTTTTTCAGGTGTCCGGAGGGCATTTTATAGACTTTTGTAGGATATTTAATGTTGTGTAGGTACTAGGTATCCATATCTCCGTTGACAACTTGCTGAGACGTCAGTCATTTGAAACCATGCACGGCCGATACAAGCCGTGTGTAAAGTAACTAAAGTGCAAAAAAACCGGTCAAGTGCGAGTCAGACTCGCGCACCGAGGGTTCCGGACAAAAGAAATAAGTACACTATAAACTGACACTCACAAAGTATGTATTCACATACTTAGTGCGTGCCAGTTTATACTGGACATATCAGTGATGTAAGTAAAAACTTACGGTTTTTGCAATTTTTCCTTTATCTGTGCTATTAGACGTTGCTTCGTACAAAATTTCAAGATTCTGAGTTTACGGGAAGTACCCTGTAGGTTTTGATTCCCTTAAGAATTTCAAAAATTTGCTTAAACGGCTGTATCTTTTGATTGCGTTGGCTTAGAAGTTCGATTTTTTCACAAGTTAAAGAAACAGTAGACTTGAGTATTTGATATAAATTTCAGCTTGATACATTTACGCGTTCCTTAGAAAAAGGGTCTTGACAAACGGACGGAATGAGAATGAGAATGAGAAAACGTTTATTACCTATTAGGGTTTACATCCTTTAGTTCCCGCAGGATTGTGTCAGCTAACTTATGTCTAAAAGATCTGTGTAAGCTGTAGGTGTTATGTATACGGACGGACGGACGGACAACAAAGTGATCCTAACTATAAGGGTTCCGCTTTTTCCTTTCGAGGTGCGGAACCCTAAAACCACGTACCAATTGCGCAAGTAGTGGTATTATAATGGCTGCAGTTTTCTGCAAATCTTCCCCAGATTGAAACGACATACTGCTGTGCCATACCTCTCTGCTATGCCACGCTACAATTTTCTATTGAAGCTGCTAAACAGTGAATTATTACCTCCTACCAGAGAGCACTGAATAACGATTACAGACTGGTTCAACCACTCATAAGTATGGATCTGTTGCTCTGTAATAAAACCGTTTTACAGCGTTACGGAACACTTTAACTAGCGGGTAGGTTGTAAACGCTGCTATTGGGTAAATTTGGTGCATTCAAATGCGTTTAAATTTAACTTCATTGCCGGACGCTACTTACTTGACACAAATACGACAGGGTTTAATAGAATTTAGAACGGGGAATAAAAAATATGGTCAAACCTAGTATTATAACACTTCAAATTCTCGCACTTTCTGCATATATTTATAAAATATTACTTAACACGAATTGAATGTGATATTTAATTACCTTGATGAGATGTCAGTATGTCAGCTATTCAGCACCAGGATTTAACGTCAGAAATAAAGGCAAGTATCTTCTGCATAAGTCTGGCCTTAACCATTCACTTCACCAAACTATATAGAGTACGGAGTTCATGCGGAATTAAATATCATAGGTAGTTAATGACTCGGAATAAACTGTATAGATTAAAACTTTCAAGATTTCCACCCATTATTTTTACCAAACGTGACTTGTTGCGGTATGTGACGTGACTACAGCAGATATTTACATAAGATCTACTACATTGTAAATATGAATAGCCAATATAAACATATTCTACATAAAATTACAAATTAACATTTACCTGCACCTTTAGTGACAGTAACAGCGTAGGTTCGTAGCATCGTAGCACAACTTCGTAGCGGCGAAGCTTCGTAGCGGTAGGGCCGAAGGCATGGCTGTTATTTCGTTTTAGAATCCAAACGCTTTGCCCAATAACGTGGCAACGGTAAAGCGTAGGAATTCTAAAATGAAAAGACCAGCACAAGAACCGTCTTCATTTCAGCAGGATTATAATTGGAGACTAGCTTCATCCACTAGTATTTAGAGCATGGTGTAGAATATTATAACAGTAACATGTTAAAAAGTGGGACTATAACTTAATTTGCAAAATATAAAAATCAAGGTATGTACATACTGTTCTCAGCGTCTTCAGAATCCAATTGAATCTTACCTGTAAAAAAAATAGATTTAAATAATGTGGGAATGCAAAGTCGGAAATTACGATATTTTATGTTGTAAAGGAAAATGTGTGGTCATCAAACATTTATTTTTATTCTGCCCCCTTAGCCGGGAAACACCACGACAGAGTTTGTTAGAAAAGTTATATGGTCTTCTACCATACTTAGAAAACGGCCAAAAAAGGGATTAAAAATTATAAAGGGGTTAAAATAAACCGTCCGATGACGACCCTTTAGCCTGGAGGTGACGCTGCCTACGAAGCTGTTGGTCCTGGGTTTAAATCCCAGGCAATTTGTGTGGGCAAATAGGTATTTGTGTGATAAACATGAATATTTGTTTCTGAGTCTTGGATCTTTTTTTTTGTATTTATATCTATTAAATGTATCGTCGTCTAGAACCCATAACCCAAGCTTACTATGGGACTAGTTCGATTTGTGTAAGATTTATTTATTATTTTTATTTATAATATTAGAAGTAACCCTATTATATCGTTATGAAAATCTGGAAAAACTTGGTATCGGGGATAATTGAAAAAGTGACCCAGGAGTTATCACCAACTAGTGACAGAAAAAGTAGATCGGTCCAATTAACAATATATTATGATGATAATGATGAAGACATCATTATCATCATAATATATCAGCCGAAAGACATCCACTACTGGACATGTTGGGCTGCCCCATAGAGTGCCACAATGACCGGTCCTGCGCCACCCACATCCAGCGGACTCCCGCGACCTTTACCAGGTCATCAGTCTACCTCTACCCACGCTGCGCCTTCCGGTACGTGGTCACCACTCGAGAATCTTTCCTCTAATGAACATGCCCTAAAGAATTGGTTGAAATCCACGTCCCAACAAGCATAAAAAGTAAAAAAAAAATATATCCCGACTACGGAAAAGTAACAATTAATAATATTTTTATATAGATATGTATTTGAACTCAAATTTTTCTCTTGTTTCATTTGACACCCAACACTCTAATATGGCAAAATATTTTTTTCAGTCAGTCAGTCACTAATTTGTATGTGGTGACAGCCATCATGTTTTTATTTTTCATACAAAAGATAGCCCATGTCACCTGGAGCATAATTTTGAATCGATTGACACTCCACTTATCAAAATCGGTTCAGTGTTTTAAACACTACAGTATAACATATAAAAATTCAAACGTAGACTGCAAAAAACATATTCCTTCCTTTCGGCTCTCTGCCGTAGTCGGGCAAAAACTACAAGTGGAACGAATCAAAATCCACATGACTTTTAACCACATTTCCAGCAATACCGCCGCAAAATTTCCACATGAAAATGTAGATCCAGAAATTTTGAAGGAACTGAGTTACGTTAAAACTTTGCATATTTTTCGCATTGCTCGAGATTTAGCCGAGAAATAGGGGCAAGAGTCGCGGAATTAAGGCTTGAGTGATAAAATGTCGCGAACGGTGACGGGTGTCTTGTATTTAACGTTACCTTAAATAGCATGACGAGGTTTGAAGTTCATTAGAGCCACTAGCAACACGCGTTATTAGGATACGGTAGTCGACAGTATAGCTTGTGTTAGTTAAGATGACGAAAATGCACCAAACGTGGGATTTTGCAACTTCTTTTGTTGCTAATGATATTTAACAACTTAGAAAAGTTGAAAAACACCCGACATTTTAATTTCAAAGTTCAATATTTGTTTAGGAGCTACGTTGCCACAGACACACAGATACACAGACACACAGGTACACAAACACGTCAAACGGGGTTGAAAGGATAACAAAAAGACGTCATAAAACTGACCAAAGTTGCCACACGTCTACTGGAGTAGCTGTTTGTTCCATTGTTTATGGATTATAGGGGTGTAGACTCAAAATTTAATATTACTTCAAAAGAAAGAAGGCCAAAAAGTAGGTATGCCTAATGACGAAAATCCCAATCAAATATCTCAAAATAATACCAAGCTACAACCGTTTTAATGTTGCTTGTTAGAGAGAGAAAACGCTAGGGGATCGTGACGTGCGTCGCGAACCTCTAGCGTCATAGTAAGTGACAATCGTTTCATATGAAGGTGCGTTTTGCGGAAAAGAGACAGAACATCTTCTCTTGTCTTAAAACATTAGACACTTATAAATTTGAGTTTGTTTAACCTCTTGCGATGCTTTTTTTCTCCTTTTGACTACATTTTAAATGCCTTTTCGAGACAATACAACATTATTGATTATTTTATGTAGTGTCTATAACGTACAGTCGCCATCACATACATCGGAGCGAACAAGCACGTCACAAACATCGGAACCTCAGAGCATAGAATACTAGAGAGAGGACAAGCCGCCGGCGGCCGTGTCGCAGCTGTATGCTCAATTGGCATACACTGCCATACTGTGCACGCGTGCTGATCGCAGAGAATATTACGTTTTTTCCCAAAATGCCTGATATGATGCGCGTTTATTGTCAAATAAGCGTGAAGGTATACAAGTGTGTGTGTTTTAGATGTGTGCGTGCTTTGTCTTGTCAATTACTTGGGCGTTGTGTGGGTTAATGTACTTGCGACAGGCTCACTCTATACAAATCGGCCGCCATGTCCGATCTCCTTATATTCATACATCTGTGATCGGAACACACCTCTATTATAAGGCATTAGGGTGCATGTGCCGATATTTTTGAACACCTATAGTGTACCTATCTGAACGTAATATCACGTAAATGTGGTATCTCTAAAAAACTGGCTTTAACCTGTTAAATGTACCCAATTTGCTGTTTAAAATAATAAATCAAAACCGAAATCAAGCAACCTAGGTACCAAAAGGTGTTATTTAACAAATAAAACAGTTAAAATTAAATTTTAAAAAAACATATATTTTTCTAAAATATCAGGTTCATTTAACTGCCGGGTAGAGGGCTAAAAGTATATGCCAAGATTTTTTTTATTATTTTTCCTTAAACGTACATAAAATCACGCAACTTTTCATTACAGTTCCGTAACAAAATACCAAAATTTTAAAAAATCGCTCCACCCTACTGTACACCCCTATTGTTTTACAACCTTACTTGAAGACAAAAATTTAACAATATATGTCGGTAATGATTGGTTCTAACTTAGAGTTATTTTTTGTTTGTTTTGAAAAGTACTTATTTAGAACTTCTAAGTACTTTTCACAACAACTAAAAATATGAATTATTATTAAGCAACAAATAAACAACTCACAGAAAATCTTGGAAAACAATCACCCTTCAAGTTTGTTTAGCTTATTCAAGATTCTTAAATACATAAAAATCTAAACATTATAATCATGAGCATCCGATTCGAACCCAATAAGGCCGCCAGCGTAGGCACGGTCGGTCGTCCAATAGTATTTTTCACAATCGTGTTATAATAGAGAGCTTTTTAGTCGAGTACCGTGTTTAGGCCACGAAGCTTGCTGAGTGGCCTAAGTAAGGTACGAGATTAAAAAGCTTGATTATAACACTATTGTGAACAATACTTTTTGTACGAGTTCATTAAAATTAATTTTCTACGAGTCAACTGAACTAATTAAACAAACTCGATACTGTTGAAACGAAGTGCAGCTCATCGCTCGTACGCTTGTTGATATCTTAAAAGACATCAACGAGCGTACGACATCAAAGCGATTCTATTGGTCCAATTCATTACAGTTCAGTAAAGCAGCCACGTGATTGGTCGAATTTATTTTAGTTGTCTGGAGCGTATCGAAAAGTAGTTATTTCGATTGTTTCGACAGTAACATGGACTACAACTATGAAAAGAGTGACGTTGCAGTATTCTCTATGAAATCTTAATACACATATTTTAATCGTCGAGTACAAAAACTTTATTTATTTACTTTTAACTGATTCATTTATTGCACGAAAGAAGAGCTTATAGTACAAATGACGGACTTAATGCATTATCTACCAGTCAACTTTCAGGCAAAGCAGGTAAGTTGTGGGCGGCAACTTTATTTAGACCATAACAGGGAAAAACTATTTTAATTTATTCATTCGTTGAGTTATTATTACATCTTTTGCCTTTCATGCACAGAGTAGACCGGGCTCTCAGTGGGGTTTCGTTTGCAAAAGTAGGTAGCGCACCGCAATCTGACTTCTGATATATATTATATGGATCCCAGACATCTAATAAATGGATGTTGCGAACCAGTTTTGTGGTCCAGTCCCCCCCTTTGTAATTTACTAATCATATTTGGGAGTTGGCCCAAATATTATTAGTAAATTACAAAAGATTTTGTGTACTAATTATGGAATTTCATAAAAAAATTAGGACCTATGGGTGCCTATATCCATACTTCATATTATAAATGCGAACGTGTGTCTGTCTGTCTGACTTTATATTTGTCTCCGTGTACCTCTTCACGCCTAAACCGCTGAACCGATTTAGATGAAATATGGTATAATGATAGTTTAGTCCCGAGAAAGGAAATAGGATAGTTTTTATCCTGGAAATCATCCCCTAAGAGTGTGTAAGGGGGGTGACAATTTGTATGGAACTAATTAATCCGCTGAACCGATTTAGATGAAATTTAGTACAGAGATAGTTTAGAAGGACATAAAATAGTTATTACATATTCCGGAAATCATTCTCTTAGGGGGTGAAACTATTCAAAGGATTTTACATAATATAAAAAAACAAATAGCTTATTTACCTTCAAATAGTTATAATAACGTCGTTAAATAAAAAATTAACAAAGACAAAATATATGTTACATTACCAAAAATGTTTTGTTAAGCATGTAATCTTCATTAACAACAGTTTGTTTATTTCACAAACAATTGCCGAGCGAAAAACACAAAGACAACCCGTAACATGAGTATTAATAAGCCAGGACCACATTTAGTACAATAAGGCCATTATTTCCGAATCAGATAAAAAAAGGTCGGACAATTACGTTTCACATTTGAATAAAATTATAATTTTCATACTGACTTTATTTATTTCGCGGCAGATACGATCTTGGGCGGGTTGCGACTAAATGCCGTCACGTTCTTTGTTCCGTTTTTATGCTAAGGTGGGAATAATTATGCAATTATGCCGTTTTTATTGTGCTGCGAAGTGCTGTACAAAGTCTGCTACATAGCCGCAGAGGTGCCCATTCACCGGGTTACTTTTTAGAAAAGTACCTAGGCTACTTATACAGCGCTACCGCGTAAACCGCTAGGCGGATGATGATTTACCGGTATACCAAAATGGGAAATAAACTAAATTTTACAGAATATCCTACTGATGGCTAAAGCTCCCGAGGTTGATAGTCATTGGTCTGCATTTTTGTCTAGCTGTCAGTACCTAAAACAAATCCCCACGCAAATTGTCGGCATCTCGTTAGGTTAGGTTAGGTTTGGTAACTCTGTATGCCATACGAATATAGTACATTGTTTAACGAGGCGCGCAAGTGGAATATTGCGAACAAGAGTGTGAGTGAGTGAGAAGGCGGAGGCCCGGAGGGCTTTTGATGACTCCAGTTTGCAATATTCTTACGCCCGTGTTGTACACAATGTTTTTCATCAAATTTGCGAGGAAATTAATAACAACTGAAAAATCTACATATGTTTTATACAAGCGCACCAATCAAAAATTGATGAAATTGACAACTTCACTTCCAGATCAGTGCTAGTGAAGCGCGCAGCTTCAATGTTTCAACCAATCACAGAGCAGTATTCTAGCAGCGAGTGGCCAACTAGATATTTTTCAACCAATCACAGAGAAGAATTCTTGTGGCGCGCGGCCAACTATAGATTTGCTTAACCAATCAGATCCCACACAAGCTCATAACTACTTTGGGAGTTGTAAAAAACCATGACTCCCCGGGAACAATAAAATTAAGGCCATTGTCCTTCTGTGTACAGGCATAGAATATTTGTATTTGTATTTATTTAATTGCTTACATGTGTTAAATTACAAGGTGTTAAATATAGTGAAGAGTATTAACATGCACCCATTTTGGGTATTGCAATATACTTAACCTAATTAAATTATGACACAATACATATGGGCATGAATTACATTTCAGACTTGTTGATGAAACAAATTAAGCAAACAATTTATTACAAATAAATTTAGTTAAATTTTATACAATTCAAATTATTATTATCTACTTGACTAGCAATTAGTTCAATTTCCTAGCATTAACACAATTTACGAGAAAGTGTGATGGAAAACATATAATATTATTATTACCGTGACAAGTCTAGCAATTCTGAGATTATGTATGCCTTAAACAATATGTACCACATAACAGAGGAATAAATAGCGTTCAACATCATCCTCTTCGCGGAGCACCCTAAAGAAGCCTGGGGTCCAATTTGGCACCTAATCCCAAAATTTGACGTAGCCACTTCTTTACAAACTGGCTGCCACCTGACCTTCCCACCCAGAGACAAAACTAGAAACTGTTGGGATTGGTTTCCATAAAGAAAAGCTCCTGTTAAATATCAAATGATATTTTGTACATCATTTTAGAGAAATAGCGTAAATATGGTGAAATGCCTCGGTGAGAACCTCGCTGTCATACAAACACAAATACTGTCCATGTAAATATCCTTGTACCCGTTGCCCCAATCACACCGTCCGCGCGTCCCCTGAAGTCCCTACCACCCGTCCCCCCAGCCCTTTGTAAGACATTCCCGGAGCATTATACTCGAGAGCCTCTCGAGATATTACAATAATGCTGAGAACAATTCCTCGGATAACTAAAGCATTATGAGTAAATTAATATTGTTATTAATAAGTTATTTGTTTTAATAATGACAGGGCGGGTTAATTAAAGTGCAATCAGAGCCACTTATAAGTTTATTACTTGTGTAACATCTCATTTAATAAGTGTAAAATAGAGTCTGTGAAATTGATATTGGCATTTAGTAGAGGGCCCAACTTATCCTCGTAAGCCCCCGCGTACTTGTACACGTACAAATTCAATTTGAGTTTTGAATTATAATAGAATTAACCAAAAGGTTCTCAATTCAAAATTGCGAAAATCAGTCTAGGGTAGGGCGAGGTTAAAGAAGTGATGATCGTAAAAAAGGGTGATTGAATTTTGACAACAGACTGTTCGTCCCAAGAACACCGTAGAGGGCATTTGCCCCATGTGCTACTCCATACACAACCCTATAATATGTACCTTAATATTCAATAACAAAATCAAAAAATCTAAAATAACTTGGTGTTTTCTTTATCATTCCAAACTTCGTGAATTTTGGGACATCTTAGTAATAGGGTCCCGTTTTACTCTTTGAGTACGGAACCCTAAAAAAGACGTATATAAATAAGTCATTCATACGCTATTAAGTCAGTTCCTATCTTTCGGCTGATATGAAGTCCCATTTAGTAAATTTATGTAAAAAAGACGTTTAGAATGAACCAATAAAAATCTGAAGTTATTCTTCAATTCCAAAAAATACTATTTATGACAGATAGTACAAATTTATCATTCCACTCGCAGTAGTCTACTCAGTTGATTGATCGTACAAACGCCAGACAGGCGTGCAATAAAAACGTACACTTGCTTACTGAGACAAAGGCATAACTCGTGCAAGGCGGTTAGGTACGTAGGACCTTGTAACAGGAAGTTTATATAAAAATATTCCCTAGGATTTGCTGCGATGAGCATTGCCCTTGATTCTTGAGTTTATGGTTGTAGTAAAACATGTTGCCTAGTCATGTTGCCTAGGTTAAGTACTATATTTGTTATAAGCTTCTTTTTGACATAAAATGACTGACTGTTGAGTTTGTTTCGGCGTTTCTTCTTAACCCTCTGTATCATGGTGTTGCCTACAGGCAACATACTGTTATACCCTTCGTCAATTTAAAAGGAATTTTTTAAACGCGTTACTATGCATTGTAGCTTCTTGCCTACACACCGCTGTATAGACAAAACGTTTCAACAAACGTCAACTAGATGGCGTTACATGCTCAAACTCAACATTTGTTAAGTGTTTCGGAGAATTTTGAATAACACGTGTTCGTGTTTTTTTTTAATCTGAAAAAAAAATCAATTGATGATTTAGTGTCTGATATTATTAAAAACATCGAGGTAGGAGGATATATTATAACATACATTGTTATCTCCAAGTAACTTCTGGTTTTTGTCAAGATCGAGAGTACTTAGTGTTTGTGTTCTCCAAGCTACATTGACGTAAAAGGGTAAAAGTTTAGTATGAAAACTATAAGTATTTTCGGCCATATCCCATACAAGAACATATACTAGGATGTCTAGTGAACGTTGTTTGCTAGATATTAACATCATTGCGGCCATTTTTAATGATGATAGGAGTGAGTAGAGTAGCAGTATGGTTTAGTTCTTGACTGATTTTTGGTCATGATATTGAAGGGTTGGCTGAGGAGTTGACTAAGGATTTAGGGCATTTTCATTATCTTATTACTCACTACGAGCAACACTTTTCTCATAAAATAATGAACATCAATAAAAACTAAGAAATTATTTTTTTTATCTTAATAAGTTCTATCAATATTACTTTACTATTTAAATTGATGTTATTGAGGGATAGAGGGTTAAGTCAGTTCCTATCTTTCGGCTGATATGAAGTCCCATTTAGTAAATTTATGTAGAAAAGACGTTTAGAATGAACCAATAAAAATCTGAAGTTATTCTTCAATTCCAAAAAATACTATTTATGACAGATAGTACAAATTTATCATTCCACTCGCAGTACTCTACTCAGTTGATTGATCGTACAAACGCCAGACAGGCGTGCAATAAAAACGTACACTTGCTTACTGAGACAAAGGCATAACTCATGCAAGGCGGTTAGGTACGTAGGACCTTGTAACAGGAAGTTTATATAAAAATATTGCCTAGGATTTGCTGCGATGAGCATTGCCCTTGATTCTTGAGTTTATGGTTGTAGTAAGACATGTTGCCTAGTCAGTCCTAGGTTAAGTACTATCTTTGTTATAAGCTTCTTTTTGACATAAAATGACTGACTGTTGAGTTTGTTTCGGCGTTTCTTCTTAACAGTGGTCTTCTTTTTCAGAAAAGCTAGTAGATTTTTGACTTCTAAAAGTGCAATTGCGGTCTACTTGCAGAATAAATAAATAAATATTTGCGGACAATCTTACACAAATCAACCTAGTCCCAAACTAAGCAAAGCTTGTACTATGGGTACTAGACGACGATATAGATACTTATATAGAGAAATACATACTTAAATACATAGAAAACATCCATGACTCAGGAACAAATATTCGTGCTCATCACACAAATAAATGCCCTTACCGGGATTCGAACCCAGGACCTCTTGCTTCGTAGGCAGGGTCACTACCAACTAGGCTAAAGCGGTCGTCATATCATTTATTTCATTTATTTTTGTCTTGATGGCATATTGACTGACGAAATGTATTTGCAACTATTGAGTTTTTTTGAAGAAAGAAACATTAAATTTTTTATTTAATTGTTTTAAAAAAAATATCGCACTTTTTAATGGCACCTGCGAGTCGGAAATGATAACGCAGGTTAAGCAAAGATGGCAGCGGTCAGTCTTTGGATGGGTGACCGCCTGTTTGAGTGGTTACTAAATGAGCGCTTCCGTGCTTTGGAAGGCACGCGAAGCAGTTGATCCCGGCTGCTTTCTATGCCAGTTGTCGTTGAGCCGAGTTAGAGGCCTTCGGGCGCCTTAAGACACTCTAACAGTCGAGTTGCCCACTCACTTGACAAAGGGGGGACACTGTCACTTGCATCCGCAGGAGCTACCTACCACAACCCTGTACGTGTCCCCTGGGTGGTACTTAAAAGTGACAAACTCAAAGGCCAAATAATGTATGCCATAAATATACCAGGTCGGGGGCAACCAAACGAGGCCTTCCTGATGGTAAGCGTTTACTGTAGCTTATGGACGCTTGCTACTCAAAGGTATGCGCATGCGCATTACCGGCTTATAATATTGCGGCCCAATTTTCATGTGTGTTATTATGTTATGAACATTCATTTTGGTGTTCAAACTACCTTGCGTAAATATTTTTATTTAACAACTCAACTCAACTTAAACGCAACTCTGTTTTTTTTGTATTTTAATAGCTACATATATCTGCTATTATATGCACATTTTGTAAATCATTAGGATATATTAAATCGCTCTGGCTATTGCCACTTTATAAATTGTTATAATTATATATGTACTCTTCTAAAAAAGCTCTATTTTATAAAGTTACTGAATGTTTAGAGCTTACTAAACAAGGCTAGAGTGTTTTCAGAAACTTGTTCGCTGAAAATTGTTACTGTCGGCTGAAAAGGATTTTACTACGCTTCCGATACAATAAGCAAAATATGAAAGGATGCAAGCGTTAAGACAACCAGTAAAAACTATATCAAATTAATTAATTAGATTGCAAGATTTAGGGTTAAAATAAAATTGTCTTAAATTCATTTGTATTTTCACATGGACATTATTTTAAATTGAATGACGATACCTGACGGGATACATATTTTGTTTATCTATTTTCGTGTTATTGTGAATTTTACTTTGTTGATATTGTGTTAATCGAACGAGCGAGCAAAGCGAACGAAGTTCTATGCTTCAGCTTGGGCCGAAAATCGTTCGTATGTCCGGTGTCTGTCACGATGTCACGCTGTCACGCCGTGTGTCGTGTCAGAAAGCGAAGCAGATATCCGTGGACTGCGTTGGATGATTAAGGTAGGATTCAAATTATCCCTCCTATGATCAATGTATGAACCTTTCGCGGCGCCCTCTAATTTTGCGCAGTCTGACTGTTTTAGTACCAGTTTCATTCCTATATAACGAGAGGGCGTTCGCGACATGGTGGAGGTGCTGGGATAAAGCTATGGGAGCTAACATCATCAATATCAAGAATACCATTAACAGAGAGCATTACCTTACACAACGCCTTAATGGCGGCAACAAGGGGGGTGGTATCACATGGGTATCGAGTTACAAGGTTACATGAAATATTAAGAACAGACAAATATCAGGAGATTAGAGACACTTAGTTAGCCTGAGACATATACCAGTATCATTACGTAAAACTCATGATTCTCATGATATGAAACATCATCATAATACGTAAATTATATAACACATTTATAGTAGAACAATAAAGCAAATACGGGAAAAGGTAAAGTGCTGAGAATCTTAGACACTTAGCTTTCAGAGATCAGCTGCGTAGCTCCCAACTCCTTGGCGAGAACACGTCCTCAGACTACTTCTACACTCGCCAATTTCAGATCACAAAATGAGGCTTCTCCAACGGAGCAAGCCCTTAAATGCTCAAAAGACTACAACCTTAGTCTATCCACAGTCACAAATATATCATAACCTTGCCAGCGCAAATAATCTCTGAAGGCGGCACCACACGGTCCGACCACGAGTTAAAGTCATCGCGATATCATCAACTGCCACGATTCGCGACAACTGTCCAGCTGTTGTCATCTACAGGTCGCATTTCTCAACCGATTCTCGTGAAATTTTGTGTGCAGGTTTGTTAATTATATTTTTTTTGCCAAGTCAATTTATAGACACACAAAAAAAATATTTGTAAAATACAGGCTCGTGATTTCTACAGCTCAGTAGCTATAATTAGAAATGACATATACATATGAATTTATACTGTAATTTGTTATCATGAAACAAATGATCATAATATCTGGTCCTAATTAATAAGGCTCCGTTATATTATCTCATTATCTGACCTCAAATTCAATGCATCCAACTATTTAAAACAAACGAATAAATGTCGATCGCTTCGAAGTTTGCTCTCAACAGCAAAATTACTCCCGTGTCCGCTCGGGTAAACTCGGCGGCATTCGGCCGCCCTCGGGTTTAATCTCGGCCAAATTGCTTCGGTTCGGCGAAACGTCTAATATACTGCCCTCTGAAGGACGGAACTGGAAGCATTCGCCTATACAGATACGCCTTTTTCAGAATCAAGATAGTCCAGTACAATATAGGACTCGAGAAAAGGCCTTAGTCTGAATTGTGAGATTTAAAGCAGCTATTATTTATTTCGGGAGTCGAATGTTGAATCTTATTACTGACCCTCTCTTAGGCTTGAATGGATATTTAAATGCCTTTTTTGTTCCGTCCAATTCACTTGTTTAAGTTTTATTCTAAATTTTTAAATGGATTATTAATAACATCGGTTACATAAAAGAAAAGTCTCGGTAGCAAACATGCGTTTCTAACGATATTCAATGTAGAATAGAATCGGAGAAAACTAAATGATGGACAAGGATAATGTATTTTTGGATTGTCTCCTTGTTTATGTCTAATTTATTATAATATTATAGTAATCCTCCTATTCATTAACACTCAATTACATAACATGAGCTTCTAAATATAGCAAGATCTCTTTGTTACGAAGAAATAGGATTGCTGACAAAAAATATTAAATCTATTCAGGCCCAGAAAGGTACGAACATTTCGAGCTGAAACCTTCTGTCTCAAGACTAAGGATTCTTTCGAATTTCCAGGAAAACGCCGGCAGTACAGAATGCTGACAGCCAAGTCTGTAAAAATAAACTGATATAAACCTGTCAAATTACATCTAGTAGTATGAACAAAAAGGCACGTTCCAAAAGGTATCGCGTTATGAACTGATACAATACAGACTGAGGCGTATAACCCGAATAACTTCAGAAAACATATCCGTACAGGGCGCGGGGATTTTCCTTGCCGTTCTCATTTTGGCAGGGTTGTGTGAGGAAAGGATCCAAACTGAACGTGATCGCAATGGATAAGGGTGTAAGGATATGGAGTGACAATAGAGTCCATTACCGATTGACCCAAAGAGTAACTATGGCGTTTGTAGTGAGGGTGTTCTTGTAATTGCTTCCTGTTCATTCTATGAGGATCAAGAGAACATCATAATCATGTACCTATTGAGTACGATTGTGCAGAAATTATTAAGATATTTTTCCCGATATTCGGTGTTATTTCTTATTTGTGACAGAACAGGGAATTTGTGTTTATGGAAAGTGTTTTATGCGTACACCATGAAATCGTTATTTACAAAAATAGTACTAAAAATTCCTGAGATTTAGGGAATAAAAGATACATCATCCTCCTAGCGTTATTATTCCCGGTTGTGCCCCTAAAGGAGCCCGGGGTCCGCTTTGACACCTAATCCCAAGATTTGGCATAGGCACTAGTTTTACGAAAGCGACTGCCATCTGACCTTCCAACCCAGAGGGAAAACTAGACCTTATTGGAATTAGACCGGTTTCCTCACGATGTTTTCCTTCACCGAAAAGCTAACGGTAATTATTTTATTCCGGCGGAATAAAAGATACAATTATTATTAATTATTAATTCATTTATTTTCAGATAATACAATCCATAGTTTTTAATTAATTGTTAGTAACATCTTAAGTATATATGACTACGTTAGTACAAGATATAAAAAATAATTAATTAAATACATTCACTTTACATTGAAAATGGGTACCTCGTTCCCCATATGAATTGTGTTCCAATGTTTTACAATATGGAATATGTCTACATTTTTGTTATACCTTAATTTTGTCACAAATGTTCTCAGACAAACTAGCAACACTTACATGTGTGTTAGTGATAGAAGTTTTCTATTTAAGCGTAATTACAAATCCAAGATCAAGTTTAAATAAAAAAAGCGGCCAAGTGCGAGTCGGACACGCACATGAAGGGTTCCGTAAAATAAATTGCGGTTTTCGATTTATGAAGTTTTAAAAAAAAAACTACTTACTAGATCTCGTTCAAACCAATTTTCGGTGGAAGTTAGCATGGTAATGTACATCATATATATTTTTTAGTTTTATCATTCTCTTATTTAAGAAGTTACAGGGGGGGGGGACACATTTTACCACCTTGGAAGTGTCTCTCGCGCAAACTATTCAGTTTAGAAAAAAAATATATTAGAAACCTCAATATCATTTTTGAAGATAGGGTTTGATGAAATTTTTTTTTTTGATTTTCAATTTTGTGTATGGGGACCCCCCAAACTTACTGTTTTTTTTCGATTTTCGTATGATAATCTTAATGCGGTTCACAAAATACATCTACTAACCAAGTTTCAACAAGCTCTTATAGTTTCGGAAAAAAGTGGCTGTGGCATACGGACAGACATGACGAATCTATAAGGGTTCCGTTTTTTGCCATTTGGCTACGGAACCCTAAAAAAGGCATCAAATTCAGATGTAAAATATTAGCAAACATTTTCTAACAGTGAAATAACGTAGCTAAAACCAAAATCGTCACAGAGCTTCAGTCCGTGTCAAATAGCAGAGCTCAGCTAACCCGTTATCTCACCACATAAAACGCAAGCAAAACGCCGACATTTGCATCCGCTGAGCCGCTTACTGGGCCTCGTTACCATACATTTGGTGACGCACATTCATTATGCAGCGTCAGCTGTATTCCTTGGAAAGCTGAAGCTTGTGTCTTGTTGTGGGTGTCAATTCCTCTTCAAATAGATGAAATATATTTATTGAACGAGCGAGTGAAGCAAATAAAATTATTTCTTTCAGCTTGGGCAAAACAAAAATCGTTTGTCGGCGTCTGTTCGCCTGTTCTCCCCTACAGGCCCCGTAGCATGGATAAGTGACATGATAGAGCATCCGTCCCTGGCTGACACCGTTCGATAGAACGAGACGACGCTGTTATCTTGTCACTTTATCGCGTGATAGCGAGGCCATCCATGCTACGGGGCCAGGTTGCATTTCTCAACCGATTCTATCGTGACCTATTTATATAATAAAATTGTTTGTCGAATCAGTTTTTCGAAATTATAGCAACATGGGTATCTACACTATATTTATAATTCCGAAGAGTCATTTGTCCAAAAGCATATTTTATTCCAATTTTCATAATTCCGAAAACCATGTTCCGCTGAAGGAATTTATGATTTTACAGGATATAATACTAACCTCACCTAACTTGTTTATATATTCCATTGAATCATATGCGTATTTTTTGTAGTTCAACAGAAAATAGCGTTCAGAATTTTGAAATTTCGAAATAATGGTGGCGTCGGAAAAATTAAATCTTCGGATTTTTCTGTGCCACTATGAAAAATCCGTAAGGTCGTGTCGTGTAAATGCGCATAGTTAGCGCAAGTTATTTTGCCTTAAGGGCCATTTACATGGTGCAACAACTGGCATGCGATTTTTATTACATTGCAGGATTTCATTGAATTCACCGTATTTCGCTAGCCCGCAGCCCCGCAATGTAATGAAAGTTACATATGAATAATTGCACCATGTAAATGGCCCTTTAAGTGCAGTATCCCTGTAAAACCATATTGTGTCAAATTGAGTCAATCAACAGCCACGGACAAGGATTAAGTGGACATACTTTATTATGCTCGGAGATATCGTTATCAAAGTTGAATAGGTGCCCAGAAAACCCACCGCGCCGCCATCTCTCAAGTTCCCGAGCTCTGATTTAAAAGCATATCCTGGGGATATTGTTCGCATTCGATGAGTTACTGCCATTACGCGCGCAAATATTTGCGGACCCGGGACTAAATTGACAGAGCCGTGTTTATACGTCCCTTGTTTATACGTGCTGACGGTTACGCCTAATAGAGCTGAGACAACTTGTTGAGCGGAAAAAATATTTGAAGCCTACTTTTTGGGCTTACTTTATTCGCCGTATTTCGCATGCCGAGCTCACTTGTGTGCCAAAATCGCCACTGAGTCCGCCCGACAGCTCAAAATGGAGATGTGACAATCTTCAAAGGCGAGGGCAAGACGAACTAGAGTCGTTCTCAAAATAATGGCCAGAGACTACCTCAGATCGGAAGCATTGGAAAAAGTGGGGTTTACTCATTACAAGAGGAGAAACAATGGTTTGTTAATGTGAGGTCCTTGCGAAAGAAGAGTTGTCATCATAGCAAAATTCAGTGTCAGTGTTTCCCTCCCTGCCCCATTTGAATAATACATCCTGTATATTGATGACTAAGTCCAAAAACATGATGATTTATATTCCAACGCTTGTGAACAGAACGTCAGTTTCGCACCGTGCAAATCATCAGACACGTTCAGTGTGCCTTTAGTCCAAATAAAACCGGGTTATTCGCCAAATTCCTGCTCTTTCAACTAAAAATATTTTGAAACCAATTCGTAATGCCCTTAGCCCGGAACCCAGTAGAGTAGGAAGGTAATTGCAAATATATCATCCGAGCCATTCCAGTCGACTAAACCCAAAGGCACCCAAACTTGAGGTTTTCTAAATTTCCACCCTTCAAATTGTCATAAATTACGGTCCCCATTTGACTATTTCCGCCACACACTCTAAACTGACAATGTTCAAGCCTCTAACCTGAAATTGCCCAGAAAGTTGGCAAACCGAGCCTAAAAAAACTTTCCGATGGCGTCGGCGCGGCTTAACTCCAAATTACTGGTAAATGAAAACGGACTCTGTGGGATGGCAATAAAGGGCGATTTGCGTTGTTACTTTTATGTAGCGAAGGTGCATTATCCAAGAGGCAGGGTTCCTTTAGAGTCACCTCACGTCTTTCGCCGGGTAGATCACGTTCTCGGCTGCCCTAGCGTTTATTATGCAATAGCTAAATGTAATAGACATGTTCGGGCAGGCCCAGAATGGACAAAGTGCGCTATTTCTTAGGTCCAACCGGTGCAGTAGTTGCCTCAGCAAAATGGACGTATCATTCAGTCTTAAACTACTTCAACTTACAATAAAAACATCTGGGAATGTTACCTTCGGATATTTTCAAAAAAGAGTCAAGAATTTGTAATGAATAAGGTAAGTTGCTGGAAATTTCTAAGGCATTTCAGGAAAAATATGGAGTGAGATTTTATCAGACAGCAAAACAAAAGCAATCATCAAGCTCATCTTAACGGACGGAGCAACCCACGCAAGCGACAACTTGATCAGATGATTCGCTGTTGCTAATCTCTATTTCTCTCCATCAATATTAAGGGATTCTAAGATCCGGTATAATCACAGGGGGAGGGGTTCCTCAATTTACCCTCTTATCCCTTGAGGCACGAAATAATCTAAGAAAATTGGGTAACACTTTTTCGTGATAAATATTGCACGGAAAATGGGTATTTTTGACGGCCACGAGAACGGGCTTGGGGCAGGTTTTGTTGGATTATCATTAATATTTAATACAATTTCGGAGTAGTAATGGAATAAGAAATAAATAATTCGTTATTTTTTTAAAGATTTAGAGGAATACCTACAATATTTGGGTAATTTGAAAGGTTCAAATCCGATGGCAAATTAAATCAGACTAATCTTTATCTGTTCTAATAATGTGAACAGGAAAGTTTTGAGTTGAGTATTAGATTTTTTCAGCAATGTATAACTAGTATGTAGTATGTGTGGAGTGAAATTGAGTGATAGAGTCACAGTGTGATAAGAGATAAGTGTGGAATGGATGGAGATATAGACATGAAAATTGAGAAGGGTATGTTAAGGTGGTTTGGGCATTTAGAGGATAGATGAAAGAAGTTTCAGTTTCAGTTCTTTATTTGCTCATAAGTTAAAGACTATAGACTTTTAGAGATCGTATTTCACATTGTAATTCACTAATTGTGTCAGTCAAGCGTTCAATTTTCTTTTCCAAAGGAAGTATGGCACTCATAATAGCAAAAAATAAGATAAAAATAATAATAATAATAATGTGTTGGATCTATATCCCCACGCACGCCTTCCAAATGACCGGGGTTCGCCCCGTGAATTTAAATCGGAGATACATAATAATAAATGATTAACTAAGAGAGTGTATATAAAAAGAGTGCAAGGGCAAGTTGGAAGAGGAAGACCTAGGCGAACTTTCTCCGTTCAAATTGGGGAAATCTTACAAAAAGGCCAGGTCAAAAGGACCCTAAACCGACGAGCATGTATTAGAAATGTTATGAAAGAAGGTGAAGCGAAAGTGGTTTGTCACGATCGAAGCAAATGGAGATCCGTGATCTCTGCTTACCCCTCTGGGAAAGAGGCGTGATTATATGTATGTATGTATGTATAACTAGTATTTCTAGTATGTTATCTTCCGGATATACTTTAGCATTATTTTACCGCACTGTTTCGCCTGCGTCCTTCTCAATACGCGCGCGGAGCCGCGTGGGTAGCATGTATTCTAAATATTTTGACATAATTAAATCTACAGCCCTCCGAATCGCTAAACTTTAGCTTTAGTGGCAGTGGGCGGGCACATTGCACGTAGAACCAATGGCCGGTGGGGCGGAAAGGTTCTCGAAAGGCGACCGCGTACCGGAAAGCGCGGCGTTGGTCCCCCACAAGGTGGACTGATGACCTGGTAAGGTCGCGGGAGTCCGCTGGATGCGGGTGGCGCAGGACCGGCCATTGATGCACTCTTTGGGGGAGGCCTATGTCCAGCGGTGGACGTCTTTCGGCTGATATGATAATGTTGATGATGAAATCCACAGATTATAGGAAAACATTACAGGACCTTTAATTAAATTCATGTTTATCGTCGTGTAGCACACTATAAGTACGAGATGGGATATAGTAGCCTCAAACTTAAACAAAAGTGAATCGGTAAAATTTCGTAAAACTATTATTAGTACGGGGGAGGCAATAAAGCTCCCAAACACAAAGAGCTCATTTAGGTTTCGCTCGCGTCTCACTAATTTGTAGTTAACTTCAATCGCATTGGGAGGTGAAAGGATACGATTTCATGGAAAATGTGCAAGGCACGATTTTCAGCAAAAAACGTTTAACTACCTTAAATATCGTACATATTTAATCCTTTGATAATGTAGGAGAAAATATAAAAACCAACAGATAATAAAAATAAGCTGATCAGTTTTCCGATGATGGAGCACAGGGAAAACAAAAGACGTCCTATAGTCCCATCGAATCTTATGTTAATGTCATATTACCTTAATGATAGTCACGCATGGCGCGGCATACAATGCTGGCTCAATCCATGATTTCCCCCGAGCATCAGCGATCACACAAGTGGATAGCATCCAATTTTTATCATCCACTTACGTATCAGGTACTCTCCTAAATTGCGAGGTTGCGTGTTTCATGTACGAGGGATTACGCCTTGGAGGGTTAGCGGTGTATCATATTAGGCACAATGCCATATGGGTGTATTTAGAGACTTTTATTTAGCGCTTAGGCCTCTATCACAGTCAATCCGGAGGAAAAGTGGTTAGATTAATAGATAACTATGGTGTGTCAGTACGTCAAGTATTATTTATAAGGTATTTGATTGGAACTATATGTTCAATAAGACCCCTTTTTTATTTATCGATCAATAATAATAATAATAAGCCCGCGGGGGCAGCTTGTGGCGACCTGACGGTGAGTGGCGACACCGCGGACCCCTAACCTCCAGAGGGCCCGAGTGATCTGGCCCTCGGCTCTGTGCTTGCCTTAACCGGCCGGCCAGAGTGGAGTCGCAAGAGCGAAACCTATGCTCCAGGTTGGAAGTGTAAAATGTCATAACGCCGGCGGCCCTTGAACGGATTACCGGGATCTGGCGCACCGCAGACTCACCTCTCGACAACCTCACAGCCGCTCAGACGTGTTGCTCCATTGTCGCACTGTGCGTGCGACTGTTTTGTGGGGCCCACTTAGCGAGTTGGCGAGTCACCGCCTGCGCCTGCCTTTTTACAATTTTGAGACTGATTGTCACGGCAGGTGTCCGCTAGTCTCCTCCCATAACCCATGTTCCAGTCCACTCACCATTCAACCCAATAACCCATGACCTTAGTTTCCATCGCAGTCACAGTGCACCTGGCGGGGACCATCACCGGTTGTATCATGTTGTGCGGTTGGAGATGGTTCCCGCCACGTGTATCCCTCGCTTTAGATTATTTTTGTTTTAAAGGGCCTCTGTGCTGTTGGCTTCGGCCCCACGCATGCCTTCCAAAAGTCCGGGACCTCATGGTCCCGAGATATAGAAAAAACATACAAATAATAATAATTATTATTATTCACCAGCAACTTGCTCTGTTATATGGTCTTGTGGTCTCTGAGATGCCTTACTATAAGTACACACCTGCGCCAGTTCTCGAAAATGGTCGTGCCACGCTCTATTGGGATCGATCTGTCATCACGAACTGGACTATTCTTGCCAATAGGCCTGATATCGTGCTGACAGATCGATCGAAACGCCAGGCAGTGCTGGTCGACATCACCATCCCCCATGACGGGAACCTCGTGAAGGCCGAGAAGGACAAAGCCAGCAAGTACCTAGACCTGGCACACGAGGTAACTGCTATGTGGGATGTTGATTCGACGATCATCATCCCGATAGTCGTTTCGGCGAACGGTTTAATAGCAAAGAGTCTCGACCATCACCTCAAGAGACTCTCGCTAGATGGCTGGATCAAGGGCCAGATACAGAAGGCGGTACTCCTGGATACTGCGCGGATAGTCAGGAGGTTCCTGTCTCTGTCACCCTGACCATCGGTAGCTTAGGTCCCGCCTCGCTGCCGGCGGCACCCTAGGTTAGGTTTTTATAATGATTTTATGTTTTGTATGTATAGTTTAATATTTTACTTTTTATATGAATGTTGTAAAAACCTAATCTAAGAAGGAAATGAAAAAAAGGAAATAATAATAGTATAAATAGTAGTAGTTTTTGTATTAATTCTTATAGATTGATATTAATGTAGTTTATAATGCAATGTAATATTATAAGATAAATAAATATAAATATCAATAAAGTCTCTGATAAGACAGTATCGTAGAAAACCAAAGAGTAGGTACCATATTTACTAGAGTGACAGAGATGGATATTTGTCACCCAACAAAGTGACGGTCAGCCTATTTATTCACAAAGCTTTGTATTCATCGGAGTTCTTTCGTTGTATAATTATTCAATTATACAACGCCCGTGGCACTAAGGCCCGGTTTTATTAAGATGCGTTAAACCAAATGTCAAATCAAATTTTAGTAACTAAGTACATTTTTGGACATTACTAACCGGCATAAGGTCGAATAGATCTTTGTAAAATCGGGGGTAAGATCATTTACTATTATTTGCTTAATATGCCGCTTCGACCAGCAAGTGAGTTCACCGTTAAGGCCCGTTGCCTCCAGGAAATTTTATATTCTTTGGGCGGTGATATGTTGTACCTCTTCAGGGTGCACGATGTGCCGCCCTAAGTAGGTACTTCTTTTTTATGCATGAGTGGTCCCGCAAGGGCAGAGAATGTGCAGTGCTGTCTCCTCTGTCTCCTGGCAGAACCTGCAGGTTGCGTTCTGCTTCATACCCATTTGAAACAGGTGTTTGTTCAATTTGCAATGTCCTATCAGGATTTTTGTCACTGCGCAGGTTTTGTGCCTTTTGAATTGTAATAGCTCTTTAGACAGCTTACTATTGAATCCTTTTATCAGGGCTCTAGCTTGTTTTTGTCCTTTGGTGAACTTTCACAGCTTGATTCCCTCTGATTTTTCCGCGTTGTTTAGCAGAGAATATGCTTTCCGTTTTGTGATACCACATAACGGTTCCGGGCGGACCAGGGCCGTGTCTGCGCCCTGCCTTGCAAGTTCATCTGCTTTTTCATTTCCTACAATGTCGGAATGTTCTGGTACCCATCTAAGTATGACTTTGTTGGAATTTTCCAGGGTGTTTAGATTATTTTTACAATTCTGGACTAGTTTAGAGTAGGACTCTAGGGATTCTAGTGCCAGCAGAGCAGTATGGCTGTCCGAGTTGATGTAGATGCGTTGGTTCCTTAGGTTTCTTTCAAGATTGATCTCCACGCATTTGTTTATTGCGAATACTTCAGCCTGAAAGATTGAGGCCTCTTTAGGGTAAGATCATTACAACAAAGCGTAATTTGAGGTTTACTCTATATCTATAGTTTCTCGTGTATGTGAGTTTCAGTCTTCTGAGGGGTACTTTTTCCATACAAAAAGTGACTTTAAGATGTACCTGACGCGCAATACAATGCGTTAAGCCCCTGCTAGACGGCCGCCAACACGCCACTCCGACCGAGCAACCTTGGTCGGCACCGACCGCTGTAGTATGAAATTTTGCTCCAAACAACTGTCTACACGGTCGGTGCGGACCAAGGTCACCCGGTTGGAGGGGCGTGTTGGCGACCGTCAAGCAGGGCTTTACGTGATCAACCTGCCGGTGACCCCTACTCAAGGTGGAACATTAGCCGCTGTTGTGTGTCGAAGTATCTTTACTCCGATGTCCCAATGATTTCCCTAAGCGCTCATTGACTTGCAACTCCAACAGAAATTCAGAAATTGCTGAAAAAACTCAAACAAGTCTAACTTGGAACTTTTTTAATCAAATCCTAAGGTACGGCGTCAACTTTATTAAAAAGCTTTAATTGATGAAGAAAAATAAAAGTATTCGACAAATTACTTTGCTATTGTAAACAGTTAGACCAAAAAATTCCTGTAATTACATACATTTGGGTAATCATTGTCCTGACTTGATTTAGTCTAAATGATTATAAAGAACAATATCATCATTATCTACTTCTACCCAGATGCTTAAAAGTTAGCAGCAAGAGCGAGCAAATTTGGTTCCCTAAAGAGATTTGAGGAAACATTTATAATTTAATGACTCGTAATTTTTTTGTAAAACATAAACAAACATATTTTGTTTTATGAAAAAATATTATTTAAACTTGTTCATGTGTTTGCTGAAGCAAGCATAATTCATTTATTCGTTTGTAAAACAAAGGTACATTTGTGTTACAAATATCAGTAGATAATCTGTATTTTCTTACCATGAGGCGTACAAACGACAACCTGCAGGCTTCTTAATCTAATCTATTTTAGATACAGGATTTACTTATGCGACAGGGCACCTTTTCTTTAATTTGTTTCAGCTTATTCTTTAGATGTCCGATACCCAGAAAAGTATCTAACATAAGTTTAGAAAACTACAATTATATTAGGATGTAACATTACTATCACCGAATGTTGTACCATTAATTCTCAACACTGGAAAATTTACTTAATTATGATTAAAACCTGACACCATATCCATAAGCCACACAGTCAGCCGATGAACCATCGAGCCCGATAATTGAAAGCCTCGCAGAATGTGCTCACCGAGGCGGCGTTGGCGCACCGCCAGTGTGTTTAATATTGTTACCAGTAATACCAGTGGTGTATGGTAGTGGTGGTGGTGCGGTGTGGTAGGTATAGAGCGGATTCTTTGTTTAGACCGAATTCACTTCTCATTTTGCCGAGTAACTGATGCGATTGTCTTTTATTGTTATGTTTTTTATTTACTTATTTTCAGTTTGCAATTGGTAATGAAGTAATGATATAATAGTACATTACATACCTAGGGCGGTTAAACAAAGGATGTCTCAGATCGCAGGTATTTGACGCCCGAGCCGAAGGCAAGGGCGATAAATATGCGATCTGAGGCTTTCTTTATTACCGCCCGTGGTGAGTACAAAAGTTTACGTCTCTATCTGGCCAGGAAGTGGGGTTTTCCGCACGCATAGCGTGCGGTAATTTCTACTTTATGGCCAGGTATGACGTAAACTTATGTATAATATGATCTCGAATAATTCATATACTTCACGCATCTTATTAGATCAATGTTACTTTTTATTATTCAACTGTATCAAAGGGTATTTTCAAATTCTTCGTAATTACATAAATAATCCCTTTTAAGTATTAATTCTTATTTTTATTTTTATTTTATGTTATAAATATTTACCTACATATAAGAAATTAACATTAACTGCTTTTTTATGGAGGAGCGGGTCTTCCTGACACAGGTATTTTTTACCTACTAGGAAGACCCAACCTTATTTTCAATGTAACCTAGCAATCTATGAAATAAAACATTTTCATTTTCATTTTCATTTTTCATTTTCATTTTCATTCTGCTTTTTCATATAAAGTGTAAAATGCCAAAATGTCAACCCTGAATAGCTATTGTCCCCTTTATTACTGAACGGCATAGAAAACTTACCTGTAGGTAAGTGTGCGCACTAAGATCCTACCTTTGAGCTAAGGGGGGTAAGCCAACATGCTAGATTGTCCGCTCGAGGCGATTCCAGGCTTTCTATGATCCCACCTAGTTTCAGGACAGTTGGACGCTTCTATTGAAGAACTTGTTACAAACGACTAAGCTGGGATCGTCTGCTATTGAATTTTGTACTTAAATTAATTTGGGATAAAGGTCACTGGTAGCTTGAGTTGGATTCAGATGAGTTTATTCGTGATCGTTACGTTTCAAGTTGCTTGGAATGTTGGTTAGTGTTAGATTGAAAATGATCATATTTAAATCATCCTGATCAGTTTTACAACTAGTTTCAAATGAAAGAAAAACATTGAAAAATGCATTACTCCGAGCTGGAATCGAAGCAACGACTTTCTGGCGTAAGTGACCAGTGGCTGAAACTAGTTGATCTGCCGGAACCGGTGTTCGGTTCAACGAATCTTACAACCAGTTCGCTTTTATTACGCTAGAAGGTTTTCCCTTCATTTTGATATTCATATAGGTAGGTAGTTAGTTTTTTGTAAATATTAAACTGTCGTTAATCCCAAAAATAATGACGTATTTTTAAACCAACATAATTAATATATTCATTGATCGTTATCGTTGATTTTATAACAGAAAACTGATTAATTTGTATAAAAATATTTCTAGTCTTCACCTCCACTATACAACCAAAACCTTTTACCATAGGATAATAAAGTTAATAAAGCGATCACCAAAATTAAGTGGAAACGCTTGATGAGCCGAACTTTCATGAGGTAATTATGCAAATTCTTAATAAGCCTGCAAACTGAGCCAAACCTCTTAATCGCTTGTTCCTACAAGCTTAATAGATACGTTATCATTCTTCTAAGACTCACAGCTGTCATCGTTACTCATTAAACCGCTGGACAAATGTTTACGGAACCCAAGACGAGTTAGATTAAAGGGTCCAACTTGGAGAGTTTGCACTACACTCACAAAATTATCTTGAGCCGCGACCAAAACAACTTTCGCCAAATTCACTCGGCAAAATAATTAAAGCATACAAATGAGTTCCAAATTAATTTCTCAAGTCGTTCAATTCGTACTGGTGGGGCACAAATTGTTTCGCTTTGTTGCTGAGTGTACAATGACGGGTTACGTTTCAAATGTACTAAATAATGGATTTTCTTGTTCTCATAATATTCTGACTTCATTTTCACGGTTCTTGTTTACGTCATAGTTTTTTTTATGGTCTGGGACTCGGCGGGGCGTGGTCAGAATATAAAAAGTTCGACCAGCTTTCAGAGTATTGTAACACTCTGGTTACACTCATAAGTACGTATATAGGGACCTACTGCCAAATATATTTGTAATAATCATTGCCTGAGATAGGTTCGTAATTAGTTCTAGACAATTAGCACAAATGTGAAACAAGTGAAAACAAAAGATTTTTCAAAAAGCCCAACTGCTTTTTTCGATTATTTTTTATAATTTTTTAACTCCCACGATTATGAGGAATCCAACGACACCTCATATGTCCCGCCCCGTGAAATATAATTTTCTTGGCCACATACATGCATACCTACATACACTCGAAAAACATAACCCCTCCTTCTTGGGCAGTCGGGTCACTAAACTTTAATGAATTTTAACGCTACTGAGTTTTATTACACCATTCCGGTGACAAACAAGAACACAAACTACTTAATGTTAAGCAGACCTCTGTAGCCTAGTTGGTGCCTACGAAGCTGGAGGTCCCGGGTTCGAATCCCGGTAAGGGCATTTATTTCTATGATGAGCACAAATATTTGTTCCTGAGTGATGGATGTTTTCTATGTATTAAAGTATTTATTTATCTATATAAGTATGTTTATTGTCGTCTAGTACCCATTGTACAAGCTTTGCATAGTTTGGGACTAGGTCAATTTGTGTAAGATTGTCCCCAAATATTAATTTATTATATAATATTTATTTATTTTAGGTAGGCACTTTGTTTTTAATTTTCATAAAAGTTCACCCGTTCCCATTTTCGCGAGCGTATGTAAATTTAAGGCTCAAATAAAATTACTTTATAAAACCGCCCAAAACACGTATCGGTATTTTAAAATCAACCCTCGTACCAGTCGTACCTATTATATTAATAATATATTAGGTACCCAATGCTAACCTGATTTATGCTCACAATTTATAATCATTATTGAACCAATGTCAATGTTTACGCAATTTTAGAATGTAATACCTACCTACTCTTTATTATTAGCAGCATAATTTGTGTGGAAAACAAAACATTATTGGGTAATATAAAATTCGAGTACAAATAGGTGATTCAACCTAACTAAAGTAAATTGGTTTCCAAAGTTTCGGAATTCATTTCCGGTAGCCGAATCCGGTTGCAAAATCAATTTTCGGTTAGTCCAAAAATGTGTCGCTCTGTCCCCATTTAATCTACGTTTTTCAGCGGATCAGTGAATATTATAATGATTAACAAATGGGGTTTTGTAAAGGTATTGTGTTTTAGGTAATAGGTAAACGCATAAATGGGCGTAGTATATGGATGAAAGAAATAAACAGAAAGATATAAACTTATAAAGGCTTCTTGATAGAGTATAGATTTTGTAACAGATTTGACTAAAAAAGATTTAAGAATTGGCATGTAAGCAAAGAAAAATAGAACATAGTAAAATATATCACAATCAACCAGATCGTTTAATCCCATCTGATTTTGTACCTCTATAGATACAAAATAATTCAATGAATTATTGTAGATTTAAATGAAAGATATCTTAGTGGCAGACTTTAATACACTATATTAAATCAAATTAGTATTATTAGCGTTATTAGGTTAATTATTAATAGGCACTTGTACTAGCTAATAGAGATTTGAATGAACGTTCTGAAATCATAAAATAATAAGTTTCCGGTGTTGCTGCCATCGGAAGTTGGAGGCTATCATTTCCGGACTTATCTTTACATACGAGTATAGGGTGGGCCAAAAATTCTTGCACTTTTGAAACTTTGATGAAAATAAAACTATGAAAGTTAATTTCCTGATCATTTAATTTTTGTGACTACCATCTAATGCAATTTATTTTTTGAAGATAATATCTTTGAGATGACCCCTATTTCGTCGCTGGCACTCCTGCAAACGGCTACGCAGATTTTAGGAAACTCGCTGACACATGCTGCGAGGTATCTCAGCTATCTCATCGCGGATGTTTTGCTTGAGTTTGGATATTGTCTTCGGTTTTTAGGGTTCCGTAGCCAAATGGCAAAAAACGGAACCCTTATAGATTCGTCATGTCTGTCTGTCTGTCTGTCTGTCCGTCCGTATGTCACAGCTACTTTATTCCGAAACTATAAAAGCTATACTGTTGAAATTTGGTAAGTAGATGTATTCTGTAAACCGCATTAAGATTTTCACACAAAAATAGAAAAAAAAAACAATAAATTTTGGGGTTCCCGATACTTAGAACTGAAACTGATTTTTTTTTTCATCAAACCCATACGTGTCAACTCATCTATGGATAGGTCTTCAAAAATGATATTGAGGTTTCTAACATCATGTTTTTGTTAACTGAATAGTTTGCGCGAGAAACACTTCCAAAGTGGTAAAATGTGTCCCCCCCCCCCCCCTTTAACTTCTTAAATAAGAAAATGATAAAACTGAAAAAAATATATGATGTACTTCCAACTTCCAACAAAAATTGGTTTGAACGAGATCAAGTTAGTAGTTTTTTTTAATACGTCATAAATCGTAAAAAGCAATTTATTTAACGGAACCCTTCATGTGCGAGTCCGACTCGCACTTGGCTGCTTTTTAACTTAGAACTCGACTTTATAAATATCCCCGTACGAAAAAATCGGCGGGAGTGAGATCCGGGTTTCCTCCTAAATTGGCGGCGAACGGTTACATACAAATTGTTGCTTTTATAAAACTGTTCTACACAAAAAGCTCGTTGTATTGATCAGTAAAACACTTTATTGCAAATTAAACTGCATTAAGTAATGTAAAATTTCCCACCACTCAAAAACCATATAATTTATTATTCTACAAGATAATCAGTGTTGCCATTTGCAAAAAATTATACCCACAAATTTACTAACTTAGACTGAGCATTAAAACTGGTTTACATACCTGAAACAAAAGGACATTTATAAGTTCAACTCACAAGTCTGGCAACATCGTGCGACACAATATTTCAGAGATCTACATGGAGCGCAACATGTGGAGAACGTTGCACCACTTGCACCACTTCATAGTAAATACACGATGATTTTACTATAATACACGGTGTTCCCGGGAATTTTCGTTAACTTTGTCATATTGCAGAGTACATTCACAGAAACAAATTAGCACTTTGTCTCGAATAAATGTTTCTTTCTTTCATAATTAGTTCTTGAAAAAAAAAAACATTTTATTTTATTTGTACAAAATTATTGAATGTAGCATTAACGGTTATTGTCTTACTATACTTACAAGGGTCTTGAAACACGTGAAATAAAAAAAATATGTAATATCGAACGAAGTCACTTCACTGTAAACCTTCTTATAGTGTTTAGGAACCTTACAAAATTTAAAAAGCTGTTATGACGTCACAGTTTAGAGCCATTTACACTGGTTTAATCTGCAAAACTGATTAAATTAAACATTGAATATCTTGATAACAGTAAGAGTTAAGATACTACTGTCTTAGAGAAATTAATTCTATTTGATTTAAACTATGCCCCCTTGCAATTAACGGAAATTTGACGACTGCTTTAGCCTAGTTGGTAGTGACCCTGCCTACGAAGCAAGAGGTCCTGGGTTCGAATCCCGGTAAGGGCATTTATTTGTGTGATGAGCACGAATATTTGTTCCTGAGTCATGGATGTTTTCTATGTATTTAAGTATTTATTTCTCTATATAAGTATCTATATCGTCGTCTAGTACTCATAGTACAAGCTTTGCTTAGTTTGGGACTAGGTTGATTTGTGTAAGATTGTCCGCAAATATTTATTTATTTACAAAATAACGTTGTTTAAACACGTATATCTAATTGTTCTGCCAATTAGATTCGAGGATTACATGTAAAAGTTTACAAAGTAATCTTCTCACGACAGGCAAATACAGGGTCACACATTTACCGTGAGGCGTATGGATTACCCTGGTCGACTATTTTATGCAAATAGTATCCCCTATTTGTAAAGGTAATTTTAGGAGAAAAAGCTTTTCATTTCTGAACTATCAAACACTGAGCAAACGACGCTGTAATAAAACAAGTGCACTACGGTCATTTTTCCGGCCACAAAGAGCCGCATAAAATCCGCCATTCATTTCGGAAATGCCTATAAAATATTAACAGACACGGGAGAGGCTGCGGAATGATTCCACTTATAGGCGCATTAAGACCAACTGCCGGATAAAACCGAGGCGCAGCTTACTGCGGCTTGGTCGATTTTTATTTATTAATTTAAATCAGGCAACAAAGGCTCATAATTTACGTATAACTTGCAAACTAACATACATCACTACATACTCGTAGTATAAAACAAAGTCGTTTCCCGCCGTCTGTCTGTCCCTATGTATGCTCAGATCTTTAAAACTACGCCACGGATTTAAATGCGGTTTTTTATATAAATAGAGTGATACAAGAGAAAAGTCTATATGTTGGTATAATAAATGCATGTATTATACATATACACCCATGCGAAGCCGGGGCGGGTCGCTAGTGTCAATATAAACTTAATTTAAAACACTACGATGATGACAACAACGACTACTTCACTTTTTGTACTACGACGGTGGCAAACAACCATACGGCCCGCTACGGCGGTAAGCAGACACCGTAGCCTATAGCCGCTTGTGACATCAGAAGAATCACAAAAGCGTTGCTGACCCTTTGTGCACTGGACAATGGGGGATGGATGAAAGTTTAAGATATTTATTCGTCCTAAATCCAAAACGTAACTGAGGAAACTGTTTATATTTTTCAAAAATAATTGACGCAGCTCAAAAGTCTGCAACTTTCTTCTGGTGCTAAGGAAGGTTATTCCTATCATCAAAATAATTTAATAATCAGGCACTTCTAAAATTTTCATCCATGCCCAATACATTGTGTTGACACCTAGATATGCAGGTCTCTCACTCTCAATCTCAACACAGTGCATCCTCAGGAGCTTCACTTGATATTATAATGATCACTTGTGTGTAGTTTTTTAAGTCTGTATAAATTATAGTGTTTTTCTATTATTGATACAGCTGCTCGTTTAGATTATGAAATGCACTGTCGAGTTGTGTTAAGTTGGCCAATCCAGTTTTATTTCCTTGGAACAAGTACTTGTGTATTCTTTTTTTTTACATGCTAAATCACGTCATTAGTATGTCTTTTTTTCTTTCGCATTTGCTGGCTAGAGGTAACATAGGCTACATTTAATTTGCCTTTATATAAATTGTATCAATTTTCATAAGTCACAGAAAAGTTTTGTTCCCTAGATAAAAAAGAAAGGGTGTCTGACGGACCAAAAATACTCACTGGGGGTATATCATTTCATTTGATTGTGCCATGGCATGAATATTTTGTTCACGAGCCGAGTATATTTTCTATTATTTATTGAAATATTGATTTAAAAATCTTTATTCACGGATGTTTGTCGTCATCTTAACCTATCTGTAAAATTTTATTTTCAACCAAAGATTTTTTATAAATTGAGAAAAAAATAAGGTGAACTAGCTGACGTGAGCTGTGGCTCGAGCAGTAAGTTGTCATCGTAATCTTTACGATAGCCATCAAGAGTTAAGAATGGCCGTAAAGCGAGTGATGTAAACTTTGTGCAGGTATTGTCTCGTTAACTTGTATATTGGTTTAGCTGGGTGCTATCAGTTTGTGATATTTATAGTGCGATCGAGTGTTTATATTTAATTATACAAGGTGCAATTTTTTACTATTTACATTTTGCTATTTTGTATCAAGTAAAAAATTGCAGCCTGTATTGTTAATCAGGGGTGAGGGTTCAATTTTTTAAAAAACGCATTGGTAAAGGCGTACTCGCTCCCGTGTGCCTTCAAAATGCTTTAATTGGTTTTTTTTGCTCTGTGAGAGTGGCTCTGTGAGCTGTAAAAGTAGTGTTTTTTTTTGTTTTTTTTTTTCGATAAACTGAATCAAGAATAATAAACTATATCATTATTGAACTTGCTCACATAATTTCACGAAAGTCGGTCGAGAAGAGAGCTGTGGAGGAGAACAGCCGGACAGACGATAGAATTTTTGCTTCGCTCGCTCTTTCAGTAACTCTGTTCATAAACCAGAGCAGAATAATTTAGCTGCTCAATATACCACGAGTACCTTGTCAAATTTATACACTGTAAATGAGTAGTCTAGATAACAAAAAAAAACGTTCGTTAACCCAATTCAATGTTTTATTCATGCCAACAACACTTTCAACGCTCCCAATGCACCAAAAAACCCTGACAATTTTAATAAAAGCTATGAGAATTGATTTGATTTCATAATGCAGGTGCTGGCTTGCAGCCAGCGACAATTAACGACAAGTCGTTATCTAGTCGAGACCAATCTGCAGTGCTATTGTTAACGGCGTTTTTTTAGCTTTAAGTGCATTCGCTGCATATTTTTTCTATGCAAATTGGATTTTTAATGGTGTGGCTTTTTAAGGGTTTCGGAATCTGGTTGTCGTAAGGTGTAATACCAACTATTTATAATATACATTTTTTTGGCCTACAGGAACATTTTGACAATAAGATTAACACTTTTGACATTGTGGATACTAAAACTGCCATTTTCTCGTATATATTCCAGCCTATCTGTTTCTAGTCTTCCATTTTAAGTTTTTTTTTTATCTTTTTATATCTGACGTAATTTCAGACTGATTACTTAGTGTACCTATTACAATACTTCACCAGACTCTGTCAGACAGTTAATCAACTAAATAATTGAATTTAACAACTGTCTCAACTAAGATTATAATAATAATTAGTAACGCTATCCGAAACAATTTCATCGAAACTTACAAACTATTTGATGATGCTCTGAACGTTTCCAGAATTAGGCTATTTGTCTTTTTGACCTTAATAAATATTATTTTACGTTGATAACTCTCGTGAACCTGGAGAATATAAAAATATGATAATAATAATAAAATTTCAACTCACGCAGGTATTAAGTGTCACTGCGGGCGACATGTTTCGAACCTTTCCAAAGACTACTTCAGGATGAGTGTTCTCGCGGCCGCATCGCCTCGCACACTGCCCGCTCCGCCCACGCGCTGCGCTTCGGTGCGTTACATCCGCGAGATCCGAAGGGTTCGAAATGTGCAGCCCGTAGTGACAATTAATACGTAAGTTTAACTGTTATTATTTGTGTCTATAATTTTAAACGTGACTCACTAACGTTTAAAATCAAATATCCGAATAAATTAATCGTGATACTCACGTCAATAAGATCAAATAGCGCTCAAAACTATGTTTCAGATCGATTCAGTAGCTGACTTCTAATTTAAAAACCGCCTCTCAACATTTTATAGAAAATCTTCAATACAATGCCTTTCAACTAAGCGCCTCGGTGATGACAATCAGCCCCTAATGTAGGCTGATAACATTAAACGCACATGCACGTGTACTGTCACGGTTATTATTACATTAATTGAGTCCGCTGGCTCGCCGCCAGCCATTCACTCGCCGGCTTAAGCTGTATAATACAAATGGATTGTCTGTACATTGATTTTGGATTGGGTGTAAAATCTCATGTCTCAGAGGTCTTCTTTATGGTTCAGAGCGTGTTCTGTTGTAGTGGAGTGTTTAAAAACGATTGGGGAATACAATTCAGGAAATCAGGTCATAATATCGACAAATGTCGAAAAAAATATAAAAAAAACACTGGCAACGAAACGGTAAAAATGTAAAGGCATTGCTAACTCAAGTGCCATTATATAAATGTCCTAAATAAAGATTAACTACGAGTAACATAGTGATAAGGAATTTGTAACTAGGTAACACTCTGTAGATCCTTGATGTCCAAAGTAAATTATTAATAATAATAAATAAATAAAGAAGAAGTTTAAATATAGTAGAATAATAATAACACACACACTGCGGATATCGACTTGCGGAAAAGGCTTAGGATAACTAATTCACTAGCCAACCTACCAAAATAAGTAAAATAGCAAATTTTTACGGGCGTGATTTCATTTAACGCAAATTTTTAAATAATAATATGAGTTAGGAACGGAACCAAGTCAGTGGTTAGGGAGATATTATACCGATGTTCATTTCATTTGTTCAAATGGATTACCCATTGATTCCGGATTGCGAGGGTCTTTAAAATCAGGTGCCCGCTAGAACGAACCGGGATCTGCATTTGATGGTCCTGAGGCGTTTTAAGGTCGTTTATCAACGCTAAATGTCGAAGTTATCTGCATGAATCGGTTAAAAGGCATTTTGTTTTAGGAGGATGTGATTTTAGAGTTGTCTGCGCTTTTATGGAGATTACTGAAAGTAGGGTGTGAACATTCTAGAAGTACTTACCTCCCTGCGAGTGGAACGTGATTTGGAATTGTGGTGTCGGCAACAAACTTGTACTTGCTTGTAGAGTCCCCAACATGCTCCCCATGCAAATGTGCCTAGTTTGGTCAGGGGGCTTGCAGTGGGTGGAGCACGTCGCGTTAGATACCTAGCGCTCGCGAGGCCTCAGGCCGCCAGTCAGTCGATGGCCGGCCCCGCGCGAGGGAGCACATGTGCGTCGTACCGTGATCCGCTTACTATTTTACTTACTACCATACTTTCTATTTTACTGTTAGTTATTTATTACGAGGTTGTTACGGATTATAAATTTTGATGGCCACGATGAAAACGAAAAACGGCCACAGTTGTTTATGGTTGTTTGAATAGCCAAAGGGACGATGGTTTATCTTTTTTTAACCTGCCGACAAATTGTGAACGGTAAGTTTATTTTTTAATTAGTTTTAAGTAAGTACTTATTTAGTATAGCCTAGGTAAGTACTTGACATTATGAAGTTGTAAGATACCTACAATATACAACAACAATACGTAAATACATGATACGAACCGCCTAGTTAGTTACTTTGTTACTTATTACTTTTAACGGGATACCAACAGTAATTTTCTTCAAAATGAAGCACGGGTTTGAACATTTATTTTACTTAGTTAAGTACATAATGGTTGTCCTATTTTAATTAAATGAGAATGTGCTTATAACAAAATACAACAATACATACATAATATATAGGTTAGTAGGTGCAGGGCTTCATCACTTTTTTGCCAGCAGGCAAGTGTGACAGGGAAAAATGCTTACCTACTATGGGGCCTGTAATGTGTAGGTACAAACCAAACGTTCTTGGCGTGACAGCCCTAGCACTACGCGTGCCGTGCGTGAATGAATAGAAGTTATACGATAGACAGAGATGCAGAGAGTAGGCACGTTTCTTATGCCTAAACGGCGTTTTTGCTAGGAAGTGCATTTTCTGTACTTGTACTATTACTTATTCTGTGGTTTGGTTCTCATTTTAAAGCGCTAAACTACATAGTTTCTGTTGCTACAAAATATAATAGCATAAAAAAGAAGTGATTAGAGCCTTTGTGAGCAAAACGTTCTACTCGCTCTATTTATTTATTTTTCTACAGCAGAAACGTGTTTCCGGCCTATATGGCGGATTCCATTGTGTATAGAAAGTTTCATGAGTACTCTAGCATGTTGTTTTAAAATAAGATCCAAAATACGTATGTATGGAGAGTCAAGCATCCTAGCGACTTATAATGTTTGTATTTCGGTCAAGACACTATCTCTAATATAAGTAATGACCTATGAATAATACTATCATAAGGTCAGTTTATACCGTTAATTCCTTCACTACGAAACGCCGGCAAAATGAAACTAGCACAAGCCCGGCAGTAAAACCCCGATATTTGCCCCCGGAATAATTTCAAGTATAAACCCTCGCTTTAAAAAAACGCAATAAAGAACAATGGAGGGAATTTATCCATCTTGAGGGCCCGAGTAAGCCCTCCTCGGCACGAAATATATTATAAAGCCGAGTTTGCGTAATGCCCGGTTAATATCCGGCTGTTTGCGGAGTTCTTTAAGTTGCTCTTAACCCACCACTAACCAGTTTACTAAGTATGCATTTGAGATGTTTTGAATATGAAAATGTTGTAAATATTGTTGTAACTGTATAGTGCCGATTCTTTTTCTAGACCGGATCTCATCCCCTCAACAAAGCAATTGCTTAGCCACAATAGCCACGAGCCACAAACATTCCGAAATGAAAAGGGAAAGTAGTCTATTTTTTTAAATACAAAATGGTCAACTTTGCCAAGTAGTATTTTTTAATGTCCCTCCTTTCCTTAGACATAAGCCGCCTTTTGGTTAAAAAAGTGTTGATGTTTCAGTATCAATTAGTGGTAACACTTAACAATAAAAGACAAACGCATTGTTTACTAGGCACACATAGTTCGACCAAGAAAAAAAAATCCGCATTATAGGCATTTCGCGCTTCGTCGCTTTATCTCACATGCATATTTGAGCGACCGGACCCACTCAAATAAATAAGTTGTTGTAATATGGTAATTGACCAATTTATCAGCCTTAAATAATATATGACATTAAGCCTTCTAATGAGGCCCATTGTAAGCGACCACGTTTATGTGCCAAATGTCATCACTGGGGCACACACACTGGTCAAAGACTCTCGTCTTGCGACACTGCGGAATATTGGACGAAAAGATGACGTAATAGCTTCCCGAACGCTAGCCAGCCGAGTCGGATTCGACGATTGACCTCTATCTCGAATCTTTCTCTTTTTCGATTGATTGACTTTGGCTCTCTTTGGGGAAGGCCTATGTCCGGCAGTCGACGTCTTTAGGCTGATATATGCAATATAGTTTCATTTGTTGAGTACTAGCTTGACTGTTGCAAATATGCACACGGCCTGCCTGAATAGTAAAGCAGACACAGCCTAGGGATATCCTATTGTTACTCAGCCACGCTTAAACGGCTGAACCGATTTGGATGACATTTTGCACGAAGTTAGTTTATAGCCTGGATTTTATAGGATAGTTTTTATTCCGGGTATACGTAGATGAAGTCGCGGGTGGAAACTAGTCTCTTTATAAGTAATGTATACTAAAATTGTAAAAAGGAAAAGTCCGTAAGGTTATAGATTTGTAAGTGTGTATGTAGCGGTTAATGTTTGGAACTGTATATCTGATTTCAAAAAATATTGAACCAATGTTGAAAAAATATTTAACCAACAACTTTGAAAAATCCCCGATATTTTCATTTCAATATCTCAAAATCAGCTGAACTGATTTGCTTGAAAAGTAACTAAGAAAGAACCATTTCGATCACGTTAGCTTTCGGGCAAAATATGTTGAGGAGCTACGATGCCAGACACAGACACACAGATACACTGACACGTCAAACATTTAAAACCCCTCTTCTTGCGTCGTGGGTTAAAAATTGGATCTCCAGGATGGAAGTAGGCCACCCTGAAGGAGAATACTTTACCCCGAGATTCCGCCTGGGTTCTTTACTCGTATAATACGCGGGTGGAGCTAATAAATAATAAAATTCAAATTAAAGATCTCAGAGTAAAAGCAAAACGTCCTTTGCTGGCCATGGCCGAGAAAAACCGGTTTGAAACGCGGTAATTGAAAACTGTGCGGTATTGATAAAACGACTTGAAACTAGGCGGAGCACTAAGCTAGCAGGTTGTAAAATTTACCGAGTGGTACGACTTCGAAATTACCTTTCAGGCAGTTGTTGCGCTGAAAACCTTCTCTGCACAAAGTGAAGTAAACGCCACCTAATATACGCTGTTCTGTAATAGAGCAAATCAACTATATTTTTGTTGATCATTGTCATGAATTTCATCTCCTGGAAAACGCGTCAAAATTATGATTATGTAGGGTTTAAATTCTCTAAACGTGTGTTTTTGTGACAATACGAGTAATAATACCCATTTTGCATTGGGGCGTTGCGTCGCCTAAGAATAGTAGAAGCCCTTGTTATAATCATTTACCTAGGGCAGATCACTTTTGTCTTCTAGCTTCGTCATCATCATATTAACTCGAAAGACGTCCACTATTAGTGGTCTCCTATAGGCCTCTGATAGGCCTCCACCAAAGAGTTCCACAATGACCGGTTCTGCGCTACCCGCATCTAGAGAACTTCCGCGACCTTTACCACGTCATCAGTCCACGCTGTGAACCTTCCTTCCTTTCTTTTTACCCGACTGCCGAAGGAGAGAGGGTTATGTTTTTCAAGCGTATGTATGTATGTAAGTATGTATTTATGTATGTAAGTATGTAAGTATGTATGTATGTATGTATGTGGGTATGTCTTATTCTTTGACACGCCCTGCAGCCTAAACCGTTTGACGGATTTCGACATATGAGGTGTCGTTCGATTGCTCTTAATCGTGGGAGTGACATAGGCTATAATATATGTAAAAAAGCAATTGGGTTTTTGGAAAAAAAAATTGATTTCACTTGTTTAGGGTTCCGTACTCAAAGAGTAAAACGGGACCCTATTACTAAGACTCCGCTGTCCGTCTGTATGTCTGTCTGTATGTCTGTCTTTCTGTCTGTCTGTCTGTCTGTCTGTCTGTCTGTCTGTCTGTCTGTCTGCCTGTCTGTGTGTCTGTCACCAGGCTGTACTTCAATAACCGTGATAGTTAGACAGTTTAAATTTTCACAGATGATGTATTTCGATGGCCGCTTTAACAACAGATAGGTTCTAAAAAACAGAATTAAATAAATATTTATAGATAATGGTACGGAACCCTTCGTACGCGAGTCCGACTTGCACTTGGCCCGTTTTTTATTTTTGTCTTGTAGCTTACCAGGACAGAATAATAACAGGAAAAAGTTAAGCTACCCAATAACAATTATAATTACTTTTGCTCTGGAGTATAACACGCGATCATTAAAGTACTGAATCAGCCGAAGTCAAATGTGATCTTCGAAGGTAAATGCGATTTGAAGTAGCTAGTAATTATAAGGGTATTATTCCGCCCGTAACTACAGTCATCAGCGGCCTGCTCCGCCTCCCGCTGGTATAACAGAATTGTTTCATTCTTAAACGCATCTGTTTCCCTAACCAGTAGTATCGAATATCACGCTCGACCACAGAAACCCAATAAGCAATACTATAAATCCAAATCCCAATACCCGGAATTATGAAAATAATTACAATAACCTAAAAAGAGACACCGACCTGTATTTAGTTAAGCTATGTTAAGTTACTGAATAAACTATTTTTCATTTCATTTTCATTAACACCCCTAACCCCCCCCTCAAAGTCCCATTCCTCCCAAAATATGTGTATGAATTTATCCCTATACTAATCCCACAGAACTCGTTTGATTGTTCGAAACCAAAATCTATCTTGATTTTAGCAATGAACAATACCGAAGCTGTATGCCCTAACTAAGCTGTTAGAGTTCAGTCGGACAATCTAAGATCTGCAACGCTAAGGCCAGTGTGATTGCCTCCCCCCCTCGCGACCGAAGTCTAGATGGAGTACGAGGAGTAAGGCGCCCTATTTTATGTATATGAAGGTTATATTTAAATATATTTCATCATCATCATCATCATATATTATCAGCCGAAAGACGTCCACTGCTGGACATAGACCTCCCCCAAAGAGTTCCAAAGTGACCGGTCCTGCGCCACCCGCATCCAGCGGACTCCCGCGACCTTTACCTGGTCATCAGTCCACCTTGTGGGGGGCCTACCAACGCCGCGCCTTTCGGTACGTGGTCGCCACTCGAGAACCTTTCCGCCTCAACGGCCATCAGTTCTACGTACAATGTGCCCCGCCCACTGCCACTTAAGTTTAGCGATTCGGATTTCGAAATATATTTAATAAGTCCGAGTCTCAATTACTGCACGATTTCAACGAGTGATGATATCCCTCTGTGCGGATCACATGAATGACTACGCCTCGTTTACGTCGTCAGCTGGGCGTTGAGAATCGTGAGACACCAGATATATGAGGTAACGTCTCCTGTGCAAATAAAAGAG
Source organism: Epinotia brunnichana (assembly GCA_963854355.1). Classification (NCBI taxonomy): domain Eukaryota; kingdom Metazoa; phylum Arthropoda; class Insecta; order Lepidoptera; family Tortricidae; genus Epinotia; species Epinotia brunnichana. The sequence goes on from OY977943.1 coordinate 32,238,853, forward strand.
GTAGACGCCAGACATTCTCAAGTCTGTAGCAAAAGACTCTGGAGTCTGGACCATTTCCATTGGCACAGGAAGGGTCCCTCAGGAATACTGTAAACCTGGACACTGTTTCTGGATTTTACTTGATTAAAAATATCTTTTAAATTCTTTGAACGGAACGTTAAGTTAATATGAAGACAGTAAAACCACCCACCAAAGGTTTCCCAATTACAATCCAGAGACCTTGTCAGTCCGGAGGTTGAAGCTGAAGTGAATCCCATGTTGTCGCTAACCGGCTCTTTTATACCCCAAAACATCCGATGACGTCACAGATTCTAGAACATTTTGAATTCTTTAATTGAAACAAAACGAAACACTAACTCACTCTTAACTCGCCTTAACTCGTCCTAACTCGTTCGATTTTCGAAATCCAAAAGAAGAACGGATTTTGACGTAGAACGCTGCAGTAACTTAAAATATTAAAACCGTGACAGAGGAATGAGTGGCTTGTAGAATGCTGCACTGACTTAGATTATTTAATATATTTTTTATTTGATAAATTAACTTTTAAACATAAGGAAACTAGACCAGTTTACTGCGTTTAGTTACAATTCTTTGGGGGAGGCCTATGTCCAGCAGTGGACGTCTTTCGGCTGATATGATGATGATGATGAAATCTAAATTGGCAATTGTTTTTTATATAATTACCGAACCTGTTTACAAAATTTCACGAGAATGCGACCTGTAGAGCAGTTTTTTTTATACAATGACGGTGGCAACCAAGCTTACGGCCTGCCTGATGTTAAGCAGTTACCGTAGCCTATGGACACTTGTGACTCTAGAAGAATCACAAGCGCGTTGCCGACCCCCTATTCACTTGAGGAATGTATTGGCAGATAGAGACATGCAGGTTCCTCACTCCCAACACAGTGCATCCTAGGGAGCTCTGGCGACCTTACTCACCACCAGGAACACAACACCACATGCTTGATAGCATGCAATAATATAGCAACACTACAAAGCAGTGGTGCTATTATGGCTGCGGTCTTCTGTAAGGTGGAGGTACTTCCCCAGTTGGGGTGCTCCATATACGAGCGCGATGACATTCCGCTGTGCCCCACCACTCTTCTTATGCTGTTTCAGCTTGGCCCAAGCTTCGCTCACTCGTTCAAAAACAGCGCAAGTTAAACAAAAGCCTGTAAAAAGACTACCTGCCAGAAACCGCACGATTGAACACCGCACATATATTAGAACAGTGTTCATTACGCATTGAGCGGCAATAACGGACCGAATTAAGTCCTCCGGCTAATGGGGGTAATGAAGACGAATGGCGTTTTCGTTCGGCGATAATGTGAATTAGTTGGTGTTGGGTAAGGGATGACTTGTTTGGGCCGTGTTGAAAATATGCTTGTTTTTGCAGTGTGAACAGTAAATCCGTTGAACTAGCTGTCCCCGCGGTACCGCCCGCCTATTATGATGACCTAGCCTAGTTGATAGTGACCCTGCCTACGAAGCCGGAGGTCCCGAGTTCGAATCCCAGTAAGGGCATTTATTTGTTTGATGAGCACAAATATTTGTTTATCTATATAAGTATGTTTATCGTCGTCTAGTACCCATTAGCTTAGCTTAGCTTTGCTTAGTTTGGGACTAGGTCGATTGGTGTAAGATTGTCCCCATATATTTATTTTTTATTTATTTATTATACGTAACTAATGGGTGGCCATCCATCAAATGATCTTTGCGATGGTCTCGTGAAATAATTTTTGTAATCGGTTTAGTAAATTCCAGAGATTGTGATCAGTATAATACCTTGTATATGACTACTATGTAATAACCGCGAGTCTGTTTAAAAAAAACTGAGTCGAAAAAAAAAACAAATCGAACATGCTCACAAAAATCGAACATGCTAACAAAAATCGAACATGCTCACAAAAATCGAACATGCTCACAAAAATCGAACATGCTCACAAAAATCGAACATGCTCACAAAAATCGAACATGCTCACAAAAATCTAACATGCTCACAAAAGTCGAACATGCTCACAAAACTCGAACATGCTCACAAAAATCGAACATGCTCACAAAATTCCACGAGAATCGGTTGAGAAACGCGGCCTGGAAAGGAAAACAGCCGGGCAGTTGGACAGCAGGAAAGCTGGACAACGGGACAGTGGGACATCCGGACATACGAAAGAATTTTGGCCCAAGCTGAAACGGAGGACTTCTTTCGCTTCGCTCCCTAAATTGTAAGTTAATTTCAAAAAAAATATAGTGGTAATATACAGGGTGGAAATAGAGGGTCAGTAAGGGCAGCTACCAGATCCCGTGTTGCTAGGCGAAAATGGTCTTTAGAGACCTTCCTTCGATTTCAAATTAATGAAGATTGGCGGGTACACATTTTGGAAAATACATACAGGGTGCGAGAAAATGGACTTTTTGACAAACTTTTTTTTTGACGCCAATCGATCCCATTCCTGTCCAGGATCAAAAGCTTGTATGGGGGGGCCCAAAAAAAAAATATCCGGCTATGAAAATGAAAAAAAGTTTTTTTTACATGTATTTTTTATGTCAATCGATTCCATTTCTAGTATCAATAGTTTCTTTGGGGTCAACTTTCGGTCATGTACAAAAAAGCAAGAAATTAAAGAACTTTTTCTCCATGTCAAATGTATAAAAACAGTTTTCTTTAATTTCTGGCATAAAAAAATGCATGTAAAAAAAACTCTTTTTCATTTTCATACACATTGTATGGCGAAAGTTATTCTCGATTTATGGCTTTTCTAGCCGGAAATTGCTTTTTCGTCCCATACAAGCGTTTGATCCTGGACAGGAATGGGATCAAATATCATCAAAAAAAAGTTTCTCAAAAAAGACCATTTTCTCGCACCCTGTATGTTTTTTTCCAAAATCTGTACATGCCAATTTTCATTAATTTGAAATCGAAGGAAGGTCTCCTAAGACCATTTTCGCCTAGCAACACGGGATCTGGTAGCTGCTTTCACTGACCCAAAATCTATTTCCACCCTGTATTATAAATATTATAATATAGAATGGACTTCTGGGTGGATTTAGTTAAACTAGTTTAGTTTAGTTAAGTTTATTTAATGCAGAAACTATGGTTACAAAGGTGTTACAAACAAGATAAGGTCATACATGGTAACCCTGTAAGGGCGTAGTATAATATATAATATAACAATTCACAAAAGTACTTATCCTAAATTTATTGTGACTATGTTGTACCCCGCTCCGCTCGGGTTCAGTGGCGCGCGTGATGATATGTACAGTCAGCCCATGAAAATGTTGAGCACTTTAGGACTTTGTCAAATTAAATCACGATAAGGGAGAGTGGCGCGCGTGATGATATGTACAGTCAGCCCATGAAAATGTTGAGCACTTTAGGACTTTGTCAAATTAAATCACGATAAGGGAGAGTGGCGCGCGTGATGATATGTACAGTCAGCCCATGAAAATGTTGAGCACTTTAGGACTTTGTCAAATTAAATCACGATAAGGGAGAGTGACGCGCGTGATGATATGTACAGTCAGCCCATGAAAATGTTGAGCACTTTAGGACTTTGTCAAATTAAATCACGATAAGGGAGAGTGACGCGCGTGATGATTAGATGTCAATCATTTAAATTTAGAACCCATTGTTATGACATTCATGCATAAGAGTGTAGACTTGTCATTGCATATCTCTGTATCTGTTCTGCGATGTTGACAGACTGCAAATAACTAAATTAGGAATAGATGTTTCACGACACAATATCAAACTTACAAGGCACAAATGAGAAGATTAATTTCGAATAACAAAGTATGAGTCCTCGTGGCGTTGTCAGTAATTGCTGGCTTTCTAATATTGAGGTCTCAGGTTCTAATCTCATACGACGACGGTCTTTTTGTGTATTTTTATTGAAGTTTAGTAATTAATTGGTATGTTTGGTGTTAGAAAAAGGAGAAACACATATCTATGCAATACTAAATGTTCGTGCATTGTTTAACGATATCAGATTATCAGTTTCGGAGATTAAATATTTATAGAAGAATACAAACTTACAAACTTTACCTACTGCTTTATTAATGAAAATCCACCAAAATCCAATTTTATGACCGTAGATTAAACCTTAATCTGAGCTCGATTATTGATTAAAAATCCAAATAAATTATAATGAGGACTAATCTTAGACTAAATTAGTTTTCTTGCGTGGTTGCCATCATGTCATCTAAATCATCGTCATTCGTGATCTGATGAAATAAAACCGAGATTTATCCCGGAATTTACTTTATTACAAAGTAAAATATAAAAATTAGCGTTATTGAAGAATCTGTAGTGCAAACCAGTGATAGCAAATAATTTCTTATCACTCGGGGACGAGTCCTTAGATGACCATCTATGTTTGTTGTAGGAAAATCGAGTTTCTTTATTCATATTCCACAGATTATTAGACTACTAGTGTCCACCCGCGACTTCGTCTGCGTAGACCCGGAATAAAAACTATCCTATATTTTAATTCAGGCTATAAACTATCTTCGTGCAAAATTTCATCCAAATCGGTTCAGCCGTTTAAGCGTGATTGAGTAACAAACATCCAGACATCCAAACATCCAAACTTTCACATTTATAATAGTATATAGGAAGGATTACGTTGACTGCGAATTATTCCTTCGACAACTTATCTTCTTACTCATTCACAGTTTTTCAGTCACGGTATTACGCTGGGAATAATGAATCGTCAGTATACAATTGTTCGAATACAATAACATGGATGCCGTTGTAAACTAAGACAACATACAAGAAACTACCGGGAACACTCAGAAAAATATCATTAAGTTTGGAAATACAGTTGCCCTCTTGATACTGAGTCGCAATTTCAATACTCCATTTTTCAGATATTATGGCAGGCATCTTAATGTTTAAATATTAACATTTCTTTCAATTTCTTTGATAATTTTAGCTCTTGACAGACTCATCATTTGGGTAATTTAATGTCACCGATGACATTTATCAGTGGCATTTGTAGAGGTTTAAATACTTAGGGAGTCGGAGGAGGTTTCAAATGTAGGTATATGACATTTCAGTGTCAACGAATTTGCTTGCAATTTGATGCGATAAGGTTCTAACTAACATCTGGTTCGCATAATAATTGTGTTATCTATCATGTTTAGATTGTGTAAATTCTTGGCAGTCGTTTTATGTATGTACAGTTGAGCTTGTGACGTTCAATATTTAATTTTTGCATCAAACTGTATTCGTTCTTAGTTTTCTTCCTGTATCACTAATGTACCATATATTCACTATCTGAAATAAAAGTTGCGTTCGGTCTGTCAAGTTGACAGTGACACTGACACACAGTTTGCCGACGCGTTCACACGATGCAATTTGCCGTGCCACTCTGGCGTCGGATTTGTAATAGTTTTAAGATATATTGTGTTTAGCGTAGGTATTTGTTTTGTGTTGCCTTCCAGGAGGTAACTCAGGTAAAGGCTCCGACGGAAGACCAGCGCTGGCCTTCTAGGTTAGCACCATGCTGAGTCGGGGCCTTTTCGTGGACCATGTATTTTTTTTTTACGTTCTGTGTTTTGTTTTTTACACCCATTGTTTTGTCCACGAATAAATGTTTTCTTTCTTTCTTTCTCTCTAAGTATGCTCATCATTTTCATGGGCCGACTGTACACTTATTTGGGCTGCAAAAAAAACTACGCGAATAAGCTGTATTACATCAGGAGATGATGCCTCGTATAGAGGCAAATTATAATATTGAATATTGTTCTCGTTATGTATTCATCGTAGTTGACGTCAAAAGATGAGGACACATTTTTCTGGAATGGAATATTTTGCGGTAGTATGCATTACCCACCTAGCTCAGAACTGAATGTTCCATTTTATTCTTAAAATAATTATTCCCCTAAACCAACTAACAAAAGTATTACTAAATCTGTAAACAATTAAGCAGCAGCAAGCACAAAAACTTCGGCTTAGCCCCGTCAATCGTGACGCAGGTCCGAGCCGTGACACGAGCCGGGAAAAAGTGACGCCGGTTACATGACGCATGACCGCGGGAAAAACCCGGGATTTGGCCTCGCGTCATTCCGGGATGTAGTGCGGTGGCGTGATTTGGAGGTGGATCAGGAGGACTAATGCGTGATTGAGAAACGTGAGCTGTTTTGGGGGCGAACTAATGAGGGACATACACATACAGGGTGGGGCCTGTTACATGAGCAAATATTCAAACGGACGCTTCCTTATAGCATCTGTAGTAACCGCTTGTCTCATTTTCTTAAAAAAAAAAACGGATAATTTTTTGTCTATAGTTATGACCTCCAAGTAATGCAGATTTTGAGGCAACATGATGCATGCGTCATAACAGTTTTTGCAAAAGATATTTTTGTTTTTTTTTAACTTTTACATATTTTGTTTTTTTTTTGTGTTTTAAAAATAAAAAGTTACTTATAGCATATCAGAGAGTAAAAAACACACGTTTACTTATCTTAAAGAAAAAAACATCGAAAAAAAAATTTTTTTTTTCGATTAAATACCACTGTTGTTAATAAGCTACCGTTTAATTTTTTGCTCCTCATACAGGCCCCATCCTGTATACACAGATGCATAGACTGGTAGCTTGTTCCGTACTGGATCAGCATAATGATTAGTCACTCAATTAATTTGTTTTATTATTTCTGCAGGTGAATAATTTCGCTGTCCGAACGCGTGTACGTATCAATCGTAACTTTTTGTAGGAGAAAATAATTTACTTTAAAAACAAAGTTCTAACCGACTTCAATTCAGTACTCCGCTTCTAGTGGGCCTATAAAATTTGAAGAGTCCCCTCGATTTGTGACATGATGCCCACGGGGCAAAATGGGAAGAAAACTCCTTCAAACAAACAAAAAAAAACGAATCAGTCCAGGCGTTTTCGAGTAACATACATAAAAAAATTCAAATTCCGACAAATTGAGAACCTCCTCCTATTTGAAGTCGGTTATTGACAGGAAAATCGATTTACGATATATAGGTAGGTTGGAAAGTACGAGTATGTAGTAAAAAGATGCCTACTTTTGCATTATTACTTGCTTCTATTTCACATAAGTACATTTTCGTGCAGGTAAAAGCTATTAGATAGTTCTTATTACATGTAGATAATTACACGAGAGTCCATTACTGAAGGACATCGATTACTGCGCTCTTGTCATAATTAAATCTATCAACATCACTCAATTACTGGAACAATCAACCGGCAAAATTAAATCATTATACCGAGCACCGCGCGTGTTAAATTGAGAATGATTACAACATTAATTCTACCTGGTTCTGGAATGCCATACATTTATTAGGCATTTATTCGAACGCAGCCTAAATCCCTCCCGAAACGGTAAGCCACGGAATATGAATTTATCGCTACCGAGCCCAATACTTACCTACCAAGTTGAGAAACAAATTATTTAGCTTGTATTTTATTTACGGTATGAGCTAAAGTGTTTTATTTTTTTGGGACACGTTCCTTCTAACCTAAAATGAACTTTATCACTGGACAAATAAAGATGAATTCAGATAAACGCTGAAGCGCGATCAAGTATTTAACATCGGTCAAGTTTGGTAATAAGCGTCCTTAATATAAACTTGCTACCTAAGAGGGTAGGTATTTAAGCAAATTTCAAGATCTTTGAATGTTATCGGGCCTGAATTAGCCTGTTCTCTGAATAATTCAACAGCCAAGAAAATACTAATTTGTAAATTCTCAATCAAATTCTAGCATAAGTACACCGAAACTCAATTTGGACATTTCCAGCATTTCAGCAACTCAGACAGCTAGAACAAATCTAATTTAACGCCATTGTTTGGGAAGGTTCATTATTTTTGAAATTCGAACGTCAAAGCGATGGCCGGGAGGTCGGAGAACTTTTGGCGACCATAACTACAAGGTCTGAACACACTTAAGGCGGCAACAAATTTCCTCCAATTAAATCCGTGTAGAGGGCCCGTGGAGGGTTCCATTAATTAAACCGGCTCTTGAGCTCCCTCGGTCCTGAGGGCCACCTCTTCTGCAGGCTCCACTCAACATAATCGCGGACCAAAATTATTCCCTTTGATTATCTATGGATTGCGGGTTTAATTGCGCTAGCGTAATCTGCGGCCTAGTTGTACGTAAAAGTTAGTGGGAGTAACCGGGATGAAGGCTGACATTGAAAATAATACGGCTTTGGTGAGACTCGTACAGTCAGCAGAGGAAGAAGCTAGGCGTATGAAGTGGTCAAAATTACCTGTGCACATCTTTGTTATTAGGACAATAAGAGCTTGTGCAGATCATTTTGATTACTAGCTTTGCTTGCGTAGCTACTTTTGCTGCTGACTGTACCTCTGATTCTGAAAACCTTAAATTAGTAGGAGATAATATGTTTGTAACTTGGTGTGTTTGGAGATTTGTATTGTGTCTGGAAATTTATAAAGTGGTAAATAGATAAAAGCGGTTGGGTAATAAATAAACGAAAGAAATAATGATACATTTATTCACAAACACAGAGGACACACGTATTAAACAATAAAATAATCAAAAAACACAAACACATGTACACACAACACAGAAAACAAGTGTGTCTCTGCGGTAGTGAACCGGACACTGGCTCAGCATTTTGCCGAGGTGTCAGACACTTACAGCGCTGATTATCAACCAGCAGCGTTCCCTCAATTGAAAGGTGATTTATAATAATCATTAATGTTCCTTAAACCCAGGGTACGCTTTTGTGATTTTGACATTCAGTAAAAATTCAAAGTCAGTTTTGAAATTTGTACTTAATTTGTACGCGAGGTCTTCAAATCACACGTTTACGTTTTAAGCATCACATCATTAATTATATGTCTTTAATAGAAAAAAAGTATCTTTATTCATAAAGAGTTAATTACACACTTAGGTAATGGCATAATATTTACATTAAATAATGAATAGATATAAAGATACAGGCTTAGTAATTAGCCAGTACAGTAGCACACTTTTACATTCATCATGCGTCAGATTACAAAATAGTAACGTAAACAAGCCTTTAAAACCAGTTGCCGGTTGCTGGTAAAATTTACCTTGCGCTTATTTATACGATGATACCGTCTTATGTAGGTACCACATTTAATGCAGAATACAGATATTTGTATTTAAATACAGTTCGAAAAACTGTAACCCAGAAAAGTAACTGAAAAACGAAATGATTTCTTTGTTCATACAAAAGGTATCCTTTGTCACCCGCGGGGCATGATTTTGAATCGATTGACACCTCATTTATTCATATCGGTTCATCTGAAACGCTGCGGTGGAACAACGTAAATACCAACATAGACTGCTAAAACATATGCCTTCCTTTCGGCTCTGCCCTAGTCGGGCAATTAAAAGTCATCGTTCCCGTGATATATCCCTAAGACTATACGCTACAAGCTGCCAAATCAACAAATACCTAAACAGATGACCATCACAGATTAGTCCAAATAATTAATGCGGACACACGTGTCGGCTTGTCATTAAGACATTTCAGTCTGATTGGATGTCATTACCGTTCCGCCTCCATTAGTGTCTGCAGTTGTCAATTTGTCGGTGCATCTGTCGGGACAGTGTAAGTGATCAGTGTAAGGGGTCTATTCGGTTTATCGACGCATTTAAAGTATTTCCAAGACATACTAGTAATGCTAACAAGCTTGTTGTAGATAAGCAGATAAGAAAAATTGTTACTCAATGTGTGTACAACAATAAGCTACCAGGGAACTTAAGAGACTTGCCAAGTAGTTAATTTAAAACAGCGCTATTTCGATGGTTGTTGTCACTTGGAGTTTATTCCGTTGCTGAATTCTTAATTACTAATTCATGTTCGACTTTTCATCAACTATAATAGTAGGTTAGGGAGTTGACTAAATTGTAATTTGCGTGCTGTGAATAGATAGCTAAAAAAGATGGGACTTGTGATATATTATTTAAATGTAATAACTTTTGTAAAGAACTTTTTTTAAAGCAAAAAATATAACTATGAATTCAATATGATTTGCTCGGGCTGATACGAAAACTGAGCAGAAAAATCTTGATTTATTTACCATCTTGAACCCAGAAATGAATTAAAAAGATCTTGACATATCTTTAATTTATTATTTATTTATTATTAAAAAAAACATGTTAACACAACATTACAGTCCTAAAACCAATGCGTCATGAAAGCGATACTAAACTATACAACAAAACAAACAAAACACATATAATTACATTGGTACAGTTGATTGCCTGTCATCCATCTCCTCACAGAAGCTCAGACATTCACCGCACACATACATCCATCGCCACGCAAGTAAGTCACACTCCGGTGCTGATGCCAAGAGCGCATTGAGATGTGAGAGAGCACGGATCAGCGGCGAGTTCCTGCGTGACACAGTGCGCGCGACAGGCACCGCCAACAAATCGCGTCGCCGTGGCCTAAGGGTTATCTTTGGGATATCCGGAGTATAGAGTCGCACGAGGCGACTCACTAGCTCCGGATAATCTGACTCACCGCGTATGATCCGACACGCAGTCACCAACAAATTGTAATTACGTCTTACCTCCAACGAATTATAACCTAGGGTTCCTAACAGGTATTTGGTGGGATACATAAATGGATAGTTCCCAAAAACTTTCCTATATAAAAACCGTAGGAACGTTTTCTGAACATTCTCCAGTAATAGGGCGTAAGTTGATTCATAAGGGTGCCATATGATTGACGAAGCTTCCAGCTTGCTTCTAACGAGTGCGTTGTAAACTAGCCTGATGGCCCCGGGATCATAAAAGTCACGAAGGTTGCGAATCACAAAGCCTAATCTTCGATAGCAGCTTTTAGCAAGTTAATGAACCGATATTATCTAGATCCAAGATTTTTTTTCTGTTGGTGCGACACAATCATCGTAATTCAAGATGAATTTTGTTTCATTAATGGTAATGGCGGTTTTCCAAATGAATGTCTTGACTCAAGTTTTTTTTCTGATTTTTGCGCGCGAAGAAACGAGTGCTTTAAATAGATTGAAATGTGATTAGGATTGGAAGTGATAGATAAAATGTACCTCTTGAAGTTTGATTAGGTTAAAGTCCTACGCTCGAACAGATTCAGATTCAGATTCAGAACTTTATTGATAAAATGTCATATTTTACAGGTCAATATCATGCATGTCAAATACATTTTAAAATTTCTTATTGTCTTAGATGTTATATACCTATCATTATTGAATAATTTTGAAAGTGTTGTTGATTTATGAGTGGGTCAATGATATATTGGTCATAAAGTCGTCTATGCTGTAGCAAGCCATTTTTATGAGGAGCTGTTTGAGCTTGTTTTTAAATGCTGCATCAGTTACGGCGTTTTTAACGGTAGGACGTTGTAGATTTTAGGGCCTAGCACGCTGAGTGATTTCCGAGCCTTGGCTAGCCTTTGGTGCGGCACGAGCAGCAGGTGCCCATATTACGTCTCACAAATGTGCAAGCCTCTAGAAAGTACACACTTGGTAAGGTTAGTATTTTAAGTTCCCTAAAAAGATTCTGCGCAGGGTGATCGTAGGGCTTGTTTGCAATAATACGAACTGCCCGCTTTTGGATTTTTAAGATTTTGTCCCGATCTGCAGCGGTTGCCCACAGGTCGACACCGTAAATTAAGATGGAATGGAAATATCCGTAGTAAGCCTTTTTTATGTTTCCTATCGATAGTGTAGGAGCTAGCCTTGATAGTGCATAACAAGCCGAGCTTAGCTTGTTACAGGCTGCCTATATGTGATATGACCATGTGAGACCCGCATCAATCTTGAATCCTAGATAGTTTCCATGTCGACCTGCGGTACTATTACGTTGTTGGTTCTTTTGTCCAATTTATTGTCTGTAGTTTTACGTAGCTGGAAATGGATTAAATTTGTTTTATCAACATTAAGTAGCATAATACCGTTTGCCGCAAACCATGACGAAATGCTTTCAATAGTTTGATTTAGGTTACGTTTTAAGTCCAATATATTATCTGCATTGACTATTACGCAAGTGTCGTCTGCGAACATGACATACTCTGGCCCAGAAAGAGCCGCAGTGATGTCATTTACGAGAATTAAAAATAGGTAATTCCCCATTGTTGATCCCTGGGGAACCGCACAACCCGTTAGAAATTCGAGACTGGACTTGGAATTCTGGACGTAGGTACACTGTTTTCTGCTTTTTAGAAATGATGCCACTGTTTTAAGGAAGTTGCCATCAACACACTCAATTTTGATACAACGTAATCCTTAAAACCTGAGTTTAGAGTCGCTATGAGTTTACCTAGTCCATATAATACGGGCCATAACCGATCATATATCGATCATCCAAACTTCCATATATAATAGCGTCCCTTGATTGCGAAAACCGCTTAAGCTCCGTTTTGGACAAAACTGTGATATTAATACTGTTAGATTATGCTTTCCCAGATCTACATGCTACAAAAGCCTATTTTTCGATACGTGGCTCCATTCTTGATTTAGTTTTAAGATTAGGTTAGATAACAACGATTTTTAAGATAATCTACAAGCCAAAACGTATTAAGTCTCTATTATAATAGCTAGATCGAACAAAACTTGCAATTGAATAACAGTAAAATTGTGCTAACCGGATATTATACTAGATTTTTGCAGCCAGCGATAACACAAAAATGTGTGTTTTATAATCTGCCAAAATATTCTAACCACCGCATTATATGTTTTGCCAGAAAACCAAAAGAATCAATAGTTAAAATTGTTCAACAGCAAAAACAAACTAAGTTTAATATAAGCGGTTTTGCTTGTTACGTTTCACTCTCAAAATCACACATTATTCATTCAAACAAAACCGCCTAAGTGAGCTTTGATGCTCCTTGCATGCATAATGGTAATATTGTGCAAATATGCATATGCATACTCCCATTGCAGCAAAAACCACCTAACTGCATGAAACCTAGTATTGAGTAAAATGCAAATGAAGATGCCAATAATGACTAATGTATTTTTGTGTTTTTTACATGAACAGTCGCTTTGCTAAACTTGTATGGTAGTTTGATGAAATGAACTAGACCTGAGAAGAGAGTAGCCGCTTTGCCTCCCGTGAGGTAGTTTGGTTAAACTGGACTGGACACAAGAAAAGGGTAACCACTTGTAATTTGAAGTACTCAATTCTCACCAAAAATTATTAAATTGCCTGCATTTGGTAGTATATACTTATGAGTAGTCTGAATTGTCCTATGTTATAAAGTCTGCTTTTACTGTGAAAATATAAATAGCATAATTAACAACGTTGTCGCTCTCACTCACGCATAACGTGGCTCAGTGAGCTGTACAACTCGCAGGCACGTCTGTTAAAAAAAGTTTTTTTTTTAATTTTGAAAAAATAACTCAAAAAATTAATTATATGTAATTAAAGAAGCTGCTCAATGAACTGCGAACGGTTTTCGGCCCAAGCTGAAGCATAGAACTTCGTTCGCTTAAGGAATGGAGACGGCATTTTACATTGTTTGCAATAAACTCAGGCCCCGGTTAGCAGTATAGTAACAAAGTACCAGTGTTTCTAATGTTACAAATTTGACAAAAATCAGGTAAGAGTTTTGATGTAGGTTGCTATTACAAAATATAATGTAATTAAACCACGAATAATTTGTGATAAAACCTCACGTGCCAAAACACTGTACACATATTTTCTAATTATAAGTGCTTTTAATTCCCAAATTTCAATTTTTTTCCCAAGCAAAACCTACTAACTGCATCGTGATTTTTAAATAAACTCAAATACTTAAGAATCTGAAATCGTTTGAAGACTTTATTCAGGTCAAACGGTTATAAATTTACATCAAAAAGTAATATAAATCGAAAATTCCGATCTAAGGTTATTATTTTAGGAGATACAAAAAAAAGTGTCTTCAGGAAAATCCGCTTAAATGCAGCCCTTTTACGGTAAACCCTAGATGTAACCCTCTTAGCCTAAACAAAAAGTAAATTTAGCCAAAAGTCTTAATAAACGATAAACTGTTCATATAAAAACACGAAAATGCTTAAGCTGTTATTGGCCCTTCATAGAAATATTAAAATGCAAATCTTTATATGCGTTTTTATCGAAACTATATGTCATGCAGTTAAGCGGTTTTCGCAGCCAAGGGATGAATATTCAGATCTTTCGTATTTTACGAGCCTTTTAAACAATCATATCATACTGTTTACGTGCTTTTTAAGGACCAAAAAATATAAGTAAGCATTTATTAGCAAATTTGAATTATTTACTACATACACAACCTAATGACTTTTTAGTCAAAACTGAATAAGCGTAAATATCCGAGCAGCGTTTTTCTTTACATCCCAAAACCATTTTTTTCTTTGCCAAAACGTGCGGCATTACTTTCAATCCACAATTCCCATCGCAACTAAAGTCAGTAAGGGCATAGGCTCGAGAGTTGCGAGCATAAAAAGGTCTGCAAATAAATAGCAAGCGCACGAGTAGGGCGCAGAGTAGATAAAGGTGGCGGAAGTCAGAGCACCCCGAACGACAGCCGCCGTGTCCGTTTCCGCCACAGCAGCGGGTCGTAGCGTGTGAATAAGAAATATTGAAATTCGAACGCGCTATTTACCGTTAAGCTTTTGTTTTTAACCCGCCTCGCCTTTTTTAGTAACTTAATGGCATTGGCAGGCTGCCAATAGACGTTTTTGTTAACGATATTTTTAAGTAGATTGTGTTAAAAGTAGGTACAATTCTTTTTTGACTTTATTTTAGTAATCATGATAAAAATAATGGATTTAAAGGGCGAAGATTGTAAACAAAGTGTTTAATGGTGGCAATTTTTGACATGTTACAAACTAAACTTAACATATCGAAATTCGATATCGAATGCGTCAGAAAACAACACCTTTATTTCTAATGGGCATTTTCAATAATTAGTAACGAATTATTGAAAATGCCCTAATACAGAGGGCCTACCGCGAAAGGCATTCGAAGTTTTCCCTCTCTGTCATACCTGTGAGTTCGTACGTAAGTGCGACACAGAGGGAAAACTTCGAATGCCGTTCGCGGTAAGCCCTCAGATTGCTCTTCCTATTCTCATTAGTATTCATTCTGATCTCAAAAGAGATCAAGCTCCCAAAAGCTTGTCGCATAAATTTCAACGCTATATATTCGAAATGAAGCAAAATACAATACCTTTGTTAATAAACTTAAGGCTTATCTTGTAACGGATTGCCCATATTCTCAACAAGAGTTCATGGGTCAATATAGCGTACGGACTGGCGGTGGCATTGTGGACAGAGTGAGAAATGGATTCGTTATTATCTACAAACTTTGTATGATTGAATGAATACATTAAATGGTTTTTCTCATAAAATCCATTTCTCTTCTTACATTAATTTAACCAATATCTTTTACAAACTCAACATTAGCCATATACAACCTTCGTAAATTACTGCCTACAAATTGTGAACTATATTTAAATATGACAATAAAATTTGATGTTGTCAATTCAGACAACTGTTTGTTATATTCGTAAATGTAAGTACGTTAAGATTATTTAAAACAACACGAGAGAGGAAGCCCAAGAACTTATTACAGGACCTAACCGATACCATTATTAGTCATGACAAATGTAAGAAGCTACTTAAAAAGTAATACCTAAGTTTAGATGAAGGTAAGGAATAAAATAGAAGTCAATAATAGCAATTTGTAATATTATACTTAACGAACTTAAGGCACGCGGGATGTACCGCGCGATCTCGCCAACTATTGCCTAAATCTTCCAGGTTTTAAATAGTTGCTTTATGAGTAACACAGTAACTATGTAAAAAAAAAAAAATTAAATAAATCAACAAAAAAAAAGCAATAGTAACAAATATGAATGACCCTCAAGAATCGACTATTTTGAAGTGGATTGAACCATTTAAAAATCTTGTGTATCACGAAAGCGATACTATATATATGTATACTGTATATCATGTGACGTATATCTTACACAAATGAAAAAATATAACATCGAAAATGAGCACGACGAAGAAGATTTCGAATCTCGTATCCCAGCCGCCAAATGGCGGCACAAAAATGCTGTTACACATTGCAGTTGGCACTATATTATGCAAAAAAACATGTTATTTAATTTTTCGGTCAAAAAAAATTTGGCACTACTTTAAATTAAGAAAAATCATTTAATCATTATTCACTAATCATAAAATGTAGATTTGCGACTCCATTTCTCACTCTGTCCACAATGCCACCGCCAGTCCGTACGCTAGTCATATATGTGTCGATGTAAGTATTAAAATAGATATCTGTTGGATAAAAAATATGTTGTTTTCTAAATGTGCAGATGTTATATATTTTATTTTATTTTTTACGCTTAGGTTTAGTTTAAACATGGTGCTACACCCTAGTAACCCCACCCCATGTTCGTACAGGTTAGATTTTAGGAACACCTTGTAAGTACCACGGTTTCAACGAATAAATATGAATATGAAGAAGATTTAGCCACTTAAGCTTTTTAAAAATAAACGGTTTTGACTACTAACAATTAGCTTTTAAATTATTGAACGTATCAACAAACATGAATTCCCGAGTCTGAAATAAATGATTAATTTTTTTTATTTACTAACGCTTCGTCAACCAAAAACGACTAGAAAAATCAATGTCAACGAAGAAAATTCAGAAAATGAAAGTCTTATTTCGAATTCGTTCGTCTCACTAAGAACAGGGTTTCACGTCACTCTCACTCTTCAGACGCGAATAAACTTTATTTCTTCAGACCCTAATTTGACGTAAAATACGGCTTAGTTCTTGGAGCTCGTATTAGATTTACTCGGCAAATGGTATTAATCCAAATGTGTTTTAGGTTGTTTTAGGTTATATTTTTGGGCACTAATACAGAGGTGAAACGCTTAATTAGGGCGAGATGATTGAAGGTAAATCATATAAGCTTGGCGGTGCGTATCTGGAATACGAAATAAACTAAATTACAAATAAAATGAGACGATTCTACTCATACGTCCCTTTATTTTCCTGTATAATGTTTTTCAGCTAATACAATGGAACACAATTAAAGCTTTGTGTTTTATTGTTTACCACATTTTTTTCTATACAAAGACGTTCATATAAATATTCGGTTTTATTATGTTGTCATTCTTTTAAGGGTTCCGTACCTCAAAAGGAAAAAAACGGAGCCCTTATAGGATCACTTTGTTGTCCGTCTGTCTGTCTGTCTGTGTGTCAAGTCCCTTTATCTCAGGAACGCGTGGAGCTATCGAGTTGACATTAAAACCATATACCCATATCTACAGTCCCTTGAAGCTGTGGAAAAATTAAATTTCTAAGTTAATGTAAAAGAAACGGCCGTTTATGCCGCAAAAAAACATATGTTTCGACACTCTCAAGGGAATCAAAGTTTATAGGGAACTTTCAGTTGACCTATAACTACGAAATTTGGCAAGTAGTATCGACTTATACAGGGGAAAATCTGAAAACTACACATTTGTAATTAAATCATAAAATTTCAACATTGTCGACACTCTCAAGGTAATCAAAATGTTTAGGGTACTTTCCGTTGACCAAGAACTATGAAATTTGGCAAGTAATATCGTCTTATGCTACAAGTACAGAGAAAAATCTGAAAACTATCCATTAGGTATATCATAAAAAATATAATCGTTATTTAAAGTACATACGTAATCAATCATCGAGGTAGGAGGAAATTTGTACGGAACCCTCGGTGAGCGAGTCAGACTCGCCCTTGTCCGGCTTTTTTTATAATAATAATAAAAAAAAAATTATATAAGGCATCTAAGCCCCATAGTAACAAATACCTTAAAGACTTATAAAACAATTATAAAATTAAAAACTAATTACTGAGGAGACATAACAGCGTGACTCTGTGTCTTCAAGTCTGGTGTAGAATTCGGTAGGTTGTAGGTTATTATGTATCGGTACGCATTTAAGGTAGATATGTTGCCTATACGAAATTTCATGTGTACAAATGTCCAGGCTTACGCTAATCTGATCATAGATCACAAGTGAAAGCAGGATCGTACTTATGCTAATTTCCGGGAGCGAAACAAAGATATTAATTAGTAATTAATTAGTAATGTATGGTTGGTCAATAGGCTTGTTGCGTGGTGTTAAAATTGATAACTTCGTGTTTCTAAATGGATAGTAAACCATCAAATGATTGTAATAAAGTATAAATTACAAAATATAATTCAAATCATAAAAAGATATGAACCTTGAAAGTTTAGAAAAAAAAGTTTTTTTATTTATTGTCCAAGATTAATTTTATAGGTACCCATAGAATCCTTACGCTTTTATAGAAACAAATTTGTATGACAACTATGGACCTAAACGCAGTATTTCGCGACCGAAACAGCAATTTACTTCATTTTCCATGCAACGGTTAGTACTAAATTGCATGGTGTGACGTCATACTTTAAAGCCAATCAGTATGAAGCGTTTCGACTGCTGTCAGCGAGGTCCGTCTTTAACTCGATTTTTTGGGTATTAATATCCTTTAAATGTAGTTGCTTCCATACAAACATTTGTTCATCAACTAAAACTGGTTCGAATGGCATCGCAAACAAATTTAAGGTCACAAGCCCATTGTCCTAGTTTTAGTGTTCCAATTTTGGATCGCGTATGGCTTACTAGGTATATACCTTTTTAGGGTTCTGTACTCAAACAGTAAAACGGGACCCTATTACTAAGACTTCGCTGTCCGTCCGTCCGTCCGTCCGTCTGTCTGTCACCAGGCTGTATCTCAAGAACCGTGATAGCTAGAGAGTTGAAATTTTCACAAATTATGTATTTCTGTTGCCGCTATAACAACAAATACTAAAAACAAAATAAAATATACAACAAACGTGATTTTTTTGCCGTTTTTATAGATAATGGTACGGAACCCTTCGTGCGCGAGTCTAACTCACACTTGGCCGGTTTTTTTTAAATAACACCATTGCCTTCATGCATATGTATCAGCTCGGCCAGGTTATCTTTACCACGGTGACCTCCCAGCCTAGTCTATCAAATCATCTGCATAATATATTACTATTTATTGATGCTTCAGCAAGCGACTAATGAACCTTTGTGTCTATATTAGCCGCCTGGAAGAGCGATTTCTCTCGCTTCATGCCTTTGACTGCTGATAGTGATAGCAAGGTACATTGTTACAAGCTGGGACCTCATGTAATGTGTATTGCTCGACGTGGGGTCTCATGCATCTAAAGCACATCTAAAGGTGTACCCAATCCGTCTCGGCCATGATTCTTTTATATTTTTCTTTTATTTTATAACACTATTTGTGTAATAAAAAAACCGGGAATTGGTACTTACAATTATGAGAAGGAAAACCGCATACTTTGGACATATTATATATATAGGCACGAGAGATATAACATTATCAAAACCATAATAGAGGGTAAAGTTGAGGGGAAAAAGGGCAGAGGAAGAAAAAGATTAACATGGATGGATAACCTCAAGAGTTGGACGGGTATTGACGCTGCCTCCCTGGGCAGAAAGATTGCGAATAGAGAAGAGTTCCGGACTGTGGTAGCCGACATCCGTAGAGGATATGGCACCTAAAGAAGAAGAAGAAAAAAACCGGCCAAGTGCGAGTCGGACTACTACCGTCTATAAAAATATTTATTTTATTCTGTTTTAGTATTAACAATTTAGAAAAAAAAAGTGATATTGCAGTGATAGGTGCTCGATGAGGCTACAACAAATCAACATTATACAAACTTCAGTACGGGTTCTAATAAATCCCTTCTAACTGCGATTTTGTTTACCTTACCTACTTACATGTATAAAAGATACGAGCCTAAAAGAACAGAATGCAACCTAACAACCAAAGCACAGTTTTTTAAAGGTTTATATACCTTTCTATAGAACTTAATATTTTTTTCAAATTATAGTTATGATTATTAACAAAGGTTATCTATTTATATGGTTTGTTAAATAATTTTGTCTTTCCATTGAATGAATTTTGCATACAATTTATATATTTTTTTGTAAAATTGGGTATTAATTTATCATACTAACTAAAACGCACGTAATTAAAAAAAAAATATTTCCACATTTGAAAAAAAATGTTAAATGTTCACTTTTCTCGTTATTTTTAACATTATTATTATACCTACTGCTAACATTGAAATAGCTTTTTTCAGTGTAAATTACATTTGCCGAAATGTCAACAAACTTATTCAATAAAAACTAGACGCTTTAAAACGATTTAAACTTAGTGCACACGAAAGCCTATGGAATAAGCTAACTAAGCTTAATGCGAAAATTATGTTTAGCCTTCCGCCTAATTGGCTGGAGGTAACTGTCGGCTTATAGATAATGTTGCAAGTTCGCGCTCGCATTTGTTTTAGCTTATTTAAAATGAGCGCTGGATTACCTAATATAATTAAATTTGGATTGTTTGCAATTCGATGTTTTTATTTAAACTAGTATACCTACAGTGTGTTACCAGCACGCGGGCATTTATTAAAACTGATAATAATATGTTCCATTAGCAATTGTTTACATGTATTCATCATATCAGCCGAAAGACGTTCACTACTGGACATAATCCTCCCCCAAAGAGTGCCAAAATGACCGGTCCTGCGCAACCCGCATCCAGCGGACTCCCGCGACCTTTACCAGGTCATCAGTCCACCTACCCACCGCGCCTTACAGTACGTAGTCGCCACTCGAGAACCTTGCCGCCCCAACAGCCATCGGTTCTACGTGCAACGTGCGCCCCGCCCACTGCCACTTAAGTTTAGCGATTCGGAGGGCTATATCAGTTACCTTGGTTCTGCTGCGGATAGCCTCATTTCTGATGCGATCACGCAGGGAAACCCCCAACATAGCCCTCTCCATTGCCCTTTGGGTGACTGGTCCTTCTTATGAGGCCCATTGTAAGCGACCACGTTTCAGTGCCATATTCATCACTGGCAACACACACTGGTCAAAGACTCTCGTCTTGAGACACTGCGGAATATTAGACGAAAATATGTGCCGTAGCTTCCCGAACGCTGCCCAGCCGAGTCGGACGTTTCATGTATTAGCAAATCATAATTATTTGAATTAACTGCGGGCATCATGGGGACCTTTGAGCCGGGTGCGATGCGGGGTGGGGAAATTTAGTTATTATTTATTTGTATTTTTTTTACCTGCCTACCACTGAAGATGTGACTGTCGCCACATACGCTGATGATGTAGCATATCTAGCCAGTGATGAAATTCCTGAAGAAGCCAGCAATAAACTTCAAAATGTATTGGACAAGACACACACCTGGTTGGAAAAGTGGCGCATACGGCCAAGCGCACAAAAATCTAATCACATCACATTTACTCTGAGAAAAAAGGATAGTCCACCCGTGAGACTCGGTTCTACTATTCTCCCAGACACCAACTGTGTAAAATACCTCGGGTTTCACCTGGATCGAAGGCTTACTTGGAAACTCCATATAAAAAAGAAAAGAGACGAGATAAACCTAAAGTGCAGGAGCCTATATTGGCTTCTGGGAAGAAACTCGGCTCTCTCCGTTGACAACAAATTGCTAATTTACAACTCTGTACTAAAACCTATTTGGACCTATGGTATCCCGCTCTGGAGCACAGCCAGCAAATCAAACATTATATGCTTACAACGCGTACAAAATGGTATTCTGCGCACTATAGCGAACGCTCCGTGGTTCTCCAGGAACGAAGATATACATAAACACCTCGAAGTACCGACAATCCAAGAAGAAATAGAAAGGCATAGAAAAAAATATGCAGAACGCCTGACTATGCACCCTAATCCCCTGGCAACGCAACTCCTACAGCCTGTTCTTACTCAGATGCGACTAAAGAGAAAGAATGTTTTGTGAAAGGACAGTAGAGGCACTGGCCACTACGCCTACAAGTCACTAAATCACTTGTTGTCAACAAATCAGCTTATAGTCTCGCGACTGATCGCCGATTAACCAATAAAAAAAAAAAAAAAAAAAAAAAAATTATTTGTATTTTTTTTATCTTTGATCATATTTATACTTCATAGTTATTTTTATTAAGTTTTTATTATCTGTTATTGTGATTTTATTCTTTGGTAAATTATTATTAACTGCACAATTAAATTTCCAAAATCTGAACCTTCAATGTACTAGGTGTATTATGTCGTACTAAACCAAGTATGAAGAGCTGTCATTTATACTGACTTATCAATTTACTTTGCTGTACATTGCTGGCAATTTAAATTTTGTTACAATATTTATGAAGTTGGAATTTTAGCTAATTCATTAAGTTGAGGTCATGGTTAAGTCAAAGAAGTAAGTTAGTTTACTATTTAAAAAAAAGCCCACTTGGCGGTAACACACTGTATTGTCCTCTTTGTCGTATCCGAAGACGGCGACCCTTACAATATTCATTCTCATCACAGAAATAATTGCCCTTACCGAGATTCAAACCCCGAACCGTCACCGTTACAGACTTTAATGTTTCTATGTCAACAAGACAGACTCAATCCTATCTATGTAGTCCTTGGATGGGTGACCGCCTGTTTGAGTGGTTACTATAAATGAGCACTTCCGTGCTTTGGGAGGCACGTTAAGCAGTTGATCCCGGGTGCTGTCTATGACAGTAGTCATTAAGCCGAGTTAGAGGCCTTCGGGCGGCTTAAGAACCTCTAACAGTCGAGTTGCCCACTCACTTGACAAAGGGTCACTTGCGTCCGCAGGAGCTACCTACCACAACCCTGCACGTGTCCCCTGGGTGGTACTAAAAAGTGACAAACTCAAAGGCCAAATAATGAATGCCCTACGATCAAATAAATCTCTGTATGCTCTCACGATAGACTCTCGCAACGCTACCTATCACATCCTCACAAACGGCTAATTGCTATCACAAATCACATTTCCCATATCATATAAGAAAATTTAATTAAGAGGGGCCTTAAAGCACAAAATGTAAAAAATACCTCCAGAGGGCCTTTTCCATAATAACATTGGAGAGGTCCTAGTTATTCGGGCCCGGGACCGGATATCCGCTGACTTTTATCGAAAGCTCCTTCCGGTTGAAGCTTGGTAAGTTTGTTGCTCAATTATGTAAACTTTGTAAAGACACGGAATTCTGTATTCTAATTCACTTTTGAAGTTAAAAGCTTTCAGCCATGTTTTAACTCATCTAGGTTTTATAACAAAACACTATACTTTTTATTTTAGTGTCGAAAATTTTTGTTTTTAATTAATGTGTCCTGTTTTACGGTGTTAAAAATGTCCACAAAAACGAATATTCACTACGAAGTTTTACCTTTCCATTTCATTAGTATCCCTGTGGACTGAAGCAAAAAATACGTGGATAATGTTGTTGACTGCTAAAAAAATACTACTAAAACGCGTTCAAGTTGAAACACATATTGTATAATGTTTTTATTTGTTAACAAAATTTATACATATATCACTTACATATTAGTCCAACGAGTGAAACATAATACATAAGATGAATAAAATTATTGAAATATTTTCTTTTCTTTTTACTTTTTCATTAATATTTCATTGCATCAACAAAATTTAATTTTGCACCCTAGGAAAAATTAAATTGGAGAAATCTTACAAAAAGGCCAGGTCAAAAGTACCCTAAACCGACGAGCATGTATGAAAAATGTTATGAAAGATGTTATGAAAGTAAGTGAAGCGAAAATGGTTTGTCAGGATCGTAGCAAATGGAGATCCGTGATCTCTGCCTACCACTCTGGGAAAGAGGCGTGATTATATGTATGTATGTAATTATTTAAGAAAACGCTTTTGTCAACTCAGTCCAAGTGCACAAGTTAATCTTAGCAAAGAGTTACTAGAATACGTTACGTTGTTCCCACAAATATTAAATTAGTAATATAGGGTACTTACCATATTTTCACAATACTATATTACCTACATGTACAATGAAATAAACTAACAGGGAGCTTTTGAGAATAGCTTTTATTAGGTGTAACTGGTATGAGTAATAAAACATTTTACATTTCAGATTATGTTTGAGGAATTATTAGCAAAAAACAAAGAAAAATCTACTTTAAGAGTCCGCAGTAAGCTCGGCCAAATTTCACCTTCCCATACAAACGGAGTTTCGTTCTCATTGTAAAACTCCGTGTTGGATTGTAACGAAACTTTGCTTTATACAATGACATGAGGTATATCTAGGTCTGTAATTAGTTTATATGGCTCCAGTTTTAAAACAAACGAAATACAGCCAAAACAAGTTTTGTATGAAAAACTTAAATTTGCTGTATTTTTTTTACTATGGTATCTGTAGCTCCATTAACTAATTACAGACCTGGATGGTACAAACTTTCAGAGCAAATTAGCTAGCCGTTTAAAAATGAGAGCGTAACTACGTTTGTATGGAGAATCGAGCTTACTGCGGACTTTAAAGAGTTCCCAGTAGACTTTCCATATAAACGTGGTTCTGTTCTCATTATGAAACGGCATAGGTACTGGAATAACATGTAACTTTTTATGCACAATGAGATTCGCCATATCAAAATTGTAACGGAAATAAAATATACAATAAATGAAGTGATTAGAGACTTTGTATGAAAAACGGCACGACAGTCCACGCACCCACACAGCGGCAGTATGAGCGCACGCACACATACAGGCGCGTGCAAAGATCAGTCGAACGTTATAAAGAAAACTCCTTAGAGTCTCATGACTCAGACGTATTAAAATAATAATGAAACGGGTCACATCTTTAAGGTCGTACATCACTCGACATGTTTCGAACATCACGAATAAGGACCACGTCCGTCGAATTATCTATATCCATCTATAACCAATAGTCCTACCTTGTTATGGCGATTGTTTGGCCGAATGCTGCACTTTGTGATGAAAGCATTAAGCCGCTTTGCACAGTAGGGACCAAACTGAGTGATTTGACCCGCAGCAGCGGAAGTTTCACCCCTTAGGAACAGAGATGGCGCCACTACTATAAAAATATTTCAAAAATTGTACATCTAAACGAATGGACCAATTCTAATGTTTAATACCTCAAATGAAAGCTCGTGGTATATGATAGTTATAAAAAAAATACTTCAATTCTTGTATATTTTAGGACTATTGTAACTCTACAGACTGCTCTACTTAAGGCTTACCTAGGTTTCTTAAAGTTATAAACTCCTATTAGGTGGGTTTCGGCTGATATGATGATGATGATGATTAGGTAGGTTTTTAGTTTCATCCTGGAAAAACTAAGTGAAAATAATATGCCTACGTTTCTAAGTGCCGAAGCCCTAAGTGTATTGAATTGTTAACAGTGTTTCGTTCCTACTCACGCGTAACTTAATTAATTAGAGACAGTAAGTTAGCGATCCAAAAGATATACGGTAAGTGCCTGTGTGATTTTTTTTTGCGTTTAGTTTTTCTTATACAATACTAGTTTTTTTGCGTTTATTTTTTTTTCCTTGAAAAAAATTTTCCCAGTGTCCGTTTAAATGACATTCCCATGTGGGTTAGATATACTCAACCGGCTTACAATGCCGTGCGCATTCAATACAATAATGCTTGTAGGGTGTTGTTGAGTCTTCCGCGTTTCTGCAGCGCATCGTCCATGTTCGCCGAGGCGCGCACAGACGGCGCTGCTAGACAGGGTGCGCGGGAGTAGCAACAGCATCCAAAGCATGATAGCTAACAAGCTAGATTGTCCTCTGTTGTGGCAAATGGGTCAGAGGACTAAATCTCTTTTTTTGTATTAGTTATTAAGGAACTGACATTAAATTAAGTAAATACTAATAATGTTTGGACCATGTGTTGTACCATAAGGACCATACGGCTAAATTTCGCCTGGCCTGTAACGTTGTCGAAATCACAAAATGTTACCTGTAACCTACTTCTCGAAAGGACAACATACGGCCAACCAGCGGCGTTCTCCGTTCGACCGCCTGGCCGCCCTGATATTTTTGGTGGGACCGAATTCTCAACTAAATTTGTAGCACATGTGCACTAGACAAAGTTTTGGCAGCAGTAAGTTATGCAGGCATAATATTTCGATCTACTAAACAGTCGCGCGCGCACATCCGTACGTGCCGCATCGTATTGAGCCGGGTCGTTTAATTACGCTCGCAAAAATGTCTTCGTCTCGAGTGAAATGTACGCTTTGTGAAATAGTTGTTGACGAAATGCTGTGTTTTATCCAAAATAAGTTATCGGTGATGGACGACGACAGTCTTATTCGTATATGTGTGACTTCTTTTAGCAGTGATGAAATCAAACAGTCTAAATCACTGTTATTTGATTCAGTGCCTAGTGGTGAGCGAAAAATTAAACGTAAACAACAGGGCAAGGAGAATCGTGATCTGGCTGATATTATAGGCCTATTAAGAAGAATTGATCCCCAATTGACTCCTTTGTTCGTAGCTCGACAGCTGGATAAACTACCCCCAATATTGTGGGACCATTTGGATGTATCGTCGCTTTTGAAAGACTTGACGATTCTCAAAAATCAAGTGCAGACAATTAATGCAAATTATGCAACTCAAAGAGAGGTAATCGAGTTAAAAACTGAGCTTGATAATATGAAGTATGCCTCCTTACCCCACGTCAGCACCAATGTTAACATGAAGCGCGGTGGAGGGGGAACTTATTTGAATATGAACAGCGGACCGTTTGGAATTTCCTATGTGGCGGACACGTCTTGTGAGAATATAAATTTAAACACAACGAACACCCAAGAATCGTTACCGAAGTTGACGCACGATATAAGTAAAAATGGCATGAATAATACTAAAAAAGCTAATGTAAACATGAACGAATGCTCAAGCAATACAATCGATCCTATGAATATTGATTGTAGTAAAATGCAGCAAACAAACGATTTTGTCCAGCGAAAAACCGGTTCTTCAGAGCGCTTAAACTCGCCGCCGCCGGCCGGTATTGTTACTTCGCCTCATCGACAGCTGATCGAATCAGCGATAACGCAGCCGCGCACTACAGCTGATATGAATGACATTATTGATAATGAACAAAATATTAATAATGAAGAATGGAAAGACGGTCGGAACCGCAAGAAGAAGAAAAACTATCGGTATCTGGCGAAAATAGGCGTCAATGATGCCGGCTTGGGAAAGTTTAAGGCCGCCGAGATGAAAGTTCCTGTGTTTATAACGTTCGTACACAAGGAAACGAACCCACGGGATATTGAATCACACATATTTAATGAGACTAAGGAATCGGTACTACTTCGCAAAATAATTTCAAAAAGGCAAGCCAACTATGATGCTTATAAGTTTTTTGTACCGGAGTCAAAGATAGCGATGTTTTTAGACGACAAATTGTGGCCTAAAGGTATACTGTTTCGACGCTTTACGCATTATACGCAAACGCACGCTAATGGCACACCAAATAAATTGTAACATTTAGCCGATTTTATTAGCTAGCTATAATTGCAAGAGCGTTAAACGCTCTGTTATGGACGTACGCAAGTTATGCCGATCTGCAGACATTGTGGCCTTGCAGGAAACGTGGTTAACGTTGGACAACTTGACGTTTCTCAACGGTATAAATGACGAGTTTGGCTGCACTGGTACCTCTGCGGTCGACACTTCAGCGGGCATGCTGCGCGGGCGGCTTTTTGGTGGTGTAGCACTGCTATGGAGGAGCGCCGCGTTTTGTGACGTCACTGTGATACCGTGTCACAACCCGCGAGTTTGTGCCATTAAAATCACCGTAAGTGACCGGTCCATGCTTGTGTTTAGTGTGTACATGCCAACGGATGCAGTGTGTAATCTTCCGGAGTTCACGGACTGCCTCGGTGCGGTAAGCGCAATTATAAACAATTGTAATGTGGAAGCCGTGTTTATATTAGGGGACTTCAACGCACATCCTCACGAACCGTTTTATTATGAACTAGACAATTTCTGTGTGGAACATAATTGGAACTGCGCAGATATAAATATATTGGGCTTGGAATCCGACACATTTACCTTCATAAGTGAGGTGCACGGTACTACACGGTGGTTAGACCACTGTGTTGTAACTAATTCGGCTTTGGACTGTATAAGCAACGTGTATGTAGATTATGATATACTTGGATCTGACCATTTTCCGCTCCTGATAAAGTATAATCTAAATATCATTAGAGCTAAGGTGCATACTACATGCGTCACAAGTACGAATAATAAAGTATCATGGGGCGAACGAAATATTTTTGAAGTAGATAAGTACTCTGTAGAATGTGAAAATAGGTTAAAATTAATAGATTGTCCAAATGAACTGTGCTGTATAGGTAAATTTTGTAATGATGTTAGGCATAAGGATATAATTGATAGTTTGTTTGACAGCGTGGTACTCGCTTTAAGGGAGGCAGCCGTTGCAGGTCGTGAACATGGGCGAATTGGTTGTAAGAAACGTGTGGGTTACGTGATGGGGTGGAACCGACACGTCGGCGGGGCTCATAGGGAGGCTAGGACCAAGTTCCAATTTTGGCTGTTGTATGGTAAGCCCACGCGGGGTCCTATTTACGACGAAATGTGTCAGTCAAGGCGCATTTTTAAATCAAAATTAAAATGGTGCGAGAATCACAGTGACCAAATTAAGATGGACCGTCTTGCTGAACTACACTCCAAACATGACTTCCGGGGCTTTTGGAAAAGCACGTGCAAGCTAAATGGTAAGCCTAGCCTTCCTGTGAATGTTGGCGGCGTAAGTGATCGTAAGGAGATTGCGGACATGTTTAAGTCTCATTTTGCCGTGCAATCACCACTTACAGAACCAGTAGTGGAGGTTCGGGTGCCCGATGCTGAGCTAGTTACTGACCAGTGTTTGCAGTTTACTCCTGAGGAAGTTGCAAAGGTGATTAAAACAATGTCCAGAGGCAAATCCCCTGGTCATGACGGGCTCAGCATTGAGCATTTGCAGCACGCCGGTCCGCACTTGCCTCGAGTGCTGGCAGGCGTGTTCAATTTATGTGTGGTGCATTCTTATTTGCCAACGGAACTGATGAGAACGGTCGTAGTGCCTATTATTAAAAATAAAACGGGAGATATTGCAGATAAGACCAACTACAGACCTATCTCATTAGCAACGGTTATTGCAAAGGTATTTGACGGTCTGCTTAACAGACATCTAAACATCCACACCAAGCTTCATGACAATCAGTTTGGGTTTAGACCCAAACTCTCTACGGAAAGCGCGATTGTCTGTCTGAAGCATGCCGTCAAATATTACACCAACCGAAACACGCCTGTTTACGCCTGCTTTCTCGACCTGTCGAAGGCATTTGATCTGGTTTCCTATCACGTATTGTGGGAAAAGCTCAAGAAGATAAAACTACCCTTGGAGCTCATCCAAATATTCAAGTATTGGTATGGAAGCCAGGTCAACCACGTAAGGTGGGGGGACACGATCTCGGACGGGTACAGGTTGGAGTGTGGTGTGAGACAAGGGGGGTTGAGCTCGCCTACACTCTTTAACCTGTACGTGAATGAGTTAATTGAGGCACTCAGCCAGCGTCATGTTGGTTGTCATATTGACGGGGTATGTTTTAATAACATTAGTTATGCAGACGACATGGCGTTGCTGAGTGCGTCTGTTGGCGGTCTCCGTGAGCTCGTGGGCATTTGCGAGCAGTTTGCGATTGGTCACGGCTTAAAATATAATGCCAAAAAGAGCGAACTCATGGTTTTTAAGTCAGGGACCAAATGCCCATCGGATGTACCACCTGTATGTCTTAGCGGTGTTCCTTTGAAGCGGGTCCACCGCTTTAAATATTTGGGTCATGTGCTGTCCGATGATCTGAAAGATGACGACGATATTGAACGGGAGCGGAGAGCGTTGTCAGTCAGAGCTAACATGATAGCCCGCAGGTTCGCTCGTTGCTCAACCGGTGTGAAGATCACGCTCTTCCGTGCATATTGCACTACTTTTTACACGAGCAGCCTGTGGGTATGTTACACAAAGAAAGCATACAACGCTCTCCGCGTTCAATACAATGACGCCTTCAGGGTACTGCTGCGGCTGCCGCGATACTGCAGTGCCTCGGGCATGTTCGCGGAGGCGCGCGTGGACTGTTTTTACAGCACCATGCGCAAGAGGGCGGCCTCTGCGGCGCGACGCGCGCGCGCCGGCGGCAGCGCCCTGCTGGCGGTCGTCGCCGATCGTATTGACTGTCCATTTATGAGACACTGGCAGTCATTGCATGCACCAGTGTCTCATATCTGGGCTAAATAAAATAAATAAATAAATAAGTTAATTAATGTATTGTATTTAGTAATTTATTTTGTCACTAACACTTAATTTAATTTAATTTAATTTATTGTAACTAACACATTATGGGTCCAGTAACCTGAAATAAATATATATTGAAATATTGAAAATATTAAACTTGAAGTTCGTTGTGGTTTTTAGATTTCAACGGCTTTACTTTACAAATTGAATATTTCAGCTGTTGTTTTCACGTAACTAAGACTAATATGTCATACAGTAATAGTAGATTATACACCAAGGGGATAAAGCACTGTTTTATGTCACGGGAGCGAATTGAATCCCGAACGTAACGAAGGACTCATAATTTAACTCCTGAGCGTAGCGAGGGAGTTATAAGTTAATTCCTGAGCGAAGCGAGGGAATTAAGACTGAGTCCTGAGTGCAGTGAGGGGTTCAACCGCCCAAGACTAAAACAGTCTTATCCCCGAGGTGTATACTCTACTTTTCACACCTTATGCGAGACAAAAAAACAGGCTCAGTAGATAAATAATGTTTATTTAGCAAATTAAAAGTACATAGTAACATTAGACACGTTAGTCCAATTATGGAAAGATAAGGTAATGTTTTTATTTGTCAAAATCGTTGTAGGCTTTTAGGTATTTTTCCTTTGACTTTTCTGGCAGCAGATTGTTGACAATGCCTATGGCATCTAATTTGATAAACTCAGGAGTCAAAACACTTTTATCACTCGACATTTTCAATATTATTTTTGAAATTAAATCTTCTATAGGCACCTACAAGAACTCGATTTGTTCGTCACGCGTGAACAAATGAAGGCGCGCGGCGTTCCAAATTCGAAAGCACAAGCCGTGGTCCTAGATTCGAATTTCGAATTTCGACCACCGCGCTCCTCCGGACCGGGGTGCACACGGAGGCAAACTTCATTTATTTTGTCAAATCAAGTAGGCCATGGCCTAGGACAAATTATGTTTAGCAAAATTAAACTTTATGCATATAGTAATAAGAATTATGAAAAGTGAAATCATATTATTAACCAGCGGGTTATAATGAAATTCAGTACAACATTATAACCCGGCTAATACCAAGGGATTTAATGTCTTGCTTTCGGTAGGGTTTACATTGTTATATATTCATACATTCACTCATTCATCTGGCTGATCACTCTCTTACTCCCGGTCTTTAGTTTGTACTACAACTCAGTCGTGCATTTAAATTAATAATAAATAAATAAGTGTGTTTCCTAAAGTGCAGTGTTATTAATTAATTACCACCCACAACGGGACACCTGAAGATATAATAATTGGCGACGAAGGACAATGGATTACTAAAATATTCGACTCGGAAAGTGGAGCATTGGGAAAAATTAACACGGCCATTTTGGATTTAGAAGTACCTTAACTATGCAAAAACTAGATGATATATTTTGGAGATATGGATTTCCCATTCATCTTGTAACAGATAATGGGGCCTCATTTACCAGCCACGATTTTGGGACTTTCTGTAGGAACCGTGGCATAAATCATACCTTTACACCTCCCTATCATCCAGCCACTAATGGTGCGGCGGAGAGGTTTGTAGAGACTTTCAAGTCAAACATTACCAAGATAGTGGGAAGTGGTAAAACACTCAATTATGCTATAGGCATATTTTTGTCCGATTATCGTAGCACACCGCATAAGGCTACTGGTGTATCACCAGCCAGGCTTATGCTGCAGAGAGAAATTAGGAGTCGCTTATCACTTTTGAGACCAACTCCTATATTCCAGGATTTACTTTTAAAACAGAACAAGGTAGTGGATGCTTGTCATGGTGCTAGAAACGTAAACTTCCAAGTGGGCCAAAAGGTCATGACCCGAGATTATAGGAAGGGTCAAACCCCATGGGTCAAGGGCACCATTATTGAAGAATCCATTCATGGAACTACCTACTATATTGATGTTGAGGGTTTGCGGTGGAAGAGACATGTCAACCAAATCTTAACTTGTAGTCAATGTGACAAATAAAAAAAAAATATCTGCTAATTTACTTTGTGATACATACATATGTTAGTTGGTTAAAAACTAGGGAAGTAGAATGTTAATTTAGTTCATAACAGTGGTAGCAAACTGCAAGTTTTGTTTAGAAAAGATATTAGGTTAAAAAAAAAAATATATAGCTAGTATTTTATGTTAATTACTGACTAGACAATATAGTTTGTAATCATTATTCTGTGTGCGGGGGAGAGTGTTATATATTCATACATTCACTCATTCATCTGGCTGATCACTCTCTTACTCCCGGTCTTTAGTTTGTACTACAACTCAGTCGTGCATTTAAATTAATAATAAATAAATAAGTGTGTTTACTAAAGTGCAGTGTTATTAATTAATTACCACCCACAACGGGACACCTGAAGATATAATATACATGACCTATAATTCGGCATTTTCGAGCATGTGGTTTGAAAATTATATTTCATCGCTTCATTCTCGATATAATGTTTAACAGGTAGTCCTCTTAACCTACAGGAAACTAGCACGCTTTTTAGAGTATTTAATTTGATTCACTAGTTACTTCCGGCGGTCGCCACCCGGTAGTGGGGCGCTGCCGTAGTCTTCATTCATTTTTCGTGCATGGCAACGTCGGCAACGAGCGCATGCGCTAAAATGATGCCTATGCGTATACTTCATTTCATTTACGAAAGCCCGATGCCGCTTGAGACTCTCAAGCGGCATCGGGCCTTCGTAAATGAAATGAAGTATACCATCGACGATCGAATCAGTGAATATAACAAAAAAAATTAAGAGTTGCAACGAGAGAAAACCAAAGAACCACCTCGTAAACGTATACGAATTATATATTCCTCCTCCGACGAGGAGAATGACCAAGGTAAATAAAACTTTACATCTATACTTTCTTCCATCAAAACCATACATTCCATTTCCATTTCGTATGGTCAGGTGCCTGTCATAACAAGGATTTTAGGTTCGACAGCTGGCTCGCTCTATTAAAGTGTGCCTCAGAAATTGTGAAAATACAATATTTACCAGCCACTCGTTTTAAGGATAAGTATAAACATCGTGAGGAGTGTCTGCAAAATAAATCGTTGGTATGTGTGAAGCTTTGACCCACACTAGAACATCGTGGAGAAAACCTGAGGTTAGCATTGAGATCGTTGGTACAGATTCTTATAATAATGCTTTACGTACATTATGTTTTCGTTTCGTGACGAAACGCTATATCTGACCAACTTTTTTGTTTAATTGTTTGTTTCTGTTTCGAATAAATGTTTCTTTTTTTCTTTCTTACATGTACCTTTGTTTTTAGGGTTCCGTAGCCAAATGGCAACAAACGGAACCCTTATAGATTCGTCATGTCCGTCTGTCTGTCTGTCCGTCCGTATGTCACAGCCACTTTTTTCCGAAACTATAAGAGCTATACTGTTGAAACTTGGTAAGTATATGTACCTATTCTGTAAACCGCATTAAGATTTTCACACGAAAATATAAAAAAAACAATTAATTTTGGGGTTCCCCATACTAAGAACTGAAACTCAAATTTTTTTTTCATCACACCCATACGTGTGGGGTGGTATCTATGGATAGGTCTTCAAAAATGATATTGAGGTTTTTAACATAATTTTTTCCTAAACTGAATAGTTTGCGCGAGAGACACTTCCAAAGTGGTGAAATGTGTCCCCCCCCCCCCCTGTAACTTCTAAAATAAGAGAATGATAAATCTAAAAAAAATATATGATGTACATTACCATGCAAACTTTCAAAGAAAATTGGTTAGAACGAGATCTAGTAAGTAGTTTTTTTTTTAATACGTCATAAATCGTAAAAAGCAATTTATTTAACGGAACCCTTCATGTGCGAGTCCGACTCGCACTTGGCCGCTTTTTATTTTATAAATAAAGATAGGTACGAAAGCATGAAAATAAGGAAGATTCTGATGTATTCATCAGCTTTACGTACGTACATTATGCTTTCGTTTCGTGACGAAACGCTATATCTGACCATCTTTTTAGGGTTCCGTACTCAAAGAGTAAAACGGGACCCTATTACTAAGACTCCGCTGTCCGTCCGTCCGTCCGTCCGTCCGTCCGTCCGGCCGTCTGTCTGTCTGTCACCAGGCTGTATCTCACTGATACCGTGATAGTTCCAGCTGAAATTTTCACAGATGATGTATTTCCGTTGCCGATATAACAACAAATACTAAAAACACAGAATAAAATAGTTTTTTTATAGATAATGGTACGGAACCCTTCGTGCGCGATTCCGACTCGCACTTGGCCAGTTTTTATTTAATTGTTTGATTCTGTTTTGAATAAATGTTTCTTTCTTTCTTTCTTACATGTATCTTTGTTTTTATTTTATAAATAAAGATAGGTACGAAATCATGAAAATAAGGCAGATTCTGATTTGTTCATCAGATCAGGTTTTCATTAAGTAAGTAGGTACCTAAAATTCGATGTATTTGACTAAATGTTTTACAATGGCATTCAATAATTAGAATTATCTATTAATAATCCAACACAAATCTAATTAATTAAAAATCAAAATACCTCCCGTAAGGCGAGTCAGGCACAGACTGCAACCAATCAAAACGTAATTTGCGCCTCCTTTGCCATCCGACCCTCCAACTCTTTCATCTCAATTTGTTAATTTAAAAATAATACCCCCCTTTTAAAGGGGATTGTTCTTTCCAGCCAGGCCTTTTATAATCCAATTTTGTTTTTTCCTAAAGCCAAATGGCGGAGAGTAAACGTTTGAATTTTCACAGCGAAGGGTTGAGTCCACGGTTGACTGGCACTTTCCGTAGCAATGTTGTTGACTTATTGGATTTTTTACATCATTTATCAGCATTAAATTAATTCAAAGACTCCATTAGTAAGTATCTAATTACGTGGATTGATTTGGCTGATTCTTGTGAGATTGGCAGCACGGGAATACAACTTTTGTTTAAATTTGGACCTTTAAACGACGGTTTATTGACATTTAGCAGTATTTACATTAATATTAGAACAGTAGGAGTCTGTTAGGTAATATTAAATGCGTATCATCCAGTGCTCCAGTATAATCCAAACCCTCTATACAGAGTGATTAGGTACTTTGGCACTGAAAAGTGGTGATCAAATCAATTTGATATTCTACCGAATTTATTTTATTTATTTAATAAGCGTATTACTAAAATGCCGGTAAAGTTGTTTATTGTCACTTTGATAATATTTGTGTTTGTGAAAAAGGATAAAACACGGTTTAGTTACCCGCGGGTAAGTCTTTATGACAAATAATGCTTGAGCGACGTGTTTTGTATTGGTGTTAATATACATAGAATATCAAATAAATTAATACCAGCTACCAGTTAAAATCTCAAAATAATGTTGCCTAGCCAGACAAAACCTTATCAACCTTATCATGCTAGTAAGTGGCGGCAGAAAATAGAACTTTCTGTCTAAATCGAACACTTTAAAGTGTTCAAAAGGGACGGTTGAATATCCCCAGCTTGTTCTACAGCCATGTTCGTAATTTGAACGTACAATTATATCATAAACCGCAGCGTAAAATGTAGGCCGACCATCCAACGGCGGCTTCTAATCAATTTGCACAAAGTGTCAGTCCAAGTAAGTCGGTTACCCTTCTGGCACCACTAATGCTCCATCCAGACCGTTTAGCGAGTCTTACTCTGTCACAGTTTATGAGGACGGGGTTTCTAGGTCGAGTTGCTGTTCTGTTTTAGATTTGCAATTTTTTTTGTCGGAACTTACAATACTCGCGGCGATATTTAAAGTTTGGGTTGATCTTTTATTCATAATTAGTCCTTTCTACAGGGTTCAATTGAGGCAATCTTTATTGTAATGACTGACATTGATGTGTTATTACATAAAAGTGTCACTCAAAGTAACTCAGTTACCACTCTGGCAAACTAATGCTGCATCCAGACCATTTAGCGAGTCTTACTCTGTCACAGTTTATGAGGACGGGGTTTCTAGGTCGAGTTGGAGTTCTAACTTTGGTTTTGCGTTTTTTTAGCCGCGGATTGTCCGATGAATTCCAATTTTGTATTCCTGTTTCACAGTTTAGCCATTATAGTCGCAAATTGCAATGCTTGCAACAATATATATATAGGTTTGTTACTCTTTTTGGATTTTTGCGAATTTTATATAATTAGTCCCAATTGAGGCGATCTAAGTTATTGTGATGATTATCATTTCCATTTCTAGATCAAGTTTGTCGCACCGGCTGACAAAATATAATCATGCTTGAGCGGAAATATCGTTCAGTTTTACAAAGCAGCTTTATTTTTGATCATAAATCTTTAAAAACGAATCAATCTACTACTGGAGAACGAACATTTCTTTCTCAATTCTTTTAGTCCTTAAGTACCTTAGCATCATTGCTTACAGTATAAAAATTC
This sequence comes from Epinotia brunnichana, assembly GCA_963854355.1. Taxonomy (NCBI): domain Eukaryota; kingdom Metazoa; phylum Arthropoda; class Insecta; order Lepidoptera; family Tortricidae; genus Epinotia; species Epinotia brunnichana. Next base: position 32,275,394 of record OY977943.1, read on the forward strand.
CGTACCAATCCAGATTTTAACACACTATAAAACAAATTCGCTTAAAACTCTGCTTAATAAAAGAGCAATTAATTTCTCGTTTATAGCGAACCTCGGATTTAAAATTAAGGGGCTGTTAAATTAAACTTTCATAGCCGTGCTTATTTACGACGTTAGCCGGTGGTTCAACTCGTTCGAGGTATTAAAGTGACATAACTATTTAAATATTTAACTGAGGCGTAATGAGCTCAAATATTGTGAGAATGTTCGTGAGTCTGGCTGAGTCATTACTTAACTTTTGTACAGACGTCCTCATCTGTATGATTTAAGTGCCTTTATTAAACCGAGTTGTAAAATATTTAACTCTATTCTGAACTCAAGTGGAGTTGGGCAGGATATATTGCTAGCAGAGTGACAGTAAGTGGACCAACACGTAAACAGATTGGTGGCCACTTACAGGCAAAGAAGCGTCGTCGGGCGCACACTAGTTCGATGGGTTGACATTGACACTCACTCGTCACGCCACGACGCAAATCTGCCCTCCTCTTTCTAAACTGCACTATATTTTTTTTGTGCTTGAAATAAGATATAAGCAGAAAACCTGGTCAAAAGATCAGAGTAACATTTTAAACTAAATAACAACTAACGTGGTATTCCAAGTTAAACTGTCACGAATAAAAAACAATGTGAGCCGTATAAACATTTTTATTGAGCTGGGATTTTAGCATTGTGTGTCGCAAAATAATGTAAATGAAAGACTTCGTTAATGCTACGTTTGCTAGGACCGCATTCACAATGTTTTAAAACTGGTGATACCAATGGTAACCGGCAAATTTTGAGACATCTTAACGATTACACAACATTTACTGTGTCCGTGGTCCTACTGGAATAAGTTAGATTGATATTGCGCTAAATCACAAAATCTGTGACAGTATAACGGTTGTAATACATGCGCCTTTAGATTAAAGAATTCCTGTCACTTGCCTGTGGCCACAGAATAAGTAATAGTATGCTGTGGCTTGATTGTGTCTTGAATGAACGAAGAGTTATTTACAAAAATACGCTCAGAAATTCCGGCTAATTATCAAAGAATTCCCAACGTAGGCACGTCGCAGAAATAAATAGTATGAGCAGTTAATAAAGGCTTCTCAGATGGAGTCATTAGTGGCTTTAATTGCTGGGTCGTTACAGCGGGTCACGCAGGTCTATCTGCCCTAGAGAATACCAATGTCCATGTCAACGGGAATGTTGTATTTCTGGCTAATACCATTTGACGACCTAAGTAAAGGCGAAGAGGGACGGACCAACTGTTCAGTGGACCATTTCTCCTAAGCATTAATGTATAGGTTGGTAAAATTGCCCACTAGATGGAGCTTTACCGTGCAAGTCAAGGTATAAAAAAAAACTAATCTTAAATATTAAAGATTTTATGAGTTAGGGCGTCTTGACTAATTACATTTATTTACTGGTAATTCTATCAAAATGCATGCATGTCTGAATCGCCCTATCGAAAGAAAGAAAGAAAACATTTATTCGTGGACAAAACAATGGGTGTAAAAAACAAAACACAGAACGTAAAAAAAAAAATACATGGTCCACGAAAAGGCCCCTACTCAGCATGGTGCTAACCTAGAAGGCCAGCGCTGGTCTTCCGTCGGAGCCTTTACCTGAGTTACCTCCTGGAAGGCAACACAAAACAAATACCTACGCTAAACACAATATATCTTAAAACTATTACAAATCCGACGCCAGAGTGGCACGGCAAATTGCATCGTGTGAACGCGTCGGCAAACTGTGTGTCAGTGTCACTGTCAACTTGACAGACCGAACGCAACTTTTATTTCAGATAGTGAATATATGGTACATTAGTGATACAGGAAGAAAACTAAGAACGAATACAGTTTGGTGCAAAAATTAAATATTGAACGTCATAAGCTCAACTGTAAATACATATAACGACTGCCAAGAAGTCACACAATCTAAACATGTTAGATAACACAATTATTATGCGAACCAGATGTTGTGCGGATTTATTTATATGCAGATGGGACATATCCCGACAGTAAGTACCTGACCGCAATCCTAAATCTTAATCTAAATCTTAATTTAAAATTATATTAGGCATGGCAAAGCGGTAAACTAAGTTACAAAAGAGGCAGCTAATAAACACACAAGGATATGAGGAATAAAGATACAAAGACAAAGACAGGGCACTTATATATCGGTTTTTTCCAGGATGATGACCACTGGTTAAAATTAGAAATATTGTGGATTGACTCTATCTGCACGTTAATCAAATCATCAGAGACCTTTCAGTCTATTACAGACTACAAAAACACTGTAAAGGGGAGAGACAACGTCTCATATGGCTATACAAGTCGACACGGGAGCGGCACGCAAGACCGCAACTCATGCAAATGAAACTTGCTTCGCGGGGAATCTAAATTCATTTTTGTTTAAAACAATCAAGTGGTATTGTTTTGGAACCTTTCTGAAGAGTGGCAATGTGTAATGGCTCTGTGCGATCAGATCAAATCTAGGAATCATCAACGATGGCCGTCTAGGGGCTACGATTCATGTTAAAAAGTTTATTCACAGTTTAATAAAAAATAAATAAATTAAATTAAACTTGAACTGTTTGTTTTCAGATCTGTGATTAAATTACGTAAGTGACATTTAGTACAATCTTTTATATTTAAGATTATTTACTATTTTTTTTTATTTATTTTTTCTTTTTTATGGCAATTTAGATAATTTTTCGTTTCAACGGTGATCTTTTCTTAGAAAACGAAAATGTGGTGATTTGCAAGCTTCGTAAAAATGCAAATAACATTACAATATAATTTCCATGCCTAGACAGTAGACATTATACTCAATTTCTTTGTTCCTAGATGTAATTAATATACCTACTCGTTCTTATTATCTGTTCGACATATTGGTTCAATATAAGGTAAACGATATGGTTCGGTTGTTCGGTGTACATAGAAAGTGGCTGCCAGAATTCGAATTATAAATTGCTTTAAATAACCAAATTCAGAGCACACTCGTAAGAGATTCGGAAAATATTACGCATAACAGTATTATTTTAGTCCAAGCTTTGTGCAATTTTATGTTTATATAAAGACTTATGTTAGCAACGTTTTAATGGTACATACGACGTTTCTTATTCGTATTACTGTCCATTGTTGGACGTTTTCCTCCTTATTAAATCGTATTTAACGAATAACAAAAAAAAGGAGTATTATTTAAATTCATTAATAGTCAGGTCACGTTTTTGTGATGGCCGCCATTTTGTATTGTTTGAATTCTGTGTTATTTTTGTATTAGAACGTTATTCTTGCAACGGAATTATTAGAAAAATATGCGGATTTAATTTGTGAAAGGGTGCGTGTTAAAGAGTGGGTTTTGTTATTTATTTACTTACATACACATTATTTATTTGCTTAATGGGTAATTTTCGACTAGTTTACCCTTTTCCAGGCTCGTGTAAAATTACAGTCGAAATAAGATACATCAAACTAAGATACATACTTATTTGTGAAGCACCTGGATAACGTAGAGCTTTTGCCTGAAAAAAGGTTAAGGATATCGGAGTATAGCGGCCCATACGTGATTTTGTATGTTCTGTACTGTAATTAAGAGGCGTTTGATACCACTCCAAATTAATTTGAAATGCGATATAACTCTATCGCATTGGCTGTTTGATATAAAATGTTATAATGCTTTTGCTTTGAAATGTCAGACTCACGCTAAAATTGACGTCAAACAACACATTTTGAAACGCCACACGATTTAGCTATAGACTAGTAGAGTTGTCATTACATCAATTCCACTTATATAACAAAGGCACAAACACGTACCTTTTTTGCTTTTGTCAAAATGACAATAAGGGATAAAAAGATTACAAAGTTTAAACCGACTTCAATTCAGTATTTGGCCTTATTTGAAGAGTTTCCTCGATTTCTCCAGGATCCCATCATCAGATCCTGACCTGATGACATTGAGACCACCCTGGGAGGGTACCTTTGTAAAAAAAAAGAATTTTCCAATCGGTTTACGCGTAACTACCCGTTTTAATTTCCTTACTTACCGTACATGGTGATATTATAAGTACCAACATAAACAATCTAAAACGTTTCCAAAACATTGTATTTCAATAAAATATTCAAATCCTAAAATCTAAAAAGGAATGAATAAAAAACACTGTGATTTAAAACCACGAGTCTCACCCCTATTGCAAACCTCTCGACTGCCACCGAGCACGGCATCTCTCACCAACTCACTATATAGTTAGAAAGAGATAAATGTAGACGGAAAGACAGGATTGTTGTCGAAAGACTCCAAATCGCGCCAGGGTTGGCACACAGTTTAGATTGATTTTGAATTTATTGGGAAGCAGGCTGCCAGTGGAAGATATAGCGGCTTTTATCGAAGATGGACGATTTATCTTGTGACGTTGCGAATAGAAATGTTAGTTCGATTTGCAAATACTCTGCGGTTGGGCGGGGTTCTTTTTAAACTTGTTAGTTGATATAGGAGATGGAGCTACGAGGACATGTTATATACGGTTTTCATGTCACTTAATTTAAAGACTCAAATATACAGGGTGTAAGGGACAATGTACCGAGGACTGAAACCTTGGATTCCGACCATTATCCAAAACTAACTAAAATTACCAACAAGATAAACATAATAGGTATGTAATAGTTACAACTATTACTACTACAAGTGGCTCTGTGAACTGTAGAACTCCCGAGCCTGTCTATTTAAAAAAAAAAGGATTTCGAGAAGGTAATTGACTAAACAAAATTTTATTACGAACCTGCTTACAAAATTTCACGAGAATCGGTTAAATGCGACCTGTAGAGGAGAATAGCCGGACAGCGGGACATTCGGGAATACAAACGAATTTCGGCCCAAGCTGAATCATTAAACTTCGTTCGCTTCGCTCACTCGTTCAATAAAACGAATAACTAGTGCAATCTATTCAGGACTAATTTGTTCACGTCATCCATAATTGAAAAAGTAGAAATGACTGGTTGTTGTGAAATTCTTGTTCGTTGGCTTAGTTTATGTTGAAATATCGATGGATTGGCTAAGACTACTACGCTCACCCATTTTAGACTCATACTTATGTAGCGAACAGGAACATACCTGTAACAAAAATACAAACATAGTACTTAAATACATTAAAGATTATGGTTTAAATTGGTTATGGTTGGCTGGCTGTGCGACCTGGATGTCGATTTATAATACGAGTAGTATAAATAAGCCTACAATGTAAAATGTAAAATACGCTACACGATTAAATAATGGTTAAAATTATTTATTGTAGCCGACTTTTTATAAAACTGTCATTGAAATTTGAATCTTTTACCATGGACAGTAAAGTTGCTTTTTGAATTAGACTTTTTTGGTGCAATTCGGCCAACTCAAATACTGTCAAGTATACTTTCAAACCATGGTGCATAACTAAGGTGCAAAGGTGAAAACAAATTCGTTAAAATAATAAATGATAAATATTTATTTATTGAGATATCTGATCTTCTTCTTTATCGTGTCGAGGTTCCTCAAATAAGAGATGTCCAATGGGCAGCGGTGTAGACAGCTCTGGCAGTCGCGTCTCTCAGGTCGTGTTCCGAGCAGGAGTGTGGGCATGTGGGGCACGCCATCAGGTGCACCATGCTTTGCGGTGCTGTACCGCAAACACATTGGGTTGATCTGGCCATGTCTTGCTTACAGCGGCCAACCTGCGATCTGAGCCTATTTAGCGCCCTCCAGGTGGGCCATGGCTCCTTGTGGCCGGATGGCAGTTGTTCCGAAGCTAGCACGTAGACGTCGGGCGGAGGGCATCGAGTCCGCCACAACAAGCAGCCAGCATCTGAGGGGTCGCTTTGCAGGGGGCTAGTGTACCGCATGAAACTCATGCGGCTCTTGAGACGGGCAGATGGCGGGTTATGACCGTACAGTGGGTGGCGCTGGTCAGTCTCCTGTTTCCCCTTTTCCACGGCACTTGCCACCTCTCTACGGATTTCAGGAGGGGCGATGCCCGCGAGTGGGTACAGCTTGTTGAGTGGAGTAGGCTTAAGGCATCCGGTGATGGTGCGGCAGGTATCACTGAGTGCAGCAGTCACCAGGCCGGCGTGTGCGGACCGATGCCATACAGGGCAGGCGTACTCTCCCGCAGAAAAGCACAGCGCCAGCCCGGTGGTGCGCACAGTGTGCGCAGATGATCCCCAGCTTGTTGACGTTAGTCTTCGCAGCAAGTTGTTACGTGCGCTAACCTTCATGCGGGTGTTAGCACAGTGCGTCTTGTACGTCAGTGCCCTGTCCAGCGTAATTCCCAAGTATCGTGGGTTAGGGCAATGGTCAATCGCCACTCCCTCCCACGTTATATTTAGGGGTCTTTGCGCGTGATGATTTCGCAAGTGGAACGCGCAGGATTGTGTTTTGCTCGGGTTTGGTCGGAGGCAGTTGGCCTTGGAGTATTTTCCAAAGTGGTCCAATGCCTCAGACAGTGTCTCCTCTACCTCTTCAAATGAGCGGCACTGTGCTGCCAAGGCTAGATCGTCTGCGTAAAGAAAGCGTTTTGTCCCTGGCGGGCTAGGCTGGTCGTTGGTGTACATGTTGAAGAGGGTTGGGGCCAGCACGCTACCCTGAGGGAGACCATTTTTTTGGCGAGATAACTGATGATCCATTGGTAAGTTACAAAACTTTTGTTAGAATATCATCACTAACTAAACTAAACACTAAAACTACTACCTAAATTTAAATTATAATGTAAGACAAATTATTTCAAGTACACACTCCTTGTGTCAACAACTTAATGATTGCCAACCAGTTTTCGATTGGCAATCATCAAATAGTTAATCAGGTTTTGCAGCAAACATTTCCAAAATTTTATTGGTGCTGCTCCGCATTCTACGCTGCAGTTGGCTGCAGTGATGCGGCCCTCTTCCGTACAATGGCGTCAAACCCATCCGTGGGAGCTTCGGCAAACATCGGTAATGGTTCTTGCAAAAGCATTTCTTGAGCCTATACATATATGCAATTTATTACTAGAAATATGAGGCACGCCTAGATAATTAGTAAATTTATTTCGCCTGGCTTCCAGTTTTGCAGTACCTACTTACTTCCATTAAAATTATTAGAATTACACTGATTTGACTTTATAAAAGTTCATTAACGTCAAGTTCAAGGTTGATTCACTTTTTGATTAATTTTATTTATAGAATGCTGACGCTGCTTTTAATAAATATTTATATAATTAAATAATTTGATTGGACAATTTTGACATCCACATACCTACGAGGGGTTAAGCAAGTGAGAGAATAACTTTTTCTCTCTTACCGTTTTCACGGCTGTACCTACCCGGAAACCAAGAATTTCCTTCACTTACACTCCTACATATTTCCAATTGCATTTTTATGTTTAAACATAATCATAATAATCATAAAAGTCTGTATTATGAATACTGTGGCTGCTATGGCTGTCCTCTAATCAATTTCGAAGTTTTATTATTTCGGTATACCAGGACCTCTCATCATTGGCCTTGTACATCTATGATAAGATGATTTAAACAGCGTCTATGTCAAGGTGGTGCGGCACTTACGCACATGACTCGTAAGGCCGATACGGGAGCGACAGGCCCGACCGCATAATTGACAAGTCTATCTGCTTCGACTTAGCACCGGTAACTGCCACTCTCGTGTTGTTTTCTACTCAGCAGGCTGAAGTGGGTGAAGTGACCTCTTCACGGACGCTGCATCGCCTGGGACGCCAATAAGATAATACAGGCATGCCCAAAACCCATATCACTCTCTCGACCTTACCGACTCGGCCCACAGGAATGACAAAGTCAGTACGTGTGGAGTCGGTTCGGTTGCAGGTGCGTAACGGCTGGCACCGAGCCGGGTTTGTTTCAAGTTTGCCTTCTCTGTTACCACCTCTTCCGTTGATCAGCAGGAGGACCACGAGCAGGCGAGATAGCCGGAGCACGTAGATGTTATTTGTGCTCCCCCTCCTCCAGGACCTCTAGATCTAGATATATTCATTTTAAAATTATAAAAGCTAAAGTGACTGTCTGTCTCTCTGTCTCACTCTGGTCCCTGTTCACACTGAACCGATTGTGATAAATGTGGCATCCGAGAATCGACATATGTACTTTTTATCCCACAAATATATTAAATGGGGATGCTTGTAAGTGCGATATAATATTATGCCTGAGAAAATCGAATAGCAATCATCCCTTAAGGCAGGGATCGGCAAACTTTCTAACCAAAGAACCAATTTTAGTAAAAAAAAATATTTTAAGAACCGTAAAGAGCCATTTACGCTATGTTCGATATCATATTCCCTTGAACCTATCTTTATAAGGGGTCCTTGAAGAGCCGCAAATGACCATTCAAAGAGCCGCATGCGGCTCGCGAACCGCGGTTTGCCGACCCCTGTCTTAAGGCAATAAGCGAGTCTACGCGGACAAAGTCACGGGCGAAAGCTAGTATCGACATACTTTACACGTTCGTTATTTTAACTTGCGTAGAATAGCGTAGAAAACGCATTGAAATTGTGATTTGGTTCAGAAGCAATGAACAAAAAAGACCTCTAGACATAAAGTTGACATTATTGGCCACTGAAAACGGCCTAAGAATGACTTAAAATATCAATTCCCACCTTATTCCGAATTCCGACCGTCGTCAAACGTTATCGGCTCGGCATTAATTTGTCAAACATCTGTTCCTTTACCAACTTATAAAGGCTGTTTCGGAGAAATTCTCAAGAATTATTTTCAGAATTTTGGATTATTACAAGAAATTTAAGCCAATCAACGAAGACTTTTGGATTTCCAGGTTATTAGGGCACTCTGGCTTCGGTTTGGTCGATGATATAGCAGAACGAATGTACTTTTTTGGCTTCCAATTTCAATCACGTTTGAAAATGTGATTGCGTAGTGAAAAAAAAAACAGATGACAAATGTGAAGCTTTACTTGTCAATTGTCATCTGACAAGGCAATGCGCCGTCCGTAGCTGGATCGACGAGTAAAGCTGGTCATAGAGTATCATAGTTAGTTGTCGAACAAGACATGCATGACAAAACAACCACACTGAAATCGGTTCATCCTTTTGCGAGCTACGATGCCAGGTTTAAAAAAAAATTAACATGTTCAAAATAAAGACTTTGCTTCATCATCATATCCACTGCCTCTGGCGGCCGGCCTATGTCCAGATACGCCTCCCCCAAAGAGTGTCACAATGACCGGTCCTGCGCAACCCGCATCCAGCGGACTCCCGCGACCTTTACCAGATCATCAGTCCACCACTCAAGAACCTTTCCGCCCCAACGGCCATCGGCTCTACGTGCAATGTGCCACATCCACTGCCACTTAAATTTAGCCATTCGGAGGGCCTTATTTCTGATACGATCACGCTTTTGATTTTGTTTGCATCATTAATAATATAGAATACCTATCGATGACCGGTATTTTTAGGGTGTTAAGTATAATAATCCTTACCTGATTGGACTACCAAAGAGATTTGGTATCGGCAATAAATTAAAGACTATTTTTTTGTTTTAAAATTTCTTTTTGCTAATACTTGACGGAAAATGTTTTCCTCATCAAGCTTTTCAAAAGGATTGCTTAATGTTTAGTGAATAATTTAGCACAAAGTTAAAGTTTTATTTAATTCTACTTTTCGATTAACTTAAAATTGCCTCGATAAGGATTTTAGTTAAATTATTATGTTCTTTTAGAAACCCGAAGTAATGGCGCGAAACATTTCCTTTTCATTTGTTATTTCAAATGTGCTAAAAATTTGAATAAGTTTTTTTCTTTTCGAGCAACTTTCATAAATGTTTAAATTAATTAAAGTTCTCAATTATTAATATATAATTACCTGAGTAAAGTATCTAATACCTACTTCAAACGTGATTTTCAAAACTTGATATGGCATTTCAAATCAACCCTGACAACTAAAATCTCCATTAGGTAACCTTAGAAAAGTGTCATGTCAAGAAAACTGCGAGTGGGATAGGCCTGGTCCAGTCCAGTTCAAAGATAAATAATTATCTTTGAACATAATTATGTTTACATTTTTGAACCTTGTGCCCTTAATAGGTTTTCTATTGTAGCAATATAATTTTATAATACTATGACACTGAAATTATGTATTGCAAGTAAACTGTTTTGAAAAAAATATACCTACCTTGCCGAGCTTTTTACGCCGGTTTTTCTCGAGGCAGAGGTTTTCTTTCCAAACCAGTGGTAGTTTTTCGACAATTATAGGTGCATGTAATATGCCTAAATATGCGTATCGATCTCTTCATAAATAAAATATACAATGTTACAACAAATATAAATTTAAAAAAAAGAACGGATGGTTGTATGTAGAGAGGGTAGGGGGCAATGTTGGGAAGAGCTGCCCCGTCGTTGAGGCCGAAAAAATGCTTAACTGATCTGAATTTGTGCCAGGTTCCGCGAATGCACATGCTTGTGGCTCGGATTATTGATATTATAATTTTTGACCTTAACCAGCCCATTATTATAGATAGGCGTCGGTTCCAGCGGTCGGCAATAGCTGCACCAAGATGTTTAATAAATGTGACGAGAGGGGTAAATGTTGCATGTTGTTTCTATATGCCTAAATTGAGGAAAACATAACTTTGACTTTCACTTTTCTAAGATAAGGCGAAAAATGTATGTTAAATTACCGCTTTAGCCTAGTTGGTAGTGACCCTGCCTACGAAGCAAGAGGTCCTGGGTTCGAATCCCGGTAAGGGCATTTATTTGTGTGATGAGCACGAATATTTGTTCCTGAGTCATGGATGTTTTCTATGTATTTAAGTATTTATTTCTCTATATAAGTATCTATATCGTCGTCTAGTACCCATAGTACAAGCTTTGCTTAGTTTGGGACTAGGTTGATTTGTGTAAGATTGATTGTCCGCAAATATTTATTTATTTATTTTATTTATTTATCTATTCGACGCTGACTGTACTACCTACCGTTAAAACATTCACAAAATATTATTTTACTATTTGATCTCAACAATTCTATCGTAAAACAGTAGCTTTCCTCCGTATTGTAAAACATAACATTCAAAACCTCCAACGTAGAATATGAACAAAAATATTCTTTGCAATAAAACGTATCGAAAATGTGATTTTCTGCACTGATGGTTTCTCTCTGCGCATTGTGAATCTAAAGATATTGTGTAACGGGGGTATGCTGTTGCAAGCTAGGGTGGGAATGTAATACTGACCTAAAATGTTTGAGGCCTTGTGTTCGGCTTGGCAAGGAGCTGACGAGTTTTTGGTTTGCTTAATTTAATTAGCATGCGATACTTAATAAACTGTGTTGCAGAGAGTAAGTAGAATACGATATTTCTGTATTTTTTTTGAAAACGTTGAAATTATATAGGAAAATGTATTATTTCTAGGTCTGTCTATAGAAATGTTTGACTGCAATTTAATAAGCTTTAGAGACCTTTGTACAGTCGACGTCCAAGAGATGTTTACATCTTTGCACCTCATTCCATTGAAATAACTATGAAAGACTTACATTTCTTGATGACTAAATAGGTAGGGAGCGCTCATACAAGCCGATTCCCACCGGCTTGCCTAAAATTTATTTACAGGCAAGCCTATATACCTAGTTATATACCTCTTAACTCTTTCATAACTTTTTTGTACCAGTTGCCCATTGATAATTTTCACGCGCCGCCACTGGACTATGTAGGTACATATATTTATATTAGACAAGTAAATATTTCATTTATTTCCTTTTAATTGTGCCTAAATGTTTTTTTTCTAGAGTATACATATTATCATCATCATATCAGCCGAAAGACTTCCACTGCTGGACATAGGCCTCCCCCAAAGAGTGCCACAGTGGCCGGTCCTGCGCCACCCGCATCCAGCGGACTCCCGCGACCTTTACCAGGTCATCAGTACCTGCACCTTGTGGGGGGCTACCCACGCTGCGCCTTCCGGCTGGAAGTACGCATATTATACAAGATGATAATTTACATTAACTAAATAAAATTAAAACCAAGTCAAAACTAAAACAAATGCCCTCGAGGCGTTGTACCGAGGATGCTGACGGCATTTCCTCGCTCCGTTTAAGTAATAGTTATGTATATAGGTATCTGAATAACCCTTGTTTGATATAAGTAGATATCCGGGTAGCGATACTGTGTCATATAATACCCGGTTTCTAAGTGTCGTGAGTCGTCGGGAGCCATATAAATGTCGAATGTTTATTTTACGCTACCGTTATTAAATATATATGTGTTCAATTGAGGTTAAGATTTATATTGAAACCATTTTTTTAATTAAATAAGGTAAAAAAATGTTGTTTTCTTTTTTGTTTGAGACATTTTCTAATTCATGAGTTTCATGACAATATTTTTATGTAAATTTTGAAGACGGGAAAGGAGTAATTTTCATTGTTATACCGCTAAAATTTAATAAAAACGGCCAAGTGCGAGTTGGACTCGCGCACGAAGGGTTCCGTACCATTATCTATAAAAATGGCAATAAAATCACGTTTGTTGTATGGTAGCCCCCCTTAAAAAAATATATTATTTTGTTTTTAGTATTTTTTGTTATAGCGTCAACATAAATACATAATCTGTGAAAATTTCAACTCTCTAGCTATCACGGTTCTTGAGATACAGCCTGGTGACAGACAGATGGACGGACAGCGAAGTAGTAGTAGGATTTGAGTACGGAACCCTAAAAATGAAATAGGTAACGTGGACATATGAAACTGTTAGGAAGAGAACAACTTTACTTAACCCGTAAGTACTAAATATCACACGTAGGTATCCCGTTCCTAAATTACCCGGAACCCAACAAATCCAAACACCAATATAGTGACAAAAATACCAACACAGTTGTTAAAAATTGGAGCGAACGTGATATTTCCGCCATTTTTTTTGTCCTCCGCTGTCTATTACAGTGCAAACATACCAACGGAAGGTGTGTGTACACTTCAGAGAGATAAGCCGCCATCAATAGCGAGCGTTCAATAGATGCGGTTTGAAAGGCGTTTGCCAATATTATTGTGGGTATTTGCTAAAAACTGGGCTAGTGGCACCGCGAGATAGAAGTATTAATCATCGGAACGGAGGGGCTAAGCTGTAATACGTTTCGAATCAAAACTTTTAGTTTAAGTGCTTCCTAGTACGGACATGCCACACGCTAAACGACACAAGTGGAATCATCAAGTAGCACCTCCGACTGCATTTTTAATCCAGTTTTTTGGTTAAATTGATTCTTTACATCTTACATCTTGTTCCTATCTTCCGAATTCACTTTTTTAAGCAGTTGGGTTCTTTGATTTTTTAATTAATTAGTTTTATTTTAGATCCTCCGTTTTTCACGCGTATTTTTGATTCTCGTGGGAATTTTGGAAAAAAATATTAATGCGATGATATTAAATATGCGAAAAACAGTTATCAACGTAAAACATAAGACACAAAGACATCATTTTCCGTTCATGCCTAGAAATCAAATATGAAGGCGATGAATAATTGGAGACAGTCAGACGGAATGAAAAGGGAATACCTAAACCGTCTCGCAAAATATAAATTAGGTGTTAAAGATCTATCTGCCTTTAATATCTCAAGTTCAAATAAGCTCTTAATCATTCAGTAACTAATTTCGCGTACCTACCTATTCAGTCCTGCTTTGAGTGGGTGTGAGCTATTTTGCTATTAATATCATATGATTCTGACGTAGACTTAGGTTCTATCTTATTCTTGAAAGTATATTTATATGTTTATTGAATACATGTGTTTACAAAAGGTCTTATTTCAGTAAGTATACATAGATGGTTGCAACATGTGCCCTTTTGGGAACAGCAATTATAATAATAATAAGCCCTTTTGTCCTGAACTACTAAGGTATGTCTAGACATTTGATTTTGTGTAGTAATATAATGTCACGTAGTTCAGTGTGCCTCTTGGCATAGGCTTCCTCCAACATCTTCCATTGAGTTCTGTCTTGTGCTACTCTTCTCCAGAGGTTACCAGCTGTGAGTTTAAGGTCGTCTTCCCATCTTATTCGCTGGCGTCCTCTTCTTCGCTTTCCATCTGTGGGGTACCAGAGACCATTTTGCTCAATTTATCAAGAGGGTCTCGGATCATGTGGCCTGTCCATCTCCACTTTTGTTGTTCTATTCTAGCAGTTATGTCGCAACTTTGATTATTTCTCTTAATTTGCTACTTCTGACTTTTTCTTGTTTCCTTATTCCTGTAATGCTCGTCTCTATGGCTCTTTGACAGCGTTCCAATTTTTCTCTGTGTTGTTTGGTGAAGGCCCAGGTTTCACAACCATATGTTGGGAACAGCAATTAACTCCATTCAAAATTTCCCAGTGCTTAAATCCATTCATATTAAAAAGAAAAACTTAAGCTCATGAATTGTGTAAGGAAACGTGATTATTAAATTTTAGATTTCGTTACTGACATTTATGCATAAAATATTGATTGTTATAATATTACGAGATCAATTCGTAATGAAAAGTTATTTAATAAAAAAAATGGTACAATAAACACACAATAAAAGATACAGTTTCACTATAATGTCATTACGAGCTCATTAAGTAAGTAAGAAACACGTAAGCTTTAGGCTACTTCTGAATTTGTCGGTGCTGGCTCGGGGCAGCTCCAGTAGGCTGCCAGCGGTTAGTGTCAACACTCAATCAAGTCAGTAGCTACAGATTCTTTTTCTGAAACGATTTTTTTTTCTTTTCTGTCTTGCACTCTTATCGAGGTATGGCTATTAACAGTCTTTTTCCATATTGGATACGGCTTTTGAGATACTTCTCCACCTCTCTCTATTGATAGCACTGCGCACTGCTTTGAGGAATGTTTTGAAAAGTAAGGGGCCGTTTACACATTAATTATAATTACAATACTGGGTTGATAATATTATCGCGTATTACATTTATTTTTGGACGTATTACCTACTGCTTCAACATTGAACGTATGGCGTGATAATAATCACTGTGTAAACGGGTCAATGAGATCTATCCATCTTGAGCTTCTAACGAACATAGTAGTAGTAACTATGTTATAATTGGTATGTTATTAATGGCCTGCGCTGGCCCGGGCACGTGCAAAGGATGGAGCCCTCTTGTTTGCCATATAAACCTCTCCTGAGCGAAGTAGCTTACGCTAAGCGAGCGGTGGGCGCCCTATGTTACGTTTTAAGGACAGCTCAAAACGTGACATGGTGTCCTTCAAGATCAACCCCACGAACTGGGAAAATCAATCGCAGGACCGAGACCAATGGAGGAAGACACTTTATGAAGGCATGACACTATACGATATCGCCTGGTTTGATTTCTTGTCCCACTCGTTTGTGGGACACCAGCGCGCTGCTGCGCCTCCAACAGCGAGGTGTATGACATTTACAGGTCATATATGCGAGCGTCACTGTCGCTCTCGTATTGGCCTGACAAGCCACGTACGCAAGTGCCGCACTTTAATGGACGCTGCTTAAATCATCTTTTATAGATGCTACGGCCAATGATGATTGGTAAATAATTACACGGGTAAACTCACGTATTAAATGTCACTACGGGGGACATCTTTCGAGCTCTTCGGGAGTTCTTCTTCAGGATGAGTGTTACTCGCGTACGAAGGAGCTACCTACCACAACCCTGCACGTGTCCCCTGGGTGGTGCTAAGGAATTAAACTTTAAAGGCTCAATAATGTATGCCATACGATTAAATAAAATTGTGTTTTCGCGGCATTGTCACTTGACGCACTGTGCTCACATGCCGCCCGTAATGACATAAACATAATATTCATTTAGCCGACGATTCGGTCTAGTCTTAGAGGAATATGGTCTAGTCTAGACTAACACACATTTTACTGCACAATGCTGCAGTTTTCGGTGTTGCCAAATCTAACAATGAAATTTAACAACGCTACCAACAAAACTGCGGAATATATCGCATTCTCACTTTTGTACTTCGGTGAATGAATTCCGTTTGGCATATTTCGGCTTTCGAGTTTTTAGTATTTGTTTTTTGTGAAAATAATTTCAAGCCAATCCAGTATACACAATTTACAGTAGTTATTGGACTCGAGAGTTAGTTGAATTCGAAGCCTGTAGTTTTGTTTGAGGATATCCTTCCATTTGACGACCGCTTTAGCCTAGTTGGTAGTGACCCTGCCTACGAAGCAAGAGGTCCTGGGTTCGAATCCCGGTAAGGGCATTTATTTGTGTAATGAGCTCGAATATTTGTTCCTGAGTCATGGATGTTTTCTATGTATTTAAGTATTTATTTCTCTATATAAGTATCCATATCGTTGTCTAGTACCCATAGTACAAGCTTTGCTTAGTTTGGGACTAGGTTGATTTGTGTAAGATTGTCCGCAAATATTATTATTATTATTATTATTCCGTTTTTTGGCCCCTTAAAGCCAATAAGATGATTTGTGGGGGGGGAGTGTCGCTAGGTCGTGAAACTTTTTAATTATGTTGAGTTTTGTTTCAAACTCCAAACTCAAACATTTATTCGTGACGAACACACAGATAATAAAATAAATAAATAAGACATTGTCACGAAATGGGCCCACCTCAGCAATAACAAAGTAGTGGAGCCCATATAAGAATATGAAAATCGCGATTGTAGAACATCAAAACTCTCATAAGTTTCGTTTGTAAGGGCGTATGATTATAAATTAGATAACACTTCGCTTTGTTTACTACATTGACAGTAAAATTGATGAGTTACGAAAATAACCTAAGTACAAGTTAAGCTGGTGCGGGACAAATTCATTCCGCACCATGTCAGACGCAAAAGCCGCAGAGCACGGCCAATTCTGTGGACGCCAGTCACCAAGGGTCAATCTGAGACTTACATTTCGCATTCCAATTTGGTTTCGACGTGTTCGACGTGTGAACACACGTTAGCTTGGCGCACATTAGAACGTGGACCGTATACCAATATTGTATTCATGTAAAGGTACGCTATTATTTCATATTTTTGTATTCTAACCGACTTATAACAATTTAGCGGCATTACCTAAAGGTATACTACAATTTTGGAATACCGAAATAATAGGCATGTTTCGTGAATTAAGTAAGAGACTTGTATTTTTATGATTACCGGTACCTGTAAATCCCTAAATTTAAACAAGTAAATAAAGAGGTAATAGCTTGACCAACACGTCCGCTGTACCGCGCCTTAGGTATGCGAGCGGCGAGACGGGCGAGTCTGAATCACTTGTGAGTCCATGATCTTCCCTGCCCGCACCCCGCCTCCCCGCGCTTACCCAAGGCGCGGTACAGCGGTGTTTTTTTATATTTATTATTTGGGAAATAAATAAATAAAACCAGACTATAGGGCCCTGCGGAATGTCGCTTATAAATATTTGGAGCAGCTCAACTGGGGAAGCACCTCCAACGCGAAAACGCTGCTATAATACATTCTGTATAAAGCCTTCACTCAGTCATTTTACTCGAGCAGCCTGTGGGTGAAGTACACAAAACGGGCCTACAATGCCCTGTGCGTGCAGTATAATATGGCACTCGGAATATTGTTGGGGCTGCCTACAAGGAGTAGTGCATCGCGTATGTTCGCCGATGCCCATACGGACGATTTTTACGCCATCATTTTAAAAAATCGTCGCGATGATGGGTCGTTTTAGGGGCAGTACCAACAGCGTTAGGTGCTTGTGGCCCGATACCATAGTCCAATTTTGTCTCATTGGAGGTGGAGGCTGTCAAAGAGCTTTTTAACATATAGGAAATAAGTTAGCGTTACTAAGTTTTAACAATACATGGATTTTATATCTGAAATAAAGATTTGAATTGAATTGAATAATAACATCGCTGCATGCTATTTAGAGAGTGAAACCTGCATTTCACGCATCCATAGGCTAAGATGCCTGGTAACAACCAAGCCTCTGCTAGACGGTCGCCAACACGCCCCTCCGACCGAGCGACCTTGGTCGGCACCGACCGCTGTAGTATGAAATTTTGCTCCAAACAACTGTCTAAACGGTCGGTGCGGACCAAGGTCGCTCGGTCGGAGTGGCGTGTTGGCGATCGTCTAGCAGAGGCTTCAGGCAGGCTTTATGAATATTTGCCACCGTCGTAGTCTACAAAAACGCAACATTAAACGCGCAAAACAAAATCACATTGGAAAACCTTAGTACCCCGTCCCTCATTGACCTCACAGTTGCCTAGCTCAAGCGGCTTTCTAGCTATAATTTTGCTGTATCGACGGATTTCGGACTAAGTGATTGCGGATTAAATGCCAACACTGAACGTCATTTTGAATTGAGGGAAGCAAATCAATTTGCTTATTGTTTTACTAATTTTATTTACTTTAAGATTTTTAGAATGTCCGTGAAATATGCATGTTATTTTTTTTTTCTGAGGATACAAATAAATACGTTTTTGCAAAGTAAAATTTAATTAATCTCGATATAAATTATAACCGTCAGTCGGCCGTCGCGTTCAACGTGAGGCAAAAACCTTCGCAATTCTGCTACGATCGTAAGTAACTGATGTTAAACGTAATTAATACAAACATTAAATTGCTTTCTTTTAATTTATAGATGTTTAAATAATCATCTTCATTTTTTTTTACCATACAGTAAGTATTTACATTGCGTACGTACTGGAGTATTAATATACCTGCTTAGCAAAATGATCTGAACAAAATGTCATGCCTCTTTTTCTCCAAAGTCAAAATTGTCATCATCTGACATCCGACAATTCGATGTAGGTAAATTGTTGGGTCGATAAGAAACGTTAGCCAGCTATGTACCTTGAATTCTTTTTGTCAGGTGACAATTGTCGAGTCGGTGAAATAGGGATGCCTACTATGAAGCACATTTCATATTCCGGCTAAAACCTAACGAACTAAACGCAATTTTCGTGGCAAGTGAAAGTTACACGGCCCACCCATTTACCGCGCTCAAATGGGGTACTATTATTGAAACCTGCCGGTAATTATCGTCGATTCCACTAATCGCACCGCGTTACCGCTCGAATATTACCGAGCAATATTACCCGGAAATATTGCCAATACGGTATGTGGTACCCCGGACGGTGTAATAATAATTGTAGCAATGTAATTATTCGGTGCTCCAATTTCAATGGCCGCTGGTGTAAATTGAAGGCGCGGTTTTAAGGCTGAGTGAAAAATTATTTGCTTAATTGTTTAATTACTTGATGGGAATGCAACTGCAGTTTAGTAATGCAAGAATTTTGGAATTCAATTAACTAAACTATTCAGTTTGGCGAATTAAAATTTGTACTTACCTATAAGTATTAAGTTTTTTTGAGTTCAATAAATAAATACATATAAATATGTCAAACCCAGGCGAACGGGATTATATTTGTAAATCTTTGAAATGTATATTTTTGTACCTTATCACCAGAACTACTAACCCGATTTCTAAAATTATGTCACCAATATAATATTGAATGGATATTTGGAATGAACATAAACTACATTTTGTCCCGTACACTGTGATATGCATATCAGTAAGAACATTATTATTTTTACATCCCGATTAGTTTAATCCGAGTCCTTGATATATTTTTAGAATCTCATCAAGATTTTTCCGCCAAGACTGAAGTACTGATACATGATCCATCGCCGGGAGTTGTTTGTGACCTCGTACTTGTTTACTTATTTACGTTCGTTCTCATATTTGTGCCGAGGCCGGGTACCCTGCGGCGGTCGAACGTAATTTTAAACTGTAGGATGGTTATGCAGTCTTTTAAACAATAACACATAGCCGATAACACCGCTAGTTTTTTTTAAGTATTAAAACGGTGTCTTAGTGAACGACAAAAAAATCATTGCTTTTCATACAGCTATAAAAGCTCATCACTGGTATTGTAACGTCTTTAAAACATGTAGCCAAGCGAACATAATATAATACTGTTTACAAATATCTATTAAATTGTCTACTGAAAAACTGCTCCCTGTGTTCACTTTGCCGCTCTAAAATAGCACTCTCACCTCATCAGTGGCAATTGAAAACAATATACAGGAGTCTACAAAAATATCTACTGAAATAGCCTCTGAAAGATTGCCTCTTGTCTTCGCTTCGCCGCTCTAAAATTGCCGCTCTCACCTCATCGGTGGCAATTTAACGCCTATAAAACATATAGCCAACGTAAAGGAAAAAAAGTATGTCTAAAGGGGCCTCGCGAGTCCGAAGGGTGCTACAGGAAAGGGTTATCTTACAAGATCTGGAGTGTTCTCGATGCCTGAGTAACCGTCCGCCATTTTGTAAAACCTAGTTTGATAGCGACTTATAAAATAAGCTGGAGTTTTAGATATTGGAGACTAGGTACTCTACTAGGTACTTGAAAACTTGAAGGAGATAATTGATTTATAAGTAAGTATGTAAAATGTATATGACAACCATAGTTAATTAAATATTTGAATAGGTACTTTTGAAGGCATAAGTAAGTAAGTATAAGTATATTGTCATTAAGGTGGTTCGATTGCCATACAAAACGTTATTTGACATTCGTAGGCTAACGGCGTGATATTTTAAGAAACTTATGTAACAAACTTTCATCAATTGGCTTCCCATTTTCGCCAAATTCCCCCTTTCCTACAATAAACTTGTATAAACTAGATTAATTTGAGAAATTGGTTTGTCACGTGATATTTTGGGAAAACTATATTTCTCAAATTAATCTAGTTTATACAAGTTTATTCTAGGAAAGGGGGATTTTGGCGCAAATGGGAAGCCAATTGATGAAAGTTTGTTACATAAGTTTCTTAAAATATCACGCCGTTAGCCTGCGAATGTCAAATAACGCTTTGTATGGCAATCGAACCACCTTAACAAATATTTTACAGCCTCTTTTATCGGTCGATTAATCGGCAGAAAAGTGAATAGAATGACTGTTCAGAAATGTCTATTACTCCACATAGGGTACCTAAATGTGTTGGTTTCCTCATTTAGCCGGTTTTTACCTCTCGCTATTGTTTGGTACATTGTACATATTGACTTTTTTATACATCGTCAAATCCATGAGGACACGCCAAAATGCGCACTAGTTATATAATTTTATTGTCTATTATCGCACTAGGTGCATTTTGTTGTATAATGTCTAATAGATGGTGTAATAGGCTCAGGTACCTACTTTTCTTTTGTATTCGTTATCGTAATAATTAATCAAAGTTATATAGTATACGAAGATTACGTACTTTTTATGAATAATCGTCGGTTTAGGAGTTCTCCTTTAACCGGACTGCTTAAATTTCTCCGAATTAGTCGAAATAATATAACTATAAATATTTAGTGGGACCTTTCCTTTCAGCTTTCGTTACAAAATTCCAGCTCATCTTGCCAGTTTTATCTAATCGATCCTCTCTAAATAAGCCAACCATCTATTCTTTATGAATTTTGACGACCGGATAGCTTAGTAAGTAGTGATGCTACCTACGAAGCTGAATGTCCTGGGTTCGGATCCCGGTAAAGACAAATACTTGTGTGATGAGCATGAATATTTGTTTCTGAGTCTTGGATGTTTTCTATGTATTTAAGTATTTATATCCATGAAATATATCGTCGTCTAGTACCTACCCATAACACAAGCCTTATCTAATTAATTAATAGTACATTATGATACAAGTGAGGTATGTTGATCAGTTCATCAGAGGCGGAATTGTCACGCGAACCGCAGGTGAGCGTGATAATAGAGCCGAGGATGTAATTATCAAAACTCACGCGTGTCATACGACGTTTTTCAACACATTTGCGAGGAAAAAATCCTTTTCATAAAATGAACATGTTACAGGCTCCTAAGTTGTTTCCTTTAGTTATTGATGACAACAGGTTTTTACTCACATATTTGTACATCTCCAAGAATGTACAGTGGCGTCGATTCTATTTATCACTTTTCTATTCACTACGAGTCAACATTTTTAACAATAACCAAACACGCATCATCAATGTTTACAAATATTTGTGAAATTACCTATAATGGCGCGCAACTATTTTTTTTCGTGAAGTTCGCGCAGTGCGCCCGCATCGAGGCTTAGATGAAATCTCTAAACAGCCAATACAAAATAAAATAAATATTTTATTATTCAATATAAATTCATGTAAAATGTTATCAAAAGTAAATAGTTTTACTAAATGAAACGTTTCTATATCATATCCAACAAGAAATAACCAATTAATCCACAAGAAGGATTTAATTTGTTTAGTCGAGTAAGAATCCATTTGCCGAGAATTAAAAACAAACCTGTATAACCTGGTCAATTTAAGAATGCGGCGAGTCCATACATACACCTTGCTGCAAGGTGCCAATGTGTCTTAATCGGGATATAAACATAACTGCACGAGTGTCGTAATCTTATTAAACACGCGTGTTTAATACCCAGGATTATGAGCCCAAAAGCGGCACAATAAGAGGCACGTTACGAGCAAATGTGTTGAAAAATATTTTCCTGCACATATGTGATCTATAACCGCATGCCGCTGTCACGAAAGCTTCACCGGATTTTACGTCATCTTATCCCGCTATTAGAGCACGCATTCCCAGCTCTATTCCTCAGTCTAGCCTTCATCGGCTATGCTCAAAAGTGCTCGCTGTCTACGTCTAGGATTTACCCTAAGTCCTGGTTTTCCTTTAAATTTATATTCAGTACACGGCACTTGTGGGATTCTGTGCTTTTAATGTTGAATGGGAGGTTCGCGTGCTGAAGGCGGGATTTTATTTTAAATGATAGCACTGGAATTGGATTGTTGGAAATTTTCTGAAGCGATTGAATTGTGGCGTGTTTGGGCTGATATCTACACAGGTAAAGTGAATGAGCGAATGAGTGATTGTGTATGCCTGCATGCTCTCGGGTATTATAAATTTAAAGCGTTCTATACACCTATCAATTTTACACAACAATCGACTTCAAAGTGAATGAATTGAATGTTTGCAGTCTCTTTCCATCTTATAATCGGTTTTTCTCTATGTCATAGTATAATTATTGTTTCAACTCATCCTTCCTATTTCCATTGTATTGTTATTATTGATTTAATTTAATTTAATTGACAAAATTTTATTTGCATGCATTTTAGTATGTTTTTTTACCGCAAATAAATGGTTTGATCGATTGATTGATTAAATAGCTGCGTCTCTAGGTTGTTAGAAGTAAATGAGGTTAGAAATACTTAAATACCAAAAGATACATGATTATGATCAAAGCCAAACTTACGTTTTACAACCGTTGATAATGTAAGTAAAGCACACTTACAAGTACGCGGCATAAAAGTTTGCGTGTCTGAAGTTAGCCTCGAGTCGCCTCCCGCATACCCGTCCGACCCCTCTGACACCTTTGCGGCGCTACTAGTAGCTAACATCAGAATCGTTAACTGATTTTAATCGTATTGTATAAGTATCTTAGCCTCAAGGTTAGAGTCCTCAATGGCTAGTGGAAATTTAATGATCGTGAACAACAATGTCACATACTCTGACAGTTGTCGTTTTATAAAACTTCATCGTCATCCAACACTTAAAACTCTCGCGCTTTATACAGGGTGTTTCCTGTAACAGGAGCAATAAATTCAAATAAAGACCCCTTAAGTAATCAGTTATTAAGTCCAAGTGGTTTTAATTAATTAAAATGAAGAAAAAAAATGCTTTTATTTTCTTACACAATTAATCGAACCAGCAATGTACACCCGCCACGCTGGGCAACCATTAATTCACTATCGATTATTTTAAGATTATTTCTGAAGTTGCATTTCCGGTACCACGACACTAAACCACCGTTTAGCGATCAAATTGCGATAGTCGGCATCCATTGATTGTTAAATTTAACTTTAATTGCTATTTTCTCTAAATTTAAGAACTTTGGAAAATTAAGTTATTGTTATTATGAGTACTAATTACCTAAGGAATCTTTATTTAAAATACTTATTTAAATTAAATATTATTATAAATATGGTGTTACACCCGTGTAAAATAATAATTAAAAAATATTCATCGTCACCCTCCTAGCGTTTTTGCCGGTAGCCCGGAGTCCGCGTTGGCACTTAATCCCAAGATTTGCCACTAGTTTTACGAAAGCGACTGCCATCTGACCTTCCAACCCAGACGGGAATACTAGACCTTAATAGGGATTAAACCGGCTTCCTCGCGATGTTTTCATTCACCGAAACGCCTGGTAAATACCAAATGATATTTCGTATACAGGTTTTTGAAAAAAAACTCGTACCAGCCGAGTTTTAAACTTTAAACCCACGACTTCCAGATTGAAAGTGACGTTTTATAAAACATGTAGGTAGGTAAGTAAAATATATTTTATACCAAAACTTATTTAATCAAATTATTGAATACCACGGAATCTAGATTAAACATTACTTGGAATAACTACCCAAACCATCTGCTATCAAAACTTTGCGGTGCCCTTGTCCAGCCAGCATTTTCCCAAGTCAAGAATAGCAGGTACGCTCACCGGGCTAAGATACTCAAACTTACGAGCACGTACTTCAACTATTCAAGCAGTTTGAGAATTGGTCGTAATCAACGACCTAGATACCTTCAGCGTTCTAGGTTATCTCTATATTTATTGAGTTTCCGATCCGAAGAGAATTTGGTTGGATTCTGTCTGGACTTAAAGGATGGCTTTCCGAATTTACTGAATTTGAATATAAGAAATCGTCTTTGAAAGAGGTAAGATATTTACATCATGATGTGATATAAAAACGAGCAGATATAAATAGGGAGCTTGGTTTATAATTTTTAAGTAGATATAAAGGTTGTATAGAAGATATCGTTGCTAACCGATAAGACCACATATCGTCTACCAGTGTAAAGCGTAAGTTGTGTTGTATTTTTGGTGAAAAATAAAGTATTGTATTGCATTTCAACTAGGTATAAGTTACCAAATTTCTCTTGACTATACATTCTCTTGAAGAATAATTTAGAGTATGCCTTCTCCTCAGTTACTTACGAATCAAAGACACATTTTATCTTAAAAAGTTAACATTATAATCGTCAATGGTCAAAATCCTGAAAAAAGTTGCAATTTCTGCGGGCGGTTGAAACGTTTTCAACTTTCCAACTTCGGAAAGTCTTATGTCTGTCTATTGCCCATTAAATTTCGGCTTTGCTGTCACCAAAATAGAGTAAATTTTTGAATGAAAAAGAAGTCTTTTATATTTTATTTAAGGTATTGTAAGAAGCCACATCTTGGTTTATATCAGGAAACATAATTACTTTGGATCCTTTTTGTCAATGTTTTAATAAGGCTAATTCAATTGTCATTATCATTCCATGGAGAAAATAAATAAATAAATAAATATTTTGCGGACAATCTTACACAAATCAACCTAGTCCCAAACTAAGCAAAGCTTGTACTATGGGTACTAGACGACGATATAGATACTTATATAGAGAAATAAATACTTAAATACATAGAAAACATCCATGACTCAGGAACAAATATTCGTGCTCATCACAAAAATAAATGCCCTTACCGTAGTTAAAATATTGTTAAATTAATTTTAACAATATTTTAACTAGCGACAGTTAACTAAACAGCTTTTTCACATCTGTGAGTTTTTTAATCACACCCAGGCGAGTCATACAGAGGTATAGGGTCTCGCCTCTCCTGTGGAGAGCGCAAAAGTTAAGGACTATAAAGCCAAATTTTTTGTTGGCTTCTTTATCCGCATAAACGGCGTCGCCTTTTCTATAATTATTTGCGATAAAAACATATTAAACTTGCACGTAAGCCCTTAACTATTGACCACAGGAAATACGAATTTTATATTTGTAACTGTGTCTATACACAGTTACGAATACGGTAAGTCTTGTAATCACTACTTGAATACATTACAAATACTTAAGTACCTACATAATGTTGTTATTAAGCATAATTAAAAAAAAAGTGATGAAAAAAGCTGTATGTTTAAATTAAAATATTACTCATTGTATTTTGTGTTCACATTTTCATGAATTCTAAATAAAAATGGGCAGGTATTAAGTTCATGTTGCATAAAATACGGTTTTGTAAAACAAAAACTCAACACCTTTTGTAAAATAGGGTTTATTATTTAAAACTAGTGAAGCAAATTTTATTAATGAAAATTTGAGCAAAAAGTCAACGTTGACGCAGACGTTGCAAAAAATGCAGCAAAACCGCAATAATGCGGAGCTTACGTCGAAATGAATCTCCATATCGCCGGCTGCACAATGTCCAGTGGTTACGGCAGATGGGTTTAGGGGTAATTGTAGTCTAGTCAAATAGGGCTGTGACCCCGATAATATTCATGCAATTTGATAAATTATGTATGAGTGTGTATTACACTATAATAGAACGGAAGATAGAGGGAAAGAGGAAGAGAGGGAGACCAAGAAGATCTTTTACGGACCAAATCAAGGAAAAAGTAGACAGCGTGTCGTATCAAGATGTCAAGATGAAAGCTGAGAATAGAGACGAATGGAAATTGCTCCACATACAAGAGCCTGGCTCTTAAATATATGATAATGTGTATTACACTGGCAGATGAAAATAATGCGATTCTTAATACAAACATTTTTTTATATTAAGTAAAAGATAAATTCATGAGTCGGTTCTCATTTGCTAGTGCCCACACAACTAATATTGATGTATCGAAGAAACTATTATATTGCTATTTTATTAAAAGGGTCAGTATTCGATAAAATATGTCTATTACTGTCGTTCAAAATCAGAATGTCAAGGATATGATACAATACATAAGTGATATCCTAGGAATGTCTTCTTCTGTGAATGAATATAAAGCATAAGATGACGGATAAGTCGGAAATGTAAAACTAAACTTATAAAACCCCTCTTTAACTTTACTCAGTTATATTGAACTGAAGGCGGCTGAATTTTAAAGTGAAGTTGGCCAATAAATAGGAAATCAATTTTAATTATTTATTAAAGAAGTAGTGCACAGCGCAAGGTCATCCCGTCCACATTGGGAGATAATCGCAGCCATAATTTAACCACAATTATGCTCTGTATGTATGTGGTATTGTGTTCCTAGTGATGAGTAAGTTGACCAGATCGCCCGAGGTGCGCTGTGCAGAATGCATTAACCTCATTGGTTGGTCTATTAGGGTGGCTTGTAGGCACCATATTGACTCTGCGAGGCATAGCTTATTAAAGCTCTGTAATAAGCCGGATTTTCAGGCCGTATGTTATCGCTTCACGCTATATCCTTCTGAGCGTACAATTCAAACGTATTCTGGGAGCAAATATAATTGAGTGGCCATCGTTTATTCACGTGACAGTTTCCTTCAATTCCTTATTTGGGTACAGTTTGAGAAAATGTGTTAAATTAAATTGGAGTCACGTTGTTTCTAGCGCTCGCTTGCTACTACGCGCGCGAAAAATTACATTTAAATTATCAACGCTGAAAACGCTTGTTTTTTTGTCTGTCCGTTTCACTGTTTAGTAGAAATACTATTTATAATTCCAAGACATTGCCCTTACCTGGCATGACATGGCATGGCTGAAATTCGAATGAAGAAAAAACCCATATGTATTGTTTTGTATGACACAGCGCATCACCTCACATTCACTTTCTAAGCACTTTCTTACTTACTTTGCTTGCGGCTGGTCATAGTCAGTGGAAGGATAACGACGGGATTAATTTGACACTGGACGTGAGAATTCCAGGGTGCGAGGATACGGCTGCAGTACGACGAAGGAAGCTTCTGGAATGCCGCGTCATCGTTTCATGACGTCAGACATCCCGAGCTGAGCCGTCTGCACCTTACGCCCGTGGCCTACAGCTGCGTGCCACCGACCTTTATAGCCAGGGGAGTGTGCTAATCAGCAAATTATTACAATTTACCGTTTTTTTATATGACGTTATTTATATTTTTTATCATTTAAATTAACAAA
The DNA here is from genome assembly GCA_963854355.1 of Epinotia brunnichana. Classification (NCBI taxonomy): domain Eukaryota; kingdom Metazoa; phylum Arthropoda; class Insecta; order Lepidoptera; family Tortricidae; genus Epinotia; species Epinotia brunnichana. The sequence continues at coordinate 32,303,258 of OY977943.1, forward strand.
CATTATATCGTTGGGAAATCAGACCGGCCTTAAGAACCCACGAACATAAATAACTAAGTAGAAATTTACCGGGAGATTGTGTACCGAGTAATACATTTTTATTATTCCTCGCAAGTCTTTGTTTCTTTACCTCCTCCTACCCGCTACAGTGCCCACACCATACACTAGTGCAACATATAGGAATAGGACGTTTAATTTATAGTACAGATGTTGATCTCGAATTCTAAATATTTTAATGAACGCCACGCAAGCCTGTTAAATGGCCTGCCTCTGCCAGAATTACGCTGAGTATAGTGTCCATTTCGTGACAAATATATATATATGTATGTGTCTAAATTTGTTATTGCATTGTTGTCACGAATAAATATTTTCTTTCTGTCTTTAAATATTGATTTACGAGGAAAGACAGGCTTGCGTGTTAGTTAAATAAATAAGTCAAAAAAACAATTAAAAATATACGTCCCCTGATAAACCATCTCATCAGACAAGCTTTTCGGTTAAAAATACCACTCTCAAATCAGTTCATTTGTTTGGGAGCCACAGAAAGGCACACAGACACACGACAAACTTATAGCACCCCTCGCTTGTGTCTGTTATTAAGCGATTAAAAACTTGTATGCAACACGTTCTACTCGCTCCATTTTTTTTCTTTTCTCACTTTTAGAAATAGAAACTAGTTTCTGACCTATAAAAATATGACCTATAAAAAAGCTGCTCAACAAAAAACGGGCGCTTCTTGTCTCCCAGACTAACCATTAAAGAATAATAACCATAAACAACTTGTTATTGGAAATTCGCCGACCGATGGAACAAAGTGCGAGCCGAGATGTATTGACGCATTTGAAATTCAGATGCAAAGCGTAGAACAACGTCTGTCCCTTTCAGACCCTTTCAGACGCTCGTGTTAGAGCAAGAGCGTGTCTATGTTATGTTTACGACTTTTTTCTTAGTAACCTTGTTTAAGAATAGCAGTATTTTTATAGGGAGGTCGTGGTGGTTACGCTCTTAGGAAAAGGGGAGATGGTAATGGAGTGAAAGTTTTGTTTTCAGATTCCCGTCTATAGTCTTAACGGTATGCTGAGTTATATTGAATGTATTTAAATAATTAAGGGTATATACCTTTATACCTCGAGTCTTGTGAACAAAATGTTTATGTTTTCCGCGCATGAAAAAACGAGAAGTAACACTCTTGAAATGAAATGAAATAATTTATTCGTGACAACCTGACAAGAAACTTAAAATACTGTACTTATCAACTATAATATACCTACTAAGCAGAGTTTGTCACGAAATGGTCTCGCCTCAGCATAATGCTGGCTCATGAGCCAGAGCTGGTCTTCCAGCGAGACCATTTGTGGGCCACGTTCCCTGCTGTCCGACACGGCCTTAAAATTAACATTTTTCACTGAACGCAGCCGTTGCGCTTGCGTATATGACGTATATCTCTCTTCAGGAATGACTTTTTTGGCCAAAGTTTTTTTTTTGGAAAGTTATTCATACTTGGTTCTACGAGATTAGATGTGGTTAAGGCGCTATAGTATCATGGTCTTCTCTCCCTCTCGCTGAGCATAAGCATGAGCGAGATGGAAGTGCGTGTTTGGAAGCGCGAATATCATGTTTTTTAATTTAAAATTTTTGTGCGTTTAAATAAATAACAAAGTAATCACTAAGTTCCCCCAAACATGATATTGCCGATTTTTAGAACGAATGTTATAATATGTTTAGCTATTGTGCATAATTTGCTACGAATGTTTTAAGTGAATTTTAATATGTTTTAGATCTATGTTCGTGATTTTTTTATATCGAGCGAAAATTGCTTAATCGTGTTTCGAATCACTGATTTCCCTGCAGAAAAGCCTCAAGATTACTATTCGTATTTTTTTGAAACCATATTATTATAAACAGACGCATTATATTGTTTCAAAAACTATGTTCGCTTCACTTCGCTGAACCTATAGCGCCTATGCCGTTCTTTTAACTTGTTTGTTTAATATTGTATTGTTTGAATTGGCTGAGGGAAAAAAATAAAGACAATTTTATGTCTATTCAAATATTTTTAAGCACTTGTGTTTTTGCTTCTGACAAACAACATAATACATATACTTATAGTCAAGATGCAATACAACAAGATATCCGAAATTAAATTTATAATTTCCTACTTCAGCCAGACTTTTTAAAAAATCTCACAATTTTCCAATTTATAGCCTTAAAACTGGGTGTTATGGTTTTTTTAATGAAAACTACGTTAGACGCACTGGGCCGTTATTCGAAACACGCTAATGCACCTCACCTAATCCGTCACGCCTAACGAAACTAGACCTCTACCTACGCTTAGTTACCATGGATCGCGGCGTCAAGATACATTTGTGGGTGAACAGTGACGTAAGGTTAAAACATAGGGGTACGTATCGTTTCGAACGCGCGTTAGGACAATTTAACTGTAATTTTTCCATATAAAAAGTGACATTTAGATCTAGTTCGTGATCGACCTGCAGGTTACAGAATAACGGGGCTGGCGACAATCTGCCTCCCACTAACTGCCACTGCAAAACAAGTCTACTTCGATTGTTGTTACTCAATCACACAACAACGGATCTAAGGACTTAGATGAAAGGCATAGAGATAGTTTATAATCTAGACTCAAACATAACGTAACTCTCAACCTAAAAATCATCCCCCAAAGGGAAGAAATTGGGGCAGGAAGCTACGATATACGAGAGTTCACGCAAACGAAGTCTCAGGCAAATGCTAGTAGATATAATGGCCGCCAAAGTTCTAGCAAGTTCAGTAATTGAGGAGTGCGCCAGGCTTGGAATTACTCGCCCATTAACCTACAGCTTTTAATGAAAACTTTAAAGCACAGGCAACAAAAATAAAGCAGACAACCTGCATCTCTTAACCCGTGCATTCTTTGCAAAGAATCCGCCGTTATTTAATAACCCAACAAACTCTAGTGACTTGCCCCAAAACGTAAAGTACGAACAAAGAAAGTTATTAATGTTTGCGCCCATTGTCTCGGCGCCTGAGAAACGCCAGCCTATCTTGACCCACGAAACTTCAGGGCCTACAAATAGAAGGTCCATGTGTGTAGAGGTCAAGTTAACTGGACATCGTGTCTGTTAAAATTATAACAGCTTCATTGTGCCTTGCAGGATATTCTTTTAGTTTTTGTTTATTATCTTTTTTGAATGATTGTTTAGGTTGGAGACAGTTGTGACTAATGACGTTTACGTTTACGTATTCAACTTTTTTTATATTAAAAAACTGGTAACGATTTTACATGACAAAAAACAACTGGGGGCGCGTTTACAATATTTCAATATCAGTTCGTCACGCAGCATTTGAATGACATCTTTTGATTTTGTGACAATATCAACAAAATTACGAAATATACAGAAATTTTGAATTGTATATTTTTCGGAAATTCTTGACATGAGATTAAAGCTGTGTCTCCTTTTAGAAACGCTGGTAGATTTTGACTTGTAAACGTGCCATTGAGGCCTAACAAAGTTATTTTCATTTATAGATATTCCCTTCATCAAAATTTGATACAGCTGTAATTGACGTCGATGATAATTCTCCCTCCTTGAGAATACCTAAAGTATTTGACCTAGAAACTCGAAATCCTCTTGTTAGTGAGCCAAGCACCCGATGAAAATTACTTCAGACATTATATGATTAAAACTTTCTGAGTAATGGAAGGTATCTCAGCACTTAGGTATAAAGTTATATTTGGTTATGTGAATTTGGTATTTCTAGAATGAACCCCTACGACCTTTCTGAAGGTGACTAACTGTCTTATTACTATCAGACTGCGACTCTGTTTTTGATGAACTTATTAAGACGACTGTCATCGCCGTAACGCGTCTTTCCAGTTCTTTTTTTTTTTTTTTTTTTTTGTAGCCTAATTTGTGTCCCACTGCTGGGCAAAGGCCTCCCCTTTTTTCCGCCACTTGTCTCGGTCCAGTGCTAGTGTTCGCCAATCTGTACAAAATGTGTCAAGGTCGTCCCGCCATCGCCTTTTCGGTCTGCCTCTACTTCGAAAGCCATCTTGTGGGGTCCATTCGGTGGCTAATTTGGCCCATCGTTCTGCGTGCATTCGGCAGACATGTCCAGTCCAGTCCCACTTAAGCTTCGCGGTCTTGGCACCCACATCTACGATGCCAGTTTTGGTACGCAGCTCCGTGTTCCTGATCCGATCGATCCTACGAACTCCGAGTATGCTGCGTTCCATTGCTCGCTGGCAAATCTTGAGTCGGGACTTTTGGGCTCTTTTTGTTAATAATACATTTTTTTTGTTTATTTCATTTTAAAACGTTATTTTGCGCTCATAAAGGGGCATTGTCGACGTTGGAGTTAAGACTGCTACATAGACTCAAATGAGACTGGGCTGGTAACATTTGCCGTATGCACCCACAGGAGGTGGGCTAAAATAGCTACAGGGGACCGATTTTTGACTTTCGAGTTCTCGACTCTTCCACTCGAAAATGGTCAAAAATTATGAAATGCTATTTTGAAATAGCGATTGAAAATTGTAAAACGAGTGGTATTGACCACTCGTATTCAATTCTATCGAGAGAAAGTAAGTGCCTGCAATTTTGACAGTACAATCGTAAATACTTTTATTTAATTTTCGAGCGCTCGAAAGTCAAAAATCGGCCCCCAAAGTTGGTGCCACACGATGGGCAACGGTTTATTCAAAAATCGAACAAGCTTTCTACCCGGAAGTAATTATATAGATTTAAATGAAGCATGCATTGTCTTTTTTTGTATGATTATCTTCAAAATTATAGAGCAAATGTAAATGAACCAAAACAAAGATAAATAAATATAAATATTTTTTCGGACTTTACAGAAGCTAGTTAAGTTATAATTTTTTTTGATAAGTATCCGAAATTTTGTTGCATTTTATTGCAAGGTTTTATTTTTATTTTTATATTTCCAAAACTGTCATTTTTTTCCATCCAAGTTGTCAGTTCATTGACTGGACTAAATATAAATATGGCGGACCGTTCTAGACAGCTCACTTCTCCGGTGAACGAGATAGCATTCTACCAGCATCTCCTGGCGATGTCTCGCAGAGGGGCGTTACACGTGTCGAGGTTTTTTAATAATTTTTCAGCGGTGGTTTTTTGTATTTATTTGCATATTTGCGTGCAGATGGAGGTTGAGAACATTAACTGCATGTACCAGCACGTTTCAGCGGAATTGGATAAGAATATAATTGTAGCAAACTGACTTTCCGAAACGATGGCCGTTGGGGCGGAAAGGTTCTCGAGTGGCGACCACGCACCGGAAGGCGCGGCGTGGGTAGGCCCCCCACAAGGTGGACTGATGACCTGGTAAAGGTCGCGGGAGTCCGCTGGATGCGGGTGGCGCAGGACCGGCCATTGTGGCACTCTTTGGGGGAGGCCCATGTCCAGCAGTGGACGTCTTTCGGCTGATATGATGATGATGATGATGATGAACCTGACTTTCATGTCACCCTCAGTGATTCTTTTATGTTATAGATACCTACCATCTATTCTGTGGTATAACCGTATAAAGCGACAACAGAATACAAACATCTACAATATCAGCGTAAATCTTGGTCAGCCCCAGAATATTAGTGTCTTATGAATCTTATACCCCACATAACAATACTGTGCCCTACCAAGCCAAAGAGCTTCTTTCATTACAGTACATCCATATAAGACATAATGCCCAGATTGCTGTGTAAGCCTACATAAACCTTGTTTAATGGGTGTTATGACACAATTCACTTTGCCCCGTCTGGTTTCCTTGAGTGGGACGCCGAGTCAAAAGAGATGCAAGTGTTGTGTTATTTTTAGCGGGAATGTTGTAGGTAACAAAATTAAAGCTATATTATTGTTCCTTGTTTCACATATGTTAGGTTTTTACAATAATCATTGAATACTTACAATTACTCACTTAGGGCAGTAAATACAGAAGGTATTTGGTGCCCGAGCCGAAGGCAAGGGCCGACGAAAATCCCACTTCCCAGCCGGGGGGAGACGTAGGTAACATTGTATACCTCGCCAAGAACGGTAATAAAGAATGCCTCAGAATTTACGAGCATGTGGGTAAAGTTTTTTATATTTCATTGTAGGTATATAAAAAAAAAAATCGTTTATTTCAGACCAGATACGATCCATAGAGAGTTAGTAAGAGTTACTTAGTTAGTAAGTACAAAAAATATAAAATAACAATAACTAAATTATAACTATGTTAGTACGTTATTTAACAAAATTTATTATTTATTTGGCCTTCCCAATAACCACCTGCGACCAGTACATGGTAAGCGGACAGTTGAGACGCTCTGCCAGCTCCTTCAGAAGGCTGTTGTTGCTGCCTCGCACTCGCCTTAAAAGTGAGGCTATTCTTATATACTCAAGCATCAGTAATAAAAGAAGGAGGGTTTATCTCTTATATTATACCTAAAATTCAATTACCTACTTATAAATAAATTTAAATGCAAACAAGACTTTAAAAAAATGTTAAACTGAATTAATTCAAAAATAAAACGTAAATATTGTGCCTGTTTAAAATATTTTTACCTTTGCCTGCATTTAGATATTTGCCTTTCGTGTCTCAATAATAAAGTTTCGCGTAAACACGTTATATAGACTGTACTTACATAACATTATCTCAAAATAACGTATGCAAACGAGAACGCACACGAAGTCAACAACAACTCGCACCCCAACATTACGATGCATTCTTCAAAGAAACGGGAACATCCATCATTCGCTGTAAACTGCCTAGTCAGTACACAAAACTGACGACCCACCACTCAAGGAGCGAGCAATGTAATGTTCACAATGAGATACCCACTGTAATGAAGACATTAATGACTTTTGTGAAAAAAGGAAAATTCCTTTTTCTGGACGTGAACGAATTCCATTTATGCATTAGGCTGCAGAATGTTTAGTTTTTTGTTTTAACTGGATAACGCTTGCAGCTTTATTATTAAAAAAATTGACACAACATTATCATCTCCATTTTTAAACCCACAATTGCTAGTACTGACACTGAAAAATAATTTTATTGCTTAACGCTTTGTTCTTGTTACGTTAGTCATTTCGTGTAAGGGAAAACGACTGTTGATTTGTCCTAAGTCCTAACGCTCTTTCAAAAAGTAACATAACAACCCCTTGTGGTAAAATTTGACTTTATTAAAATACAAAAGTTGTTAAGTTCCAAGATTTTAAAGTGTATTTCATTTCAATAAACTAGGTACTTACTATTAATATTATTATATTAGGGAATATCTAAGTTGTAGACTCGTAGATATCCAATTCCAAATGATAAAATAGCAAACCATCTCCACGCCCACTTCGTTTCAATTGTAATTTATTCAGTAGCTCATCTTCTAAATTATTGTTAAAGTTAGTGAAACAACTCATGAAATATTAAACTGCTTCTAGGCGGGATCCAGAAAATTCTGCGTCGAAATTGTCATTAGCCGAGCAATTGCGTCCTGAATTAACTTCTTAATCCCGGCCAAAAACGAGAAAATTGATACAACCCAACCATTTGCGATCGGCTAAACTTTCATAGGTATTTACAATTTTGAACCTTGTCCCTTGAATATAAAGCCCAAAATACCCCCAGGACAGTTAAAGAGAAAAAATAAAATTGTATTTGAAAGACAAAAAAGCAAGATATTTTATTAGTGAAATATATCGGAACGGTTCTGGCATATCACTTTAGCACTCTTTGGGGGAGGCCTATGTCCAGCAGTGGACGTCTTTCGGCGTATATGATGATGATGTATCGAACAGAAAAAACCTTTATCTCTTACGTTCTATTTTTGTAAATAAATAACCATTTCTTTTGAAGCATCTTTAAATCCTTTTTTTCCTCTCAGCGCCAGTCACGACACACATACGTGAGAGCGCCATGGGCGCTTATCGCTACATATGGAGTGAGCTGCTATGGACTATGGCATAGTCCGCAGGTTTGCTCGGTGCACGAAAGAAGTTTAAGTCACGTTGCATAGGGCTTATTGCCAGACCGCACATAAAATACGCTCAGGGTCCAGTATAACAAAATATTCAGGATGCTGATGAAACTGCCGCGACGCTGCGCTGTAGCGCGTCGAGTATGTTCGCAGAGGCGCGTACTGATGCCTCCCACGTCATCAGAAGGAAGACAGTTGCGTCTCTGTTGAGCAAAGTGCGCGGCAGTTCTAACACCATCCTGAATATATAATGTTTGCTGAGCGTCTGGACTGCCCGATGACAAAATACTGGGTAAAGATCATCACTGACCAAATAAAGTAATGATCTTTGCCCAGTGTCGTAAATAATTAATCATTTATGTCGATTATTTTAGTATTATTATTTCTAAATTATAAATTATGAATTTGTCAATTATATTTAAACAAATATTAATGTTGCAATAACAACGTACTTACCTATCAAACTACTCGACTCATGAAATACTTAATACAACGTTTTACAAACAGACATAAAAACGGTTTTTACTTACATCCTTTACCCGAAGTTTTTCCAGTAGACCTCTAACATATACGGACAGGTATAAACACTAGTTGCTAACAGTTTATACTCCGCATTACCGCGCCCATAAAGGATAATACTCGTACTCGGTTCGTAACGGGCGTAAGTATACGGCGTCGTTTCGTGTGTGGGGACGCCTTACATTTCAGGCTCGTTGAGACAGTGTTGAATTACTACTCTATTTTAGTGTTTACTCGGGAGTACTGTAACTAATACCTAATTTATTAGACATGTTTTAGGGAAAATGGTGGAAAACTAAATAAAGGTCAGAAGCTTCCAAATAGGAGAAGAACAATACTTCTTTTTACAATCCTATTGTGAGTAGTATGTGTCGTCAGTATAATGACCTGAGGGCATACCGTGAAAGGCATTCGAAGTTTTCCCTCTCTGTCAGACTTGCGAGTTCGTACGTAAGTGCGACAGAGGGAAAATTTCGAATGCCGTTGGCGGTAGGCCCTCTGGTATAGAAAAACAGGGACATTGACATCTTCGACTCACGACTTACGACCTTTAGGAAACAGTTAGTCGGAGTTATCAGTCATCAGTGTAATCACTCCTTTAAACCTCTTAACTTGAATAAATTTGGTGCAATCAGTGTCTTAATTCCATTTTACTTTTATTTGTTTTTTTTTTGTTTTTAAGTCAAGTTTCTGCTCATATGAATTTAAATGTAAAAATGTAACCATACTTATGATCCAGTTTGCATGCTTAAGCATATGGTTATGTACTATTTTATTTTAGTGTAGTTTTAGGATAGTTTTCGCTCGTTGATATTTGGAATGGATGGCATTTCTAACCAGAACCCCTGATTTCTTTTGTACAATCTATGTAGGTAATGCATATTTTCAATTTTGTGTGCCTAATAAATAAAATATATTGTGTCCATCTACAAACCTCAATTTTACCTATGGCTCTTAATCATGTAAGGCACTCTAAGCTCTTCATAGAAGGAGTGGACTCGGGCTGAACCAGAAAACTCTGGAAATCCAGTAGGAAGCAACTCAGAATTATATCTGGGGTGTTCACAGGTCACTTCGGGGTCAAGTATCTCTTGGCCAAGATGGGACTATCGGATAGTTTAGACTGTAGAATGTGTGGCGAGGAGGACGAGACTATGGAACACTTATTGTGTGAATGTCATGCCCTTGCCAGACAAAGAATGAACTACTTTGGTAACGGTTACCCGCATTAAAAGGAATTCAAGGTGCTCCCGGCGAACTGCATCATCCGCTTTGTGAGAATGATGGAGCAAGCCTGGGAGCAGGTATAAAGAAGAGGGCAAATGCACAAAAGATCCCACTGGGTCGAGGTGCATCCGAAAGGGCCCTCACCTAGATAAGATAAGATAATCATGTAATAAACAATCAGCTATGTATATCAAGGTGTAAGAAAAAGCCAAACACGTAGTCGCGCTTAGGCCCGTTGACGTTAAGTGACGACAATGTAGCATACTGCTTTGATAATTCTTATTTGTACTCTCTATTTAATAATTACAAAAAAAAGTTAGGTACTATAACATTGCGTCCAGGGTAAAGGTTCACTGACATGAGTAAACCAGAAAGTAGGACTTTTTTTGTAATATCAGGCTTCTACCATATTCCCCTTCCGCGAATTACGATTCAGGACTAAAATACCTAAAAAGAGATAATATGGTTACCTTATACGGCTTCCAGAGCATTTTTCTTTAAAAGGACATAGGATTAAGGCAGTCTAAAACCAGAATTGTGGTAACCTTAGTCGATTATTTGTCCATTTTTCGACCGCTCACATTTATGATACACTAAAAGTTTCCTTCGCAAACTACATCATTCAAGTAACAACCCTGTATCATTGTATTTAGAGCTGAATATTTATGCAACGCGACTGAAATGCTTAAGTACCTACCATTTTGTTTTTGTAAAGTGGAGCAAAGCATTTTCACATAAAGGATTAGATGGTTTATTTTGGAATGCGTTGAATCGTATAAGGGTGCATGGACGAGTGTTTGGAATTTGTAACGACTTTGCACATGCCGCTATGGGAAGCGAAAATCGGAAGGTATTTTTGTAAGTCGGAGTTTGCACTCTTACGTCTTGCTTGTGAGAGAGTGCGGGGTTTGTGTGTCCGTGTGGGCTGGAGGCCCTCGGGCTCGCGTAGAGAGCGAGATCTGAAGGGACAATTTAATGAAATGCAAGGAGTACACCGAGCGGATGCTGTCCCTGCCCGTGTCATGGGACGCACACAGAGACAGCACCCGCTGGGGTGTATTAGTATTATTAGTATTTTCATGTGTCTAACGTAGTATCTTAAGCCAATTGTTACTAACAAAATATGGAACCAGTTTTCTGAAATAAATGTTTTTTTTTTTTAGGAAAATGTTATTCAAGCCCAGGTCTAGATTCCTGGATTTCCCATCATACGTTTAGTTTGAACGTCAAAGAACCAATAAATATGGTAAGCACGCTGCAAACAGGTTTCTTCGGGATAAATCGAAACGAATTTTTAATAGAAACGGAGACACCAGCCTGATACTCGTACTTCAAGTCCTGTCCGTCCTGTTTCAAAGTTGGATTTAACGGTTGAGTTTTAGAGATGTAACCACCTGTTTAAAAGAAGAAAATTAAAGAGCTTCTAATTGTTTTGGGACCGTGTACCCCAAGTAGGGTTGCATTCAAATTTGAACACGATATGATAATGAAATCTTTGGGGAATCGATAGAACTAACTATTACCTAAATTATTTTCGCACACGCTGCCTACGCTGGTGTAGCAAATTAAGCATTTTGGATAGTAATAGCTCGTATATGAAGGGTCCACGGAAACAACATGTCTAGTCACTTTTTTTTAACATGAGATTTTAATGTCATAGTTCATAACGAGCTCAACATTGCGACATTAAAATATCATTATTAAAAAAAAACCGGCCAAGTGCGAGTCGGACTTGCGCACGAAAGGTTCCGTACCATTATATATAAAAACGGCAAAAAATTCACGTTTATTGTATGGAAGCCTCCCGTAGCCTAGTTGGTAGTGACCGTACCTACGAAGCCGGAGGTCCCGGGTTCGAATCCTGGTAAGGGCATTTATTTGTGTGATGAGCACAAATATTTGTTCCTGGTCATGGATGTTTTCTATGTCTTTAAGTATCTATTTATCTATATAAGCATGTTTACCGTCGTCTAGTACCCATAGTACAAGCTTTGCTTAGTTTGGGACTAAGCCGATTTGTGTAAGATTGTAAAAAAAAAACTGTTGTTATAGCGGCAACAGAAATACATCATCTGTGAAAATTTCAACGGTCTAGCTATGACGATTGTTGAGAAACAGCCTAGAGCAACAGACAGACAGACAGACAGACAGACGGACAGCGGAGTCTTAGTAATAGGGTCCCGTTTTACTCTTTGAGTACGGAACCCTAAAAAGTCACTAGACATGCTGTTTCCGTGGACCCTTCATATGTTCTGAAGCGAAGCATAATTTGGTTATAGTGAAAGCGGCCACACACGGCGACATCTTGCAGCGCTACAAAGGGTATAGCCGTGTTTGTATGGGGCATCGGCCCCAGAAGCCAAATCGATTGCCGTTTTGCTAATTTATTAATTCAGATGTAAGATGATATTTTACAAAAAAAACATCCTGAAATGCTACAGTTTTTTGAAAAAATTAAAAAAAACGAAAATTGGTTTTTATTTTCTTTTATCTAAATTATTCAACGGATTTTTTTGAAACTTATACACGTTATGTAAGTAATAAAGATATATTATTAAAAAAATGGATTTCCAAATATCCTTATGAGTAGTAAAATTGTCACATTTAGATTAAAAAAAAAAAAATATTCCAAGATAGGGACGACACCCACCAGTTTTAGCTATATTATGTATAAACTAATATTCTATAACATATATTTTTTTCAAAAACATTCACTTTGATCAACAGGGTCAAAATACCGTGTGTATAACAACACAATATGGAGAACTCGCCCGCCGCTTTGTACGAATTTGAATTTTGAATGTGATAATGATAAATTACTACAAAGCTTGGCTTCTGGGGCCGATGCCCCATATAAACACGGCTATACCCTTTAATGCGATACAGGCGACTCAATGGCTAGTGTTGCGCGAAAGTCGCACGTTCGTAAACCCGCGTTTAGTTTGCTGAAATCAAGTTGCTTCGTATACGGGGTGTGTGTGGCCTGTAATAGGAGCAAATATTGAAAAGGACACTTCCTTAGAGCATTTGCAGTAATGTTGTGTCCAATTTTATTATTTTTTGGATTCGGAGATACTTTGATCTAAAGTTATGACCTCCAAGTAATGTATCTTGGCACCACGACATCATAGCACAGCAGTCAATGCGGATTTTGAGGTAACATCATGTAACGAGTCATAATAGTTTTTGCATTTTTGTTTTCAACAGACATTTTTGTGATTATTAAATATTTATTACATCTTTTTTAGTGTCTTTAAAATAAAACGTTACATATAGCACTCCAGAAGAGTAAAAAAATAAAACTAAACTTATTTTGAAATATAACAATGTGGATATAACTGTTCACAAGCTTAATAATCTACCTTCTTCTTCTTCTTATTTAAGAGCTAGGCTCTTGTCGGTGGAGTAATTAATAATCTACCGTAATTTTTTTTTATCTATATTTTTTTTTAAGTAATAAATTGCAGGTTGCCCGCGCGGCTTCTCCCGCGTATTACAAACTACTCAACGGAGCTGCAGGATAAAATATAGCTTATGCCTATTCCGACAATCTATTCTATATTTTATATACTGGTTCAATGATTCAAAGTGAATGTTTTGGTTAATTGATTCGATTGTATGAGCCCTTTTTAGATTCATCATTGGCCACATCATCTATCACAGATGATTGTTACAGCGCTTAGGTGCCTATGGATTGACGCATCTACGTTCGCGTTGGTGGCTATATCGGGGTCGTGTAGCAAGAAGACCAAAAGCGAATAAGATGGTAACACTGAACAACTTTTCCCATAGGACCCGCCACGAAATCGCAAAAAAAATAAGAGCCAATTAAGATTTAGCTGTGAGTTTATTGAGAGTAATGTATGGAACAGCTGATTTTTTTTTGCGATTTCGTGGTCTGTTTCTTGGTAAAAGTTGTTCAGTGTTACCATCTTATTCGCTTTTGGTCTTCTTACTACACGACCCCTAAATCACCCTGTACCAATTAAGAGTAAGCTGTGAGTTAATTGAGAGTTAAAGTATGGAACAGCTGATTTTTTTTGCGATTTCGTGGTCTGTTTCTTGGGAAAAGTTGCTCAGTGTTACCATCTTATTCGCTTTTGGTCTCCTTACTAATACACGACCCCTAAATCACCCTGTATAGTCCTATAGCCAGCGCCGGCATGCCTTGCTACATCGATTGCAGACGAATGGTGAATCTGTAGGAGGTGATATAGCACGGCGAAGTCTTTTCTGCTTTTTAGATTACCACCTATACGCGGTGTGGCCTGTAATAGGAGCAAATATTCAAAAGGACGCTTCCTTAGAGCATTTGCAGTAACCCCTTGTGTCCCATTAATTTTATTTTTTTTGGAATTTGAAGAAATTTTGATCCAAAGTTATGACCTCCAAGTAATGTATCTTGGCACCACGACATCATAGCACAGCAGTCAATGCAGATTTTGAGGTACCATCATGTAATGAGTCATAATAGTTTTTGCATTTTTGTTTTCAAAAGATATTTTAGTTTTTTTTTTATTTTTTTTTTAATTAAGAGTTGCTTATAGCACTCCAGTAGAGTAAAATAATACAAGTAAACTTATTTTAAAGAAAAATATAATGTTTTTTTTTTAAATAAATCCACCTGGAAATAATTGTTTACAAGCTTAATAATCTACTGTTTAATTTATTCTCCTATTACAGGCCACATCATGTATATTAATTTAGGTAAAAACCTACAACCTTACAAAACTTTTCCAAAATATCGTACACTTAAAGATGCTTGATTTTACAATACTTCATTAAGGGAAGGCTCACTGTTACCAAGTTCTTTAGCGAAAAATAGTTGATTAACAAGTAGTAGGTTATATTTTTACAACGTTCGTATAGTACGCAGTTCTCTAATTAAATTACAAAAACTATATAAAAAAATCACTGAAAAGTAAATACACATTCATAGAATATTGATAAGACGGTATATTCTCAAAAGAACAGATCTTAAGTGAACTGCTATAATAATTACCTACCTGAGAGCTCTCCCATTTACAAATAATAAATTATTAATTAACTTACTACCGTTATTTGTGATTCTGATTAATATAGAAATTTCTCTCCCCCATCTACGCTCATCAAAAGACGAGTCTGCACGATACCAGCTTTAGTAGCTAGGTGGCGCTGTCTACCATCGCTTTTGAATATGAATCTAATTATTTAGTTACTAAGGTTCCTATTTGGTTGCAGCATGTAATTCCAAGAAGGGAAAACGATATCGGTATCGTAGTGCAATACAGGCTTATTTGACTAAGAGATTTATCGTGAAATACGACTTTATTCCGCTGAGTATAAGATATTAAATTGATGTTGTGTCTTCTAGTGGTTATTGGTTCATACTTTGTGCGACAATTTGATTATGAGTGTCGCAATAACGCTAAATTAAGGGAACAATTTGGTTAGAGATAACCTTAAAAAACTTATAATGCTAGTGAAATAAAAATAAGACATTAAAATATTGTAATAAAATGCGTTTTGATAGTTATTCTTATTACCTATGTTAGGTGGAATTACTACTACCATAGGCAAGAACAAGCCTTGGTAGACTTCATAGGCCTTGAAGCCTTATTGTTGGCTTTAAAGATATGTAATTGTCAACTGTATGGGACAGTTTTTTGGAACTACATATATTTGAATTTGTGAGGAAAAAAACGATAAGGTAGCTGCACAGTGGCGTGTGCTGTGTGTGGTCTGATAAGAGCCAACGCAAGTTACATCTGATTGTATGAAACGTCAGAAAAGCTCTCATGACTAGCTTATAGTTTAAGACTAATCAGGATACGTTTACGAGTATAAATACGAATTCTGCCATCTTTAAATACTTTTGAGAAATTACTAGGAACGAATTTATGAGAATGCTCTCTTATTGGCTATCCCGGGCATTCGCCGACGTATTACCGCACCGTTTGTTGCACTGAAAAATGGATAGACATTTATTAGGGGTGCAACACGTATTTTCCGCTTGGGCGTGGTAGTTTAATTCACATAACTCCAATTGGCATTATTATTTAGTATTATTATTTACTAACACTAGTTGTAAGTCTTCATTAACAAAATATGGATTACCTATATCTGAAAAAAAAAATAAATAAATAAATAAATTGTTCTGTGGCGTGATGTGTTCGAATACCAAATTTTAAAATTCACGAATGTTTCTTTCGGGTGGCTTGTTGGCACGTCGCGTCGCGCTGGATGTCAATGCGTTTTTGGTTTTCCAACGGGCCACGCCTACTAGTTTTAGGAGCTACAGCTTGGACATGAATGGACCGACGACCGGTTAGCCTAGTGGGTACTGACGCTGCCTTTTAAGCTGAAGATCCTGGGTTCAAATCCCGGTAAGGGCAAATATTTGTGTGATGAGCAAGAATATTTTGTTTCTCAGTCTTGGATGTCTTCCATGTATTTTATACCTATCTATTAAATATATCGTCGTCTAGTGTAAGATTATCCCTTAATATTTGTTTAAGTGTTAAATTTTTGGACGATACAATTTTATTTAACACTTAGGTATAGACCAATTTTGGCGCAGCGCTACTCCAATCAGGAAATTCTTGATAGACAGCGTTCGTGTATTCCCAGGTAGTCATGTACGAAAGGACCTCTCATCATCATCATATACGCTGAAAGACGCCCACTGCTGGACATAGGCATCCCCCAAAGAGTGCCACAATGACCGGTCTTGCGCCACCAGCATCCCGCGGACTCCCTTAACCTTTACCAGGTCATCAGTCCACCTTGTGGGGGGCCTCTATAGATCATCTATTCATAGAAGTACAGTCGCCATCACATGCATAGGCACAATATAGGTGTTGAAAAATATAGGCACATGCACGCTAATGCCTTGATAACAGAGGTGTGTTCCGATGTTTGTGACGTGCTTGTATGCTCCGATGTATGTGATGGCGACTGTACAGCTAATTCAGGTTTAGGATTAATAAAGCAACACAAACGTAAACTTAACGTTTTGATCTAGTTTGATCGCATAGCCTAGCTCTTGTCGGTGGACTTTTCGCCATTCTGTTTGCTTTTCTTTCAATATATTTCAATTAAATTCAATTCAATTATTTTATTGCTTTCATAACAATTTAAGATTTTACTCTATGTATGTGGGGAGCATATGAATATTGGTTTCCCCATTTGCCTTCCATTCCATATCGCCGTAAAGATACATACAACTGCTGTCTCAACTCTGTTTTCGGAAAATACCTATTTGAAGGAGAGATTAACTCGCCATGTCACAGAGGGTTTACTCTTGTTTTACCGACAAACTTTACATCGAATGAATGTTTCGCCGAATTTTCATTTCATCAAAAACATATTTTTTTCAGAAATTTTGTTTCCTTAGTTCTGCCGCGGATAGCCCCTATTCAAGTTCCAGATAAATATTTTGCTTCCTTTGTGAAATCCTCATCAAGTGCATAGTCAAGTTCTGGATAATTTTATGATTCCCCAGGAATAGTTATCAGTGGACGCCATTGTGCAAGCGGCAAAGTTTTAATAACATCCCCGAGTTTGTGCAAACTTTTCAATTTGAACAATCTGAGTGGGGACGATCGACCTTAAGGGTGAGGCAGTTCGTTCATATATAGGGTCAGGTCTATGTTCGATTCAGTATACTTTAATTGATTAATGGCATATTTACTTCTGAAATCGTAATACGTATTTAACGAAATTGTTATTTTTAGTGGTAAATAATTGTTATCTTTTGTATGCCTATTAGCCCATTAATTCACGAGACAAAACAGAAATCTAATACGAATTCAGTGTTTATTTGTCCATCATAATGCTAGATTTTTATAGGTCCCGATTTCTCTACTTATAAATACTATTATTTTATCAAAAGTATTAGCTAACAGGATCTAACTGCTACAGAGCCCCATGAAACTATTTTACAAAATACGCTCAAGTATTCAACACTCAAAACACGCGTAACTCCGTCATACAAACACGCCACGACCAACACCATCGCATTAACGCAGACACCGACTCGCTCCAGCGTGTTAATTATGAAATAATTGAAATTTGGAGTGAAAAATTATGCAAACGGCAAAGTAACGGCACAGCGGATCGGCAGCCATTTGAAGTAGTAAAGGTGTTGCCGTAATAGACTATTGACTGTAAATTGAAATTAAAAGGGAACTGAACAAGAATGGGAGTTTGGTGAAGTGTACAGAGTTGGGGAAATTTTAGAAGTGAATCTTGGTTTTATAAGTAGGTTTTGCGAAGCCGAAAGTTTTTGACAATTGACAAGTTAAACATCAAAGGAGCCACTGGTTTTATCCGCCACGGGACTTCATTATTTGATTGCTTGGGTAGAGTAGATTAAACCAGCGTTAATACACGTTTCTGTTATTTTTATCTCGGCAATCGCAGAAGTGTAGCGTAATCTTTCTATAGGAGCTATGTGGCAATTCGGGTGTCTCTTGGGATATGTAAATATTTGTGTGTCTATTAATTCCTACTCGATGCGATGGAATACGTTTACCTGCCACAGCAATTTGAATTTTTGGACTCGTATTGCGGTCGAAAAACTGGGTTAGTGATGAAATCCATAATTTAATTTGCCACAAATGTAACGTAAACATAAACTGACAACTTTCCAGGATTTATATGAAATAAACTTATCAGGGTTGTCCCGAAAAGGTTACGGTTTCAGAGATTTTTTATCGCAAATAAAACTATGGATGTCGAAGGACAGAAGTGACGGAGCATTCATCAAAGATTTAAATGTAGCTAGTTAAGTGAAGCAGAAATTAACAATTCATTGACAGGCTAATTTTCGATCGCTTTTCGGCATCAGCGATGCTTTAAATACCACTAACAAAGAACATCCAAAAGTTAATTTATATTCTACTTCTTCTTCTTGTCGAAGTTCCTCAAATGAGAGATGCCCAATGGGCAGCGGTGAGGACAGCTCTGGCAGTCGCGTATCTCAGGTCGTCTTCCGAGCAGGAGTGTGGGCATGTGGGGCACGCCATCAGGTGCACAATGGTTTGCGGTGGCCAATCAATTTATATTTATGCATACCATCACTAATCAACGTGTTCATCACAGATTAAACTTTAAACTGAAATTTCCATACAAGCTAATTGATCTCTTCAAGTGCAACGCTAGCTTAATTATTGGAGCTGGATAATTCTCATGCTAGAATTTGCCGGCCATTTTAGTCTTTAGGTAATATTTTGCTCAGACCCCTAAGTGGCCGGCCCTGGAGATAATTCAAATTCAAATTCAAATATTTATTCGTGACACACAATTTACACATACAAAAGAAATAATATAATACATATTTTGTCACGAAATGGACCTTGCTCAGCATATTGTTAGCTTTGCAGCCAGCGCTGGTCTTCCGCAGGGTCCATTCGGTGAGAGCACGGTGGGCAACAACAATAGATACACATGCAATATTTTATATATATATATTTATAATGAAATATTAATAACTAAAATGCACACTTAATAAAAATAAAAAAAATACACAAAAAGGAAATAAGTGTTCACACCCCACAAACCACTACGTGTGTGTGGGCCGGACGATCGTCCGTTATACGATTAGGGGTTGCGACAAAATTTGGCGTTGTATTTATGTGTTTGAAATGTTCGGACGCCCATTAATGGACCACATATTCTACACCATTTCGTAGTTTTTGTGATATTTATTTCGGTGTGTTGATTTCGCATTTTATTCGCTGTATTGATCGTCTAGCTAGAGTAGCTAGAGGTGCTCGTAGTGGCGGTGAGCGCAAAAAAGAAACGTTGGTCGAATTCAAATTTTGACTATTTTGAGTGGTTCCGTTTTATTGGGCGCGGCACGCCATGACGTGAAGGCGAGTTTGACTTAGGGGGAAGTCCCCTAGTGGCGGACACCTAAGGGTTTCAAACAAAATAAAAAAAACTATATGTATTTTTTTACATTTATTTACACATTAAGTAAGTTAACAAACTTTAAAATCAAACTAAAATAACAAAAATGCTACCTCTGCTTAAACATACTCAAAAATTAAAATTAAACATTGGTGAAAAAAATGCAGTCTCAGCAAGTGGCACCTAGTACCGGACGGACTTCACTTCGAACCCCTAGCACCGGACGGTTTCAAAACATCTGACACCGATCACAGATTTATGCATCTGAACATTCTTGAATGTCAGCACAGGCTTCATGAGCCCACCCATGGTAACTGGAGCACTGTATCTATTCTTCTTTATATTCCTCTAAGCACACTACACAAAACCTTAGCAATCGCAGTTTGTAAACTGGTTTGATCCCATTTTCCTTTCTTTTTCTACTCTTCCATTTTGATCTATTTTTTTTGTCTTGCCCTCTGAAACATCATAGAATAATAATCATTATAGGTTTATCTACTAACGAAAAAGAATTATATGTTCAATGTCCGGCGTTACGGGACTACTTGGTGTCCGGTAGTAAGGGACAGCGAGTCGTCACAATTACGTATTTCATACCAAATGTATTTTGAAAATCCACAGAAACTATTATAAAAAACGAAAATCAATGGAATACTACCTTTAATAAAAATAAACATAAACACCTAAACACAAAAACGTAGTTGTAACACTTACTCGAATCTTATATGACGCAGTGTCTTCCCGCCAAAAACTACATACAATCGCTGCCGCTGTTGCTGCGCGCATCACTGACAAACCGCGTCGCGTGTGTGGGTATCTGTACGTCCCCCGCGCCCCTTCCACTTGTCGTTGATTCGCTCGCGTTGCTAGTTGCCGAGAAAGTACGAGTGTCCGGTCCTAGGTGCCGTCCGGCGTTAGGGGACTTCCCCCTATACTTATTTAATGCTCTTTTGAATACGTTAAACGTATTTTGTAAAATACTTTCATTGGGCTGTGCACTGCACTTTGATTCGTCTTACTTAACACTTTCAATAAAATAATAGTGTAATAGAGAAATCGGGACGTATAAAGATGTAGCATTAAGATGGTCAAATATCTGATACACAAAAGTGTATCAGATATTACATTTCTAGTCTTCTTCATAAATTAATGTGCTTAACCGGTCACTTTGGCAATCTTTGGGGGAGGCCTATGTCCAGCAGTGGACGTCTTTCGGCTGATATGATATGATAATGCTCTTATATCCCATGCGGCAATTATTTTAGTTCAAAACAGACACGTTTGGTCAGCGGTGATGAAGACCAACGTGTTCTTAGTGGTTACATCTTTGTACACCTTATAATAGATACGCTTTAGCGTTGTGATGTTGGGTTACATATTTAAACTTCACGAAGCAAATTTATCTTGTTTTATCAGCTTTATTGTTGATCACCAAATTTCACATAAATCATCAGGCTAGCGATGCTTCAGACACCCAAAGATAGAAATTGATAAATGTTCCGCGCCACCACAGAATCCTATCGAACGCGCACCTGCGATGCAATAAAGTAATGGACGCACTCCATTGCGGCCTACATCGACTCACTTGATTAATGGATTTGGAGTGAACAAGCGATCGATAGCGTAATTGGCGATCTGATCGGAAAAGTGGGCTGGAATGGAACGCCTTTTGAGTGCGTGTATCTGGAAGATGTTTAACGATATAGTACAACTACGAAAGTAAAAATGTTTAAAATGTACAATTCGACGACTTTTTCATTTGTGACCAAGGAAATAAACGAGTAGGTACACTTTGTATTGAATTCCCATACAAATGTTACCCGTTTTTGGCTTTTGAGTGTACATGCGCAATAAGTGTTTAAGGGGAACTTACAGACCCAAAACTCAGAGGAAATTCTATTATCATAACATGTTCTGGTAGATTACTTAATACCACTATTGACTAAACGGGTCGTTGGTTTCTGAATTTTTTGTTGCTACTTCTTTCCTTTTGTGACAACCTCTTCAAGATAATCTGGTAAATGCTTAGTTCTACACTTTTTATGTTTTACTTCTAATGCTCGTAGTGAATTAGGTATATCATCTCCACTTATAATAAATCTCTAAATTAAAAAAAGAATCAGCCAGTTTGAAACTAAGCTTTGCGCGGTACGAATGTTCTCAGCATCCCATGAACGGAAAAATATGAAACATTTTATATAGGTACATTATTATTCTAGCTGCAACTTAGGATAGTTTTTATCCGACTGCGACAGTTAATTAATTTTCCGAAATATACGACTTCATTTAATTTTACATTTATTTTTATTGAAATCAAACGCTGCTCCAACTGTCAGCTATAAGAAACGTCAAATTTTCGTCAAAATGGCGGAATTGCTTTGCCTTTCACTTATTAATAATTTAAATCCCGTCTACGATAGACCTTTACGAGACAAATGCTAAAATATAAACCATAAAAAAATATTCGATTCTGATATGAGAACTTATATGCGCAAACGTCGTTTTATGTCGTAATTTCAATAAATGAAATCAACAAATTTGAACAATATAATTAACACGAATTTGTTTTTTTTGAATGACAATGGCACGCGCTCGGCGCATTCAGCCAAAGTTCCTGCGGCGCTACCAAGAAAACCGATACTCAATGTTCATATATAAT
Organism: Epinotia brunnichana; assembly: GCA_963854355.1. Lineage (NCBI taxonomy): Eukaryota > Metazoa > Arthropoda > Insecta > Lepidoptera > Tortricidae > Epinotia > Epinotia brunnichana. Next base: position 32,325,520 of record OY977943.1, read on the forward strand.
TTGCATCCCTGTCACTCGAGTATGGTTAGTGCGATAGAGATAGAGATACCCGAATATTTTCGAATTCCGAAGTTCGTGGTTATAGCTCAGGAATCGAAAATATGGTAAATAATCATAATGTATTTTCTCGAAAAAGAATTTAAAATAAATATAGTCAAATGGAGAAAAAAAACAAAGCAAGAGGTTATATAGGTAATGATTAAGTTATAAGAGTCCAAAGTTTTAAGAGGGGGTATGTTCTATCCCTTTTCCGCAAAACGCACCTTCATATGAAACGATTGTTTTTTACAATGACGCTCGAGTATATTGACGTCACAGTCCCTCATCGTTTTCTCACTCTAACAAGCGACATTAAAACGGATGGATGTAGCTTCATAATTTTTTGAGATATTTGAATGGGAGTTTCATTATCTTCTATCTATTTATACATAATAAATGCCTATGTCCTGACTGACTTATTCACTCACTCACTCACTCACTCACTCATCAACGCACAGCCGAAACTACGAATCTTAGAGAGTTGATTTTTGCACAGTATGTTGCTTTTATAACGTGGGCTAGGGATAAAAAGGGATTTTTGAAAATTCTACCCCTAAGGGGGTAAAATAGGGGTGCAAAGTTTGTATGAGAGAACCTTTTTTTTTTGAGCTATAGACTTAAACTTTGTAGAAAAATTAGTTATTAGAATACAAATTAAACACTTTCAGCGTTTTGGAAAATTCCACCCCTACGGGGGTAAAATAGGGGTGCAAGGTTTGTATGGGGGAAACATTTTTTTTAAAAATAGAGACTTAAAAGTTTGTAGAAAGATCAGTCATTAGAATACAAATAAAGAACTTTCAGGGTTTTAGAAAATTCTACCCCTAAAGGGGTAAAATAGAGTGCAAAGTTTGTATGGGAAAAACTACTTTTTTTTAAATAGAGACTTAAAACTTTGTAGAGAAATTATTCATTAGAATACAAATAAAGTACCTGATTCAGTGTTTTAAAAAAATCTACCCCTAAGGGGGTAAAATAGGGGTGCAAATTTTGTATGGGGGAAACAATATTTTTTTTAAATAGAGACTTAAAACTTTGTAGAAAGATTAGTCATCAGAATACAAATTAAGTACTTTCAGCGTTTTAGAAAATTCTACCCCTAAAAATAGGGGGCTAAAATAGGGGTGCAAAGTTTGTATGTGGGAAACTATTTTTTTTAGCTAGAGTCCTAAAACTTTGTAGAAAGATTATTTAAATACAAAGAAAGTACTTTCAGCGTTTTGGAAAATTTCACCCCTAAGGGGGTAAAATAGGGTGCAAAGTTTGTATGGGAAAAACATATTTTTTTTTAATAGAGACTTAAAATTTTGTAGAAAAATTACTTATTAGAACATGAAAAATACTACATTCGGCGTTTTACAAAAATCATTCCCTAAGGGGGTTAAAAAAGGGTGCAAGGTTTGTATGGGGAACACTTTTTCTGAGCTAGACACTTAAAACTTTGTAGAAAGATTACTTATAAAATACAAAAAAAAAGACTTTCAGCGTTTTGAAAAAATCTATCCCTAAGGGGGATAAAAAGGGGTGCAAAGTTTTTATCAGGGAAAGTTTATGTTTTTGAGTTAGAGACTTGAAACTTTATAGAAAGAATACTTATTAAAATACAAAAAAAAGAACACAAATCGTTTTAGAAAATTCCACCCCTAATAGGGTTAAAAAGGAGAGCAAGCTTTGCATGGGCAACACTTTTTTTGAGTTAGACTTAAAACTTTGCAAAAAGATTACTTATTAGAATACTAAAAAAGAACTTTCAGCGTTTTAGAAAACTCCATCCCTAAGGGGATCCTTAAGATCCTTAAGAAGGGTAGCCAGTGTTGTGTGAGAAAAACTTTTTTTTTTACTAGACTTAAAACTATTCGAAATGTTACTTATTAAAATTAATAATAAAGTACTTTCAGAGTTTTAGAAAATTCCACCCCTAAGGGGGTTAAGAAAGCTTTGAATGGGCAACACTTTTTTTGAGCTAGAGACTTAAAAGTTTACGAAAAAAGTTCTTTCAGCGATTAGAAAAATTCAACCTCTAAGGGGGTTTGAAAGGGGGTTCAAATTTTAAATGGCGAGCAATAAAATTTTAAAGTGTGAGTAAGAGATTTTTAACTTCGGTCTTATTCTGTACGTTAAAAGACTACAAAACTGATTTCAGAGTTTTTCCAAATTCATCCCCTAAGAGTGTTAAAATTGGTTCAAAGTTTGAGTATTTCAAGGCATTTTTAAAGTATGAGATGTTTAACTTTGGTTTTAGACTGTTTGTTCACAAACTAGAAAATGAACATCAACTTTTTTTTTAATTATCCCCTAAAAGAGGGTTCAAATTTTGTATTGAGAGAAATCATTTTCTAAGACGATAAAAAGTTCTACGCGGACGAAGTCGCGGGCAACAGCTAGTTACAACATAAGTGTATTTAAAACAGCTTATTGGTTTACAGTACATCTAATATTAACAATGTTTATAATTATACTTATAAGCCCTTTTATTCCGATTTATTGATTAAAATCCAGCAAAAACTCCGTGGTTCATAAGTCGTGTGCTTACTGCTCACGCTAAATCTAACAATAATTTTATTATCTACGCGGGCATTTCCGTAAGCCACTGTTGACAGCACAGCGGTACCAATGAATGGTCTCAGGAATTATGGATACGCTCTGAGGGCTATTACCATGCTGATGAAGCCACATTATGCGCGCCCGATAGCCGGTGTAAATAATTAATAACGGTCAGCGCCGAAATGCCGATGATGTTACTTGGCTTTCATGAAGACGGATGCGAGTGACTCACGGATAAGGGTAGTATTAATAAAACGCACTTAACTAAAATAGAGTCAAGTCAGGTAAGTATTTCAGTAGTGCAGAAACCATGGTAACAAAACTCTTAAAACAAATGATACAAAGATACAAACTCATTCATGGTAATCATGTATTATGGACATAAGTCTATTGTTGGGTATCATTTCAACCGATTGTTTTGCATAAAAATTCGAAAACAGTGGGTTCACAATTATAAAAACCGGTCAAGTGCGAGTCTGTCTCGCGCACCGAGGGTTCCGTACAAACTTTTACCACGCTTTATTAAGAAAAAATCTATGTTGGTTTTTCAGAGATAATTCTTTTTCAAGTGAACCAATAGGTATTCTAAAAGGTACCTACTTTCAGAATACTTCCATACAAATTTGAAGGAAAGAAAATCAACACAAAAGTATTCAATTACAAACTTAAATATTAAATGATTTTTGAAGAATAAAAAAAAATACGCTTGATAGAGGTCTCTTTTTTTTTAATAAGTACAATGTTTTTCATTCTTAAAATTAAACATTGCCCCACAAAACTGTAATAACAGTATGACTGTGGGAGCGGCAGTCTCTAGGTAAGGCATTCAATAACAAAAATATTTATTCATTAGTAACAGTAGTTTAACTGAGTATTATATAAGTACATCTAGGTAATGCTTTTTTTCTTATTTTTTGCACGTCTAATAGCTTCGGGCAAACTATTGAGTAGGCATGGGATACGCTTTTTGAGAGTTCTGTCCCCATAGTAATTATTTATCCTAGGAATGAATAGTTTACCAGTCGCCATAGCCTTGGTGTTATAGGTATGATCAATAGGTTTTAATAAAGAATACTCTGAGTTATGTTCCACACAGCCATGGTTATTAGTAGCAAGTAGATACTTATGTTATATGCTTACCGGTAATATTCTACAGATTTTAAATAGTTGACGATAGTTACCTTTACATTTGTGTTTAATTTTTTCGGTAACGAGTTATACTTTTCCGGTTATATTTACGTTAATATTAATAATATATATTATTTTCAAATTTTTCGTTTAGTAAACTTCGGAAATAAGGGGGGAGGGGGGGGGGGGGGGAATGGTATTTTTCCTTTGTAAATCAAAATTTCACCAGTAGAAAAAAATAAAACACTGTTTTTGAATGTGCAATTCAAGCCCTTTCATATGATACCCCACTTGGCCTACTAACTAGACTTTAACTTTTTGCCCCCCCTCTTATCCGTCCTTTTTTATAGAAGTTATAAATATATCTTTAAATTTTTCATCTTCCATACACGTGGATTAGCTTTGTTTACAACTATTCCAAATTTCTAATTGATAGAATTAGTAGTTCCTGAGATATTTAATTTTGTGACAGACATACAGACGGACGGAGTCGCACCATAAGGGTGCCGTCACCTCGCACCTTATTGGTCCGGAACCCTCAAAAGTAGTGGTTCCAAAGTACCCCATTCTCAATTTAATTTTGATGGCGTTATTTTTTTTTAGAAACTATAAGTCCGTATTTTTTATTTATTTGGTAAGCAGAAAGGACAAAAAACGTCGATAATTCTCATTTAATTTCATATTTTTCGTGAATTAGGGTCGTCGAAATATTGTATCAAACCTTAAAATTTTATTAAATTATCCTTGGGTACGCGGTATCTTACTTCAGTGTCCAAATCACTATCAAGATTCTTTTTACGAAACCAAAATTAAAGTCTTTTATTCAAGTTAGCATTTTGTATATACTTGAACTAAATGCTTTCATGTTCTGCTATTGTATATTCAGAATACCAGTCTTAATTTAAGTACACACACTGAAACAATTTGCCTATACTGGCGTACCTTGAGCCTTCAGGCTATGAATGGCCCATTACCCCGCTGGGTATCGAAGACCTATCCCTCCCATCTACATACAGGCCCACTAAAAATGTACACAGTTAATTTATATGCCCCAAAAACCCTGAATAAATAAACTGCTCCCTGCATATAGTTTTACTCAATTACGGGAGGGTCGGAGCAAATTATTTTAATTAGGTTTAGGTCCTAGGCTGCCTATTAAAGTGAATTATGTGGCAGTTCGCTTGTTATGCAAAAAAGATTTTGTGTCAAAATTTAAGGGTCGTAGAATGAATTCAAGTGGCACTGCTAGTGTTGTTAAAAACTATATTTATTTTGTTCCATTTTTAGTTGGTAGACATACAATGCAAGTATTCCAACGTTACGTTTAGAAAATTGTTTTTTTTTCACATTTTGTAACCAGCTATTTTCACCCTATAGGTAGGTACAGTGGCGGAATGAAAAGGTTGATCAGTTTTCAAATCAAATCATTTACGCGTTGCAAGCACATGTTACCTTTTTAAACTGTGTATCAGACGAGAGTGATGTGTTGAAAATTATGTTCAACTGTTTCAAAACAAAGTTCAAATTTACTTAGACGAATTTTCCTTGCCTATTAATAGTTGAACTAAAACCTTTTTAGGGTTCCGTAGCCAAATGGCAAAAAACGGAACCCTTATAGAATCGTCATGTCTGTCTGTCTGTCCGTCCGTATGTCACAGCCACTTTTTACCGAAACTATAAGAGCTATACTGTTGAAACTTGGTAAGTAGATGTATTCTGTGAACCGCATCAAGATTTTCACACAAAAATCGAAAAAAAACATTACTCAAATTTTAGGGGTTCTCCATACTCAAAACTGAAACTCAAAAAAATTTTTTTCATCAAACCCATACGTGTGGGGTACCTATGGATAAGTCTTCAAAAATGATATTGGGGTTCTTAAGGTGGTTCGATTGCTATACAAAGCGTTATTTGACATTCGCAGGCTAACGGCGTGATATTTTAAGAAACTTATGTAACAAACTTTCACCAATTGGCTTCCCATTTGCGCCAAATTCCCCTTTCCCAGAATAAACTTGTATAAACAAGATTAATTTGAGAAAAAAAGTTTTCCCAAAATATCACGTCCCAAACCAATTTCTCAAATTAATCTAGTTTATACAAGTTTATTCTAGGAAAGGGGGAATTTGGCGCAAATGGGAAGCCAATTTATAAAAGTTTGTTACATAACTTTCTTAAAATATCACGCCGTTGGCCTGCGAATGTCAAATAACGTTTTGTATGGCAATCGAACCACCTTAATATAATTTTTTTTCTAAACTGAATAGATTGCGCGAGAGACACTTCCAAAGTGGTAAAATGTGTGTGTCCCCCCCCCCTGTTACTTCTAAAATAAGAGAAAAATAAAACTTAAAAAAAATATATGATGTACATTACCATGCAAACTTCCACCAAAAATTGGTTTGAACGAGATCTAGTAAGTAGTTATTTTTAATACGTCATAAATCGTAAACCACAATTTATTTTGGCCGTTTTTTTATTAGTTTGATCTTGCCATTACGTTGTGTCAAGTTTGATAAATCTAATGATTAAATCCCCTTAGCTTAAAATTATTAAAACTATAAATGTGAGTAACAGGTCCTGTCAATGTCATCATTGCTATTTCTTGTATGGCCTCTCACAGACTGGCGCGGCCTGGCCGCGGCGGACGACAGAAAACTTGTCATTAGCTGTCAAATTTACTATGGTCCGCCACCGCAGGCCGCGCCCGTGTGATGCAGGCTTATACCATTTTTTTTCTTTTTTTTAACTCGTTTTCCAAAATTCAAAGAGGTGTAGTGAAATGACATTCATTATGACGGAATGTCTCTGACACTCGGTCGATAAAGCAGATACTGATAACTTATACTGAGCAAGCAAAAACAGATCTTAAGGTGATCAACCTTTTCATTCCCTGACTGTACTTTAAAGCTGTATACTTACTACTTAATAAAGATAAAAATATTACACGATTCGATTAATAATAAGAAAATCTTAAATTCATTGAAAGTCATTGAATTGAAGTGCAAAACTAAAATATTATTTAGAATAAAAATTAAGCGTACAGAAATATTAAACCCATAAATCAATTAATAACAATGTCAAGGAAATCCTTTGAACATAATACTATAATCCAATGAATGACTTCAAAGAAGTCGCTAAAAGCATCAAGGCAATTTGTTTATACTAAGCGTCTTGCTACACAGATAGTAAAATTGTCTCAAGTTATTAAATCCTTTTAACATTTTCACTTACATTGCAAATTTCGTTGTGTTCAATTTTGGCACGTCCCCACTCTTCCCTGGCAAACATCCAGACACGTCCTGGATTGAAATTTTGGGGGGAAAAAAGTAAAAATGGCCACTGTATTCAATCATAATTATAAGGATCCAATGTATTTATTGTTTGAAAAACATAAAATAAGAGTGACTTGCGAACAAGATGATGAGGCCTATTGGCACTGTATAAATGATACTTCCTTGTAATGCATCTAATTGAATGTTTAAAACATGAAAAGGAGTGACTTGCGAACAAAATGATGAGATGCCTCATTCGCTTGGTTATAAACAATAACCACATAAGGGTTATAGTATCCACCAATGAAAGTGATGACTGAGCTTATAACATATGTGATACACACTCCGTCTGACTATGCTAATGCAGAGGAGACAGCATTATCAACTCAATCATTAATCGGACAGTGGATCCTATAGCCTAGGAAATCTACCGAACAAACGAAGATTTACTGAGAACAATTTAATGAGAAAGGCCCACAATAAGACTAATGTGCCATTAGAAGAAACCTAAGTTCAGCAGTTAACTGACACATTGATGACTATGGACCACATTTGAAGACGCGATGTTACATAGAAATTGTAATAAGTAAGTAGTTTTGGATAACACTTTTTTTCCTCGTTGGAAGAGCGTAAAATTATGAATTATGCTGTTTTAAAATTAACGCGAATAAGCGAGCCAAGAGGCGCCAGCATGTAACACCTGTTCTTCGGTAAAAAAAATCACTTGCTAAACTTGGGGTCGTGTATTATGCCATTCCCCGGGATACGGGCTTATAGGCTTGTTTAGCTAAAGACGTTGTATTTTTCTCCTAAACACTGTGTCTGTAACAAACTCTTAGATCATACCTACCTACTCATGGTGGGTCAAATCAAACATTTCTATACTTCATATTTCAATGTACGTATATAAAATGATTACAGAAATTTTGTTAAGTACCTATAAATAGGTAAGTAGTAAATTAGGATTAAACTTTGTTCTTGATTGGTCAAATCAAAACTTTCCAAATTAAGGAAGGTTAGCAAACATTTCTTTCAACTTACATAATTTCGGAAAAAAATCGTAAGTTGCTTTTGCTAGCCAATATTTTCCTTGGAACAGCTTCCAAGTAAAGCGCGTTATTTTGGACTTTCCTGAAATAAATCCAAGGGTATAATTTCCTGAGCTAATTTACATACTTTCCCTCATAATTTTTTCATTTTCTTTTAATTAACTTCCTCGAATTTAGTCGAAGGTGCCTTGTGGACAAGGGTGATCGGCGGCTACAAAGTTTGTTACGCGGATAAATTGCTCCTCTTTGTTTGCTACAATGGTATTAAATTATGTCGTAAACTTTGAGGCATAAAAGACGTATTTGCCTTTAATTTTCTAACCAACATGCGACCTTGTTTTACCAAACGATGCCTTTTAGAAAGGGTGATCAGAAAATTGTTTTTTTGGTTATGAAATTGAGGATTACGAGTACGCTTACTGGCTGTTTACAGGATCTTTGTCGATACTGAAGTTATTTGCTGTAGACTGTCTAATTCCTTTAGAATATTTTACAACGTTGGTTTTTTTTTCACTATTACCTACGCTATATTTGTTATGAAAGTTTTTTAACAGAACGAGGTTTTTTAACATAAGCAGCCACCCTATTTTTGTATTTGGATTACACGGTTTTATAGAAATTCGCGGGAGTCCGCTGGATGCGGGTGGCGCAGGACCGGTCATGTTGGCACTCTTTGGAGGAGGCCTATGTCCAGCAGTGGACGTCTTTCGGCTGATATGATGATGATAATGATAATAGAAATTCCAGACAAACGATATTGCAATATACGCTATTGAATTAATCCCGTTTAGTAGAACTATAATAATCGGTTTGTTATTTATTCAGCGCTCATTCGGTTTCTCGCTCGAAGTACATGAAAGAGCGCAACAAATACCATATCATTATCAAATAAATACAGTCAAATAGACCCATTATAGTTTTTATTATCACTCGCCCAGTGTAAGAGTTTTAATTATCACACGGCGACTTTTTGCAATTTGCAACGCAAGTTTCACGATCGCGTGACACCAGTCAAAGATCACCTGTCTCGAAGTCTCGATACAATATCGCGTTTGTATGCAAAGCGCTGTAACTAAACATGCTGACGTCATCTAAATCCGCCAGCTTACCTAAAACCGAGACCGCTGACATACTACGGCGCAGACGCCGAGTCCATTTGTCGTCGTCCGCAACGCATTTATACCACGGTCCACGATAACACATCTAACTTACGAGTACAAAAAGACGTATACGCATACCAGTACTTATATCACATACGCCCTTTTTGGAATGCAAAATATCCCCATAGAGGCCGAAAAGTCGTATATTTAGTCCCGATATGTCGCTTCGTTGGAAACATTTAATTACATAAGGTCTTATCTGCGATCCAGAGCCATATAAACTTACGTCGTTGTGGTTTTTCAGAGCTTTTTGAGAATCGAAGCCATCATCAACTACCCAGAGCAGCATTTATCACATTCGATTTCTTAGGAGTATTCGGATTTTTGTTCGTAAATCGATGAAAGCTCGAGTTGTTCAATAGCCCTGTTCTGTATGCGAGACGTGATAGATGGTTGCGTGTTATTAATTTAAACAATATTAAGTAAAAAATAATATTTTCTCGCGTCGTCTTTAATAGCTTAGTGTGATTTTAACAAAAACGTTTCTGCAACAAATTTTATAAGTAAGTACTTCAAGAAGTAAAAAAATGTAATGAATAGTAAATATACCATATCATAGACAATAATCTCTTGTAGAGACACTGAAGATGTTCCAAATCTATCTATTACAAATAGGAAAAGTTTGTGAGAGCTTTGTACGTTTGTACTTAATGGATCATCTCCGGAACCGCTTATCCGATCCGAACTTTTTGGATGGTTATCATCATCATTGGCCACAGCATCTATCACAGATGATTGCTGCAGCGCTTAGGAGCCTATGGATTGCCGCATCTACGTTGGTGGCTATATAGTCCTATAGCAGCGGGGCATGTCTTCCCACATCGATTGCAGACGTATAGTGAATCTGTAGGAGGCGATAAAGCACGGCGAAGTTTTGTCTGCTTTAGGTTCACGAGGCAATCTTCGTCGTGTTTTGTTGTCCCGACTTCAATATCATGGCGCCATTCAGGTCTCATGTTGGCGCGTTTTTCCCAGCCTTCTGTCTTAATCCTAAAACTGATCATATCTCGCCAGCAAGAGTCCCTGAATCCTAAGACAGGACGCCCAACAGGTTTTATTTGCGTTCGCGATCTGTCCCAGCATGACTTGACGAGGTAGTCTCTCGGGGTCCATGCGATGTACGTGACCGAGCCAACGAAGTCTCCTTTGCTTTAACAGCGCAGTTGTACTGGAGCAGCGTGTTTTCGAGAGAACAATCTCCTTGCTCATTTTGTCCTTCCAGCACGGCTATCACAAGACGGCCGCGACATACTTTCGAGCTTTCTCGCGCTATCCGTCTCTCTCTTATAGGTTATAGGTTGTATGCGGGCTGGGTTTCCGCAACTCGACGTCATAAATGCGCCTATTTTGCGTAGGGGTTTTGGCACTACTGTTATTCGTGCCAACCCAGTTCCACCAGGAAGTCTAGCAGACTCTTTATGTTGCCGACGGCCTCCGGTAGTGACCCCGGTGTTCCGAGGTGTTTTGCCCTGTATTCCGCCACTCCAGGACATATCAGGATGACGTGGGCGGCTGTCTCCTCCTCTTCCATATAGGCTCTGCAGAGAGGACTGTCTGTAACACCTAAAGTAAAAAGGTGTTTGTTTAGTAGTGCATGACCAGTTATGGCTCCTGTCAGAAGACGAAGTGCCGGCCTCTCTCTTATTAGATCACTTAGAAAGAGATGGATACTGCGAGAGAGCTCTAGAGTATGTCGCGACCGTCTTGTGATACCCGTGCAGGTGACTCCGAGTATAGTCCTCAGGCAGCGCATGTGGTAAGCATTAAGTTTGCGTTCTTGTTTTGCGTATGTGGTGCACGTTTCCGAAGCGTACTATACAATATGATATAGGCTATAGGATGGTTATAGGCTATATTTTATCCCGTGGGTTTTCCTGCGTTCTTTGTAATTCGCGGACAAAGCTGTGCGGACAGCTAGTACAAAATTAATGAAATGAAATGAAATACACCATTGTGGTTCAAATGTATATCTGGAAAAGACATAAAATACAGTCCAAATTCGAACAATATCTGTACCTACTTACTTAGAACGAATTACTAACAACTCACCGAAAAAAGTATTTTATATTGCTGCAGATTTGAAATGAAAAGAAAACCATACGCACACAATACTCGTAGTTTCCGTAATTCCATCTCGTTTATCCCGTAGGTTCAATAAAATACAATTAATTAAGTTCATCTGAATATTGTCCTTTGTATTTTCCTGATTCATTTGATGAATAAAAATGTCAGCAATGATGATGTCGGCCGTTTCTTTGTATTGCGGTTTCAGTTTAAACAATTTTCTACTAGTTTTTTCCAGCAATGGGGAATGGATAAAAATTTTAGAAGTGCCTGATTATTTTATTTGGCGACAGGAATAACCATCCTTAGCACCAGAAAAAGTTGCAGACTTTTCAGCTGCGTCAATTATTTCTGAAAAATATAAACTGTTTCCTCACTAAAGGCTGGTTTCCACTTTGATTAGTGATTAGTGCGAGTCCATACAAAAGCTACTCGCACTTGCAGCAAATGTATTCCTCGCACTAATCACTAATCAAAGTGGAAACCAGCCTTTACGTTTTGGGATTAAGACGGCGAATAAGAGAGAAAAAAGTACCTCGGTCCATTCCCAATTGTGGCCGGTTAAACTCCCCTTGACCTTAGATTTCACCCATAAGGGATGATTTTTGATAAAAAAAAGGATCCAATGTTTTTTTTCTTTGTAATTTTGTATTTTTAATATTTAAAATCTGTTTTCGAAAACGGTTCCAACGATTTCAATGAGATTTGCAATATAACTAGGTGTTTACCGGGGTGAAAAATCAATCTATCTAGGTCTCATTTCCGTGAAAATCTAATTTCTGCGGGTTAACGCTCATGACGCCGTGTAAAGCTCGGTCTCCCCGGTACTTTATCGTTACGACCATTAATGGTCCCCGAATATATACGATCGTATACAGGCATCCATCTACCTGTCAGTCGACCATTAAACCGGCTACATAGCGGTCCGAGTGAAGTACAGACTCAACTCGGCACCGAGGACTTTAAGCCTTATCTACACTGTATCTGGATAGGTTAATTAGAGGAACGTACGCTAATGCACTGCACGACGCAGCGAAACAACTCACTGACCCGATCGGATCAGGTAGTAGTAAAACATAACAGGTTTTATGAATGAACATATTTTTGAAACACTGAAAGTATCACACCACACACCGCTTCCTATAGCGTTTTTCTCGTTGGAAATGAAATGAAATGAAATGAAAATTTTATTGATAACAATTGTTATAGGTCATTTTACAGTAGAATAGATACCTATGTTTTAATTATAAATACCTAATTAGGTTTTAGGTATGTACATACATTTATTCATAATGGTTGTTATTTATTATATTATACATATTAATATTAATAAATTATTTAAATGTCATATGGCCAATGGTATGTTGAAAAATTCATCATATTGGTAAAACGTATTTTCTAAAAGCCACTTTTAAGGGTTCCGTAGCCAAAATGGCAAAAACGGAACCCTTATAGTTTCGTCATGTCTGTCTGTCTGTCTGTCCGTATGTCACAGCCACTTTTTTCCGAAACTATAAGAGCTATACTGTTGAAGTTTGGTAAGTAGATGTATTCTGTGAACCGCATTAAGATTTTTACTCAAAAATCGAAAAAAAACATTAAGTTTTAGGGGTCCCCATACGCAGAACTGAAACTCAAAAATTTTTTTTTCATCACACCCATACGTGTGGGGTATCTATGGATAGGTCTTTAAAAATTATATTAAGGATTCTAATATCATTTTTTTTCTAAACTGAATAGTTTATGCGAGAGACACTTCCAAAGTGGTAAAATGTGTGTCCCCCCCCCCCCTGTAACTTCTAAAATAAGAGAATGAAAAAACTAAAAAAAACATATGATGTACCATGCAAACTTTTACCGAAAATTGGTTTGAACGAGATCTAGTTAGCAGTTTTTTTTTAATACGTCATAAATCGTAAACCGCAATTTATTTTACGGAACCCTTCAAGTGCGAGTCCGACTCGCACTTGGCCGCTTTATTTAAACTGGATTTAAATCTTGCAGTGGAAGGTGCACTTCTGATGCTATCTGGCAGACGATTGTAAACGGAAGGTCCAAGGCTATATACCGACTTCGCTGACTTCGCTAGTCTATGGTACTCCGCCACCAGCCTGTCTCCATGCTTGTTGCTCCGTAAAGGATATCTTGAGTTCGTGCCCTTGCGTTTGAACTGATCAAGGTTTTTGTGGGTGAAGACTGCCACTTGGTGTATCAGTATGCATGGCAGGGGCAGAATTCGGAACTCTACAAATAGGTCCCGTGCCGGGGCGTCGGCCGGCTTGCCGGCCATGCTCTTCTGCATGGAGAACACGCGGTACCAGTCGGCGGCCCGGGCCCACAGCTCCACGCCGTACGCACCTGAAATTTCATCACCAAGCCAATCTTTTTTTGTTTTGTCTTGGTTTGGGAGTTCAACTACTATGTGACCGCAATCATTTTTTTGATGATTTATTAATTGTTCATTTGAATAGAAAGCCAGTAAACAACCATCACAAATATGAAAACTGTAATTGGTTGATGATATTTGTCGACTTACTAATCGGGATAATTTTTTTATATAGCAGTAATGTCCCTGACTACCCCTACTTATGTAAAGTAAATTTACATGTGTTGGTTTACGGCATTTAGTAAAGTATAGTGGACCGTTTACTTCATGTGTCTTAGAATTTTCATTGTAATGTAACCCGAAAACATTAATGCTTATTTCATTTAATTTTTCAACTCTATGGATATCCGTTACTTTTACAGGGAATGGTATATCTGAAAATTTCAATTTGTTTTGATGTCTAATATAGGACGATACTCTCTGTGAACTATCGTTAACAGGATATAACGCTGAAAGAATTGCCCACTTCAAACACTCGTGGTCATAGTTTTGAACGTTTATTATTGCTTTTTTTACTTTAATATCGTGTGGTAAGTCTATGTATGAAGAGCCTCGTAATGGATTAAATTGATTTATGTTCATATCGAAGTATTGTATATGTTTAAGGCTCCATCCGCTGTCCTTTTTTTCAAAATTTGAAACTTTATTAATTAACAAATTTTTTAAATTTTCGAAAAATGTATCTCTATCATCGCTTTGACAAATAGTCCAACTCAAAACATTAAAATCGAAAAAATTGTTGATTCCTTTTGATTCTTGTATGAATTCACCATGGAGGATAAAACTAACCTTGAAACTTGAACCTTAGTTGATTAATGGTATCGTCTATTAATTTATTTAGGGATGTTACAACCCTCTCAAAAAAGAGTTCGGGTGTCTCAAAGTCAAGGTTAGTTTTTTCGTGGTCTGACGTTATCCTATAACAGCACCGAGTGGACCGTCGCGAAGTAACACTCTCGCACGGCGGCCCGCCCGGCGGTGCGCGCCAGCCGGTGCAGCGCGAAGCATGCGCGCCCCAGCCGACTACATATCTCATCTATATGCTTTTCCCATGTCAGTGCATTGTCGAGGTGGAACCCGAGCAGGCGTGTGCAGGACACATGCTGTATAGGGGCATCACCTGCGCACACCTGCAGGCTCTCGGTTTGATGACCGTTTAATTTTATCGTCATGTAGCAGGTCTTATCTTTATTTAGTGCCAGCCCATTAACCCTGAACCACTCGTGCAGTTGCCTGACAACGTTGTTTAGAGCCCTTTCGAATTCGCTCTTCGTTGGCGTGCTCACCACTGCTGTGACGTCGTCGGCGTACATGTATATATTAGCACCTGCTATCGCTTGCGGTAGGTCATTTAAGAGGATACTAAATAGGGTGTTAGAGAGGCAGGATCCTTGCGGAACGCCTATTAGGTTGCAGCGCTCTGCAGATTTCACATTGCCGTTGTCGCCGTCGACCACCTTTCAGTCATAAACGAAAGCATAAGCTTTAGGGCTGGGCCCCGGATGCCATAGTGGTCCAGTTTGTCGGCAATAAGCACGTGGTCGGCGGTGTTAAAGGCGCGCGAAAGGTCGCAGCATTTGTGCGTTGGTGCCCCAAACGAGTCACTTTGGCATCTAATCCTAAGATTTGGCATAGGCACTAGTTTTCCAAAAGCGATTGCCATCAGTCTGACCTTCCAATCCAGAGGGAGAACTAGACCTTATTAGGATTAGACTGGCTTCCTCAAGATGTTTTCATCCACCGAAAAGCCACTGTTAAATTATATGTTAGCTTAGCGCTGAAAGTAAAAATATCTTTATTTAAAAAAAATTGTAAAACATTTGTCATCGCACTTGCTCGTAAACAGTTTCATTACGCACACGCACACAAATATACAATAGCCTATATTATAATAGTTTTTACCCGACTGCCAAAATAGAGAGGGTTGTTTTTCGAGCGTATGTAGGTATGTATGTATGTATGTATGTAAGTATGTAAGTATGTATGTAAGTATGTAAGTATGTATGTATGTATGTAAGTATGTATTATTCTTTGACACGCCCTGCAGCCTAAACCGTTTGACGTATTTCGACATGTGAGGTGTCGTTGGATTTCTCTTTTAATCGTGGGAGTGACATAGACTATAATATTTGCAAAAAAGCAGTTGGGTTTTTCGAAAAATGTTTTATTTCACTTGTTTTCTTAAATTATAACTGACATTCATGCGTTTGTTATAATTATAATTATTATAAAGCAAGGAGATTAATAGACTCTCCTTCGTAAAACATCTCTTATCGTACCTGTGATGACACAATGTACTATTATTTTATACCCACTAATTAAGATATATCGGTACCTAACAAGTTAATAACTCGTATCATTACTGATTGTCTCTAAATGTCAAGTAGATATTGTGAGTTGGATTACTGCTGCCTGTGAAGTCATACTCGTACCTTCTTTGAAAAAACCCAGTGGTACGAACCGGGATTCGAACCCACGACCTCCTGAGTGAAGTGTGTCTTACCGTTCGACTACAGTAGAGGCTTCTGCCTCATATCGTCTCAATTACCCCTTCAACTGGCTTCAATACGTCGTTCCTCAGTGACGCATGTAGCTCCACGTAATCCCGACAAGCCTTAGCTTCCATTAATACAATGTGTTGCGGACTGATAGGGATTATCTTGGACAGGACTGCGTTCGTTAGAGAACAATCACTTGCAATGAAGACAGGATGGATGACATAGATGACGTGACGTTTATGATATAACTATTAGCAGGGGGCGTACTTTTTATGCCGATGACATCAATTTGATGTCACGCTGCATATAGGATGATCCCAAATAGTTTTATTATAATTATTAATCATTAGTCAATCATTTTAATCATGTACAAATTACTTCAAAAGTAATCTATTCACACGTGGAATAGTTAATAGGTACCTACTTGATACGTGAAACTTAAATTAAACAATTTGTTTTGTTTTTATACATACAATTGCAATCAAACTCTATGCTGCGTGACGTCATTTTTGCGTCAACGGCATGATAAGTTCGGGCCCTGGTGGTAACAATACCATTTAATAAAATGTATGTATAAAAACAAAACAAATAGTTTAATTTACGTTTCACGTATCAAGTATTTAATTATTCCACGTGTGAATAGATTACTTTTGAAGTAATTTGTACATGATTAAAATGATTGACGACTAATGATTAATAATTACAATAAAACTATTTGGGATCATCCTATATGCAGCGTGACGTCAAATTGATGTCATCGGCATGAAAAGTACGCCCACTGACCATTAGCAAATCAAGAAGAGGTTTTGGGGCAGATTATTGTGTGTACCGAACGATGTTTACTACAGGCCGAATATGAAAACAGAAAAACCCATTTTTTTTCATGGCTTTGGCCTAGTAAACACGCGCAAAGTCGCCAGCGAAGTCTAGCTAGCTTGTCAGAATAAGTGAAAATCCATATCGATCAACAAGTGCGCGAAATTACGACTACATGTGCGTAAATGCGGCCAAAAAAGCAACGCAAGAGGTTAAATAATCACAAAGTTATAAGCGTCCAAAGTTTTAAGAAGGGTTTATACACCCCTATATAGGGTCATTTCGCCGGTTACGCGACCACCTTCGGTTAGCGACCACTTGAAGAACATGGTTTTTCAATTGAAGATAACATCAATTCTACAGAGCCTATTGCAACAGTCAGACGTATGCCTTATTTTTTGTAGTTATGGAATAGGAATTTACAAAAAAAACGAAAAAATATGCTTTCAGTTCACCAAGTCAGCTAAGTGGTCGCTAACCGGCACATGAAATTAGGTGGTCGCCAACCGGCGAAATGACCCTATACGAATACGAAAGAAACCGGTGTCTGTGGAGATGCAGACGAGAGGGAGCTCAAATAGCATCCTCGACCTACATGTCGTACGTACTAAAAAATAACTTAAAATAATTCATGTGGCCATTTATTATTAATTTTACTAAATTAGTTGCATAAGTGTTTTGTAACTATCAATGCTATGCTATGGATCTAAGGAATCTGAAAATAAACATATTTTTTTTTATATTGTATTACGCTGAAGACAACTGTGAAAGTTGACTTACCTCCAGAGGCGGCGAGCAGGCCGTGCGCGCGCAGCAACGCCAGCAACAGCAGCGGCAGCAGCGGGCGCCGCCGCATGCCGCGCGACCCCGCCCCGCCCGCGCCGCGCCGCCGCCCACACCCGCCGTACCCCTCACCTGATAACAATTAACTTTCATCAGAATTTTAATTTTTAACATGATCATAATCAATACCATAGCCTAAGGATTCCGATTTTTTAAGTTTAATTTGAAGAGGCACATAATTTAATTTCATTTAATAATTAATAATCTTTATTACACAAATATACAATAGTTCCACTTAACATACAACTTTACACTTTATATACATGGGGCTTAGGATTAAATGAATAGTGTGTATAATCAATTTACAGATGAGAGATACACTGACCCCTACACTAGGCACAGCCTGTCCTGTAGGTAGCCAATTCGAAAGTAAATTTACATAATAGGAGCGAAATATTAACAAGATAAGCAGATTAAAGTACTACATAAAACATTTTATTCAAATATTATTAATCCAATATTTATTCTGCAAGTAGCTCAAGAGCTTTCAAATACAATTTCAATGGTATCATTAAGTGACATGAATACATAGTCACAATGAAACCTATAATACCTAGGTCTGGGTTTGGATCAGTAACCTAATGATATCGAGTAATACATGTTTATCAGGCACTTTTGTTCTAATCCAATGTGATCACACTGATCGCCTTGCAAGAATACTCGTCCAGTAAAGTCTATACCAGCGAAATGAAGAAGGGAGACAAATAATAATCTTAAGACTATTCTTGACTCATAATCATAACATGACTAAACATTAACTTAAATCTAACACAAGTTGACTTTTACTTTGTGTCAAACAAAAGCGAATAAACTACTATGAAAAAAAAATTTACATATATACCTAAAAGATACAAACAATGTTAATTTAAAAAGTATCATCCTTATTTAGCACCGAACATAATTTCTATTGCTCGACGAATATTTTATCACGAAAATTCTGAAAAGAAATAAATGGCAAAATTGCAAAATATTAAAGAATCATTTAGACGATCGCAATCAGCGGTTGAAATTGTTCGGTTTTATTCAAGCAGCAGGCGCCATTATTGTCCCACTCGATAATTCTTAAGATATAAAATCTACACCGAATGCTTTACGAAAAAATGAGCGAAGTGATAACGAAGGTTTGGTAAATAATACGATCTTCGTATAGATAATTGTGTTGTCTGGTTTTACATTTTAAAATATTACGAGTAGCTACGTAGGTACGGTCAACCAATTTGATTCCTAGGCCACCGTAGAACCCTGTCATTTTAACTGCTACATAGCGACGCAATAGTCCTAGTAACCCGTTATGACATAGCATTTACAACGGCAAGGTTCTATGATGACGTAGGAATCAAATTGGTTGACTGTACATAAAATCGTGACTTAACCGACTTCAATAAGTCGTATCAATTTGAAACTTTTCAATAATGCATAATATTACGTAGATGATAATACAATAATTTGGTACAATCAAGTTGATTTGATAATGGAACCAGATGATGGTACTCTTCAATTACTAATAGTAAGGCTCTTAATAAAACTTAATTTAGCGTTATTAATTCATAAGACTTATATATGTATGCACGGGTAAACAGATCAAACATTTCATTGTGAATATTAATTTTGAACTCATCATTTGAATCCATAAAAACTTATTTCTATGACAGTAAACACGAACCCAGCGCAATATTCCAAAACAGATATTTGTCTCTTATTCAACAAAACTCATATTTAATAAAACCTAATTCTTTTGGAAAGGTTTCATTTTAAAATTTTAATATCGGGGTCCTACCTCGATTTATAACGGAGGCAGTTGCGCAATGTTTTTGACGATTATGAATTTTTTATGGTACTCGTATTTCATTTTATCTTTGGCACTGATATTGACTTGTTACCATAAATATTATTATATAACGATATATTTATATTAAAGCAAAATAGACCTTGTAGTGTGTATTAAGTCGAGTAGGATATTATCACATCCATTTTGAGTTGGTGATTAAGAAGTATTTATTTGACTAAATATATGATTTCAATAAACAGTTAGCTATATAAATTATTTCGTACTATTTCTATCACATATGGATTCCCTATATTACCTCTCAAGCATCATATTCGCATCGTCGAGTATTTTTTCCAATCGTGTTATTAAGGGAAAACCCCAAAATGCCACAGTATAAGAATAGCCGCAGTAAATCAATTGTAGCGTCGGAAGTTGGAGTGGGTTTCACGTCCCGTACCTTGCGTTATTTGTAATTGAATTGTCAGTTTATAGGGCCCGAGTGGACAGTAGTCGGTCCCTTGCTGTGCCTTAACGTAAAGGATGAAGCGGGTACTACTATTACTGATTTAAATTTTCACTATTTTTACACATTGTTTTTATGAAACGGGATTTGATCGGATATAATTAAATTGAGTTAGCAGGCACTTAATGCACACAAAAGTACAAACCTAGCTGAGTTGCTGATAACTAGGACTTTTCAGCGCCTCGAAGAATTACGATAAGAACAATTGTGCTGAATAAATGTAACTAGGTAAATAAATTGTTGTGTAAACATTATGTCTAATTATTAACATTATGAATCCCAATGATAGGTACAGGTAAGCACTTACAATGAAAAAATGTAAGCAAATGTAAGAAAATAAATAGAAGTATATAAAAGATGTATCATAGTTGGTGTTATGTAACACATTAATCAAACAAAAAAAACTGAAATAATAAGTAGTACAGTCACGATTGTTTGACTTGTACCACAACCAACAATGGCCCAACGAAAATCACCTCCACGTAAAAAAGAAAAGATTTCCAAACTGCCCCGGCTTAATTCCGTAAGATTTGCCCGAGATATTTTATAGAAAAAGTTCCACTCGTTCTTATCTGCGCCTAACTTTGCCCCGAATGTACCTACTCAGATTAGGCTAACGTTTATACGAATGTACTTCGGTCGTTTGGAAGGTGTTTTAAAGGGGTTAAGACTGAGGTTATAATATAACAAGCAAGAGGACTATGTGCCAAGATCAGTTACACACGCCGACAATGTTTGCAGCGGTATAAAAGATTGAAACGCGAGAGTTATCATAAGCGCCTTTTAAAGCCGACAATAACAAGCATACGGCTTGCCTGCTGGAAATTGCAGCCTATGGACGCTAGCGACTCAGAAGTCACAATCGCGTTGCCGGCCCTTTACCGATTTGAAGAGGATTTGTTGCATCGACAGCTGGCGACAAATGCAGATCCCAAGCTATAGATAGTAACCTTACTCACGACCAGGAATTCAACTCCACATACCTACAGAGCAAATAGAAGTTTTTATGGGTGCGTTCTTCTTTTAGGTTTTAGTTAAGGTGGAGGTACGCCCCAAACACTGAACCAAATATGATCGAAATGACATTCCGCTGTGCCCTGCCTCTCTAGTAATGAATAGGGAGGCGCATGGAAAATTTCGTACGACCGCGAAGTTGTATTCGATACCCACGGAGCGTCACCAACAGTAAGTATCCCCTCAACGTCCTTAAAGCAAGGTTTACTTCGCATAAGTTTGATTGGAGTGTTCAGTTGCAATTACATTAGCAACTGGCAAGACTAACGGGGCGTCTGTTTGTGTTCGGGACAAGTTACTTAATCGGTTCCGAGGGAGCGTTTGATAACTTGGGAATGTTGATAGTGAACTTTGTAAGGATATATAAATTTAGAGTAATTTGGGACTGATTCTAAGTGAAGAGCCAATAATCAACTTTTTCTCAAACATGCAATGAAATATTGACGTTGCGATCTTTATAATAGGCTTCGAACTATCACGTTTCGGGTGCGGCGAGATTTGTAATGGAATTTCAAACGCAATCGGAGGTCTGCAAAGTGACCTGACCTTATTTTGTTTCAATATCAATTCCTGAGACGACGTCACGGTGTTCAGCCATTAAAAGAAGTCTATATCTACTTGGCCGGCAATCCCAATTTTCCCGGCCTCTGCAGTATTGTACTATTACTTCAAGTTGACATGGTTACGTAGTGGTTACTTTTTTAAACCATCGTTTTGGGATAGAAGTATGTAATTAAATACGCGTGCCATCGTAAGAGACGAAAAAGTTCCTATGCAACTAAATCGATAATTTTCTGTACGAGTCCTGTCTTACTTGAAATAAATGTTTCCATTCATTCATTCAAAATGGCTGACGGCTTACTTAGTTTGGGGGTAATCGTTTGCTTGCCGGATAACGAATGATATGTAGGTATATCGCTCTGTCACAATTATTGCGATTTGTTTACGACCATCTTGCTCATCAGTGTCATCATTAGATTAGATTAGATTAGATTATTTATTTCATGATAAAAAAATACATTACAAATTTGCTGTCATGTCCAAAAAAATAAGATTATTTATCATGATCGTCAAAAACAAAGAAAAAATAAAGATATAATATTAAATTAATACAATGTCAACAAATTTACTCAATAACGAGTACCTACATATAAAAATAAAACAAAATCAAAAGAACAAATATGTCAACCACTAGGTATCGTCATTCAATTTACAATATAGTGTAATGTGCATTAGAATATAGGTGATATTTAATGTCAAATCATATTAAAACAAATGTAAATAGGTAAAAATAATAATTTAACATGTCAGATCAAGATCCATATACTCTTTAACTGAGTATAATGGATTTTCCAATAAAAGGTATTTCAGGCGGCGTCTAAATGCTTCGTCAGATGGTTCCAGTCTAAGATCAGCGGGTAGTCGCTCGTAGTAGGTAGGCCCAATGACACGCGGGTTCTTTTCTGCAAGTGCCATGCGACGGGGAACTGTTCTCAAACGCCCAGTGCGGCGGAGTGTTTTGCCAATCACATTTACGGTATCGAACGAGGAAAAATTATTCCTTACAAACATTATAATTTCGAATATATAGAGTGAGTAGTGCGTCATAATACCGTGCGTTGGGAAGTGGCCTCTACACGAACTCCTTGATTTTGCCCCAATCATCGCACGTACGGCACGTTTCTGCATAAGCAGCACTCTGTTGGCATCCGTTGAGTTTCCCCAAATGAGCGTACCGTAGGACATCAGCGAATGAAAATGAGCAAAATAAACCTGCTTCATGGCATCGTCTGATACCATAAGTTTTAGTTTACGCAAAGCAAAGACTGCACTACTCAATCTATCACATAGTTTGTCTACATGGCACTTCCAGTTAAGGTGAGAGTCCAGAGTGAAGCCCAGGAACCTACATTTATCACTTATCGGCATCGGGCTGTTTGCTACGCACGGAGGAATCGCAATTTGGCGCCCTGAGAAGACCATGACGTTGGATTTTGTTATATTTAAGAGTAAGCCGTTGGTAGCAAACCACCTCTGTAGTTGATCACATCCGTCATGTATCTTCTCTCCAAGCTGTTCAGAAGTGCGCGCGCTGACAACCACTGTGGTATCGTCCGCGAATAGGACAGAGAGACCAGCTGTGATTGCAGCGGGAAGGTCGTTCATAAACGTTAGGAAAAGGGAATTTCCTAACGCCGAACCTTGAGGGATTCCTACATTCACGCTGCCAGCACTGGACTTCAGTCGTTTACCGCTCGCAGATATCTTAACTACTTAACTACATTGAATGAGTAGTGAGAGTGAGTGGGTACTTGGGTAGAATCTACATTAGGTGTATGTACCTAAATTTTTGGTCCGTTATACACATAGGTACATAGGAAAATCAAAAAAAAAAATATGTCTTTATTTATTTAACCCAAATAATTACACAGCTTATGTAAATGCATAAATCTTCGAGAAACTGCATGGCAGTTTGTTGGCGAATACACTCTTTACCCTTCCTTTATACCTATTGTGTAATACAAGAAAAAAAGGAAAAATTGTAATTTGAACACAAACTATTTAAACCAAACGTAAAACTAACCGAAATATTTACATTATCTCACGATACGTTGGAAAATGCTAATATAAAGCATCGTAGTTCGAGGTCTCAAATAGTTCTGCTAGTAAATATCTGACGACGCTTTGGCCTAGTTGGTTGGTAGTGACCCTGCCTACAAAGCCGGAGGTCCTGGATTCGAGTCCCTGTAAGGGCATTTATTTATGTGATGAGAACGGGTATTTTGTTCCTGAGCCATGGATGTTTTCTATGTATGTATTATTATGTATATAAGTATTTGTTTTTTCAAAAAAATGTGTTCATTTTCACCTACTATGTACAAGCGTTGCTTAGTTTGGGACTAGGTCGATTTGTGTAAAGGTGGCGACTGACTTGTACCATTTCGGTGTAATGTATCGTTTACGGCGATCGTGTTACATTACAGTTACATAGCTACGCGGCGAACGCACATCTTGAGCGCTCTGTTCATTTGTGCTCCAGTTTGTTACGCGAGACGTGCTCTTGCGGTGACTCGTGAATCTGTACTGCCTTGTAATGTAACACTCAAAGAGATTCGCGAAAAAACCGACAGCCGAGTGCGCTCGGCTCGCTGCACTGACTGCTGTAATGCTCGAGTTGTATCATGTTACATTACACCGAAATGTTACAAGTCAGTCGCCACCTTAAAGCTGGGTACTGACACTACTGACCTGCGTTACGAGGTGTAATGAACATGTTACACAGCGAGCATTCATGCAGTCAGTACGTAGTGTTACGGGGAAAACTACATACTGACTGCATGAATTCTCGCTGTGTAACATGTTACATTACACCTCGTAATGTTGGTCAGTATCCAGCTTTAGATTGTCCCCAAATATTTATTTATTTCTTTTATTTATATACCACGGGTACATACATGATATGACACTGTAAAAAAATTGCCAGTAAGTTGTCAACTGCCACTTCGTCTATTATTCGGAAATACATCGTAAACCAACAGGCCATTGTCGCCCGACGTGTCCCCAATTGTAAATAGCCAACCCTTCCTAACTTACTAGACGGTAGCATTATCACTAACAATATTCCAGCACAATTCGGCAGCCATTTCAATATCGCCCCCATTTCCATACAAAACACAATTGCGGCTCGAACCATCAATTATGCTCCCCGTCTCAATATCGCAGGTTCGTTTTATCAAAATAAACTGTCTTGGCAAAGAGACCGACGGAGACTGGTCACAGGATAATGAGTGGCAGTAGAGTAGATTATCATGAGTATGGTGGCTTATAATTTATCGCTGTCGATAAAGCACTGCACGCTCTGCACGACTAGCACAAGACCACGTGCAAACAGCAAACGTCTCACGTGCAAGATAAACTGCTGATCGTTTTATAAGCGTTCCAACAAGACAAGAAAAGTCTATTTAGCACATGTTTGCGAGTACAAGAGTGACGATGTCTTATGTTTATAAGCAAAAAAACAAATTAACCATTATACTCACAGGGTTGATTGATATTCATACATAACGCATAATGAAAAATCTCTGACTAACGACTAGACGTAGTTGATCGAATCTCATAGTCATTTCATACAAATAACGTATATGATGTGTGTTTGGGCCGAGCGTTTGCCCGACCGTTTATTCTGTAAGCGGCTCCGTGAACGCGCCTCTTTGGTTTTGACAGTGACACTTGAGTTGTCATAAATTTTCATACCACAGGTCGGGAACGGTGTGCTTGGATAACCTCACTTGTCGACACGAATGTCGGAGGTTTTTTGTTTGGATAATTGGTTGTAATCGCTCGTTTTGTGGACAAGGTCCGAGTGTTTGTTTCTGTATTGGTTGAAGTGTTAAAAGACTCGTGTTGGTGGCTTGAAGGTCCGAGTCGTTTTTGTGAAAACAGAACATTTGGTGATAATATTAGCGGGAAGATTTGGCGCCTGGGATACGGACCCCGCATTGTTGCACAGCTCGAGGAACAACACGGCCCCGGAGGCAGCTTGGGAGACTTGATTTAACTTGACTGACAATTGACAGATAACGGACAGACTTGACAAGATATCGCGTCGATGGGAACGGGTAAGCTAACACATTTTGCTTTGTCATACTGAAAAATAAAAAGCGGCCAAGTGCGAGTCGGACTCGCACATGAAGGGTTCCGTACAATAAATTACGGTTTACGGTTTATGACGTATTAAAAAAAACTACTGAATATATCTCGTTCAAACCAATTTTAGGTGGAAGTTTGCATAATAATGTACATCATATATTTTTTTAGTTTTATCATTCTCTTATTTTAGAAGTTACAGGGGGGGGGGGTGGGGGGGGGGGGACACATTTTACCACTTTGGAAGTGTCTCTCTCGCAAACTATTCAGTTTAGAAAAAAAACTATATTAGAAACCTCAATATCATTCTTTAAAGACCTATCCATAGATACCACACGTATGGGTTTGATGAAAATTTTTTTTTTGAGTTTCATTTCTGAGTATGGGGAACCCCCAAAACTTGATGTTTTTTTTCTATTTTTGTTCTCAAATCTGAATGCAGTTCACAGAATACATCTACTTACCAAGTTTCAACAGTATAGCTCTTACAATTTCTGAAGAAAGTGGCTGTGACATACGGACGGACAGACAGACAGACAGACATGACGAATCTATAAGGGTTCCGTTTTTGCCATTTGGCTACGGAACCCTAAAAAGGACACTTTTTATAGTCATTATTGGCATAATATCGGACCCGCGAACTCGCGAGGCACGTTCAGCTCCTAGCATTGGGCGAGGACTGAACATTGTGAGCCAAGAGAGGTTTTGAAGACGAATAGCTGTTTCTACGCTAAAGGCCGGCCTCACACTGAACGAAATTCAGTCACTAAGTCATAATCTGAATAGCTCATGAATACGGGACACTTTGTGCAGAAAACCTACCAAAGGGTGTACCTGTTTTTGTTCTTGAGTGGTCCAGATAGTGAATTCAGGGACTGATTCCGATTATGTGAGTGTAAACTAAAACGAAACCCTGATCTGCGAGTATTATTCATATACGTCCTTCATTCTCTTAAGGCGAACACTATAATATTTGCTTTTGCTATAATTTTTATTATTCAAATTTACAGAATCACTGTTAACTTCAATCGGGCTTATTCGGCCCGATGCCACATTCATAATAATAATAAATTCGTTTATTTGATAGGACATTTTTCGACCAAAAACAGTATCTGGTGGACCCCAAACTAGGCAAAGCCTGTATCTTGGGGCCCAGGAGTGCAGTTGACCTGATTGTTTTTTTTTGTTTTTTTTACATATGACTGATATAACTGAAGAAAACTGAAACTTTTATTGTTTTGAAGTTATAAAGAAATATCAAAACAATAAAAGAAAGAACAGTGAATTTAAGTAAAAAAATAAGGTTAGACATAAAAGGTAAGATCTAAATGGGGGAACTTGTGTGTGTGTATGTAAGTGTGTGTGTGTATGTGTATGTGTGTGGGTGTGTGTGTGTGTGTGTGTGTGCAAATATGGGGGGAGAACTGAAAACCAGCGCTGTGACATCAAATCGGTGGCACAGCAAACGCTGAGTCCATCCCTATTGCCACATTGTGTTGTTTTTTTTCCTTACTAGTTGTATATTTAAAAAAAAATGTGTGTTAAATTAATGTGTATGAGTTTTTTATTTATGTGTGTATTGGTTCCGCAGAAAACGTTACGTGTCGTCTTAAACTCCCATCACAGCACACCCTTGTCACATAAATTTTTACTTCTCTCAAGGACACATTGAACTTTACATTTCTCTACTGCGTTCTATCGTAGATTGCGGCCGCCGTGCCATTCATTAGGTGACAAAAGGAGGCTGCACCTGTCCCTAGCGGATAAAGCCTTGGTTATTGCGGTGTCTTTGCCTATGAATTGTTAGGGTGCGAAACATTTTTGGTGCCAGTAATCTCGATTTTCGTGAAAATTGTCGGTGGCCAAACATAGTTATCTTTTTATTCAAGGGATTATGTGTATCATGTCATGTCATTATGATGTTTGCTAATATGGAGGGCTTATAGCTCCATAGCCTGATACGCAAGATACAGCTTCAACGATCTGTTATTTTAAGGTTATTGTGAGTCAGAATTTCCCCAAGCAGCCATTGATAACACACTACTATCCTAGTTCACAATCGAACCGAACTAATTCAATTTTTTTTGTCAATGCAATTGTAACTTTCTTATTGTGTACTAATTACACCACTCTTTTCCTCGTAATTTTATATTATTGTGAACTAGGGTATCGATCATCGCCATAGTACCAATAACATCTGTGAGTTACGTTTTTAAATATAGGGTGACATACATTTTTGCAAATGGCAACACTGAATATCTTGTATAAAATAATAAATTATATAGTTTTTGGGTAGAGGGAAATTTGACATTACTTTATGCAGTTTTATTTGCAATAAAGCGTTCTACTGATCAACAACGAGCTTTTTGTGTAAAACAGTTTTATAAAAGCAACAATTTGTATGTAACCGTTCGCCGCCTACTTAGGAGGAAACCCGGATCTCAGTCCCGCCGATTATTTCGTGCTAGGATATTTATAAAGTCGAGTTCTAAGTTAAAAAACCGAAGACAATATCCAAACTCAAGCAAAACATCCGCGATGAGATAGTCGAGATCCCTCGCAGCATGTGTCAGCGAGTTTTCCAAAATCTGCGTAGTCGTTTGCAGGAGTGCCAGCGACGAGTTGGTGGTCATTTCAAAGATATTAAATAAAACAATTGCATTAGATGATAGTCACAAAAATTAAATGATCAGAATTTCATGGTTTTATTTTCATCAAAGTTTCAAAAGTGCAAGAATTTCTGGTCCAGCCTGTACCTAAAAACAGACGTTAGTACCTACCCAATCTTTTATATAATTTTTAGGTGGATCGAAAACTTTTAACTTTTGAACGGTCATTGACATTATCAAAGCTCTGCTAAGTTTTTTAGTACAGTTAGGTTGGCAAGAGTGCCACCCTGCCATCATAAAAGCAAAGTTAGACGAAACTCAAGTCTACACATGGAACTCACGTGATTCTAACTTGTAAAATGTGGTACAGAACTTATAGGCACGCACTCCATGCCATCAAAGTGTATGAATGCTATATCTGCCGAAAGAAAGCAGCCTTATAATATTTTTTCAACTATTACATTCAATGTTATTCCGCTGTCATTGTTTTAAGGCGCTGTATGCAGCTGCGCATCGAAAAAGTGCCTTTTCCAAACCGATTATTAGTATACTTGTACTATTGCTAGAGATCCAAATTTTTGATATGTATATCTTCAGTTCATTGGCTATGTTCGTACTTCGTAAAATCACGATTGCTTACAAAAACCTCGATAAATTTTGCCTTTCAAAACAGTGCTTTTTTACCACCAAACTCGAAATATCTCAAAAGTTATTTGGAATATTACAATGAAATTTGTTGTGATAGGTAGCTTTTTGGTAGATCTATCTACCGGCTTCTTAGAATTTCAATATGTTTGATAATTCAATAAATTTGGTCATTTGTCTCAAAAACCGGGTGTCCGCGTCATGCATGCGCGGTGGCGAGTACAATTTAGTACGCCCGTGGCCACTGCCGACGGCGGACCTGTGAATGTTTACCTGGCACGCAAATACGCCTTTTTGCAGCAATTATTTCGAGTTATCAAGGTAAATAAAAATATATAAAGGAATAGGAAACGCTAATACATGCTGGAGAACACATTCGAAATGATAGAATAACAAATATAAGGTATACGATATTTACTACATTAAAGCGTTTCTACATCCGCACCTAAAACGTATTAATAGGTAGCTGGAGCATATTGACAAGATGTCAATAAAAATCTTCAGTTATCCTGAATACGTATTTAGAACTGTTAGGTAGTAAGTAGTCGGGTGTAAATCGGATTCGGACACGAGCACATGGTTGGGGGGGAATGGTACCAATTATGGATTGTACGAATAATAGATTTATTTATTCATACAGAAATATATCAAAAGCATTTAGGGCTATTGCGCCGGATAGCGACTACCTAGACTAAAGTCCTAAACGAGTTGGTGAACTGAAGTATATTTACTTGCTGTTTAGTAGATTCTATTAAAAACGAGTGCGGAAAAAGACCCTGCCACTCCACCAGCAGCAGGCCACGGCCCTTCCTCATCTTCGTCATAGACATACATGCATACATACGCTACGGCACATCTTTTCGTCCAATATTCCGCAGTGTCTCAAAACGAGAGTCTTTGACCAGTGTGTGTTGCCAGTGATGACATTTGGAACGGAAACGTGGTCGCTTACTATAGGCCTCATAAGAAGGCTCAAAGTCACTCAAAGGGCGATGGAGATGGCTTTGCTGGGAGTGTCTCTGCGCGATCGCATCAGAAATGAGGCTATCCGCAGCAGAACCACGGTAACCGATATAGCCCTCCGAATCGCTAAACTTAAGTATCAGTGGGCGGGGTACATTGCACGTTAAACCCATGGCCGTTGGGGCGGAAAGGTTCTCGAGTGGCAACCACGTACCGGAAGGCGCGGCGTGGTTAGGCCCCCCACAAGGTGGACTAATGACCTGGTAAAGGTCGCGGGAGTCCGCTGGATGCGGGTGGCGCAGGACCGGCTATTGTGGCACTCTTTGGGGGAGGCCTATGTCCAGCAGTGGACGTCTTTCGGCTGATATGATGATACATACGCTCGAAAAACATAAACTTCCTTCTGAGGCAGTCGGGTACAAAGTACTACAGGGTGTTCCCCTATACAGCTGCAAAACTTTGCCAGCTGTTTGTGCACATGATACCCATCACAAAACACTAAAGTATGCCGTTTCACATCTCGCACTCACTCTGCCACCGCTGTTTCTCCAAATAACTACCAAGAAAGCCTCCCCCGCCACGCCCCTTTAAAAATAAGCCCACTAAAGCAAATAAATGTGACGTTATCTAAGTGAACATACCTTTTGTCGGTACTCATCAACGCACAGCCGAAACTACTAAGACTAGAGAGTTGAAATTTTCACCAGAACTACCTTTTACAACGTAGGCAACGCTAAGAAGGATTTTTGGAAATTCCCCCCCTAAAGGGGGTAAATAGGGGTGCAAAGTTTGTATGGGAGAATCTTTATTTTTAGAGCTAGAGACTTAAATTTTTGCATAAAGATTACTTATTAGAATACAAATTAAGTACTTTCAATTCAATTAAATTTATTTTGTTAAACATAGGTTACAACTTTTACAAGTATTGTTGGTATACAAAATATAAGACTTCTGTGCATTACCCACAATGTAGGTTTACAAAATATTTCAGCCAGCTAATATATTTATAAAAATTTAAAAAAAATATCAATACAGTGATTGGTGTTAAATACTACAAATACATGTCAAAAACTCTCAAAAAATACTATAACTAAAGAATATTATAACTAAGGAATGTCTGGAATGGAATCATGTTATGTCGTAGGGTCGTTTAAGTAATCTTTAATGGTATAATAACACTTTTCAATCAAATATTGATCTATTGATTGAAATGATTGATCCAATAATGTCATGTAAAGATCACATAGATACATTATACAGTAAGTTAGAAAGAGGGATCTATGCTCTAAGACAGTTAAGACCACTTGTGTCAGAAAGTTGCTTAAAAGAGCTGTATTATGCGTACATATACTCTCAACTTTCATACGGGATAATGCTTTGGGGCAACAGTACGGATTATGAGCGCATCCTAAAGATCCAGAAACGTGCAATTAGAGTACTTCCCTATGCAAAGGACAGATACACGTTACATCGCGAACATTTAAGAAAACTTAGTATCTTAACATCAGTTTCAACTTATATATTGGAAGTTTTGATGTATGTTAAACGTTATCCAAATGAATTTCAAAGGAGAGGTGGAAATAGTTCGAGATCAATGAGAAATGCGAATAACTTAAAAAGAAGCGGGTTGTGTCCGAGATACAACCGTTAATTAAGTTTAAGTGGATACTTATTTGTTGGTTGTCCCCGTAAAATATATATCTGCATTAATTTACTAAAATCTGTATAAGCACAGATAAATCGGTATATATAGCAACATTGACTGACGTAGCTCGTTTGACTCGCGAGGCATTGAAAATGGCGGTCATTTCAGCATAGTTTTCATGCCCGTCACATAAACTAAATAACATTTTGTGATTAACAACTAATAGCAAATAAAGAAGGATTAAAACATGTAACAAACAATTATTTGAAATCAGATTAGGCTTCTCTACAAAAAGTTAATCCGGAAGTTACGTGATACATTTTGAACTGTACCCCTATACAAGAACGCGAGCAAAGGAGTATCCACTTCAAAACAACCTCGCCCAGACTTAGAATAGGCACAAAACTTCCGAAGTTAATAGGACAAATACTTTTTAACCGGCTACCTTCAAACCTTAAAACCATAACGAACGACAACTCTTTTCGCTTCCATGTAAAACACCAAATTTACAAGAATTTCTTTCAAATGACTAAATAACAAGATCTTAAAAGCTTAACGTTAATATTTGTATTATGTTTTCTTTCTCTATTTTATGTAATAGCATTATGCTATGAGTATTATTAAACTATTTACAAATAATAACAATTCTGTACACAACTGTACACATCTATTGTATTTTATTGTAACTGACAAGTTATAATTTTAACACATTTTTATCTGTATATTCATTGTACTATGATTTCAATTGTAAAATTATGATAATAAACAAATCTGAATCTGAATCTGAAGTCAATTGTCTTTTAAATTTATTAATATCCAGTGTTTAATTCGGTCTGGAATTTTATTGAAAATGTTTGGTGCCATTCCCAAGATTCCGCCTCTGATTAGCGCTGTGTTGTTGCTACCCTGCAAAGTTTTCAATTTTTGTTTGTATTGTTTACGTGTCGGAAATCTGCGGCCTTCTGAAACGTTACTGAACATGCTTGGATTGGTTTTGACAAAAATACCTACTTCTAGGATATACAGTTCTTCTAGTTTGTATGGAGAGCAAGACATTTTTAAAGTTAGGGATTTGTAACTTCGGTTTTATAATTATTAATCACTTAAGAAGGTTAAAAGGGGGTTTGAATTATATATAGAGAGCAAGACATTTTTAAAGTTAGAAATTTGTAACTTCGGTTTCAGACTATTTACTATGAGAGTTCAAAGAGGGTTCTAAGTTTGTATAGAGAGCAAGACATTTTGAAATAAAGAGAGATTTGTTTCTTCGGTTTTAGACTGTTTACTTAAAGACTAGGTACAGTCAGCGTCATATAGTTAGTAGCAGCCAAAGTAGTCAAATATATCGTAACACATCCTTACACCTATAGTAACAAAGACGTAATGCGATATATTTGGTTACCTAGGCTGCTACTAACTATCTGATGCTGACTGTACAAAACTAATTTCAATGTTATTTTTTATTAAACAAACATTTAAATTTCTTAAACAAACATTTAGACGATAACATGTTATACGTGGACGAAGTCGCGGGCAACAGCTAGTTTATATATATATATTTATTTAAGCTTTATTTATTCCATATTGTTTGTGTTAGTACATATTCACTAAATCTAAAAGATTTATGCAATTTTTTCTTTCTTATATGGACCCCATTCGGGTAAAAGCCATATATCGCCAGATATTAGAAGAAAAGAAGGGCACTGGAAGCAACAAACTGGTCAGGGCCGAAAGGCAAAAGAAGGAAAGGAAGACGACGAAGACGTTGGACCAATGACATAACTGAGGTCGCCGGACCTAGCTGGATGCAGTTGGCTAAAGACCGAAAAAAATGGCATGAGATCGAGGAGGCTTTTACCTAAATTTACATTCGCTTTAAAAAAATCAATATAAATCAAACAAAAAAAAACAATTAAAGCTTAATTTATATTTATATAATTACTTCCGGTTGGAAAATTTGTTGGATTCTTGTGTAAAGCATCTTAGAATAACGATTAAAAATGAAATATACAAAAAAACGCTATTATAAATTAATGATTTTCGAAACCGTATTTTGCCTGGAGTATAGAGCCAAGTATAAGTCCAATCTTGTTGGCTTGTTGAGAGTATCAAGGTCCATCGCGGTGTGGCCGCTGGTCGAGGTAACATGGTAGGCAGCACGCGCCGCGCGAGCGCAGTGACATAACACTTTTAGGTATTTAAGAGACAAATTGAATTTGTTATTTTTATATGATGTTTGGTCAAATTACATTTTTTAATAGACATAGTCATGTACTGAAGAACTTGCTGGTCTTAAAATAACCACCCTGTATAATAAAATGCTCTTCTGACTAACAGTGGTCTAATTATCCAGTTTTTGATCACTCAGTCATACTTATGTAACAAAGGTAATAATTATGGTAATAATACTCCTTGCATTTCATTAAATTGTCAAAAGGGCCTCTACGTGTTGGCTCCGTTGGTACTTTGTGGGTACCTAGCCCCACGCATGCCTCCCAAAGGTCCGGAACATCATTGTCCCGTGAGCGGGAAAGACATACATGGTAATAATATAATTTGCCAGGAGATAAATAGATGAACATAGCTATTTGTTTATTATTTTTGATGGTTTCTTAAGCGGGTGTTAACCGGCGCTATAACTTTACCTAGAAGTAATCGATTTTATTTCGGTTTAAAAAACCTGTAATATATTAGTACAATCCATAATTGGTGACGTTCACCCTTAGGAAGTGAAGATGTACTATTATTTTATCAGTTCTACGTATTTAGAAAACGGAAGCACCCACATAGGAACTGGGAAAACGATAGGTGGATTGATGATGAAGAAATCTGTACTAACATATCTTTGGAAAGTAAGTGTCCATAATTGATGTCATCATACTACGATGTACTTAAGAACTGTAACTACCTATTATTCCTTATTTAAAAAAAATAGATTTAAATAAATAAATAAACAATAAATATTTGGGGACAATCTTACACAAATCAACCAAGATTTGAAAAATAAAACAATTATTCAAGAAGACAAACATTTGATCGTATGTTCCGCAAAAACGAGCCGAATACGGATGCCAACAGAATAAGGCCGTTAGCGGGGTGCGCGGGACGCGCGTCTCCCGCTCCGTCTGCCTCACCTCCGCAAATACCTAAATATCGTCTAATAAGAGCGCCTTAAAAGGCATGTCAGATTCACTTACCCAATTTCACGTCAACCAAAGCCTTCGGCTGCCGCCAAATCCAAATAAATGTCATTTTGTCGAGCCTCGTTAGTGTCAATTTATATGAGAATTACATCAATGGATGTATTGTAAATAAAGAGTGACTTAGCAAATATTTATTGTTTGCTTTTGTTGTGTAAAATCTTCCATCTTTAGCAAGATATCACAGTGTAGTGACAAGATATCACGGAATTAGTTTAGAACTTTGCGTTGACTAAACTTCTTTTTGTTTATGCTTAGTGTAGGTGACTGGTAGTCAGATTAGCAACTTTTAATGAAACGTCAAACAGGTGCAGTTAATTTGAAGTTTCTAGGGAAATACATACTAGTCACGTCACATTTTTTTATGGATTTAAAAACCTTTAAAATAGCAAAAATAAGTGGACTTGCTTTTGTTTCGAGTATTTTCGTAAGTTTTGTTTATTCCATTTTAAATCAAGATTAGCTACCCTTCAGACTTAACTCATGAATACTAGCACAGGATCGGGATGAGTGGGTTACATATTTGAAGAGAGGCATATGTTCAGCAGTGGGTGATTATAGGCTGATAATGATGATGAAGGGGTTTGAGTACCAATCCAAACCAATATTTTTTGCGTAATATTATTTTATTACATAAGGTAAACGTCCGAGTGGTCGACGATGTACTAATATATGGCATGGTCACGTTATAATAAAGTAATATGGGTTAAATTCGAACTTAGAGAGGATTTTTCGTCGTTAGAAATGAAGCCATGTCACTTTGACATATATACTAC
This sequence comes from Epinotia brunnichana, assembly GCA_963854355.1. Taxonomy (NCBI): domain Eukaryota; kingdom Metazoa; phylum Arthropoda; class Insecta; order Lepidoptera; family Tortricidae; genus Epinotia; species Epinotia brunnichana. Next base: position 32,361,112 of record OY977943.1, read on the forward strand.
TACTGCGTTGAGCACTAAGACGTTAACCTTATTAGAGTTTGAAAGCATTACCTACTTACCTTTATCCCATACTAGCACGCGCGGCCAAACATATACAAATACTCTGTTAAGCTACAATTGGTATTAGTAATTTAAATTAAATGTATCGTGTTCTGCCTACCCCTCTGAAAATACAAGCGTGATGATTTTAATTATGTGCGACGAAAATAAATTATTAGACCCGTCAGTTTTATTTTGTTTGGCTGTCTAGGATTGTATAACAACACTTCTATGGCATCTGCACCAATACAAAAATATCAAATATTTTATCCTAAACTTGAAAACAAAAGCTACCCCCAATCGATAACGCGACCTACAAACCCGGTTCCTCTAATTCATATTCAGTTAGCGTGAAAACTTCCTACGGTGTCGGTAAAAACAAAAGTGGGAGACAATTTGGCCATTCGGAAAGTTCCGAAAACCATCGAGATAAGCGACTAGGACCCGTAGCAAAGTTGGGAACTGCTATCGGGCTGATAGCGCCCGTCGATTATTGAATTTTCTTTTTTCCCTGATTAAATTTTCTTTGGGTGATTAATTCCGATAAGACTACGAAAAGATTTGTGGATGTGGAACATTTGTATTAAATAGTGTATTAATTGGCTATATTTTGTTCATGATGCCCTTGAAACCAGTTTTTAAAGAGAATTGAATGTATGGGACCTACTTAACACGTACAACAATTAGAGCACAACAAGTTATCATGCAATTTTATTGCTATTAAAACACTAATCCTATTAGTTACTTTTAATTCAGTTTTGTACGATAAAAAAACGATTTTGTATAAGTTTCATCTTTTTATAATTTCGATAATTATTTGTAATTTAAAATTGTGATAAGATAAAGGGTTACTATCCATATAGTGACCCTATCACACATTTAAACAAGTGGAATTTAATTTATTTGCAATAGCATCCAAATAGGCAAGATTACTGTAATGTTCTGCCACCAGAGGCAGCACTACCACTAAAAGTAAACCAGTAACGGAATATTCACACACACATGCATAATTGATTGTCAAATGAGTGAGAGGGATGCTTGCATAGAAAATACCGCAAGTGGGAATGAGATACAATGTCAACGCTGCTAGTGTCGCCACCTACGAAGAGTTTTCCGTAATGTTCCCTATTCAAAATTGTAAGCACATGACGGCAACAGTGACAGCACAGATAACAGCGGTTACAACTTAAATGAGGTGCCAGGCGCACCCAATCCACTAATGGGTGCAGAGCCATCTGTTGAATAATGTAGGGAACTGGCGCTTCGTGCAACGCGGCGTTTTACGTAAGCTTCTAATTTGTTTAATAAGTGCATTGAGGAAGAAAAGGGTGGCTAGTTTTTTTTTCAGTATACTAAGATATCTTAATGTGCTCTGGGCGTTGAACAGAGTCTTCATTTTGCATTTCAATTTGGTATTTAGTAGAGGACTTGCCCTAGACTATTATAAAATTTTTAGATCAATCTGGAAATAGGAAACAAAATTAATTAATTTTCTAGTTATTTACTTTGTAGTTTGTCAGAAGCCGAATTATGACTGATCCGTATGTTCTGTAGGTATAAAAATCCAAAGGCTTCTTTTTCACCACAGCCAACTCGAATAATCTAAAATCAACTTACTCTCATGAAAGAAATACTTCACAAAATTAGATATTTATCGACACAGAGAGTTGCATATTCTCGTGCGCGGAAGATATACTTGAACATACATACATACATAGTAACGTGGTTTCAAGAATCGAGTCATGTTAAGGTCCAAAAGTTATCATTCCGCGACTATACTTGGGTACAAACTTGGAAAGCATCTCACTGTATTTCCACCATTCTTAATGAGCCACTTAATTAATTTAATATGCACTCCCTTTGTTCTAGGGAAACAATGTATTCATAACTACCTACTTACCAGTTGCGTGCTATTAAAAAGTTTTCACGTACTTAAACCAGACAGGTGCGCTGCAGTTTGCATTAAACATGAAAACCAGCACAGTTTGGTTTTAGTTTTATTATGCAAATTGAGTTCCGCCCAAGCTGATATAGTTACAAAATTTGTTTTATTATGTGAGCCCGACTCACACTTGACCTGTTTTTTGTTAGCAAGCTGAAGGATTGATTATGTGAGAGACGTTATGAATAAGAAAGAAGTAAATAATGACGACGAGTTGACGGGTGACAGAGAGGAATGGACGTAAAAATATTCTGATAAGGGACAAATAATGAATGTTTGTCAACTTATTTATGCGTTCTACCATTTGTCATCAGATCTAGATCTAGTTCTAGGTCTATAACTAGGGCAAGATTTTCCTTACATTGTTTTCTAAGAGCTTCCTTATTCCTTATAAAGCTTCGATTACAATGATGTGGCGCCAAACATATCCTTAACAAAGCCAAAGTTAATTCAGGTTTTTTTTTTTCAAAAGCTAATAAATAATGTTGTGAGTTGCCTAAAATTAGGCAAGCCGGTGGAGTTTGACTTTTTGGACGCAGCTGCTAAATCATCCCAGCATTTCCATCTAATCTTTTTTACGCACATTCCCAGTTGGCAGTTAAGGTATATCTACGCTAAGTCTGCATTAAAATTATTTTTCATCTCTCCTGCTCTGAAAGTTGATTTTTCATGGGCATATAGCCGGGTGGAAAATAGCTTTTTCTCCCCTAGGGTGGAAAGTATTTTTTTTTATTGTTACGGTCAGCCACGGAGTCGAAGATAATAGAGTTACGTCAAATCATTAAAATAAAAACTTTTCACAAATCGACACTCAGCTATAGGTACCTGCATTAACGAGTTGTTTATTACGATTATAGGTTGATATTAAATTATTTTTCCTCACAGTCGAAATGAAAAGTAGAGTGTTTAACTCGGGTGAAATTACCCATTTAACCCTCGAACTAATAAATATCTCGGGTTAAATGGGTCACTTTCAACCCTTGGTTAACAATCTACTATGGCATTACCCCATTAACAGTCAAATTCCCTTAACTTGACGACCGCTTTAGCCTAGTTGCAACTAGCTGCCTACGAAGCAAGAGGTCCTGGGTTCGAATCCCGGTAAGGGCATTTATTTGTGTGATGAGCACGAATATTTGTTCCTGAGTCATGGATGTTCTCTATGTATTTAAGTATTTATTTCTCTATATAAGTATCTATATCGTCGTCTAGTACCCATAGTACAAGCTTTGCTTAGTTTGGGACTAGGTTGATTTGTGTAAGATTGTCCGCAAATATTTATTTATTTATTATTTATTATTATTTAAAGAGTGGTAGCCATGAGCGCAGCATTTTAGGTCTTAAAAGATCGCATCCAGAATACGACGCTGCGCTCCAAAACACGTATAGCTGATGTAGGCGAAATAACTGCCAGACTCAAGTGGGACTGGGCCGGTCACGTAGTGGGTGGGCTAGTATAGCCACCAAGTGGATGGATTCCGCAAGGGCGATGCACACTGGGCAAGCCTATACTTCGTATTTTTTAAGATTAGAATTATCTGTCAAACGGGTAAACAAAGAAGCAGTGGTCGTAAACCTTCCTTCTTCGATTTCGACCGATACCACTGAATTTCTCGGAACTTATGTACATACGAGTACATATCATTTGATATTTACCGATAGCTGAACGCATATATTTTCTTTTAAAATGTTGTATACCGTAGCCAACGATATGCCAGCAGTCTCGGCAGTCTTTTTTCACACGGTCCGATTTAGTGGGATACTCCTTTCTATGGCACATTTCTGACACTAATTTGTAAATATTCTCCACCATCCGCTTTTCAGCAGTCAGAGGATTCTGCTTTCGCTTTTTCTTCTTTGGAGATGAAAAAAACATTAGCCGGAACCGGCTGCGACTTCTGTAGCTCACTCGGGCCAGCCTCCAACACAACATGTGCACCAACAAACAAAATATCTAAATAGATCAATAACTAATAACAAAATTCAACAAAAACGATAACAACAATCTTTAAGTAAGCTTACAGCAATAGAAATCACAACCGACTATATGAACTCGAATGAAAAACCCACATAGTTGACAGATAGTGACAGTGACGTTTAAAAATAGACCATTGTGTGAGAACTCTGCCTCTTTAGGTTTTTTAATGTACAACCTTTCCATGAAAAATTGCAAACGCAATTTATTAAATTTTTTATCATTTCATCTTAGAATATAAATTAACTAATATTATGTTTCCTATCTGTTCACAACACTGAGTAATGTATGTATTAATAAAACATGATAATAATTACGTGATATTTATTAACTCGTTATTCACTGTTCGATCCGCAGAAAGTGCCCGATAAAAAACCTTATATCTCGTTCTGCAAAGGTCTCTCTAATGCTAAAAAAAACGAAGTATAGACGGAGATGGTGGGATGACTTAGACGCATTTCTCGGCAATTTGCCGGAAGAAGCGCAGATACGGAAGTCATGGAATTCAAGGGGAGAAGCCTTACCGAAATAGGCTAAGAAAAAAAACGAGTGGTGCATTTGTCGCAGAGTTAACGTGGGCGCACTCTAGCCGTGTCGTCGAAGGTAATATGTGCAGTTAAATGTAATAGAAAATATTCATTCATTCAATATGAATTCGCAAAGTTTTGCTACTTTTTGTTTGAAACAAAACTTCAATTACAGTAGCTAGTTGCGTAGTTACTTAATTGGATGGCAAAATTGCTGGTATTGAGAGAAAACAAAGGCATTTGTTAAGTTTTTCTATTAAGACAAAGAGATTTAGAAGTAATTGTTTGCATTAGTTTTACTTGTTTGTAAAGTTTGATCTTGAGACTTAGCATGTAAAAGAATATTTGTTAGTATGAGTATGCTCAATAAAGAACATTAGAGAAGCATACGACTTGATATACCTACTTAGGTATCATTTTCCAATGCATTAACGATACCTTGCATAGTACCTATTACCATTACCTTACACAGGATTGGCTAAGCCACACCCATATAAGAGCTCCTAATATGAATTAATAGGAAAATTCGAAATTGGTTACGGCTTTTTTGAGTATCTCGCCGTTCATCATCGTGCGGAAACCGCTATAATCCCAACAACGCCTAGTTTCTCCCTGGCTTGGAAGATCAGATAGCAGTTGCTTTCGTAAAACTAGTGTCTACTCTGCCTACGCCAAATCTTGGGATAAGATTGTATCCCCGGACTCCTTTACGATACAAGCCGAAAAACGCTAGGAGTCTGACGATGGCAATAACATGTGCCAACTGTATGTAATGAGGCCTAATTAAAGAGGTACGGGTTATGACTTTACATCATAAAAGTAAGTAAAATGTTCCCTTAATTTCACGTCTAGTTTAATGCTACACCGGCCCCACATACCGCTTAAATTCTTGTTACACCGAAGTGCCATCGTTAACCAAAATAAAGCCACAAAGTATAATTTAACATTGTTTCCTGCCAAGTTTTTCGCGTGTCGTTTGAACACGCGTCGCAACGAAACTTGTAATTTTGTTTACAATTCCAGCCAGAAGGTGTTTGCATGGTGTCAACCCGGGAACTTTTCTATTAAATTACGCAAATTCTATGAGCGATGAGGGTAGGATGTCTCTGGTTCTAAGTGAAAGTGTGAGCCCTGATTGGTTCGACGCGAGATGCTGATTCACCGCTTTGAAGCAAGTTTGTTTGCGGGTAATGTGGGGATTAATGTAAAGATGCTTTACGGTCTCTAGGATTATGCTGCCAAAGCACAGGCGTGTTGCCACTGCGCTCATAGAACCGGTTTTAAAAGAAGTGCAGATATAGAAAGGTTTCAAGGTACGCTAGTTGAAAATCTGCTTTAGTTAATGCTAATATATTTACCGTGACCAAAGATTATTTTTCGTGTCAAGGGGTAGTGGTCCGTTTTTATACACATGTGTCAAATTAAGGTAAACATATAAGTTTAGTGTTTGTGCCTAATGTTTGATACTATCAGGGTTGTTTTCAAATAATAGTTAAGGTTAAATTAAGAAACGTAAACTTTCTCATGTATAACTAATATATAATAACTTTCGTGACTCACCTGACAAATGGGTCATTGTCAGTCACAAAAACAAAAATCATCTTTCCGGTGGTCAATAGTTACGGGCTTATGTTTATATATACTATGTTTTTATCGCATAGACTTATAGAAGGGGCAACGCCGTTTATGCCGGTTCAGAGTTCAACCAAAAATTAGGCTTTATAGCCCTTAACTTTGGCAATGTCCACCGAAAAGACGCGAACCTACATCTGACAATGACCCAAATTTAACGTTTCTTAATTTTACCTTAACTACCTACACTTTACCTACACTTTATTTGAACACCACTTAATTTTTTTTTTTAATTCATAACAATATACGGCAAATTATGAGGAATTAAGATGTCAAACATTTGAACATTTATCTTCCTTAAAATCTCACTTAGTATTTTATAAATGTGAAATTTAGAATCTTACAATATATGTTTTGCAATCACAAAAAAACTCAGATCAAGCGAAACAGATTGTTTTGCTTTATCTGAGCGAAAAAACAGCTTGAGACGGTTAAAGATGAAAATTGGCATTGAGATTCGTGGGCGGAGCTGCTGGTACAGTCAAGTTCACCAATATGTATATACCCAAAGTTGCAAAACTATGTATACAACAACCTTACTTCCGTAGTATCATAAGGTCTGCATACATATTTCTGTAAGTTTGTGGTGTATACATATTGGTGACCTTGACTGTACGACAATTATAATTATAAACCAATCATATTTAATTTACCAAGATCATACAACATCGAGACGCATGTTTGGGGAAACATTCTAATTAAAATTTTCTGTAGTTTACCAAATCCGCACTAAATGTAATTAACTGAGTTCAAGAGTTTATTAGGCGAGTCGATATTACTTCATCAAAGCTCGCTAATTGATATTACATTTAGCTGATTGGGTTTAGCAGTTCATAGAGCACGTTGTAATTGTTTATCGCTGCGTAAACAAGTTTTGATGTTTTCCTGGAAATATTTAATGTAATGCCTATGTTGACTGGATTGTTATGATGTTTTCAAAGTAAATTAAATATAAATTCATCTTTATAAGAGCCCGACAAGTATCTATTTGACCGTAGCCATTTTACACAGCGACACTATCTTTTTTTTTTTCCATACATACAATTATCATTACAGGATAGACCCAAATGCGATAATTTTGCACAACACCTTATAACTAATTATTTACAATAACAAATTTTAAACAAAGCCATCCTTGTAAATTCACCCAGTGTACAGAAAAACAGACCTAGATCAGTCCCTATGAGGTTCAGAGTGCGCAGCGCGCGCGTCATTGGCGCCTCACGCAGCAGCTGCGTGAGCGCATGCGGTACCGACAGCAGCGGCGGCCGCCACCGGCGCCCCACACTACGAGGAACGCATATCCCCTTTCCAATATCTCCGCATTATATACCTTTCCTCGAATTATTTTAAAGATATAGGTAGCGAGGGCGAGGTCCCTTCTAACTTCAAGTTCTGTATATCCAACCATACCTAAAATAAACAATGTAGGGTACTTTAAGGGATAAAAAGGGTACACACCGTATTGCCTCATATACATATACCTAATATATTTATTTTGTATTCGCTCCAACATGAGAGTGTACTTAGCTTCGTGAGGAGCCCATTATTTCCGCATTGCATTCTAGCTGACTCCGCACTAAGGCATTGTACAATGTAGCTATGGCCTTCATATTTGTGAATCCTTTTACCGTCCTTAGCACAAACCCAAGATTTCTGTAAGCTTTTTTACAAATATTAGTAATATGGTTGCGAAAAGATAGCTCCATGGTAAATTTAACTCCCAGATCTCTCATATCTGTTACCCTAACCATTTTATTCTCATCTACCATATAATTATGTTGTATAGGAGTGCGAGCTCGCGAGAATGTAATTACCATACACTTTGAGGAGTTAAACTGTAAATGGTTAATTTTACTCCAGTTTACTGCCCTGTCTATATCATCCTGCAACCTCTCACAGTCTCCTACACCGTTTACCGCAAGACATAACTTAAGGTCATCTGCAAATAATAAGCACTTCGCGTGTTTTATCGTTTCCGGCAAGTCATTGATCATTAATAATAATTTTAAAGGTCCGAGATTACTACCCTGACTTACCCAAGATCTAGTGAAATATGAACTTGACCGGTGCCCTTCATAATCTACAAACTGCTGTCTATCATTCATATAATTTGAAAAGAAGTAGAGTAAGTGCGGGGTGAAGCCAAAGCCCGCCATTTTGTTTAATAAGACGTCATTGTCGACTAGGTCGAAGGCTTTTTTAAAATCAAAGTATGCTGTATCAGCCTGGCCCCCGCTGTCCACTATAGGGATCAAATCTGCTACGTAAGTAAGCTAGTACTACGTAACTAGCTGTACTTCTGGCCGGGCGAAATCCGTGCTGCGCCTCTGTCAGCTGCGATTTTACCTGCTCATAAATACTTTTCTGGATAGCCGATTCAAATACATTCGCTGGTGTCGCATTCGACGTGTACATACACGTAGAACCGACCGATTCACTGCCGCGAAGACATACACAATATGTATTGTGTCATTTGTATTGATGTCTACTCCCTTGTCTCTGTGTGTCTTTTGTGTAGTGAATAAATGTCTTCTTTCTTTTTCTTTTAGAACAAGCGTTGCGTAAGAAATTATTGATCGAGCGAACGAAGCGAACGATGACATCCATTTCAGCTTGGGCTAAATTTCTTTCTTATGTCCGGATGTCCGGCTGTCCAGCTGTCCACCCTTTCATCTATATAGGTCACATTTCTCAACCGATTCTCATGAAATTTTGTGAGCAGGTTCAAAATCATAGATAATTATTTTGTCAATTCAGTTTTTTGAAAAAAAAAAGTCTGGCTCGGCATTTCTACAGCTCACACAGCCACTAGATTATATAAGTAACTAGCGACCCGACCCGGCTTCGCACGGGTTTATATGTATAAGACATGCATGTATTGTATTGTATTATATATATAAACCTTCCTCTTGAATCACTCTATCTATTTAAAAAATCCGTTGCGTAGTTTCAAAGATCTAAGCATACATAGGGACAGACAGACAGACAGTGGGAAGCGACTTTGTTTTAAAATATGTAGTGATGTACAGTCACCCAATTTGATTCCTAGGCCATCATAGAACCTTGCCGTTGTAAATGCTATGTCAATACGAGTTACTAGGATTATCGCGTCGCTAATCGCTGTGTAGCAGTTACAATGACAGGGTTCTACGGTGGCCTAGGAATCAAATTGGGTGACCGTACTTAAGAAATTGTGTGAGTTTGTTCCATTTATAGTGTTAAAAAAAGTGATGAATTATGAGTTTTTTTTACACACTACGACGGTGGCAAACACGCTTACAGCCTGCCTGATGTTATTATACCGCTAAAAAGATTAAATATGAAAATTCGTGGTTGGGGAGAATCAAAAAAAATGGCAGGTTAAGGTTAGCTAAAATGGTGTTTACGTCACGTCTAATATGTCGGTCTGTTACGAAACGTATGCGTTTGACATTAACTGTCGATTTTGTTCATATCCGTAACTAACTGTTTAAGACCCAGCCCTGGGTGACCGAGCTCTGCTCGTGTGAAAATAGAGAAAACACGGTGAAAACGAATTTTCCCAGACATCAGACCTAGCTAGATCAATTTCTAGACCCCGTAAATCCAAATTTCATCGAAATCATTAGTGCCGTTTCCGAGAACGTGATTGCAAATATATATATACTAGCTGACCCCGCGAACTTCGTTCCGCCGAACAAAATTCATGAATAAAAATACTAAATTTTTTTCATTTTTTATAGTTATTCTGCTATTCGGGGCGAAGACAAATCTAACAAATCAACAATCATCAAAATCGTTCCAGCCGTTCTCGAGTTATAAGCAAAGGAACTAACACAACTTTCTTTTATTAATATAGATAATACTCATACAAATATTGCTCGTTTAATAGTATAGGATAATAAATGAAAATGCCCAGTATGCAAAGGTCACCGGTTTCCCACTTGCCGCGAATAATTTAACCCGCAACGCAAACCAGTGTTACCTATAATATTAAGTTTAACTTGTGTCTGTTTCTGGCATTAAAAAAACACAAAACACTTAAATCGGTGGCATAACAAACACACCCAAAGAACTCAATTAGGTTTGGTGTTGGCTCCGAAACGAAGGAACCGATTGGGTTCGTTTCGTTTTTAGGGTTCCGTACCCAAAGGGTAAAACGGGACCCTATTACTAAGACTCCGCTGTCCATCCGTCTGTCTGTCTGTCCGTCTGTCACCAGGCTGTATCTCATGAATCGTGATAGTTAGACAGTTGAAATTTTCACAGATTATGTATTTCTGTCAAGTACTAAAAAACAGAATAAAATAAATAGGTATTTAAGGGAACCCTATGCAACAAAAGTGATTTTTTTCCGTTTTTATAGATAATGGTACGAAACCCTTCGTGCGCGAGTCCAACTCGTTTTTTATTTAAATATTTTATATTATGTAGTTTGATATACTTACGTTCGTTGATATTTTGGAGTAGCTCCAAAACGAAAGAACCGGGTACTTTTCGTTCTTTAAATGTTTAATTTATGTTATTTGATACTAACGTGTTTGAATTTAAAAATCTTGAAATTAAAAGAAGTGTGAATTTTTTCGATCATTTTCGTGTGCTTTGTTTATTGATAATGGCATAATTTATGTAGTGAAGCAGCAGTAAGGTTGGATTAACTATAAAGTTCATTTTAATTACAACGTTATACATATTAGAAATATACAACCATCCTACAGATAGGTATGTAGGTATGTAAAATCCAGTCCCAACTTGCCGCACTCGACTACGGTAATTTATTTCAGCTCAATACCAGAGTTATATCCCAGGATATCTCCTACTAAAGCGATCGCTTGGCCGGCGGTTTGCCTCAATAATAATTTACACAGTTCTAAAGCCCCGACTTTCGCAGCTTTGTCGGACTCTGTAGAGATTTTGATTTGAATAAAGGATCCAGGATGGTGTTCTGAATGCTTCGACAACTTGTTTCAACCAACCAATATAAGTGGGACTTTGATTACGTACAGTTGCTGCGACTCATATGGTCAAGATATAGTAAAGACTATTGGTGCTAGTCGAGAAATGTTGTGAATTCTGTTGTGTGTCGGTAACTTGGAGCATGGACTGGCCAGAGTTGGTTTGGTTATAATTATTTTAAAAGAGCGTATCTTTATAAATAACGGGTCGGGGTTATTTATTTATTATTTTTATTTTGACAAGTGCAGGGGGTTACTTTGGCACACCGTACAGGATTCGAATATTAAGGGTTAAAGAGGTAATAATGCGAGGTACGTAGAAGCGTGGCGCGAGGCGGAAGTCAGTGGCGCGCAGATAACGCGCCGTCAAGATGCGTGCTAAGAGTTAGGCACGCACGCAACCCAAGGCGCGTGGTGGCAGGCGCGCAGGGGGGATAAGGGGACGCGCGCAGATAAGGCGCGTAGAGGCGCGCAGTTACGACGCGTAGAGGCGCGCAGTTAAGGGGCGTCCTGGCACGCAGCTAAGGCGCGAACTAGCGCGCAGATAGGGCGTGTGCTGGCATGCAGTTAGGGCACGTGCTGGCCGTGCAGGTAGGGCGTGCTCTAGCGAGCAAAAGGGCGCGTGCTAGCGTCCAGTTAGGGCGCGTGCCGGCGTGCAGTTAGAGCACGTGCTGGCGTGCAGGAAGGGCGCGTTCTAGCGCGCAGGAGGGCGCGTGCTGGCGTGTAGTTAGGGCGCATGCTGGCGTGCAGTTAGGGCACGTGCTGATACGCAGGCAGAGAGGCGCGTATAGATATGAGGCTTAGATGCGGAATAGGCAAACGTGCAAGCCAAAGCACGGACAGGGATCCTTTTGAGTTGCAGGGCCAGCTGTGACCCCGTAACGGATCAATTTAGTAGACTTCGTGTTGAAAGTCGACGTAAAACTGATGGTTGTGCCGGTTGTACGGCTAATAGGCTCCTCAGGGCCCAGAATTCCAGAATTTCTGGTTACAAATTTACAATTTCAAAAATTATAAGGTACCAGGAACGCATATTGGCGAAAAGTGATTACAACCTTAGAATAAAAGTAATACAACCTTAACTGCATGGTGACGCTGTTAACATAATTGACATATCGTCACTATGACAGATTGTCAAATAAAAATAAACAAATAAATTTTCTTTCGGGAAACTAGATTTTAGTACATTATTTAAGGGATAATAACTAATAAATAATAAAGTGTGCTTCGACGATAGCATTAGCAGCGTACAGATATAAAATGTTCAAACTTAGCCGTTACAGGGACCTGAAAAGCTTGTTAGCAGTTTAGTAAAGTGCGGAGAACGAGAAAATACGGCATAGTAGCACGACTGAGGTGTGGCACGCGTATTTGCGTCCATTTGAAGAATAACAGGTAAATGCTACAGTATAAATGTTTTGCCACGGATAGAGGCTCAGTAGTATTAAAAATATTTAATGTATATAAATACTGAACGTATATTAGTATTCCGAAAGGCGACAGATTCTAAATGGACTGTATCAAATTGAGTCCTTACGCGGGTCGCCGTGATTTTGCAGAAGAAAGGTTAATGTTTGAGCAGATTGCGTATCGGCTTACCTGGAGGTCTTGAAGGCAGGCTCAGCATCCGATGAAGGCACTCCCTAAGGCTAAGCCCAGCGCTGGATCCAGATAAGCGGCACCCCTGGTTCTACCACTCAGATGCACACACAGATGTAATATAGCCGAGTCGCAATCTCTTGATGAGAATTTGATTGGAAGCCGGTGAAATGAGTCACTGCCTTGGCCCAACAAGCCCAACAATCACAACTTGTGGGCGTTTATAGACTTAAAGCTCGTAAATAACGGACGAGCAGCGAGTTGTCTTATATCGAATCTCTAGACTAACTGGGTTGCCACACTAAACTATAAAATGGGGTGGCGACTAGTGTTACTATACTAATAACTTAAATTTACCCGAAGTAGGCAATATTGAACATTCCGCCCACCTAAATGCGACGGCATGCTCAAGAAAGCCGCGGTATTTATACTACGACAACGAATACTTAAAATCTACGAAAGGGTGTTGTTGAAGACATAAACTAGAACTAATTCCTACGATTCACATTGACCTTGTAAGGGTCAAGTGATAAATACAAAATTTAAATTTATATTAAGCATCATTTGCCACTGGCAAAGGACAAATCTTAACTACTGGTCTTTTGTACTGCCCAGCGGCAGTTTTAACCGTTACTACCCTACATATTTGATCTGCACCGGGGTGCAGGGCAACAATACGACCTAATGGCCATTTTAGGGGGTCTAACTGTTCATTAACTATGAGCACCATTGCTCCCACGATGATATTAGCACAATGCATGAAGAGAGTGTGATACTCCTGAAGTATCAGCGAAGTGAGGCGATGAGAGCGGGGCAATAGTAGCGGGTGCCTGGCATGGAAGCAGATCTTTGCATTAGCCAGGCGACCGCCCACCCTGAGAAAACCCGCCTCATCCACGAACGGTGATAGTTTGCGGAGACTCTTAGGAAGTGAGTTTGGCGAACCTATTTTTATGAGTTCCAACTCCGACGAGAACTCACTCTCTTGCACAACTTTAACTAACAGCACAAGCGCCTTGTGAATCTCGAATGGCTGTAAGGCCCCGACGACACGACCTTCGACGGTTTTTTGTTTACAGTTCGCTGTAAACCGAATGCCATATGCTAACACATGTTGAAGTTTTTTAAATGAGGAGAACCTTTCTAAAAGGTCTCCGACTAAGTCGTCCTTATTGGACGATACGAGAACTATAATCATTTGTTTTTCATGACGAACATCTTTGTTTATCGATAACGCCGATTTGGGCCAGTTTTCACTGGGGTCCCTAAGCCAAGAAGGTCCGGTCCACCAGCAACTTAGGTTAACTAAGTCGCTAGGTAGTAACCCACTTGATCCACAGTCTGCCGGGTTGTCAGTAGTTCTGACATGATGCCAGGAGTCGGGAGGAACTTTCTTGGACGTGGCTCACACGATTGGCCACGAACGTCTTCCACTTGGACGGACACGATTTTATCCAAGTCAACGCCACCGTTGAGTCCGACCATGCGAAGATCTCTCTTATCGAGTGAGAGATCTTTAGAGCCTCCACGACTGACGCTATTAAATCTGATAACAGAACTGCTGCAACCAATTTAAGACGTAGTACCGACAATTTACGTAGTGGCTCAACCTTTGACTTAGCGCAAGCTAATTTGACGGCGATATCACAATTTTTAATCATCGTACGAAAATAAACTACGGCACAAAAGCCAGGTTCTGACGCATAACGAGATCCATGTACTTGTAACACGTCAAATTCCCTGACTATACGGTGAGGAATAGCCAAAGAGCTCAGCGACGCAGGTTGGGCCTTAAGCTCCTGCCATTCAAGTCTAATGTTCTTAGGGACATCGTCATCCCATGAAACATCGGACACCCTGAGTACCTGCATTAGGTACTTGGCGAGAAATGTTACAGGCGAGAGAAAGCCCAACGGGTCGGAGATCCTGGCTATCTCTGAAAGAATGTTTGTGCACCGACCTTGATGAGCAACTTCGACGCGAAAACGAAAGCAATCTGATTGAGGTTGCCATAGCAATCCCAATATTTTTAGAGAAATTTCTGACATTTCTTCGAAATATATAAAATCCTGTGAGTACAGGTCCGAGGATGGGGGGTTTTCCTGCAAGCCACTGCTGTTGGAGGTCCACTTTCTCAGATGGAAATCACCCGACGACAATATTTTTGTGAGTTCCATCTCGAGTAAGCGAGCCTGCTCGGCAGAGTCCGCTCCAGCGACGACGTCATCGACGTATGTGTCTCGGGCGAGAACAGCGGACCCACCTGAGCAGCCTTCTGCAGCATCACTGGCAAGGTGGGCCATGGTACGAAGACCTTGGAAAGGTGCAGCCGAGACATTATTTGTCACCGACTCAAAACGATAGTCACGCACAGGACTGGAGGCCGAGGGCCGCCATAGAATGAACGGACGCTCAGGAGTGCGGTTCAACTTGCGTTCCAACGAAAGGGATCGCTTTACAGCGATTTCGCGAGAATTAAAGAAGGTAGGTTGGTTCGCAGAATCGACGAAAGGTAAAGGGACTACGAACCCGCCTTCTTCGTTTCGACAGTATTTTGAACGACAGTGATTTTCGCAGCGTTGGTCCTCCTCTGATACGAAAGATTTAGTTGGAGAACTAACATTCTCTAATTCCAATATTTTGTGACTGGAATCATCGAGCGACAAGGTTTGCGAAAGATTCGATACGAAAAGACAATGTTTTTTATTGTTACGACAGGAGACGATGGCGTTTGACGTGAGTTGACTTTTGTCACACTCACCCATGACGATCCATCCGAAGAGCGTATTTAACGCGATAGGTTGCCCAGGCTCCCCTCGCAGAAGGCCAGGTAGCAACGACGACGCGAAAATATCTGCATTAAGCAGCATGTCCACCGGCGCCGAGCGAGCGACGTCAGGGTCAGCAAGCGATAAGTTGTTTATGTGCGACCACCTCGACGAATCGACAGGTTTGGTAGGTTGATCAGCACATATCGACGATAAAACGAGAGCTTCGAATTTAATATGCGCTGGCAAATTATTACCGTCGAACTAGCATCGCTCATGGCGGTACTGCGCTATACGTGCGGGACGGTGTAGAATATCGTCAGCGAAATGACCTGCATACCCTCACCGTGCAATATCATTTCGAATTTTCGGCTATAGAAATTATTCGAATAAAATTGATTATTGTGGCATTGTATAGGACTGGTAACGGTGACTTTGACATTTATTTAGAGAATTTGGAATTGTTATTAAAAAAGCTAACTGACGAAAACAAAAGGTTTCTCATCGTTGGCGACCATAATGTGGATTATCTATCTGACAATAGCATGAAACGCCGTATAAATGACGTGTTAGGATCATACGGGTGTCGTAACACAGTATCATTCCCCACTCGCGAGACCGTAGACTGTGCATCGTCCATTGACTGCGGGCTGTCTAACTGCACGAGTGACTTGCTTACTGTGGCACCACTTGACACCGCGATAAGCGATCATAACGCGCAACGTTATGAATTGTCTACGCAAAATGAGCCGCAAAATAAAACACATAGGTTAGTTGAGCGCCGGGTATTTAACGATGAGTCAATTAAATTATTTTATATGGACATTTCTAATTACGATTTTAATTTTGTGTATGATAATAATTTTGACATTAACGACAAATTTAATAAATTATTTAATATTTTAAGGTATTATATTGACATACACTTTCCGATAAAATTAATTAAATGTAAAAACAATGCCACAGTGTCCTGGTTGAGTGACGAATTGGTAGAACTGATGCGTAAGCACAGTGATCTCCATGACTTGCGGCGCCAGTATCCCAACAACCCCATACTTACCGAGTGTATCGAGCACTATGCTGGGCTAATAAAGTCCACGATAATTGATACCCGTCGCACGTACACTGAAAATAGACTAGCGGCGAGCGGCAATAAACCGAAAGAAATTTGGAAGGTGGTAAACGAGGAGGTGGGAGTGAAGGCGAGATCTCAAAGTATTTGCCTCCGTAATTCCACAACAAACCTAGAAGTACAGAAGAAGGACATACCAAATACTTTGAACTCTCATTTTCTCGGAGTGGCATCTAAATACGCTATACAGAGCAACATGCTAAAATCCACGCAGTTCCTTCATAGGCACCTGGCAGCGTCAGACGTGCCCGTTTTTACCCTACCACTCGTTACTCGCGATATGCTTGATACGGCTTTTCGCCCCATGCTGAAGAAAGGTAGCACTATTGATATATTTGACATATCACCTAATATTCTTCTTTGGATATGGCCACTTGTTGTCGACGTACTTGTTGTCCTTATAAACCTTATGTTTGAAACTGGTACATATCCTGATGTTTTAAAAAATACGAGGGTGTGTCCAATATTCAAAGGGAAGGGTAACAGGTGCGACGTTAACAACTATAGGCCAATCACAATAGTACCCACTATTTCCAAACTAGTGGAATCTATCTTATCGTCTCAGCTAATGCGTCATCTGGAGTCGAATAACCTGTTAACGGACAATCAATTTGCGTACCGACAAAAAAAGTCGACAACCACCGCGGCGTATAAGATGTTCGACTGTATCATGACTGGGCTGGACGATAGGAGCAAGATGGCAGGAATATTTGTCAAAGGCTTTTGACGTTATTAACCATGAATTACTTCTGAATAAACTAAATCGATATGGAATCCAAAACAATGCCTACAATCTATTCACCTCATTTTTGTCAGGCCGAAAACAAGTCGTGAAATTACTCACTGACGGCAAATCACTACAATCCGACGCAGGGGACATAAATATTGGTATTCCTCAGGGTTCTGCCCTGGGAAATACCTTATTTTTATTGTTTATAAATGACCTTCCGTCCAACATTGTGGCTGGTCTGTCTGTATTGTTTGCCGATGACACAACTGTGCTAGTTAGTGCAAACTCTTACGACCAGCTAAGCCATACGATTGGTGAGGCTTGTAGTCAATTAAGGAACTGGTTCTCGGCAAATGGGCTTCTATTAAATTGTTCAAAATCTAACATAATGCTATTCTCTGGCCGAAAGATTTCGCTTCCGCCGTGTATGGCCAGTAGTCCTATGCCACTATGTAACGAGAGCAAGTTCCTTGGGTTCATAGTTGACTCGAATTTGAATTGGAAGCGCCATGTAGACAGTTTGTGGGATAGGTTGGGAAGTGCCGTCTTTGCCTTGAGAAAATTGAAACCATTGATCTCCAGGGAGGCATTGAAACAGGTGTACTTTGCTTATTTACACTCAGTTATTTCTTACGGCACAATCCTCTGGGGAAACTCTACAGACGCAAAGAGAGTGTTAATTGTGCAGAAACGAGCAATTCGTACACTTGTTGGAGTAAAACATAGGCACCCCTGTAGAGAACTTTTCAAATCTCAACGCATTATGACACACTACTCACAATACTTATTCGACTGTTTAATATTTGTAAGAATGAACATTTCTCAGTTCCAACGCGTGGACTTTCCAGGGAAACAGCTTCGTTCTACAGGGCGGCTGAGAACGGTTCCTCGTCGCATGGCGCTTTCAACAAAGAACCCCCGCGTCATCGGCCCCACATACTATGAACGATTACCCGCCGATATCAGAAATGAACAATCTGACGAAACATTTCGGCGCAAGCTGAGAAATCTTTTGTTGATCAACCCTCTGTACTCCGTGAACGAGTACATGGAACTTACTTTTTAAATGATGTACCAAATAAATTGACATTGCCGCCTGATGATTGATTTTAATTGTATCAAATGTTATTAAGTGTTATTAAGTATTATAATATTCTGTTTTAAGTTTTAGTGATAGTATTTATTGAGAGAATTATGTTTTTATATTTTTTTTATATATTTGGTTTTTATTATGATGACATGAATATTTTTTAAATTTTATTATTATACCTACTGTATAACAAATGACGATCCTTTTTGGGAGATAGAATTATATTTTATTTTTACATTTCAATTATATTGACGATCATGGTAGAAATTCTTGTAATTTTGACATTTCTGCAAATTTATATTGTAATTTTTATCCTGAAATAAATGAAATAAATAAAAAAAAAAAAATAAATAAATAATATTCGACGACAAAGTTGTATTACCGAGCGGCTTAATCTCACACGACAGTGAGCCGAGCGGTTGAGCGACAGAATTGCCAATGCCTGATACGGCATGTTGGCCACGACAAATGTTAAACCCGAGCATTTTTGCGCAGGGTTTCGAAACAAAGTTACACGCGCTAGCGCAATCGAGGAGCGCGCGCACTGGCCGGAAGTTACCGGAACTATCCCTAACTAAAACTTTTACAGTCGAAAATAAAATTGTATTTTCCCCAGTCAGTGAAGTTAAAACTGTGTTACTATTGTTGGTACTTATATTACTACTAGGCGGCGTGTTACCAGCCTCGGTGGGTGCGGGCGTCTGTATATTCTTGGTGAAATGTAACAAATTGTGATGTGAATGATTACACACACTACAATGAGAAGCACGACAAACATTCACTCTATGAGCGCTTGAAAAACATAAAATACACAGACCCTTTTCCTTCACAAAATTAAAACGATCCAGGCTGTCGAGTTTTAAAAAATCACTACAGCTGCTAAGACTGTGCCGACCAGTACAAAAGACACAGTTCGGACTCGAGACGACAAATGCTGTTTTATTTGTGGTCAACGGTTTAATATTCGTCAGTTTGATGTTTGAATTTTCTAACGCTTTGCTTCGCTTATCAATAAAGTTCTTCAAATCATCAAAATTTGGAATATCAATGTTCGAAGAAAGTTGCAATTCGAATGCTTCACGAGTAGCGATATCCAGTTTTGACCATAGCAAATAATACAGCATGAAGTTCCGATCAGGAAGATTAAATTTTGACAAAATGTTTAAGTTCTCATTGAACGTTCGGAACACTCTTTCTAAATCATTTTTGTTTTTAACCGATTCACAGTTCAACATCTTTTCATAGTACATGACAGCAATTTGTCTCTTCCTGTCATAATAGTTAGACAAAGTCTCATAAGCGTTGGCATAATTGTCACCTGACAAAGGAAAACTTTTAATTAATTCATATGCGGAACCCTGAACACTCGACAAAAGGTAATGTAATTTTTCAACATCACTGATAGTGCTCCGCTTATGAATTAGCGAATCAAAAAGTTCCTTAAATGACACCCAGTTCTCCAATTTTCCATCAAAGGGTTTGATTGATATTTTAGGCAATTTAGCTAAGTTGTTTTCTAAGACTAAAGGCTTAGTTTCAGCTGCACTTTGAGTACTTTGTCTTAACCTATTCTTCACTGATTTTAAACGATTCTCGAATTCCTTTGTAACTACGTATTCGTCAAGACGCTGCGGTTGTGTAAGCGGCCGTAAAATTCGGATTTGTGCATCATGAAAGTCCTTTTCGATATCTTTAAAGTCGGATTCATTATAGCCTTGCAAATCCGAACTTTCCATATGCTCTAAACGCATTACACAATAATCCCGCGCGACACGGAAAGCATCTACAATTGCGAGTTCCGTTTCATTATCACTTTCAGCCATTTTTTGTTTTAAATACAAACCTAAACAGTTAAAATCATGCAAAACAGCGAGAGAAAACACAATATTGATGTCGACGAATTGACGTTTGACTTGACGTTTAAGTTTCGACAGAATGAATGACAGATGATATTAGGCTATTTCTACCAAGCTACGTTCCGTTTCACGTTTACGAATTGAGTCTATGGTATGGAAGTTGTACTGCCAACATAAACGAACGAAAACCGAAAGCGACAAAAAAG
The DNA here is from genome assembly GCA_963854355.1 of Epinotia brunnichana. Classification (NCBI taxonomy): domain Eukaryota; kingdom Metazoa; phylum Arthropoda; class Insecta; order Lepidoptera; family Tortricidae; genus Epinotia; species Epinotia brunnichana. The sequence continues at coordinate 32,381,545 of OY977943.1, forward strand.
ATGGCGTACAACTAACACGATAAATTTGGCCAAGGCAATATCTCAAGTACCCCACGAAATGTAAGAAAAAACAATTATTTTGCAAAATCACGGAGAAAATACGTGAAAACTCACGACAAAAGGTACTTTTCAATAAATTCAGGTCGACGGACCAAAATGAACGTATATTAGTATTCCGAAAGGCGACAGATTCTAAATGGACTGTATCAAATTGAGTCCTTACGCGGGTCGCCGTGATTTTGCAGAAGAAAGGTTAATGTTTGAGCAGATTGCGTATCGGCTTACCTGGAGGTCTTGAAGGCAGGCTCAGCATCCGATGAAGGCACTCCCTAAGGCTAAGCCCAGCGCTGGATCCAGATAAGCGGCACCCCTGGTTCTACCACTCAGATGCACACACAGATGTAATATAGCCGAGTCGCAATCTCTTGATGAGAATTTGATTGGAAGCCGGTGAAATGAGTCACTGCCTTGGCCCAACAAGCCCAACAATCACAACTTGTGGGCGTTTATAGACTTAAAGCTCGTAAATAACGGACGAGCAGCGAGTTGTCTTATATCGAATCTCTAGACTAACTGGGTTGCCACACTAAACTATAAAATGGGGTGGCGACTAGTGTTACTATACTAATAACTTAAATTTACCCGAAGTAGGCAATATTGAACAAATACAAATTAAATAATTGTATGGATATGTTTTTTATAAATATAATTGGGAAGGACGTATAAAAAAAAACACAAGACGCATTTTATTTTTTCGACGGGATCAACTTTTTTGTACCATTGTTTTATATCACCATAGATAGATTAAAAAAATGAATAAAACAAAAATCTATAACACAATCAACTGATGAGCAATTAAACTACCATACAGTTCAGAACTGTGTTAGTTAAAATATATTATTTTCTTTATAACAAAATCACGCGTCAAAAGGACAATGTTAGGTTTCCTAATAATTTAATAAAAGCACAAAGAAATTTTTTACGCACAATTGGAGCAGACCGGTAGCTCGTTCAAGATGACAGTTACTTACAGAAAATTATGAATACGACATTATTTGTACCAACCTTAATACAAGACCACAAAAGCTTTCTTTGCTTTTATGGTTTTCGCGGTGCGAGGCATGTCCTCCTATGTGCCGCCCATAAGGCTATGTGGAAATGTGTTGGCGAAAGTCGACCAGTTAAAATATCTGGGTCATATTGTAAGGAGTGATTTAAAGGACGACAGTGACATACTGCCGTGTCATGACAAAACACTGTAACTTAAAAATGTGCATTCTTCAGAAATCGCAATAAACGTTTTTTCTCGTTAAGTGGCCATAAAACTGTGAATATTTATCCGATTTTGATGAAATTTGGGCAAAGTATTGATAATGTTGCTCATAAAGTATACAAATCATAAAATATCATTTTTTTTATTATTTCATTCATTTAAAGACCAAAACGTGTTTTGTCACGACATAAGTTGGTAATACTAATATAAATCGTCGTGACAAAACACTGTAACTATCATGTTACAGTGTTTTGTCACAACAAATTACCGCTTTTGTACATAGATTTACGACAAAACACTGTAATTATCACGTTACAGTGTATTGTCGTATACTCGTAAGTATGAAAACTCTACTTTAAATTTTAGCTATTGATTAATATTAACACCATCAATTCTTCTTAGACCAGATTTGACCGAAAAAAGAATAATGTTTATGCCAAGATTAGATAGGTACTATTTTGACGTTTAACTTTAGATTATGTACTTATTCCTGTTTGGTCAATCTGTTCTCAGTATTTGAAAGGGAACAAAGGACTACATAAATATAAATGAAAATAAAGAGGGCAAGGTTAGGTAATCTTTTATATTCTCATTATCATTAAAGTATTATCATCCGTAGTAATTAAAAATCAATATCTCGTTCCGTTGCCAAATCATCAACATCAGATACAACGAATTCTTCAAAAAATTGTCTTCTTGATTGTGGCATAAACTGACATAATTTCAGAAGTTCTGTCTTATTTTCTTTGCAAAATCCTCTCCGGTTTTCTTGTTTTTTAATCTTATCTAACTTTTTTTATCATCCATTAACTTTTTCAATTCAATTTCCAGTCTTTTTCAAAAAAGATATTTCCTTGTAACTCGTATCATCATCTTAGTTCGTTTTTACAAATAAAGACAGACAGCCTTTTCCTTTGTTCAATTTCAAACCTATGTATATTAAAACCATCAGGATATTTAACTTTACTCTCACTCTGGAATAAATAAACATTTTTGTGTGTCAGAACTAGCGTTTCATTATTTTTTCTAGACTGTTTTATTTTTTCATGAAAATCATATATTTCGAATGCTCTGTTTAGGGGAATGGTTATGCTATAACGCGTAATATAGTATAGAAACAGTTTTGATTGACGCTTAGTTGTGAACTGTTAATCGATAGTCAAAACGAACCCTTTTTAGAGTATATTAAACCGGGCATTAGTAATGTTTACAAACACTTCACAACCAAAACACTCACTTCAAGGCTGGTGTTACGCGATTGTAACCACTGTTACCTTAAGATACAGTGTTTTGTGGTAACAGTTACGACAAAACACTGTATCTTAAGATAACGGTCGACAAAAAACGTCAGTGCTGTTTTGGCAAAACACTGTATTTAGAGATACAGTGATTAGTCAAAACAAGACCCTAGTTTTAGAAGTTACAGTGTAAAATGCTTTGAGGTATTTCATTGATTTAAGTACAAAATGAGTGGTCTGTTAGCAGGCATATATAGTTATTGACCCAAAAAGCTCAATTATTGATGTTAGCACAAAACACTGTAACTTGAGTTACAGTGTTTTGTCATGACACGGCAGCATAGAGAGGGAACGCAGGGCGTTGGTGGTTCGAGGGAACATGCTGGCCCGCAGGTTCGCACATTGTACAGCAGAAGTGAAGAGAACTTTGTTCAAATCCTTTTCCCAATCGTTTTACACAAGCGGCCTGTGGGTTAGTTACAATCAACGAACAATCAACGCCTTGCGGGTCCTCTATAACAATATGTTCAGGGTGCTTATGGGACTGCCTAGGTTCTGTAGCGCGTCAGGCATGTTTGCCGACGCCCGCGTAGATGGTTTCCACGCCATAATGTGCAAAAAAATCGTGTCAATCCGAAGCAGAATCCAGGGCAGCCCCAACACCATACTAAAAATGTTGGGCGACAGATGTCACAGTCCTTTGCAAGGGTACTGGGTGTCGGCACTAATAAACCCTAACTATGAGCAGGTTTATCGTGTCAACTAAGTCTTGCTCCCACCACCATTGTATTTTAATTTAAAATAATGTAATTTATAATAACTAACCTAGGATAAGTATATATTAACACCATTGTGGACCTCAGCTGTCTTAAATAAATAAATAATAGTAATAAACGCAGGAACAACTTCATTAGGCAAAGGAAAAACGAGATAAAATCAAGCAACCAAACGAAATAAACGGCAATAACACTAACAATCCACAGCTTCGACGGCATTCGGTGAATAAATAAAATTAGTCCGGCATTAGGGCGGTGACGCACGAAATAATGCTTAATTCCGATCCACTTGCGCCTTATTTATCTTAATAATCCGATTAAAATATTCCATTCCGGCGCGGAACCGAGATGGGCCATGAAATGTTTGTGTCCTTTAAAACATGCGCTGTTGGACATAAAATAGATAATTTCGTTTTTGGATAACCTATTGTGCTTATATTTGAATTATTATTTTATTTTATTTTACACGGGTCTAACGCGATAAGTTTTAATATCGCGATACCGATACAGCAATAACAAAATGCAGATGATTGAAGATATCAACACATTTTAAGCGCTCAAAACTCTATTAAGTATCATCAAAATGCCGATCTCACTAGAGCGCTAATGTCTGTGTGTGTTAGTTTGAGGGTATCATACTTATTACATCAAAATTCAAATGATATTCGAATACAATTATTAAATAGAGAAGCTATCTCAGAAAAAGTTGAAAATACATTACAGCAATTTAAAAACTTATTTCCCAAGAATGAAACTTATCTCAAATATTTATGGAAAAATGTTGACCGCAAATAGGAACAGCCGATATCACTCGCTAGTGGCTGCGTGGGGGTGTGTGTGAGTGTGTGTGCGTGTGTGTGTGTGTGTGTGTGAGTATATCATATGTATTAAATCGGAATACAAATGATATTCTTTTTCCGTACCTCGATCACTTTGTTGTCCGTCCGTCTGTCAAGACCCTTTTTCTCAGGAACGCGTGGAGGTATCAAGCTGAAATTTATATCAAATACTCAAGTCTACTGTCGTGTGGAGCTGTCAAACTCAAACTTCTATGCCTACGCAATCAAAAGATGCAGCCGTTTATGCCGCAAATTTTCGAAACTCGCAAGGGAATCAAAACCTACAGGGTACTTCCCGTGAACTCAGAATCTTGAAATTTGGTACGAGGCAACGTCTAATAGCATAGATAAAGGAAAAATTTCGAAAACCGTATTTTTTTAGTTAAATCACTGAAAATTAAATGTCTAGTATAAACTGACACGCACTAAGTATGTGAATACATACTTAGTGAGTGTCAGTTTATAGTGGACTTGTTTCTATTGTACGGGGTGATCCGAAACCCTCGGTGCGCGAGTCTGATAGGGAAGCGAAGTCTGTAAATACATTACAACAATTTAAAATCTTATTTCCCAAGCATGAAACTTAACTAAAGTACTTAGGGAAAAATGTTCACCGTAATTACCGAGTGTAATGTTAACATAAACCGATAATTTATCCCGCCGCGACCGCTGGTTGAGTGCCCCCACCCCACAACCCGTAAGCTTATTAAAGATGTCGCTAGCAAGATCGCCTTAATTCCGCAAACGGCGCTCCCGCCTTAATAAATAAGTTTTTTAACTGCCTGCCCCTTTCATAATGTTGTTCGGCTAAATTAAATGCTCAAGGTATGGCAACTGTCTCGAGTTTATGAAAACAGTCGGAGTAAGTGCGTTCAATTAAGTACCTACGTTATTTTGTAGCGTCTCTTGCGAGGTAGCTTTTATGCTCACGTATTAGAATTCACAGTAGAGATACTTGTGGGTTCCATGGAAATTTGGAACAATCGAAAACTCAGTAGGTAAACTTTTTTCGAGAATCTAAACTGCCGTGGAGCGGGAACTACTGGCTGCTTACGATTGTTATGAAACAAACCTAACCTTATGAATGCCTCAGAAAAAAATAAACACAAATAGTTTATAGTTACTGACGCTGGTACCGGCTCATTCCTGATGCAAAGGTCCATCGCGATTCAACGCGGGAACACAGCGAGCGTGTGTTGGGTACCTTTGCGGGGTTCGGGGCTGGCTATTTAACTAGGTGGGTATTTTTTTTTTGTGTCTAACTATTAGACCTATTTTATTTGTTAAATAAATGCTTTTAAGTTTATGATAAATTACCAGCTGTTATCTAACCACCGCTGGGTGCAATTGGCTCAGGATCGGTCACTAAGGCAGGTCTATGTCCAGCAGTGGACGTCTTTTGGCTGATATGAAGATGATGTTATCGAACGTTACATTATTTGAAACGTTACGTTAATATCAAATGTTATATATTATGTTACGCGACGCTCCCGTTTCTACATCGCACTTATTTTAATCCGTCATATGTCCCCTCCGAGCAAAAACTTCCCTCAAATTGAGATGTATCAAAATTGTAAACACAGCAAAACTCTTGCACACCCATTTACATAATAGCACGCGCAAGCATTTCCGTCAACGTTAAGAAAAGCATTCCTTGCTCAATGAAACAACTAATATATCATGGCGGCGTCACGTACGGTGTGCAGAAATTCTGGCATGTACTCGTATTTAGAGAAATGAATGGGGTAGCGCGCTTAGTGCGGGATGTGCGGGGAAAATAGAAAATGAAAATTGAATAAAAATTAAAAAAATATTTATTTTATTATGTTAAACTATACAGGTTTATAAACATAAAGTTGGAACCTCCTTTTAAGTAAGCATATACCTACATGTATCAGGAGGAATCGCTCTTCCATAATATCATTTTTAATTTGAAACAAGCGATATGACTTTTTTTTAACGTTCATAGTGCAGTTGGGTGGTTTTCATGTTAAGATTTATTAAATACTTAGTTTAGTTTTATGGATCATCTATCTCTCTCTATCTATCTCTAATCTATCAAATTATCTCAAAAAAGTGTTAGTCACTAAATAAGTAAAAGCAAAATTAAAAAAAAGATATATCTACACAGTTTTTAATCAGTTCCAAACAACAGAATTCGTATGTTTCAATCATAAATAATGTTAATATCAACTATGTGCCTAAACGCAGTATTTCACGACTCGAAAGCAGCAATTGCCTTGTTTTTTTCTAAAACGGGTTGGTACGGGTTTTAAACAGCAAATGTGACGATATCGAGTTAACATTTGGGACACATTTTTCTTGTATCAGGATCGTTACTATCAACGATTCTGAGTAAGAAGTAACAAAAAAGTGGCCAAGTGCGTGTCGGACCACGCACAACGAAGGGTTCCGTGCCTAACCATGTACACTACAACCAATATTAAGTAAGACTAGTGGTTCTCTCCAAACTGAGAACGTTGACCAATAAAATATTGTTGTCGAATTAATAATAATTCGCTTACACCCGAATATCATCGAACAAACATGTATACGTACATACAAATAATGTACGATTGTATATAAATAAAATAAATAATAAGGAATTTGCTAGCGCCGTCATGTAACCCCACAACACACCCTTACAATAACAGAGCGATCAACGTTAAATATGGCGAATTTTCCATACATTCTGATTTTAACGAACACCTTTTTTGATGCAATTCACCCTAATTCCGCTGCATCCTACCTATAGCTTCAGACTCTGGCTACATGAAAATCTCACGTCTACAGTTTAATAAGTAGGTATATTATAGTCCAGCTTCACTGGTGTAATTACCAAACATAGTGTATTCCTCCTCGCGTGGTTACAGAGTTGCCGCAAAGAGGAGTATAAGTGAAGCATTTCGCATAAATGTATCTAAAAGACTTTCAAAAAGAAAATCTTTTTTAAAATCTTCAAAAACTAGCGTGGGCAGATTGACCTCGCCGGCGCGGAGCGTCAGCTCTGCGACTAACGTGTCATGGAGAAGCAGAAGACGCGCACAGGAAACTGCAATCGCTTAAAATTGCTTGACATCAGCGGAATTCGCGTATAAATACAGCTTCGCTGGTACGAGTACCTACCTGCAGGCCGTAAGGACCTGTGCTTCGAAAATAATCCGCTGCAGTCTTACTACTTTTAAGCGGGCTCCATTAAGAGCCCGTTCACGTGCTCACTAGCACCACTGGTAAATGATGAGATTATTAAAATTTAACGATAGATACACATACACACTGTATTTTGAATTTAAGTACCTTGTGAACGGGCTCTTAACAGCTTCATTATTTAATGTTACGGACGGTGTAGCCTATGTATCATCATCATTTTCTTGCCTTTATCCCATTTACTTGGGGTTGGCTCAGCATGTCCTTTTCTTCCATACCTCCCTGTCACTCGTCATCTCGGAACTTACTTCCTTCCTCTTCATATCCTCACTCACACAGTCCATCCACCTTTTCCTTGGCCTACCTCGTTTCTTCCATGCACGTTCAACCCTAAAACTCTTTTCGTCACATGACTGTCATCCCTCCGCATAATATGCCCATACTACGCAAGGCAATGGGGTCTCAATTTGTCGATGATATACTTCCAGGCTTCCTCTAATATACTAATTTCTTATTCTGTCCATCCTCGTCACAGCACACATCCATCTTATTATACTCGCCAGGGATTCTTTTAAATTGACATGAATGTAATTTATAATGAAGTCTGTATTGTGTAATAAAATTAATAAATCTAAATCTAAATCATCTCCGTAACATGTTGCCTATGTATAAATGCATTTTATTTATGATATATGTTATATCATACTTATAATTTTCAATTATTTAATCATGCTGGCTTGTCCGGACGTATCTTAGGCAGGAACTGTTTTTGGTTCAGTCAATGGTTACTCATTTCCCCGCGAGATAGCACTATAATACAAATTTGGTTTCACACGGCCCTTGAAGTAGGTAACTCTTTAACTCAGTTGCGTTGTTTACCGAGGTGGGTTAGTATGGTCACCATTCCTCGAGAGATGGCGTTTTACCTATCATTATCTATTCTTCTTAATTTTTAACGCAATAGGGGCTGTTTTATTTTGCAACCGATTATACACCTAATCGCTAGAACGATATTCAAATGGACTTGGGTCACTTCTTTCGTCTTCATTACATCTGCATATCGTCGGGTGACAAGCAAAAGTCACTACCAAAACTGTCACTGCTCTTCAAAACCTCGTATCTCGGTACCTAGTCGATATCGAGATACGAGCTTTGATTTAAGTAGGTATTTGTTACTTAGTGAGTTTTGCTTGTCACCCGACGATATATAGGTATATTGTTTAATTGTTTGACGGTTAAAACCTAAAATGGCATGCAGGGATTTGAAAAACTGCGGTTCGTGGACCCTAGATTCCACCCCCGATTTCATCCTTTTGAGGGATGGATTCCGGGATAAAAAGTATTCTGTATGTTAATCCAGGCTATAAACAAATGTACACTAAAATTCATCTTAATCTGTTAGACCATCTTTGCGTGAATGAGTAACAATCATTCAAACATCTAAACATCCAAAGCTCGAAAACCTGTAAACCGATCTTGTTCAAAATACTTTTCGGTAAATATATTTAATAAGCATGTCCACGATTTTTTCAAATTTTTTACTTGCGCCGTTCGGAAGTTAGAGGGACACAATTTTTGTGACTTTCGGGGCGATTATCTCCGAGTATATTTACCTAATCAAAAAAATTGCTGAGAAACCTTATATTTATTTTGAAAGACCTATCGATTGATGTGCCACATGTGGACTTACAATGATTTAATTTTTTTTGACTTTCAGTTACATGTATGGAGTGCACCCCGAAAAAAATATTTATTTAGTCATTTCAATGCATAACTATGTAGCGGCTAATAAAATACACCTATATACTAAATTTCATTCAAATACACCTTATAGTTTTCGAGTAAAATGCCTGTGACATACGGACAGACGGACAGACGGACATGACGAAACTATAAGGGTTCCGTTTTTGCCATTTTGGCTACGGAACCCTAAAAAGGAATTCTGAAAATAAACCGTTTAAACGCTCGAGTTCAACCATATTACTAAACTATCGTTGTTTAAATTTAATTAATGCTTTCATAAATGTACTTCCCAGAAACACTCATTAAGCGTTACCAATGCATCCGCTACCTTAAACTCGTGTAATGAATCTCTTGCATTCTGCAGCCACGCGCGCGAATTCGGCTACCTACTTAATTAGAATGCAGTTTTCTCGTTAAGAATAACTGGCGTGGAAATATGTTTGCTTGCTATACTCTGGGGAAATCCTGAGTCTATACGAGTATACAAGATACAGGCTGTGCCTAGTTTGGGGCTGACGGATATCTTTCTCTGTTTGTTAAAAATGTGTATGTTAACAGAATAGTTTTAATTTAATCGCATGTAACGTTATTATGGTAAATAAATAATTTGTTATTTGTATTTGTTGTTGTATGAGGATATTTGAAGCAAAATTGTTTTAGAAAGTCAAATGGGGTGAAATGGGACATGCGTTTGAGACATTGGTTTTTACCAGGAAAAAAACATGTTTTTTGTCTGGAGGCATAATTTCGAATTAGCTCAACACAGAAAAGGTAAACAGCCAAAGATCTTACCGCTAAAGAGCAACCAGACAACCATTGGTTACCGGATATAATGCAACATATTCACCAATATATTATAGATATTAATCTAATTCTCATAAAAGGCTTAAAGTGACGCGTATCAACCCAAATAACATAACGCTCCCTTAGGATGCGCTGTGTTGGGAGTGAGGGAACTGCATGTCTCTATCTGCCGACACAGCGAATCCTCAAGTGAATAAATAACGCGATTGTGATTCTTCTGGAGTCACAAGTGTCCATAGGCTACGGTAACTGCTTAACATCAGGCAGGCCGTAAGCTTGTTAGCCACCGTCGTTGTATAAAAAAATAACACTCACTTTAATTTTATAATCGAATGAAACTCAACGACGCAACTTGATTGCTAGATAAACATGGCGTAAGAATAACAATAACTTAAAGTAAAAACCAAGCAGAAATTACTGGCGTAATTAAGACAATATCCTAAGTTTGAGCTGGGTAAGCAACTTGGGTCATAACAATAACGAATAATTTGCTTGTTCACCGTTTGTGTGTGACTTTTGAAAGCGTCTTACACTAATTACTGTAAATATGGTTCAAAGATGCTAATTAGATTACTCGAAATACTTACGGGCAAAATGAAGCTTACCAGCAAGTATTTACCTATATATTTCTACTAGCTAATAATTTTTACTTCTTGTTTTTTCAGGATCTACATGATTTACCTTTCAGGATCGAATTATCCAGGAAGTAGGTACAGGAAGATTAGATATCTATCTTTTCTTTTCTTTCTTCATTACCGCTATCACATACCCAAAATTAAAGTATATTAAGCTTTGTATTTTTGATTGCCGGACACTGTTACTAAGACTCCGCTGTCCGTCCGTCTGTCTGTCCGTCTGCATCTCATGAACCGTGATAGTTAGACAGTTGAAATTTTCACAGATGATGTATTAATTAATGATATAATAACGGGGAATCAAATGTTAAGTGTCATCCTGCGAGACAAGACAAGGCAATCTCATTAATTTTAAGCCATACATGTAAAACAACTATTGCTTGAAAAAACACGGTATAGTTTACAAGAATTTCTTTCAAATGACTAAATAACAAGATCTTAAAAGCTTGACGTTAATATTTATTTTATGTTTTCTTTCTCTATTTTATGTAATAGCATCATATTAACGGCCTCCGTAGCCCAGTGGGTAGTGACTCTGCCTACGAAGCTGGAGGTCCCGGGTTCGAATCCCGGTCAGGGCATTTATTTGTGATTTTATCACAAATATTTGTTCCTGAGTTATGGATGTTATATATGTATATGTCACCGTTAGATTGTGAAAACCGTCAGTTTATAATCTAACCCGTTATATTGTAAACTGACGGAATATTGTGAACTGCTAAAATAATTCATAATTTTACGTATTCATTTTCGTTAGTTTATAAACTTACAATGTCATATCGTCAAATTGTAAACTGAATCAAATTTGCCTGATTTGGAACGCAACATGTGCGCTGTTTGGTTGAGCAAATTATTCCACTTGCATCAGTTTCCACTTACGTCAGAACATGATTGTTTTTTTTTGTTATTCAGACATTTTCTTCCATTTATTTCGGCACCCAGCAGTGTCGACGGAGCCCCGCTGCGCGGGGCTCCTATTTCTGGGCGATTTGCCCTTCGGGCAACTGAAGATACCTAACTAACCTAACCTACCTAGTCTTTGTGTACGTTCCGTAGCAAGCCGATTTGATCTCAGTTCACAATTTGACGATTCGACATTGAAAGTTTATAAACTAACGAAAAATATTGCGTTAAATTGTGAACGGTTTTGGCAGTTCACAATATTCCGTCAGTTTACAATATAACGGGTAAGATTATAAACTGACGGTGTTCACAATCTAACGGTGACATATATAAGTATCTATATGTATTTATCTATTATATATATTATCATCGCCTAGTACCCACAACACAAGCCTTACTGAGCTTATCGTGGGCCTAGGTTGATTTACGTGTAAGATTGCCCCGTAATATTTATTTATTTATAATTTTAACACATTTTTATCTGTATATTCATTGTACTATGATTTAAATTCTAAAATTATGGTAATAAACAAATCTGAATCTGAATCATAATAACAGTGTTCGGTAACTAGTATGTCACAGAAACCATGTTTTGTTTAAATTTGTGTCACTGTATAATTAAACTATTTCGTTTTTTATTTTTATTTTGATTTCTGTTGCCGCTATAACTGCAACAAACGTGTTTTATGCCGTTATTTATAGAATATGGTACGGGACCCTTCGTGCGCGAGTCCGACTCGCACTTAGCCGGTTTTTTTTTCAATCCACTTTTACTATGACCCTAATCCACATTATTAGATAACAGCTCATTAGGCTGGTCACTTACAAACACGTTAATAAATGTAACATTCATTATTGTGCGGGTATCGGGTATATAAATAATATCTTATTCTGGGGGTAGTTGTAAGAGATAATGTAATTTGGAAGGCAGACAGTCGAACGGTAGACGAGTAAGCGATTACTTGTAAGGAGTGTTTGTGATCAATTCATAATTATAATTCAAGTGAAGTGTTGAAATCTAAAGTTGTTTCATTCCGAAATCCTCAAATTACGAAGATAGCAGTGGAGTGACATTTTATAAACGCTTTAATTAAACAATTCTCTAATGCATGTTATCCGTGTAAACAAACCACTCGTGTCTACAAAAACAATTCCGACGGAGCTAGATTGATAGAGAGGTATTTGTTCGGAAGCGCGCCGGCGGCGGCACCTGAGCACAATTAACGCAGACGTTAACTGATAGCCGCTGAATTGGATGGAATACCCGTAAGGTTTAAATTTTAATGTATAACATTTGATAATTTCTGGTCGCGACCAATTTGTAACGGCGCCACGTAAATATTTCTAATTTCGCGTTTAGACCAAGTATACACGCTCTGTTATTATCATTTAAATTTAAAATTTTAATGTATACTAACATTTCGTAATTCCTAGTCGTAGTCATAGTTATAGTCATTTATTTTATAAAGTCAGGTATTTTACATGGAAAAAATCATCAAGAATTTCAATAATACATAAAGTAATTAATCACATCATAATTGCATTAAGTAATTGTAACAAATATGAATAATAATATAAACTTAATTATTCAAATGTGACATTACACATAAATAATTCATTTATATTTATTCCTTGTACCATTATCTAATCTAATTGTAGAACGGGCGCTCAGCAACCTAAGTTTACCGTTACAACAAATTACAAAAAAAGACAACAAGGGCCCATCAGATTTGTAATGACATCATGAAAATATTTCTAAAACCGGGAGACGACGCGTACATGTACAAGCATGCATTTTGATATTATATTGTGTACAAATAATAATCACTGTTTCAGCAATTCGTAACAGCACCGAGCACTCTGTGACTTACTAGATAAAATCAACACACGCGAAGCAAAAGATCAACCATCAATCTAAAAACTACTCCTTTTTTTGATCGGTCTATACTCACAATAACAAGATTTAAATCTAGTTTGGTAATACTTTTTTTGAGTCGTTTTCATCGCTCAATGTTGCATGCTTTTAACAACCTAAAATCGAATGTATCTAAATCTAACAACAGAACAGAACCAGTGGACAGATATAACAACACCACTTAGGGGGATGTGGGAGTTACTCGTAGATCAAAGACTGGGTTACAAAAGATATAGGAAAGAAACATAGAAGTGCGTAATCAATCACTATCAAACTATTTTTATTTAACTCGGTAAAACCTGACCCGACGCACATCCTTTGATGCCCACGCCCAAATTGAGAACTGCGAGTTCTCAAAGGAAATAACCTGATGTGATTCACTTTGCGTTTGGTTGTCTACTTAAAAATCTGTAAGTTTATTCGCTGCACGTACTTTACTTTCTAGACAAAAGACATGTTTACAACCTAAGGCTGCTAGAGCTGCGGAGGACGCGACGTGTTGCCACCGTCGTTGTACAAAACAAAACAAAATGTATATATAACCTACCCTTAGGCCAACGCCGTACTGCTGGAGTGATTGGCGACGCAACGGCGATTTCAGTACAACTTGGGCGTCACTGCTGCTAGCTTGGACGTACTGATATTGCCGTCGCGTCACTAATCGCCCTACCAGGCCCGGCTTGAATATTAACTTAAAGACGACGACGATCTCGAGAGGCAACGACGGGCCATTGCTATGCGAAGCAACATGTTGGCACGTCGGTTCGCTCACTGCTCTGACCAAGTGAAAATGACTCTGTTTGGGGCCTATTGCCAGGCGTGCTACACTAGTCACTTGTGGTACCATTACACGAAGCGGTCGTTCAGCAGACTCAGAGTACAGTACAACAACGCGTTTCGTGTGATGTTACGGCTGCCGTGGCGGTGTAGCGCTTCTGGTATGTTCGCCGCGAACAGAGTGGACGACTTCTACGCTATTATGCGTAAGAGGCACTGGTCCTTTGTCAGGAGAGTGAGCGAATCGACAAACAGTATTGTAAAGGTAGTGTGCACGACATGCTACCTAACGAGTAAGATGTCAACGACACTTTTTCTGTGATTGGAAATTAATTTAAATTTATTAACTAATTTTATTTTAATTGCATCCTAATTGTATATTTATTTATTTATTTATTATTATTTATTAAAAAAATATAAATATCATTGTTAGGGTTAACATTATACGTACAACGTGCCCCACCCACTGCCACTTAAGTTTAGTGATTCGGAGGGCTATATTGGGCACCTTGGTTCTGCCGCGGATAGCATCATTTCTGATGCGATCACGCATAGAAACTCCGAGCATAGCTCTTTGGGTGACTTTGAGCCTTCTTATGAAGCCCATAGTAAGCGATCATGTTTCAGTGCCGTACGTCATCAGTCATCACTGGCAACACACACTGGTCAAAGACTCTCGTCTTGAGACACTGTGGAATATTGGACGAAAAGATGTGCCGTAACTTCCAGAACGCTGCGCAGCCGAGTCGGATTCGACGATTGACCACTTTCTTGAAGTTGGAGCTACCTAACTGGACAGTCTGTCCTAGGTATACATAATCGTCTACAACTTCGAGCGTAAAGTGTCCGATTGTAATGGAAGTCGGAACTACGTGAACCATGAACCAGTCATTAAGGCGCGCTTTGGACGTGGCCAATGTCCAGCAGTTGACTTATTTTGGCTGTTGATGTTGACATTATACGAAGCAATATTGGGGATTCAGGAAAACACCTCTCTCAAAATTTTCTTTGATTATAAATTTATATTTTCACTGAGACTTCTCGACAACAACAAAATCAAACGAGTGGGTTTGCTTTTGTTGTTGTCTAAACTACAATTATCACACTGCACAGCAAAATTAACACAATCAATAAAAGATAAAGAGTTGTACGTATGTAATAGATGCTACTCGTAATAAAGCTTTCATAATACTGATAGGCATCATTCAAAATGTCGTACATTTTTACGGCCTCAAGAAAACCTAAGAAAATGCTCGGTAATTAAATTGGTTATTCAAAGCTTGCGAAAATTCCCGTTTCTGAAAGCCGATACTGGATTCTTCGCATAACCAACGCCTTCAGCTCATACGGTGTCTTCATTAGAAGCACATCAAAGCAAGCTGCGGCGCGAATATGAGATTTCGCGTGGTGTAATGTAATACTTATAGGCTGCGGTGTTAGTGAACGCGGGCTTCTACAGACATCATTAGCTATCATTAACCTCTCGAGGCCCCGTGTAATCTATACTTAATATTATAAGTTTATATATGTATAATGGGTAATCTCCGGATCCACTGTACCGATTTCAAAATTCTTTCACATTTGTATAGAATGGATTTTCTGGATAGACATAGGCTATGTTTTAACCTGCGGGTTTGCCTGCATTCTTTGCAATACATGGTCGAACCCGCGTGAGCAGCTTAGGTAATACTTACATTAAAAAATATGTATCAAATACATATGGTACATTTGTAAGGGTTGGAATTCATTGTGATAAAATTAGAAGATCTTAGCCCCAGTGATGTTAAATTGGTGATAGATACAACATACAGAGATTTAGATGTTCATTTTGTTTCCTATTCCTGACGTTGATGGGCATGAAACTATAAAATACCTGCAAAGTTTATACCAAGCAATATCCAACACGTTTTTCACCACGTTTATTACCTAGAAAATAAGAAACTACCTTACAAAAAAAACATTTTAACATTCATTATATGTTAACAGAAAACAATAAAAAAATTATACAATACAACCTCAGAGCATAGAATACTAGAGAAAGGACAAGCCGCCGGCGGCCATGTCGCAGCTGTTAGCTCAATGGGCATACTCTGCCATACTGTGCACGCGTGCTGATCGCAGAGAATATTACGTTTTTTCCCAAAATACCCGATATGATGCGCAAGTATTGTCCAATAAGCGCGTAGGTATACAAGTGTGTGTGTTTTAGATGTGTGCGAGCTTTGTCTTGCCAATTACTTGGGCGTTGTGTGGGTTAATGTACTTGCGACAGGCGTACTCAATACAAATCGGCCGGCATGTCCGATCTCCTTATATTCATACATCTGTGAATACAACAGATATAATGTATTTTCCTAGTTGGCTAGTTAAAGGAACGAGCGAAGCGAACTTAGTTCTCCGTTTCAGCTTAGGCAAAAAATTGTTTTGATATGTGCGGATGTCCGTCTGTCCTGCAGTCCGGCCGGCTGTCCAGTTGTTCCCCTCTACAGGTCACACTTCTCAACCTACTCTCGTGAAATTTTGTGCTCAGGTTTGTTAATCATAAAGATTTTCTTGTCGATTTACTTTTTTTTTTAAGCAGTCTCGCATTTTCTACAGCTCATAGAGTTAATAGTAAATTAAATATGTTAAATATAATATTTGTAGGCAGTAGTTGTTGAAGAGAGGCGGAAGAGAGGGTCAAAGAGTACACATTATATGGACCAAATCAAGGTATAAATATAAGCCCTGTCGAAGGAAAAGCCTAAGGAAGAGAAACACGGAGTTTGCTCCACTGACAGCTTAGCTCTTAAGTTTATGATGCTGATGATGACAACAAGTCTAAATTGGGAACCTTTAGAATCTTGACCAATAACGACTGCCCTTTTGACCAGAATTGCCAGTTTATACTTGTCAATTCTTCTGACGACCGGTTAGCCTAGTGGGAAGTGACGCTGCCTATGAAGCTGAAGGTCCTGGGTTCGAATCCCGGTAACGGCAAATATTTGTTTCTGAGTCTTGAATGCTTTCTATGTATTTAAGTATTTCTATCTATTAAATTTTTAGTACCCATAACACAAGCCTTATGGAGCTTACTATGAGAGTATTTCGATTTGTGTACCTAAGATTGTCCCTTAATATTTATTTATTTATAAATAAGTTGTACCTTCATAAAATGAACCCGTAACCGCTCTTCTAAAAGCCATAGCCTTACTCCAAATCCGCGGTTGCGTTTTGTCGCGGTAACATAATGTAATTTACGGTAACATACGAGTTACCAACCACTAATCTTGTGCGGGTAATGCGACTCGTGACATATGCACGATTGGCTGGAATGAGTGGCATTACCATACTGGGTTACATAATCCCGTTGTAAACGAGCATATGCAAAAGTAAAAGTAATCTAATTTATAAGAAAGAAATAAAAATAAGCAAGGTGAATGAAAGCTTTATCGCTATTTTGGTAGCTAAAGTAATCGCTAGAATATCCTGTTTAAGGCGACACCAATTTGTCACAATAGCTCGCTACCTATATAGTTGGAATGAGACTCAAATTCATATCTTTAAAGGCTGAAACGCACTGACAGCGGTGGCGTAGCGGCGCGGCGCACTGCGAAGGCGGTACCGATTGTAATACGAAACGGTCCGCACAGAATACCACGCCGCGCCCCGCTGCGCCACGCCGTTCTGTTCTGTGCTGATCCTATCATATTAACTCGAACATTACAACCTATATACCAATACTGTTTGGTTAATACTGTCATGTTGCACATTTTTATGGTTCAATAAATAAATAAAACCGGTACCGCCTCCGCGCCGCGCCGCTCCGCTTTGCCACCGCTGTCAGTGTTCAGCCTTTTGACAAATTTTAATAATAACAGCTTATGAATAAATACGAAAAATTGTCCAAAACATGATATTAGACACTATTTATCTATCAATCCCGAATTAAAAAAAATAACAAAGCCTGTGTTCGCGTTCAAAAAGCCTATATCTGTAACATACTAAGTGACAAATTTTATCAAAATTGGATCAATAGTGTGGCAGTGAAAAGCTAACAGACAGACAGAAAGAACTGAGCCAATTTAGATGAAACTGTCTATAGAGTTTGGGATCCTGGGAAGGGACAGACATGATATATTATTATGATAATTTTTATCCCGGAAATCATCCCATCAAGTGCATCGGACGAGGTCGCGGGAAAAGCAAGTATTAGTATAGTATAGATAACGGAATTTAAGCGTTACGTATTAAACAATTTAAATTAGCAATGTGGTACCAATCGACACGAACACCAAACATTTGCTGCGAACGAACCCACAACCGACTGCTCCACGCACCCGGAACGGTCGGGCCACGTAGAATATTTACCAAATATCGAGCCTTGGTTAACGGCAAATAGTTGCGTCTACGAGTATTAAAGGGCCCATGTACAATACGATCCGTTTCAGACTGTTCTGTTGCTTCACTTTTAGTGATGACTAAGGATTGTAATACATTTCAGCGTGCATCCCCACTGCAGCACTGTGAAGTAAAGGCGTTTTGATATCCACATAATCCACACTTTCGCCCAATTCAGATTCGGGTTCAGATTTATTTACACGATAAAAATTACAATATTCTGTACTAGTATCATCCAACATTGACCCGTTGACTTCTTAATATCACCAACCAACAAGCTAATGGTCTGACAATATTATACTGGACCGAATGTTGCTACCAGTTTATAACCTAGTTAAACCGTCAGTCCCTGGGCGACCGAGCTCAGCTCGGGTGAAATACGGAGAAAACCAATTTTCCCAGACATGAGACCTAGCTAGATCGATTTCTCGCCCCCGTAATCCCCTATATTCCAAATTTCATCGAAATCGTTAGAGCCGTTTCCGAGAATGTGATTGCATATATATATATAAATATACAAATATTGCTCGTTTAATAGTAGTCCCTGGGCGACCGAGCTCCGCTCGGATGAAAATGGAGAAAATACGGAGAAAACGAATTTTCCCGGACATGAGACCTATCTAGATCGATTTCTCGCCCCCGTAACCACCTATATTCCAAATTTCATCGAAATCGTTAGAGCCGTTTCCGAGAACGTGATTGCAAATATATATATATATACAAATATTGCTCGTTTAATAGTATAGGATAGGATAGGATATAGGATGTCTAGGTGATATTCATAACAATTGAAATTAAAGGCGTCATAAGAAATCACTATAAATCTGTGCGATCTTAAATATATACAAAATTATAATATATCATATAAGGCTCTTTGCGATCACCGTTTCGATTTTGTCACATTATTTCAGAAGAATGAGACAATCCAATCTTATCAAGGAAATTGATCGCAACAAACCCACTTTATATGTGAACAGCATTTTGCCGTCGACCGTCACAATTTACCTCAACATCGATGGATTAAACAATTGTTACTTATAGTATATGGTGTCCTTTAATCCGGTGTGACCTGGTTGGAACCGGTGCTGACCGAACGGCTCACGGGAATGTGCCAATCAATGCGACGTTAGAATGTTTGGGTCAAACAGCCAAAATGGCTGCTTTTGTGGCGTTATTTGTTTGCGCATTTTGTCCTGTTTGTAATCGGGTGGTAATGTGTTTAGTTGTGCAGACGCAAAACAACAATATTACATTGCAGGTTTGAAGCAATTACATTACTCAACTAGGGCGGTAAAACAAAAAGAAAGTCCTGGATCGCAGGTATTTGCGATAAATATGCGACCTGAGGGTTTTTTTAGTACCACCCGTGGTGAGTACATCATTTTAAATATGCCCAGGCCAGGGAGTGGGATTTTCCGCAATTGAATGGTCTATATACTCGTAGTTCTCTACTATATCAAACTCATAAACATGACACTAGTGGATCTGTAAGCTGTAGAACTCGCTAGCCTGTTTTGTTTTCAATTTCGAAAAACTGAATTGACAAAAAAATACTATAATATATAATTATTGAACCTGCACACAAAATTTCACAAGAATTGATTGAGAGATGCGACTTGTTGAGGAGAACAGCCGGACAGACAGTCATACAAAATAATGTTTTCCCAAGCTGAAACTTTTTTCGCTTCGTTAAATGAAATAAAATGTGTCGAGGAGTCGACTATCGGGGGGTTTTCAGTCGGTGCGAGTCCGATACGGATTTTCCTCCCATTCAATAGAAAAAAAATCGTCGGTCCACTTGGTGGGTTTCACAGGGTAATAAGTATGTATGTAGATAAAATAAACGCAGTCAAGATGTTGTAAGGAATAATTAATCTATGGGCACAATTAAACGTGTATATCGGATGCGGGCGGCGTTTTTGTACCTGCCTTAACCCTTTGGTGACGAGGGTTTTTACTGTGAAAACAACTACAGTAGGCAATGGGTTAGACACAATTCGGGAAATCAGTGTTTTTTAATCAGCTAGCTGTATTTGATTATATTGGTAAGCGTACCAAGAAGCTCATTGTAAGCGATTCTCGTAAGTATCGATAAGTCAGCAGGGATAAGTATAGTATTTAATAGCTAACCCAGGCCAGGTGCAAATTGTCGAAACACGCTCTTATTCGGCGAGAGATCGTAGCACGGCCTCTCGCTCCCACATAGCAGTTCCAGTTGCAAGTTGTGGCTGAACCTAAGGTGGATTGTTTGAAACAAAACCGTCGTAAACAAGTTAGGTATGTCCGGTAACATCCGCTTGGGAAGTTTAACAGTTCTCTATGAGATGACGGCTTCCGACGCCATATTTAGCGTTCAATATGTACGTAAAGTTTGGTCTGGCCACGACATTGCGCGGCGGCAGCAGCGGCAGAGGTTTTTCTAATTCATTGCGTGTGATATCAACTAACCACAGTGCGTTGCGCGTCTCGACCGCGCAATTAACAGATAAAACGCTTGCCGCGCCGCAATTCGCGCAATGTCGTGGCCGGGGCGGAAGCGCGGTTTACACTGACTTACAATGTCAAATCGATCAACGCTAAATATGACGTCGGCAGCTGTCATCCCTTAAAAAATTAACAAGCTTGAATATATTCAGATTTTAACAAACACTGCTTACGATTACAGACGGTGAGGTGCAACGCACTAACCCCCTGGCCACGACTTTGGTCTTAAGCGACCTGCGACCAGCCTTTTATCTGTTCATTGCGCGTTCATCCCAACTAACCACAGTGCGTTACGCGTCTCGACCGCGCAATGAACAGATAAAACGCTGGTCGCAGGTCGCTTAAAACCAAAGTCGTGGCCAAGGCGTTAGTCTGCTGTATTCCGTACGCACTGTGGCTAAGCCCTGCCCAGTTCGGCCGGGGCGCGCTTCACGCGGATTATATTGTCTGTCGCGTCCGTTCCTACAGGTACCGTGCGACTACGTACAATATTCGATAGCTATGAATCTATCTCATCGACGGGCTACCTAGCGGTGGCACTTACATAGTCGATGATCATAAAGGCGTCCCTGGATTCTTTTAAACCACGCCCCCGAGTAAAAGACACTTTGAGACGGTGACGAAATGTAAAACTGTCGATGGTAAATTGTTTTCTAAGTTGGCTGAGATAAAAAAGGAAAATGTAGACCCACCTTTGGATTTTTTTTCTGCGAAGAAAATTTTATGCAATCCCCTTATCTGTCGAACAACAGACATAGTCAAGATATATATATCCGAAAATGTATTAATTGTATCCTAGTTCAGGCAATATATATATATTATAGCCTTTGAGAAATCTCATAGTTTTCCAATTCGTGCCCTTTAACATAAAAGGAAATTTCTTTAAGGAGGTTACAAATACTTTTTATCAATGCAGGTCTTGAGTTACAGATAAATAGTACATATAGTAATCGACGGGGGGGTTGGATTGCGATGTACAGGGCGCCTGCGGGCGCGATCTGTGCCACAAGTTGACAACCGTCACACATGCGCGCTTTACTACCTTGTCACTTGAACATGATTAATGAGACATGCGAATTATATCGAATGGCATGTGGCGGTGTTTACACCTTGTAGAAACTACCCTATCGCTACAAGCAACGTCAAAGAGTTCCGCGATTGAACCTTTTATAAGACGTCGTATTTAGGCTGCCATGACAGTGACCAACTAACAGACACAGTATCTATTTATACCCTATTCCATATAAAACTAGAAGAATCGTGCGTTAATCGTCATGCAATTTCAAGAAAAACCGTTTTTCACTTCTCATGCTTGCAAAGTTCGCGTTTGTGCTGGATAAGCTGCACAAAATGCCACTTTTATGCTCTAGTCCACAAAGTCATTTATTTTTAAAGACCAAGATAATCGGGCCTAACTGCCACACGTACAACACAACTTCGTAGAATAAACTTGTTATTTTATTTGATTTGCTTTAATCAATTCCATTTCCGTGCTTTCTATTAGGTACTAAATTAATAAAACCTTATACTTAAAATAAAAAAAAAACAATTATTATTTAAAATCGTATCGAAAAAAATATGGAACGAAGAAATGATGTGGCAGTATGAAGTACCTAAGTCGTATATTACGTGTCGAAAGTTAAACATAAAAACTTAAAAAGTTAAGTGGCGGGGGCGGGAAAGCGCATCATTTTATTTAATTATGCAAATATTTCTATTTTCTCGCAATCGAAGTGAAAAGCAGTGTGTATAACTCGGTCATAAATTAGCCATTTTACCATTCGACTTAACTATCCACCCCCGCCGGTGGCTCGGGCGGATATATAAACGTCTCAATTGAAATGGCTCGTTTTAATGCACTTGTTACAATCTACTATTGAAACGTAAAAATAATGACTGGTAGGTATTGTTTGAAAAGCACATGATCGAAATAAGTGAAACTAGTACAATATTTCCCTTTGATACCCTTGATAAGAAAGAAATGTAGACAAATTTATCCGTTAAAAATCGAATGGTAGGTATACGAAATGAGAACCGGTGAAGCACGAAATTTATGACATGGCCCAAACAGAAACTTTGTCTCAGTACTAGTGACTTACATGCTAGCCAACGCGTTACATTCGACCAGATAACGTCACTAGAAAGCTAAATCTTCTCGCGAAAATAGCCAAATTTATATTATAAGCTGTCCGCCCCGCTCCCCGTTCCGCTATATAACCCGCTCTCGCCCGCGCCACTCGACCTGCTCTCGAGAAGCCTCGTGATTATGGAAGGGCACGTGCGTCTCCCAGATTATTATGTAGGGCTGGCCCAAAGTAATACATTATATAACCTTAATACAACGGAATAGGGTCCAAAAATGTATGCAAATATTTGAAGCATGTACAACAAATCGCTTGTGGTCAGTATTGTTCATTAGAATTTATGTATTAAAGGTTCAAGGTATCAGGGAAATATTAGGGGGTGTATGAAGCCTTAGAAATGAGGCTGGATTGTTTCGTGATCAAGGTATTTAATTTGTATTGGGCTATTTACTCCATTCGCTCACTCGGGCGTATATGGAAGACATTGTCGAATGTCGTACTAATCGTGATATCTGTTTAATATTGTAGTAGGATAGGTCATTGGCCCTTATTTACTGTCCAAGTGCTTGCTACGTGCAAACAATCTTATCCTCAAATGGTCCCTCGTTGTCGATGTCAATAATTACTTAACTATTTTCCCATAGCAAAAACTGTGGCCATGTTTCAAGATTGGCCATATACATATCACGAGCTGTCTAAAATCAATGCTGAATCTCGCGAAACAGAGCCCCAGATTATCTGTAATTCCAGAAACGGCCGGTCGGATGGGTTGGTTAACGAATGCCCATTAAGAGCGGTGTTTAATGGGGTTGTTTGGTTCATCGAACGTTCTAGAATAATAGTAATCACTACATAAAATACTATCTATGCACGCGTATCCGCACGCGTGGGCATCTCTGTCCGTCTCAAAAACGGCTCTAACGGATTCGGTAAGATTTACTGGGTTTTCTTTTCACACACGACGCCGAGAAAAGCTCAGTATATTTAAATGAAATTGAGTATTGGATAGTTTGATTACAATAAATTTCATAAGATATAAAAAAAAACATTTAATAGGTAATTGACGTCATAACAAATTACATAGTATTAAAAAGTAAACCTGATAAGTAGGTTGTTGACCAAAAAATTTTTTTTTGGTTCAAGCTTTAAATGCCGACCGTAATTTTCTGCCCTGTTAACGAGCATCCGACGACCCAATAAACGCAAACACGGAGTTTCTTTCTAGCGTCTAGTAAATCTCGGCTCGACAAAAAGCTCGAAGCTACTCTCGTTTCACTTAGTCCTAGCGGAAGAGCTCGAAAATCAGCAAATGGTGTTAAAATCATGAAGATCGGAGCGATTGATCTTTAGTCCATATAAATCAATTTGTCAAGTTTCAGCTCAATCGGGTACCAGCGAATGGCTGAAACGTGATTTGCAAAATTTCGAAAGACAACTACATAACTACTTAATGGATACTTGCAAAAAAGCCATCTCATTACACAAAAGTAAAGATTGGTGTATCTTGTGTGTTTATATTAGAAATCTGATATCATGCAAAAAATTTAATATCGGTTATCCAGCAAAGATGAAATATTTATGAAGCAATGGAGCAAAACGTTCGGATAAATCTGTTGAAGATTAAATATACGAGAGCTAAACTCAAATAACATGCGATATGAGGACACCAAACCCCTTCTATAAATAAAACGAGTGTTCAGCTCTGAATGGCATATACGTTCCCCAGTACTAGAACTTGTGTCTTAATATTCTTCATGCTACCGCGCGACCCCGTCTCGGCGGTTGTTATTCATCGATGCCTTTCCACTAATCAAAGGAGTCAATCAGGAATCTGGAGCAGCGTTGGACTGTGCGCGCGGCTAAACAAACAGCCTGATTATCCGCCCGGGGTTGAAATCGTAATCAAGCTTGTTTGTATTTCTGCTTCGATGAATACTTAGACTTAGAATTCCCTAAGAGCCTTTATAGGGCCGGTATATGTGTCGGCTTGACTTCACCCGTTAGATTAAGATTTAATTAACTTTACGTAGTACTATTCGTTGAGGGGCAATAACATTTCTTAGTATGAGTTAGTGTCCAATATTGCCATCGGTATAAATTAGTTGTATCTGTTAAAATCCGAGCTAAGTTTGATTTAGTTTAGTGAAACTTCAGCATACTCGTATGGTGACAATATTAAAGCCTCTGCTAGACGGTCGCCAACACGCCCCTCCGACCGAGTGACCTTGGTCGGCACAGGGCCCCCCCTAGCTACGGCCCTGTGCCGACCAAGGTCATGTCAGGTTATGGGACAATGCCCTACCTTAAAATACCATTACCCTACCTTAAGAAACTGCCTCACACAGATTAGATCAAGTTAAATTTTGACTTGTGCCCTACCTGTAATTACGGCTGCCCTATCTTAAATTCAGCTCTGGCTACGGCCCTGGGTCGGCACCGACCGCTGTAGTATGAAATTTTACTGCAACAACTGGCTACACGGTCGGTGCGGACCGCAGTAGAATAATATCGGCTAACGCCGCATATCACTTTGCAATATGTATAACCTTTAATAAATCTTGCATATATTTTCTTATCTCAAAGCGCCTCTAAAACTATGTACCTAACTACGAGTTAGATAAGAAACGAGCATACAAACTGTCCCGACTCAGCGCATCGCGGCAGTTTGCACGTCGCAAAGGCAACGTCAGTTGCAACTGTTTGTGGTGGCAACGAACTCCAGACGACCATAATGTTTGTGTCTTCCAACGATTTTGAAGAAAATTGGATAAGAGTTTAAAGACCGTTCAATCTATGACGACCTGCCTTACGCCCCGCACCTACCCTAACCTTAGCTGTTAGCATTATCTTAACGCGCTTCTCAAGTCAGCACCTGACTGCGATGTTTTTGCAAGTAGTTGGAAGATGATATGTGATGAATGTACATAATGAGGGGCATTAAACACGAGTGTTTTAATGCCTAATTATGTATAGTTACATACACTACTTTATCTACCCACATATTATAAATCCTCAATGATGTGTTCGGGAACCATTAGAATAACCGCCATTGCAACGCCATGACCGACTAGATTTAAAATCATGACCAGCACACCGGACGATTATCGATGTTATTATGATTTTTCATATATTATAATAAAACTGATACAGATAAAACGCTGCTGTTACGTTACTGGTTTCAATTATGGTGGTCGTTATATATATATTATGGTTTCCGAACATATTCTAGTTAGAGGATTTATGATATGGGTGTAGATAAAGGTTATTTGAGGCGATGAATGGCCGTCTATCTTCAGTTAGTTCGTATGATTATTGTTAAATATTATCGTCAAGTCATGTATAACACAAGTTTATGTTAGTGTACTTGTAATACTGTGTAATCTGTTTGAATTAAATAAATGCATAATGTACACTTTAGTACCTAATTGAGTTGATTCCTGAGCTCTCTCACGGTGCAAGAGGGGTCTGTTCTTGTGGCGTTAGAGCTCGGCTTGCGGAGCCAAACTTACTCTAACATTCGGTCACATGAAGCCCCCTTAAGTTGACCAGAGCTGCTGCATGTATAGAAGCGAGATTTTCGTGTCTGACGTCTCACATCCAGGGCCCCGTTTCACAGGTCACAATTTTAGGAGCCTTAACCGGCAACAGCTGGACTGGAGAGAGTAACAAATGAGAACGTGTTAAGAATGGTAAAAGAGAAGAGAGCGATCTTGAATACCATCAGCACTAGAAGGGGGAAATGATTGGTCATTTGATACGGCAGGACCACTTCTTTAAAACCATAATGGAAGGAGAGATAGAAAGAAGGAAAGGCAAAGGAAGGCCACGGCCCATGCAGTTTTATGGACCAAATAAAGGAAAAAGCTAGTGTCGTCTTGTATCGGCAAATCAAAGGGCTGGCGTACGACAGAGATAAATGGAAAATACTCTACCGAAAAGAGAATAACTCTTAAATTTATCGAGAAAACCGGCAACACGAGTCAAATGACCAGTCGTTATTGGCCGAAAGCCACTAGGCGATGAGACGGGCATCTTCAAATTGCTTGATGCTCGTTTTGATGCAAATATGACATTCTGAGCAACGAGGCAAGATCCTCCCTCCTTATGTGTTGGTATTTCGCAGGCAGTTGGGTGTCGCTTAAGCACATCCTTATAACGAAGATGCTGCCTTCCTTGATTCCGTTTGCCAGCTGATAGCTCAGAGTATATTATCGGCTTAGCTGAACTTTCACCGCCAATAATCCTGTATACATATATATAAATAAGCTATCCCGGGCATTATCACGATAGTTACCCCACCCCAAAGACAGATTTGATCATCGAATCGAGTCATCGTTAATGACGTATTGCCTTAATTAAAGGCCAATGTTCACAGCTCAAAGGATAATTCGATTTGCCATTTGATTATTGTAACACATTAATGAGATACACGGGGAGTTTATATATATCTTGGGTAATATCCCTGGGATTAAAACATGTGTATGTAAATTTTTAACATTACGTTATTAAAGTACCTAAACGTTCCCGTATTCGACGTTAGCCCCGTATTTAACATCTTCATATCAAGGCACGTTCCGCTTAGTCGCAAAAACATTGAGACGAAGTTTTTCAGGACTGTAGCTTAGACACATGTAGAATACGCGGGAAACAGCAAGTATGTTAGTTAGTTAGTTAGTTATACTGGGCGTTTTTCCGCAAGTCGACATCCATTGTGCCTATTTTGCGTGCAGCAAGTATGTAAATAATTTTAATAACTTTGGTTTATTAATTCCCTTATTTAGAGCGTAACCAACAATGAGAGCATATACTGAAAATAAAATTACTTTCACAACAGAAGCTCCTGGGGTACAATCCCAGTACTAAACATAAGTGGGTACTAAGTTGAAATACTTATATTAAGTTTTGATCGTTGTCATCTGTTCAGCCGCATATCAATCGTATGAGCAAAAATTGGTTGAATTCGCCGCTAGATGACGCTGTACTGTCTGCGTCGATTGCTGAATCGCGCTGTTAAGATTTTTACTACGATATGGACCTCTGACCAGCAGTTTTATAGAAGCAGGAAATCATGTGCTTTGAAATGATTACAATATGATTTGAAATAACAGTAGTATCATTTTGGGATGCCTATGAACAGTATCAACGTAACAAGTAATTAAACCAAATAAACATCAGAATGTTGCACCCGAACTATGGCAAAGGGACAAAATCTTAACATTGTTTACAACATCTGCCGTCCCTAATCGACTCGCACACAGAAGGTCCTAACTGCCAAGCATTCTTCTATAATATACTCCATTACGGGTCTGTGTGCGAGGCAGTACTGGGCCAACACTATCTAAATGATTTACTGCAAATGAGATCGAGTACCGTCATTAGACGTATACACACCTCTTTATCGCGTGTGCGCAATTTCTACTTTTATCGCTGTACCGATATTTCGGTACCGCTTTGTGGTCAGGGGTAATAACGCGTTATTTTCTGTTCTGTATTTGATTGTTTAGAGTAGCTAAATTATTTAATTTGTGCTGTTTCTTGGTACTTACACGCAACAAGGTTGAACTCTTCACCCAAGTGGTTTAAGGTTTAAATAATACTGCAAATGGCCCGGCATATGTTCACACACCATTAGAAGACACGCCATAAATAATAAATATGTTATCTGTAATGTTTTATTTTAAATCTTAAGCTAAGCTCTTTGTAATTCTTCCTGTTTGTAACTCACTAGGTAAATAAATAAATTTTGTATTTGTATAATTCGTAGCTTCGTGGTTTTCTTCGAAACACACCGCGTTACTGAAACAACGTTTCAAAATCAGATCACATTACTTACTAAACGAACGAGCGAAGCGAATGTCTCAGCATCAGCCACAATTCATCCTCCTCTACAGTTTGCATTTATAAACCGATTTTCGTGAAATTTTGTGAACAGGTTCAGTAATAGGCTTGTTGCGTGGTGTTAAAATTGATAACGTCGTGTTGCTAAATGGATAGTAAACCATCAAATGATTGTAATAAAGTATAAATTACAAAATATAATTCAAATCATAAAAAGATATGAACCTTGTAAGTTTAGAAAAAAATGTTTTTTTATTTATTGTCCAAGAGTAAATTTGAAGGTACCAATAGAATCCTTACGCTTTTATAGAAACAAACTTCTATAACAACTATGGACCTAAACGCAGTATTTCGCGACCGAAACAGCAATTTACTTTATTTTCCATGCAACGGTTAGTACAAATTGCACGGTGTGACGTCATACTTTAAAGCCAATCAGTATGAAGCGTTTCGGCTGCTGTCAGCGAGGTCCGTCTTTAACTAGATTTTTTGGGTATTAATGTCCTTTAAATGTTGTTGCTTCCATACAAACATTTGTTCATCTACAAAAACTGGTTCGAATGGCATCGTAAACAAATTTAAGGTCACAAGCCCATTGACAACATTTAATTTCTTCAAGTGGGTCATTTTATGATTTATTTCGCAAGAAGCTTTTTTAAGCGGCACGTGTTTTTTTACTTCCCTAAATTTTAATTTTCATTCAAAAATATCAAATTGAAAAGTAGCGAATTCCAGAAGGTCGTACCTATCTAAAGTATGAAGTCAACGTTACGGCTCTGTATGGCAGTTTTCACACCTTTCATATGACATTCGTAGTATTGACGTCACACACGGCTTAAACCACATTAATACGATTCGCGATTTTCTTAAAAACGGATGAGAAATGAAATCTAAAAAATTCTTTATTACGTTCTGGTAACATAATTACCGAAATGGTTATCGAATTAGGGATCATTACATAGTTTGAAATGTTGTCAACTATATAGAATTTTATTTGACAATTCAATTTATCTAAAATAAAAATATTTAAATAAAAGACATGCTCGACTCACAGAGCCACTAGTTAATACTTGTTGATCAAAAGTAGAGACAAATTGAGAAAAACTCCCCCTTGACGTGAACACACCAGTATATAAACCCACACACACTTATCCGTATTGCCCTTCTCCAATCTATAACCTTAGGGCTTGTTCCACAAGAGGGCGCGGCGGTCAGCAAATTACCTCCTGACATTCCCTTTGTTCCTGCCTTTGGCGTGTTGATTACGATTGTCTGTGCCCCGTGTTGACATGTCAACTTGTCAGGTAACCTATTAGGTTGTATGAGATAGGAAATGTAACTTACAGTTTCAGTGACATCTACCTTTAGTTTCAGCCAATAGGACCATACTGGGAGTTTACTAGTAACGCGTTTTTTACGACAATATTTTTTTAATTTTCCATATTTTGAAGGAGAACAGACGGACAGCGGGATAACCGGACATACGAAAGTGTTATGGTCCAAGCTGAACGGAAAACTTCATTCGCTTCGCTTGCGCGTTCAAAAACATCTCTGTCATTGAACAAAAGTATGAAATAAAAGGAAAGGAGGATCTTATTATGAACTACATCAGTACAAAATTGCCTCAAAAGCTCTCTCCCTACTTATTTTAAATTTAGATTTTCATTTTGCAATGAACGATTTCATTTCAAACTCAAACTCCTACCCACATACCTTTTCACTCTGATGCATTAGAGACCCACTTGACACAGCTTACAATTTTACTAGTCTAGTAGCTTTTTAATTTTAAGCCATATGTCTTAATGAGAACTGTTAAGAAGTTACATGTGTGTTCCGTAAATATGTTTCTATAAGTTTTATTTCTGTTCATTTCAATCTGTTTGTTTTCCAAATAAATAAATAAATAAACCAGCAAACTGGTCGAACATTGTAACTTACAGCTTCGTGAAATGGACTACAGTACAAACGCCAACACAGTTAACTGACCATTAGTGACCCTTATTACAATGCACATACAGTGCACGGATGGTCAGTTAACTGTGTTGGCGATGCTACCAACCTGCATGAAAACCTTTCTTAGTGGTTAATAAACCTGGTCGCTTTAAAGATTGTAACGAACAGTGTTTACAAGCCACGAAAAGGCATTTTTCGTGTCACGCGTTACCGAAACTGTTATGTCTCGGTAAGCAGCCTCGTTTTGGACACTTTGGATTCAGTCCAAGTGTCATTCTATCCAGCCAATTTGATATGACCTCCCGCACCTTTTTCGCCACCTAGAAAACTGATTGTTCCGATCAAGTCTAGCCGATTCGGGGATCTAGTTATAGTGGACACAGCGGCACTTAAGACTAAGTGGGAGGGGGACGGCGTGACATATTGTATGTTTCCGTAATCGTAAATACAGAGCTAACTGTTGACAAGCCGAGAATATGTTATTTGTGCTATATGTCGAGACAGACGGAAATCGAGAGAGCATTTGTTATGAAAACGGAAGTAAATGCTTTGTTTTTTTTTACAGGGAGCATATATGGTTTTTCGTTGTTTCGTTTTGAAGTGGTGCTGATATATATTGAGAATAGCAAATTATTGTAACATACGCTTTAATTTTAAAGTTTATCACACTTCAAAAGTTATCATCAAAAGCATATTTTCATCATCGTCATCATTATCCGCAGTCTGTAATCACCACTACTGCTAATCCAAGCAACCAAAGGTAGTCAAGATGTTCCCGGTGAACTGCATCATCCGTTTTGTGGAAATGATGGAGCGAGCTTGGGAGCAGGAATAAAGGAGAGGGCAAATGCACAAAAGATCCCACTGGGTCGAAGTGCATTAGAAAGGGCCCTCATATAGATAAGATAAGATAACCACAAGCCTCTCACGTCTTCACCTTATCAAATGCCTTTGAATATAAAAGATACATAACGAGACATGGTCCAATTTTCTCTTAACACAAAACGTTCCCCAGACAACTATGAACTCAACTATCTTCTATGCATTTTTCATCAAAAAAACCCACGACAATACTCGCGAAATTTAATCTAGACGACGCCAAACACCATCTTACGTACAAAGGGAATATTTAAATTCAAATCCATTCCGCTTATAAACGGATCTTACCAGATGAAAAGCAAACCATATCTACATGGAAATACAGAGTCTATTATTTCTTACACAAAGGCCCGCTTTGATACAATAGAAAAAAACTTGTTTACATTTAAGAGCGGATTGCGAATGATAGAAGTTGCACTCGAGGGATGAGGATTCTACCCATTCAATTGTAGCGAGTACTGTTGTACCCAACTAGATCTTTCTATGAGTAAGTTGAGCTACAGACCTGCCGGTTACCCAAATCGTCTCCCGTAACTTGAGTACCAATTAAACTCTGTGTTTCTTTAAAATAAATTTTACAGGGTGAATCGTAAGTCGTGAACAGAAATATCTTCTTACTGTTTAACTTTAGTTTAAACATGTGGACGTGACAACAGGCAAAAATATGTAAACGTGGCATTGTTAATTCAGTTATTAAAAAAAAATACTGAGTCTCATGGTCACCGTAATTGCTACGCTAAACGTAGCAATTAGGCCCATAGACCCATAGTAGTCGAATAGGGTGACCATAAGGTTGGTGTTTTTGCTATTTAAAATTATTATCAATAAAGTCTAATTGTTTGCTTCTAGAGTTAATTCAATTCATTTATTAATCAGATAACGAGATCCATTATTTGTTAGTAGTATCCTTAGAACGACTATGTTAGTACTTAATATATCAAAAATAAATAAAATCATTAATGTGTTAGCTCAAGTAACTTAAAAACTTATGTTAGTAGGTAAAAAATTTACATAACATGGAGTTGGTCCCAGTGCTGCATTATGGGACAGTCCAGCCTATTTGCTATTATTGCTAGGCGGCTGTTGGGGCTGTCCCTTACACGGCGCTTCATGCCGGCGACCCGTTTTCGCAAGATTGCGTGGAAACCGTCTACACGTGTCACGGCAAACATTCCCGAAGCGCTACAGTGTCTAGGAAGACCCAACAGCAACCTAAGCGTATTATTATACTGAACGCGCAAGACGTTGATTGCCCGTTGAGTGTAGCTGACCCACAGGCCGCACGTGTAAAAGGATTGGCAGTAAGCCTTGAAAAGGGTTAACTTAACTTCCTGCGTACATCGTGCAAACCTGCGAGCCAACATATTCCCCCGCACAGCCAACGCCCTGCGCTCCCTCTCAATGTCAGGATCATCTGAGAGGTACTCCGTGACCCAGTGACCCAGGTATTTAAATTTCGTGGTTCTGTTTAGGGCTACTCCATACAGCGTGACTTCAGGTACCCTCTCAACCCTGTGTTCACGCGGCTGGAAAACAAGTAACTCACTCTTAACCACATTGTACCTAAGTCCATGTGCCACGGCGTACTCCTCACACTTGCTCAGCAGTTTTCTGATCGCACACACCGAAGGCCCCAGCAGCACCATGTCATCGGCATAACTTATATTGTTGACCATATCCCCCGCAATGGCACAACCAACCCTAGTACTGCTGAGGTCCTCTATGAGAGAATTAATGTACAGGTTGAAGAGACGCGGTGACGTTAACCCCCCCTGTCTTACCCCGCACTTCAACCTGTACTCATCAGAAAACGCATTGCCCCACTTGACGACGTTTGACTGATTGTTGTACCAATAATCAAGAACACTGATAATCTCCTCCGGGACCTCCGTTTCTGTACGCAGCTTGTGCCAGAGTAGGTCATAAGATACCATATCAAAAGCTTTCGATAGGTCTAGAAAACACGCGTAAACCGGAGTTTTCCTATCAGTGTAGTATCGGACAGTATGCTTGAGACAAAGAATTGCTGTATCAGTTGATAACCCAGCTTGGAAACCAAACTGGGCATCATGCAACTTAAGATGTTTAGACAGTTGTCGATCAAGCAAACTGTCCAACACTTTGGCTGTCGTTGTTGCTAATGATATGGGTCTATAATTGGCCTTATCCGACGGATCCCCCGTTTTGCTCTTAACTATTGGCACAACCACCGTTCTCATACACTCACCAGGCAGATAAGAGTGACGAACACACATAGTGTATAACATTGCTAGAACACGCGATAAGTGGCATCCAGCGTGTTTGAAGTGTTCGATGCTAATTCCATCGTGACCAGGTGATTTCCCTCTCGTCATGCCACGAATGACCGAAGCGACCTCTGCGGCATCAAACTTAATGGGTGACCTGGACCCACACGGAACCACCAAAGGTGCCTGGTGCGCCTTTACATCCTTGTCAAGAGGTTTCACCAAAAAGCTATCCCTAAACGCATTGGCTATGTCAACGGGCTCACTAGAACCATTGACACTGAGAGGGGTACACGGTTTCGGACTAAGTTTGTTGGTCTGCTTCCAGAAACTGCAAAAGTCTTTTTTGGTATGGTGCGTGGCTAAAACATCCATCCTTATCTGATCCGCATTGTCCTGGCACCATTTCAGTCGCGACTTAAAAATACGCTTTGACTCCGCCATGCGCTCATAGAAGTGCCCGCTAGATGGTTTTCTATTTGTCAACCATATCTGAAAATGGTGCCTGGCATCCCGGTGTGCGTGATAAACATGTTTGTTCCACCCCACAACATACTTACGTTTCTGATCGTTATTACGAGACCAACACGAACTTTCCTCCGCCGCATACTTCAGTGTATTAATAATATCATTATGCAACCGTTCCAATACAATCCTGTGTTCTCTGTTGCTACATATACCATCACAACATTCGGATAAATCTTGGGGAAAATCAATAACTCTGAGTCCCTCGTTACACAAATTATGGAACTTTTCAACCTGTTTCGCATCCCTATGGCCCCAAAGTACCTTGCTATAAGCATACCCGGTCCGACTTTGTAACGGTTGCAAAATAAAAATATCACAGCTGATTTCTAGAGCTAGATGATCAGACCAATCAGACCCGTAATACACCTCAGCGCCAACCACTGACTGCATCGCTGCCTCGGTCACCAGACAGTGGTCGAGCCAGCGTGTGCAACCGTGAGCGCCGCTCACAAATGTAAATGTGCCCGACGTTGCCCCTAACTTAACAATATCCGCACATAGCCATGACTGGTCCTCACAAAATTTCATCATTTCACATCCAAACAAACTATCGGGGTGCGCGTTGAAATCACCCAGCATAAAAACAGATGATACCTGCACGTTCTCCACAATAGCACACATTTCACTGAGACACTCAGTAAATTCAGCTAAATTATCAGTTTGATTTACGGGCATGTAAACCGAAAACACAAGAAATGAGCGGTCGCGAACCCTTACATTAATAGCCACGAGCCGGTTACTCACACAGTCTATCACGGTAACCGAGTCAAACGCACTCTTCTTCCATAATAAGGCTACACCTCCATAGGGCCTACCGCGTATTATACCGACCGTGTCATCAATCGCTGACTTGCCCGTAAATCCAAAACTGCTATCAATATCGCCCAGAAATGGCAGATCGTGCGAGAAAAGCCAAGTTTCTTGTAGGGCTAATATGTGAGCTTGTTTGCACAAGGTCCTTACATAATCAACAGAGCGTGAGACTGACTTACAGTTATATGAGATAAAATTACAATGTCCACTATTATCCATTAAAAATAAAAAAAATATATATAAAAAATATCTAACTTCTATTTTCCCGGTAAGTCTACTTGCCTATGCTTAAAGTGAATAAAGCGTCTAAATGAAATATCCTCAGGCCATAATGACTTATTCATAAAAACTTCCAGACTATGACTGGGTACAAACACCTTATAAGAATCGTAATCCTTCTCTTTATTCATTGAAAGTTTAAACAAAGTAACTTTCATTTTAGTTTTGTCAAATATATAATCTACAATATCCGCGGGTGATGTACCCGGATTAACATTGTTTACAAACAACGGAATTTTTGTCTGCGCTGCTCTAAATTTACAATCAGGGTTAATTGCAGCAGTCCCTTTAGTACCGACAAACCGGTTGTTTTGTTTATTGTGCTTCGCAGTAGCCCGCTCCGCTTTTGTTTCCACCCGCATCCAAGCGCCGGGGGCGCGCGCGGCGTCAGCAAAAGTCTTATTTTGCGCCTGTACCCCGTTATTCAACGATAAATCAACGCCCGCGCCCGACTCGGTGCTGCTAGCTCTCGTATCACCATTCGCCAACGGAGACGCCGTTTCTATTGGAGCCGAAGTTTTAGCCGCCTCGGGAGTTCGGCACAATTCGGCCGCTGCGACGGATGTAACGGAGCTCGTACGCACGCGCGAGCGAGACAGCGACACTTCACAACAGGAGTCGCTCGCCCGATTATTCAAACCGCTGCGCACATCATCTGTCATATCAGTAACGGACCCGATCGACAGGTGCGGCAGGCCCATTGGCCCGCTATTGTATTTAAAATTCGTATTGTTCGCCCCGCGTCGGTTATTAATATTAGCGCTTTGTGAAAAGTTGAAATCTAGCCCATGCTGATTCTCGTGTGGTAAACTGTCGTATCTGTTGCATAGAATCTCCTGTTTTGTAAGCTGCAGCAGTTCCCTGGTTACATACGTGCTCTTGATGCTTTCCAGTTCACTCTTAAGCACCGTGATATCTTTAAGCAGTCTCGATACGTCCAAGTGGTCCCAGGTGACTGGAGGCAGTTTATTTAAATCACAGGCCACAAAGGTGGGTAGCTTCTCACTATCAATTATTTTAAAAACATTAATAATGTCAAACAAGTCCTTGCTGCTTTTGCCTTCCTTGCTTTTGTTTTTGCGTTTAATGTTACGCAGGTCTGTTGATATAGACTGGAATAACAAAGACTTTGCCTTTTCTATGTCTTCTGAACTAAATGACGAGGAGCAAATTTTCACCAAACTGTCACTTTCCATAATCATTTGTTTATTTTGTATAAAACACAGAGCTTCATTCACGACTAAATTGCACTTGATACACTTAAGTAAATTAACTGACGACATATTGACTTTCACCGGCCGGGCGCTTATTATCGCCTACCGACCGTTACATACGCACACACACTACAAGCGCGCGGCGCAGACTGTCTGTGACTGAATTATTAATGCAACATGAATTTGCCTTAAAATATCGCAATAGAAACAAGAATTTCTGTTTACGACTTAATAAAAGAAAAACTGGTGTCGTGTCAAATCAAGAAATCAAAAGGCTGGCTTACGAGGGAGAGTAATGAAGAATATACTCCGAGCGTAGCATGATTGCTATTTTATTACTTAAGTATCGTTGTCAATAAGACATCTATCACTCTCGCACTCGCATAGGTAGGTACTTGTCGGAACGTGACGGGTGTCTTATTCACAGCGATAACTGACAAAATGGCGACCATGCTACGCCGCACGATAATTTTTAAATGTATGATGAATGATGATGATACTGATTGTTTTCAACAATATTTGTAACCCCGGGCCAGTATTCCATCAGCGATATTTTGACAGCAGGAACATCCCCATGCTATGTCTTTGTCTTTCAAAATCGGGAATTAACGTCGGGAAACCTCAGAGAGGTAAAAAAATAAGTAAATTGTAGACGTAAATTGTGTACGTTTGGTGTGCGTAATAATTTCCTTCACAAATAATTAAAAAGTGATTTAATCACTGGGCTTTAGTTTGTTATGGAATATTTTGCATTCGGATCTAATTATTTTTTTAAAACCGTGCATTTTTACATTCTTGCACTCCATTAGTCACCTGTCACTTGCACCCGTCGTACCATGATGACGTAAAAAACCGTATCTACCCAGAAAACTGCAGTATTATACGTCCTTTTATACTTGGACAGCCAGCATTGGCGCGGTTGATTACGTTCTTTCAACTGGGGGTCAATCTGCGACAATTATTTCACATTGCAATTTGGTTTCAATGTGATTCACACGCTGAGCAGCTCACCTGGCAGAACTCATCAGCCTATATACGTCTCTGCAGGTTATTCTGGCCCACTGCGGGTTTGGATCTTCACTTTTGTTTCTACGAAGTTTGCAAACTAGCTAATGGTTAAAAATAAATAATAATCATAAATTGGCTCACAAAACAAGTTACAGACAATTACAGAAAAACAATATTAGCATAACTCTAAACATGTGTGCACAGAAGGAAAGAAAATTAAGGCAAAGTAAGATGTGAACTAATCTAAACTAAACTAAACAAAAACTAAAATAAACACTTTTAGTAATTGGTAAGTGTGAACGCAGCCTTATACGTGCAGAAGATATTGTTGGTGTTTTTTTTAAACAAGGGTAGTTAGTTGCATTAATCTTGAATTACCTAAGGAAAACCGGTGTCTCCCAACACAGGCAATCTTTTGCTTACATGGAGACCCTGGATCAATTAACTACCTCATGTAGTTAATGTAATAAATAATGTTGTATTTTGTATTTTAATGGTTTATCTGGTGGTAAGCAGACACCGAGGCCTATGGACGTTTGCGGTTCTAGAAGAATCACAAGCGTATTGCCGGCCCATTATTGATTTGAGGATACTTATTGTTGATAGCTAGATACAAATGCTGGTCCCTCACTTCCAACACACTCTGGCGACCTTACTCACCACCAGCTGGTCGATTACCTAACGTACGTAAAAAAAAAAGGTAAATCTAGACATGGACCGTCAAAAAAGCAGACCGTGACCGCATCAATGCATTTGAAATGTGGTGTTAGAGAAACATGTTGCGTACACCTACCATGGACAGCACGATACGAGCGAAGGTAGCAGTCGCGATTGGCCGAGCTGGAAGCGTTTGCCACTTATCATCGAGCTGCCGTGGAGTGAGGTCACAACTGCGCACCTAAGCTGACAGCCTCAATAGTGGTTTTATTTACTTACCCTGAGACCCAAAGGCGAAACATCACAAGCACATGGCACCAATGCATTAATCCTAGCTGAGTTTAAAATCCGAACTAGGTTGTCCACTACTTGCTTACGTAGGGTGCTCGAGGACTTTGGCCACATCGCCAGGAAAGACAGTGATAACCTCGAGAAATAAGTTATTACTGGGAAAATCGAAGGCAAGCGACCAAGGAGCAGAAGCCCGATACGCAGGACAGAACAAATTCGCGCAGCCCTTGATTCAACCGTTCACGACGCTCTGCACTCGGCTACAGATACATCATCCGTTCCAGTGATATGACCACGACCCTCAGTAATGAGGTAGAACTATAAGTGGCATTTTAACATATGGGAAAATGATAATTGAGTTGTCTTAACGCTCGTCCAAAAAGTTACGTAACTATACCTCAAGAACACAATACCGCATACCTACCATTAAAATGGCTTCCTCACGAATTCACGATTTTTCTTACACCAAAAATTCACGCGTTGAAATAACATTGGAATGTAAAATACGTCTCAGATTGATCCTTTTAGACTCGTACATCTATTTATTTAACATCTATTTCAGAACTGTAAGCCATCCATTGCGAGGATTTTTATTTTATTTATTCCAATATCGAGGCACGCGGCCATTTTGCAACTAAACAGCCGTTTCAGTACAATGTGATTACTACAGCGTGGCTATTACAGGAAGGTTGCGAGTAGAGTGGCGGCGAGGTAGAGGTTAGCGTATGTTGCCGAAATGTATTTCTTCATAGCATAAGAGATCATCATTAATTAAGACATAATATACAAATAACTTGCCCTGTAAAGTTGCAAGAAACGTTTAGAATATTTATCAAAAAATTACTTATTAATAAGGCCATCATAGAACGTTGCCGTTGTAAATGCTATGTCAATACGGGTTACTAGAATTATTGCGTCGCTATGTAGCAGTTAAAATGACAGGGTTCTATCGTGACCTAGGAATCAAATTGGTTGACCTTACATGACATCGGTACTATTTACAAAATTATCTATGATCGCAATTACACCCACCGTAGATATTAACTCAAAAATGAAATAATATTAGGCCGCCAAATGTATTCCACTAAAGCACACTCTTTTTAATAACAATAAGAGATAAAAACGCAAGGTACGGCAATAAAATCAGTCATAAACCCTTCAGCCATGTCATTCGTAACCTGCCTCTAACCACCTCACTCGTGTCTAATATATTTTTTCCTTGAGTTTCTTAATAACTAGACGAAATCGGGGGTCAGATTTATACTGGTTATCTTGTGGAGAGTTGTCGATAAACGTGAATAACAGCACTGGACTCCATTGGGTCCGAAGATATTGGATCAAGTCCACATATGACACCATAATTGAAAAATGCAATCGAATGTGATCGTTGCAAAGTGCCCTTCATATTCTGTTTTTATGAAAGAAAGATAATAAAACAGTTATGTAAATAAAATATGTAACGGTCTAGTAAAATTAAGTCAGTGAAAACATCTTCAACAACTGCTGTTTCGAAGAAAATAAAGAACGAAGTGATTTCGTTAAGTGGATTTT
The DNA here is from genome assembly GCA_963854355.1 of Epinotia brunnichana. Taxonomy (NCBI): domain Eukaryota; kingdom Metazoa; phylum Arthropoda; class Insecta; order Lepidoptera; family Tortricidae; genus Epinotia; species Epinotia brunnichana. The sequence goes on from OY977943.1 coordinate 32,421,800, forward strand.
GATATACTTACCTAATAGTTTTCGAACAATTTCATAAAAAAAACAAAAATTTCACAGTGAAATAGTATTTGATGACAACAACGCATATTTCGATTAACTAATTTTTATATCACACTTTTAGAAAAGCCGTATTAAAACAATTACGTTCAGTACGGATTGTTTGGAAAGCGATGGGCTAGAAACCTATCACTGCAATAAATAATTTTCTCCTTCAAACTGCACCAAATTCAATTTAACGTGCTCTGGCTACCACATTTCGGTAAACAGGCGTGAATTTATATGAAGAACATCTTATACTAATCGAACTAGCCCCACAGTAACCTCAATAAGGCTTGTATTATTACTATATACCTACTTAGTACTAGACGACGATATATATTGAATAAATAGATATAAATACTCGAATATGCTCATCACATAATTATTTTGGGGGAATCGAACCTAAGAATGTCAACTTCTTAGACATGAATCACAGGATCTCTACCGACAAAGTCGTCAACAACCTACCTAAACCTGGCTCATCCATGTCTATATGCGTATAAGTATTCTCCGCGTATCGGGCGACAATTTACGAGCGGCCCATATTAGCGCCCTTTCAAATTTTATTACGTCTCCGATATTGTTATGAAACGAACAGTACGGGATTTGATTTATTTGCAACGTTTAGGTTTTGTGTGAATCTAGTAGTGACAGATTTATTGGGATCTGTGGATTTTGTTTTTATTGTTTTATTCTTGTATTATATACCGAATAAAAAATCTATAGACGTTGCTGAGCTTGAAGCACACACACTTGAGCATTCACATATAAGAGAACATTGAGCATTTGCCGTTTTTAAATTTGTCTAACTGAACAATAAACGGAGCCAAGTATAAAGCAAAACATCGCTACTAACATTTTCACGATTATACTTACATTATAGCGAACGCTCTAGTAAATGCTGTGAGATGTGTGAGCAATTTTGTGATTGCAAAAATCACAAAATTGCTCGGTTTGGTAAAAAGCTCGAACCAACTGATATTTCGGTAGAATGCTTGCTAGAATGCTCGTTAAAACACTTTTGTTTATTTAGTGTGTTTTACCAGTAATGAGAGTGTTTCTCAAAAAAGAATGCCACTAATATTAATTGTAAAATTTTCCAGAAGTTTTATGTTATTTCCACTCAGAATCAGGAGCTCTGGTAGGACAAAAATGTCCCAAGGATATTTTTTCTATTGTGTTACCATTGACCATATACTTTGTATGGCGGCATAACATAGAAAAATTTAATGTATGGAAATTTTGGGACACTCTTTTTCTCCTATAAGGATGGAAAGACATCGTGATTCTGAGTAGAAAATAACATAAAAGTTGCAGAAAATCTCGGAAAAAATGTAGTGGCATTTTTTTTTAAAAACGCTCAAGTAACATTCACTATAATGCTCATTACATTTGAATGCTAGTCTATCAGCAGCTTTAAAAAAAATTGTAATCGCAACACTGTTCCCGTGACACTGTGACCCAGCCCTGCATAACGTCCTCAGAGGTTATTGGATTACACCCTCGTGTAATTGATTACGAAATAATCAATTTTATTGAATATGGAGCTGAGTAATGAAGCTTTTATAAGGATAATGTGAAAAGGGTTGGATTTTGCCGCCAATGCGCAATTCGGAATACATTCTTGGCAGCTCTTGATATTCGCCAATCTTATACACGGTGCCCCGGGAGCATTCCATATAACCCTAAACGCGTGTTTCTGAGGCCGTAAGGAGTAAAAAATCGTATAAAGAAAACCGAGACGGGCTCACTTTTTTTACGTTACAATTTTTTGCTGGGCCAGTTATGTACGACAAAAAAAGTGAGCCGAACTCAGCCCACTTTATATGTTTTTTTTTGTACTTAGGGCCTCAGACATGCACTGTTAAAATTATTTGGAATCGTGCTGTGGCACGGGTTATAAGAATAAGTATTAGAATTTATTTATTTACCACAAAATGTAATAAAAATACATATGACCAAAATAAAGCAACAGACATACGAGTATAATGTGCTAAATAGGACACTCACTCAGCATGTTGTCACGGAGGCCATGACGCTAATTTACAGCGAGAGCTCTCAAACTAATTAAAATGAAAATAAACTAAACATTCAATCATACAGTTTTAAGGCAATATAATTATATACCTAAAACTTACAAAACTGAAATTAAAACTAGCGGGTAACAGAATGCATTGTCATTTTTTTTTTATATATCATAATATATGTTCTTATATGTTCTAATTTGGCAACTGATTAAGCTTGCTTACGAAGCTAACGGAATCCCGGTAAGGGTAACCATGTTATTATTTAAAAATGCAATGCAATGCAATTTAAATTGTTTTTTTTATCAAAATAATGTCTTCTTTAAGTAAAATGTTCCATCTACAATATTCAAGGTACTACCTCCATGTGGCATAGGTGTGGGACGCCCTGTTTATATATATATAAATACAGGTACCTTATTTCATAAAATATTAGCAAAATTTTGCGTTCATAATAATTTTGAAAAACAGAATCGACAAAAAAAAAACTCCATTATTATTGAATCTGCTCACAAAATTCAACAAGAGTGATATGATTTTTTATTGGTTTCGCTTTTTATTCGCTTCGCTCGCTGGTTCTAAAACCGATATCGTTCGGTCACGTCACGACACGTCTCTTTAGACAAGAATCTGACTTACTACAATTTAGATAAAGACACATAAACTCCGTAAGTGTCATGTAGTGCAATCAATTTTAAAACAAACTGCCCCATGCATAGGTAAGCTGGAAGTTATTTAGTGCCCGTGAGCATTTACAGCAGATCTTAACAGCGCTGTTAAAGCTTAAGGAGTTCCATTTCGAAATTACAATGTTGGACACTATAATGATTCAGATTGTTAGATATTTTCAATTATAGTATTTGTTATACAAATTTAATGTTATGTTGAATTTTTACAAATTGCCTATAGCCATATATTTAAAAAAGCATTGTTCAAATTTCTAGCTGCCAAAGCATACTGTTCCATACAAGACTATTTAAATGATCCTAACATAAGGTAAGCAAATGAAAGCATAATTAATGATTTTATATTTAGTGTGTAAGTATGCATGCTGCATGCTATTTTGTGGCTATTTGTGTGCCTTAACAGGCAAGACATAGTGATACAATCTACAAACTAAATCACTGATGTACATACCTATATGTTTACCGAATGGAATATTTTGTATTTGTATTTTATTTATTCAAAAGAACACGACACAAAAATTTGAAAAAAATAAATGAAATAAATTAACAAATATTTTGGGACAATCTTACACAAATCGACCTACGTAATACAAGACTTTTCTATACGCCCAGCATTTACACAATTTTATTTTTTAAATAGGTTTATTATTTTAATGTTGAAATTTAATAACAACTATTCTCTTTTCACTTAACTGCCACCATATTCTACAGCCAAAAACCCACTTGACTTCAACCTGTCACAAAGATGGAAATCGTAATGGAGCCAAGCAACCATTGGAACAACCGTGCAGTACCTCGACCCTACGGCCAAGTTACCGGGCTTCTGGCACACCACGAATGCGACTACATGATGACCACGGCCGCTCTGACAAGAGCGTAACGATTGAGGAGAAGACGAAGAAGAGATTTTATTTTCTCTTGATTGTAGCTTGGCGAGGTGGAGATGTCGGTGCAACTGTCAGGGGCCCTTTTCACGAAGTGGCAAGTTAAAATATTACATTTCAAAACAGTAGCTCTAGTATAAGTTTTATCGATACATATAAGTTTTCGAACGCGTTTGCGTTCAGAGGCTACTACTAAACGCAAACGCTTTCGAAAACGTATATGTATCGATAAAACTTATACTAGAGCTACTGTTTCAATTTGTATGGCTACGCATAGTTCCTAATAGTTACCACCAGAGGCGCTGTTCGCGTTGCCATACAAATTGAAACTAAATGCAAACGCGTTGGTAACGTATTGTATCGATAAAACTTATACTAGAGCCTCTGGCAACGCTGAGTCGCTCGACCAATAACGACTGGCCATTGCTGATGGTTTAGACAAGAAAAATTGTAACTTGTAGCTTCGTTCTTAACACATTGAGTGCCGTGAGTCGCTATGCTCGGAGCCAATTCCGTGGTTTTTCTCGTTTGTAGCGGAAAGCGCCTACGGCGTACGGACTCGGTATCGGTTTTTTTTTTAATTTTTAGGCCATATGAATCAATTTGACCTGTAGCACCAAAAAAAGGGAGAGGAATTATGACGTCATTGTGTATATTTCATTTACGCCTCTTTTTCTATTATGTACTATTTCTGGTTAGCAATAATAGTACATTATTGCCGTGGCCGGGAAGGAGGCAATTACAGGCTGAGCATTTTGTTTAAACGGACGAGCTTGCGAGTCCGTTTAATTATAATACGAAGCCTGCAATTGCCATTCCGGCTGAGGCTAATATAGTGCTTTTCTCAAAAATGGGGGAATCAAAAAAAAGACTAAATTGAAATCAAGCGTTATTATTAAATACAAATTGAGGATACTGCAAATTACATAAAATTAAACGTCATATTTTTTTTTAAACAGAATTGCTAGTGTATTTTTCCACCGAAAAACGCAATCTTTTTATGACACATACAAAAATGTCGCGTTTGCAACAGAAACATACGACTTGATTTGGCTGAATACGACCTGTGCCGTTTTTTATATGCCAGTTTCTACTTTTTAAAAAGTTTGGTACTCGACAAATAAAGGAATTCATATGTAACATTCCAGGCGGCCTGCAATGTTTTTTTATTTTTTAATTTTGATCTGACCTTAAACTATACACTTTACCTTCCCATATGTAGCGAGTTATGTTCACTTTGCGGGCCATGTTTGAGAAAACAATATTTTGTATTGTCATCTATTTTTTTGTATGGAAAAATAATGTAAGAAAAAATAATAAAAGAAGAAATAAATCATGAAAATGATGATGGTTGACGCACTGAATGTGTTAAATGATTGGGCAAGGTTTGCCGGGGACAGAGATGACTGGAAATCATAGGAGGAGCCCTTTGCCCAGTAATCACACACACTATTAACGGTCTAACAAAAAAATTATTCATTTTAATGGTTACCTGACTTCATGTTACTCTTAAGACGGTACGTTACATTTATATTTCAGGCCCGTTTTCTTTGTCCCGAAGTGTACCATCGTCCAACTAAAACTAACATCGCCTAACGTAATCGTCAGTGACATTTAGAAGCGCAATAAAATCGTATGTAATTAAGGCTCGTAGCGATTACTGTGCTACGCTGTAGGGGGTGCTACGTTCGTAGCACTAATCGCTACGGAGATTAGCCCGGGATTGTTTTGTAGAATAATGAGGTTTTGTTGTGGTTTCTTTTTTTTTCAAGTTTTTGTTGAAAACGAGAAACATATGTGTTTTGATTTAAATAAAAGAAAACATTTACTTTTCAAAATTAAAATTGGTTTTTTTACACTAATAGGTAATTTTTTAATAGAAAAAAAATTTTTGTTAGGAAAACGTGATAAATAGTAGATTATATACAACAAGCGCAAAACTAGCCATTTAACCTGAGACGTTTATTGGATAGTTAAGTAGAGGGGTTAAATGGCTAATTTATGCCCAAGTTATACACACTGCTTTTCACTTCGATTGCGAGAAAATAACAAATAATTGCAAAACTAAATTAAATAATAGCTCATTCCCGTCACTTCAATTTTTAAAGTTTTTTTGTTTAATTTTCGACACGTGATATTAGACTTAGGTACTACATACTGCCAAGCTAGTTAATGGTTCAATACGTTTTAAAATAATAATTGACTCCTATTTTATCTGACTTTATTAATTTAGTACTGAAAAACACGGATGTGAAATTTAATAAAGCACATCAACTCAAATGACAAGTTTATTCTACGTATTTTATTGTCTGTGGCTGTTAGGCCCGATTACCTTAGTCTTTAACACAATTTTACTTTGTGCACTAGAGCATAAAAGTGGCATTTTGTGCAGCATATACTCAAATTAGCATATAGGCAAATATTGCGAGCACGAGAAGTGATTTTTTTTTTTGTATAACTACGGTGATTTTTTGTCTCATAAATCGCTACTTTATTTTAGTCACTTGCAACGTTTATAGGGTTTTTAACCTTCTTAGTAATAAATGTAACATTAAAATTTTCATACTTAAATTCTAATTTTAAAAAGAAAGAAAGAAAATAAATTTATTTAACGTCACAAAATATACTTTTTTTTTTTTACTACCCGTTACTCATTCTTATACAAGAATTGAAATATACGTAATACACATTTTACTTAATTATTGTTCCAAATTCAGTTTCGTTAAATAATTTGTACCATGTTGGTATATATTTCTGAACACATTATACATATAATAATTATGTTCAGAAGAATTCTATTTAAAAAATGACACTCCGAAAACCTAATCATAGCACACATACACACCAACTCGCTTTAAACTACTTCAAACTTCAAAAGTAAAATAAAAAAACTAAAAATTATAATTTAGTCCAACTAAATCAGCGTCCCATTTTTCCCCGCCGTCTAAACGGCCATAATTATGTAACCTGCCACGGTGGTGGCGTAGCACTAATTGCTACGCGTAGACCCGCTACGGCAAAGAGCGTAGGTTAATTGCTACGCTTTCTGCGGTCCTAGTACTCCGCTTAGCTTAACGGAAACTCTCCTGCCTTTTTAGTTTTTTAAACAACTTTTTTATTAAATAAAATGTGACTAAATATTTTTTTTTTCAACTAATCAAAAGTTTTGCATACATTTTAAACGAAATCGAGAATACTTCTTTTCACTTAAATATAATTAACGCACTTACCTGCCACTTATCTAAAACTAACTTAATAACCACGTTACTCACCGATGATCACTATAAAACCATAAATCGAACATTATATATCATTATCCTCACTATAGTTGTATGTCCGATTTAAGCACTCACTGTTTCTAAGCGATCCATCGCGAGTCCTAAGTGTCTGTCATAACGAAGCGGTCATCTCGCACGAGTGTCGCGCGCCGCGGCCGACCGCCGACTGCCGGTACCCCAAATGTTGCAAGGCATGTAAGAAAACTACCATTTTCTACCATTTGCGATTTTTGTATTCAAAACTTGGTAGTTTATAGTAGTTTTCGTTGGCGAGTCCAAATATACCATTTATTTATTTATTTTGTAACAAAAAACTAGCACGCGTCAAAAAAACTGCGGTTAAATTGTGCGCTATAACAACAGTATTTTATATAAACGAGTTTTTTTTTTATATTTACAATAAGGTTATATACAGTGTGGAAAGCTATCAAAAAAATCGCATTAGTAATAGATTTCGTATTAAAATGATCCCAGCGTTACCGGGAAATTTTGCCCCCTCCTCGGGGGTGGCGCGCGTGCGCGGTACGCGGCCCCACCCTTCCCCGGGCGAGCGTAGACCTATTTGATATTTTTAAACTTTTGCCGACAAGTGTAGTACAAATAAAATTCGCGTACACGCTGATTTCACAAAGCGTATAATATATTATGGTACGAATGTAAATTTGAATAAGTTTAGCCCAATAAACATTATATTTTTTCGTATAAAATATAATAATGTTAAGGACTCTTTAACTCGAGTTTTGAATATTGGTGGCCGCGTACGCCATAGTCACTTTCCGCTACTTAAAGGGAAACCCACGGGATTAGCTAAGAAAATAGCGCGTAGTGATTCTTGGCAGTGAAAGTGTTAACGTTTACTTAATTTGAATGCAAGTTTGATATCGAATCCATATACAGGGTATATGTATAATTCAAACGGGGCAGTGAGGGAAAATCGGAAACTATAAGAGATACGGAAATTTGCTCTTAGGAGTCAGACTGATTTTAGAAAAAATAGAAACCACATTCAAAGATTTAAAAAAAAGCCTCATACACGGCCGAGAATCGAACCCGGTCAAATCTGTCTAAAAATCATAGTTCGTTTTTTTGCGTAAAATAATAGTGCTGAATATAAGAAAAATTTGGTGCTAAGGAATCCTGTATCTACAATCACAGGAAAATGCTGAATTTCATAGTTTAATGAACGGAAATGGCGTAGGCGCCCGCTAAGTCCTTCTAGGTGAACTCTGATATCTATGACATTATAAATTTAAATTATTCAAGTGGACATAGTTAGGTATATTTAAATGATTATTATTCTTTAATGTTTATTTAATTGAATGTTCTTGACGATCACAATAGGGATTCTTGTAAATTGAGATGTAATTTATAATGTAATCTTTTATTGTGAGTAAATGAATCTGAATCTGAATCTAAAACTAATCGGGTTCCTGGCAGTAAAGGGTTTATAGTTTAAACCGTACTCATTCACCGTAGCAGTCCACAGCAGCTCGATGTGTAGAAAGGCGCTTAGCGCACTGACGTATGTGTGTCGTAAATAGCGGCCAATGGGTTAATAAGTTCCAAATTAAAATTACACAGCAACTGTCCAAATTCTATGTATGTCGATAAAAATATTTAATATAAAATTAGTAACAACATCAAACACAACCGGTAGGATAACGAACTCACGAAAAAATAGGAATTCTTAATAAATAAAGCCTACTACTCGTTAAATGCGTTCTTTAATGACTAGATGTAAGTAATAGTAAAAAGTTTAATTAATTAATAAAAACGAAATAAAAAATTCGATCTCTTCTCTTATATTGATTTTGCTGTGCCCTATAAGGTATCATATTGTATCCCTTTTCTGTAATATGTTAAGAAACAATGTGATATGCAATAAACATGTTTGAATATGAATATGAAGTTTGGTATCGTTGATATTATTTAATGTTGCCGGATTTTTTATAAAACTGTCACTGTAATTGGACTATTCTATCTAGGACGGTAGAGTTGCTTTTTGAATGGTCTACTTTGATGCAATTCGGCCAACTTGAATCATAAGAAACTTGACAAGACATAAGAAAAACATTTCCAAACAACATAAAACAATAAAAGAGAATATACAAAACTGCGAAACCGTACAAAACGCGTCAAGGTCGTCCCGCCATCTTCTTTTCGATTGATTGATTGATGTTTGTATTTACGTATGTTCCGCTGTAGCGTTTAAAATACTGAACCGATTTTGATAAATGGGGCGTTAATCAATTCGAAATTATGCTCCGGGTGACATAGGCTACCTTTTGTATGAAAGAAAAAATATGATGGCTGTCACATACAAATAAGTGACTAACTTTGAAAAAAATCTTTTGCTACCATAGCGAGTGAAAATATCGAGTTCAAATATATAAAAATATTATTCATAGTTACTTTTCCGTAGTCGGGATATAGTTTTTAAATTTATATGCTTGTCAATATTTAACCATTCGACTCTTTCACTCAAAAACTGTACAAAACGATGAAATGCTATTTTGAAATAGCGATAGAATGTTGTACGAGTGGTCTTGACCAATTTTGAATCTAAAATCGTATTTAATTTTCGAGCGCTTGAAAGTCAAATGTCGGCCCCTATTCGTAGGTTAATTTACCCCCTAAGATATATTATATAAGCTTAAACATATATTCGTGCGTGTACAGCCATCCACGTGATACACGTGGCAATCCACTAACTACTTACCAAGAAGTTTGTTCCAGTGTTCGATCGATCCTTATTTAAATACGCAACCTATAGTGCACGGATATTTCCTATACTGTTAGTATGAATGTCCACTAAATATGTGTGAAGGTGAAAAGCACTTAATGATGCAAATAAGTAAAACAAAATCTACCTTTGATATCCTAGATAAGGTAAGAAACGTAGACGAATTTTTTCGCCAAAATTCTAATGTTAATGAGCTATAGATCCATATTGGTTGATAAAAATAAGTAATTCCCATGATTATCATGTCCTTTTACGCCGAAATGAAATGCGGTACAGGCAGAGAAAGATTCTCCCTTTCATTCGCCGTTGGACCGTCATAAATAATGCTTTTTACCGGAATACCTGCGTCATTTCGCAACAAGCGGTATAAATCAAAGGTATTCAGGGTCCGGATCCAGAATGCGATTCTGACGTAGGTACACTCAGCGACAGAGTATTTGATACCATACTAAATATATGGTGTACCGAACTATTTGACAACTTTGGTTGCTACAAAGTATTTGACGCTGAGTGTACCGTAAACTCAGGCACTTAGGCTCCTTAGGCACGGAATAAGTAATATAGACCGAAATTATTACGTCCAGAACGTAATCCGTCTAACCAAACTGCTGTTATAGTCTATTCGGAAGTGTAAGAGTAAATTCTGTCAAACGAACGCAACATAAAATCGACTTTATGCTCTGACTATAAAGTAGTTTTTTGCTTGCATTTTATGGCATAATTTACTCTTACACTTTCGGACGTACTATAACAGCTAGGAAATTCTAATCATGGTATCCCACTTGCACGCGCTCTTTACATAGCATGTAGTTCTTCACTCCTTCTTTCGCACCTTGCGTCTGTGTTTGTAAAACAAAGTTTGATTTTGCGGGCCAGATTAGAATAGCCATAATCCATATAATTATGAATAACTTTCGGAGTCGCTGTAACCAGACGTGGCGAGGACTATACACTTTTTTGGTCCTAGCTCGATCGAGTTTATCGACACCTCGAAGGAGTTAAGCAGACGCAGCAAGACCGATAGGCTTGCCTTAGGGCCGGTCGTTTCAATCCTTCCGTCATCGTAAGTAAGATAATACGAGGGGACTGGTTGAAACATTCTGAAGTTCTGATAGCTCAGTTGGTTAGAGCGATTAGCCGGGTATGCCAGGTCACAGGTACGAATCCGGCTTGGAGCAATTTTTTTTTCCGCTAAGCAGAACAATACACGCCAGGACATCAAGTAGTGTAGTGTTATTACGTTGACGTATAATTCAGAATGACCTGTCGGTATAACAAATACGAGGCATATTATCAGAGGACAAAACACTAAAATAAATAATAATAAATAAATAAATATTTGCGGACAATCTTACACAAATCAACCTAGTCCCAAACTAAGCAAAGCTTGTACTATTCTAGTACCCACTAGACGACGATATAGATACTTATATAGAGAAATAAATACTTAAATACATAGAAAACATCCATGACTCAGGAACAAATATTCGTGCTCATCACACAAATAAATGCCCTTACCGGGATTCGAACCCAGGACCTCTTGCTTTGTAGGCAGGGTCACTACCAACTAGGCTAAAGCGGTCGTCAAGAACAATAACAAATGTACGCATCGCCATTCCAATTTAGTGTTTTTAACCAAAATTACGCTTAAACTACACCAATGTTCCATCAAAAACTAATTAAATCTGCTTTGTGCAGTAAAATTTCAATAACCTTTTCAAATCGCATTTCCAAACAGGAGGTATATCTGACTCGACGTTTCCCATTTCAGATGAATAGTTAAACACTATCATTTTGACTCATCATCTCGGCGCACGTGGAAGCGGGAACAGTTTTTAATACTACGATGCAACCGTACTGTCGTGAATGGTCATGATTCACGATAGTATTTACATTGGTGTTTATAATTATGTCTCAAACAGCCGATTTATCTTATGTAGCAACACCTACAAGGAATCATTTTTATAACAAGGTTGACGGGTAGGCGGGCTGTCAGAGTTTCTAACAGCTATAATGGGAACGAACAGTTAAGTGCGGTTTGTAGTGGTTGATTTGGAGGAAAACCAGGGTGAGCTCTTTCCATAATCACTTTCGATGCGTCCTATGATATTGTAACGATTTGGTATCATTTACACGTGTGTTCATGTGCTTTCACAGATCGGACGATGATTGTTTATGATGCGATGTATTTATGTGCGTCCACAGGTCTCATTCTCTTTGGGAGGCGTATTGGTATATCATGTAGATGAATAAGGTTTTCCTACAGGTCGCACATGTACGTGACCTGTAGGACACACAACACAGTTCTTATTTGTGGAGTTCTTTAGTGTTAGAGGATTAGTTACAAGTGTAACAACAGGGTAGTTCGGTAGTCTCGGCTTCAGGCCATATCATCATCAGTCAAGGGTGCACCCGGGTAACTGGAACAATAGTGTGTGAATTGGGACAGTATCAATGGTGGTAAGGGATGTCTATAAGGGGAGGTTGGAGGACATTCTCGGGGACGAAAGTCCCCACACGTCATAGGGAGCTGGCACGCACGAGGCGGCAGCCCCTATGTCAGATATATAAAGGATTCCGCAAGTTGTAAGGGTATGTTTATAGTTGCATATATGCTAATACGGGTGTCTTAGCTTGAGTGCTATAGGTTCTCATTCGCGGCCATGAGAGTGACCAGAAGTGGCTTCGCGACACGTACCCTAAGGTGGACTGATGACCTGGTAAAGGTCGCGGGAGTCCGCTGGATGCGGGTGGCGCAGGACCGGTCACTTTGGCACATCGCACGTCCAGCAGTGGACGTCTTTCGCCTGATATGATGACAAGAATATGGCCTATCTGATGGAAAGCGGACAACCTGGCGGGTTAGGCACGTAAAACACACTTTCCCGAAATGTACACTTTCTCTTAAGGTGCACTTAAGTATTTAGAAGGGTCATTTTCTCGGAAGGTACATTGTCTCTAAAAGTGCACTTCCCGATATGTACACTTTTTCAATAGGTGCACTTTCCCAGAATGTGCACTTCCGCAGAAAGTATATTTTCCCGGAAAGTACACTTTCGGGGTAGGGGTGTCCCTGTTTATAGTACTAAGGGTTTCTATGAAAGAGTACAAATGCAAACAGACGGACAGACGGGCGGACGGACGGACAGAAAGACCGAAACTATAAGCGTTCTGTTTTCGCAATTTTGACTACAGGACCCTAATAAAAATAAAACTTTGCCATCAAACTTAAGGCTCCTCTACATAATCGATTTAGATGAGATTAAATTTAAGGCAAAAATGCGTGTGGATTTAAAAAAAATGTGAAGAGTTTGTGCGTGTGCTTGTGTGTGGTGTGTGTGTGTGCGTGCGTGTGTGTGTGTGTGTGTGAGTGTGAAGAATGTGACTAAATAATAAATGTGTACCTTTTGAGAAAGTGCCCTAAATGGGTAAGTGTATATTTTGGGAAAGCGTGCGTTTTGGAAAAGTGCACTGTTTGAAAAAGTGCACATTTCGGGAAAGTTTCCAAATTGGGAAAGTGTATATTTTGGGAGTGTACATTTTGCGGAAAGTGCACTTTTGCAGAAAGTGCGCATTTCGGGAAAGTGTGTTTTACGAGCCTAACCCGTATGGACCTTAGCACGCTTGCAACTTCAGTTAGGTATTAAGCACGCTGCCGATTATTTATTGGCTTGAGCTTTCGCTGCGAAGGCAGTAAGAGACAAAAGCAGATCTCTCTCAACACAATGCCTCCTCGGGTGCTCTGGGAGACCTGGCTCGCCACCAAGAACACAACACGAAACCTACAGAGCAAGTAGTGATGTGTGAGCTGAGGTATGTAAGGTGGAGATACTTCCCTAAATGAACTGCTCCGAAGACGAACGACTTCACATTGCGCTGCACCCTACCTCAGTCATGCCATATTAGAACAGGAAATGTCTAGTCAAATTTACCTCCTGTACTTTGCTACATGAAAACCGAACCATTACACATGCTATGCGCTAATCAAGTATATCGAAAAATTATTTGGAGTTCAGTTGCATATAACATTGTACACTAGTGCGTAATGTGGTAAACATTGAGCTGTACACTACTGAAGAAGTGTTCAATTAAAGGCAATGGCTGGCAAAATGTCGGGCAAAATGTATATGGCTCTAAAATTAACCAAACAAAAATTCTTAATAAATAAATAAAATAAATAAATAAATAAAATATTTGCGGACAATCTTACACAAATCAACCTAGTCCCAAACTAAGCAAAGCTTGTACTATGGGTACTAGACGACGATATAGATACTTATATAGAGAAATAAATACTTAAATACATAGAAGAACTTATGTGTTAACCATTATAAATATCGGCTTTCCACCAAACCTAAACTAAGGCAAGTTCTACAGATTTTATCGCCAACAAACTGCTTTGCAGTTTGGCGAATCTTTAGGTTAAGTTACTAAAATTGTATTTTTTTTGATTCCAATAAAAAAAAAAAAAAAAAAAAAGATCAGTCAAGCAAAAACTATGAAACTATTACATCAATCATACAAAACATTCCTTAGCCATGTTGCAAAATGTATCTTACTCCTGGTAGTTTTGCTTCATAATCAAAGAGCAACCAATTGGTTCAGCGGCCGGACAGATAAATTAACCATGCCCTTAAAAAAGCCGTTCCATACATCGAGTTAATAAATCCAAAAAACTCTCACAGAGCACCACAATGGCGTAAAAGTGCGCGTTAAATCAATTCAGCGATGTAAAACGACGTGTAACATGGAGCTGTGCCCCTCTGCCCCCTGCCACTGCCACGGGTGGGAGGGAGCCGGTGGGAGTTGCTCACATCCATGCATGAAGCTATTACGCCAATTGTTTTAATCGTTACTGCTTTATGATGTCCTGGTATTGTTCAGATGAAAAATAATGCCTTTAACCTTAATTGCCGTTTTATTTGGTTGAAAGTAATTGGCCATTTATACGGGGTGGGCCCTGTAACAGGAGCAAATATTCAAAAGGACGCTTCCTTAGAGCATCTGCAATAACCCCTTGTGTCTTTTGATTTGCTTTCATTTTTTTTATTCGAAGAAATTTTGATCTAAAGTTATGACCTCCAAGTAATGTATATTGGCACCACGAGATCATAGCACAGCACTGCAGTCAATGCAGATGTTGAGGTAACATCATGTAATGAGTCATAAACATAAAAGATTTTGCATTTTTGATTTTAAGTTCTGTATTTTTTTTATTTTTTTTATTTGTTTCATTTTTATTTTGTTTTTAAAATAAAAAGTTACTAACAGCATTTCAGAATAGCAAAAAAATACACGTATACTTATTTTAAAGAAAAGACAGCAAAACAAGTTTTTTTTTTTTTCAATTTAAAGCACTCGGAAATAATTGTTCACAAGCTTAATAACCTACCGTTTATTTTTTTGCCCCTGTTACAGGGCCCACCCAGTACGTATAGGTAAATTATTCTGCTAATTCATTAGCAATGACGTCACTTTTAGCAGCACAAGATTTTGGGTTCATTCAAAGATAAACAAACTAGACCCTAAGAGAAATGTCAATATTAGTGATACAATAATGCCTCTGGCGGCAATGAACCCCGCTGACTCTGGTTTCGTAGTCAAACAATTCGACTACTATTAGGTCAATAGACTGGGTAAAACTATAGCTAAGTATATGTAGAACTTTCACACAGAAACATACCATTGGCCATAACATGGTTTTCGTTTTCGCGATTATTAATCTTTAAATAAAACGATGTAAACGAATATTATTGCGTATTTTTTGTAATAAATATATCGCGACGTTTTGAACCCTTTGCAGCGCTCGCGTTCAAGCATGTATATTGAGAAAAATATCGTCTTTTTGTCTCAAAAAAATTGTCTCTGTACAATTTAATTGTGCAAACTTTTCACGTATAATAATCGTAATACTAATTAAGGGTGGTAGATGAGCTCTTAAAGCATCATATTAATAAAAAAAAAACAAACTTCATATTTCATATCAATTACAATTAGTTAGCGTTGTTGCAGCAATAAGAAACTGCGGATGACATCCCGGTACAATACGGGGTCATTTCTGTAAGCTATAAGTTACTATTTTACAACCGAGCCTTAAGACGGGTTGTTTCAAACAGTCGGAAATCGTAATTTGCGTGCGTTAAAATGTAATTGCATGGAGAGTTTGACAGTTCTCTATGAGACGTCAGCTGTCGGCGCCATATTTAACGTGTCATCTTGAACATAATATCCGGGCCCTTCTCGATGGAGTAATCGCCATTCTGTTATTCTCTCTGTCATGTTTTGAGCTTGATGCAACCAGCCCTTATAGTGATTATCCACCAGAGATATGCGAAGATATAAGAAAAAGAATAACTATATTACATTAAAGACACTGTTACATAATAGGAAAGCGATATCTTGTAAGTCCCAAAGGCTGAGCCACAGGTAGCAGGCTAGGCTGGGCTATATTCATTGACATATATTAGACACCTTGTATGCTCGACAGCTAGGTGACAATTATATGAAAACACACCTTCGCACATCAATTTCTGGTTACATTTGGGACGGGTTGCACCAACTTACGATTACAGATCGATCAACGTTAAATATGGCGCTGGCAACTGATGTCATTTCTTTCCATACATTATGTTACGTTTACAGACGGTTTGGGTTTAACGTTTAGTTGATCAATGTTTAGTGTACTCGAATGTCATTTATCCGGCGATTTGTGTAAAATGTCGAATTGTCGTTAACCTGGGCGAGATCATAAACAGTTAACGACGTTTGGTCCGAGCACGCGCGTGCTTAAGTTTATTATAGTTTTACTCCAACTTCCAGTTTCAACTGAGGAAATGCTTCTAAGAGACGTGAGTACAGAAATATTGGCAATATTTTTACGATATCGGAAATAAAAATGAAGACTTACTATTAATCACATCCTGTCCTTATAATGTTAGTGCCAGTTATATGTACAGTCAAAGATGTTTACACTTTGGCACCTAATTTATTAAAACTTTATTGCACAACACAGAAAAAAGTACAAATGGCGGACTTTCACGTTAGTGACATCCATGGCTGTGACAGTGTACACATCTGGGTGACAATAGTAAGCGCTCGGTAAAGTAGAAAACACCGCAAACATTGCAGATTCCTCCCCGCGTAATTCAGAGGTAGCCTAACTTTTATTCATAAGTAGATCGATACACAGTATATTCAAATTGAGTCGCTCCGGGTCGTTTGTAAACGCGTCCCTTTGTTTCCAGTTATCGTTTTTTTATTCGTAATTCTGCATTTAAATTTCAAATTTTTCGATTGATTCAAAGCAATATTACTTTTTGCATTTCGTTATATTATAAACCTGTGTTGGTGCAGGTGTTTTAAGATTTTAACACTTTTGTAAGTAGTTTAATATTTGGTCAGAGATTATGGTACTTAGTATGTAGTATAATAGATATACTAATTACCATAATAAGCAGTAAAAATAAATTCGCTTTGAAAGTATGAAGTTGGTATCGCGAAATAAATAAATAGGTTTTATAATGTATTATATCTTATAATATTGAGATACTGAAATTATAAAATATTGTATACCTACAGTTTAAAAAAATATATACCTCGCCGAGTTTTTACGCCGGTTCTTCTCGAGGCAGAGGTTTTATTTCCGAACCGGTGATAGCTAATCGACATTCATAGGTGCATGTAATGTCTAAAGAAGAATAAATACCTAACTTTGATTTTGCATGAAAATAAGCACAAGTGACCTCATGTTTTTTTATTATCAAACAGCGTCCGTTTTTGATCTTTATCCAGTCAAAAATTTGAGTAACTAACTATATTCAGTGAGTTTTGTTCATTGGTAATGTAAGAACATTTTTCTGTTCTGTTCAACTAAGTAAGCGTTTACATAACATTTCCCTATTATCGGAAATGACCGCACTAGACACAGCTGACCGTGACAAGTTCTCCCCGCAGGTGGTTCGAGACGGGTAGCCGATTCGATTTCCGCCGAGTCCCGGGGCGATATATCGATTGTGCAGTACTGGAGAACACAATTAATATGGCATGCGTCAAGGCACTTAAGTAAGTGACCGCGAGATAAAACATAGAGTATGCCTACATCCTATAGGTCCGTTATTATATGCCTACTATTAAAATAACCCTTGAATACAGATGAGCAGCTCCAGAGGTTTTCCCTTACATAAAAAGTTTCAAACTTACAAGCTCGCAAATATAACTTTTTTATGTTACCTACTACTTATGATATTAGTAATCCTCAAATTTTATAGGCACGCGTGTAGTGATTTCGGTATTTTCTACTATAACTCGAATATTTACCCTCCGAAATCATAATTTTGGTGAAGTCAAACTGATGATGAAGAACACATATGACTTATGGAATGCCTCAAAGATGTAAAGTACATCAAAGATTCTGAAATGATTCTGAGATCCTTGAGGAATCGTCGGAACTCCTCAAATATGATCAGCCTACTTAAAGCGACTTGGGTTTTTTCTGAAATAATCAACGCATTTGCTCTCGCAAAGCAGTTCATGTGGTAAATTGGAAAGGAAATTGGGAAATTTTCATATACCTATGTGGGTTGGCAAAGTACTGAATTGAAGTCGGTTTAAACTTTGTTTTTAAAGTAATTAATGTAAAAAAGAGATCTTCTATGCTTCTATACCAGAGACGTCCGTGAGTGGCCTACATATAAAGGTAATATATTCACACTTATGAGCTTAAAAGTTTGAGGAATCCAGCTAAATATTCAGCGTAGTTGCGAGCACAATGTCGGGACAACTGGGTCGAGTGCGCCGCATCGGGTATTGCGGAGCACGTGTCAAGTCATCACGAATGCATGAAATTCTCCAACTAATGTTGTAATGGACTTGCAGTACGTTTTCGCCAATACAAAATACCTGTCTATGTACAATTTGTGATTCTGTGATGAGATTTTGACTACTAGCGATGTGGTCGTTATTCCACTTTATAAGTGGAATCATGAACTTTCATTTTTAGATATGAACGTAAATAAAGTGGTCGTTCGAACTGGAAATACTAATACTAGTATAATCAAGATGTCCAAGTAGCAAATCAGCTTTATTTCATCAGCTCGGACATCACAGGACGGCCCGCGAACTGTGTCGCGGCGAGATAGTCTAAATATCCGTATCTTTCTAATTAGAACACATAGAAATAAAAAAAATCGAGATCATAAGTGTACAGAAATAAGTAACTAATTGCGCTTGTTAATTTTTTTAAGCATAATTGACAACATTTAATTTTTTCAAGTGGGCTATTTTATGATTTATTTCGCTAGAAAATGTTTCAATAAGCGGCACGTGTTTTTTTATTTGTCCCAACACCTATTGTAATTTTCAGTCAGAAATATCAAATTGAAAAGAAGCGAATTCCAGAAGGTCGTAACTAAATTATGACGTCACCGTTACGGCTCTGTATGGCAGCTTGCACACCTTTCATATGACAGTCGTAAAATTGACGTCACACACGGCTTAAACCACATTTATACAATTTAGAATTTGTATTCTACTTTATTACGTTCAGGTAACATAATTACCGAATGGTTTTAGAATTAGGCATCATTACATAGTTTGAAATGTTGTCAATTTGTGTCCTTTGAACCGGCATATATGTACATTTAAACGTTTTCTATTGATTGCGTAAGAGCTAAAAAAAACATGAATTACATTTCAATCGGGTCAGCATTTGCAAGAATTTTTTTTGTAACACTTAGGTAATAATTAGAATAGGTAGATCTAATGTATCTAAACAGTCAACAAATCTCCCTACCTACAAGCTTCGGATGAACGAGAGGAGGATAAAAAGCAAATTAGCACAAATGAGCCATTGGCGTGTCCGTACCGCATGCAGCCGTTTTTGCACTAAGTATAGAAACTCTAGGTTTTGTTGCGAGCGAAAATTGCTATCGTTTTAGTTGTCTTTTGTTTATTGCGTTGCGGTTTTGTTTTCGTCGTGATGAATATTTTCGTGTGTGTACCCATTCGACTCTAGCTGTGAGTACAACGAATCCTCAAATTAATGAAGGATAGACAACGCGCTTTTGTTTCTCTAGAGTTGCAAGCGTCCTTAGGCTGCGCTGATTACGATCAGGCAGGCCGTATACGTGTTAGCCACTGCCAGACAATAAATCTTATCTTTATACAACGAAAACCTTGTATACTTTTAATATTATAATGAGAGGACTCTTAAGATGACGTCACCTCAGAAACTTTGTGTTTCCCTTGGCAAATAAACGACATAAACGCACAGGGTGAATTATAATGATTTGTATAAAAACAATTTCTTTAATTTCATTTTGCATATCTCATCAAATCTAAGTGTTACTTTTTCGGTTAATAAATGTTTTTTTTATGATAACGAATATCATAATTTCAACTTGCATAAGTGATTAAGTTGCATAAAAACAAATTGTATAATAAAACTAAGCTTTATTTCATAAGACATAATGATTAACAACTAACGTTTATACAGCATAAAAACGCATAACAAAATTTCATACACATTTATGATATTTGTTTTTATGCATCTGAATATTACGACAGCTGATCATTATGTCTTATGAAATTATGCTTAGTTTTATTATACAATTTGTTTTTAACAGCAAGAGTTGTTATGTTATATGAGTTTTATATAGGTAGTTTGGGTATTATGCTTACTAAAATTATAATAACAGTCTTTATAGTAATCGTTTACTCTGTGTTTCGGACGTATGTTACATGAAATTATAGAAAAAGTTTGCATGACGATTGAACCGCTCCCAAACGCACCACGTGGTCATATAGAACTGAGCACAGTTAGACATGTATTACCGCGTTTTTCCTATGGTAAATCTCAATAAGTATAACAGAAAGGGATATAATCTCAGAGCATAGAATACTAGAGAGAGGACAAGCCGCCGGCGGCCGTGTCGCAGCTGTATGCTCAATGGGCATACACTGCCATACTGTGCACGCGTGCTGATCGCAGAGAATATTACGTTTTTTCCCAAAATGCCTGATATGATGCGCGTTTATTGTCAAATAAGCGTGTTGGTATACAAGAGTGTGTGTTTTAGATGTGTGCGTGCTTTGTCTTGTCAATTACTTGGGCGTTGTGTGGGTTAATGTACTTGCGACAGGCTCACTCTATACAAATCGGCCGCCATGTCCGATCTCCTTATATTCATACATCTGTGGTAAACCCCAACCCCAACTCGTTTGCCGCAAAAAATAGTCACTCATTGGAATCAGATGATCGGATATTCAACGCGCGACCAACGGTCACAAAAGTCGGCACCGGAAGTAATCGCGACGCGTCGTACGCAACTTCCGGCGCCCGAGCTAATGTCGCCGATAGGTTGGTATAACAACTGACTCTGGACTGCAAGTCGATTCGTCTGTTTCCCATTACAATCACATTTCAATGTGGTCCGCGCGATTTGATTTGGCATAGAGCGAGGCGAGTGAGAGAAAAAAAATCTGCGCTACTAAATGTAGATTTTTTTACAATGTTTATTAATAAATACATTTCTACTTTAAGCTGAAACTGAAACTTATGTATTTAAGTTATACTTTTCTGTGATTTAAGGCAGTATATCAATGCTTAAGAGTCCTCAGTAAGCTCGATTCTCCATACAAACGTAAGTTACGCTCTCATTTTAAAACGACTAGCTAATTTGCTCTGAAACTTTGTACTTAGAATAAGTTAAGTATCATTCAAGTCTGTAATTAGTTTATGTAAAGTCACCTTCAATGGACTTTGCTAACTATGTTGTAAACAAAAAAATTATTGAAATTGTTATTTAATGTCAATTTCAGTATAGCTTTGTTTACATAGTTAGCAAAGTCCATTGACGGCGACTTTAGCTTCAGATACCATAGTAAAAAATACAGTAAATTAAGTTTTTCATACAAACATGTTTTGCTGCGTTTCGTTTGTTTTATAAACTAATTACAGACCTAGATATACCTCATGAAATTGTATATGCAAAGTTTCGTTACAATCCAACACGTAGTTTTAAAATGAGAACGAAACTCCGTTTGCATGGGAAGGTCAAATTCGGCCGAGCTTACTGCGGACTCATAATGCTACGAGTTTTATGCTCCCTTTATCAATGTTATAAAAAAATTCATACTTAGGTACATAAAACGTTTCAAAATAATTTAATAATGGAACTATCATAATTCTAACAGAAAAATGGTTATTATCTTTTCGCACACCATCTGCAATTTATCTGCTTTGTGCAAAAAACTTACGCACGGGCAATGGAAACAATTTATCTAAAGTTTCTACTGAAATTGGAAATCTTGAGTGTACCAATAAAAATGACTCCCACATGGCTCAGTCCTGGCCCCTATACTTTTTAATTTAACTCTAGAAACAAACAATTAAACTTTATTGATAATAATTTGAAATAGCAAAAACTCCAACCTTATGGTCACCCTATTCGACTACTATAGCTGTACGACAGTGCCATGAGGGTGACCATGAGACTCGGTAAATTTAAAACATTTATTATTGAATTAACAAGCAACATATTTTCGCCTGTTGTCACGTCCACATGTTTAAACTAAAGTTAAACAGCAAGAAACACATATTTCTGGACACGGATTTGTACCGCTGCAAAAAATCGTAAAAACAACCCCAACGCATCTTTATAAAACCGGGGACTTAGTGAATTTGTTGACACTAGCAGTGCTTTTAATTGACTAATCTCCAGTATTTGCAAATAAGTAATTATTTGTCAGTATAAGACAACTTTAGCCAATTATGAGTTCAACGATTCGTCCCGAGTTAATTGCACCAGGGCAGTGACGTCGACGCAGTGACTCGACTCGACCGTTGACTTGCCCAGTCTACTGGAAACTAGCTAACTACTGGCATGGGATAATCAGGTTTTTATAGGGTTGTTTAGGAGCGTACTATTTTTATCAGGGCTTCATTGCGGAGCGCTACTGAATTTTCATCTTGTAATGATATAAGATGACAACCGTAGATGTTTTTTTTTAAGTTGGTGCATTATTTTTTGTAGAAGTAGATATGTACACACTACATGTACCAAAACGCAATGTTTACTGTACCTATAAGATGTAAAATAATATTTTTACTTACAATTTTAATTAACTTGTACTTATTCTCTATTCAACTAGCCAATAACTAACCTACTTAAATCTACATATATCCCGCAATAGTTAACTTGAAACTCGATCGCGTACTAACGTCACACGAACAAGGTCTCAAGTTAACTCTTGCAAGTTATACAGATATACTGAAATACAAATCTCTATTTATCTATATTTATAGATCCATACTAATATAATAAAGATGAGCTACGGTAGCCTAGTGGTTCAGGCATGCGGCTGTTAAGCGGCGGTCGTGGGTTCGAATCCCGGCTCGTACCAATTAGTTTTTCGGAACTTATGTACGGAATATTTACCGTTAGCTTTTCGGTGAAGGAAAACATCGTGAGGAAACCGGTCTAATCCCAATAAGGTCAAGTTTTCTCTCTGGGTTGGAAGGTCAGATGGCAGTCGCTTTTGTAAAACTAGTGCCTATGCCAAATCTTGGGATTAGGTGTCAAAGCGGACCGCGGCTCCTTTAGGGGCACAACCGGGAATAACGCTAGGAGGGTGAGGACTAATATAATAAAGAGGAAATGTCTATGAGCTTTTTAAGTTTGTATGTAGCTCCATAACCATACAAACACACAAACACACACAAAGTGTTAGTGTTACCCGCGGGTTTGGCTGTTCTTTGTAATAAAATAAGGGGGCGAAGACGAGTGATAAAATTGGAATAATTTAGAATGACTCTTTTTGCCGTTTGACAGTCAGCAAACTTTGAAAATCAGCGTGCCCTTGGATCATTCGGGGTTGGGACATTCCATATGATATTGTTCAATCAGTGTTCGACACTTGGGAACTTGATTGAACAACAAAACTAATTCGAAACGTAGAACGTAGTGTCATTTGATATAGACTAGACGACCGCTTTAGCCTAGTTGGTAGTGACCCTGCCTACGAAGCAAGAGGTCCTGGGTTCGAATCCCGGTAAGGGCATTTATTTGTGTGATGAGCACGAATATTTGTTCCTGAGTCATGGATGTTTTCTATGTATTTAAGTTTTTTTTTTATATAAGTATCTATATCGTCGTCTACCCATTGTACAAGCTTTGCTTAGTTTGGGACTAGGTTGATTTGTGTAAGACTGTCCGCAAATATTTATTTATTTATTATATCAAGATAATTACTTGAAAAACAAAGTTTTAACCGACTTTAATTCAGTACTTCGGAAAGCCACATGGGTACATGAAAATTTCCACATTTACTTTCCAATTTACCACATGAACTGCTTTCTGAGAGCAAATGCGTTGATTATTATAGAAAATTATGTAAGTCAGGAGGAGGAGATCTCTTTCGGTGTCCCCCAGGGCAGTATACTCGGCCCCACCTTCTTTTTGATTTATATTAACGACCTGACCAACTTTAAAATCCACAATGGATTTATTTGTTCTTACGCTGACGATACAGCTGTAGTTTTCGACTCTGACACTTGGCAGAACGTTCATGACAATTCTGAGAAGGGCCTACAACTAATATCATCCTGGCTCAGGTCGAACCTTCTCACACTTAACCTAGAGAAGACCAATTACATGTGCATACAATTACAACCTAAAACAAACTTGAAAATTAAAATGCATAGCTGTTATGAAAGTGACCTGACATATTGCATTGTGGTTTGGGGTGGTGCCACAAAAACATCTTTTTTACAAGTAGAGATAGGGCAAATATGTCTTCTCAAAGTAATGTATAAACTGCCCTTCAGACACCCAACGACTGAATTGTACAGAGAAATGTTCTTAACATGCGAAAATTAAATATATTACTAACCGTCCTAATGTTACACAAAACGCTTCATTTTGACCCATCGATATTAATTCGCAGGCTTCAACACATAGTAGCCCCTAAATGCCCTACTGAGTCGGTCTTTACAGATAGACAGTTTAAAGCAATATCATCGCATTTATATAATAAAATAAATAAAATACTTAACATTTACCCAATACATCAAGTGAATTGTAACAAAAAGATTACAGAGTGGCTAGTTTTGTAATGTAAATTAAATTCTTAAACTAAATTTAATTCTGATAACTACTATGTGATCAGTATAACTAGAAATGTAAAATTAATGTAAGATTTGTGTATTCAAATTATGCATAACTCCGGATGGGAGGGGCGGCTTCTCCTAACACAAGTATTGTCATACTTACCCGGAGGGGCCAGCCACGTACAATTGTAAAAACCAAATTTTTGATACCAAATAAATATTTTTGTATTTTTTTTTGAGAAAAAACACAACTCGCTATGTGTGGGTTAATAATATTTGAGGAGTTCCGTCGATTCTTCAAGGATCTCAGAATTAACACTTCATTAGTTGCTACTGCAACGGAATTATATCAGAATCTTTGACGTACTTTACATATTTGAGGAGTTCTATAATTCATCTGTGGTCTTCATCATCAGTTCCAGTTCACCAAAATTACGATTTCCGAGGTAAATAAATACACGAGTTATAATAGAAAATACCGAAATCACCACACGCGTGCCTATAAAATTTGAGGGTTGCCCTCAATTTCGCTGTGATCCCATCATCAGATCCTGACTTGGTGACAATGGGACCACCTCAGGAGTAGGTATACTCTTTCGAATAAAATAAGAATTTTGGAAATCGCTCTACAATTGACGGAGAAATCGCTGAACACACACAAAAAAAAACAGTGGAACATATAAACTTCTCTTTTTTTGAAGTCGGTATCGATGATATCTACAAAATATGCATTGGTTTTTTTTTTCGATGAAATAAACTGATTAAGGACATTTATTTATCTGTTTATAAATATTTTCACGACACGAGTAATTTTACTGACAGTATGGAAAATGACAAATTTGGCAATA
This sequence comes from Epinotia brunnichana, assembly GCA_963854355.1. NCBI lineage: Eukaryota > Metazoa > Arthropoda > Insecta > Lepidoptera > Tortricidae > Epinotia > Epinotia brunnichana. Next base: position 32,447,408 of record OY977943.1, read on the forward strand.
ATTTATAGTAGGTACCTAGGTTTTTGTTAGGGTTCCGTAGCCAAATGGCAAAAAACGGAACCCTTATAGGATTCGTCATGTCTCTCTGTCTGTCTGTCTGTCTGGCCGTCCGTATGTCACAGCCATTTTTTTCCGAAACTATAAGAGCTATACTGTTGAAACTTGGTAAGTAGATGTATTCTGTGAACCGCATTAAGATTTTCACACAAAAATCGAAAAAGTACAGTAAGTTTTGGGGGCCCCATACTCAGAACTGAAACTCAAAAAATTTTTTTCCATCGAATACTATCGAACCTATACGTTCTATGGTTAGGTCTTCAAAAATGATATTGAGGTTTTTAATATTTTTTTTTTCTAAACTGAATAGTTTGCGCGAGAGACACTTCCAAAGTGGTAAAATGTGTGTTCCCCCCCCTGTAACTTCTAAAATAAGAGAATGATAAAACTAAAAAAAAATATATGATGTACATTACTATGCAAACTTCCACCGAAAATTGGTTTGAACGAGATCTAGTAAGTAGTTTTTTTTTATACGTCATAAATCGTAAACTGCAATTTATTTTACGGAACCCTTCATGTGTGAGTCTGACTCGCACTTGGCCGCTTTTTCTGTGTAACTGTGTGACAAAATCAAACAAAATGATATCTTAATTTTTTAGCTCCTGTAAAATCTCAAAAATATTAATAAATGTTTTAATATTTATGTTAATTTACATTTGCTCTATGATAGTCAAGATAAATCATACAAAAAAAACCTTCAGGCCATCCTGAAATGAGTTTCAAAACATAGTTCACGTCCATACGTGGGCTATGTTTTATCCCGCGCCTCTGGGTTTCCTGTAACATGCAAGCGAAACCGCGCGGGCTGCTAGTACAAATATAAATTAATTTACGATATAAACGCCACGTCTATTTACAATACGCTCCTGTAAAAGCTCATTTCGAAGCGTAGCCAACATCACGTAGTTTCAAAGTAATTAAAAAGAAATTAACAATATTCAAATACACTATCCGCTTGCCACGGTAAAATCACCTTTGTCGCAAAGGTCTGCGTTGTGCTGGAAGTTAGAGTACGATAAAAGTTGTTGAAATCCCTTTTTGTTTTGTTTATCGGATGTAACACTAGTAACATATTTTGATAGTTTCATGATTGTAAAACGTTATTTAAGCGTGTCTCTTGCTGGGGAATAGTGTTGTTATGGAGAACAAAAAAGATATTACACGTGTTCAAATCGCTGATATTACCTATACGCATGTATTCTCAATGGGGATAGGCAGGGCATGAAATAGATTTTTTGTGTTTATTAACCCACTTCAAAAAAGGAGGAGTTTCTCGATTCGTATGTTTCCCGATTACTCGAAGACGCCTGGAGAGTTCTTTTTTGTGATAAGGTATCCTTCCCATATGTTGTCCCATAGTCAGCAGGTCAGAATCTGATGATGGGATTCAAGTATTCAAAGTATTTATTGGTCAAAACACAGAGCATAAAGATGTTATAAAATGCAGCTTGGTATCTCGATGTCCTTACCCGAAGGTGTAACAAAATATAGGCTTTAATTAATGTTAAATATTAATATAAATTTTCATACAGCTTGCTTTCGGTTTGTTAATACATAATAATATAATGCAAGTCCAAAATGTATCTTTTCTATATTTGTCAATTGAATAGTATGCCTTTTTCACACACATGACACATGGAACATGGAATGAAATATTCTCTGTACGTTCCTTATAATAAACTCGGAAGTATCCTTTTTCGGGTGCAGCATCTCGAGGCGGCCTGAATTGGGATTTCATACAACTTTTCAGGCCTAGGCCTGCAAAGTAACTTTTTATTTTCATTCCACTATTTGTGGCACAGCATCACGGGATTTAGCCATGAAAATTAGTTTGATTTGAGGATTTTTATTTAATTATTTCATTGCATGTTTGAGATTCAGATTCAGATTCAGAACTTTATTGATAAAATGTCATATTTTACAGGTCAATATCATGCATGTCAAATACATTTTAAAATTTCTTATTGTCTTAGATGTTATGATGAGAAAAGCACTATACATGCCTCGGCGTGAAAACGGATTCTCGGCCTCGTATATCTATCCGGCCTCACTACGCTCGGCCTATACCTACTTGGCCGGAAATCCGTTTTCCCGGCCTCTGATGTAATGTACTATTAAAGTAAGTAAATTATATTAGAAATATTAGGGTTAAAGGTGGAGTATCATATTACAGTTTAAGCGCGTCGCTCACAACACATAGTCCAACTACAGTTTGCTGTATGTCCAGAACGTTTTGAAAATAGAAACCAAAAGAGATACTTATGTTTCAGCCTTACTCCACAAACTCGCACTTAAGGAACTATCTCGGTCATTTATTTGATTTAATCTAACATTTAATGTCACAACATATTAACGACAAGATCCGTGACATCAACTTTATGAACCGCTTTACGGCCAAGGGATTTAATTTAAACTTTCCCATTGAGAATGGCCAGCGCCACACATGAGGTTTAATTGAAAAATATTAATAACACAACTTATATGATACGTGGTGAACTTATATGACCTCCGGATGGTTACCTATCATAAACTCGAAAATTGTTATTCCGATTATTAAAATCCCGAAAATGTTTCGCTTTATTTTAGTTGGACGAAATTTTGTTTGCCCCAAATTACATATCCCATATTATTCTTTTCCCATTTCTCAGTTCGTTGCAGTTTTGTTTCGCTAATGATTCGAATATACACTTATTAAAATTCCGAAGTATCATTTCTCAACTAGATTTAAGTGCCGAAAAGTATTAAGTCCGAAATATTATTATATCGCTACACCAAGAGATCGAAAGTGTAGCATGTCAAATTCCGTTTCCTAACGCACGGCAATTATTTTAAACTAACCTAAATTTAACCTAACCGCCAGCGTGTCGACGTCACCCCGCTTCGCGGGGTGCCTATTTCCGCTCTGAGGGATACAAGATGACCATAACCTAACCTACCATAAATACAATTGTTACGATTGTTTTTTCTTTACTACGGGTTGGCTCCGCTCCCCAAGCCCCCCCTTTTGGCCTTTTTAAAAACGCGTGCACCACTTTTAGTTGGTATTATGAGATTTTGTGACGGTAAAATGATATTAGGGAAAATGAGATTTAGATATTACGTAACATCGCAATTATGAAAAGGTGGTTAACAAATCGGTTGTCAAATAATAATGTTGGCAATCGTTCTTCTGGTTATTGAGTTTCGGGAAAACGTTAATGTGGGAAAACAAACCAGCGGCATTTCAAGAGTATGGTAAACAAAGTATATGGTTTATAAGAATTCGGTGAACCGTTTTCGGACAAGTGAAAATCGGACAAGTGTTTTTCGAAACATCGATAGGTTACCCCTCCGGATGCATTTTTATATCGCTAACGTTGTATTAAGCATTTCGTGACCACTTATAATATCCAATTTATTTAAATACCAATTAGGCTCAGGACAGAACAGCGTTGTAAGAGAGAAAACAGATTGAAATATTTGGTGACCGAGGTGGAATGTTCCGATAGCTCAGTTGGTAAGTAGTGGTCTCCGATACGAAGCACAAAACTTTTATTTTTTTCCTATTATTTGAAATGTTAAATGGGCTTGTGACCTTAAATTTGTTTACGATGCCATTCGAACCAGTTTTTGTAGATGAACAAATGTCTGTATGGAAGCAACTACATTAAAAGGACATTAATACCCAAAAAATCGAGTTAAAGACGGACGTCGCCGACAGCAGCCGAAACGCTTCATACTGATTGGCTTTAAAGTATGACGTTACACCGTGCTATTTGTACTAACCGTTGCATGGAAAATGAAGTAAATTGCTGTTTCGGTCGCGAAATACTGCGTTTAGGTCCATAGTTGTCATACAAATTTGTTTCTATAAAAGCGTAAGGATTCTATTGGTACCTTTAAATTGACTCTTGGACAATTAATAAAAAAACTTTTTTTTCTAAACTTTCAAGGTTCATATCTTTTTATGATTTGAATTATATTTTGTAATTTATACTTTATTACAATCATTTGATGGTTTACTATCCATTTAGCAACACGAAGTTATCAATTTTAACACCACGCAACAAGCCTATTGTGCATAGTCAGAAAACCTTTTACACAGGCCAGGTGGGAATTGAGAAGTCAACATCATACCTATACAGATTTTGACATCTATAATTTTTCGAAGATGCGTTCAGGCATAATCCAGAATCTTATATCATTTTTGGCTTTGTTATACGATTACCCTGTTCAAGTATATCACATTAAATGTATACCAATACTATACACAAACATCATCATTATAACAAACAGCAAAATAGTTGAAACTCGCATCTTTATAGCAGCAGTTGTGAGCAATTTTCGTACAAGCTTTCCTCTGAGCAATCCTTTGTACCCTCTTGTGGTACATCCCGCTAAATAGACGAGAAATGTTAACATTACAAACCAATTCAGTTACATTAGGTGCAGCCTTCTAGTGAAACAGTGGACTCCCTAGAGACTCTTGGCTCGTGCGTCCTTAATTTAATACTATAATTTGATATGGGACGAAATTTTAAATATTTCGGGATGGGAGTATTTTAAAGTGGTATTTTTTTCTCAAGACTCTATCAGCGAAATGTAATTGTTATTTATTCGTACAGTCAAGTGTAAAAATATGATTGCATACAACTTACTCAAAAATATGTCCAATCGCTCTTATGTCAGCGGATACATATTTTTTCACTTAACTGTACCATCGAAGCGTGTATTAAATTACCATAAAAAGACAAGTTAATTGAGATTATTAATTGATATTTCTCGTCGTCGCTTTTTTGTCAAAAATAATAAATATGACAATAGGGAACTTGCAAATTTTTATTTTATATCAACTGTAGCATTAAAACTTTCTTATGATTTATTTTTCTGGTGTTATATGAATTTGAAATCGACACGCGCCGGCACCCACAGAAAACACTCTATATTAAACGGGCTTATGCTATGACGTCACAACGACACAACTTATATTCTCGGCGCGTTTACTATGGAGTAATTCATTAATTTGCAATTATCTCCACAAAATTTGCGTTTAAGTCTATACTTGTCATACAAAATATAATTTATAATTCAATATTCTGATTAACTTATGTTATTTTATCGAAAACATATTTTTTTATTTCGTCATTGCAACGTGATATAAAACGAATACCTACAATCGTTTTTTTTAATGATATTTATACGTATATCCTCATCGATTGAGTGCAATTTATTCGAAGTTGAAGTCCCATGCAAGTTCCTCATTGATATGACCTGCGTGTTCAAAGAGTTACGTGATTACTTTGCAAGACTGTATGACTATCTATTGTGCATGTTTTGATGACGTCCTGTAACGTCTGCGGCAAAACACCTGCGGCCTGACAAATTTTGCCATTCAAATTGTATAAAGTAACAGTAGGTAGTCAAAATATCATTATATTGTGAAATCGGTTTTATGGTCGCAATGCATGTTCGTAAAAACATCGCACGTGCAGTACTTCAGGCGGTGAAACAATGCAAGTATTTTTAACCAAGTACAAATACTAAGTACCTACAAGGTAAACGCCCAACCCTCAGCTCCATTATTCCCCAAATATACCGTTAGTATAATGCGGCCTTACCTTTGAAAGATAATGTATGGAGGTCGTTTTCGGTACTCACACGTGACTAGCCAATGTAAAGATATGCCATAATTACAACTATACTCGTTCCATATAACAATAGAATTTTAACAGACAAATTCGTCTACGTTTTTGCGTTAATCTGGAATATCAAAGAGAAATCTCCTTAACCTTCTTGAATCAATATTATATGTTTATTTGATGATCGGTTTAGCCTAGTTGGTAGTGACCCTGCCTACGAAGTAAGAGGTCCTGGGTTCGAATCCCGGTAAGGGCATTGATTTGTGTGATGAGCACGAATATTTCTTCCTGAGTAATGGATGTTTTCCATGTATTTATTTATCTATATAAGTACCTATGTTTATCGTCGTCTAGTGCCCTCAGTACAAGCTTTGCTTAGTTTGGTACTAGGTCGATCTGTGTAAGATTGTACGCAAATATTTATTATTATTATTTATTTTGGCAATTATTTACTTGTGTAAATAAATAAAGAAGCTGACTATTGAATTTGTTTCAGCATTTGTTCTTCAGTTGTAAAAGTGCCATTGCAGCCGCTGCAGGAGACCGTCGCATGTGCTGATTTTTGGCCAATCTGTGTCCTACCGAATTCTACACCGGATTTGTCGACACAAAGGAGCCACACTGACGCCTTATTATTATTTCTACACCTAGTATAAAGAGGTAACCTCTGTGAAATTAGTTTGCAGCTTTGTATGTAGACAGTATTCTCCGAAATTACTCATCCGTATAAGTAAAGACCTTCGTATTATGTCGGCTGTACACTCTCGGCCGAGAACTCTCGCCGAGAATCTCGGGGGTGAAGTTCTCGACGAGACCATACCATGTACACTCCCGTTGCGTCATTGGAACAGCGGATATCGGCTACGATGGACCTAGAAACTGCTACTGCAGTTGCTCTTTGTGCTGTTGCTACTACAATTATTTACGCATACATCATAAACCCCCCCCTCCCCCCCCCCCCCCGCTGCCTCCACGAAGTCACGACGTCATCGCTATGCTGACGTCGTTGCCGGTCAGCCAGTCGCAGCCAACCGGAGAGACGCACATTCAAGAGTGCGTGAAGACGGGGTTCCTCCAAAAGAGAAGGCCCCTCGCACCAATGTAGATAATGAGGGTTTCACATCGGTGTCAAGAAAGCGCAAGCCGCGAAAGAGTCAGTGTGGTACAGCAGAGCCGGTCGGGTCTGGCCTGCGGGTTGCCACACCGAGTAAGGCGCTGTACGTGTCGCGCCTGCATTACTCTGCCACGACTGCTGACATGGTGGAGTATATTCACCAGAAGACTGGGTACTCGCTGAGGGTTTTCCAGCTGCGTTCGCACCACTACGTGCACTTCAGCTCGTTTGTGGTGCGCGTGCCGCGGTCGCTGCAGGAGACCATCGCGTGTGGTGACTTCTGGCCGAAGGGTGTCGTGTTTCGGCGGTTCCGGGGCAACCTACCGAATGCTACACCGGACTTGACGACACAACGGAGCCACGCTGTTATGTCGGCTCAATAATTAGTTTTTAATTTTATAATATTTTTGTATGTATGTTAGTCTTTAAGGTATTTGTTACTATGGGTCTTAGATGCCTGAAATAAATGGTTTTATTTTTATTTATTTTTTATAAAAAAAAACTAAACGATGGCGAAAACGAAGGAATTCTATTTTACGGTCGTTTGACCACAATTTCAACCGAGCGCGAACACTTCTTCAGACAAACACGGTTAGCGGGCAACTAAATGAACGAGAATGTACATGCTTGATCTCGTTTGCCTCGCGAGCGAGAGCGAACGAGACCACAGAATTCGAGACCCTTTGACTCGGCCGCAAAAATCCAACACGCGACCGAGACGTACCGAGGCGAAACCCGAGCGGGTGATCGAACCTGCTCACAAAATTTGACGAGGCTCGGTTGAGAAATGCGACCTGTAGAGGAGAACAGCTGGACATCCGGAGATATGAAAGAATTTGGGCCCAAGCTGTAGCAGAGAACTTCTTTCGCTTCGCTCTCTCGTTCGATAAAGAATAAATAAAAAAATATAAAAATCAGCCATGTCCCGAACTGTTAAAAAACCACATCGAATAGCGCCCCCGGTCCATATTTCGCTGCCGGAAGCCTCCTAACCTTACACATACCTCTCACAAAATCATGGCGTAACGTATTTAAAAAGCACTCGACGCGCATCCTGGTAAGATGGTGCTCGAATCAAGAGCATAGACTATGGCGTCGCCTTTTATTAGTTCACATCCGCCGGTGGAGGTAGGGCCTTTCTGAAAAGAGTTAATTCCGTGCCTTTTATGGCTTTTTATCCAATATTTGTATGATATAACAATACAATACAAATACTCTTTATTGCACACCTCAATACACGAATCACATACAGGACATGAAAACTTAAAAACAGAGGTAGGTAATATGGCTATTACGGTGTCAAATGTCAAACAAGCAGAGCTGTCTGATCTGATAGTGAGTCTTTGAGTATAGATGTCTGCAGAGGAGTCAGACGGTTGCCACCATAAGAGACGAAAAGGCTCCTATGCAGCTAAATTAAGAACTGGTCTTAAAATAGCTGATGAACTCAGTTGGGGCAAATAAAAAAAAGCGAACTATGAGAAGGCCAACGAATGATTATATCCCTTTCTGTAATACTTATTGAGATTTGTACATTCCAGTTGAGCGGAGACTGAGACCAATCAAGCGAGAGCTGTGTTGACCTTGCTCACCGCAAGATACAAAACACTTCTAACGTACACACACTTGTTAGGTACCTTTTTTTTAATACAACGACGGTGGCAAACAAGCTTACGGCCTGTCTGATGTTAAGTAGTTACCGTAGCCTATGGACACTTGTGACTCCAGAAGAATCACAAGCGCGTTGCCAAAGGTTCACTTGAAGATTTGCTGTGTTGGCAGATAGAGACACGCAGGTCCCTCACTCCCAACACTGTGCATCCTACGGAGCTCTGGCGACATTACTCACCACCGGGAACACCACATGCTTCATAGCATGCAATAATATAGCAACACTACAAAGCAGTATTATGACTGCGGTCTTCTGTAAGGTGGAGGTACTTCCTCAGTTGGGCTGCTCCACATACGAGCGAGATGACATTCCGCTGTGCCCTACCTCTCTTACCAACTTCCGCAGCGCTCTACTATGATGCAAAATAAGCCCATGGTCAGCTTGACGCTACTGTTTATGACATGTCAGCTATGGCTTTGGCTTTACGAATAAATTGATTATGATTATAATGATTATGTTATGATTATGCAATATTTAAGTTGTGTGACACTTGTATGGCAACTCAATATTGCTGAGGTTTGGAGGTCAAAAACTTTACCGAGAGTTTACTGATATATCACAGGATGGCTAGCAAGCTGTGTCGCGGCGACATAAGATAAGATAATTTATTTCATGATAAGAGATTACAGTATCAATTCATAGACTATCCGTCTTTTTCCAAGCGTTCCATTCTAATAGTCTATCACAAGTGATGATGATTCCCTTATTGAAGATAGCCGTGCTGATTTCCTGGTATGCAGTATACCAAGCTATTTAGGAAGTAACTGACTTGACTGACAGTTGACACTGACAGCAGTGACAGCTGACAGATTACCGATACCGTACCGAGCCCGCACCGACAGATGCGAAAGTAGCCTGACGATTTAGAACGAGCGTGTAAAATTCACTGAAATCCAAATGAATATGGGTGTACACTCAAAATGTATTATAACTTCAAAAGAAAGAAAGCAAAAAATTATGCCTTAAAAACTGCAACCGTTTCAATGTTGCCTGTTAGAGAGAGAAAACATTCCGGGATCGTGACGTCATGATCGTCTAGCGTCAAATGACAATCGTTTCATATGAAGGTGCGTTTTGTGGAAAAGGGACAGAATATACCTCTTCTTAAAACTTTGGACGCTTATAACTTGGTGATAATTTAACCTCTTGCGTGCTTTTTTTTCCATTTGACTACATTTTTAATCCTTATTCGAGAAAATGCAACATTATTGATTATTTTATCAAGTGTCTACACCCCTATTAGTGTGTTTGTACCTCGATGATATATTCAGTCTTATTATATACCTAAACTTCAGATTACAGAAACTCTCCTGTTGTTCGCGCACTAAAACTGCTGAACTCACTTCTGTCACAGGCACTGAATGTGATATAGTTGCTAGTCGATGGCCGAATGTATCTCATATGTGTCTGAGGTGCTGTGAGACGATGAATGTTTAGATATTATTATTTTTACGTTATTGTTTTTACAAGAATTTACAATTTCTTACTGTATAAATTGTGTATGAAATAAATAAATATGTATAATGTTTCAGTCCAAGCCTATTAAAATAATGTATGAGTTGCGTGACTTCTTTGCAATATTTCAGAGAAGAAACACAAAGTATTATCAGTTAAAGTATCATATCAAACGTTCCTGCCTAAATACGTCTTATTTTCTGGCATTTTTCTGAATAATTGAACTCGTCTTTGTCGAGCAATATTTTTACCCAGGACCATTAGAAACAGGGCTTCATTTTTATTTTTTGAACCAGCGACTTAGTTTACCTTTTCAACTTGGGCCAAAATTCTTTCGTATGTCCGGATGTCCAGATGTATCGCTGTCAGTCTGTTCTCCTCTACAGGTCACAACTTCTCAACCGATTCTCTTGAAGTTTTGTAAGCAGCTACAATCATTATATAGGTTTTTCTGTCGATTCAGTATCAGAAACTAACGTAGAGGCATGACACATATATGAGTCATTGTCCCCGAAAAAAAACTGGCTATTTTCCTATTTTTTTATGATGCTATTTGAACAGGCTTTTACAAAGGATCAAATGTTTGTTTGAGACCAACTACAATTAGAGAACAGAAAAAGGCAAAAATATAAATAAGAGTCAAAACCTTACCTTAGTACCTGGTGGAGGCGGCTATTGGCAGGGCCAAGTAGTGAACTTTGAGCTCCTACTTGGCACTGTGAAGGGCTAGCCTCAGCAATGTAGTATTATTATTTTTTACTTTTTTTTTTGTATGCCGTAGCTTATGTCACTGACATAGTTCTTAAGGTTTTTCTGAACTAACAAAATATGGATCTAGGTCTGCAATAAACGATTTTTATTTTTTTAAACCAGACTACGCTAGCGACCGCACAAACACATGACCACCCAGATTAGCCTAGTAGCGACCCTGCCTTCGAAGCTAGAGGTCCTGGGCTCGAATCCCGTAAAAAAGTTATTTGTGTAGTGAGCACGAATATTTGTTCCAGAGCCGTGGAAGTATTATATGTACTTAAGTATTTATCTATGGCTCTGTGAGCTATAGAACTCGGGAGCCTGTTTTTGTGACTAGGTTCAACTACAATTCTGTTGTAACGAAATAAAGTTAATTGATTGATTGATTTTTAGGGTTCCGTACTCAAAGAGTAAAAGTCCGTCCGTCCGTCCGTCTGTCTGTCACCAGGCTGTATCTCAAGAACCGTGATAGCTAGAGAGTTGAAATTTTCACAGATTATGTATTTATTTTGCGGTTATAACAACAAATACGATTAACAAAATAAAATAAATATTTTATTGATAATGGTACGGAACCCTTCGTGCGCGACTTGTAGAAGAGAACAGCCGGACAGCTGGACGTCCGGACATACAAACGATTTTCGGCCCAAGCTGAAGCATATAACTTCGTTCGCTACGCTCATTCGATCGATAAGTATGTTAATCGTCGTCTAGTACCCATTGTACAAGCTTTGTTTGGGACTAAGTCGATTTGTGTAAGATTCATCATCATATCAGCCGAAAGACGTCCACTGCTAGACATAGGCCTCCCCCAAAGAGTTCCAAAGTGACCGGTCCTGCGCCACCCGCATCCAGCGGACTCCCGCGACCTTTACCAGGTCATCCTGGTCAGGCCTTGTTGGCCTACCAACGCCGCGCCTTCCGGTACGTGGTCGCCACTCGAGAATCTTTCCACCCCAACGGCCATCAGTTCTACGTGCAATGTGCCCCGCCCACTGCCACTTAAGTTTAGCGATTCGGAGGGATATATCAGTAACCTTGGTTCTACTGCGGATAGCCTCATTTCTGATGCGATCACGCAGAGAAACTCCCAACATAGCCCTCTCCATGGCCCTTTGGGTGACTTTGAGCCTTCTTATGAGGCCCATTGGTAAGCGACCACGTTTCAGAGCCATATGTCATCACTGGCAACACACACTGGTCAAAGACTCTGGTCTTGAGACACTGCGGAGATTCCTTCAAATATTTATTAGTAAAGTAATTTATTTATTCTTGCTCTTATTCAAGTGATGGCCTCCATGTATTTCGAGGACGTATTTTGCAACCCAATTGCTAGCAGCTCGCACCGTTTCACCATTAAATTGAAGCCTACCAAGGAACCTGATGGATTGTTAAATTTTCGAGCAGCGCTGACATGACCTACTCGATTTCCGGGCCCGACAGAGTTTCCGGCGCGACGGTGCCGGCGTGTGAGGCGCTTTGCTGTCTACGGCTAGGTGTGTTTGAGCACACGTTTTAGACGCCTGATTTTACGACGGTGTGTTTGATGACGAAGGTTTGGTTTGAGACAAAACGCAGATGAATGAGTGATTTAGAACGGCGTCGTTGAAAACAATTTGATGGGTCGTGTGGTAAAAAACCCGTTAATAAAACTATGTGAATGTTGGAGTATTTTATGTTTAATCCATATTATATCTTAAGGAGCCGTAGGTTCATGGTCTTCTCTCCCTGTCACTGGGCATCAGCGTGAACGAAATGGAAGTGCGTGTTCGGAAGCGCGGATATCATGTTTTTTAATTCAATTTTTTTGTGCGTTTATATAAATAAAAAAGTAATAACTAAGTTCCCTCAAACATGATAATGCCGATTTTTAGAATCAATTTGAATATATTTATTTCTCTTGCATAATTTTTTACGAATGTTATAAGAGTATTTTAGAAAGAAAGAAAAGAAAACATTTATTCGTGGACAAAACAATGGGTGTAAAAAACAAAACACAGAACGTAAAAAAAAAATACATGGGCCACGAAAAGGCCCCGACTCAGCATGGTGCTAACCTAGAAGGCCAGCGCTGGTCCTATGGTATTTTAGACCTATGTTCGTGATTTTTTTTCCATCGAGTGAGAATAGCTTAATCATGTTTCGAATCACTGATCTCGCAGCAGAAAAGCCTCAAGATTAAATACTATTCGTATTTTTTTGAAACCATATTATTATAAACAGACGCATTATGTTGTTTCAAAAACTCTGTTCGCTTTAACTTCGCTGACGCTGAACCTACGGCGCCTAAAGTAAGTATTTAAAACCTTTGTCTGAATTAAATATCTAGACGACCATACCATGGAGATACTAGTTCTAATTCTATATGGGTACATACATGAAACATAAAATGAAATTATCAGGAATACGTAAAAAGGACATAAAAAGCAAATTTATGGTTTCTGCGGTTAATATGTCCGCTTGATCATGACATCTCATCTCATAGAGAACCATCAAACTTTTACTCGTATCAATTCTTGAACGAGCGCGCGAAGTGAACTAAATTGTGTTGGGCCAAAAAATATCGTAGATATGTCCGAAAAAAAAAAGTATATCCGGATGTCCAGATGTCCGGCTGTCCGGATATTTTGCTCTACAATACAAGTCGCAATTATCAACCAATTGTCGATTGTGAGCAGCAGGTCGAGCACGTAACGCGCGTCTGGTAGGTCTAAATGTCACTTTATATGGAAAATTGACAGTAAAATTGTACAGACGCGCGTTCGGAACGTTACGTGATTACCCCTCAGGTTCACTAGTGATAGTCTAGTTGAAAAGTGTAAACATACCATTGACATCATATAAGTACAATCACGTCTAGAAATATGTATACGAACGAACATATATCGGTAGAATAAAGTTGACAATTGCATATTTTTAGAGCTGACCAAAATTTAAATTATTAACAATCCCACATCCGTAACTATCAAATGACGATGACCAGAGACAAATGAGAACTTACCTGCATAAGCCTTAACCGCAGCTGTGACCGCCTAATCCAACACTCACCATAAAACAGGAAACTTGCCTTATCTCAAAACTAAGGCTGTGTTCACAATGCTAGGATTTGTGCCTCGCCTCAAACAATTACCAAAGTTCCCAAAATCGATTAACCGTCGCATAATATATTCATCGGCATCCATCATCTGAGGATATCTGTCCCCGAGGCGGACTTACCGCCGACAGCAATTTGAGTGGAATTAGTTGAAATATTGATTGAATGTAAGTGCCACATTTATGAATATTTTGGGTGACATACCTTGATGGTAACTGTAATTGTATTACTTTAACCGTAACTATATTTTAATGGGTTTGGGTTGATGCATATAGCTTCATTAATTCACGCTGTTTGCCAGTGACAAACTAGACGTTTACATGTTGATCCTAATAATTTCATGTTGTGTGGATACACAGGTTACAACTAAAGAGTATTCTAGGCCTGTATCTTATCTTATCTTTTCTAGATGAGGGCCCTTTCGGATGCACTTCGACCCAGTGTAAACTTTTGTGCATTTGCCCTCTCCTTTATGCCTACTCCCAAGCTCACTCCATCACTTCCACAAAACGGATGATGCAGTTCACCGGGAGTTTCTAGGCATATAAGTTTGTATGGCTCTGAAATGGATAACTACAGCATCGTGTCACCTTACCGTTCAAACATTTCCTCACTGAATTTTGAATCAAGATATTTAGAAACAAGCATTGAATAAATGTTATTATAAAATGTTATGAAATAAAATAAATGTGAGTACGTATTGAAAGATCGTTTGTCCGAATATTCAAGCTTTTTTTCACTGAAACTATTAAATTTATCAGGATTATTATAAACCAGACCACCGGACAAACGACTGGTTAGCCTAGCGCCTACGAAGCTGAAGGTCCTGGGTTCGAATCCCGGTAAGGACAAATAATAATTTGTGTGATGAGCATGAATATTTGTTTCTGAGTCTTTGGTGTTTTCTATGTATTTAAGTATTTATATCTATTAAATATATCGTCATCTAGTACCCATAACACAAGCCTTATTGAGCTTACTATGGGACTAGTTCGATTTGTGTAAGATTGTCCCGTAATATTTATTTATTTATTATATTAGTTTAGACAAATACTCTTCATTGTACGCTTCTAATGAATACAATAGGTATAACAGAGACGGAGGTATATAATTTACTTTAATAACAAAGTTTTAACAGAGTTAAATTAAGTACTTCACCTCATTTGATTCCTAACCGGTTCTACGCGATAAGTATTTTAACAAAATTCCAAAACCAGATCTAAGTACGAGACGATTGACAACATTTAATTTTTTCAAGTGGGCAATTTTATGATTTATTTCGCTAGAAAATGTTTTTTTAAGCGGCACGTGTTTTTTTATTTCTCCCTAAATTGTAATTTTCATTAAGAAATATCAAATTGAAAAGTAGCGAATGATGACGTCAACGTTACGGCTCTGTATGGCAGCTTGCAAACCTTTCATATAACAGCCGTAGTATTGACGGCTTAACCACATTAAATTTATACAATTTCGCAATTTTCTTAAACAATATTTTATCTCAAATAACCAGAAGTGAGGATCACTAATCGCATCAACGACCCTGATTCGGTAACGTGTTTATTTATCTTAAACATTGCAATGCAGCTTAAAATTACGTTCAAAAAATCCGCCCAAGCCAAGTAAACAGGTGATGAGGACTTAAATATTTGCCCGTTCACAGTCCAACGCGCGCGCTTCCAGAAACTTCGGATTTTCTCCTTGATTGCCGCACAGTTGCTGGGTCTTGGGCGAAGTTGCTTAGGTTATTGTGAATTTCTTCTGCGAATCGCGGTGATATTTACTTCTAGTTGATGCAAGAGCGTGGCTTCTTAGGGCCAATAATTTGCAAGTAACAATGGCATCACGACATTTGAGCCGGTCGGCATTGACACAAAAGAATGAATCCATTTTTGCCCGACTGCGGCAGAGCCAAAAGGCAGTGATATGTTTTTAGCAATCTCTGTTCTTATTTACGTGTGTCCCACCGTAGTGTTTAAGATACTAGACCGATTTTAATAAATGAGGTGCCAATGGATTCGAAAGTATGCTCCCTCCCAGTAAAATTCGTTACCGTATATGCGAAAAATATATATTTTTTCACTAACTTTTCCTTAAGTAATCGGATTGCTTACATTTTTTTGAACTGTTAGTGCTTGTTAAAACGAAATTGCGTTTTTTTTTCTTATGTTATATATAAGATAGGTTACAAAGCGGAATAAGGCACCCTTTTCTTTATCAGAATCAAAAGTAATGCTGAGAGAAACATCTAAAATGTCTAAATTCTGAGGACAGAAGATAGTAAAAGATTCACAATAAAATTCACACCGGACTCGACTAGCCTAACTCAGCATGTTTAAAGGTATCAAGACTTTTCCCTTTCAAACCTTTAGCCTTGAACTGTTCGGTACATAAAAATTCCCAACAATACATAATGTCCTACACATACGACATGTCTAATATATGGATTACGACTTCCTCAGCTGTATGCTTCCTCACTTCAATTACATGCTGAAATATGGCGAAGCGTGCAAAGGAAGTGATAAATATGAGAATATTATGTACTAAGCCCTAAATTAGGTTTCGTCTAGCTGGACTAGAATATTTGCCATAATCTGTTATTTTTGCTAAAATTGGATCAAATTATGTTTTCTTTCAATATTTTATGATATGACTTTTATAGGAGCGTTGCGTTGGTGCCTTGACTTGAATCACTTCGGTTCTGTTTTTAACCGACTTCAAAAAAGGAGGAGGTTCTCAATTCATCAGTATGTTTTGTTTTTTATTTTTTTTATTTTAAGAGCTTTGTCACTGGGTGACGCTGACGATGTCGCTCTGTATTATACATCCATACATAACACTATCTTCTACTTAAACCTATTCTTACTAGTTTATAAATAAGGAATGCTGAATCTGACATCGGGTGAGCCAGAATGTAGTTACATCCACTAATTTCGTGAAAGGCTTCATCCACGATCTCTCTACGGGCCGATTCGTTGCGGACACATTCCATTAAAATATGATACACATCTTCCTCAACATCACACTCGGTACAATTCGGTGATGGAACTTTTATCATCACATGAGCAAATTTTTTTAAAGGCATGTGTCCGCAGCGAAGCCTCTTTGCGAGTCCTGTGTCTGCGCGGTTTAGGCCACATTCATCAAACCATGGAGACCGCGGGAGTTGTGGCTGAACCATTCTGTACCATATCCCCTTTTCCTTTGATCTTAAATCATGTGTGTTTGTTACGCGATAACTCGGTAATTTATGAACCGATTTGAATTTTTTTTCTTTGTTTGGAAGCACATACTTCCAGATTGGTGCTGTTGTCACCAAAGTCCAGTTCTGATGATGGGATCCTGGAGAAATCGAGGAACTCTTCAAATTGTATAGGCAAACTTGAAGCAATTTGGCTACTGATTTGAAGTCGGTTAAAACTTTGTTTTGAAAAGTAAATTATATTATTTATGTTCCATACAATCCATACTAACAATTAGTAACAAACCACATTATAATCATCTTGTCTGTTCGTAGGTATGCATCTTTCAGCCTCTTACTGAAGCGAGATGTTGTAAACTTAATTGTAAAATGTATTCGATTTGGTACATATGTTTCCCTTCCGCATCTCACTCTCAGCGCGTAAACTAATAAATTATGGAAATTTGTGAGTACCTATCAAATTGAAGTGAATATTTTAATTGCCGAGTGCAGGATTATTAGATTTATATAAAAGGCATATATAATCATCTTTAATGGAGTTTGAATCATTCCTAATTGTAATAGAGTAAACGAAGCAAGTCGAAGTTTTAGACGATTATGTATACCTAGGACAGACTGCCCAGTTAGGTAGGTCCAACTTTGAGACAGAGGTAAATCGTCGAATCCGACTCGGCTGGGCAGCATTTGGGAAGCTACGTCACATCTTTTCGTCCAATATTCCGCAGTGTCTCAAGATGAGAGTCTTTGACCAGTATGTGTTGCCAACTTGCCAGTGATGACGTATGTCACGGAAACGTGGTCGTTTACTATAGGCCTCATAAGAAGGCTCAAAGTCACCCAAAGGGCAATGGAGAGGGCTATGCTGGGAGTTACTCCGCGCGATCACATTAGAGATGAGCAAATGAGGCTATCCGCAGCAGAACCAAGGTAACCGATATAACCCTCCGAATCGCTAAACTTAAATGGCAGTGGGTGGGGCACATTGCACGTAGAACCGATGGCCGTTGGGGCGGAAAGGTTCTAGAGTAGCGACCACGTACCGGAAGGCGCAGCGTGGGTAGCCCCCCACAAGGTGGACTGATGTCCTGGTAAAGGTCGCGGGAGTCCGCTGGATGCGGGTGGCGCAGGAGCAGGACCGGTCATTATTGGCACTCTTTGGGGGAAGCCTATGTCTAGCAGTGGACGTCCTTCTGCTGATATGATGATGATGATGATGAAACGAAGCAAATAAAAGTCTGAAATCACGGCATCCGCCCCACAACACGTCAGCTCGGCTACTCTGCAGTCTTTTTAGGGTTCCGTACTCAAAGAGTAAAAGGGGACCCTATTACTAAGACTCCGCTGTCCGTCTGTCTGTCTGTCTGTTTGTCTGTCTGTCTGTCTGTCCGTCTGTCACCAGACTGTATCTCATGAACCGTGATAATTAGACAGTTGAAATTTTCACAGATGATGTATTTCTGTTGCCGCTATAACAACAAATACTAAAAAACAGAATACTTTTTTAGTCTTTTTTTTTCTTTTACCATCTTACACAAATCGACCTAGTCCCAAACTAAGCAAAGCTATGTAGATGATGATAAACATACTTGTATACATAAATAAATACTTAAATCTATGTATTTAAGTATTCAAAAACATCCATGACTCAGGAACAAATATTTGTGCTCATTACACAAATAAATTCCCTTACCGGGATTCGAACCCGGGACCTCCGGCTTTGTAGGCAGGGTCACTACCAACTAGGCTACAGGGGGCTCC
Organism: Epinotia brunnichana; assembly: GCA_963854355.1. Classification (NCBI taxonomy): domain Eukaryota; kingdom Metazoa; phylum Arthropoda; class Insecta; order Lepidoptera; family Tortricidae; genus Epinotia; species Epinotia brunnichana. The sequence continues at coordinate 32,466,131 of OY977943.1, forward strand.
CATAAAACAAACGTGATTTTTTTTGCCGATTTTATAGATAATAGTGTACGGAACCCTTCGTGCGCGAGTTCGACTCGCACTTGGCCGTTTTTTATTTATTTATAAGGTAACAATAAGAAGAAAAAAATGACAGTAAAATCTCGGTCATTTTTTTTTTCTTTTATAAGCATCGATAGTATCAACGATTCTGAATAAGCACACAAAATTAATACATTATTGCCGTGGCCGGGAAGGGGGCAATTGCAGGCTGAGTATTTGTTTAAACGGACGAGCTTGCGAGTCCGTTTAGTTATAATACGAAGCCAGCAATTGCCATTCCGGCTGAGGCTCATATAGTGCTTTTCTCAAAAATGGGGGAATAAAAAAACATTAGATATCGTTGCGCAACGTGAAAATGTTAATAATTTGCCGCTGTTTTTTTTAAACTGAATTGCAAATGTATTTTTCCACCGAAAACCCCAAACTATTTGAGACACATACAAAAACATCGCGTTTGCAACAGAAAAATACGAATTGAATTGGCTGAATAAGACCTGTGCCGCCTTTTATATGCCAGTTTCTACTTTTTATAAAGTTTGGTACTCGACAAATAAAGGAATGGGTTAGGCTCGTAAAACACCCTTTACGAAATGTGCACTTTCTGCAAAGGTTCACTTTCCGCAAAATGTACACTCCCAAAATGTACACTTTCCCAATTTGGAAACTTTCCCGAAATGTGCACTTTTTCAAACAGTGCACTTTTCCAAAACGCACGCTTTCCCAAAATGTACACTTTCCCATTTAGGACACTTTCTTAAATGTGACACGCATTTTTGTCTTAAATTTAATCTCATCTAAATCGATTGTTTAGGAGCCTAAGTTTGATGGCAAAATATCTATATATTTTTTATAGGATCCCGTAGTCAAAATTGCAAAAACGGAACGCTTATAGTTTTGGTCTTTCTGTCCGTCTGTTTGCATTTGTACTAATTCATAGAAACCCTTAATAATATATACTACCCCTAAACTGTACTTTCCGGGAAAATATACCTTCTGCGAAAGTGCACATTCTGGGAAAGTGCACCTATTGAAAAAGTGTACATATCGGGAAGTGCACTTTTAGAGACAGTGTACCTTCCGAGAAAATGACCCTTCTAAAGAAGTGCACCTTTAGAGAAAGTGCACATTTCGGGAAAGTGTGTTTTACGAGCCTTACCCAAAGGAATGTATATGGAACATTGCAGGCGGCCTGCAATGTATTTTATTTTTGAATTTTGATCAGACCTTAAACCATACACTTTACCTTCCAATATGTAGCCACTAATGTTCACTTTGCGGGCCATTATTGATAAAATAAAATTCTAAAACAAAGTTTATGTACACTTTTTTGAGAAACGCAAACTGGTGTGTTTGAAAGCACACCAGTAACTATACATTACTAAGTATTCCCCTCATCCGCAACACGTTCTAATCAAGTTAACGCTTATGAGAGCGTCTTTAACGGTTAAGACATCATAACGAGCTCCCAAGACGTAATGTTTTACCAGTTCAAAACGACGTAAGTTTACATGGCTCTCAAATGTACTTTTGACGTTTTTTACCGAAGGAAGCTGACCTAGTTCGGAACTGAATTTGTCGTTTGTTAATTTATAAACGTCAGTAGTGTTCCAGTGGCGCGGAGGTCAAGACGTTCAGGGAAGTTGCTTTGTCAACGGGCCTGGGAAAGTCCTCAAATTAACTTTTTAATTATTTCGTTAGTGCAATATACAGGGTGGGCCCTGTAACTGGAGCAAAAAATTAAACGGTAGATTATTAAGCTTGTGAACAATTATTTAGAAGTGGTTTTATGCGAAAAAAAAATATTTTTTTTTTTTTTTAAAATTCTTTAAAATAAGTTTACTTGTATTTTTTTACTCTTCTGGAGTGCTATGAGTAACTTTTTATTTTAAAAACACGAAAAAAAAGAAAAAAAAAGAAAAAATCACAAAACTATCTGTTGAACACAAAAATGCAAAAACTATTATGACTCATTACATGATGTTACCTCAAAATCTGCATTGACTGCCGTGATATGATCTCGTGGTGCCAAGATACATTACTTGGAGGTCATAACTTTAGATCAAAATTTCTCCGAAACCAAAAATTTTGAAAGTGAATGATACACAAGGGGTTACTGCAAATGCTCTAAGGAAGCCTCCTTTTGAATATTTGCTCGTGTTACAGGGCCCACCCTGTATAAGTAGTCACATTTTAACCATGATTTAATTTAGATATAGGAATAAACTATAAAGAGACTTTTTTGTATAAAGTAAACAAACAGTGTACAGACTCCCAAAAATTTATACCTATTCTGGTAGCGTTGTCACAAGGTGTCGGTGAGTTTCATTATATTTAAATCTTTTGATTTCACTTGTTCAAAGAAAATTTCCATGTTTTTCAGTTCTGAATGATGATCCAACCAAACTTTCGTTACGTTGTTACTTCCAATCTGTACCTTTATACGTATACATATTTATAGTAAGTATATAGACTTTCCGTAGTATTTGTAGAATAAACATCTCCATTTGCGTCCAGGCTGTTAAATGCGACGTCATTTATTAACCCACCTTCACCTCGTGCGTCAAATCTGTCTGGTAGTTCTCCATGGCCCGTCATATATTATTCAATATCGTCGGCGTAATAGGCCGGCCGCAGACGGGAGTTAACTTACTTGTTGACGTAAGTAAATGATAGAAGGGCGAAGTGAGAATGAGGAAACATTTATATGTGTATTTACTTCATAAATATGAGAATTCATTTTGTCGGTATATAGTTGACAACATTTCGAAAACTACTTTTTAAGGTTCCATACTCAAAGAGTAAAACGGGACCCTATTACTATGCCGCCGCTGTCCGTCTGTCTGTCTGGCTGTCCGTCTGTCACCAGGCTGTATCTCAACAACAGTGATAGTTTGACAGCTGAAGTTTTCACAGATGATGTATTTCTGTTGCCGCTATAACAACAAATACTAAAAACCAGAATAAATATTTTTTTTTATATATTTTTTCTTTTTTTTTCTTTTACAATCTTACACAAATCGGCTTAGTCCCAAAATAAGCAAAGCTTGTACTATGGGTACTAGACGACGATAAACATACCTAAATAGATAAATAAATACTTAAATACATAGAAAACATCCATGACTCAGGAACAAATATTTGTGCTCATCACACAAATAAATGCCCTTACCAGGATTCAAAACCGGGACCTCCAGCTTCGTAGGCAGGGTCACCAACTAGGCTACAGGAGGCTCCCATACAACAAACGTGATTTTTTTGCCGGTTTTATAGATAATGGTACGGAACCCTTCGTGCGCGAGTCCGACTCGCACTTGGCCGGTTTTTATTGAGTACATCTTTTTAGTTTATCGTATTTCAAAGTTGGGTGAAATATAAATAATTTAAAACACTCTTAAGGGGTTCATATAAGTCTGGTGTAACGTGTCGTGGCGCGACAGGACGATGTGGGTTAGTGTAAGGGCTGAGTGGACGCTCGGAGCGGAGCGTTCGGCGGGGCGTGCAGCGGGACGGGTGAGCGTGCATTCGCTTTGCGCAGCGTCTACTCAGGACACCAGTATGAGTTTCATTTGTTTAACATGCACGCTGCACGCCCCGCACGCCTGACTCGAGCGTCCACTAAGGCCTTACACTCGGTTAAATTCAAACTCATCTGATGTGCTATATGCTTATATGCTATGCGCGAACGTTGCCATGGCTTCGCCATAAAGCAGCGCGTAGAGCACCGTGGGGTTTTAAACGGTAGTCAGGATAAAAAAAAAACTGATACCCGGGAGTCCGTCAGGCCCGTCCTGGTTCCCCAGCCAGGTGGGATGCGTAAATGGCTCATACACAAATTTAGGTTCATGTATTTCCTGTGGTCATTGTCAAAGTTAAGGGCTACAAAGCCTAATTTATGGTTGGACTCGGCTCGGTGACTTAACTCTTTATAATATTATGCGATAAAAAATATTATGTATGTGCACGTAAGCTGGCCACAGGAAAGACGAATTTTGTTTGAAACACTGTGTAACTATGACCCGAATGCATTTCCCCGCATAAAAAAAGGCGTCAGAGCACATCAGCGCCAGGTGTCAGATAAGTATTACTTAATCCGCTTTTGCGCACGTATACCTACATATATTAGTGCAGCTATTTACATTGTAACACAATCTCAATAAAACTTCCAAACGTCTTAGTAATATAGCTGAAACCCCAACTAATTACACTGCATTACATAATCATCACCATTATCATATCAGCCGAAAGACCTTCACTGCTGGACATAGGCTCCCCCGAAAAAAATCACCGGTCCTGCGCCACCCGCATCCAGCGGACTCCAGCCACCTTTATCAGGTATGATGAGCTGGTAAAGGTGGCGGGAGTACCACCTTGTAGGGTCATTAGATATTAAATAATATATTTTCTCGCCTTAATATGAACTTCGCCCAGTACGACCGAGACATTCCAGACACAATGAACTCATTTCGAGATTTATCAAGTTTTATTTCTTAACGAAAACTTTTAAGACATATTCTAAGTTGTGCAAGTCAGTAATGGCGTCGTGACGAAGTTCCTAGACGCGATAATTCGTTTCATTATAGTTCACCAAGTCTATTAGCAGCGTTATTAGTGGCAGTGACCTCAGGTCGCTTGAAATATGCATTGTTGGTATAGTAATGTACCGAATAATAGTTATTTATGATATTATGATACAAGTGCGGAAAGTATCCCAACGAGTGGCGATGGCCAAAAACACGACCACAGGGAGTGTTTTTGATCGACACAAGTTGGGAATTACCTATCCGCACGTGTATCATATAACATCTTACAATGCATCATGCAAGGAATTAAAAATATACATAAAAGGTGAAATTTTAATTGTCATTAAATCTCACTCTCGCACAGTGTGCGGGAATATTGGCCTGAAATCCATTCCCGCACGGGCTGGTTTCGCCCAGCACCCCCATGCCGGCATAGACCATTTCCCGTGTTTATGTTGAACCATATAAAGGCGCACTTTCAGACCAAGTTGCATTGTAAATAAATTTTCAACACATTTGCTCGTAACGTGCCGCTTATTGTGCAGCTTTTAGGCTCATAATCCTGGGTATTAAACACGCGTGTTTAATAACATTACGACACTCGAGTAGTTATGTTTATATCCCGATTAAGACACGTTGGCACCTTGCAGCAACTCGACTCAAATGGACAAATGGACTCGGCGCATTCTTAAATTGACCGGGTTATACAGGATTGTTTTTAATTCTCGGCAAATGGATTCTTACTCGATTAAACCAATTAAATCCTTCTTGTGAATTAATTGATTATTTCTTCTTCGATTTGGTATAGAAACGTTTCATTTAGTAAAACTATTTACTTTTGATAACATTTTACACGAATTTATATTGAATAAGAAAATATTTATTTTATTTTGTATTGGCTGTTTAGAGATTTCATCTAAGCCTCGCTGCGGGCGCACTGCGCGGACTTCACGAAAAAAAAAATAGTTGCGCGCCAGTATAAGTAATTTCACTAATATTTGTAAACATTGATGATGCGTGTTTGGTTATTATTAAAAATGTTGACTCGTGGTGAATAGAAAAGTGATAAATAGAATTGACGCCACTGTACATTCTTGGAGATGTACAAATGTATGTGAGTAAAAACCTGTTGTCATAAATAACTAAAGGAAACAACTTAGAAGCCTGTCACATTTTAATTTTATGAAAAGGATTTTTTCCTCGCAAATGCGTTGAAAAACGTCGTATGACACGCGTGAGCTTTGATAATTACATCCTCGGCTCTCTTATCACGCTCACCGCCCTCTGATGTGATGATCAGCATAGCTCACTTGTATCACAATGTACTATTACGACACACCAGGTCATAATGTGGAAATAAACGACGACGGGAAACCCCAAGTCATTGCCAGGGGAGACGTAAAATATTGTACTCACCACGGGCAGTAATAAAGAAAGCCTCAGATCTCGCATTTATCACCCTAGCCTTCAAATACACTAAGTTCAGTGTTAGTAAATTAAGTAATTTAGTAAGTAGGTAGGTATAACACAACAATGTTTAACTTTAAGAAAGGAGCGCACATTCACCGACAAACTGGCCTCAGTTTGGCGAAATAAGAAAATATGTACCTACATTATGTTGTTTTTAAGAATAATAATACAAAAAAAAGGATACCTGCTGTGATCCAAGACTTTTTTTGTCTTAACGTCTTAGGTGAGTAAACTATCACATCTCAAGCTAGTAAAGTTCGTCTTTACGTTGTTTGTAGGGTGTGTAAAGTGCCTTTTTAAATTACATTATTTATCTATTTTATCGATCCAAATATCATAAACCCTCCATGATGCGTTCAAGAACCGCACAATATGACCACCATAAAAATAGACTGTTTTGTTAGAACAAATTTGTTATCCGTGAAAATGTTATTATTGCTAAATAATAACATCGATTTCGATAATATTATTTCATTCAAATTTCGAACATCTCTGAAAAACAAAGAAATTTGATTTAACCTCTATTCTAATATCAGTCGAGATGACGTTTAATTCGAACGAATTGTCAATTTACATACATATTTGACAAATGTCAGCCAGAAAACAACGCCGCGATGGCGGTCATAATATGCGGCTTCTGAATGCATCATGGAGGCTTATGATATGTGGATAGATAAAGTAGTGTATGTAACCTGTACATAATTAGGCATTAAAACACTCGTGTGATGTGACCCACGCTCGTGTTTAGTGCCCTTCATTATGTACAGTCACATAAACTACTATTATCTACCCACATGTTATAAATCCTCTAGAATGTGTTCGGAAACCATATATAACGACCACCATAATTGCAACCAGTAACGTAACATCAGCGTTTTATCTGTGCCAGTGTTATTATAATGTATGAAAAATCATAAAAGCATCGACCATCGATGTTATTATGGAAATCAGGTCCGGTGTTGGCGTCGTGCAGCATGATGTTGTCGGTCATGATTTGAAATCTAGTCGGCCATGGCGGTGCAATGGCAGTTATTCTAATGGTTCCCGAACACATCATTGAGGATTTATAACATGCGGGTAGATAAAATAGTGTATGTAACTGTACATAATTAGGCATTAAAACACTCGTGTTTAATGCCCCTCATTATGTACAGTTACATAAACTTCTATAAGATACCAACTTTAGTATTCTTAAACTAAGTTATCGTTACGTTTTACGGCGAAAATGCACTGAAACGTCACGTAAACCGTGGCGATAAAACCTATCGTGCTAGGGCCTCAGATGGCGCTGATTGACGCAAGCGCAGCGGCAGCGGCTGCGTTCAGTTTAATTTTAAAGGCCGTGTCCGGCAACAGAAAGTGGCCCACAAATGGTCTCGCCGGAAGACCAGCGCTGGCTTGGGAGTCAGCATATGCTGAGGCGGGACCATTTCGCGACAAACGCATATTAGTTTTACGTTTTTGGTTAATTTTTCATATATTGATTTTAGTAATACGTTGTGTTCCTTTATTTGTCTCGAATAAATTATTTAACTTTTAAGTTTATGTCACTTTTTTGCTCAAGCTTTTATTGCTAACTGTACTACTTTTCTGTATGTATACCGTCATCGACTACTCATTGAGACGATTCTTACAAGCCCAAACTCAACGGGATTACGTCGGTTAAATACTGAATTTCCATAGCCATCTTCTGTCTCCATCATCAGATCAGCTCGATGGTACCATAATATTGCATTGTCATCGGAACTAAAAGGTGTATTCCAAATTTCAGCTCAATCGGTTGAGGTTAACTGGTTCAAAATTCAGTTCCGAGATTTGTCCCACACTAACAAACTCACAGGTCATGTTAAATAAAATCTTGTAAAAAACAGTTTTACCCCCATGGTTGAAACCAATGTCCTAGCATTATCATAATTATGATTAGTACTCACGTAAAGTTAGCATAGCGTTTGAAATCAGCGCATGACATGAATCTGAAACAAGTGAAAGAAAAACGTTATTATTTAAAAATAAACTAATAGTACATTACTGCAGACGCCGGGAAAGAAGGGTTTGCTGGGTGAGTAGGTATAGTAGACGGATAGTGGTACGAAGCCGGCAAGCCCTTTTCACGGCCAGGCATGTAAATATAGCTTATCTCAAACATGCTATGAAATAAATAAATAAAAACCGGCCAAGTGCGCACGAAGGGTTCCGTACCATTATCAATAAAAATATTTATTTTATTTTGTTTTTAGTATTTGTTGTTATAGCGGCCACAGAAATACATTATCTGTGAAAATTTCAATGGAACTATCACGGTATCAGTGAGATACAGCCTGGTGACAGACAGACAGACGGACGGACGGACGAACGGACGGATGGACGGACGGACGGACGGACAGCGGAGTCTTAGTAATAGGGTCCCATTTTACTCTTTGAGTACGGAACCCTAAAAACTCCTCAAATGAAACTAATTTTCATGGTTGAATGCCGTGATGCTGTGCCACAAATAGTGGAATGAAAATTTAAAAAAAAATTCCTCGCGGCCTAGGGCTTCAATTTCGTATACAATGTATCAGTTCTCTCGAGTTGATCCGCCTGAATCGTGATACTTTGAAGCCTGATATACTCGTAACCCACGTAATGACGACATTTCTAACAACTCCCAAAGGACGTCAATTACAGGGTGCTATAAATGATCTACACCTAGATACAATATCGAACGGTGAACCAACTTACTGGCCGACTGACCCAAAAAAAGTGCCAGACTTGGTAGACTTTAGTGTCATAAAGGGGATTCCTAATAATTGTTTCAAATGTACCTCCCTCCATGACCTCTCATCGGACCACAGTGTAGTTCTACTAGAAGTTTCCCAGAAATTCGCAAGTGTTAAACACATAGCAAGGCTACACGAGCGAAGGACCAATTGGGATATATTCCGCTCCATAGTAGAGTCCAAGATTAATACCAACCTGCCCCTTAAAACAGAGAAAGACATCATGATAGCCGTTGAACACTTCAACGAGTGCGTCCAAAATGCTGCCTGGGATAGCACTCCAGTTCCTAAGAAGAACTCGGAACCAGACTGCTCGAAACCCATCCGTGAACTAGTAGCCGAAAAAAGACAAGCTCGTAAATTATGGCAAACTACTAGATACAACAAAGACAAAACAAGATTGAACTACCTAACAGCGAAACTTAAAAAACTAAACCAGGCAGAAAAAAACGAAAATATACAGAACCATCTTCGCAATCTGGATGCTACGGTTTCTAGTGACTATTCCCTTTGGAAAGCAACCAAAAGACTCAAAAGACCCATTGCCTCCAATCCGCCGATACGCAGAAAGGACGGATCCTGGGCAAAAAGTGACTTAGAGAAAGGTGAAGCCTTTGCCAATTATCTGGCTGACGTCTTTGTGCCAAACCCCGTTCAGAATGAATCGATAACGAACAGTGAAGAACTCACTAACTTTCTTAGTGAACCTTATCAACTAGACCTGCCAATTGAAAGGATTAAGAGATGTGAGGTCATAGAAACAATTAGAAAACTAAAGCAAAATAAGGCCCCGAGATACGATTTGATTACTGCAAAAATACTCCGTGAAATACCTGAAATAGCAATACGCTTCTTGACACACCTGTTTAATTGCATACTGATCAGGGGCATCTTCCCACCACAATGGAAAGTAGCCCAAATTAAAATGATCCTCAAACCTGGTAAACCTCCTGAAGATACATCTTCCTACATACCGATCAGTCTATTACCTATATTGTCAAAAGTAATGGAAATACTTTTCCTGAAGCGACTAAACGCAGTCATAGCAGAAAATAAGATCATACCTGACCATCAATTTGGTTTTAGAAAAAAACATGGCACTATAGAACAGGTGCACAGACTGGTAGAAGAAATCCATAAGGCTTACGAAAACAAGAAATACTGCTGCGCCGCATTTTTGGACATATCCCAGGCCTTTGACAGAGTTTGGCACAAAGGACTGTTATACAAAATAAAACAACAACTCCCATCAAACTATTATATTTTCCTAAACTCATATCTTGCTAATAGATATTTTTACGTTAAACAAGGAGAAGAAATAACTAAATTGCACAGAGCCCACGCAGGAGTACCACAGGGAAGTGTGCTTGGTCCGATCCTCTATCTGGTTTTCACTTCAGACTTGCCCATGACGGATGGTGTCGTGATTGGTACCTTTGCTGATGACACAGCAGCCTTAACTGTCCATGATGACCCGGCTCAAGCAAGTAACATGCTTCAGCGCTCTCTAAACAACATCACAGAATGGCTAACCACCTGGCGGATAAAAGCAAACGAAACTAAGACGATACAGGTGACTTTCACGACCCGACGCGACACATGTCCTACTGTGACGCTCAACGGAGTACAGATACCCCAAGCAAACGAAGCCAGATACCTTGGGCTTTACCTAGATCGTCGTCTTACCTGGAAAAAACATATTTTCACAAAACGAAAAGCACTGGGAATCCAATTGAGGAAACTGTACTGGATGCTCGGAAAAAAATCACTGTTGTCTCTGGAAAACAAGCTGCTGTTGTACAAGTGTATCCTGAAACCAATCTGGACTTACGGAGTCCAACTCTGGGGCACAGCCTCCAACTCAAACCTGGAGATACTCCAGAGGTTCCAATCCAAAATGCTGAGGATTATCACAGGCGCTCCATGGTTTATAACAAACAAACAATTGCACGACGACCTTGAAACCTTGAAGAACAGTCCACCAGGAGATTAAACACTCAATGAAATCCTACAGGAATAGATTAGACAACCATCCAAACATACTGACTATGCACTTAATGAATAACGATCCAACATTCAAAAGGCTAAAAAGAAAGTCCCCTAAAGACTTGTAGGGATTATCATCCATAATGGGCGCACGTCGCTGGACTGACTGCCCTTCAAGACAAATTGAGAAATTCTTAACCCTATGCTGAATGTTCGAACGAAACAGATTGCAAGAAAAAAAAAAAAAAAAAAAAAAAAAAAAAAGATGCTAAGATTGATAAGGCTGTATTGTAGTTACTACTGGGGTCCGCGGGCGGTGGGCAGTGGAATGGCCATCAGATATATAATGTTTCATTCATTACACACAGTATACATTGTAATATTAAATAAGCAGTCCCCAACCACACAGCGACAGCGTTATCGGGATGTATTGGGATAGCTTGTTAGAGGGGCTTTTCATTAAATTTATGCAATTAAGGTGGTTCGAGTCGACAGTTTTCCCAAAGTATCACGTCCCAAAATATTTTCTCAAATTATTCTAGTTTATACAAGTTTATTCTAGTAAAGGCGCAGATGGAAAGCCTATTTATGAAAGTTTGTTACATATGTTTCTTAAAATATCACGACGTTAGCCTGCGAATGTTAAATTACGTTTTATTAATTCACTAGCTTTTGCCCGCGACTTCGTTTGCGTTGACTTCCTTTTGTTGGGCATTTACTCGAAGAAAAAGTATTCTGTATGTTAATCTAGGCTATAGGTACTCTATTATTGCTTTGGTGAGTATCTGCACCGAGTCGCCGGTCGAGAGGAAAGCCCCCGCTGCCATGGGTGTGGCGCAGCAGTAGATGATGTGCGCCACACACTGGAGGTATGCTTGGCGTGGGGGCCACAGCGGCACAATTTGGTCGCTATAGTGGGTAACGACCTCTCGCTGCCGACCATTGTATCGACAATGCTCGACAGCGAGAGGTCCTGGGAAGCTATGGCCTCCTTTTGCAAGTCCGTAATGGCACAGAAGGAGGCAGCGGAGAGAGAGCGGGAGAACGACCCTTCCGCTCCTAATATCCGCAGACGGAGAGCGGGGCGCGCACGCCGCCGCTATGCGCACTTGCTTCCCCGCCGTAGTGGTCTGGATGGCATGGTCGGGGGACCCTAGCCGTCCAATAAGCCCACGGGATGGCAGCGCCCCAAAATTGTCCCGGGGCGCTCTCCCTGATCGTGCCCGCGCAAACGGGCCAGTCGCGAGGGTCAAAGTAGAATGCGTCAAGCGAACCTTTGGCCCCCCTTGGCAGCGACATGGTTGGACAATCGTTGGGGGTTTAGTTGGTAGTCTGGGCCTTCTGTCCGGGAGTCCCACACACCCGTCCGGTCCCCCCTGACCGGGCGGACGGTGCGTCAAAGCATTCCCCCAACGTTAAAAAAAAAAAAAAGGCGGCGTGGAGGGGACGAGGTGGCGACACCGGTCCCGATAGAAATCGCGCGCCATACCCATTCTATAGTATTTAGTGTTCTGTGGCTACTAGCGATAGAAAAAAGTTGATTCACCCAAAAATAAGCATATTATGGGACAGTCGTACGAGTACATAAGTCGAACTAGCTTGTTGTAAATTTTACTTGGGGCTTGAAGGTTTTCCGTTATTTTAAGCATTCATTTATTTATATTATAAGTATCATTATCGCCATCTAGAACCCACGGAGCATGCTTTGCTTAGTTTGGGACTACGTGAGTTTATATAAAAGATTTGTCCCCCTAATATACTTTTTTTAATATACCCGTTACATGTTTACCTTTTCTATGGGGTCCTGTCAATTGACCTACTAACTTTTGCCCTAATGTTCCATGAGACCTAATATTTCACTAGACCTAATGCATTTTTCATCGAAACAGTGAACCTTTTGCGGTTTTCTTTCAATATCATCAAATAGACGTCATTAGGTTAGGTGAGGGTTGTTTGCATTTTTTTTGCAATAATAGTAAACTTTTTCTGATTTTCTTTGAATATCATCAAATAGAAGTCATTAGGTTAGGTAAGGGTTGTTTTGCAACTTTTATTTGATATATTTTTTTTGCAGTAAGATATAAAAATTTCTATTTAAGAAAAAATGCATTAGCCCTAATAAACTTTTCACATCTCTCATTCAGAAAAGTAAGTTTTGGTCCCAGACGAGAGGGAGCAAAATGCTACTTTTCTGTTCAAGCTACTTTTTTAATTTATTCATCGGCTTGTAGCATTTACGCAATGTGCCAATAGAATCTTAATAAAATAACCGATTGTAATTTCATCGGAATCGACAAACGTATATATATATATATACATATATAAGCAGTCGTGGCAGGATGCCCAGGATGCAGCGATCTTGGGACTTAAAAAAATTTCAGCATGGTTGAATCAAAACCTCCTAACATTAAATGCAAAGAAAACAAAATTTCTCTGTTTTCATAAGACCGCTTTGTCTGAGCCTCCCCCCTCTTTAACGAGTTTGAAAATGCATTCTGAATCTTGTCCGTCTAACCAGAGCTGTAATTGTGAAAGCATTCAAAAGTGTGACTCTCTTAGATATCTGGGTGTGGAGCTAGACGAAAATCTCAATTTCAAAAAAACATATTTCTCTTACAGCGGCTAGGATTCGTAAGCTCATCTACACCATGAAGTTATTGAGAGAGGCTGCTAGCGGACAACTTTTGAAAACTGTATACCTCGCACTGTGCCAATCCATAACCAACTACTGCATACTTGCATGGGGAGGCGTCGCAAAAACAACTCTCATAGCGCTTGAAAGAGCTCAAAGAGCAGTTTTAAAGGTTTCCTTGCGTAAGCCTCGCTGGTATTCTACTGCTGACTTATATAAAGATGCGGAGGTACTTAGCGTTCGTAGGTTATTCCTGCTGCGTGCTGCCGTGTACGTGCATAAGGCAACATTGAACCTGCCATGTTACAAGGACTTGGTCAGGAAAAGAGTTTTAAAAGTACCAGTTCCGATGGTCAAGACCAAATTCGCAAATCGATTTCCTAGGTTTCTGTTTCCGTATATCTATAACGAATTCGCAAAAGCGATCGAACTTAGACATTGCAGCGTCCAAGAAGCAAAAAAGAAAATACAAACGCTCTTATTGTCTTGGAACTATGAACAGTCAGAAGTCATACTTCAGGTAGTGTCATAGTCATAACGCTTACTGTCAAGCACATACACACACACACATGCACATGAACACACACTCACTCACACGCACACAGACACACACAAGCACATGCATAATAGTGTGTACGTACCACACTCCACGTACTCCACTTACTTGTGTACTAATTTGTAAAATTCCATACCTTGTCTTGCTCTATCTTTAAGCCGCGTAATTGTTAATCTGCAATGTTTGGTTTCCACGGGATAGGCCCAGCCTAGTGTGGAACCTTAGCCACTATGTTGTTTTTGAAATTCTCTCACGGAAATAAATATATTTTCAATTTTTCATGTTTCATAATATAAGTATTTTTTTTTGTTTTGTTTTGTTCTTTTTTTATTTGTTTGTTTTTGTTTTTTTGTTTTTCGCTATTTTTCTTGTTGTTTTGTTTGTTTTTGTTTGTTAGTTTGTTTTTTTTTATTTTTGTTTTTTTGTATTTTTTTGTTCTGTTTTTGTTTTGTTCTTGTTTAATTTGTTTTTTTTCTTTTGTTTTTTTGTTGTTTTTGTTTTGTTCGTTCTTTTTTTTGCGTTGTTTGTTTTTGTTTTTTTGTTTGGTTTTTTGTTGTTTTGTTTTATTTGTTTGTTTTTTTTAGTTTTTGTTTTTGTTTGTTTATTTTTATTTTTTATTATTTATTTGTTCGTTTTTGTTTTTTTTATTGTTTTTTATTTCTGTTCGTTTTTTATGTTTTTTTTGTTGTTTCTTTGTTCTTTTTTTGTATTTTTGTTCTTATTTGTTTTTTTTTTTTGCAAATTTTTTCCTCATAGTTGGTTTGAAAAGTTACATGTGTCACTCAGAAGCAAAATTATTTTCGTATTGGGCGTTATCACTTGAATCCCTCACTACGCTCAGGATCCTACGTTAGAATCCCTCGCTACGCTCAGGATTCTATTGTAGGATCCCTCGCTACGTTCAGGATTCAATACACTGCCCTCGCCGTAAATATACTTTTTTGCTCCCTTATGACACAAATAACTATTAAGTCAAATAAAGCATTTAGGTCGAAAGTAGTTAGGACTAACAAAGGATAACCGTTTTATATAGGCTTAAATGAAACTCAATGTAACGTGAAAAAACTTTTCATCATTGTGAGGGAAAACGTTTTCTCGCTTTTATTTATTATCAGTACCATGCTCTGCTTCATACACCGCCGTCAAATATTGTACGTGGGTGCGGTAATTGTGTTCCCGAACTGATGGCTGTTAATAAGGAGCACGTCTCGAGGTTTATGTTAATTAGTGGTTTGTACTTATTTGCGTGCATGTTTCATTGTTTGAATGGGTTTGTGAGAGCTCAGAGGCTCTTGTATAAGTTTTATCGATACAATACGTTTTCGAACGCGTTTGCGTTTAGTTTAAATTTGTATCGCAACGCGAACAGCGCCTCTGGTGGTAACTATTAGGAACTATGCGTTGCCATACAAATTGAAACTAAACGCAAACGCGTTCGAAAACATATATGTATCGATAAAACTTATACTAGAACTACAGGTGCTTCTGGGTATATATCGCTTATCGACACGAGTTTGTAGATAGAAACACATTAAATAATGGAGGATGATAACACTTTTCTCACAATATTTTTGTTAAAAAACTATATTTTTAATTTTTTTTCTTATACAAGGACAGTGGCAAACAAGCTTACGGCCTGCCTGATGTTAATCAGTTACCGTAGCCTATGTATGAACACTTGTGACTCCAGAAGAATCACAAGCGCATTGCCGACCCTCATTCATTATGATGAAACAACACGCATAATGTGCGTTCTCAATTTTTTTCTACAAAAATAGAAAATATCATTATTGCCATACGAAACCTATGTACTACATAGTGCTATCAGAAAATCGTATTATGCTCTCCAACATTCATCGTCATCATACCAGCCAAAAGACGTCCACTGCTGGACATAGGCCTCCCCCAAAGAGTGCCAACCTTATATATACTTATATACCTAATAAAGAGGTAAAGTTTGTGAGTATGCAGCTCTGTGATATTGTAGCATTAGTAAGTTCATTCCATTAAAAAATTCTTTTCACCAGTCGGTACGTTTATTTAATTGACTGTGATGATGAATTTATATTGAAAGTAAAAACCCCAAATATACGAAATACAATTTAATAACTCCCAATCTAACCACAACACAACACAAGGACTCGTCCCCTCTGCCGCCATCTTGAGACGGCCCAAAACATTATCACTCGGTATTTTAACAACTTTTACAATTAGTATTACGTTTGACACGGCCAATATTTACTTAAATAATCTTATTAGAACAACAAACAATTATTAAACACTTGATCTCTTTTCTAATACTTGTATTTGCAAAATCTATGAATTAGGCCGGACCGGAAGTCTCTATTGAAAAGTACTACCGCTAAGATCCTGTCATTACTATACTATTTACTACTTTATTAACAATTACAAACATGAATTACTTTGTAAGGCTCGATATATATTGTATAAATGATAAAAATAATTAATTTAAGTTCCTTTTTCTAACAATATATAGGCCATATTTTATCCCGTGGCTATGTTCTTTGTCATACGCGAGTAGTATATACATAAATGTACTCTACCGATGACTATAATTTTGTATAAAGTCACGATACTGTTTTACCGACTGCATTATAACCGCAGACTCTACAGCAGTGTGCTACGTCACAACACACACAATGACAAACAATACACAAAAGCTTTGCACACATACACAGGTACAAGTACACTACGCAGTTGTTTCAATGTGTGTTATAAAGGTGGGGCTACACCTGATCTGATGTAAAAGTAGTGTCCGACAGTAAGCGCCTTAATGTCCACCATGCACATCCAGCGGCCTTTAGCAGGTCCACCTTGTTTCTACCCAAACCACCGCAAAAAATGATAATGATGATGATAATATAGTTTTTTTAAATATTCAGTGGACATTAAGATGCTTACTGCGCCTCCCCCAAGGAGTACCAAAAAGCGCCACCAGTGCGCGGTTTGGGTAGAAACAAGGTGGACTGATGACCTGCTAATGGCGGCTGAATGCGGATGGCGATGGCGCCAGTATAAATTATAGTGAAACATTTTTGACAACTATCAAACAAGCAATATTTGTAAGTAAAATTATTTATGTGTTAATCAATCCTAGAAAAAATATATAGCTCTACACTTGACTTCCTGCATTTTAAATTCCTTTCGAACAGCATTATTTTTAATCTATTTCATATATAAGTGAGCCATTCACCGCGACGCTACGCGCGTAGCGCTACTCCATAGTCCGTAGCAGCTTAACACATTCACTGCCAAGTATCGCTACGCTCTTAGTTTTCGCCAATCCCGTAGTTCTCCCCGTAAGAAGCGGAAAGTGACTTTGGTGTAGGCGACCGCTAGGCGGATTCCTGGCATTGAAAGTGTTAGTGATAAAAAATCACAGAGTTTGTGCCTCACACGACTATCGAGCACATTGGCAAAGAATCTATGGAATTTAAAAAAATATTTTCGATGAGCGACGATTAACTCGGGATAAGGAAAAGGTTACAATATAAAACAACAACGTTTAATGATATATTTTTTTCTTAGATTAACATAGGACATATTGACGATCTTTTAGTGAATCCATCTTATTATTGATGTAAAATAATGTTACTTTCTAAAAGAAATAAATGAATATATATATCTATCTATCATACATAACTCATGTGAACAAACAAATTGCAAAATAATTAAAGGTAAATAAATATCACGTTAGACCCGGGTAAAAAGATAAAATATTTTGTGTTTAAAGGTTTGAATATAAACATTTATTTCCGTAGTTGTCCCCATACGTTTTACCTTTGAAGTTTACACAGTTGTCAGATTTGCTGCGCATCTTTTATAGATATTTGCTTTGCGTGTTTGCTAACAAAAATATATTAAACTGGCGATTTTTCGCAGCATATTATATACAAAATATAGCAACAGATACATATTTCAATTCACAGAAAAAAATATGTGTATCATGTTTACATAACGTTAGTCGCCACGTCAGCCGCTGTAGTAAATATTTGGCAATAATAACATGTTTAAATTAAGACACGATGACTAGAATGGTGTTTTTTTATACTCCGCAAAAAGAGTCAGCTATTTATACAATGCAAATATTATTTACTAGCCTTTGACCGCAACATCGTCGGCGTATTACTCGTTAATCGACTTAAGGAATTAATAATACGCCTATGGAAAATTTGATAGCAGATAAGCGATCGGACATTCCACATGAGCAGCATCAATTATCGAAATGCCATAGAAACTTCCATTTCCCTTTTCACCCATTTCACGGATGATTTCCGCAATCAAGACTATTCTATGTGCTTTCCGGGGTCTCAAACTATCTCCATTCCAAATTCCATCTAAATTAGATCAGGCATGTGAACGAACAACTCGAAAAGTCCGACGAGCTTATACGTGTTTATCAATTGTAATAATACTAATAAGTAATAAAACATAGATTTATAAAGCGAGTCGAGTGACCGCGCACATAATCTCGCATAGAGATTTGCAAAAACATGTAATTTGGTTAAGTACCTACTTTATCTGAAATAAATAGTTTATTTTTATTTTTAAGGTGGTTCGATTGCCATACAAAGCGTTATTTGACATTCGCAGGCTAACGGCGTGATATTTTAAGACACTTATGTAACAAACTTTCACCAATTTGCTTCCCATTTGCGCCAAATTCCTCCTTTCGTAGAATAAACTTGTATAAACTAGATTAATTTGAGAAAAATCGTTTTCCCAAAATATCACGTCCCAAACCAATATCTCAAATTAATCTAGTTTATACAAGTTTATTCTAGGAAAGGGGGAATTTGGCGCGAATGGGAAGCCAATTGGTGAAAGTTTGTTACATAAGTTTCTTAAAATATCACGCCGTAAGCCTACGAATGTCAAATAATGTTTTGTATGGCAATCGAACCACCTTAAGTACACATAGTCTGGCTATTACGGAAGTACCTAAATAAAAACCATTGTACCAATATCCCCAAATAAAGGAGTTACAATGTCAGCTCACTGAAGAACGGGCGTCTACTCCTCTGACTCGACCTAACCCTTTGGACGCCTAGAACACCATCAGGTGTTGCATGTTGTCGTGCCCACGGCGCCAAGGACGACTTTTTGGTTTCCAAACACAGAAGCGACAAAAAAATCGATATAATTATGGAACCTGTTCACAAAATTTCACGAGAATTGGTTAAGAAATGTCCTGTAGACAAGAACAGCCACACATCCGGACATACGGAAGAATTTTGGACAAAGCTCAAACCAAGAATTTCGTTCGCTTAGCTTCTACTATATAATAAATAAAATTAAAAAAAAAATTGTTTATTTTCAGATTCCTTAGATCCATAGCATTGTAAGTTACAAAACACTTATACAACTACATTAGTAAATTAATATTAAATGGCCACATAAACTATACCTACTTATTTTTTAGTACGTACGACATGTAGGTCGGTGTATCGGCGGAGTATGCCCGAGTCCCACCTCTCTGCTATCATTTTCAGGATGCTATTTGAGCTCCCCCTCGTCTGCATCACCACACACGCCGTCTTCTTCCGTATATGACAGTGAAGGTCAGTTTGGTGAAAAAACCCAGATATTGCAACCTTACTGTGCCCCCATCTTAACCGCGCTCCCTCAGCTTTCTCTTGACCCACATCCCGCGCAGGGAAAAACTTGCAAATTATCGAATGTGACAAACTTGGTCGCACTTTAATAATGCACGTTGCGAGTGATTTATTTACCTGCAATTCGAAACTCAAGCCGAGTGTACGAACTCTTGAAGTTTGCGCATTCAAACGAACGGCGAAGTTACATGGCTACGATATTTCTACGTCGCAACCGGGTCTTATAAACTCTCGTTAAAGATAGTTCAACACATATTTGCGCGGCTGTATCGGTGCGTCCGCTTGTTATACTTGAGATTATTTGAGTTGGCCGAATCGTATCAAAGTAGTCCATTAAAAAGCAACTCTTCCATCCAAGGTACAAGATTCCAATTAGAATGTCTGTTTTATAAACATTCGCCGACATTAAATAATGTCAACCTTATGCAGGTTTGATTTTTTTAGGGTTCCGTAGCCAAGTGGCAAAAAACGGAACCCTTATGGATGCGTCATGTCTCTCTGTCCATCTGTATGTCAAAGCCACATTTTTCTGAAACTATAAGGACTATACTGTTGAAAATTGGTAAGTAGATGTATTTTGTAAACCGCATTAAGATTTTCACACAAAAATAGAAAAAAAACAATAAATTTGGGGGCTCCCCAAACTTACTCGTAGACCTGAAACTCAAAAAAATTTTTTTCATCAAACCCATACATCAAAACCATACACATAAATACGTCTTCAAAAATGAAATTGAGGCTTCTTATATATACTTTTTCTAAAGTGAATAGTTTGCGCGAGAGACACTTCCAAAGTGGTAAAATGTGTGCCCCCCCCCCCCCCCCCTCCCTGTAACTTTTAAAATAAGATAATGATAAAATCAAATCTAGTAAGTAGTTTTTTTTTAATACGTCATAAATCGAAAACCGCAATTTATTTTACGGAACCCTTCATGGGCGAGTCCGACTCGCACTTGGCCGCTTTTTTTTATACAACGACGGTGGCAAACAATAAGCTTACGGCCTGCCTGATGGTAAACAGGTACCGTAGCCTATGGACAATTGTGACTCCAGAAGAATCATAAGCGCGTTGCTGACCCTTTATTCACTTGAGGATTCGCGTGGCGGTGACACGGCAGTCGTCGTTATGCACCCACAAGATGCGTTGAACGTTGAATTATCTGTACCTTTGTACCGTATCGCATTAAGTCATGTAAAACTGCCATATGAAGTCGTCAAACGAGTGAAAACGACAAGGCACTTAGGTGTTCAGCAACTAATGAGGCTGACGTACCATCAATCGTGATAAACTCTGTCGCAAAAAAGACTATTTGCATCGCATTAATCAGATGATACTTCATCATCATCATCATCATATCAGCCAAAAGACGTCCACTGCTGGACATAGACCTCCCCCAAAGAGTGCCAAAATTACCGGTCCTGCGCCACCCGCATCCAGCGGACTCCCACGACCTTTACCAGGTCATCAGTTCACCTTGTGGGGGGCCTGCCTACCCACGCCGTGCCTTCCGGTACGTGGTTGCCACTCGAGAATCTTACCGCCCCAACGGCCATCGGTTCTACGTGCAATGATACTTGAATCCCCTAAAATACGCTACGGTACGAATGCAGTAGATACTGCATGCGTATCGCCCCGTTGCCACGTAACATAGTAACACTGTGGAAATGTAATAGAGACAGCACTGCTATCACAGGACGGCCCGCGAGCTGTGTCACCGTTTATCCGTCTCTTATTAATTCGAACGCTTAGTGTTCAAAGGGGTCCCAAAATGATACTACTGGTACTTGCCAATACTGTAATATTGAGTCAAAGCACAGAACCATCTTCTATCTTCTATAATCTATAAAGGTAAAATCAAACTCTTACTGGCCATAGGTCATTATCACAAGAAAAATCTTAACAGCGCCATGCAGGATTCGACGCGAACGGTTCAGCGCCATCTAGTGGCCAACTCAATATGCACATTGACACACGGCTGAACAGCTAGCAGTGGCGGCGCATGAAAATTTTCTAACGTGGAACAGAAAAGTTATCAAAGAGTTTAGAGTATTTATAACTAAGTATATGCTTGCCTCAAAAGAAATTGTAGGCAAGCCGGTGGGAATCTGCTTGTATGGGCGCGGGGCGCTCCGCCACTGCACTGCTAGCTAGCATGATCGTGTTTATGTCGGAGATAAAGCATGACTTTGTATCCTAGTGTATCATGTTTTTGTAGAATAAATATTTCTATTTCTATTCGCAAGTATATAAGTGCGAGCGGGAACGAGCTAGGCTGAGCGACATTAGTGGGCTCTCGATAAAATCCCGCATAACGTTACCGCTCCATCAGTTCTAAATGTGGATTATTTCCCGGTACTGAGCTCAATACTCGTGGTATCATATCTACGAAAAAGTAAATTGTACACGTCCTCATGAATATTGCCTCAGAAAGATTAAAGACGGATCCTGCTCAAGGATTCAAACATTTGCCGCACCTAGATACCCCACAAAAGCGGCACACATAATTTATCAATTTCCATTTGGAATAAAATTCGCCATCCCTGCGACATTATTCGGGATTACTTCGCTAACTTTTCCTCTGTTTAATAAAAATTCAGGTGGGCGTCTTACGCGTTACTGATTAAAAGTTCCATTTTACGAGTTACTCGCTTACTCTTGCTGTTTTTGTATACCGAATCGGCCCTCGGACTTTTTAAATTCAAGGTAGTCATCGGGCTTAGTGGTGAATATAGTACATTACTCACCTAGGGCGGTAAACCTGAGAAATGCTTTCTTTATTTGTTCTGTATTGACTTCACTGATAATTACTTAAATTAGCTTCACGGAATGTGTCATCTGGCTCGCTAAGTGACATCAAGCTGCGTGCAAGCCCTTTAGTGCAAATTTCGTAATACGGTTTTTTCAAAAAATGGTGTATCTAATTAGCGTGAGTTGTTAAACAAAAGTTTACTCAGTGTCAGTCAAATATATATATTAAGTGAAGCACTAATATAAAAATAAACTTATTACCGCCTGTGGTGAATACAACATTTTATGTCTCCCCTGGCCAACTAGTTGTATTTTCCGCAAGTATAGTGGGTGGTAATTGCTACTTTATGTCCAGGTATGACGTAAATTATCTTGAAATTGTTTATATCTGGAAAAAGAAAAAGATAAAATAAATACTAAATAAATAATAAAAACTCTTTATTGTAACTACAATTTACATAATAAGTTACCTAAAGCTCTGGCTCTCAAACTAGGTGTCTAGGTTTTTTTAGGTTAGGTTTAGGTTTTATGTTTTTATGACCAAAAAAACGCACTGTTTTTTTTCATATTTATCGTAAGTATGAGTAAAACTCTACCGCTTAATAAAATATAAAATTTGATAAAAAAATCAGTTGGTCACTTTAAAAAACTTTCAGTTTTTCGCCGTCCGTCAGTGTAAGGAAATCTGAGCCACATAAGTAGGCTCTTAGTAAATTACAAAATACCGCATACCGACACCCCGCTAAATGCAGAAGTGTTCTTACGCGTACCCTGCCAATTTAAAAACATAACTACCTACTCAATAATGAACATTACATCAGTGCGCAACATGCGACCATTTATTATTCCTCCCGCAGCACTTCCAGCGGCAATCCCATTTTTCCGATACCCCAGCAACCGGTCTAAGAACCGAAGACCTTCCGATAACCGGTTCCCAGTAATAAGCTATTTAAATGCATGCGGCCAGGTGGCCGGTGCAACATCTAAATAGCATCTTGGGTTTGTACAATGTCCATAATACATGAAAGTCAATAGGGTCAAGTATTGGTAAAGGTTACGGCGTTGCAACATTCCCTGAAGTTCGGTTAGAGAGCGCTCCAGAAATCTTAATCTGTCTAGTATGTTTCACTTTGACTGGTTTACGCTGAGTAAGTTTGCATTCCATGTAAGATGTTAGGCGCACACATTCGTTATGGGCTTTGTGTTGTTGAGGACATTGACATGTATCGAAAAGTTATGCAGATAATACTTTGTTACATTGCGTAAAGCTTCGTACGTAGGTACGTTATCTTATTTTATCTAAATGAGGGCCCTTTTGGATACATTTCGACCCAGTGGGGTGTTATGTGCATTTGCCCCCTCCTTTATGCCTACTTCTAGAGATTCTTGACCCCGTACGTAAGTAAGATGTAAATGTAATTTTTGTAAGCAAAAATGACATTTCATTTGTCCTAATGCTTGTTCTTAAAAGTTACGCAAGTACCCCTCTAAACATATGTTTCTACTCCTATACCGTTATCTGTCATTTATATAGGCTGTAGCTCAAATACAATGCCACCACTAATAAGTCGTCGAAAAACTCTATGCTCTATGGCCCAAAAACGCACTGTTAAGCGTACTTTTTTGGTTCATACATTTTTCATAAAAGAACTGTTTAACTTTTTTTTTTAATCATGCCAACTTCATGAACAAATATTTCGAAATAAAAGTATTTATTTACGATTTAACATTTGTATATTATAAATTATTTACTACAATAAATAAATCATCATCTATTGTGTGTTAAATTACATGTTTTATAAATTGTTGGTATTATTTATGAAAATAAACAGTTCGAATTCGGTCCGGGTCCGGATTCAGTTTGGTTCGGATGGCAAGTGCAAACAAATTAAAAACAAAACAAACCATAAGCAAGAGCTGTCACATTTCCGATTTCCCACCAAAATACAGTTCAAAATGAAAAGGCGAAAGATGATAAACTATAAAGATTTTATTCGTGTTTGTGAAGACAAAAGTGTACGTTCCTTTTAAAATGGTCGAAGAAATTAATAACTGCACTCCTGAAGAAATTGCGTAAGTACTAAAAACGCTCATGGCGTCTTTAATTGCGATGGTCGCCAAGGCTCGCATCGCAACCCACGCCACTCGCCTTTTAAGACCCTTCTTATACAACAGTTGCATAAAATACTATTTCACCTCACTAGTTCGGAAAGCCTTTTTTTATTCTTTAAAAACAGGTAGCAAAACTGCATTTTATCCACAAGAGTGCAAAGAATATTAATTTGAAATCCGAACGTGCTAGTAGTTACTTTTTTAAACATAATAACGTGTAAAGGCCAGTCCAGACAAGATCGCCGATCAGTAGTTTTTTTACCCTTTTTTAATGTTTTTTTTCTTTATGTTGTTGTTCTTATGTAGCGTTTTCCTCGCCTTATTGAGGTGAAAAGATTAGTTACACACGGGTGTAGTTATTTTGACGTCTCGTGTGTTGCAACACTCGCTACGCTCAAGATTCTATTTTCGAACCACTAATGCCTATCTTTGCTCGTGGTTCAACCCTAGAATCCTTTCGCTAGCTCGTGTTTCAATTCCACACACGTGGTTAAAATACAACTTTGCACCCTTGTATAACAAAAAACTATTTATGTGTTGCCTGTATATTTTAAATCCTGACGCCTCTTTCTTATAAGAGTAAGCAGGAACCACTCCTGTCCGCTTGACATCAATCCTACATCTTTCTCTTCATCAACTCTCCTTTTCTCAGGCCTTTTATACATTTCTTTCTAACCCAATGGTTAGCAGGTGCCCATTTCTCAAAAGCTTGTAACTTGTAATACAAGTTGAAGAGAGGCTGCCGCTTGTATTACAAGCTACAAGCTTTTGAGAAATGGGCCCCTGGTAGAGAATGCATTTGGCATTAAGCTCGCCATTTGTACATTTATGTGTGTTTTGCAATAAAGTTTAAATAAATAAATAAAACCAATACAGTGTTCTGGAGTCACAAGTGTCCTGAGCCTATGGTGTTAACTTACCATCATGCAGGCTGAGTATGCTCGTTTGCCACAGTCGTTTAAAAATAAGCTTAAGAGCTAACGTATTCCATCCACTTTAAAAGACGTCGCCAAATCTCACGTCAAATTCCCATTTGCTTCCACAACAGCTTTCAAACATCGCTCGAAGGCTTAGTTTATAATATATATACGTATGTCGTGTCGTCCGTTTGTCGACAGTTGCGACAAACTGCGCGGACGTGTTTGTATGGCTGAATCGAAAAAAATATGTCTGATGTGTTTTACGCGCGACGCTATCTGAGATGGTTTAATGCTGCCAAGTATTTGTGAAGGGAAAAGAATTACACTGCCTCGTTATTTTTTAACAGACTTCAATAAAGGAGGAGGTTCTATGTTCCACTGTATGTTTTTTTAGGGTTCCGTACTCAAAGAGTAAAACGGGACCCTATTCCTAAGACTTCGCTGTCCGTCCGTCTGTCTGTTCACCAGGCTGTATCTCAAGAACCGTGATAGCTAGAGAGTTGAAATTTTCACAGATTATGCGCTATAACAACAAATACTAAAAAAAAACTTTTTAAGGGGGGCTCCCATACAACAAACATGATTTTTTTGCCGTTTTTATAGACCCCTCGTGCGCGAGTCCAACTCGCACTTTTTTGTTTGAAAGAATATACTCCTGAGGTGGTCCCATTGTCACCAAGTCAGGATCTGATGATGGGATCCCAGGGAAATTAAGGACAACCCTCCAATTTTATAGGCACGCATGTAGTGATTTCGGTATTTTCTATTATAACTCGTGTATTTTTACCACATCTCCAAAATCGCAATTTTGGAGAAGTGGACCTGATGATGAAGACCACGGGTGACATATGGAACTCCTCAAGGATGTAAAGTACGTCAAAGATTCTGACATGATTTTTCCATTGAACTAGGAACTAATAAAGTGTCAATTCTGAGGTAAATTGGAAAGGAAATGTGGAAATTTTCATTTACCTATGTGGCTTGGCGAAGTACTGAATTGAAGTCGGTTTAAACTTTCTTTTTAAAGTAAATTATTTTAGGATGTCTTTCGAATCTGTAAAGGGTTGGCAACGAACTTATGACTCGCCTGGGCTGTTTGTAGCGGAACGCTCCTCACCTCACCCGTCACGCGTCTTCCTCTCCCCGCTATTTTGTAACTTGTTTAACCTTACCTCATCATCGTTCACCCACAAATATATCTTGACGCCCCAATTCGTTTTAAATAAGCGAAATCAGAGTTCTAGTTTTCATTAGGCGTGACGGGTGAGGGGAGGTGCTTTTGCGCGTTCCGAATAACATCCCAGGGCTGATATTCTTTAGGCCAGCAACACACTGGCGAGGTCTGCGATGACAGTCAATAGTAAATTTGACAGCTAATGACAAGTTTACTATTGACCGCTTCGGCCAGGCTGTAAGAGGCCTTACGCGCTTATGCGCCTCACCCCAACAGTCACGCCTAAAAGAAACGCTCCACGGGCCGATTTGACGGCCAAGCAATGTCACACAAAATCTAGTAAGAAGTGACCTTGATTTGGACAGCCGCCGTGTTTCCGACACGTATCCACACGAGCCGAATCAGATATCAGATCAGATATCAGATATCGTCCCGTGTAGCGTCTCCTTAACGAAAATAGACCTCTACCTACGCTTAGTTACTGCGAATTGCGGCGTCAAGATAATAATATATTTTACGTCATACCTGGCCATAAAGTAGGAATTACCGCACGCTCTGCGTGCGGTAATTCCTGCCTTCGGCTCGGGCGTCAAATACCTGCGATCTGAGACATTCTTTGTTTAACCGCCCTAGGTAAGTAATGTACTATTTCAACACATTTGCTCGTAACGTGCCTCTTATTGTGCCGCTTTTAGGCTCATAATCCTGGATATTAAACACGCGTGTTTTATAACAATACGACACTCGTGTGTTATGTTTATATCCCGATTAAGACACGTTGGCACCTTGCAGCAAGGTGTATGTATGGACTCGGCGCATTCTTAAATTGACCGGGTTATACAGGTTTGTTTTTAATTCTCGGAAAATGGATTCTTACTCGACTAAACAAATTAAATCCTTCTTGTGAATTAATTGATAATTTCTTCTTGAATATGATATAGAAACTTTTCATTTAGTAAAACTATGTACTTTTGATAACATTTTACATGAATTTATATTGAATAAGAAAATATTTATTTTATTTTGTATTGGTTGTTTAGAGATTTCATCTAAGCCTCGCTGCGGGCGCACTGCGCAAACTTCACGAAAAAAAATAGTTGCGCGCCATTATAGGTAATTTCACAAATATTAGTAAACATTGATGATGCGCGTTTGGTTATTATTAAAAATGTTGACACGTGGTGAATAGAAAAGTGATAATTAGAATTGACGCCATTGTACATTCTTGGAGATGTACATATATGTGAGTAAAAACCTGATGTTGTCATCAATAACTAAAGGAAACAACTTAGGAGCTTGTAACATTTTCATTTTATGAAAAGGATTTTTTCCTCGCAAATGTGTTGAAAAACGTCGTATGACACGCGTGAGCTTTGATAATTACATCCTCGGCTATCTTATCACGCTCACCTGCAGTTCGCGTGACAATTTATCCTCTGATGTAATGATCAACATACCTCACTTGTATCACAATGTACTAATACTTGAATGTGAGCGTTGAGGTGAGCTTAAAACAAGTCATAGAATAGCAAGGCTGATTACGCTTAGTTAATACGAATTGCGGCGTCAAGATATATTTGTGGGTGAACGGTGAGATGAAGTTAAAACAAGTTACAGAATAGCTTGGCTGGAGTCGCAAGTGTCCATACAATACGGTGTTTGATTACCATCAGGGGAGGCCGTGTGCTTATTAGCCACAGTGGATATATGAAAGAAAGAAAGAAAGAAAGATACATTTATTCACTAACACACAGGACATATATTAAGCAAAAATAAATAAAAATAACAGTAAAAAACATGTAACAAGTGTGTCTCTGCGGCCGTGAACCGGACACTGGCTCAGCATTATGCTGAGGTGTCAGTCAGACACCTACAGCGCTGATTTTCAGCCAGCACCGTTGGTGACTCACGGAAACGTCATACAATTATAATTACACAACTATACATATAATTAATTGTGCAAGGCGAGAGAGAAATAAACATAAATACATAGTGAGATAATACATACAGCACTACCTACATGCAGCTTTAATAAAATAATAACTACGTTACACATTAAAGTAAATTTTACTATTAAATTAAAAACAAAAACTAGATAAAAATGTGCAATTGGCATATTTTTGCTGTCAAAAGTGCAGGATTAGGATTAGGATTTTTGGAGCGTCAACAAATAGCCTTTAAGCTTACGCTTAAAGGTGTATCTGCTAAGCGCCCCTTGGATAGGGGGAGGGATATCATTCCAGCACTTAGACGCCGCGAACTTGAAGCTACCTCGGAAAGCAGCGGTTCGGTGCATAGGAGTTATGGCCATTGCCTTGAATCTGCGCGCACTCTTTGACCATACCAGTTTATTGAAAAGGTAAGATGGGGTTTCGTGCCTTACCACCCCGAAAAGCAGAGTGGCAAGGTGCAGGCGTCGGCGTGCAGACATGTTAAGCAAGTTAGCGGCGTTCAAGTATGGAGTGATGTGGGACCGGGGAGGGACTCGGAAACAAAAACGAGCACATGCGTTCTGCACTCGTTGTATGAGCCTCTTGGAACGACCAGTAATGCACCCGTCATACACGACATCACAATAGTTTAACCTAGATAATATAAGCGATTCACATAGGTCGACACGCAAATCGACACTAAGGTAATCACGTATATTATATAGGACTTTAAGGCGATAGAAGCAGTTACTCACAACATTTAGTATGTGGTTCTCAAAGCGCAAATTCTCGTCCATAAGAAGGCCGAGGTTGGTTGCTTCTACCACCTGCTCTATTGGTTCGCCCATGACGGCGACATTCCCGGAAGTTCGAGCATCAAGGGTATTACGGATTTGATGTTTTGACCCGAAAACCACATACTTCGACTTGCTAGGATTAAGAACCAAACAGTTCCTCTCCGACCAAGAGGAAATATGAGCAAGGTCCGCATTTATCGTGTTAATGGCAGCAGATGTGTCTGACGGCGCACTAGCATTACCATCAGGGGAGGCCGTGTGCTTATTAGCCACAGTGGATATATAAAAAAAATCCTTCGTAAGCTTTGTAATCTTGAATTATATGCAATTGGTAGATCACGGATGCTGCTTTTATTGTTGCCAAAGATTTCTAAATACGAGCTTAGCATAGCTGTATCCATAAAAAAAATATACAACCATATTTGCTTAAAATCACTCGTTCCTAATACAGTTGGGTCATCGTAAAAATTCCGTGCTTTATTGCCAAAATAAATATTAAGAAGGGTCAGCCGATACCGGACTGCGAATATTCGAAAATACACTCGGTGGCAAAAATATTCGGGACGAATAAAATAAAATATTCAAGTGGTAGTTGATCAATTATAAATGCGATGCACATACTTATTTACAATTTGACATTTAAAACGATAAGCTAAGCCTGCGCTTTCGACGATGATTTCACTGCAAGAGTTTCAATCATATTTTTTTTGAATATGGGACGTTTTTTTTCTTAACGTTAGTAAACGTAGAGATAAACGAAACAAAGTTTCTTGAACAACATTAAATTATGGACTTCTAATTTTGTTAGTTGATAAATTAGGTTTAGCCCTTTCAGACCGGAAAAACAAGACCCAGCTAACGTAAAATGAAGTATATTGACGTATGTTTTTGAATTGACAATTAAATGTAATCAACCCGTACAAATTGTATTGGCCGGGTCTGAAAGGGTTATGATTATATTGATTTAAACTTTTACGATTCTTTAACATTATTATCAGGTATAATTAACTGAACAAGTGGACAGTGGAAACAAGATACAAGAAAAAGTTAATAGGCCTATCTACCAGTGGCGCTCCGCCCATACAAGCCGATTCCCACTTGCCTAAAATCGTTTTTTAGGCGAGCCTATAGTTATGTACTCTTTCTTAACTTTTTTTGTTTCGGGTTGCTCATCGAAAATGTTCACGCGAGCCACTGGTATCTACAAAAATGCTCCGCCTTTACGTATTCATTTGTATCGTGCCCATAGAGAAGATTGGAGTAAGGGGCGCTCTAGTAGGCTGCATAGCAAGATGCGGCCTTCTAACTTTTACATCTGACCGTAATTGACAACGACGGTCGTCTGACCAGCGCTGCATCGGGTTTCATTTTCGACATTAGACGTGCATGTGGGACTAAACTTCACGGGAACGAACGTCTACTTCGAAAGTTACGATATTGTCCTGTTAGCAATTACCATGGATGATTGGTCGAAATCAAGAATTAGGCGTCTTTTTCGTAAACAATACTACTGTATTGTCATCATAAGCTACTGGTAGGTTAATTAAAATGCTTGTATGGGTCCAGCGCCAAAATTAGGCCTCAAAAGTCCTTACAACTTTACAAATACAAATACAAATTATTTATTTACCATAACAACGTTACATGCGATTAAATTAAACTATTCTGTTAACATACACATTTTACTTTAGATGTCCACAGGAAATACTGAACACTAAATCATAGTAATAAAATATTTTGATCCGATTTGGTATAGGCTGTGTAAAATATGGACATTAGGAACACTCGTATTTAAACACAGAATCACAAAAACCCAGGTCTATTTTTAAATGCACAGTCATACTTAGAGTAACTTTATCACGATATATATTGTTTTATGTAATTGAATGGTGACGATGTTGCTTTTATTTTGTCCGTGGGTGTAGGTCGTATATCAATCTGCGATGTTTGTAGGATCACATTTGTATTATAATGTGTTGGCTGTGATCCACGATGATGCCTAAGGAATATGTTTGTTTACTACACGGTTGAATGAGAAGGATCATTAATTCGATGATCATTAACGATCATTAGAGGTTGGGTTGTGTCTTAATGCCTGTTATGTTATCATATGAGTCATGTTTATTTCAGCGATACTACGGACGGTTCGCGTCAAATATTGCGCTTTTACGTTATTGCATAATAAAGGGTGGTTTGCACCAAACCGTCTGTAATAGTAAGCAGTGTTCGTTAAAATCTGAATGTATGGAAAGTTAGACAAGTTTATATGGAATGATAGCTGCCAGCGCCGTATTTATCGTTGATCGGTTTTTTTTTTTTATGTGGAATCAAAATGAAAATACAATTTTATTTACTTAACCTAAAGATTCACCAAACTGCGAAGCAGTTGGTTGGCGATGCACTCACTTAAAAAAAAAAGATAATAATAATAAACGCGGCAGGTACACCAAAACACTAAACTACCTATAATCGTAAGATGATGCAACCCGCCCTGAAGCGGCAATTACCTACACTTCACCGTTTACCTAATGCGGTCGCTGAATTCATTTTAAACTACGTAGGCCAACAAACATCATCTTTACACTAGTCTGTCCGCCAATGTCAGTTTGTTGGCAGCTGTCGATCGCCGAATGCGGCCGACTAACGTGTTCTTTACACTTTGCGGTCGCCGCATGCAGCATGCGGCGACCGACGAAGTGTAATTGCCGCTTAAGATGTTAGGTACTCTGACTTAAAATATCAAAATGTGGCGGCAGACCTCCAGCAAATTCGCATTGTTTAGGTAGTCAAAAGTAAATAGCCAGACTTATCCCACTCACCTTTTGGCGCGAAATGGTTCTTGTCTAACCATGTCAACGGACTTAAAGGTTAGGCAGACGATCAAATGTGGTAACAGAGTGGTGGGCAAGTTAGGCCATTGCTCAGGAGGCAGACCACCAGCTCATTGGTCCAATAATATTTAACAGTCGGTGGGAAGAAGTGAAACCAGCACAGAGCACGTAAAAGTGGTGCAAATATCCTTCATTCAACAGTGGGTGAATACGAGTATAAGATGTGAGTGAATCGTTATGTTATGGCACCAAGTACCGCATTGTCATGGTACTTTTAAAACAGCCTAAGTACAGTGGCATATGGAGCCCAGTTCACGAAGAGCTACAAGTTACAATTTTAAAAGTCAATCGGAATTTCCGATTAATCATAGTCGGAGCAGAATCTCTGTAACATTCCTACTGTTAACAAGCTTCTGTAAACACAGGTAGTTTCACAAATAAATTATTTGACTTTGATTTTATAATATATACTCCCAAGAACTTTGAAAAGCCCAACACAAACGCAAAAAAGGCAACTTAAGTAATCATAAAAAAATATTATTTTTTCCTTTATGTACAATTTTTTGTAATTCAAATGGAGGCTGAGTATATACTACACATTATGTAACAGACTTCTAACGTTCGTTTAATCGATATCAAAGATGTCCAGTCAAGTATTTGCCTAGTTTAAGAGCGTGGTTATAGCCTGCCCTTTGAGACCAAAGTGTAGCAATCCGTCCGAGAAATTGGAACGACGTTAAGTGTTCTTTGATATTTTAATATGTAAATATGCGATGTTTACGGTACGAGAGTGTTTTCGCAAAGTGGAGTCTGAGTAGGCCTTGCCTTACAAAATATTTCTGAGACGTTTGAAACTTAACGAAATGCGTGAAAAAGCGGTTATGCTGTTTAAGAAATATATTAGGGACAATCTTACACAAATCGAACTAGCTCAATAGTAAGCTCATTAAATATATTAAATAGATATAAATAAGTATAATATTATATCCTAATATTACGTATGTGCATTTATATATATGAAAGTGCCCTAGCAGTATTCATGTTCTGAACAATAATGTTACAATTAAGACCCCCAGGCCCCGTAGCATGGTTGGCCGTATCACGCGATAAGTGACAAGATAGAGCATCCGTCACTGGCTGACACCGTTCGATAGAACGAGACGACGCTCTTATCTTGTCACTTATCGCGTGATAAGGCCAACCATGCTACGGGGCCAGGTACAGGCTGTACAACATGATAACGCATTAAATGGATGAATTATTAGATACTTATAAACCTTTACAACCGAGAAATTGTGATTTACCAAATCAAAAATGAACATTAATGACTCATGTAAAAAAATTGACAGTTTAATATAAACTGGATGTAAAGGGATAATGTATCTTCATTAGTTAGGGCTATTTTTTTTTTCGGTTTTTTGTCAACTGCATGCACGCTAGGTGCATTCTGTTCAGCCCCGCGGTTGACTGGTAGAGAATACCTTAAGGCATTAAATCCGCCTTTGGCTATTAGTTTTTGAAAAAAGTTTGATTAAATAAATTAATTCATAGAATGAGGTAAGTACTCAGAAACAAATATCCATGCTCATCACGCAAATACTTGCCCATGCCGGGATTCGAATCCACAACCGATAGCTTCGTAGGCAGGGTCACTACATGCTACGCTAACACCGGTCGTCAAAAAAATGCTAATCATGAATATATTCAGTAACTAGGTAAAGTTTACCAAATTCACACTGATTCCTCGAATTCAATTCACACAGCGGCACGAACGTCGCCACTTTTACATAAAAGTTACATGATTCATTAAATTTCCAATATTATATCCGAAATAATGTAGGTATTCCTAGAAATGCCCTTGCATATTATACTCGGGTGAAATATTACATAAAAAAATATGAAGCTGAGATGGAAATAATTTATAAGAGAGGTATTTCGGGAATGTGATCTTTTATAGTAACGATGTAGGTAACTTAATTTGTCTGTTCGTTACACTTTCAATTTGAAAATATAAATTAGTATATATTTTTTTAACCCTACGGCAGCAGTAAACCCTCTCTGCCAAATCAATACTAATGAACTGATTGATTAAAGTGATAAGTTGTCAAATTACTATTTATTCAAATTTAGTTTTACCCCTCTGCAAATACAGCCGTATGTATATCAAGTCATGTGAGCAAAGCTTGATTGAATTTTCCGCTAGATAGCGCTGTACCGTCTGCGTCGATTCCTGAATTACGCTGTTAAGATTTCTCCTAGGATAATAACTTCTGGCCAGTAGTCTTGATATTTGTATAATTTCTATAAATGTTATAGATCCTCGCCTTAATCTTATCTTACCTTATCTAGATGAGGGCCCTTTCGGATACACTTCGACCCAGTGGGATTTTTTGTGCATTTCTCCTTTATGCATACTCCCAAGCTCACTCCATCATTTCCACAAAACGGATGATGCAAGTTCAGCGGGAGCAACTTAAATTCCTTTGGTTGCGGATAGCCGTTACCGAAGTAATTCATACTTTGTCTGGGCATGACAGCTGATGCTCGTACTATAGGTATTTATAGTAGGTATTGTTATCAAGAAGTACCTAACAATAGCATAATTTCGAGACTACTTTGAAAACTAGTTCAGTTGAATAATTTAAAGAAGTCCGAAACCAGTTCATACAAACCTGTTCAAACACAGACGATTCACATTATAATGCTAATAATTACACGGTTCAACTCACGTGTTAAATGTCATTACGGGCGACATGTTTCGAACTCTTCGGGAGTTCTTGTCCAGGATGAGTGTTTTTGCGGCGGTTTCCCTTGATTCAAACACTCATCCTGTAGAAGATCTCCCGAAGAGATCGAAACATGTCGCCGGTAATGACATTTAACACGTGAGTTGAACCGTGTAATTATTAGCATTATAATGTGAATCGTCTGTGTTTGAACAGGTTTGTATGAATTGGTTTCGGACTTCTTTAAATTATTGAACTGAACTAGTTTTCAAAGTAGTCTCGAAATTATGCCATTGTTAGGTACTAGTACTAGGATCGAAAGGCTGCAAAAAAAGTTTATTAGAGCACTTGAATTCCGAGTAGGCGGAAATTACGTTGATTATGCTTCCTCAGCTAAAAGATACAATTTTCAAGGGCTTTCAATCAGACGCTCGTGTGCTGATTTACTTTTCCTGTATAAAATAATCAACAACTTTATAGATGCCCCTGAATTGTTATACAATATAGACTTTCGTGTGCCTCGTAGAACAGAACGTAGTTGCCGCAGTAAAGCATTGTTCAGCATTGCATATAGCAGAACGAATCACGCACAAAATTCATATATTAAACGCGCATGCCAGCTTTACAATAAAAAGTGTATGAATGCAGATTTATTTGGCAGTTCGCTAGTAACATTTAAAAAACAAATTTATTGCTTTTTAAAATAATGTTAATATAGTGTGTAATATAAAACATTAGATAATGGTAAAAGTAAAAAAAATATATGTATCTATATTGTATGTAATGACTAATGATATCGGTTATACCTAGTGATTTAAATAGTTATGTTAATTTTAATAACAATAAAGAAACTATAGGTCTATTGATATTGTTAATGTATAGCTTCCACCT
Source organism: Epinotia brunnichana (assembly GCA_963854355.1). Classification (NCBI taxonomy): domain Eukaryota; kingdom Metazoa; phylum Arthropoda; class Insecta; order Lepidoptera; family Tortricidae; genus Epinotia; species Epinotia brunnichana. The sequence goes on from OY977943.1 coordinate 32,501,860, forward strand.
TTTTTTGCATATAAATGTGAAGTCACGCGGAACTTTAACGAGCTATATCTTCATAGTCTTTTTAAGACAAAAAAATATATTCAATTCAATTCAATTCAATCAATATTATTTCGGACAAAGTTCATAATTTGTTAGTAACATATTACTTAATTCTAGGGTTAGTATTAATATTAATATAGGTTTAGGTGTAAAGACATAGACGGACATGCAGCTGCACCCAGTGCCTCAGCCACGGTGAGTCCCACCGGTCGACCAGCGTGCACAGGATGTGTGAATCAGCGTATGTGAAAACATACTTAGTGAGTGTCAGTTTATAGTGGACTTGTTTCTATTGTACAGGGTGGTCCGGAACTCTTGGTGCGCGAGTCTAAATCGCACTTAACCGGTTTTTTTTATTTTTAACCACGTCAGTGGCGGACAAGGTTACGGCATGTCTGATGATAAGTAGACGCCGTAGCATATGGGCACCTAGAATGGCAGAGTCATAACCTACCTTTAATTGATTTGAGCATCCGTTGCACAAGATTTTTAAAACGCATCCACAAAATAAAGCCACTCAAAGTTCCACATCAAAACCATATCAAACCCGTCCAAAAGTCCCTAACAACATGAATATGCGGAACGATACTTTTCGAGCAGCTGACGCCGAAAATGCGAGCAAAGCATTCCGCCCTGCGCCGGAACGCAATTAGTCTGGCGCGGCCCTAATGCGGCGCGCCGTGAATTATTTGGACACAGCTTCATTCCTAGTGAGCCAGGATACAGTATATACTCACACTCATTTATTAATAAAATTGTACATGTCAAAAACTCAATAAATAAATCTTACACACACAGCTTAAATTGTAAGTTAACTTTAAATGTGAATAAAAACGTTCAGAGGATTAAAACATCATGATTCATGGAAAGGGTCAGATACTTATGTAAGTGATTTCCCGTATAACTTCCACCCCCGATATCATACCTTTTAGAGACGATTTGCAGGATAGAGATGGCTACGGTTTAATCCAGGGTATTTGTATACTATATGGCGATAAAAAAACACAATTGATATGTGATGATGGGCGGGGGTGCCGCCTATCACATATCCTCCTTGGGCGGAGGTTTCCTGTCTAACTCAGACGTGGGGAGAATACGGATAGGTAATTAAATATGAACACCAATATACGGGTCTTAAGCCCTTTAATTACCTAAATTAAATACACAGTTATCAATAGCGTTTCTAGTACATACAGACGACGGGATATGATGGTCTAGGCGACCACGGCGCGGAGCTCTATTATCTGGCCCTGATGGGACCTCGGTGTATCCTGGCTACGGAGGTTGGAGCGGAAGTTCCCCGAGGAACGAAGGATCCTAGGTGAGCGTAGGACGGTGGAAAATACCACTCCGCTGAGACCTAGGGTGAATAGGAAGGTTAGGGTTAGGTTTCTGGGACGAAGTGCGGGGAGCCTTCACCGCCACCAAGAAACCTACTAAGCGTGCGAACGCGGGGAGCCTTCACTCGCACTAACTAGGTGGGCAAGCGTTCACACCACACGGAGCGCAAGCGACTGCCTCTCGGTTTTTTTTTTCCCGTTTGGCCTGCAGTGCGGCCAGCAACAGATATGATACGGTATATCCTCTCTGAGGGCCTTAAGGGCCTCTCAGAGGGAGAACTGCCTCTCGGCTCTCTGCGCGGGCGCTTTTATAGAGGCGCGCGGGGTGGCGGTGCGCCGGCGGGGTGCCGGCCGGCGGCGGGGCGGCGGCCGGTGCTGTGCGTCATCGCGGCCCGTCGGCGCTTGGGGTAGATGCTCCCGTCCTAGGCCGGGTGGCGACTGGAGTCAGGTCGTCACAGATATATTTTTTATATAAAAACTGTACTTTTTCCGAAAGTGCGTCTTTGTATGACTCAACATAAACACGGGAAGTCCTATGCCCGCACGGCGGAACGGGGCCGTGCGGGAATGGATTTCACACACATGCGAGAATGAGATTTCATAACAATTAAAATTTCACCTTGTATGTATATATTTGTAATTCCTCGCATGATGCATTGTGAAATGTTGTAATTCGCTCGCTAATGCTCGTGTTTTTGGTCATCCTCGCTCGTTGGGTATTAAATTACCTACTTTCCGCACTTGCATCATAAATAACTATAATTTAACAAACAGAAGAACAAGAACAATATAAATACCATAAATATCTGCCAAACTGCATAGCAGTTTGTCGGTATAACGTGTGTTGTGTACATACTTGCGTACCTATTTTCAAAAAAGTTTGCTAGCAGTTGACTGGCTGTTGCACATGTTTAATTTTGTGATCTGGATTTCAGGATCATTCGACGACAGGCGACGGTCACGAAGTCTCTTCCGCACGCGTATACTAATAGGTTAGAGCGAGGCAACTGCTGTCTTTGTGAGTTGAATACAAACGTCAGCGTTTCTCTAATTTTGAATGTGCTGAGAAAGTGCCGTTTGTTCTAAGTAAGAGTTGAGTTGAGCTATTTCACACAGCGTAATATAACGCTTTAACGCTTTTAAGCGCAAGAATACGCTAGCAGCATTGCTGAATTGTTACGTCTTATGCCATATTTCAAATGCATTTTGTGCACAACAAGTTAATAATATCTTTCTTATTTATTTATTCACTTTTTGTTGCACAAAACAAATAAGTACAAAAGGCGGACTTAATGCCTCAAGGAATTTTCTACCAGTCAACCAGAGACTTTCAAACGTGGGGTGCAAGAGACAGACTCATCATCATCATAAATTTAAGAGCCAGGCTCTTGTCGGTGGAGTAATCGCCATTCTGTTCTTCTTTCTGCCACTGTTTTGAGCTCCTGATACGACATTACATTAACTTTCTCTTTAGCTTGGTCCATAAACGCACGTCTTGGCCTTCCTCTGCCTCTCCTTCCTTCAATTTTTCCTTCAATTATAGTTTTTATGTAATTGTCATGTCGTATCAGGTGCCCCAACATATTTCCCCTTCTGTTTTCAATAGTTTTTAGTAGACATCTTTGTTCTCCTATCAAATTTAGAACCTCTTCGTTTGTTCTTCTTTCTGTCCAACAAATACCTTCCATCCTTCTCCATGCCCACATTTCAAATGCGTTCAGTCTCTCTCTGTCACGCTGGGTTAGAGTCCACGTCTCACTTCCGTACAACGCTATGCTCCAGATGTAGGTCTTAATAAAACGTTTTCTGATCTTTCGAGATATTTTCGCCTTTAATATTTGCTTTTTGGCATTGAAAGCTTTTTTGGCCATGGCTATGCGTGCGATGATATCCGAAGTGCATCTGGAGTCACAGGTTATAATGCTGCCTAAGTATTTAAAGCTTTTGACTTGTTCAATGGCTGAACCTCTAATTTTTATGGGATCTATGATTTGGTTTGTCTTAGATGCAATTAATGTTTTGGTCTTATTTATATTTATTTTTAGTCCAAATTCTGTGAAAATGAGGTCCATTTCTGTTACGAGCTGTTCAAGCTGTGCAGAATTTTCGGCTACCGCTGCGATGTCATCAGCAAATCTTATAAAGTGAAACTTTTCTCCATTAATTTTAACACCGCCTTTTTCTGATCCCAAAATTTCTCGAATGGCGGTTTCAATGAAAATATTAAAAATCAAAGGCGAGAGTGGACAACCCTGCCTTACACCCTGTTTTATTTTGGCTTTTCCCTTCTCCTGTCCTATAGCCTCATATAGCCTTCATAGATTTAGAGAAAGCCTTTGATAAAATAGACTGGATAAAGATGATGAACATTCTGCGTACAATAGGAATAGATTATAGAGACAGGCGAATTATACATGCACTATATAAAGATCAAGAAACCATAGTAGGAAGAGACAGACTAACAAAACAAAAATCCATGTATACAGGAATTACTTAATAACAATCTTACAAGATGACGACCGCTTTAGCCTAGTTGGTAGTGACGCTGCCTACGAAGCAAGGTTCGAATCCCGGTAAGGGCATTTATTTGTGTGATGAGCACGAATATTTGTTCCAGTGTCATGGATGTTTTCTATTTATTTAAGTATTTATTTATCTATATAAGGATGTTTATCTTCGTCTAGTACCCATAGTAAAAGCGTTGCTTAGTTTGGGACTAGGTCGATTTGTGTAAGATTGTCCGCAAAAATATTATTATTATAAAGATTTGGTATTAAATTTAAACAATCCTGACTCATGTTTAAAATTAAACTACCTACTAATGATGAAGAACTCTGGATTCTGGAATGGTACGCCCGTAGTGGAAATGAGTACGTGTGTTTAACCGTTATTATTTTATTTCATTTTTACTTTTATTATTGACACAAATATTGTATAATTTTACTTTTGTGACTTGTACAATGTCTGAAATGTTTGTGAATTAATTTGTTCATGTAATTTTTGTAATTAATTTTGTTGTAAATGTTTTTGAAATATCATGTAAACGACTTGGTGACCGCACTGTAAGTTTATTATGTGACTGAATAAAATGAAATGAAATATTAGTATTATTTGGTCCATCTAAAATCGAACTGCATTGAATCAGGATTGGTCATTTGCCCTTAATCAATCAATCCCTGTTTCTCTTAAAATGCTGTATTTTAAACGTGTTAAAAAGGGAGACAGACAACAAGGGGGTGAAATATTGAAAAGATGAAAGAAGTAACGTGTCGTGTAAATGTAAAAGATTCGGCTGCGTTAGTGCTCCAAGCGTCAGGGCTACCATTGGTCGCATTAGATTTTGTATGAAATAAAATCGTATTTATTCATCTAATGCAAGGTAAAAAAGCGGCCAAGTGCGAGTCGGACTCGCACATGAAGGGTTCCGTTAAATAAATTGCTTTTTACAATTTATGACGTATTAAAAAAAACTGCTCACTAGATCTCGTTCAAACCAATTTTCGTTGAAAGTTTGCATGGTAATGTACATCATTTATTTTTTTTAGATTTATCATTCTCTTATTTTAGAAGTTACAGGGGGGGGACACACATTTTACCACTTTGGAAGTGTCTCTCGCGCAAACTATTCAGTTTAGAAAAAAATGATGTTAAAAACCTTAATATCATTTTTGAAGACCTATCCATAAATACCCCAAACGTATGGGTTTGATGAAAAAAAAATTTTTGAGTTTCAGTTCTTAGTATGGGGAACCCCAAAATTTATTGTTTTTTTTTATATTTTTGTGTGAAAATCTTAATGTACTTTACAGAATACATTTACTTACCAAGTTTCAACAGTATAGCTCTTATAGTTTCGGAAAAAGCAAAATAACTAATATGTACATTTTACTTTTGCGACAAAACAACGTTGTTGTTCTCAAAATGACAGTGATCGCACTTATTGTTTAAAATACGAAGCGTGCGCTCACGCCGTGCGATAGTACTCGAGTGCGAGCGGTGCACGTGTGTGTGTAAGGGACAGGGATATGGCTATTAAAATAAAACACTCTTGATACGGCAGTAGGAAGTACAAGATTGCTTACAATATGACAGTGAACACTACACTTCTTACTGTTTATATGAAAAACTATCGTCGGTCGACGTACTGTCATATCGTTACTTCTGAATTTCCCGCCTAGCGACGTACTGTCAGCGAACGTGTTAAATAAACATTTGCTGACAATCTTACACAAATTGACCTATGTAGTCTCTAACTAAGCAAAACATGTGTACTATGTTTACTGCTACGATGAATGCTGATATAAATACTTAAATGCATATAAGTAACTAATCACAATCAGTAAGTAAATAAAAGTGACAAAATGTGTATTGTATTATTTCTTTTGTATGTGTTATTTTTTTTTATTGTCACGAATAAATATTTGAATTTGAATTTGAATTTAATCGAAATCAACAATAAATATCCGTGCTCATCAGTTCATCACACAAATAATGTCCTAACCGGGATTGGGTCCAAGGACCTCTAGCTTCTAGAGTCTGTCAAGCGAGTCGTGTCCCTGGAAATTTAGCAAATTCTTTACATACAGGATGTCCGGTAATTAATGGTCAACCTAAACATGTATACATAATACTGATTCTAAAATGGTATAACACATGCTATTTACATCTTTACAAATAAAGATATTGCTATTAATGTTCACTTTTAAACACCTTGTTTTGGTACAATTCACTCTTCAAAAAGTGCGAATATCTCTTAAACCAGGGGACTTTTACAAAACCTTAAAGTCGATTTTCTGGACCAGTCTAAGGTATTATCGTATATGGCAACAATTTTATTTTACCTATGAAATAAGCTGTCAGTTATACGTACATATTACGCCTGCCGCCATACATTTCGCGTTACCAGTATGCGTTTTTTAGGGTTCCGTACTCAAAGAGTAAAACGGGACCCTATTACTAAGACTTCGCTGTCAGTCCGTCCGTCTGTCTGTCACCAGGCTGTATCTCACTGATACCGTGATAGTTCCAGCTGAAATTTTCACAGATGATGTATTTCTGTAGCCGCTATAACAACAAATACTAAAAACATAGAGTAAAATAGTTTTTTTATAGATAATGGTACGGAACCCTTCATGCGCGAGTCCGACTCGCAATTGGCCGGTTTTTTTAATTTGTCGTCATTTACCGGGACACGTCTCGCTTGACAGACTCTAGCCAGGTTCACTATCAACTACGCTAAATTCATAACTCTCCCTTTTAAGGGCGGGTAGCATTGATCAACCAGACTTTATGGGTCGGTTAACGTTGAATATCGTGCCGACAGTTGTTACCACCTAGAGAACAGTCAAAATTCCCACACAATCAGGTCTTACTAGAAAGCGACAGTATATAAGTACATAATTATTTTTTCTTCTTTGTAAAAAATATGTATAAAAAAAGGCAACTGATTTACGATTAGTACGATTAAATATTGTGTTTAAATCGTTAATAAATAAATAGTTTAAGTTTAGACATTTAAGTTAGGTTTAGTTGGTTACTATGTTTACTTTTTGACGTGATAACGTCTTATAAATCGATGAACGCCGGCTGCACGCGCGAAAAAGTGTGACTCATTGTCCCGTTCCAAACGCCGGCTGCGCGCACGAAATATCAACGCACAGCCCAAACCGCTGGATCTAGCGATTCCTTTGTCACGTAGGTTTCTTACGAGTATAAGGTATAGGGGTGCACCAAGAAAGGATTTTTCAAAATTCACCCTCAAAGGGGGTGAAATGGGGGTCCAGAGTTTGTATGGCAGCACAATGTTTTCTTATGACGTTATCTTATCACGTAAAATAAACCTCAAATAAGTATAAGTTTATTCAAAGCATAATTAAAGCAACCCACAAAATTAAATATCCACAGCGCAGGTTTCGTCAAAAATGAGCACAGAGTGAGTATCCGCAACAAACTTCGTCTAATATTAAATACTTACAACCAATAATCAGCAACATGCTTCGTCAAGACTCGGTTACAAAAATAAAATAAAAAAAAATATATATGGGAAAGAAAAACAATGTTACTGTATTGAATTTCAGGCCCGATAAGTACCTGGCGTAAACGTCCCTAATATACCGGCAGCATTTCCCCTCTGTATTGCCAGTGAAATCCGTTGTACCAAGTACGAACCGGACCTGGGATCGCAGCCCCTTTCCCTCAAACGTCTTCACCAACGACTTTGCCTCCTCGCACCACGGCCCAGATGCTCCACGTAAAATAATCGTCCGTAAACCGACTTTATAGACAACCAATTTTTTTGAAATAAAGTTGTTTCTTCAGTATTTTGGGCGTGAAAATAACAGATCGCATTAGAAATACAATACTGCGTTCCAAAACGCAAGTAGCTGACGTAGCTCACGCAGCCGCCAAACTTAAGTGGGACTGGGCCGGGCACATCTGCCGCATGCCGGAAGACTTGTGGGCTAAAATCACCACCAAGTGGGTCCCACACAACCGAACACGGCGTCGCGGTAGACCTCGTCGGAGATGGCGAGACGAGCTTGACGTCTTCGACCAAGACTGGTGGGAGACTGCCCAGGATAGGGATACGTGGAAGGAACAGAGGGAGGCTTTTGCCCAGCAGTGGGACACTTAAGGCTATTAAAAAAAATTAAAAAAAATAAAAAGTTGTTTCTTGTATAATATATGTAAATGACACAACAACTATTTGAATTTGAATTTCGTTGTTTTAGATCTCCTTTTACGAGTATATATCGTCGGGTGACCAAAGGTCGTATCTCGATATAGCCTACGTACCACACAAAAGTTTTCGAATGAACACATTTTGAGTTAATGTAACCTAAAATATGTTCGAGAACTTTCCGAGTTCCCATCGAGAACCGCTAGTGGCGCCCGAGTAGATTGTTTCGCATTTTTGCGTAAACACGTCGCTCGGCGTTACCTGCGCCGTATTTATTGATTTATGTAAATACGGTTGTGTTTATCGCTACTCGGTTATTAAGGGCCCTCTTGCCCTTCTAGACCGGGAGTTGTGCTGAGAATTGAAGGTGTGAACGCATGAGAAGGGGTCACTACACTATCAATCTACTTTTGGATGAGTCTACGAGCGTTCAACCGCCGCACTGTGGGCTGAGAATTGGCTCTCCATAGAATTAGACAATTAAAAATTTTAGATTACTTTTTTTTCGGGAAATGGCTTCCTCTAGTCATTATCATACCACAAAATGATTTTGAGATAATTTGGTCCGCTAAATAAAGCCTTATAATTTTTTCAAAAAAAAATTGTATGGAGCGTATGTGAAAAATCGGATTTTCTCTGAAAGTAAAACGAAAACCGTAATATCCTCGCGGGTAGTTACAATACTAATTGTTAAATTTTTTGACGTACTTAGTTTTTAAAGAATAGGTGCAGTTTTTTTTTGTAAAATCAAAGTTTATTTTAGATTTTTTTTTGTACTTTTTTTGTTTGATTTACGTTTTACTCATGTTTTTGACGATAGAAAATGAGTTTGAGTCTGTTCGGGCTAAAGACTAACGAGTAATGATCTTTTTCGAAAAAAATGTATAGTGCCGTTATTTAAACATCTTTTTCTCCTAAATTACCAAGAACACCGTTAAATCCTCCTAGACACTTATACAATGAATTATTTATGTTTAATTTTAATTAAAATGTTTTTTTTTAAGAAAAGGGCACACCCTTTTCTTAAAAAAAAAGCATTTTTTTTTTTACTTTTTTTAATATAATTATCATTCAAAAATCATAAATAATTCATTGTATAAGTGTCTAGGAGGATTTAACGGTGTTCTTGGTAATTTAGGAGAAAAAGATGTTTAAATAACGGCGTTTTAAATTTTTTTCGAAAAAAGATCATTACTCGTTAGTCTTTAGCCCGAACAGACTCAAACTCATTTTCTATCGTCAAAAACATGAGTAAAACGTAAATCAAACAAAAAAAGTACAAAAAAAAATCCTAAAATAAACTTTGATTTTACAAAAAAAAAACGGCACCTATTCTTTAAAAACTAAGTACGTCAAAAAATTAGAAACAATTAGTTTTGTAACTATCCGCGAGGATATTACGGTTTTCGTTTTATTTTTAGAGAAAATCCGATTTTTCACATACGCTCCATACAATTTTTTTTTGAAAAAATTATAAGGCTTTATTTAGCGGGCCAAATTATCTCAAAATCATTTTGTGGTATGATAATGACTAGAGGAAGCCATTTCCCGAAAAAAAAGTAATCTGAAATTTTTAATTGTCTATTTCTATGGAGAGCCAATTCCAGTGCGCCGTCAGTCCCCTGCTCGCATTATTGTCAAAGTTCTTGCAGGTTTGGATCCAATTTCCTAGTATTTTTTGTAGTCCAGCCAGAGGGGTGATAACGTAACGTTCGGAACGCGCGTTGGTACAATTTAACTGTCAATTTTCCATATAAAAAGTTACATTTAGACCTACCTGACGCGCGTACAATGCGTTACGTGATCAACCTGATGGACTTGTTAAAAATATCTGAACATGCCATGCCAGTATGCTGGCCGGTAGGTACATTTACAATGATGCGATCAGAGGACTGATGGCGGCTGTAGCGCTCGTAGAGTCACCCTTTTTCTTTTTCTCCGCAACCCAAAGGTTTGGAAGAGATCGCTCTTTAGCGATAAGAGCGCCTGTTGTCTACCTCAACCTACATTTTGTTTTGATTCTCTTTATAACTGATTTGTTTGAAGTACATTGCCCAAGATAGCGGCCGTTTTACAAAGTCCTGACCCGAGGAGTTTTGAGAGACGAAACGTACAAAATTTCATCAAAGTCCCCGGGATTTCGTGGTTGAACAATATGGACTGTATTAGTATGCAATAAAAAGTATTTTTATTGTTGTATTTTATTTGTATCAGTACTTAACACATTCACTGCCAAAAATGGCTACACGCTACGCTCAAGTAGCGGGAAGCAACTATGGCGTAGGCACTAGGCGGGTTCCTGGCAGTAAAAGTGTTAATACATTCACTTCCAACGATTTCGTAACGCTAGCTCATAGCCCATGACATGCAAGAAACCGTTTGTCAAGGAAATCGCCTACGAGCAAATCGGGCCCGTCTAGCGGGTTCATGGCACTGAAAGTGATAAAGGTGTGCACGTATAAAAAGGGGACAATCTTTGTCACCAGGGCCCGATTTCACCATCTTGACAATGACAATTCTACGTACATTGCTGGGTCAATAAGATGTCCAGCAACCACCTTCACCTGCCGACGCAGTCATGTAAATTGTCATCATCACAACTTCATCACTATATACTGAATATTAGCTTACATTAGCTTACTTTTTACATTACATTAAAATCCTCAAAGAAAAGCTCCCACGAGAAAACTTCTGCCTAAAAACAAGAGCGTAACCGGAATTACAAAGTCGTTAAAAATAACTGTTACATTCCAACTGACAACTTTAAAAACAATCAAAGTTTATAGTGATGGAGTAGTGACACCATGCGTATCTGCTGGCGACGAGGGCCGTTCCTTTTTAAAAGTGGGTACACATAGTGACTTTTTGGTGCGATAAAAACGCATGTTCTACGAACGCGCGACTGTATCACGACATTTTATCGCCTTGTCACAATTATCTCAATCGATACGGTCGCGTTTGTACCTATCGCTGCAAAAAGGCGTTCTATTCGAATAAATACATGGATTCACTAGCTACGGAAAGCGCGTACGGCGTAGGCGCCCGCTAGGCGGGTTTTTGGCACTGAAAATGCTAGAGGACAAATATACCGTGATCCGTGTTGTCAGATACGGAATCGCGCGACACGTCCGGCAACGTCACCCGACATCAATCGCGAGACGTGTTCCGGGATATTAATAGTAATAATAGCTTAGGCCCCCGCCCCGCTATCGGTTTTAATAATGGCTTTATGTTTTTTAAATGATATGGTTTAATTTATTTTTTACAAATTATGGTATGACGAGAAATTTATACAGGTAATGATAAAAACATATGTCTATTCAAAACCATTGCTAGTGTTAACATTGTGCTTGTTTATGATTTAATATTAGGCCCCTTACGAGACTCTCCTCGAAAAATCTAAGCTTCGAAAACAACATGGCCACCCTCGAAATGACCTTTATGGGGCTGTAAAATTAACGAGGGCATTCCACGGAACCCATCGAGCTGTTTACGGTCGCGGGAACCCTTCGCACTGAACCCTGAGACGAAATCAATTCCCGGACTTAGGTATAGGTGTATTGTCGTGATAATAAAACCATGAAGTGAGGTGTTAGGTGCAGTGCAGTTTATGAGGGAGAGAGAACACTCCACGTTGACGACGCCTTTAGGTGGTAGCGACCCTGATTACAAAGCGAGCGGTCTTCGGTTCAAAACTGGTGAGGGTACAAATATTTGTAACTGAGTTTTGGATGTTTTATGTATTTATTATCTATATAATTGTTGTATCTTATTGTCTAGTGCCTGTACAATATTTGCTTAGTTAGATACTAGGTCGATTTGTGTAAGACTATCCCCCAATATTTATATGTAAATGCGAAATAGTAACGTATTTATCGCTTGTCATAATAATATTCAGGTCGCCAGGACGCTTGGCTCGACTCTCCATTTCTCCATTTAGTTTGGTTCTCATTTTAAAATGAGATGCTAGAATAAAATGAAACTTTGTATGCACAATTGGATCTGCCATATCTACATAGGTCGGAAACTAGTTTTTGTTGCTAGAATTTAAACTAAGAAAAAAATAGAGCGAGTAGTTTTTCATACAAAGCCACTAATTGCTTAATATTTTTTTTAATACAGTTGCTCAAAAAGTGGTACTTTTTGTAGCTGCAAATCGTGCGCAAAGTTGTATTTTGCGCACTAGTGCTTTTTACTTTTCTACGTGTATCGAACGACGTTTTTTAATACAGTTGCGAAAAAATAAGAAAAACACAAGTAAGGAATTTTAAACTTTTATATTATTAATTCTGTAACATCATTGTAATACAGTTAAAACATAAAAAAAGTTGTTCAAAAAAATTTTTTTTTAATACTGTTCGTACTTGTTATTTTTCTTATTTTTTCGCAACTGTATTAAAAAACGTCGTTCGATACACGTGCGGAAATGTCATTCTTCACTCGTCCCGAGTCGTACCACTCGCCTACGGCTCGTGGCAAGATGTCTCGGCACTCGTGGAGTAATGACATAATTTCCGCACTAGCATCGAAATGTACTATTTGATTATTAATATTATTATCATTTAAAGACATAGACATGGCGAATCCCATTGTAAATAAAATGTTTAATGTTATTCCGGTATGCCGTTTTAAAATTAGAACAACCAAAGTTACTACATTTGTATGGAGCGTCGACTTAAATCGACCGTGCTGGGAACTCTTAATCAGCCTATACGAAATGTATGATAATATTATCTTGAAAAATCACCTGGTGTCCGTGGGCAACGGTATCTTTTTATCATCAGCCAGGTTTCTTTTCTTTTTTTAACGTTTGGGAAATGCGTTTACACATCCCGTCCTGTCCAGAGCGGGTATGACCTTAATATATGACCTTATATAATACCTAATGAATAGAACTCAGCATGTAGAAATAGAACATTACGACTTTAATGTCAATAGAATTAAAAATGAAAAAAATTAAAAAATTAAAAATGTGCAGTCAGACATTACAACCATCACATCATCTATACCACAGGGAAGTGTAATCGGTTGTCTTCTTTTTCTCATTTACATGAATGATCTCCCTAAAATTATTCAAAAAACTTTAATCCTTTTCGCTGACGACATCTCTATACTTACATCCTGTCAAAATACATCACACATAAATAATAAAATAAATACCATCTTAGATAAAATCACAGATTGGATGCACGACCACCACTTGGAAATCAACTACCAAAAGACAAAATTAATGACATTTCACCCATATCAGAATGACCCGGTAACAATTAACTGTAACCACAATTCTATAACATTAGAGGTAGGTAGTCGACACATTTACGCTTTTAAGAATCGTAATAGACAAACATCTATCATGGAAACCACACTTAAAAAGTATTAAACCAAACTTTCCAGATTTGCGTACGCGCTACGGGAAATAAAGAAAATCTCCGACTTTGAGACCGCACTGGCAACATATTACGCGTACAGCTATTCCTGGATCAGCTATGGAATTATCCTCTAAGGAAATAGCACCGATGCTTTCACCATATTCACCCTGCAGAAAAAGTTTATAAGAATACTAGTAAACCTAAAACAAATAGACAGTTGTATGCTGCACTTTATCAAACACAGAATACTCACTCTACCATCCTTATACATCTTATAAATATGTAAATTTGTCCGCAAATACTCAGAATTCTATACCAAACGAGAAACACACACCTGTACCACATGCATTAAGAAATAAAACAAGATTAATAGCACCACCCTCCTGATTAAAATTCCACTCATCCGGCCCTTTAATAATGTTCATAAAATTATATGATAAACTACCAGAAAAAAATAAAAAAAAGCAAAGAAAATAAATTTATAAGCCAAGTAAAACAAAAAAATTTGGTTGCGAACGTGAATGCGTGCGCGTCGATACGATATAACAATGTCGGCAAGTGTAGTAAAATGTAACAGCTGCAATATAGTTATTAGCGAAGTCCTGACATTTGTTCAGAAACAAGCTGATATTATGGGCGAAGAAAGCATCGTGCGGTTGTGTGAAAGTGCGTTTACTGTTGAGGAAGTGGAAACGGCAAAGAATCTACTTTTCCAATCTGTGCAAACATCGGAAGCGAATAAGAAGAGAAAGAGAAAGGGTGATGGTAAAATTCAGAGAGACCTAGCAGATATTATTTCTGTTATGAAATGTACACCAACTGAGCAAATCCCAATTTTTGTGGCGCGCCAACTACGTAAGCTTCCACCCGTAGTTTATGATCACATTGACTGTACAAGATTGGTCAAAGACATCATTATTTTAAAGGACCAAATTCAGGATTTGAAGGAACAAAGTGCAACAGTTGAGCAATTGAAAATTTTAAAATCAGAACTTGACAACTTAAAACAAGCATCGTTAGTAGATTGTTTTCAAGAAAATAATTATGTCAATATGCACAGAGGATCGCGTTTGCCACGCCAATATGAAATTAGCATGCATAATATTGGACCGTTTGGTATTTTAAATGTATCACAAGATAAGTCACAGGTGCAGGTAGCTGAGAAAATAGCGGATCTTGACGGGAGTGCACTGACCGCTAGGCCGTTGTTAGGCGATAACGAGAGTACGCCATCCCTATCGCGCGCGGAGCGCAAGCAGCCGGCTATCCCTCTTGCGAGCCCGAGGGCGCCCGAGCCTGCACATAAGCAGAATCGCACCCCGCGCGTGATTGCCGCTACTAAGATTTCGACGCCTGCATCGGCCGAAAGCAAGGTGATCGAGGCCCCGAGCATCTCACCGGCGCGTGCAAATGATAACGAAGTGGCTACTGCACTAATGAGTCATAATGTTATTCCTAAGACATATGGGCAGGTGGCGGCTGAAGGAGGTGATTTTAAGGAAAAGGGGCAATGGCTTATGGCTAATAATAATAAAAAACAACGCAGGAACTGATTTATTGGTACGCATGGACAGTCTAAAGCGTCTAGCGGTAATTTTAAGGCTGCGGAGATAAGAATACCTTTGTTTGTAAACAATGTTGACAAAGACACAACGGCAAATGATATTACGCAGTATATACTGGAAAAAACAAATGTGTGGGTTGATCTAGTTGAAATAAAAATGGCACGCATGAGAACGTATAAGGCATTTAAGGTATTTGTCCCAAAAAATAAGCTACCATTGTTTCTGGACGAAAATTTATGGCCTGAGCGAATTAGATTTAGACGTTTTGTTAATCTTAACAAAGGATCTCCGTCTGTAGGAGCATTAGAGGCAAATCAATTGAGTACCATCAATGGATAATGACTGTGACCAGATTACATTATTAAGCTTTAATTGTAAGTCTGCAATGAGGTCTGTGGACGGCTTGAAGGAACTGTGCAGATCAGCAGACGTTTTAGCCTTGCAGGAAACTTGGCTTTTGGCTCATAACACGTCGTATATTGGATCCATAGATAATAATTTTGAGTAAACGAGTAAATCAGCGGTCGATGCTACGTGTCGTGCCGCCCTCCTCATAATGGAATGTTACATATTGATGATATGTTATGTTACTATAAATCTTGTATAATACAATAAGACTGCGTAAAGACTGAGGACGTCACGATAGGTTTAAACATGATCTAAGGAGGGATAATTTGAATCCTACCTTAATCATCCAACGCAGTCCTCCGATATCTGCTTCGCTCTCCGACACGATGATGCTCGCATGCACCACCTGTGGTTATAAACATAACCATGACACCACTGTCACCTTAGGCCTTAGAACTTAGCACATACAAGTTCTAACTACGAAACAACTGAAGTTGTATCACTTATTGTAAATATACTAATCGTCTCGCACATCTCACTTACATACTGCCAGGTCCTTGCACTACGAGAGGTTAGCCACAAAGGTGTGTGCACCTTATATTCCTGTCTCAGGTTCTCGCCTATCGGCAGAGCAACTCTGGGCCTCCACTTCCTACTATACTCTGTCCATCTCCTGTTCTCTATACTGTCCCTTATTGTCTGTATATCTACATAGAATCAGTCTCAACTATGTCATACTAGTATCCAAGGATATTGCATCTTACTGGTGATTCTAACTAACAGTAGTCAGGTCCTCGTCAAGTCCATTCTTAGTCAACGAGCATTGTCTATCTATTTATCGTATTCTCCTAAGGGTACATTGCTATTCACACATTCCGTCTGTGTGGATAACACGCGACTGATAAACATATATGCCGATCACGGCCATGCGTGTCCCTAAGCAGGCTTTAAATCAGGAAATACTACTAATATAAAACATCTTAGACTATGCAGGTTTAACACAATTATAGCAGAACAATAAATCAGATAGAACAAATAGTACCAAGATACTAAGACACTTAGCTTTAGTCCGGGACCAGCTACGTAGTCCCTAGATCCTCGATGAGAACACTTCAGCTTACTTCGACACTTGCCGCAAGACAATAAAATTAGCTCTCTTCAACGGGGGAAGAAACGTTTAAGTATGCCAAAGGCTATTCTTACATTACCCTCAGTCACAAATATACCACAAAATTGCCAGGGTAAATAATATCTTAAGGCGGTTTTACACGCACCAACCATGGGTTAAAACCATCGCGATATTATCAACTGCCATAATTCGCGACACTCCCAAAAACCAAAAGAAGTGAAGTCATCGCGAAGTGACTGTTCGCGACACTACGGCCAGCATTCTTCGAGGAAGACCTTTCGGTGGGGTGGCGATCATGTGGAGGAAAGGCGTGTTCTCCGCCGTTTCTGTAATACCATGTCGCAGCAACAGACTCGTAGCGGTTTTAGTGCGTATGGGCGATAGGAGTTCGTTGATATTCTCAGTGTACATGCCCACGAATCAAGCGGATAACTTAACCGAGTTTACGGAAGTATTAAGTGAAATACATGCGGTGATCGAGAGTTGTGATACTGAGTCAGCCATAGTGTTAGGTGATTTTAATGCTCACCCAAGTGAATTATTTTACACGGAACTAGTTCATTTTTGTTCAGAGCGAAACTGGCGCTGTGCTGATGTGACCAAATTGGATGTTTCATCCGATACCTACACGTACGTAAGTGATGCCCATAATAACTGTTTTCGTTGGCTAGATCATTGCGTGGTGACAGACATTGCCTGGAGGTGTTTGATTTCTGTATGTGTGCGGTATGACGTATTCTGGTCGGATCATTTCCCATTAGAATTAAAATTTAGTTTAGGAAAATTGCCATGTAAAGTACACAATATTCAAAACGAGTGTAATAATAGTAATAGAATAAAATGGGGTAATAGAAATACAGAGCAAATTAATAATTATTATGATTTATGTATGTGTAAGCTTAGACTAATTGATTTTCCGATGGAATTAAATGAATGTGCTGATGAATTATGTAATAATGTAGACTGTAAGGAAGATATGTAGGTGTGGACTGGCAACACTGTGTGAGACATGTCAGTCAAGAAAAGATACAAAACCAACTACTGAAAGTACTGAAATGAATGTATATTAGATAGAACAACAAGAGAAAGATAATAAAGAATACCAAGATCATCTTCTTATTTATTACTTATTTACATGGCGCAGTCGCGAAGTGAACCGATAGTGAATTCGTTATGAAAACATGGAAACGTTAAAACAACCACCGCCATTGTCACTGCAAGGAGATCCAGACGAGAATTTTAAAAAATGGCTGCAAAGGTTTAAGATTTATTTTACTGCCTCGGGGGCAAAGGAAAGATTAGATGAAGAAGGAAAAATAGCACTGTTTTTGCACTGCATAGGTGAGGAGAGTCTGGAAATTTATAATAATTTCGACCAGGAAAAGGTTAAGACGTATGACGCGCTTGTAGAGCAATTCTCTACCTATTTCTTGCCTCTCAGCAACGAGAGCATCAATAGAAATGTTTTCTTTAGGCGCAAGATAAATGAGGCCGAATCATTTGATGAATACGTCAACACGTTAAGAACATTAAGTGCAAATTGCAATTTTGGCACACTGAGGGACAGTTTAATAAAAGATCAAATAATCAGAGGAATAAGAAAAAAAAATATCATGGAACGATTGTTGAAGGAGCCGGATTTGGACCTGCCTAAATGTATCAAGATCTGTAAATCTTACGAACAAACAGAAAAACAGATAAAAGACTTTGAGTTTGATGAGGAACAGGAGACTGTTAGTGTCGTTAAAAATCAAAAAAGAAGAAATTATGGTTCGAGATACTTAACAGAGTCGTTTCAGCATGCACATGGGAGTTATGGTTCGAGAACGGTATCAGAGTCACCACAGCAGGCACATGGTAGTCGGCAAGGGCCAGCAAGTAGAACTCAATGTCCACGGTGTGGCTACATCCATGGATTCAAGTGTCCAGCATTTAATCAGACCTGCAAAAAGTGTCACAAGTTTGGACATTACGGGAAGATGTGTCGAAATGTTAAAAATATAAAAGCAGTGGATCAATCATCTGACGAAAGTGATATTGTATTGGGCATGGTGCAAGTCAATGGCATTAAAAAAGAATTGTGTGAATCCATACAGATACAAGGTCATATTATAGATTTTAAGCTGGATACTGGCGCGGACTGTAATGTGCTACCGCTGAATTGTATACAAAAAATGGGACTAGAACGGGAAATTATTAAAGTTCAAAACAATTTGCATAATTATGATGGGTCAAAATTAAATTGTGTGGGAAAAATTAAACTAACTGGCTGTTTTATGAATAATAAAAAAGTAAAATTGGAGTTCCATGTTATTGATACAATTCATCCGATAGTGCCAATATTAGGTTGTGCTGCCATATTGAAAGAAAAATTAATGGAAAGAAAATATCTAAATGTTATCAAAAATGACTATAGCAACTTAATGGAAAATTATAAAGAATTATTTGATGAGAAAATTATAGGAACTTTAAGCGGACCAGAGTACAAAATAAGGTTAAAAGAAAATGCAGTAGGAAAAGTAGAAAACTGTAGGAAAGTGCCTGTGTCATTACATGAGAACTTAAAGAGAGAATTAGATAAAATGGAAAAATTGAATGTTATCGCTAAAATTACTGAACCAACTGATTTTGTCAGCAACATAGTTATTGTTAAAAAACCAAATGGAAAAATAAGAGTTTGTCTGGACCCATGTAATTTGAATAATTGTGTCATGCGTGAACATTTTCAATTGCCAACTTTTGAAGAAGTGTCAAGTAGAATGGCGGGTGCTAAAGTGTTCAGTAAATTAGATGCCTCAACAGCATTCTTTCAAATAAAATTACATGAGGATAGTGCTAGATTGTGTACATTCTCAACACCTTTTGGTAGATATTTTTTTAAGAGATTACCCTATGGTCTCTGCTCAGCCCCTGAGGTCTTCCATCGTAGGTATAAAGAAATATTCCAAAATGTGAATGGTTGTGAAGTATTTGTGGATGATTTAGTGGTGTATGGAAAAAATCAAGCTGAACATGATGAGCGTTTACTGAAAGTGTTACAGATGGCCAAAGAAAATGGAGTGCAATTTAATTCAAGTAAGTGTGTATTTGGAAAATCAGAAATAGAATATTTAGGTCACATGTTGACGAAGGATGGTATAAAACCAGATCCCACAAAAATAGAATCAATAATAAAAATGGAACAACCGAAAAATGTGAAAGAGTTACAGAGATTACTAGGAATGATTACATATGTAGCAAAGTTTATACCATCCTTGTCTCAGGTTTGTAGTCCACTGAGAAATTTAATAAAAAAAAATGTAGATTGGCTGTGGTCAAAAGAACATGATGATTCTTTTTGTGAACTTAAAAAAATACTGGTTTCAGATCCTGTGTTACAGTATTATGACGTTAGTAAACCTGTAAAATTATCAGTCGATGCCTCAAAAGATGCACTGAGAGCAGTTTTGCTTCAAAATGATTTGCCTGTAGCTTATGCCTCGAAGTCCATGACTAGCACTCAAAAAATGTATGCTCAAATTGAAAAAGAAATGTTGGGAATTGTGTTTGGCTGTTCCCGGTATCATCAGTATATTTATGGTAAACAAATTGAAGTAGAGACTGATCATAGACCGCTTGAGGCAATTTTTAGAAAATCCATGTGTGATATACCATTGAGACTACAGCGTATGCGTTTACATTTACAGAAATATGACTTAAACGTGAAGTACAAACCTGGTAAAGAACTTTTGATTGCTGACACACTGTCACGACACAATATTAAAACTAGTGATAATCTTTTGGAACAAGAAATAGAAGCACAGGTAGGTATGGTGGTAACAACCTTGCCAGTAACAGATAGAAAACTAAAAATTTTTAAAGAAGAAACTGACAAAGACATTGAACTACAACAGTTGAAATACTATATCTTGAATGGATGGCCAGGTATCAAGGATATTCCAAGTAGCTTGAAGCCATATTTTACATTTACTGATGAATTATATGTCTGTGAGGAACTGATCTTTAAAAATAATTGTATTGTAGTACCACAGTCTTTAAGATCTGATATGTTAGAACGCATACATTACAATCACATGGGTTTGGATAAGTGTAAGTCTAGGGCGAGATCATGCATGTTCTGGCCATTCATGGGAAGAGACATTGAGAATAAAGTATTAAATTGCAGTACATGTGACAGATTTAGAAAAAATAATAGTAAAGAACCGATGCAAATTAGAGAAATGCCAAATAAGCCTTGGTGCCATTTGGGAACTGATGTATTTCACTACAAGGGCAGAAATTATATCTTAGTTGTGGACTACTATAGTAAATACTTTGAAGTATCCGAATTAAAAGACTTAAGACCTGAAACTACAATAGATATATTAAAGTCTATTTTTAGTAGATTTGGAATTCCGGAATATTTGTACAGTGATGGGGCTACCAATTATACCAGTTTTAAAATGAAGGAATTTGCTCAAAAATGGGGCTTTATTCACAAAACCAGTAGCCCCACGTATGCTCAGTCAAATGGGTTAGCGGAACGTTTTATTCAGATAGCTAAAAATTTGTTTAAAAAAGCAGATCATGAAGGCAAGGATAGATACTTAGCTCTCTTAGAGTATAGAAACACACCAATTTCAAAAGAATTCAATTATAAAACTCCTTCAGAGTTGTTGTTAGGGAGAAAAATCAAGAGTCTATTGCCTAATTTTGAGAAACCTAGTAAGGAAAACTGGAATGTTCAAAAAACCTTGTATGACAATGCATGGAAACAGAAACTATATTATGATAAAGGGTCAAGGAACTTGTCAAATCTCAGTGAAGGTCAAAAAGTTGTATTAACTAATAATGATAAAAGAAAGCCTAATAACTATGCTGAGGTATTAAGAAGGGATGTCAGACCCAATTCGTTTAAAATTAAGACCGAAACTGGTCAAGAAATCTCTAGAAATAGGAGATATTTAATAGACTGTAACAATCAAGAAAAAATGAAAATAGTAACAGATAATCTGATAAATAGTGATGATGAAGGAGGACAAACTATGTTGAATGCAAGTAGAAAAAATAGCATTAGTGGTAGGCCAGTGGATAGCTATGTTTCAAGACAAAGTGATGTTCAAAACAGCGGGGAAGAAAATCTGAATAGTAATATGAATGAAAATAGAGGCTTAGAAACTAAAACTAGAACTGGTAGACTCATCAAGAAACCTAGCTATCTGTCTGATTATGAAACTAATTGAATCAGATTATTACATAGTACCTAGCAGCTTTGATTAAGTGTTAATTGTGTGTTGTTGTTGCTTGAAGGAAAGGGGGATGTAAGGAAGATATGTAGGTGTGGACTGGCAACACTGTGTGAGACATGTCAGTCAAGAAAAGATACAAAACCAACTACTGAAAGTACTGAAATGAATGTATATTAGATAGAACAACAAGAGAAAGATAATAAAGAATACCAAGATCATCTTCTTATTTATTACTTATTTACATAGACCACCGATTAATAATAGATAGTTTATATTTTAAAATTATAAGGAGTCTTAGAGAAGCCTCAGAGAGCAGTTCTGTGATACGAAATGCCGCAAATAAATATCGTGTAGTTGGTTGGAATAGGCACGTGAGGAAGCTACATGAGGAAGCACGACTGTGTTTCCAGATGTGGCTGCTTCAGGGCAAGCCTGTGGCTGGTGAAGCATATACCAGGATGTGTGACTCTAGAAGATGTTTTAAGTCGAAGCTTAAATGGTGTCAGGATAACGAGTGTCAAATAAAATTGGATATTCTGGCAACTCACCATAAGTCAAAAGATTTCAAGCGTTTCTGGAGTGATACTAAAAAACTAGATTGTAAGCCTGGGGTCCCGGCTAATGTTGACGGAGTGTGTAAACCAAACCTGATTGCCGAAGTTTTCCGTGAGCAATTTTCTGTGAAATCACCTCTTGGAACACAGCAGCAGGTGTTCGATGTTGATATTGGTAAGTCGATGGGTGCAATCACTAAATTTAAAGCGCGTGAAGTTGCTGATATTTTAAGGAGTATGAAGCATGGTAAGTCACCCGGCATCGATGATCTCAGCATAGAGCACCTGCAGCATGCTGGTTGTCATTTGCCCAGGCTCCTGGCTATGTTTTTCAATTTGTGCTTAGGGCATGCCTACCTCCCACCAGCCATGCTCAAAACTGTAGTCGTACCCATTATAAAGGACAAGACAGGAGATGCCTCCGACAAGAACAATTACAGGCCCATATCACTGGCTACGGTTGTTGCAAAGGTGCTGGATGGTTTGCTTGACCGAGTCCTAAGTGAACATATCAGCCTTAGCGAGGCGCAGTTTGGTTTTCGTCCGGGGCTCTCGACTGAGACAGCTATACTAAAGTTGAAGCATACCGTTCAGTATTATGTGACAAGGAAAACGCCAGTATACGCATGCTTCTTGGACTTGTCGAAGGCATTCGACCTGGTGTCTTACAAGGTTTTATGGGAGAAAATGGAAAATGAAACGGAAACACCAAAAGACATTGTCAACTTGTTAAAGTTCTGGTACAGTAATCAGTCAAATTCAGTAAAATGGGCTGACTCTTTCTCCAAAGAATTTGGTTTAGACTGCGGAGTCAGGCAAGGTGGCTTGACCTCGCCAAGACTGTTTAATCTATATATTAACTCATTGTTGGAGGAGCTCAGCAGTGCCGACGTGGGCTGCTCTATTGACGGTAAAATAGTAAACAATATTAGTTATGCCGACGATATGGTGCTGTTGACTCCTTCGATACGAGCTCTTGAGGTGTTAATTGGGTTATGCGAGGGGTATGCGGTGGCCCATGGGCTAAGGTACAATACAAAGAAAAGTGAACTACTCGTTTTTAAGGCAGGCAATAAAATACCTAGCTTTGTACCACCAGTTAAGCTCAATGGAGTAGCCTTAAATAGAGTCAAGGAGTTCAAGTACCTTGGCCACTGGGTCACTGACGATCTATCGGATAATATTGATATAGAACGTGAGCGAAGGGCGTTATCGGTGAGGGCGAATATGTTGGTTCGAAGGTTTGCTAAATGCTCGCGTCCTGTCAAAATAACACTATTTCGAGCATTTTGTCAGACTTTTTATACATGCAGCCTCTGGACCAAATATTCGCAAAAATCGCTAAGCGCTCTTCGCGTACAATATAATAATGCGTTCAGGATGCTGTTGGGACTACCAAGACACTGTAGCGCATCAGGTATGTTTATGGAGGCGAGTATAGATGGCTTCAGGTCAATATTACGGAAGCGAGTAGCATCCCTGATGCGGCGAGTGAGGGACAGTGACAACAGCCTCCTGAACAGCGTTTTGGAAAAATTTGACTGCCCAGTTGTAAAACATTGGAACACAATTCATATGGGGGACAGGGTACCCATTTTCAATGTAAAATGAATGTATTTAATTAATTAATTTTATTATATTACACTAACGTAGACATATTCTTAAGCTATTAAATGTTACTAACTATTAATGAATAACTATGGATTGTATTATCTGAAAATAAATGAATTAATAAAAATAAAAAAAAACAAATTCTTCTAAATAAAGCGTATTATTCTATTAGTGAATACTTTGAAGACAAATTACTTTAACAAAGTAAGTTCTTATATCACTACTAGTAACCTAACACAAACAAACATTAACTACAATTCGGCTCAAAGAGATTTGTTATAGCTCATTTTATATGCTATAAGCTTTATAAGCTTTGTTAGTTTTTAAGTTAGTATTTAATTTCAATACTATTACTTTTGCGATGCCCTTGCAGGGCTCATGTTTGATACGTCCATATTGTAACACCTACCACCTTTATGTAACAACATGTATGCAAGTCCCGTGTGGTGTCGGGTTAGAATAGCACCACCCTTTCTTCCCGTGGGTGTCGTAAGAGTCGACTAAGGGAACATGGTTGAAGTGTGTTGTGGGCGATGGGCTAGCAACATATCACTGCAACATCACATTTTGTCGATCTTTTATACCCTCATTTATGCTAAAAGTGGCACTGGAACACAAGTTTCATGTGCGCAGAGTTTTAGGGATAAAGACGTGATTGTATGTATGTATGTATGCAAATAAATTACTTGATTACTTGACCTCAGAGTATATTAGAATACTAGAGAGAGGACAAGCCGCCGGCGACCACGTCGCAGTTGTTAGCTCAATGGGCATATTTACTCTGTCGCTAGTTCACCGTCCCTTGTTACCGAGTGTGCACGCGCGTGCTGATCGCAGAGAATATTACGTTTCTTCCAAAATGCCCGATATGATGCGCGTGTATTGTCCAATAAGAGCGTAGGCTTTGTGTGGGTTAATGAACTTGCGACAGGCGTACTCAATGCAAATCGGCCGGCATATCCGATCTCCTTATATTCATACATCTGTGGGTATGACGGACTAACCGAAGCTGGACTACCGCTTAAAACCACCAACGAGTTCCGGCTCCGCCTTGTAAAGGGATCAGCCAGATACCTACCAACCTGTCGCCACAAACGGATGAAAAAAAAAAGTCAAAGTATGCAATGTCGAAGGAAATGGAGGCCCAACTCTATTAGTATATGTATGAAAACATATAAACAATGAACTCATGTACCCAGGAAGCGGCGGCCACATCCGCCCTCTACGTGGCTTTATTGGTTTCCAACCTTTGTATTTATGCGAGTACGTGTATTCAATTGTTTTGCTGTATTTGTATTTGCTGTGTATCGGCAGTGGTCTCGGGAATGTGAGATACAACGTCAGTTCTGCAGGTAAGTAGATTGATTTTTTTCGACCGCTTTTACAAACGTTAGTAGAAAGGAAATCCTTCGTAGCTAGCTGAAAATTGGCATATTTATTTAGAATAATTACTAAAATATAACCTAAAACTCCGCCGTTTGCGTCTTGAGATATAGGGAGAGGCGTAAGGAGGTTAAGGTAGTGGTTTAGTATGAAACCTCAGTGACAACATTCAACTGGTTACCAAACTTCTTCCATCTTTGACCAAATTTGACCTTGAAATATTTTGTAACTAAGTACATACGTAGTACGTAAAAAAAGAGATGCCTAAACTCTCCTACGTGTATACGTAATAACACGACTGGCCAACTGTATTGTCACCCTTCAATGGAGTATTTAAGAGCAAGGTTGGCCTAGCCAGTCATATCAGAGCTGATAATAGGGCTAATCCATAATTTGTTTGGGTCGCCGTCATCAAAATCGATCAGGAGGACTATTTATATAAACAAATCTTGTAAGTTGATTATCACCTACTTCCATTCATTGTATCTATTTGAAACTTGTATTATATGGAAAAAAGCGTCCAATGATCAACATACTCCAGTCATAGGAAAGTAGCCTCATACACACCACCAAATCTCCAGAAACACATTAAACCCTTACACACACGAGGGCTCCAGAAACAGTAAGTAAACCCCGAGATACATCACGGCCAAAATTTACATTTCCAAAACATTCTCAATATGAAAAATTCCATAAGCAAGGTGCACACTGTAGCTCATGTACAATTCATTATACCATCCAATCCACTATCCGGTGGGACAAGACTCGAGTACCGCATTTGGATTTTAAGGCAAATGCACACTGAGACTTGGGATGATTTAACGTTGGCAAGTTTGAGTTTGACAGGAATATTCAAGTAAAGTTCAAAATCAAAATCAAAATCAAAATCAATTATTTATTCTGCAAATAGGCCACAAGGGCACTTTTACATGTCAAATGGTGTTCTACAATATAATATTAATAATCTTACACAATAATCATTTTAAAATTGCAGATTTTAACTAATTAGTACCTAAATGGTTACAAACTAAATGTCACTGAATGAAAACTAGAACAATCCAAAATTGTAAAATATTATCAAATACATTCGATATAAGGTCTGTATCAGAATTAACAATAAGTTTATGATATAATTTAGTACCCCAGAGATGTATAATGTCTCTGAGCATCCAAATACAATTAATAATTATTCTAATGTTCTTATAGAGATGTATACTGTCCCTAAGCGTTAAAAAAAAAAAAAAGGATCATTAATGTAATATTGTCAGAGATGTACAGGGTCAATAACAATAAAACGTGTCAAGAACAGAATGATGTCTCTCGTCAAAATAATGATAATAACATTAGTATTTAGGTAGTTACTATGCCCTTGCAAGCATGAACAGACCGGACTCCACAAACAGCACCCGATCACGAGTATGACGCATATCTCAGCCATCGCCTCCCTCAACCATATGTTAGGGAAGGTGGCGACCCGATCAACGACGCCACCATAAGCAAAGCCCTTTAAGCGAGCATGACATATTCAAGCCACACTAGACATTGATAATAGCAAAGATTAAAGCTACTTGTTCGGCGAGAAAAAGCATTACGTGCTCTCATGTTACATAAAACGGAACAGCTATTTCCGGTACTTATAATAATTACAAAGGTAATACGCCAAGACAATCATACTCGAAGGTATATTAATTCTAATACAATTTGACTGCTAAAAAATTTGTGCCACCGCTATTTAAATATTGTAAGTTCTCTCCGCCTCTTTTTAACTCGAGCAAAGAGAGAAAGAAAGTTACGTGGACGCGTACCGTTGCGTACGTTGGGCCCTAGAAGGATCCTATCATGTAGATCAAATCGGTAAGAGAGGCAGCGGGGAGCAACGTATGGCCGCCCACTGCCACCGACGATGCACGGTCAAAGTCGTAACCGAGCCGTTACAATCTGACCGCTCGTACAATCATTATCAATTAACTGACCTTTATAAAGACACTCACAGACTGGCGCAGCCACCGGTGGCGGTCCATAGTAAAAATGACATCAAATGCCGCGCCAGAGTGATTTAGGCTTAATTCCTAATGCGATGACAAGGACATAGAGAAATGATTTATAGAGGGACACACACACATTTACACACGAGTGACAATGATATCAATATAGACAATAAAACAAGTAGGTACAGACAGAGAGAGTAGTAGTAGATAGATTGTTATTTTTCCTGTCCCTCATTACGTTTAGGAATTTTTGTTTCACACCAGTTTTCAAAAATTGTACTAAAACTGACGTCACGGATATGAAATGAAATGTCAAGGATGTCTTCAGATACTTCTCAATTTAGTCAGGTTATTTCCCTTTTGGTAATTTTATATTACTCCATCTAGGTATTAAATTCTCTATCTACGCATAATAAGACCTACCAAAGTCGGTTGCCAAGAGATGAATAGTTTATGAAGCGCTGCAGACTTCGTGGCTAATGAACATTAATGCGTTGTTTTAAAAATGGAAGCAGAGTGTTTAATGTCTCCCAAGGCAGCATGTTAATGTAATTTTCTACCAGGTGTTATTAAGACTGACGTGCGAAGTTTACTACTCTGGAGAGGTGGGACACAGCGGAATGTCATCTTGCTTTTTAAATTTAGAGCCTAAATGGGGAAGTTCTTTCATCTTACGGAAGACTGCAGCCATGTACAGTCGAGGTTCAACGAATACGTACCATAAATAATTACATCAATTTCTGTACACGCCTTTATTACATTGGCAATAGAGTCCTGTACAGATATTTATGTGCTTATTTATGTACGTATTCTTTCAACCTCGACTGTACCATATAGGCCAAAAGTCCCGATATCTAGTGACCACCTTTTTAGGGTTCCGTAGCCAAATGGCAAAAAACGGAACCCTTATAGATTCGTCATGTCTGTCTGTCCGTCCGTATGTCACAGCCACTTTTTTCCGAAACTATAAGAGCTGTTGAAACTTGGTAAGTAGATGTATTCTGTAAACCGCATTAAGATTTTCACATAAAAATAGAAAAAAAAACATTAAATTTTTGGGGTTCCCCATACTTAGAACTGAAACTCAAAAATGTTTTTTTCATCAAACCCATACGTGTGGGGTATCTGTGGATAGGTCTTCAAAAATGACATTAAGATTTTTAACATAATTTTTTTCTAAACTGAATAGTTTGCGCGAGAGACACTTCCAAAGTGGTAAAATGTGTGTCCCTGTAACTTCTAAAATAAAATAGAAATAGAAATAGAAATATTTATTCGACAAAAACATGATACACTAGGATACATAGTCATTGGGTCCCGAGCTAGGATTCCCTGTGTTACGGGACCCAGTAGAACATCAAGCATACGATATTAAATAACAGACAAGTATAGAATAGATGTTTTACAAATTACAAAGCTACAATAATTTTAGTTCTGTCAGTGTAATGTGTGAGCGTGAGTGTGTGTGAGAGTCTGATAGTGCGTGTGTGATCATGAGTATTTTGAAGTGAAGTTATAAATAAGTAAATAAACAATTGAATACTGGTGAGATTAATAATATAATATAGCTTTAAATTCTTGTAAATTGTTGTTGTTAACAGAGAACAGTTAAGAGCAGTTCAGTCTCACTGTAGTCGTGTTGCAGCAGCCATTTGGTTAGAGTGCTTCTACTAGGGGGGCGACGGGCTGTATAAAATTTGCAGAAGGTCTTTAGGACAAGAGGGGAGATAAATTGGCTGAAACGCTGGGCAAATCTGGATGTATACTTGGGCGTTTTCCAGCGTTGCCGTCGTCTTGTGTCTGCGCCAAAGTTTATGTCGTGTCTTTTGCCGTATGCAAGCATGACCTTTCTAAGGAACAGCTGTCGGACCGTCAGGACATTCGCTTCCGTGTAGAGGTCTTTAGTGCGGTACCGGAATGGTTTTCGGAATGCGACTTTTAAAAGAGATCGCTGCGCCCTTTCCAAGCTGATAAGGATGGTCTTTGCTGCTCCACCCCATAGTGAGTTACAATACCCTACTATAAATTCCCCGAGCGTGAGCCCGAGCCCGTCTCCAAATCTAACATTTCAGAACACTATTAGCTATTTCGCGTATGCTTGCCTGATGATGGTATTCTATGGACGTGTGTGACTGCAGAAGAATCAGAAGCACATTGCTAAGGCAATGCACTAGAGAAGGCTCTTTATTGATTTGAGGTTAATTGTGTTGAGAGCTAGAGACAAATGTGGGTCCCTCATTCTCAAAACAGTGCATCTTTGGGAGCTCACCAATATGATCATAATATCCTACACAAAGTTTACCTCAATGCCGTTCACCGTGCAATGCATATGTCCGTCAGATTATGAACACCGTCAGTTTATAATCTCACTCGCGATATTATGAACTGTCGAAAAATTGATAACAGTCAATACCGTTCACAATTTAACGCATAATTTTTAGTAAAATTATAATCTATCAATGTCAAATCGTCAAATTGTGCACTGAATCAAATTGCCACGACGCGGAACTCACCCTGTGCGCTGATTGTTTGAACGAAGTATTCCACTTGCATCAGCTTCCACTTACCTACGTCAGAACATGATGGTTTTTTTATCCAGACATTTTATTCCATTCATTTCGTCATCCGGCAATAATGACGGAGCCCCCGCTGCGCGGGGCTCCTATTCCTGGGTGATTTGCCCTTCGGACAACTGAAGATACCTAACTAACCTAACCTACCTAGTATTTGTGTACGTTCCGTAGCAAGCCAATTTGATCTCAGTTCAGAATTTGACGATTCGACATTGATAGTTTATAAGCTAACAAAAAAAAATGCGTTAAATTGTGAACGGTTTTGACAGTTCACCATTTTTCAACAGTTTATAATATCGCGAGTAAGATTATAAACTGACGGTGTTCACAATCTAACGGTGAATAGTTTATGTGACTGTACATAATGAAGGGCATTAAACACGAGCGTGGGTTTATGAAACGAGCCGAAGGCGAAATAACATCACACGAGTGTTTAATGCCTAATTATGTACAGTTACATACACTGCTTTATCTATCCACATATCATAAGCCTCCTATCGCGGCGTTGTTTTCTGGCAGCTGTTTTTTTTTTAAATTCAGAGACAAACTAGAGTCAGCTCTAACTATCATATCGTTCGATGTCTTACTTACGTGCGACTTTTGTCAAATTTGTATGCAACTTCATTTCGAACTAAACGTCATCTCGACTGATATTAGAATAGAGGTCAAATCAAATTTCTTTGTTTTTCAGAGATGTTCAAAATTGAAATGAAATAATACTCGTATTATCGAAATCGATGTTATTATTTAGCAATAATAACATTTTCACAGATAAGAAATTTGTTCTAACAAAACAGTCAGTTTTTATGGTGGTCATAATGTGCGGTTCTTGAACGCATCATGGAGGGTTTATGATATTTGGATAGATAAAATATATAATGTATATAGTAACAAAGAAATTGGCAACAAGGTGCCGATGCCTGCAGCACACTTCATCTACTATTCATTACTTGTGGCACTATCTACCGGTGCGGCAACTTTGATTTTAGAATGTACGGACAGACAAAATTGCACCTTCGGTCGTCAACTATTCCATGTTTGTGCTATCATATGTTTGTGCCCAATAGTCGAATTCAATTACAAGGCAGTTCCTGTAATCAAATTAGACTTAAGGGCACAAAAAAAATAACGATCGGTTCACCTAGTCTAGTAGGTAGTGAAGCTGCCTACGAAGCTTAAGGTCCTGGGTTCGAATCCCGGTAAAGGCAAATATTTGTGTGATGAGCATGAATATTTGGCTCTGCGTGTTGGATGTTTTCTACTTACTTACATAATATTTATTATTATTATTTCGTTTTCTTTATCGAGCTTACTATGAGAATAGTTTTTGTAAGATAATAAATACCCCCTAATATTTATTTATTTATTTATATTTCAAATAAACGTCTACGAAGTGTGTGTTGACGACTTCATATACAAATTTGAATTTCACTGAAGATGTATGCAGGTTTCATCACATTTTTTTCCTTCATCGAAGAGTTATTGGGTCTGGCTGGATCATTATAGTAATTTCATTTTACCCGTTATTCTATTTGAATAATTCATTACATGTGCTTTAATGAGTATTTATCTTATGTCAAACGTTATACTGTACTGTCAAAGATACATCAGCCCCAGTATCAATTACTGCAGTCCAAAGTACGCCCGTTTCATTACTTGCGCTAAAAACTTTCCGAAAGCTCGGCTACAAAACTTCCGTTGACAATATCTTTGAAAGCCTCCACGATTGCGAAGTTTTGCGCTTTTTGGCTCTGTGTAGTTGTAATTAAGCTTCTAACAAGCCAAGGGCTGTTTAAGGAAACTTTAGATTCTACAACTACCGTAGAGCTTGGAGTTGTAGTATAATTTGCAATCAGGATATAATTCTTTTGTTATTAGTCCTTTCGCTGCTTCCGTAGTTAGGACGATACATATAAAGTAATTTACGTCGCGGGAGTCCGCTGGATGCGGGTGAAGCTGGACCGGTCATTATGGCACTCTTTGGGGAAGGCCTATGCCCAGCAGTGGACGTCTTTCGGCTGATATGATGTTGATGATGATGAATATAAAAAAAAGCTGTTTATGGACAACAGAATACGAGCAAGCGAGTATTCTGGATGTATGTAGTACTACTAGGATAGGCGTTATAAGGAATTAGGCGAAGAAACTTCAGGAACTTCAGCCACGTCTAGTGCTAGGTATTTTTTGAAGGAGTTGTCGCACGCACTTTAAATGTTCCGACATTTTTAGTTTCATTCCATCAATCAGTAGATGGCCAAATTATTATTTTAGCGAATGAAAAAGAGCATTATGTCAACAGGCTTATAAGCTGTGACAAAGTTTTAACTCCATCGATAAATAAGTAAAAGAAAAGAATTACTTAAATCATAAACTACTACCAGAATTCATCAATATTCTCAAAAACTTGCACACAATTAAATATTGCGCTTCAAAATCCAGAATATGCAAACAAAATCCAAGTAAGAAGAGTTGAGAGCCAACTTGTCAAAGACGCTTGTTAACAAGTTTTATATGGTTGTCGCTTGCCACCAGATGAAGTGAGACTAACCGTTTTAGATCATTGAAATGTAGGGATGGACGGTGAATAGATAAATTTATTGCATCAAGCATAACTCTGCGGAAGTTCATGATATGTTACTAGAATAATATTGATTTGCTATTCCGCTAAAACACATGCTGCTCCATCAGCGGAGCATCGTTCGTTGCATGCGGTTAATGCGCCTACCCTCCCTCCGCACATGCATGAACACCACTGCACTGATGAAATAAATTGTCATTTGCTCAATGGACGTGGCGCAAGCAACATCTCCTGCCAGCATCGCCTGATGATGCCTCGTAGAGAGGCGAAATATATATTTTTTATTAGTGATGGTTTTCTGTAATTATTTGCATCTTTGCTGTGAGGCCCAGCTTGAGGTCGTTAACATGCATCAGGCGTTAAAGCGTTGATTTAGTAAACCATGTTACAAAAACCAATAAAACGTGTCTCCTAATTAAATATGTAAAAGGTCCACTCAAGTCATCATTAGTGAAGCGCAATCATATTTGATATAAACATAAATAGTATGTTATGTGCCTTTGTATAGTTAAAAGTGAAAGGCTTTAGCTTTACGTAGCTATAGGCTGTAAGTGACGAATTGTATAACAACAGCCTACCAGTTGTTACGTCTACTGCTCTAGTTTGGAAAGATTTGTTGTTAAATTCGATTTCCAGAATCTTAACCAAAATAACCCATTGTAAGTATCTACTTTGAAAAAAATACAAAATTGGCCAACACGGTTAAGAACTATCGCTTCGGTTAAAAACATGAAGACGTCTCCCTACTATTGAAGTCGGTTTAATAACCTTTTAATTCACATTTAACAGCCACCTGAGTCCGATTAGACAGTTTAATTTATCCCTCTTTGATTTATTTGCTTCGTTTTTAGTTAACTGAGTAATCAATCGCGCGCGACAGTCGAGACGAAGTCGCGATTGCCTCTCCAACTTTTATAGTACTTTGTAGATTTCTAGACGCAGAAGGGTAAGTAAAGAGGAGTCGTTTGTTTTATCTTTAACAGTATATTACTTGAACCAACGTCTGCATGTGGATCCGTGCTGTGAAATCCACCGACTTAAGGTATACAATTATAAATACAGAACCACAAAAAGTAGTAAGTAGCAAGAAAAGTTGGTTGGACATACATATACCTACTGTCGAGGAAATTGAAACGTTTTCAATCTTGTCACTGTTTATAAAAACAGGGGATACCTAATGGAATAACTTGCTTTACCGCACATAAATACGTATGTAGATGTATATATATGTATGTTTATGTAAGTATATATGTATGGTTTGTTTTTGTGTGTGTGTGTTTGCTTATGTGTTTCTATGACCTTTTCTTTACAATATATATATTTTTCTGCATTTCTGATTGTGTTTACCTATTTAAATTTATTTTTGTTTTGTACAATTTCCTCTATCTAAAGGATGTCTGGAAGAGATCGCTCATAAGCGATAAGATGTTCTATTGTCTCCATTCAATTCAATTCAATTCATTTATTGCAATTATCATGTTCATTGTATGTACAATGGATGTCAAAAGTAGTAATAAGTAGGTACATGATGTATGTATAGCGTAAGGTCATTTTGTTGTTTTTTTTTCTTCGGGTGTACAATAAATTATACCTTTATGTATTTAATAAATAGGTAGGTATATGGGTATATTTATGTAGGTATGGTATACGGCCGCAAATACCCGTATTCAAAACAAGGCTTACTCAACATGAGACTGCATCTTCGCTTGCATTAACGATATTGGTGCCAGCCAAATTGCCTCATTCCCGTAGAAGAGGGTTGAGTAATTGCGTCAGCTGACGGTGCAATTATTTAACATAATCAGAGGGTATCCACGTAACGTTTCGAACGAGCTTTAGGACATTCAACTGTTATTTTCCTACGCATTAATTTACATTTAGATCCGCGTACAATGCGTTACGTAATCGACCAGCTGGATCTCGATTCGGTAGCTATCACATCTGCGTCGCATTTCAATATGTTTCACGAGCTCGTTCTAAGAGATCAGTTTGGCTCACTTGGGAGCTGGCGAATCATATTTATTTATTTATTTATTGGAAAACCAACAGCTCACAAAACAGATTGACAACAGATATAGAAATAGTAGGCCAATTATAGGTAGGTATATATTGAAAGAAAGAAAGAAAGAAAGAAAGAAAGAAAGAAAGAAAACATTTATTCGTGGACAAAACAATGGGTGTAAAAAACAAAACACAGAACGTTAAAAATACATGGTCCACGAAAAGGCCCCGACTATTGAAGAATTAATTAACGTAAATGACGAACAATAGACCTACAAGACTAACAAACTTTTTACTTTGAAGTCACTTTGATTTACATATATAACTACAACTTAGTAAAGTTGAAAAATTCCCGCGATTTTCATTTCTAAGTTCAATGTCTCAAAAACGGCGAACCGATTTTGTTGAAACGTAGCTAAGAACCATTTCGATCACGTCAGCTTTCGGATAAAAAAACCGCTTTCAAATCCGTCCATTCTTTTAGGAGCTACGATGCCACAGACAGACAGACACACACATACAGCAGAGTTGGGCAAAAATGATCTATTTACGAAAAACCGGAAATCATCTTTTATTTAAAGTAACTAAATAATCCGTCATTTGTTATTTTGAATGTATCTAGATCAGTTTCATTTTTATCTAGATAAATTAGTTGGGATTTTAAATAAAAGATGAATGTCAGTGTGACGGTTTGACCCGACGTGACATTCTGCATACATTTATTATTATAACTTATAAGCCGACTTCAATAACAAACGAGGTCGGGTATCTTCATCTAGATAATTTATCTAAATAAAAAAGTTGTCAACGCACTATTTGTGATTGAATTTATCTTCGAATAGATTTATTTGAAACAATTATCTAGATAAGAAATTATCTAGATGACGCCCAACTCTAACTCACAGACAGACAGACACACAGACACACACACAGACACATAGACACGTCAAACTTATAACACCCCTCTTTTTCCGTCGCGGGTTAAAAATTTAAGCCCGTTCGATTCAAATCACTCCACCCTTGCAACTACATCTGCACGAGGTCATATATAAAATCGGCGCTCTTGGATGGTCCCTTCCTGTTCCATTGGGATAGGTTGCATAGGCCATCCAACTGCTAATTGTAAGTGTGATAAAATACCTACTAACATAGTTTTAAGGTCACTGTTACTAACAAATTATGGAAATAATATTTCTGATGTAAATTATTAAATAAATAAAAAAAATAAAGCGGGTGATAAGTAAGAGCCTATAGCGAAGTCTGGTCATCAAGAATAGGATAATGATGTCACGACCTTCAGTACCTATTGAGGGAACGACTGATGAACGATGATGAGGTTCAATTACAGAACGTGTTTTCGATTACTTGTGACGACCGCTTTAGCCTAGTTGGTAGTGACCCTGCCTACGAAGCTAGAGGTCCTGGGTTCGAATCCCGGTAAGGGCATTTATTTGTGTGATGAGCACGAATATTTGTTCCTGAGTCATGGATGTTTTCTATGTATTTAAGTATTTATTTCTCTATATAAGTATGTATATCGTCGTCTATAGTACCCATAGTACAAGCTTTGCTTAGTTTGGGACTAGGTCGATATGTGTAAGATTGTCCGCAAATATTTATTTATTTATCTAATTGAAACTTCATTTTATTTATCCCTTGATAAATTATAGTTTTACATGTCAATTTTCTAGTGTATAGGTAGGTAGTTCTTAAATGACATTAAAATGTAATTATTTACATAGTATTACAACATTTATAACAGGTATTTCTAAACTCATTTAGTTCATTTCGTTTTGTTTGATGTGCTCCCTCCGTCTTATTTAAGCACAAATAGTGTAAAAGTGATGCTCAGCTATTGAGATGAAATTAAAGATTAATCTAATGATGCCTTTCTCAAGAGTAAGGAAATCGGGTTCACTTTGCATGAGAATCTTATATTAAACCCGTTTAAATGTTTTTTTATAATAAAGAGTATTGTAACGATCGAAAACAGAACCCTTATAGGTTCGTCATGTCTGTCTGTCCGTCCGTATGTCACAGCCACTTTTATCCGAAACTATAAGAGCTGTTGAAACTTGGTAATAGATGTATTCTGTGAACCACATTAAGATTTTTACACAAAAATAGAAAAAAAACATTAAGTTTTGGGGGTCCCCATACCCAGAACTGAAACTCAAAAATTTTTTTTTCATTAAACCCATACGTGTGGGGTATCTATGGATCTATGGTCTTCAAAAATGATATTGAGGTTTCTAATATAATTTTTTTATAAACTGAATAGTTTGCGCGAGAGACACTTTCAAAGTGGTAAAATGTGTGTCCCCCCCCCCCTGTAACTTCTAAAATAAGAGAATGATAAAACTAAAAAAAATATATGATGTACATTACCATGCAAACTTCCACCGAAAATTGGTTTGAACGAGATCTAGTAAGTAGGTTTTTTTAATACGTCATAAATCGTAAACCGCAATTTATTTTACGGAACCCTTCATGTGCGAGTCCGACTCGCACTTGGGACTCGCACTTGGCCGCTTTTTTTTTTATTTATTTAGAACACAAACAGCCGCATAAACAAAAATATAAAGGGTACACAAAGAGTACCAATAGACATAAATATAAAGACCTAGAGGTTCATTAATACCTAAAAACTATCTTAACATAACAAAATAATCATAAAGAAACAAAACTGAAAAGATTTAAAAATGTTAATCTTAACAAATTATTTAATATACATAATACAATACCGGTCGTCGACGCAGTATGCATGCACGTGTTTTTTTTTATTTATTTTTTATTTGGATGGGCTATTTATTCTTCAAGCCGGGCCGTGGTTTGATCAAGAGATCAACCGCATGCACGTTAAGGAGACGTGAGCTCCGAAAACGGATTTTTAAAAAATCGTAGCTCTTATTTGTATTATAATACGGCTGCCCTAAATTTAATTAGTAATTTTGAGGCCTTCTTCGAGGGAAATCAGCTATTCGAATCCTGAGTTTTTGACTTTCTTTCGATAGAAAAAAATCACAAACATAGGTCTAAAATACACTTAAAAAAATTCTAACAAATTATGCACAACAGCTAAACATATAACAATTGGTTTTAAAAATCAGCAATGTCATGTTTGAGGGAAATCAGCTAGGTATTACTTTTTTATTTATTAAAATGCACAAAGAAATAAAATTAAAAAACATGATATCCGCGCTTCCAAACACGCAGTTCCATCTCGCTCACGCTTATGCTCAGTGAGAGGGAGAGAAGACCACGAACCTACGTCCTCTTAAAGGTAGGTAATAAGTAGGTACCTAAGATATGAGATTAATGAAGATATTTTGGATTTAGACTTTCAGGTGATGTGAATATTATAGTAAAATGTATCATAGGTAAGTAAATATTGTTCTCATGGATGAGCTAAAAATAACTTACATTTTACTTACAATTTAACACTTAACAATGATTTGTGGAAAGGATCAGTATCGCTCAGATACTTGTTATAAAAACTAGGGACTCGTCTGAAAAAAGTATGCCGAGAGTAATTTTTTCGGACAAAGCTGAAACGTAAGGGACGATGCGGACAACTAAAAGTAACCAATTCCAAGAGGTTAGGACAGTGTATCACACCTTTAATAATTTTAAACAAGAACATCACGTCTAAAAACTGTCTCCGGTTATGAAGGGAAGGAATACAAAAATGCTTCGCAGCAGACGCGGAACGCTCGAAATAATTACCTGTTTTATAACACAGTAACTTAAGGAAAATATTTTGGATCCTCTCCAAACGGTATGATCGATCCTCTCCATGCCACTACATCAACAATGTTAATTGGTACTCACAAGCAACAATATCTTGTTCACTAAGATCTATTCTAGCCTCAGGATGTGCAGTCAATTAGACTAACAGCATATTGACATACTTAGTTACATCATGTAACATTATACATACATGTTAATAGGTACAGACAGAGGCGCCGTTTGCCTAATGAGCAGAAACATTGTGGTTTCATAGGAGTCTTTAGTTATTTGCTAGTGTCGTCTTTACTTTCACTAGTTCCATATTCATACAAATGCAGATACAAAGCGTATCATAAAGAGCGTTCCATCTTTTAATATAAGGCTTTTTGGAACTGTGTAAAAATATGGTAAGTTACAGTGAAGTTTTAAGACAAAATTAACTAAATGCTACAAGATTTATTGTTTCTATAATGTTAAGGACTACTATAATAATTAAAGACATGATATTATTTCCATTCTGTTTTATAATAATCCTGACAATAATTAAATATTTGTAACTATATTTTGCATGTTGACTTTAAGTCGACTAAATATTGATTCTGTTATTATTTTAAGACCACCAATTGTAACGTACTCTAATTCTAGCAAATAAATATGAATATTTATTTGCTAGAATACGTTCCAATTAGTGGATCATTCATTCATAATCTACGACATTTATCCGAAAATACACTACGGCACACTGCTTAAATTGATCTAGATCCCAAATCTTAGTTAAAGCAATGACGCGTAGTTTCAGTGTCCATGGGTATTTGAGCTCCCGAAGCGTTGTGGAACCGCTTTGTGCAACCTAAACTGAGCCAACTTGGACTGGGGTGGAAGTTAGAGGGGGGGTAAAAAAAAATATGTCGGGAAGTGTTCGTTTGAAACAGCGTTTCATTATCTAAACAGCGTACACAGTTTCAGACAACTGCTGTTTCAATCGGCTGCATCGCGACAATTTTTTTTATTATATATAATTTTTTTATTTCTGTCTTAGTCCAAGTTGGCTCAATTTGGGTTCCACAACAGTTCGGGAGCACAAATACCGCGAGCTATCCTCTTGGACACAGCAACTATGCGTCATTGCTCTGAATAATCATTATATTAGGTTGGAAATTAATGTATCATTCCCAATTTCAAAGTTTTATGGAACAATCGGTTTTGATTTTTGTCTTTTGGATGACTTTATCATAGAGGCGAGTTCGAAACACCACAAAACAGCCTTGAGCAAACTATGGAAAAATAAAATGCTACGGCAAATCTCCACAGATTGTGTCTCCAGTGGCACCTCAAATTGCAATCTAACAATTAATCCCTTTGAGCTCCGGAGGCGAGCGGTGATTGGGCAGGACTTTGATTCAATTTCTGACTCAGGTTGCTTGTTTCAAAAATAATTATAAATACAAAAACATGAGAGACGTTGGTTTACTGCCCGGAAGATGAGATAATACAAAACTACAAAATTTAAGACATGAAAAAATACATTTCCAATTTCGACACTGATCAACCACAAAAAGATCACCCATTAAGTATACTCTATGCATCAAATTGTTTTCAATTAGCCTACAAATACTTTACAAGGTTTTTTCAGTTGTTTATTAGTCTATTACCATATGGGCATTTTCAATAATTCGTGCACCCAATTAGCATAATTTGTTAAACAAAAATTAACTCAGTGTCAGTTTTGTAACGACAATTAAGTATTTAGTTTGTATAAAAATTTACTTTTTCTTTTCAATATATAAATCATATGCATATAGACCTTATTTAAATGCGAAAAAAGTTCAGTTTGACATCGTTTGTATGCTTAACTTTCGTTACAAAACTGACACTGAGTTAATTTTTATTTAACAACTCACGCTAATTGGGTACACGATTTTTTAAAAATGCCCATGTAGAGTAATTTAACACACTTTCCGTAGTCCAGTCGAGTTAAAATTTTGTTCACTTGTGTAAGTCGGATGACAATGGAGTATTATAAACCTGATCTGATAATGGAGACGAATGGTGACCATACTGGTGTCTCCACCACACCAGTTGTATAATTACATGCCATAAGCAAACTATTAGTAACTGTGTACCTAAGCTATATACTTTGCGGTGGAGTTCAATAATAGTATTTTATGCAACAGTGCAATAATATTAATTTATGCAATAATAAGGCTCTTTTATTACAAAACTCGACTACGTCTCGTTTCGTACAACCCTTGGATTTTAAGAACCAATTATGAGCTGTTGCATACATTACTTTTTCTATGACAGCAGTATATTTCTTTGTATATTCACAAAATAAAGCCAATTTAACAGTTTTGCTAAAGTTTTTATTTTCGAAGACGGAACATCAACTTGATAGCATAGACAATAAACAATAAGACAGTTCTCAATTACAAAAAATGTTGTTGCGTTCGAGTAAATTTAAATGTCAAAAAATAAAATTAAGTTTATAGAATATTGGTGTTTATTTTTATTTTGTAAACATTAGTATAATTAAGACTCGTTTAAGTTTTTTTCGCGAAGTGGCGCGTGGAAGGCGCGGCGTGGGTAGGCCCCCCACAAGGTGGACTGATGACCTGGTAAAGGTCGCGGGAGACCGCTGGATGCGGGTGGCGCAAGACCGGTCATTTTGGCACTATTTGGGGGAGGCCTATGTCCAGCAGTGGACGTCTTTCGGCTGATATGATGATGATGATGAATAAGTTTTTTTTTAATCTAGATTCAAATTATGTACTTAAGCATTATTTTAATTTGAAAAGTTCGTTATTATTATTGAAAACGAAAACAAACCTTTTTCAAACATGTTGCACGTATGTTGATTCTTTAAAAAAAAGCAGTTGTCTTATATTCATAAGATGACTGCTAGCAGTCATCTTATGAGACCGGAAACAACTAGACTTCAATGTGGTGGTCAATGTATTTTCTTCTCTTGGACATACGATGAAGACATAGATAGTTCTAATCTAACCTATTAGGTAATTAAAAGTTTAGTAGACGTTTGTGGCAGAGGTAGGTCTTGCATTTTCGCTGAGTGTCACAGTTTCGCCGTCTGCGATATTAAATCTTTGTATTGACCTTCTTCTACGCGTGTTTAACACTTTTCGATATGAATGATTAAAAAACGCGACGAAAATGGTAAATTGCTTACACATATTAGTGAGTATTTTTTTCTGTACTTTGCAGAAGCACTGCGCGCGGGTGACAAACAGGCTCCAAACATAAAGCTTATACGAAACATGAAATTTTTGACAGTTTATGCAACTTAATAATTTTATCTTGAAAACAGACTCATATTTAGTTAATAATTATAAAGGTTTATTTTATAACCAGCAATGAAACTCCGAACGTATCCATACTAATATTATAAATGCGAAAGTGTCTCTGTCTGTCTGTTACCACTTCACGCTTAAGCCGCTAAACCGATGTAGATGAAATTTGGTATAGAGATAGTTTGAGTCCGGTGTTCCAAACTATCTCTATACCAAATTTCATTTACATCGGTTTAGCGGTTTAAGGGGTGATTTCCGGGATAAAAACTATCCTATGTCCTTAAAAAGGACACTTTTTTTCCCAGAAATAAGAGAGTGAAATGGGGGTAAAAGTTTGTATGGAGGTACGATATAAACGAGTTCCACGCGGATGAAGTCGCGGGCAGAAGCTACTTAGTCATAAATAATAAACACTAGCGCCGTCTTGTTCTGACGCGACCAAACAAATTGTCTAGAACATTTATAATAGCGATAGTTTCAAATAAAAG
This sequence comes from Epinotia brunnichana, assembly GCA_963854355.1. Taxonomy (NCBI): domain Eukaryota; kingdom Metazoa; phylum Arthropoda; class Insecta; order Lepidoptera; family Tortricidae; genus Epinotia; species Epinotia brunnichana. Next base: position 32,543,767 of record OY977943.1, read on the forward strand.
CACGTCCAAACTGCAAACGTGCTTGCTGGCGGGCTTACGGCAATATTTATTATTATTCATAACGGTACATTTTCCTCGGAAAACATAATAAATAATGGCCTGCTTAAAGGACGCGTAAATGCAAATTGAAGTAAATTATGATCCACTAATATTTGCTCTGGAAAGGTCGAAGCTAAACAAAATTTAGTACACGTACACGTTTTGATACTGTCTAAGTATCCAAGGATTTAATGAAGGTTAATTGAGGCACAGATTCCGATTTATTATTTCAATTTTATTTACATCTTACATCGCTGTTCGACAAGGAAATGAAGCTTGAATAGTTTAGTGCAAATGCAACACTAAAATGTATAAATTAGGCTCATCTTTGTATAACACGTGCGATGCTATTTCGTCGGAAAATGCAAAATTTCGAACGGAGAATATTGTTATAATACTCAATAAAAACCGCATTACTGTTCACACTGTCGTCACTTCCACATAAGGATCACAATTCCATTCTATGACAGAATAATTACTCCACACAAAATTGCCTTTTATCGACAAAGGTGCTTCTAATGCTAAATATAAAATTGCCTTGGCACCTTCTTGGAACACTTTCTTTGTTTTTCTGTCATCCTTACTAGTGAGACTGCCTGGGTTTACACAGTTGATCACAATTCCTTTGCTGCTCCACTCTCTGTGTTGCAAGAAAGTGACAGCGTTTAAAGCTACCTTGCTCACGGCTTGCACGCTTAGGCCCCATCCTTCAGTTTTCTCAATACCTCTTTTACACGCCTCTTCATAGTCCTGTATAACTGCTACTAACTCGTCTTCAGTTAGATTTGGGTCACTGATCCTTCGCCTTATCGCTTCATTTTCTATCGTCGCTAGCAGCCCTGCCGGTCCTGATACATTCACAACTTTAGCATTTTCGACTAGTAGAGGATACATAAGTTTCCCAAAATTAATATATCCGTAAAAATTCACACTTAACGTTCTTCTGACTTTTTCAGCATGAAGCAGTTTCTTCTCTATTTGCACATAGTCTGTGTTGTTAATAAGTAGATCAATCCTTTCATCTTGATCTTGTATGTGATGTCTGAAGTTGATAATGCTTTTCGTATAAGTTATATCCATGCGGTAATAGTGTAGATTTTTTGCGTTCTTCTCTAATGTCCGTTGAATGTTGTAGCCGACGGACTCCTCTTCTGTGGTAAAGTAAATCTTTCCCTTGTGTGTTTTGCTGAGTTTTTTCAGGACTTGGTAGCCCAGGTTACCGTCGGCGGCGACCACAACAGCTACGGTGCTCATTGTCGCCGTACACTGACTGTTATCAGTTATCACAGTATCGGGCTGTTATCTAGACTGACATGCGACCGTATGTGCGAACATGATAAGACTTTTAGTTTCCGATAAGAGATAAGATGAAAGTGATGCTGGGAAAATTCTGTGTGTAAATTATCGATAATAGATTTAGGTCAGAGGACCTATGGTTGAGTATGGATTGTGTTTTAGTCATTTGTCGCTGTTGATAAATGATTTGTCACTCTGACATCCGGACTTGTGTGTCGAAACGTTTTAACCAAAGTGTCAAACAAAATATAACAGTAGTTTGTTGGTTTTATTTACGTTGAAGTGAATAGACAAAAGAATATTACACAATGATGATGTTTTGAATGTAAGGTTGTTTGCAGTGTTCAAATGGACACTTTCATTTGAATCAAGTATACTTATTGCAAGTGTCAACTATTTAGTGTTATGTAGTATCAAGTAGCTACTTAATACATTTTCTTATATAATATAGGCGCCAAACAGCACATTCCACAAATATTAACCTATAAAGCACACTTATTTTCTCAACCTCAAACATGCCTACTCCATTACACAGAATTGTCAACCTTATCTTGTACAGAATGAGGCCGCTATTGATACGTAACACAATGGAGTGAGATACGAGCTTTGAAAAGTAAGTATATAAATTATCGAAGTCAATGAGCGTGTTCAAATCAGTTCGCACTCTGGAAACAGTAAGTATTTTTAAAACGTATAATTTTTTATTTGCAGTTTTAAATATAGCACAGTAAGTTTGAAATTTAATTGCAGATATTTTACAGTTAAGATGTTGTTATAATTATTGCGTGTTATTTATCAGTTCAGATTGAAATAGTAGATTAGAAGTTTAGTAGATCGGTAGTAGCAGTATCGGTCATTATCGTGATCGTGGTCGTTAATTACCTGAATAACGAGGTCGACCGTTTGAATACCTAATTAAAAAGTTTGTACCAAAATTGTATTTTTGGTACAAACTTTTATTATTATCTGTAATTTTTAAAGCCCGAGCAAGGCAGAGCCGAAAGGAAGGGATATGATTTTAGCAATCTACAAGTATGATTGTATTTTTTTATTTTATTTTTTTATTGAGAAACAATACGTGGCTAATGTATGAGAAAAACAATTCCTAAATGTATGGGAAAAACAATACATGGCTAATGCACAATAAGAACCAAATCTTCTTATTTATTATCTATCCACATAGACTGTATTATATAAGGATCCGCAAGACCCCATGTCGGTAAACAGGTAATGTAAAAAATGTGCTCAGTAATTAAATATTTGATCCGACATTTTGGTCCAACAGGCCTTGACATACAATGCAGTACAAATGCCTACATTCAATGCAGTATAAATGCCTGCATACAATGCAGTACAAATGCCTACATACAATGCAGTACAAATGCCTACATACAATGCAGTACAAATGCCTACATACAATGCAGTATAAATGCCTGCATACAATGGCCTGCAACAAACGGCCTCCGTAGCCCAGTGGGTAGTGACTCTGCCTACGAAGCTGGAGGTCCCGGGTTCGAATCCCGGTCAGGGCATTTATTTGTGTATTAATCACGAATATTTGTTCCTGAGTTATGGATGTTATGTATATAAGTATCTATATGTATGTATCTATTATATATATCATCGCCTAGTACCCACAACACAAGCCTTACTGAGCTTACCGTGGGCCTAGGTTGATTTGTGTAAGATTGTCCCGTAATATTTATTTATTTATTTATTATTATTTATTTAATGCAGTACAAATGCCTACATACAATGCAGTACAAATGCCTACATACAATGCAGTACAAATGCCTACATACAATGCAGTATAAATGCCTGCATACAATGCAGTACAAATGCCTGCATACAATGCAGTACAAATGCCTACATACAATGCAGTACAAATGCCTACATACAATGCAGTACAAATGCCTACATACAATGCAGTACAAATGCCTACATACAATGCAGTATAAATGCCTGCATACAATGCAGTACAAATGCCTACATACAATGCAGTACAAATGCCTACATACAATGCAGTATAAATGCCTGCATACAATGCAGTACAAATGCCTACATACAATGCAGTACAAATGCCTACATAGATAGATAGATAGATAGATGGATTCATTTATTTCATAGTAAGATTACATTGTAAATTAAATTAGTATGTTAATTTACATGAAGTCATTATTATGATCGTCAAAAAGCAAATAGATACATATGTCAATAAAATTATTTGAATAGTCAAGAACAGGTACATTTTAAATTTAAGAGCAATACTCATAATCATGTCAGAAATATTATCACCGGCAGTGGATCGTCAAATAGGTACTAAAGTCACAAAGTTTTAATTACTACATTCCATGTTTGTGATCCATAAATTCGCTGACAGAATAGAATGGCTTATTCAACAAAAAATTTCTCAATCGGTGTTTGAATGTTTGGTCACATAGATCATTTCGTATTTCGGCAGGAAGATGTTCATAAAACGTGGGGCCTATGACGCGTGGGTTTTTCTCTGCTAGGGCCATTCGACGGGGAACTGGTAGCAGACGTCCAGTTGAGCGAATGTGTATGCCCGTAACATTTACCCGACTGAACTGCGAAAGATTACTTCTAACAAACATTATCACTTCATATATATAGAGGGAATAATGGGTCATGATGCGCTGCGTCACGAAGTGGTCTCTACACGAGTGCCTTGGTTTTGCTCCGACCAGAGTACGTATTGCTCGTTTTTGTAGTACTAGTACTCGTTTCGCATCTGTCGAGTTTCCCCATATTATTACACCGTACGACATCAAAGAGTGAAAATGAGCATAGTAAACAGACTTTAGTGCAACATTTGATATAAGGGGTTTTAGTTTTCGCAGGGCAAAAGCTGCACCACTCAGTCTGTCGCAGAGTCTATCAACGTGGAGTTTCCAATTTAGGCATACAATGCAGTATAAATGCCTGCATACAATGCAGTACAAATGCCTACATACAATGCAGTACAAATGCCTACATACAATGCAGTACAAATGCCTACATACAATGCAGTACAAATGCCTACATACAATGCAGTACAAATGCCTACATACAATGCAGTATAAATGCCTGCATACAATGCAGTACAAATGCCTACATACAATGCAGTACAAATGCCTACATACAATGCAGTACAAATGCCTACATACAATGCAGTATAAATGCCTGCATACAATGCAGTACAAATGCCTACATACAATGCAGTATAAATGCCTGCATACAATGCAGTACAAATGCCTACATACAATGCAGTACAAATGCCTACATACAATGCAGCACAAATGCCTACATACAATGCGGTATAAATGCCTGCATACAATGCAGTACAAATGTCTACATACAATGCAGTACAAATGCCTACATACAATGCAGTACAAATGCCTACATACAATGCAGTACAAATGCCTACATACAATGCAGTATAAATGCCTGCATACAATGCAGTACAAATGCCTAAATACAATGCAGTATATATGCCTACATACAATGCAGTATAAATGCCTGCATACAATGCAGTACAAATGCCTGCATACAATGCAGTACAAATGCCTACATACAATGCAGTACAAATACCTACATACAATGCAGTACAAATACCTACATACAATGCAGTACAAATACAATGCAGTACAAATACCTAAGTCGTTTTCAGATACTGAACCGATTTTGATGAATGAGGTATCAATCGATTCGAAATTATGCTCCGAGTTACATAAGCTCCCATTTGAATTAAAAAAAAACTGTTTCTTTTTTTTTGGATTTTTGATTTTTTTATACTTTGGGTCTGAACTTTTGTGCATAGTACCAAATAGAGTGTGTCTGATGTAGTATAAATAGAAGTTCCTATGGCCTCTCTAGAGGAGTCACAAGAAAGAAAGAAAAAAAATTTCAAGAAATAAAACAACTTGTACATGACAAGGGTGAATTTAAATATATATGCATAAATTACAAAAAAACGACATAAAAGTAAAAACAAGAACGTAGCTGACGACGTACTAGGACGAGCGCATTTCAGTTTAATACGTTATCTGGAAGAGATCGGTCTTTAGCTATAAGACCATCTGTTATGTACCTCTGCTTATATTCACTGTGTTCTGTACTATTGTAGAGATGTGCAATAAAGAGCACTCGTATGTATTTCTTTTGCAGCAGCCATGAAAAAATGCATGAGTTCGCATTCCGTCGCAGTGTACCCTGACTTCTGCACTCTGTGGCAACACGAGAACACAGCTAAAGAATTCCATATAAATATTTATTAGGCACTTCTTTCGATTCTAGACTGTCGTGTATTTTTCAATTGATTTTTGTTCGACTACGGCATAGCTGAAAGTATAATGCTAATGTATTCATGCAGTATACAGGGCGTCCCAAGACTATGCGACATGAAGGGAAAGTACCCTAAATATCGTAGACGTATAATATTATGCTGAAAAAATACTTTATGTTATTTTTAAAAGTTAGTACTACTGCATTAAAAGATTTTCTAAAAAATATCCAGAGATGATTACTCTAGAGACTAGGATTAGGAGAGCCGACCCCAAATAGATAAGGGATAAGGCCTGCAGTTAAAAGACAAGAAGACATCACCAAACTTACTAATTGAGCTCAATCGGATACCGGAAAGTGCATAATGCAGCATCAGTATATGCTTAGTGACACTAAGTTAACACATTCACGGCCACGCTAATCTCGTAGCGCTACGCCGTAGTCCGTAGCAGGTTAAACCTCGTACGTAGCGAAAAGCGCTCATAGCGCTCTGCCGCATATGTGTCGTCATGGGCCCTGAATGGGTTAAATACACCGTAAATCTAATTATCACTGGCCGCATGGCAGGGAAGATAAGTAGAGGACGGATGCCTAAGCATTGGGCGGACACGGTTACATCTGTGACTATAGCCACACTGCAGGCCAGTATGCTGCTGGCTGCTACACCAAGGCCCAGGACTGAGCAGCTTGGAGAGTGGTGGTGAAGAGGCACAGCCATGCCATCCATATCCTTCACAGGCATGAGGACACGATTAGGAAGAAGATACGCCGTAAATATGATACACAATAGCCTAGCACGTGTCTAGTACGCTCATTGCATAGCTACATTAGATACACAGAACAAAAGGTCAACTGTCCGTAAAAAACACCTGGCGCTTCCGCCCTTTTAAACACAACATACATAGTAATGAATCGTTCGTTACTCGCGCCAGAGGGCGCCGCTGTCTAAGTTCTAAATAGAAAAACTTACGTCATTAGTGGCGCGTTATACTTTATGGAGTTTAAGGTGTTTGCTGTGTTCGAGAAAAAATGGAGCTAATGTCTCTGGCGGGATAAAACATGGTTGTTTGGAGTATGCTTTAAGGACAATCGAAACATGGTTGCTTGGACGCGCAGTTAAGGACGATCGTAACGAAAGACTTTTTTGAACGAGCGAGCGTAGCGAACGAATTCACCGTTTCAGCTTGCGCGAAAATTATTTCGTACGTCCGGCGTCTGTCCGGCTGTTCTCCTCCACAGGTCGCATTTCTCATCCGATTTTCGTGAAATTTTGAGAGCAGGTACAATAATTATATAGAGTTTCTTTGTCGATTAAGTTTTCTTCAGCTTACAGAGCCAATATTTTATTCAGTATGTAATATAATGGCATGTAGTTTTTACAAGCTTTATATTAACTTGCACTGTTCGTATGTATGTATGTAAGTAAGTTGTCCGTCAAAATTTGCAATCCATTTTTCAGTCACTTCCCGTTATCCAATTGAGCTGAAATTGTGGAAGCATATGAATATCGCATGACTATACAATATTATGATGACTTGGAGCTGATCTGATGCTGGAGCTGGAAGGTGGCCATAGGAACTCCGCAATAAAACGACACAACCCCATCGAGTTTGGGCTCGCTAGAATCGTCTCAATGATGGTATGCAGAAAAGTATAGTCGGCAATAAAAGCTTGTACCAAAAATGAAATTTTTGACATAAACTTATTTTTGTATATACATGGTGACTTCAAAATTGGTGATACAAAATAGCAAAATGTGAATCTATCCATGATTCTGAGCAACTTTTACTATGGGACCAACTTTGTATTATGCCAAAAAATCCAATTGTTTCATAGACTGGCCATTTTAGACTGAAGAAAATGTATGAACAGGTGTTTTTTTTAGGGTTCCGTATCCAAATGGCAAAAAACGGAATCCTTATAGATTCATCATGTCTGTCTGTCTGTCCGTCCGTCCGTATGTCACAGCCACTTTTTTACGAAACTATAAGACCTATACTGTTGAAATTTGGTGAGTAGATGTATTCTGTGAACCGCATTCAGATTTTTACACAAAAATAGAAAAAAATCATTTATTTTGGGGGTTCCCCATACTCAGAACTGAAACTCAAAAAAATTTTTTTCATCAAACCCTTACGTGTGGGGTATGAATAGGTCTTTAAAAATGATATTGAGGTTTTAAATATATTTTTTTTATAAACTGAATAGTTTGCGCGGGAGACACTTCCAAAGTGGTAAAATGTGTGTCCCCCCCCCCCCTGTAACTTCTAAAATAAGAGAATGATAAAACTAAAAAAAAACATATGATGTACATTACCATGCAAACTTCCAACGAAAATTGGTTTGAACGAGATCTAGTAAGTAGTTTTTTTTTTTAATACGTCATAAATCGTAAAAAGCAATTTATTTAACGGAACCCTTAATGTGCGAGTCCGACTCGCACTTGGCCGCTTTTTTGCATAACACAAAGTTGGTCCCATAGTAAAAGTTGCTCAGATTCACATTTTGCTATTATGTATCACCAATTTGAAAAATAAAAACCTTCTACATCCAACATCGGATCAGCTGGGTGGTGGCATTTTTTTTTTATTGTAAATTTTTGATTGACATGTACCTATAAGTGCCCTTATGGCCTATTTGCAGAATAAATGTTTGATTTTGATTTTGGTGGCATAATATTGCGTTGTCGCCGAAGCTGTATGTAAATAATCATTAATCAATTTCAGATCAATCGGAATCGTGCAAGCGGCTGAAAAATGATGAAGATGAAGAAAATTATGCAGGACTTGCCGACTGTACTTTTCTGCATACCATCATCAACTACTCAATGAGACGATTCTGACGAGCCCAAACTCGATGGGGTTGTGTCGTTTTATTGCGGAGATCCTATGGCCATTTTCCAGCTCCAGCATCAGATCAGCTCCAAGTCATCATAATATTGCATTGTCATGCGATATACATAATTATGCTTGCAAAATTTCAGCTCAATTGGATAACGGGAAGTGACTGAAAAATGGATTGCAAATTTTGACGGACAACTTACATACTTACATATTTACATACATACGAACAGTGCAAGTTAATATAAAGCTTGTAAAAAAAGGCGACCACATTCAATAATCTCAACAGGTAGCAAGAGCCACATTCGTTAGTATTTTGGATTTGAATGTCAGCTTTGCAACAAGTATCCGCGTGTCACTATTACTCCATAGTCCATACTTATAAATCATATAAAAATAACTACTTATATAGATAAATAAATACTTAAATACATAGAAAACAACCATGACTCAGAAACAAATAATCGTGCTCATAACACAAATAAATGCCCTTACCGGGATTAGAACCCGGGACCTCCAGCTTCGTAGGCAGGTTCACTACCAACTAGGCTACAGAGGTCGTCAACTTTAACGGGGACCTAACGACTTTTAGCATCAAACTATTCAGTTGACTGGACTTAACACTATAAATACGTGACTGAAAACCAGGACGCGCATAAAATGCATCTAGCCTGGATACGATCTATAATTCCCTCCATAATAAGATTATACACCGGTCCGTAGAAAACGGTCATAAGCACCGAGAATTTGCAACTATAATATGGTATTATGCAACTGTTGATAGGCTGGTCAGTCAACCGTGGGCAGACGCCATCTAGGGGCGGAGTGTAAAACTACAGGAGACGGAATATGGACTTTATAGATGTAGCGTTGAAGCGCATTATGCATAGTAAGTAATATGGGATTTTTTTCTCATCACAGGCGTTTTGGTATCATGTGAAGATTGTGAAGAGTAGTGGATTATATCAAATCTATATAATAGTACATTACTTACCTAGGGCGGTTAAACAAAGAATGTCTCAGATCGCAGGTATTTGACGCCCGAGCCGAAGGCAAGGGCGATAAATATGCGCTCTGAGGCTTTCTTTATTACCGCCCGTGGTGAGTACAAAATTTTACGTCTCTATCTGGCCAGGAACAGGGGTTTTCTGCACGCATAGCGTGCGGTAATTCCTACTTTATGGCCAGGTATGACGTAAAAATATAAATAGGAGTAGTCTTTTGTACATGTGACTTATGCCTGCTACGAGTCGGTTTTGTGTATCATACTTTAAACTAACAAATCATAACGTATCATATAGCTTAAAAAGTGTACTGAAAGGGGTGATTAGAGTAGCGCCACACCGCCGTTTCACGCAAAATAGGAGCACAATGGATGTCGACTTGCGGAAAACGCCCAGTATAACTAACTAACTAGTGTATTTACTGAAATAAAAAGCAACAGAATTTACTGCTAAGTAGTAGCCCATTTCACACAGCTACAAGTTTAGTTACACTTTAACTCTAAAGACACACCACATGGCCAATCGTTATTGGTCAAGAGCCTCAGCGTTGCCACTTTCTTATTCTTCCTTGTCGTATATTCATCCATCACCGTAAACATCACTCTCCAAGCTGCTCAGTCCAGCTGCCCTGTTCTGTAACTTGTTTTAAGCTCACCTCAATGCTCACCCATAGTTATATCTTGACCCCGCGATGTGTATTAATTAAGCGTAGCTACAGGTCTAGTTTCGTAACGGGTGACCGGCAGGGTGAGCCGCATTAACGCGTAGCGAATAACAGCCCATTGATGCATGCTGGCCTGCAGTGTGGCTCCAGTCGCAGATGTTACCGCGTCCGCCCAACGCATAGGCTCCTCTTCATGCTATGCGGCCAAAGATAATCAGCTTTTCCAGGCTTTGCGGTCCAGCCCTGACCACGACATGACACGTTGGGTTGCCAATTTAAGCTTGTAAAATGTTAAACCTGTACTTCGCGTACAGGCCACTGCTTACTATAGCGAACTAGTATATTTAATTACTTATACCAACTGGACTAGATGCAAATTTGAAAAGGCAGCTACAGTCGTTCTAAAACCTTTCCTAATATTCGACACACAGCAACAGCAAAAAGCAAAACACGTCGAACCGAACTCCCCATCGGTAAAAAATCGTGTGAACATCAAAGAGAAATCACACCGGACGGCCGTTTACATGTTCTTATTTCCAACTAACGGAAATTTGGACGGAATCTGAACTTTTCGAGGCTCGCGGGGCCCGTCTGAATTGCCGTGCAACCATTCACAACCCGACTCAACTCACCTCATACACCTCTATTATAGTATAACATGAATCTGACAATATTATGGTGCTAATCATTTCTGTTGAACGAATTCATTTCTCTTTGTACCGGGCAAAGCCTTTGTGTAATGTTATTATTATATTTCTAATTATATAAATGATGACTTCAATTGACTTTTATTTTTATTTTTTTTTATGATTTTTTATTTTTTTTCATGTCTCGGGACCATGGGGTCCCGGACTTTTGGAAGGCATGCGTGGGGCCGAAGCCAACAGCACAGAGGCCCTTTAAAACAAAAATAATCTAAAGCGAGGGATACACATGGCGGGTACCATTTCCGACCGCACAACATGATACAACCGGTTATGGTCCCCGCCAGGTGCAAAGACTATTGCAGTGCAGCACTGTGACTGCGATGGGAACTAAGGTCATGGATTATTGGGTTGAATGGTGGGTGGACTGGAACATGGGTTATGGGAGGAGACTAGCGGACACCTGCCGTGACAATCAGTCTCAAAATTGTATAAAGGCAGGCGGTGACTCGCCGGCTCGCTAAGTGGGCCCCACAAAACAGTCGCACGCACAGTGCGACAATGGAGCAACACGTCTGAGCGGCTGTGAGGTTGTCGAGAGGTGAGTCTGCGGTGCGCCAGATCCCGGTAATCCGTTCAAGGGCCGCCGGCGTTATGACATTTTACACTTCCAACCTGGAGCATAGGTTCCGCTCTTGCGACTTCACTCTGGCCGGCCGGTTAAGGCAAGCACAGAGGCGAGGGCCAGATCACTCGGGCCCTCTGGAGGTTAGGAGTCCGCGGTGTCGCCACTCAGCGTTGAATATTATTATTATGCAAATGACATTGACTCTTTTTATATATAATGTAATGTAATGCAATGTAATATAATGTTTTTGACTATTTTTATTAATAATGTAATGCAATGTCATATAATGTTTTGGTAGACCAACTGGCAAAACATAGTGGAACGCTATAATTTCTTTATTTATCTTTCAGTTATACCTACGTTTAACAAATAAAGCACTTTGAACTTTGTCTTTCATTGTCAAGTGTAGGTAACCGCTAATTGTTTACGTTGTACTAACTAAGTATGCTTCACGACTAATAAAAAGTTGTTGTACCGATATACCTTTCGTTTTAATTTGAACCTTGGCTCTTTAACAATAGAGTAGTAATTCGAGTAAAGTGTCCTTGGCCTTTTCATTTCGAAGTGTTTGTGGCCCGTACCTAACAAAGGGCTTTTTTGGACCGAAGGGTCTTAACACGTTCAGTGCCGGGAACACAACTGTCGTGTGCCTACGCCGTAAGCGCTTTCCGCTACATACGAGGGAACCCACGAGATTCGCGGCGGTGAATGTGTTAAGATAAGATCCGTTCTAGAAAAATGATTTTCGTTTTAATCTGAACCTTGTTACTTTAACAAAAAACTCACTATTCGAGTAAAGTATTTAACATGGACCTTTCATTTCGAAGTGTTATTGGCACATATGCGTGACTTCACTGACAAAGGGCATTGTTGGACCCATATGGGTCATAAGATAAGATCCGTTCTAGATCAATGATTCGCACTAAGTACAACATCCACCCCCACAAGGTGGACTGATGACCTGGTAGAGGATGCGTGTGGCATAGGACCGGTCATGTTGGCACTCATTGGGGGATGTCCAGCAGTGAACGTCTTTCGGCTGATATGATGATGATGATTACATCCACGCGCAATCAGAGGTCTAACACATACTGGTTATCCTCTGGCAATTTCTCGGTGTGCTATTATGAATACCGGCACTGGTAACTGGCATAATTCGTCTAGCTGCTGTCACTCAGGCTGCCTGTCACACCGGGAAATTCCAGTCAGTATAGTTACGTAAAAGGTAGCCGAATTGGAAATCCTTTTTTGACTTTTAAGGTAAATAGGTACTTGCGATTTGTGATTGCTATGGAAGAGCAGAACTGTACGACTTATATAGATCAAGTGTTGCATTGTGTGTTGTGTAGTGTTGTATTTATTAAAAGATGTCTCATTTATGGTTTTACAATTAGGAAGTATAATAAAAAGTGCTCAGTTGTTATTATATTGTGGTTTTATCACGGAAAGTGGTGGATATTATAGTGTTTTCAGAATTAAGATTGTAACGCAAGTACTATAATTTAACGAGATTGACAGAAGATAATTATCTGGTAAAAAAGTATAATATTGAATATTTTTCACTTATTTATCTATGGTAGTTTATGTGACTGTACATAATGAAGGGCATTAAAACCGAGTGTGGGTGTATGATACGAGCCGAAGGTGTGTTTTAATGCCTAATTATGTACAGTTACATACACTACTTTATCTATCCACATATCATAAGCCTCCATGATGCATTCAGGAGCCGCATATTATGACCGGCATCGTGGCGTTGTTATATGGCAAGCTGTCAGTCTTTTTTTTAAATTCAGAGACAAACTAGAGTCAGATCCGACTATCATATCATTCGATATCTTTCTTAAGTGCGACATTTGTCAAATTTGTATGCAAATTGTCAATTAATTTTGAAACTAAACGTCATCTCGACTGATATTAGAATAGAGGTCAAATCAAATTTCTTTGTTTTTCAGAGACGTTCGAAATTTGAATAAAATAATATAATCGAAGTCGATGTTATTATACTTATTATTTAGCAATAATAACATTTAAACAGATAAGAAATTTGATCTAACAAAACAGTCTTGTTTTATGGTGGTCATAATGTGCGGTTCTTGAACGCATCATGGAGGGTTTATGATATTTGGATAGATAAAAGACTTAAAACTCATCATACACAACTAGAGCATCCGTGTGACAGCTACTGAGCAACCGCAAAAATGCTACCACTCCACTCAACAAATTATCAATTCCGTTTGCACATAAGCCATTTTCTACGTGTCCCAACAGGCACTTGAGTGTTATATTCCCCCGCCTACCATGTCACTGGTGCCCAAATGTACTGCTGCATAAAACTGCGCAGTACCAAAAAGGCGTATCAACCTACGTGGTTACTAGGGTTTTAGACTATTTCAGGTTGGTAGGAAAAGACGTGCATTCGAAATAAAAGTTGTTTACGGCGTTGCGCCCAGGTGTGCTCAATAATGCACGAAGGCATTGCATTTTCGGGCTCGGCACGACACGTGTTAATGTCGTGCAAAAGGTTTTAGGAGATGGTCTGTGTTTGTTGGTGTTTTCTTTTGGTTGGTTTGGCTGGTGGACACCTGCAGGCATTCATGTTATGTCTTAGGTAGTTCTCTTAATTTATATGTAATTAACAACTTAGAAATGTTGGAAAACCCTCGATATTTTCATTTCAAAGTTCAATATCTCAGAAACGGCTTTGAGTTGTTTTCAAATAAAGTGTACTTACCCTAGTTAAGGTAAAATTAAGAAACGTTAACTTTTTCAGGTGAGTCACGAAAATTTGCCATACATTTATACAGCTAATTTTCGTGACTCACCTGACAAAGTTAACGTTTCTCAACTTTACCTTAACTAGGGTACACTTTCTTTGAAAACAACCCCTAAACCGATTTTGTTGAAACGTAACTAAGAACTATGTCGATCACGTCAGCTTTCAGATAAAAAACTACATTCAAATCGGTCCTTTCGTTTAGGAGCTACGATGCCACAGACAGACACACAGATACACAGATACACAGACACGTCAAACTTGTAACACCCCTCTTTTTGCGTCGGGGGTTAAATATACGGTAATAAGGCAACGGGAAAAAACCTAACCTATATATTCCTGCGTCGGAATTTTGATTTTTCGGAGTATAGATGGTTTCGGACTAATGACTCTTGTGAATTTTTCTGTGTTCCTTATTTTCTCCAGCGGAAAATAGGTCTTCCTCCAAACCTGCGGCGCTACCACGAAAATCGAAACTCGAATTTCGTATATCTGCATCCCAGTCACTCGAGTATGGTAAGTGCGACAGAGATGGAGATACCCGAACTTTGAATTTCGAAGTTCGTGGTTATAGCTCTGGGGGAGGACCCAAGTTCGGAGGAAGACGCTTATTCCAGTCACTAGACTCACAAACAAGGTCAAGTTGCATGAAAGAGTTAAGGGGGTGAATTGGAAATTATTGCGATCTTTAAAACGCCGTTCTGTCTAGATTAGGAAACAATAAGGCCTGATTTTCAGATTGTTTATCTGATTTAATTCTGATGACTGCATAAAATTTACTCGATAGAAAAAAAAAACCAAAGTCGGGTCTTTATTTTCCTTTTTTTTACGCAGCCTGCAGAAACAATAGGTACATTGTTTTACGGCACAATCAAGTTTATGCCCTAGTATAAAATTCCAACTTTTTCTAATCTATTCTTAACGAAATCTGAATAAAACTTTACTAAGTTAGGTACCTATTTATCGAAATTTGTCCAAAAAAGCCATCCCCGAAGAGTGTTGCATCTCTTTTTCTCGTGTGCGGAAGGCATTAAGGGTTTTTCTGTCACGGGGGTGTCGTTTTCGCAATTCGACTCGAATCAAGGCATCGCCTTAAACGTGGTTTAACTCACTGCCGGCGGCTGCCAAAAGTTTATACGTGTTGAATTTTAATAAGAACATATGTCAATGTCGAAAAAAAAAAGGTTTTAAAAAAGGAATTAAACAAGGCTCGTAAATCTGCGCCTACGTTATTGTACATATGATTTATTCGCTGTTTCGTGCTGTGTTCGGGTAATCCTTTGATGAATCTGCTTTAGAAATGTTTTGTATTTTAGAATTCCGTAGTAATACCTAATGTATGTCCAACTCATAAGTAGCCTTGAATTCAGGGACTGCATAACCGAAAAATACCGGTATTCTATTTTAACGGTATGACGTCATATCGGTTTTTAAATAGCGGTTTCGGTAGCGGTAGGTACCTTTATATTTCGATAGCGTACTTTTATTTTTTCCGGTACCGTAACCGCTTTTTAAAGGCATCCGATATATTGACTTTGGCCTGGCGTTGTTTCCAAACCGTCGGCAGCGGCACTGCTGCTTTATCTTTTTGTCTTTAAATGTTTAGTAGCCAATGCTTCCTCTGTAGAGTGCCAGATCGCTTATTTTTTTTCAGTTACCTTTATAAAACCGGTATTATAAAGGTTTCGGTATCATAAAGATATAAGAGACCTTCCAACCTCCGGAGCCTACCTAATAAGCCATACTTTAAGATACCAATAAAAACGAATGAATATGGCCAACGGATATACGATAACTATTTACCTTATATGTATACTTATTGGCTTCTCTAGACAAGTCATATAAAGTATACTAGAAAGTCCTACTAGAGCCAAAAACATAGTTAAGAAAGCGCTCAAAAAAAATGTATATACTTGAAATAGCTTGATAGCACTGAAAATAAATTAAAATATATATTATATATAAAAGCAAGATAAAATAACACTTTAAACTCTCGCGCTTTGTACACATATTTAAATACTGTTTAATCCGGGTCTAACGCGATATTTATTTAACTTTATTTCTGACTTATTTCCATGTTTTTATCGACTTTTGGAGGGTAGTGAAATATTGTAAACCCATATCTCTGTTGACAACTTGCTGGGACGACAGTTATCTGCGACCATGACCGGTGCAACCCGTGTCGAAACGTCAGAAATAAAGGAAAATAAATATCGCGTTAGACCCGGATTAAACAGTATTTAAAGATAAAATAAATTGATAAGTATGTATAAATAAAACATATATGTAATAGTTTAATCTTATTTGTAAACGGGGGCTTCCCCCAACACCCTATAGCTCTAAAAATCTTAAATTGAAAGATTAAAGCTATAACTGATGTAAATTAAGGTATCTTTTTAAGAAATAAACAGTTAAAAAATATATATATTTAAATATATATATAATTCAAATACCGGTAACCGATATTTCAAAATGGTTACGGTACCGTTATGTTCGCGTGGCGCGCATAAACTTTACGACACGACATACCGGTACCGTAATTGAATACCGGTTTCATACGGGTAGAACCGTAACCGAAATCAGTCCTTGGCCTTGATATCTTGTCGCTTTCACCAATTTGAAAACTTAACGTTACGAAATATAAAGCACTTGATATTTAACAGTGGCTTTTCGGAGAAGGAAAACATCGTAAGGAAACCGGTCTCATCCCAATAAGGTCATGTTTTCCCTCTGTTGGAAGGTCAGATGGCAGTCGCTTTCGTAAAACTAGTGCCTATGCCAAATCTTGGGATTAGGTGCCAAAGCGGACCCCGGGCTCCTTTAGGGCACAATCGGGAATAACGGTAGGAGAATGATGTCGAACTGACTTCAATCGTTTAATTATTCATCATAGTATTAAGAATCAGCTACTGTTGTATCAGATATAAATGATTATGATCAGACATTCAGTAATCGGATCAAAGTATTACACGTTTAGTGACGTCATGAAACGAAACCTTACATGAATAACACAAACAAATATTTATATAGATAAGTAGTCCTAAAGTTGAAGGGTCCTAATTTGTTTGAGTTCTAATGCATTTTGTTGGTCTATACTAGTTTAGCTATACTCAACCTGCGGCCCGCGGGCTGCATGCGGCCCGCCGAGCTTCTACTCGTACAAGTGGCCCGCTATGGACCATACGATCCTAGTATAAAAATCGTGTAAATGTACCCTGTGGCCCGGGTCTCCTTAGCTAAAATGACTTTGCACCCCTCTTAGAACAAAATTGGGTATGGCTGGTATATGCCTATTAGTCCTTATGCTTTAAAATCAAAAATAAATCGTTAAAACGAAACACCCAAGTCTCACAAATATACACCAGCAAATATATAACAAGATAATAAGTGCGTTTTTGAATGGGTTTCCAGCTTAGAGTAAACATGTTTACTCGACATCAAATGAGATAAAGCAAATATGAACGGTTAAAGTTCAGAATAAAATTAAAAGTTGGTGGTTCTGGATAATGCAAGGTGAAATCTATGTCGTGAATCAAAATATTATGCTTCTCATTTCACGTGAGATCAACCGAAAGTGGTATGAATGGACAGTTTACTTAGATATATCGTATATGTATGAGTATCGTAAACATCCTCATCTCTCAAAAACTCGGTATCAAACAGCGTCTTTTTTTTCCGTCGTCTAATGTCGTAAATATTATTACTTTATGTGGATATATCAAACGTCAAGAAGGCACGTCTACTGAACGACTTGTAGTGCAGGGAACAGTTGAAGGCACAAGAGCGCGCGGCAGGACACCAATGCGTTAGACTGGCCAAGTTAAATCTACGAATGAACAAGAAGAGTGGTACAGAAAGAATGACGACGTGTGAAGCTTGCTACCACCCCATGCGACAATCACGCCAATCTGCCAAGAGTGAATGACGAAGAAGAAGAAACTTCTTTTTAGCATTTTAATCCCGATTCTTTAATCAGGGTTGGTTCATCTGTTACCAGTAGTAACAACTTTGGTAACATCAGGTAGGAATAATGTAACCACAATACTGTCTACGAAACGTGGAGAGTGACGAAGGGCTCGACGAATAAGTTGCAAGTTTTCGTCAACTAGCTATTGTCGATCCTTCGCATTTTCTGGGCATCGAAGAAATGAGGACTTACTGATGGAGTACGAGTATGTGCAGGCAACAACCCATTGGCTGGAGATGGAGATGGATATACGGTTCGAAGTGTCTGTTATCAACTGCATGTATTTGCATGACTATACTTATGAGCAAATAAAGAACTAAAACTGAAGAGGGGAACTAAATAATGCAAGCATCGGGTTTGAGTGGAAACCGCTGGACGGAAGGAGAAATCGCGGACGTCCTTGTGCACACATCGCGGCATACAGTTGGACGGGGCTGGACATCGCCAAGAAAAAAAAAGGCCCAGCGCGAGCTTATGAAGGCCCTATGCACTTCTGGGGTGCTCTTAGACAACAACAACAACAACAACAGTGTCATCACGAGATCTACAATGACCGTAATCGTAACTGACATATTTGACCAACTTTTTTTTTTTTTTATGTGCTTTTTCGCTATTGCGAATATATCGCTCGATAAGTGCCTGTTATCTTAATTAACAAAGTTGTACACTTATACTAATTATTTTACAATGTAAATAAATATATGTCTTTCAGACCATATTTTACAAGCTCTAATATCTTTCCGACCATCTCAGACATTGGATTGGATAAATAGCTATTGCATAGTCCGATGGAACTGCCCTTGAATATCTGTCGCCTAATTGCATCATTTCGGACACATTCCATTAATACATGGTAAACATCTTCTACGCGATTACACGCACTGCATAACGGCGAATTTACTTTGCGCATGAGATATGCAAACTTATTTGACCAACTTGACAATTGTCACCCGACCGTGACAATTAGACATACATTGCTGGGTCGTTGTACGGCTGTGACTATCCGTCTCTTGCTTAGCGTTCTAATTAGAAAGAGACCTATGGTTATATCTTGCTGCGACTCAGCTCGCAGCCCGACCTGTGATAGCTGAGCTGGACAGTAGTGTTATCGACCTAGTAACGTACATCGAATTTCGTACCGCAGGTCGATCACGTAACGCACTGTACATAAGTTAGGTAGATCTAAATGTCAAATTTTATATGGAAAAATGATAATTAAACTAGCGCGTTCGAAACATTACGTTTTTACCCCTCCGGTTTAATCTCAATATAGTCTAGTTTTCCTTCTGGGTTAGAAGGTCAGATGGCAGTCGCTTTTGTTAAACTAGTGCCCATGCCAAATCTTAGGATTAGATGCCAAAGCGGACCCAGGGCTCCATTAAACCGGGATCAACGCTAGGAGGATGATCAGTTTGTGTAGATAGGTCAGGAAATGAATGTTCAAAAAGAGGTATAGAGAGAAATGCTTGGAACACAATTTTTGACTTACTTTGTTACTTTGTTTGGACTAGTGAGGAGGTAAATATTTATATCAAAAGTCCTTGCCCGTAGCCCTTGAGCCAGTGGGGACGGGGGGTTTGATGGTCACATTTCGGTTTGACGCTTATATCTCCGAAACTATGTGTCTAAGCGACATAACTATTTCTCAAAATTAAAGCTGATCAAATTTACTACAAGTTTTATTTTCTCAAGTTTTTTCGATATCTTGTATAGTTTTCGAGATATCTGCTCTGGAAAGTCTGTAAATGTTGAAAACAAAAACTACGAGATATAAGTGTAAAACCGAAAACTGGGACCTTCAAACCCCCCCTCCGGCTCAAGGGCTACGGGAAAGGACTTTTGATAATGTTTACCTCCTAACTAGTCCAGACAAAGTTACGAAGTCAAAAAGTGTGTTCCAAGCATTTCACTCTATACCTCTTCGTTTTCTGACCTATATAGTAAAATCTTCGCGTGCGGATCCGCGCGACATTAATCACGACACAAAGGGTTGCCGACGATATTGTCGAGCATCATTCTTCGCCGCGATTGCTTTGGTACGTTCCATCGTTTAACCATCTTTAAAGTTAGAATATATGGGAGGCATTTAGCCGCAGGTTTATTTTTATTAGGGCGAGTCGCATCGACCACACTCATGTATATGGTCAGTAAACGTTAAATATGGCGCTGACAGCTGTCATCTCATAGAGAACTGTCAAACTTCACATAAAAATAGATTCTGACGGACGGGCGTCGATTACCGAAGGTTAGCAACCTCCCAATTACAATTCAACATGTTTCGCGCGCTCGATTTCACACGTGCCGAGTTACAATATATAGTGTGTGTGTGTATATAGTATGTGTGTGTGTTATAGTGTTGTGTGTGTGTGTGTTAGGGTGATGCTTAAAAACCGAAAATTTGAGATTTCAATGTCTCACCCTCTTATATTGTTCTAATACGTAAAAAAAGAACGTCTGATTTTTATTTTTGGATAAGATTTAGGGGTCGCTACTGAATTTTGAAATTCTTAAGGTTTGCATATCTCCATAGTAAGATTTTTTCTTATATTTAATATTTTACTACTTTCATGAGCTACACTTGATAAATAAAAAATAATCAATCGAGAAAATAAGAAATTATTTCACAAATGTTCGACGTTTATTTGAAATCAAATTTAAAGTCTTAAAATCATCGCCAGAGTCCGTTTTTAGCATATTAGCACAATAAAATTAATTATTGAATTACTGGCTGAAAATAAGTGATCTTTTTTTATATTTTCAAGATTATTCATTTTTCAAATGCATATATATTTCATATCATCAAATGTAGCTCATGAAAGTAGTAAAATGGTAAATATAAAAAAAATCTTACTATGGAGATATGCAAACCTTAAGAATTTCAAAATTCAGTAGCGACCCCTAAATCTTATCCAAAAATAAAAATCAGACGTTCTTTTTTTACGTATTAGAACAATATAAGAGGGTGAGACATTGAAATTTCAAATTTTCGGTTTTTATGCATCACCCTAGTGTGTGTGTGTGTGTGTGTAGCTAAAATTCAATATATGTCTATTAGGTATTCATTCAATAGGTATTGTAATAATTTCGTATGAGAGAGGGTGGTTTATATAATAGAGACATGCCATGCTAATTGTCTGCCTTTATATCACTTCACTATGTTTGTTAAAGAGTCCTTGATGACAATTATACAGGGTGTTTCACGATTTTGCCACGTGGAGGAAAAGTACCTTAAATACTGTAGATAGAAGATAGGAAGTACACGTACAATTTTCGTGGAATTGTAGCTCAATACTAAACCCTCTAACACTATCTTGCACGAAAAAACAATTGAATCAAAACTCATCAAACAAATCCGACATTAAAAATCCAACCATTTGACCGCCCCTGATCCAAACTCGAAATTAAAAATTCAGCCCTCCCTAATAAAACGTCACCGCAGAGACAACCGTGACGCCATCAATCTCCTGTAATGACGTCATCCATTATCAATTATTGACAAGCTACTCGCTCAGGATTTTCCAAGTTTTCTCCACCGATGGATCATTTTAGTTTAGACCTATTACGCTACTTAGACCATCAATCTCACGTGATAACGCATGTGGAGAACGGACAGTGGATAGTTCGAACGTATTAATGGCCAGTGTTTTTGCATAATATATATTTTTTATTTATTACATTTATAAAAGAAAATACATTTGGTTAAATCTAACAGTGTCGTTAAACCCTATCGGGTTTGTATCGACACAGCATGTTACATATGGGTGGATTGCAAAAAAATTGTACATAATGAAAGACCTTAATCTAATCTGTAGATTAGATAAAGGTTCTTCATTATGTACAAATTTTGCTTTAACTTTTTTCCATTGTGTAACGAAAGTTAACCATATAAAATGTATGGGTAATTGCCGTTACACAATGGAAAAAATGTAAAGCGTAAATTATATTAAGGCTCTTAACTATGTACATTTTTTTTGCAATTCACCCATATACAAGGTGTGGCCTGTAATAGGAGCAAAAAATTTAACCGTAGATTATTAAGCTTGTGAAAAATTATTTACACGTGGTTTTTTTTGAAAAAAAAATAATAATATTTTTTTTTTTTTAAATATGTTTACTTGTATTGTTTTACTCTTCTGGGATGCTATCAGTAACTTGTTATAAAAATAAATAAATAAAATATTAAAAAATTACAAAAATATCTTTTAGAAACAAAAATGCAAATTCAATTCTGACTCATTACATGATGCTACCTCTAAATCTGCATTGACTGCTGTGCTATTATGTCGAGGTGCCAAGATACATTACTTGGAGGTTATAACTTTAGATCAAAATTTCTCCGAATCCAAAAAAAAATAAAATGAATGGGACACTGCAAATGCTCTAAGGAAGCGTCCTTTTGAATATTTGCTCCTATTACAGGCCACACCCTGTATATATCAAGTATGTAAGTAATGGTTGTAGTTTATTTAAATCTCAGATGCTCTAACTAGGTATTCGTCTTGGGACTGTTCCACTGTTGGAATTATTTTATGTAAGTATTTATGTATTAGTATTCAAAACTTGGCACATGGAGATGAAATGTGGATAAGTACAAGACGTCATTTGCGCCTGTTGTAGGGTCTTTCGCATCTATTACCTACCTATATGATTATAGGACTGATATATGAATCATCGTCATATTCCCACGCTTGAATTAGAATCCTCATAGACGTGACTTGAATGCAAGTATTTAACACATGTATGCCTACTTCAAATTTTGAACACAATTATTTAAGTACAGCGGTTTGCATTGTTTAATAAAACTTCATAGTCTAACTCGCCCCAGTTTTACGAATTTATTTCAAAAATTAACGAACATTAACGACATTCAAATTATGGAACGAAACTTCAGAACGCGTTAAACTCCAGTCTAAATGAGACTTCAGCCTCATACAAATACAGTTCAAATTGGAAAGTAAGAGGCGACGCCGGTCAGTTTACGGACGATGTCCAGCCAGCGTTTAGCACCTCGTTTGAGCGGCGGGAACAACTTAGCGAGCCCGCGTATACCCGATATTTCTCACAACCTCATTTCTAAATTATTACGTTAAAGGAATATCAGCCTCATTTCAGTAGCATAAAGTTCATTTTGAAACAATTTATATTAACCAGTACGATGATTTCGAAAGTGAACTTGTTTTTAAATTTGGAACAATTGTCCTCTGACCGCGGCGGGTTGCCGCTGCAATTACGAATTTCATTTATTTTTTAGGGTTTTGGGTATTGAATTAAAATGTTGATTACTACGACATAATATATTATACTGGGCAATCTGTTGTATAAGGTCTTTCAAATACAAACAGAATATGTGTTACTGTCTTAGAGGTGTATTAAAAAGAAAACTATGCCTAGTACGCTTGATCTCTTTCAGACCCTCATTCACAATATATTTTGGATGAAATTTTGAATATAACATAAAGGCTTGATCAAATGGCATGTTGGCTTCTTATTAAAAAAATAAAATAATTTGTGTTCCTTTAATAACAAACAAACAGAACGCAAGAGAATAATGGACGCATATCTGATATAAATTGAACCCATGACCATTACCACACACAGTCACCACACATTGTACAGTCGCCATCACATACATCGGAGCAAACAAGCACGTCACAAACATCGGAGCACGCCTCTATTTTCAAGGCATTAGGGTGCATGTGCCGATATTTTTGAACACCTAAAGTGTACCTATGTATGTGATGGCGACTGTACTAATAATAAAAGAAGCATGTCTCTTTTAAAGAATATACACATAAGCCCTTTTACAATTGTGCGATAGTACATAGTGGCAGCCGCTTGAAATGGAATGTACTGGAGTGGAAACATATCCGATAAATAAAACGATAATTAAACAATCCTCAAATTAAGAGTGCCCTGGAAGCTCGACTCTCTATACAAAACAGCGTGCTGGAATAACATGAAACTTTGTGGGATGGGATCCGCCATATCTAGTACAGAGGCTCTAGTATACGTTTTATCGAGACAAAACCATATCGAACGCGTTTGCGTTTAGTTTCAATTTGTATGGCAATGCGAACAGCGCCTCTAGTGGTAACTATTAGGAACTACGCGTTGCCATACAAATTGAAACTAAACGCAAACGCGTTCGAAAACGTATATGAAGCGATAAAACTTATACTAGAGCTACACATAAAAAAAAGCGGCCAAGTGCGAGTCGGACTCGCACATGAAGGGTTCCGTGAAATAAATTGCGGTTTACGATTTATGACGTATTAAAAAAAACTACTTATTAGATCTCGTTCAAACCAATTTTCGGTGGAAGTTTACATGGTAATGTACATCATATATTTTTTTTAGTTTTATCATTCTCTTATTTTAGAAGTTACAGGGGGGGGGGGACACATTTTACCACTTTGGAAGTGCCTCTCGCGCAAACTATTCAGTTTAGAAAATAAAGATATTAAAAACCTCAATATCATTTTTGAAGACCTATCCATATGTATGGTTTTGATGAAAACATTTTTTTTGAGTTTCAGTTCTGAGTATGGGGACCCCTAAAACTTAATGTTTTTTTTCGATTTTTGTGTGAAAATCTTAATGCGGTTTACAGAATACATCTACTTACCAAGTTTCAACAGTATAGCTCTTATAGTTTCGGAAAAAAGTGGCTGTGACATACGGACGGACAGACAGACAGACAGACGGACGGACATGACGAATCTATAAGAGTTCCGTTTTTTGCCATTTGGCTACGGAACCCTAAAAAATGTGTATTCTAGCTAACTTTACATACAATTAATCCGCCAAACAAAAAAAAGCTGCGGTTTTTTTTTTTTTTTTTTTTTTTTTTTTTTTTCCCCGTTTGGCCTGCAGTGCGGCCAGCAACAGATATGGTACGGTATATCCTCTCTGAGGGCCTTAAGGGCCTCTCAGAGGGAGAAAAGCTGCGGTTTGTTGGCAAACAAGGCTCCTAATGTTTTTTTTTTTACAACAACATTTTTTGTCTTAATTCTTTTCTTTTATAATTTTTATGAACAGAACCGCGTCTTAAGAGCATCTCGGTAGTAAATTCAAGTTGCAAAGACTTTATTATATGGAAAAACTATATTACATTATCCTTCTTATGTACAGTAGCCATTACATAATGGTTCACAAATGGTCGGCTGAGTGTGTCGTCGATGGTAGTACCAGTCGCCATCACATACATAGGTACACTTTAGGTGTTCAAAAATATCGGCGCATGCACCCTAATGCCTTGAAAATAGAGGTGTGTTCCGATGTTTGTGACGTGCTTGTTTGCTCCGTTGTATGTGATGGCGACTGTACACTTAAGTTCAGTGTTAGTAAATTTAATAAGTAGGTTAGAAAGGAGCGCACGTTCGCCGACAAACTGGCCTCAATTTGGCGAAACAAGAAAATATGTACGTAAATTAAGTTGTTTATACATCGGTACACTATAGGCTTATATGTGTTCAAAAGTATCGGCACATGCACCCTGATGCCTTGAAAATTAGAGGTGTGTTCCGATGTTTGTGACGTGCTTGTTTGCTCCGATGTTTGTGACGTGCTTGTTTGCTCCGATGTTTGTGACGTACTTGTTTGCTCCGATGTATGTGATGGCGACTGTACCACGATTGTGGCAAACAAGCATACAGCATGCCTGATAGAAAGATGAAAGTCATAGCCTATGGACCAAGTGCGAGTAGTTTAAAGCATATGGACCAAGTGCGAGTAGTTCAAAGCCTATGGACCAAGTGCGAGCAGTTCCAAGCCTATGGACCAAGTGGGACGAGTAGTTCAAAGCCTATGGCCCAAGTGTGAGTTGTTCAAAGCCTATGGACCAAGTGCGAGTAGTTCAAAGCATATGGACCAAGCGCGAGTAGTGCAAAGCCTATGGACCAAGTGCGAGTAGTTCAAAGCCTATGGACCAAGTGTGAGTTGTTCAAAGCCTATGGACCAAGTGTGAGTTGTTCAAAGCCTATGGACCAAGTGCGAGTAGTTCAAAGCATATGGACCAAGCGCGAGTAGTGCAAAGCCTATGTACCAAGTGCGAGTAAATCAAAGCCTATGGACCAAGTGCGAGTAGTTCAAATCCTATGGACCAAGTGCAAGTAGTTCAAAGCCTATGGACCAAGTGCGAGTAGTTCAAAGCCTATGGACCAAGTGCGAGTAGTTCAAAGCCCATGGACCAAGTGCTAGTAGTTAAAAGCCTATGGACCAAGTGCGAGTAGTTCAAAGCCTATGGACCAAGTGCAAGTAGTTCAAAGCCTATGGACCAAGTGCGAGTAGTTCAAAAAACCCGTATAGCAAGACATATTTCACAATATGGTTTCGTGTTTCTTGACACTCAGCAGCCGGTACCTAGAATCTATAACCACTCCAAGCTCCATCATGCAGCTTAGATCCAAGGCCATTTTTGGACAAATGGATGTTGCTTGGATTCACTCCATTTATCAACCATAGTGTTATGTTTATTAATTTGTATTGGTTCTTGTATATTTACCACTGTTGTGCCTAAATATGTATTAAATGCATGTCCTGTTAACACGTGTAGCTAGATTGTAAGTGTAAGCCTAAGGAATAAATAAATATCTTATTTTATGAAGTTATGTTATGTTTATGTTATCTACACTTCCGAAACTTCTTAAAACATTTTATTTACTTCTTCTTATACTAAAACTTTAACAATGATTTGCTTTAAAAACAACGTTTTAACCAACTTCAATTCAGTTTACTTAAGAGAAAAATCAAATGTGACTTTAGTTTGTAAATTCAGTAGGTAATCCGATTCAAGTATAATAATAATTTATTGAAAAACGTCATTGCTAATGTTAACAATGTGCTTGCGTATTAATATATGCCTATAAAATTGGTCGAGTTCCCTCGATTTCTTCAGGATCCCATCATCAGGTCAGGATCACTCGAGAAGGATAGACATTCAAACAAAAAAATACATTTCTAATTCGGTCCAGGAGTATTCGAGTAAACGGGGAACATACATTAAAAATAAAAGATTTATTCATTTATTCAACATCATCAGTCATGTGCATTACAAGGGATGTTAGTTAATACAGGTGGTAGGTACATGACTGACTGGTGGTGGTAGGTACTGAGAGGGTACATAATGTTTCCGACGAATTGAGAACCTCCTCCTTTTTAGGTCAGTTAATAAATTAGGTAAGAAACGTATAATTCCTACGTGATATAGGCCTATAAGGAAAATTAAAATCGTGTAAATAAAGCTCAACATTTACTAGAAAACATCTGAAAGCTTCCGTCCTGTCAAACGCACCACTCAAAGTCCACGATATTCCTTATAAAAGCTGAGGTGAAATTTGATTTTGCGAGACGCTTTAAAAGCTCGGATGATTGATTGTCCCCGGGGCTTTTAATTACCTGGAGGTATATCTGATACTTACTTCCGCATTTCAATTTTATATCAATTAGTTTCGAGCGCTTGCTTTCATGCGAGCTGAATTAACGTATCAAAACGACCGCGCGGAATATATTGATATTAATTTCAAATTAAAGAAAAAAATTAGAAACTTTGGCTCCCCGAGCCGGATTCGAACCAGCGACCACAGGTATACATGGCCCGTCGCTACTAACCAACTGAGCTATCGGAACAATCTGTCTCAGCCACGAAATCTTTCAACAAGTTCCTTCTTACAACGCCTTAGGGAGGCGTGTGTGGCGACATCTACCTAGAAGACATTAGGCTTCTTAAATAAATAAAAAAATAAATAAATAAATATTATGGGACAATCTTACACAAATCAACCTAGGCCCACGGTAAGCCCAATAAGGCTTGTGTTGTGGGTACTAGGCGATGATATATATAATAGATAAATACATATAGATACTTATATACATATATAACATCCATAACTCAGGAACAAATATTCGTGATAAACACACAAATAAATGCCCTGACCGGGATTCGAACCCGGGACCTCCAACTAACGGCACCAACGCCTCAAATTATGTTGAGAAATCGACAGTAACGATGCGCCACCTCATACTAAATTAATTTTGTATTAACGCTGCTAACGAAATTTATAAAACATCATCATCATCATTATATCAGCCGAAAGACGTCCACTGCTGGACAAAGGCCTCCCCCAAAGAGTGCCAAAATGACCGGTCCTGCGCCACTCGCATCCAGCGGACTCCCGCGACCTTTACCAGGTCATCAGTCAACCTTGTGGGGGGCCTACCCACGCCTCGCCTTCCGGTACGTGGTCGCCACTCGAGAACCTTTCCGCACCAACGGCCATTGGTTCTACGTGCAATGTGCCCCGCCCACTGCCACTTAAGTTTAGCGGCTACATCGGTTACCTTGGTTCTGCTGCGGATAGCCTCATTTCTGATGCGATCACGCAGAGAAACTCCCAACATAAGCCCTCTCCATTGCCCTTTGGGTGACTTTGAGCCTTCTTATGAGGCCCATTGTAAGCGACCACGTTTCAGTGCCATATGTCATCACTGGCAACATACACTGGTCAAAGACTATCGTCTTGAAACACTGCGGAATATTGGACGAAAAGATGTGCCGTAGCTTCCCGAACGCTGCCCAGCCGAGTCGGATTCGACGATTGACCTCTTTCTCGAAGTTGGACCTACCTAACTGGACAATTTTAAAACATACTAGTATTATATTTAGTACATATTATTTCAGTACGAATCCGGCTCGGAGCCAAATTAATTCGATCTTTTTAATTTGATTAATTATTATTGATATATTATTAGATTGGAATGCTAAAACTTAGTCTCGAATTGACCTTTTTGTGTGAGGGAAGAGGGATAACATTTGTTTGAGCCACCTTAGTCTTGGGATTTATGTCTACTAAAATGTGGAGAGAGGGTCTAAACCATCACTAAAGAAAGAAAGAAAGAAAACATTTATTCAAGACAACAACGCAATAACAAATTTAGGCACATATACATACAGTCTTTGACCATCAAATTTTTCATAAGTTGAACTTGTTAATTGGGGTGTAAATTAAATAGGTACCTACTTGACGCTCTTTAACTGTAAAATATTCATCATCCTCCTAGCGTTATTCCCGGTTGTGCCCCTTAAGGAGCCCGGGGTCCGCTTTGACACCTAATCCCAAGATTTGGGATAGGCACTAATTTTACGAAAGCGACTGCCATCTGACCTTCCAACCCAGAGGAAAAACTAGATCTTATTGCGATTAGACCGGTTTCCTCACGATGTTTTCCTTCACCGAAAAGCTATCGGTAAATATACCGTACATAAGTTCCGAAAAACTCATTGGTACGAGCTGGGATTTGAACCCACGACCGCCGCTTGACAGCCGCATGCCTGAAAAAATAATGGTGATATATTATATTTTTATTTAGATAAGCCTGTATACGCCCCACTACTGGGCACATGTCTCATAGATGAGAGGGAGAGGCCCCACGCTAGCCCAGTGCGGGTTGGTGACTTTACATACACCGTTGAATTTCTTCGCAGATTTATGCAGGTTCCCTCACGATGTTTTCCTTTCACCGAGAAACAAACTGTAAATATCAAGTGATATTCCGTACATAAGTTCCGAAAAACTACGAGCCGTGATTCGAACCCACGACCGCCGTATGACAGCCGCATTCCCGCTAGGTTTCCGTAATATGTACTAGTAAATAAGTAGCTGTAGGTAAATGTATAGCCTCCTAGCGCCCATGGGCCTACTGGAAGGACATATTCTATTAAAGGATTTTAAACAATTTTGGGTTGGAATAGAGTTGCATTTGTTTTGTTTTGGTCTTCTCTTGAAACAAAAGAAATTCAACTCTATTTCTTTTATTAGTTTGATTCAAATTTCAATGTCATTTTGTGTTGTATGTGGGCGCCACGAGGATAATTCATAAAATATTAATGTTTAACGACCACTTTAGCCTATTATTATTATTATTCTGGTAGTGGCTTTCGGGCTGTCAAAGCTCTTATATCACTGCGACCATCGCTGATCTATTGTGATCGCCACTTACTACAATTCTTGGTCAAGTCCTGCAAACTCGAAGAATTGCAGGATTTTGTTGAACTCAAGAAATTTGATCTCCTCCGGGCACATGATGTGTTTGCCCAGGAAGGAGTTACGACTGCGCATGAGGCAAGGGCAATCGGTTAGGATGTGAGTAGGCGTCTCCTCTGCTTCAAAGCAGAATCTGCACTGCCTTGTGTCACACAGTCCTATCGTTTGCATGTGCTTATTTAGGCGGCAGTGCCCAGTAAGCACCCTGACCAGCATGCGTAGACGGTTCCTACTTAGCGCCAAGGTGTCAGAAGACGCCTTTTTGCTAAAGGCTCTAATAAGTGCCTTGGAATGTTTCAGTCCTGGGTTAGCTCTCCAGGCTTGAATGGTCTTGTAGAAACAATAGGCTTTTAGAGTGAGCATGTTTATACTTTTAGGGATACCACAGAACGGCTCTGGTCCGCAGTGTGTTCCCTTCGCCCCCGCTCGTGCAAGCTCATCATCCTTTTCATTTCCCTCGATGCCTGCATGCCCTGGGTCCCAACGTAAAATTACCTTGTTTTTGGTACCCAGGTCATTCAATAGTTCCCGGCAGTTCTCGACCAGCCTCGACGTTGTGACGTTAGAGGTAAGAGCCAAGAGAGCCGCCTGGCTATCCGAGTGGATATAAATAGTATGATTAAGGAAGGCGCTTTGCAGATTCATTGTCGCACATTCTAGAATGGCGTATACCTCTGCCTGGAATATAGAAGTGTGCTTACCCAGGTTCAGACTGATCGCTGCCCTGAGTGCCTCTCCATATATTCCGCATCCTACCTCCGATCCGGATTTGGAGCCATCAGTGTACCACTTCAGGCTACCTGGTTTATGTTATATATGAACTATGAAGGTAGGCATATAATTTGTCTAACAGTTTAGTCGGAATAAATCTGTCATCCTAACAAGGTGTTTACTTAGCCGCCGATCACGAATTTAACATTGGCTGACGAGGATGAAAATTATTGGTTCCACGATGATGGCGAAGAACGTAGGAAATATTGCGTGTTTCGATGTGGAAGCCGGAAATTGGCAAACATATTGTGATCGGCTGGATATGTACTTTTTGGTGAACAAGGTAGATGACAATTTGAAATTGCCGACGTTGATTAGTGGAATAGGAGATGCAGCGTACGAGCTGATGGTGAACTTGTGCAGCCCAAAGAAACCCTGTGATTGCGACTACAAGGAAGTGATAAAAATCATGGGTAATTATTTACAGCCCAAACCGTCGGTAGTCGCCGAAAGATTCAAATTCCGTCATTGTCGTCAAAGTGACGGGCAATCAGTGGCAAATTTTATGGCGGAGTTAAAGAAAACATCTAAATATTGTGATTTTGGTACTACTTTAGACGACAATATGAGGGACCAATTTGTTTGTGGCGTAAATAGTGACTTGGTTAGGCAAAGATTATTTGCAGAGGAAAGTCAATCTTATAATAAGGCGGTTATGATTGCTACTACGCTGGAGGCAGCCGAGCGGGATTCGCATGCAATCGGAGATAAGGCCAGTAGTAACGAGCGCAGTGATTATACAAAGACAGTGCATAAAATTCAACCGGTGGGTACGGGCTGTGGTGTATGCGAGTCGTGCGGCGATTCCCGGCATCAGAAGATGGAGTGCAAATTTAGCCAGTACGTGTGTGACGTGTGCAAGATTAGGGGGCATTTACGCAGGATGTGCCCACAAGTGATGATGGGGGTCACTAGTTATGGCAGTGGAGTTCGTCGCGGCGACTGGGGCCGCCGCTCCGCCAACCGCGCGCGACCATGGCGCGGTGGCACCCGAGGTGCCAGATCCGGCCTGCATTGGATGCAGGATCGGGACGCTGAGGAAGACCAGAACGATTTCGCGGAGAGCGGTCAAGAAGAGGACGGCGAAGCCGTGATGAATTTGATGTCGTTGAGTCAATACAAGCCGGTGTGTATTCCTGTTGTTGTAAATAACCAGGTTTTGTCTATGGAAGTGGACACGGGGTCAGCATTGTCATGTATAAGTAGCGTTATGTACTCTCAGAATTTCAACAACTGTACTTTGAACCCTTGTCAACTTTTACTGAAATTTTATGATGGATCAAGTATTCGGCCACTAGGTTATCTAGAAGTAGACGTTGCTTACGGTAATAAAAACAAACGGTTAGATTTATATGTAATTGATAATGGTTGTACTAATTTGATGGGCCGTCAATGGCTCGCCGAGCTAGATATTACAATACCTCCCATGAATGTAAACAACTTTAAGTTGTGTGACGGGTCCAAAGTTAAGTCTTTAAATAAGGAAACCTTAATTTCGGATTTACTTTCCAGGCATAAGCCGTTATTCGAGGATGCGTTGGGCCGGTACACGAGTGGCAAGGCGTCGCTGTGTGTGCGCGAGGGGGCTCAGCCGATTTTTTGTCGAGCGCGGCCTCTGCCTTACGCCCTGCGCGCGCGCGTGGACACCAAGCTGGACGCCATGCTGGCGGCCGGCGTCGTCGAGCCCGACGACCACTACGACTGGGCCACTCCTCTTGTCATCGCCAGGAAAACCGATGGGGGTATAAGGGTATGCGCAGATTATAAAATCACGTTGAATAAAGCGTTACTGGTCGATAGGTACCCGGTTCCGAGAATAGAGGATTTGTTTACAAATTTAAGTAACAACACTTACTTTACGAAGTTAGAGCTTTCGCATGCGTATAATCAGTACGAATTGGACGAGGCGTCAAAATCTTATACTGTGATTAATACACACCGAGGATTATTTAAATACTAGCTGTTGCCCGCGACTTCGTCCGCGTATAACATGTTATCGTCTAAATGTTTGTTAAAGGAATGAATTAAAAAAAAAACATTGAAATTAATTTTCTACCTAGATTTTTAGAAAACAATCTAAAACCGAAGTTACAAATCTTTTACTTTCAAAATCTCTTGCTCTCTATACAAACTAAGAACCCTCTCTGAATCCTCATAGTAAACAGTCTGAAACCGTGGTTACAAATTTCTTACTTTAAAAATGTCTTGCTCTCTATACACAGTTCGAACCCCCTTTTAACCTTCTTAGGCGATGAATTAAGAAAACGCTGAAATAAGTTTTGTAGTATAAACAGGCTAAGATCGCAGTTACAAATATCATACTTTAAAATTTTCTTGCTCTCCTTACAAACTTTGAACGCTTTTCAGGGAAAAATTAAAAATAAAACACTCGGTTTTTTGTTGTAATAGGTAAGTATTTTTTCTACAAACTATCTAGTCTCTAGCTATAAAAAATAAAGTTTCCCCCATACAAACTTTGCACCCCTATTTGACCCCTTTAGGGGTAGAATTTCCAAAAATCTCTTCTTATCCGTTGCCTACGTTGTATAAGGTAGTTCTGATGTAAATTTCAACTATCTAGCCCCAGTAGTTTCGGCTGTGCGTTGATGAGTGTGTGGGTGAGTCAGTCAGGGCATTTATATGTAGGTATAGATAGATAGAAGATGACGAAAATCCCATTCAAATATCTCAAAACCGTTTTAATGTCGCTTGTTAGAGTGAGAAAACGATCGGGGACTGTGACGTCAAGATCCTCGAGCGTCATAGTAAAAAACAATCGTTTCATTTGAAGGTGCGTTTTGTGAAAAAGGGACAGAACATAAAACTTTGGAACTTAGTGATTACCTATTTATATACCTAACCTCTTGCGTAGATTTTTTCTCTATTATCCTTTTTTCGAGAAAATACATTATGATTATTTTATTTAGTGTCTACCTACAGCCGGGTCCGCCGCACCAATGTTTTCCATGTTTTTAAACATCTAACATGTTTTCAAACAATTAGGGTTTTGTTTTGATTGGCTAAACATGTTTGACGTTTAAAAACCACGAAAACATGGCGCAGCGGACGCGGCTTACGGCGTGTAGTTTCGATTCCAGAGGGCCTACCGGGAAATGCATTCGAAGTTTCCCCTCTCTGTCATACTTACGAGTTCGTACGTAAGTGCGACAGAGAGGGAAAACTTCGAATGCCGTTCGCGGTAGGCCTTCTGAGCTATAACCACGAACTTCGGAATTCGAAAATATTCGGGTATCTCTATCTCTATCGCACTAACAACACTCGAGTGACAGGGATGCAGTTATACGAACTTCGAGTTTCGGTTTTCGTGGTAGCGCCGTAGGCACTTTGGCAGAATGCGCAAAGAACGCGTGCCATTGCCATTCAAAAAAAAACAAATTCGTGTTAATTATATTGTTCAAAATTGTTAATACATTTTTTGAAATTACGCCATAATGCGACATTTGCGCATATAAGTTCTCATATCACAATCGAATATTTTTTTATGGTTTAACTTTTGGCATGTGTATCGTAAAGGTCTATCGTAGACTGGATTTAAATTATTAATAAGTGAAAGGCAAAGCAATTCCGCCATTTTTACGAAAATTTGACGTTTCTTATAGCTGACAGTTGGAGCAACGTTTGATTTCAATAAAAATAAATGAAAAATTAAATGAAGTCGTATATTTCGGAAAATTAATTAACTGTCGCAGTCGGATAAAAACTATCCTAAGTTGCAGCTAGAATAATAATGTACCTATATAAAATGTTTCATATTTTTCCGTTCATGGGATGCTGAGAACATTCGTACCACACAAAGCTTAGTTTCAAACTGGCTGATTCTTTTTTTAATTTAGAGATTTATTATAAGTGGAGATAATCGGTTAGTATATGGCCTTTCATCAAGCCCTGGAATTTTCCAGAAGATGATGCAAACCTTGCTAGTAGGGATTCCAAATGTCGTTAATTTCTTGGATGATATATTAATCACAGGGGCGGACTTGGAGTCGCATTTAAAGACAATTGCTGAGGTATTTAGTAGATTACAAAGTAGCGGTCTAAAATTAAATAAAAGTAAATGCACATTCCTAGCTGACGAGGTCACGTTCCTGGGTTTCAAGGTCAGTAAGGAGGGCGTGAGCGTAGATCCAGAGAAGGTCAGGCCGATAGTAGAACTAAGCGCTCCAAAGAACGTTGCCGAATTGCGTTCTTTTTTGGGCATGGTGAATTTTTATGGAAAATTCGTGCGCAATTTGAGTTCATATTTACAGCCGTTGTACCAGTTAGTCAAAAAAGGGGTACGTTGGAGTTGGGATAAACAGTGCGAGGCGGTTTTCAAGCAGGTGAAGAGATTGCTGGTAGGCACGGACGTGTTAGTACATTTCGACCTTTCACATCAATCGGTCGTGACATGCGACGCAAGCTCGCACGGCCTTGGGGCCGTGCTGGCCCAGCCCACGTCCGATAGCAGCGAGCGCGTCGTGGCCTATGCCTCGCGCTCGCTCACCGTTCACGAGTTGCACTACAGCCAAATTCATAAGGAGGCGCTAGCGATAGTGTTTGCCGTCAGTAAATTCCACCAGTACCTATACGGACGTAGGTTTACACTGCGCACGGACCACAAGCCACTGGTGAGTATATTTGGGCCGAATAGCGGGGTGCCGATTACCGCCGCGAGCCGACTCCAGCGCTGGGCCATAGTGCTTTCCGCGTATGATTTTGACATCGAATACGTATCAACTGACAAAAATACAGCAGATGCACTGTCCAGATTAATCAAATCACACAAGGACGAGGCGGTAGAAGAGGCGGGTCAAATACCGGAACAGACGTATTTACACTTTGCCGCAGACGCTTTATTATTAGATTATAATAAATTAAGGACTTCAACGACCTCGGATGCCATTTTAAGCAGAGTTTTAAGTTATATTAATGACGGCTGGCCGAGGGAGTACGAAATTAAAGAGTTGGGTCCTTACTTTAATAGGAAAAATGAATTGTATACCGAATTAGGGTGCATATTATGGGGTCACAGGGTGGTCATTCCGGCCGCATGGAGGGAAAAGGTACTAAGGGAACTTCATGAAGCACACATGGGTATCGTGAAGACAAAGAGTTTAGCTCGAGGTTACGTATGGTGGCCCGGGCTCGACGAAGCCATCGAGGCGCAGTGCCGCTCGTGTGGCGTGTGCGCCGCCGCGTCCAGCGCACCGCCGGCGCACGCGCCTCGCCTGTGGGCGTGGCCGGATAGACCCTGGGCTCGGATACATATCGATTTTCTTGGCCCGATCCAAGGACTGACGTATTTTATCGTGGTAGATGCATATTCTAAATGGATAGAAGCCATAAAGATGAAGAGTACCACAGCGACGTCAGTAATACGGGTGCTTAGGGAATTATGGTCTAGGTTTGGTATTCCGAAACAAGTGGTCAGTGATAATGGGCCTCCCTACTCTAGCGCTGAATTTAAAGAATTTCTTACATCCAATGGCGTAGATCAAGTACTGACAGCGCCGTACCATCCGGCTTCTAACGGAGCGGCCGAAAGCGCGGTCAAAATATGTAAGGCAGTCATTTTAAAAGCATTTAAAGATAACTTAGACGCGGAAACCGCTCTCTGGAGATACCTTTTGCAGTATCGGAACACCGAACATAGTACTACTGGGGAGAGTCCATCAAAGTTATTACAAGGACGGTCGCTACGAACTAGGCTAGATTGTTTAAAACCGGATAGGGGAGATCGCGTCCGAGCGGCACAGGAGCGGTAGCAACGCGCCGCGGGCGGCCGCGAGCGCGAGCTGCACGTCGGCGACCCGGTGTGGGTCCGCCAGTACCGCGGCGGCGATAAGTGGCTACCGGGCACAGTACAAGACAGGCGCGGCGATACTGATTATAACGTAAGCACTATCAACGGAACCGGGGTCCATAGACATATAGACCAGTTAAAGAGTCGGCGGGTAACGCTAAATGAAGGGGGAGGTAGTGTAGCCAAGCGAAATTCATTGGTATTTCCTGGCATGGCGGGGATAGTGGAGCAGTCCGAGACAGAGAAACCGAGGCAGGGCAGAGCCGGCGTTCACAATAGTGTAGAATTGGATCATAAGTCTGAGCTGGCACCAGTTGATATGCCCACATCACAAGACGCGCACACGGCGACCCCTCGGCCGGCTAAATCACCGGATCCATCCGCCGGGACTCGTTTGTCCCCGGTCAAGGCGCCTATACCGCCTAGGGCTCGTAGACCTCCAACCAGATTTGGCTTTGAGGATATATTTAGAATAAATAAATATAAATAATGTTAGCATAGAAAAGATATAGTCAAAAAACCCTTCACACCGGCTAGGCAAAATTGAGCCTTAAGTCAAGCAATAAAAGACTAAGACGGGGAGGCTTTTCTCACTTTATCTGTAGCTGTAAGTAACCTACCGATAAATAATAACGTGAATAAGCAGTAGGTACTTACTAATCAAGTAAGTACCTACTATATGTATTGTACGAACTATTTATAGGAAGTTATGATTACTGTTTTTAGACATACCTACTTGAGGAAAGTAGAAACTAAAGGTGGAGGTGTTATATATGAACTACGTAGGTAGGCATATAATTTGTCTAACAGTTTAGTCGGAATAAATCTGTCATCCTAACAAGGTGTTTCACTTAGCTGCCGATCCCGAATTTAACAGTTTCCAATCTATGAGGCTGTTCAACCAGTCCTCTCTCCTTAGGAGTTCCACAGAGTAGTTTATCTGCGTGCAAAGTTTTGGGGGCATTGTGTCAAGTGGCATCCCTAAAACAGGTATATCGTATACTGAGTCCTTGAGTGCTCTCAAGGCTGTGGATAGCCAGTCGCCTTTCCTTACGGACGCTACTCTGAGCATGCTGGACTTCGCCTCCTTTTCCAAGTGGAGGTCCAGGGGCGGCAGGTTCAGCACGGCTTCCAGAGCAGCTGTTGGAGAGGTTGACATGGCTACAGTAACGATAATGCAAGCAGTCCGTTGCAGACTGCTGAGCTTAGTTATTGTTGTTTTCTGTGTCGTTTTCCTATACCAGACCACAGAGGCGTATGACACCATCGGCCTCACAATGGACGTGTATAGCCACAGGGCAATTTTGGGTTTTAGACCCCATCTATTCCCCGCTAAACGACAGCAGATTGAGAGGGCTACTTTAGCCTTCTGCAAACTTCCGTTAACGTGCGGATTCCAGGTCAGTTTCTGGTCGATTGTAACGCCCAGATACTTGACCTCGGAGGAGAACGGAATTGTTCTGCCGTTCATAGACAGAGGTCTCAGACCATCGAGCTTTCTCTTGTTTGTGAACGGCACAACAACCGTCTTGTCCGCGTTAATGGATAATTCATTTTCCCTGCACCATGTGTTAATAGTGTCTAGGGCTCTCTGCATTTGGTACATGGTACGATAGTGTACTTTGGCAGTTACCCCGCACCGTCACCACAAGGTCGTCTGCGTACCCCTGGGTGTCGATGCGTAGTTCCGCCATTTTATGCAGTAATTCATCCACTGCGAGAGTCCATAACAGAGGGGAGAGTACCCCCCCCCCCTGAGGGCAGTGGTAACGTCACGAGTGGTATTGAGCCATTCCAGCTTAGCCACTCTATTCGAGAGCATGCTTTGCACCCATCGCACGGTGGTAGGGTCCACTCCCTTTGACCGGAGTCCCCCTACCAGTGTCCTGATGGGTGTGTTATCGAAAGCACCCTCGATATCTAGGAAGGCTGAAAGGGCTACTTCCCTATCCTCTAACGCCTTTTCCACCCTGTCAACAAGCTCAAGCAAGGCGGTTTCTGTAGACCTGCCGCTCCGATAGGCGTGCTGACTGTCATGGATAGGCGTAGTTCTGAGGCAGCTCTCCCTAATGTACTTGTCCAGAACCTTTTCCATGGTTTTCAACAAGAACGATGAAAGGCTGATGGGTCTGAAGGACTTAGCCTGGGCGTAATCCTTCTTCCATGCCTTTGGAATGAATAGGATTTTAACCTTGTTCCACATCTCAGGTAAAGATACCCAGGCGTAGCTCGCCCTGAAAATTTTTACCAGATGAGGGATGAGGACGTCAGCACCACGTTGCAGTAGTACGGGGCTTACTGCGTCCAGTCCCGCTGTCTTGTTGTCACTTTAGCCTATATAACACTTTAAACTCTCGCGCTTTGTACACATATTTAAATACTGTTTAATCCGGGTCTAACGCGATATTTATTTACCTTTATTTCTGACGTTTCAGTGAGTGATGCAGAAACTGAAATCTCGTATATCTTCGGATTTGTGCGCGGATACTGTAAGTGTTGTGTGCCGTGCCCTAGACAATTAACATTAAAATGGATGGGTTGTGGACTTATTTCGCGTGGTACCCTCCATGTTTTTATCGACTTTTGGAGGGTAGTGAAATATTGTAAACCCATATCTCTGTTGACAACTTGCTGGGCCGACAGTTATCTGCGACCATGACCGGTGCAACCCGTGTCGAAACGTCAGAAATAAAGGTAAATAAATATCGCGTTAGACCCGGATTAAACAGCACTTTAGCCTAATTGGTTGTGACCCTGCCTACGAAGCTGGAGTTCCTTGAGTTTGAATCCTAATAAATTTATTTAATATTTTTGGTTCTATATATCGATTGCTTCAAGCTAAAGATGCGTATGCGCAAAAATTTGATTTATCGTTTTTAACGGCATCGTATTCAATGTCGTTGTCGACTTTTGTATGTTGATTGTTTTTGTAAATTTACTTTGTCTATTAATGTATTGTTTGAGTTCGCTTTGAGGTAAAAGTAAAGACAATAAGGACTGGTTTTTTTCTATTTGAATTGTTTTAGCCCATTATATTATTATCCGTAGGTAATTATGATGAAAGACTTGTTTACATGTTTACATCACTTGCTGTTCCTTGTTACCGCTAATAATAAGCATAAAAAATAAAATCATATATAGATTGTACACATATTTAATATAGATACCAAAACATAATTATAAAGAGTGTATATTCCCCAACAATTTGTTATGCAGTTTGGCGAAGATTTAGATTAAGTTTATCGAAATTTTTGTTTAGTGCCGTGTGGCACCCAATTGGGAATGGATGAAAATTTTAGAAGTGCCTGATTTTATTTTGGTGATAGGAATAAATGAATAACCTTCCTTAGGCACTAGAAAAAACGTTGCAGACTTTTCGGCTGCGTCAATTATTTTTGAAAATATAAACAGGTTGCTCACTTGCGTTTTGGGTTTAGGACGGCGAATGAGACACTTTGCTTGATCCGTCTCATATACCAAAAAAAAATCTTAAAATCTGTGATAAACTGACACTGGCAATGATATTGACAGCTGAAGCAGCGATATTTGTCATTGACAGTCAAGGAAAGTGTCTCATTCGCCGTCCTAAACCCAAAACGTAAGTGAGGAAACTGTTTATATTTTTCTAAAATAATTGACGCAGCAGAAAAGTCTGCAACTTTTTTCTGGTGCTAAGGAAGGTTATATATTCCTATCACCAAAAAAATAATCAGGCACTTCTAAAATTTTCATCCATTCCCCATTCACCGCGTTTACATTTTAGCGCCATCGCCTGTGAATTTCTGTGATTGGCTGACGAAGTGAAAACAATAAAATTAAGGTCATAATCGGTTTGCTGCCCATTATGACCTTTATTTTTTGGCATGTATTCAAAAAAATCTTTCCTAGTTATTCCTAATCCTAGTGCATCCTCTTAATTCTAACTTAGATAGATGGTTGAGGAGGTGGATATTAGTATATAAAATATTGGAACGATATATCCACCCTTCCCTTGCACTCTGATTTGGTGTAGGTAACAATAAAATAAAATAAATTGAACTGTTTATTTCAATAGAACACAAATTGTTTGAATTGAGACGGTTAATATATGATCTGTTTGTATATCACTCTGTGTCTTATAGCAATTGATCTAATCTAAGTCCTAATGGCGTCACCACACGATGCAGGCCATTAGTGATAGACAACGTTGCTAACTATTGCACACCAAGCTACCTACGGGATTACCTAACATTAGTTAAGACAGTTTGACAAACATGATTAATTCTAAGGATCTGACTCCGATCAATTGGAACTTCCGATGCATTTATAACGGACTTCAAAAAGACCAACCAAGTGCGAGTCGGATTCGCGCACGAAGGGTACCGTACCATTATCTATAAAAAGCGGCCAAGTGCGAGTCGGACTCGCACATGAAGGGTTCCGTGAAATAAATTGCTGTTTACGATTTATGACGTATTAAAAAAAAACTACTTATTAGATCTCGTTTAAACCAATTTTCGGCGGAAGTTTATATGGTAATGTACATCATATATTTTTTTTAGTTTTATCATTCTCTTATTTTAGAAGTTACAGGGGGGGGACACACATTTTACCACTTTGGAAGTGTCTCTCGCGCAAACTATTCAGTTTAGAAAAAAATGATGTTTGAAACTGTTTAGGAATTATCTTATTGTAATCTAGCAACATTAAGGAACAACCCTTTTCACTCTTTAGTTAATTTCCATATCCTTAATCGACAATTACATTCGGTCACTTTCGACTTTTCCATTCACTCTTCTCGCGTTAAAAATGTCTGACGTGGACGTGACGCTCTCACGCGTCCTCAAAAAGGGTCTTAAATATTCCAATTAGAATCAGTGGATCCCGTCTGCCTTCAGCATTTTATGTTTATCAATCTTGCTTATTATAACTTGTGACAAGACCGACAAGAAGGTGTTTATTTATCATCAAGAGAGCGGCGCCGCCAACGTGGGACACGCAAGTACTTTAAAACTTACACCTGACTGACCAAGGTACTGTAAACGTTTATTTCCTCCCGTTATTTACCCTTCTGGTATTTTCACCAGAAACCTCAATATCATTTTTGAAGACCTATCCATAGATACCCCACACGTATGGGTTTAATGAAAAAAATTTTTTTGAGTTTCAGTTCTGAGTATGGGGACCCCTAAAAATTAATGTTTTTTTTTCGATTTTTGTGTGAAAATCTTAATGCGGTTCACAGAATACATCTACTTACCAAGTTTCAACAGTATAGCTCTTATAGTTTCGGAAAAAAGTGGCTGTGACATACGGACGGACAGACAGACAGACAGACAGACGGACGGACATGACGAATCTATAAGGGCTCTGTTTTTT
This sequence comes from Epinotia brunnichana, assembly GCA_963854355.1. Lineage (NCBI taxonomy): Eukaryota > Metazoa > Arthropoda > Insecta > Lepidoptera > Tortricidae > Epinotia > Epinotia brunnichana. The sequence continues at coordinate 32,585,882 of OY977943.1, forward strand.
GCCATTTGGCTACGGAACCCTAAAAACGGCGAAAAAATCACGTTTCTTGTATGGGAGTTCCCTTAAATACTTCTTTACTTTGTTCTGTTTTTTTAGTATTTGTTGTTATAGCGGCAACGGAAATACATGATCTGTGAAAATTTCAACTGTCTAATTATCACGGGTCATGAGATACAGCCTGGTTACAGACGGAGACAGACAGACAGACAGACGGACGGACAGCGGAGTCTTGTTAATAGGGTCCCGTTTTACCCTTTGGGTACGGAACCCTAAAAAGGATTTTTTTATATATGTTCCCCGATTACTCGAAGACGCCTGGAAATATTGGTAAAATTCTTTTTTTGTTTGAAAGTGTATCCTCCCCAGGTGGTCACATGGTCATCAGAATCTGATGATAGAATCCTGGAGAAATCGAGGGAACTCTTCAAGTGAGGTGAAGTACTAAAAACTCTGTTAAAACTTTGTTATTAAAGTAAATTATATACCTCCGTCTCTTATACCTATTGTATTCATTAGAAGCGTACAATGAAGAGTATTTGTCTATACTAATATAATAAAGAGGAAAAGTCTGTGAGAATGTAAGTTTGTACGTGGGAGGTAAACTCGGGAACTAAATATCCGATTTCAAAAATATTTAACAGTATAGAATGGACTTTCCGAATGGACATAAGTAAGCCATAATTTATCCCGCGGATTTGCCTGCTTTCTAAACAATACGCGGACGAAGCCGTTAGTATTGTATATATTTCAAATCCATTGAAACGTACCTACTAACAATTACTTACACCGTACATACACAATATTCACAGAGGGTCACTAATATAATTTTAACTGGAAAAAATAACTAACACTTTGCAGCAAACTTTTTTCACTAAGGGTGGTTTGCCGTCTGTAATCGTAAGCGGTGTTCGTTAAAATCTGAATGTATGGAAAGTTTGACAACTTTCTATGGAATGACAGCTGCACGCGCCATTTATTATTTATTCCCCCGCCCGCGCCATATTTAACGTTGACGGTCTGTAATCGTGAGCAAAAATAAAATTAGTTTATTTTTTTTTTCCACGGCTTGAGAACGATCTAATTGTGCACACTATAACTCATAATTACAGTTTTACGTGGCACCAAACTTTGGCGCATCAATATTCATTTTCCCCCCACGTGCACGAAAATGGTCCACGGAATATTCGGCCGTTATTGTAAATAAACAATGATCAGCGGCAGCGCCGAGACGTGAGTACGCTGCTGGTAAAGACTTTATCGGAAGTAGAACGTCGTATGTGAGGAACAGACGTAAGTTGCCGTAGGTTCATGGTCTTCTCTCCCTCTCACTGAGCATAAGCGTGAGGGGGATGGAAGTGCGTGCTCGGAAGCGCGGATATCATGTTTTTGAATGGTAATTTTTTGTGCGTTTAATAAATAAAAAAGTAATCACTAAGTTCCCTCAAACATGATATTGCCGATTTTAAATCAAATTTTAATGTTTTTAGCTTTTGTGCATAATTCGTGATTTTTTTTTATCTAGCGGAAATTGCTTAATCATGTTTCGAATCACTGATCTCCCTGCACAAGAGCCTCAAAATTACTATTCATATTTTTGTGAAACCATATTATTATAAACAGATGCATTATATTGTTTTAAAAACTCTGTTTGCTTAACTTCGCTGAACCTGTCGGCTTTTCATACAAACGTGGTTTGGTTCTCACCTTATTCAATTCAATTCAATTCAATTTCTTTATTTCGGACATACAAAGTATCCATAGAGTGTCAGTAAACATACAAATTACTTAATCTAGTGTTAGTATTGATAATTAGATTATTATTATTTAACAAATGTCAGACTTAAACTAAATTCCATTTTAAGCAAATTTCTTAGCATCAGCACAATATCATAATTTAACACAATATATCTATATTAAAAATTGCACTAAGCTTTTAATTTGTGGTCAGACCAATGTTTTAGTATCGGACAATCAAACCTGTCAACAATTTCCTTTAGAATGCTGTTGGGACTATGCCTCACACGACTTAGTAATGAGACTATATTTTTTCTTATTATGGTGTGAAAACTATCCGTGCGAGCTGCCAAAAACATGCCCGATGCAGAGCACCTGCTTGGCAGTCCCATCAGCATTCTAAAAGCATTGTTGTATGTACACGCAGGACGTTGTAGGCTCGTTTCGTGTACCGGATCCACAGGCTGCTCGTGTACAAAGATTGACAGTATGATTTAAATAATGTGATTTTTACATCACGTGAGCACCGAGCAAACCCGCGTGCAATCATGTTACTCCGAACCGCCAACGCCCTGCGCTCCCTTTCAATGTCCGAATCATCCATTAAGTCACTCGAGAGGATGTGCCCCAGGTATTTGACCTTATCCACGACTTTTAATGGGCTAGAGTTTAACAATATAGGTGGTACATAGTATGGCTTGATTTTACCCGCCTTAAATACCAACACTTCACTCTTTTTATTGTTGTACTCTAGGCCATGAGTCAAGGCGTAGGCTTCGCAGTGGCCAAGCAGCAGCTCCAGCGCACTGACAGACGGGCTCAGTAGCACCATGTCATCGGCTTAACTAAGGCTATTGACACAAGTGCTACTCACATAGCATCCCGCATGCATGCCACTAAGCCCGTGTATCAGCTCGTTGATGTATAGGTTGAAGAGCTTCGGTATCACAATATCTCCCTGTCTTACCCCGCATTCAAGCCTATACTCACTGGATAAACTGCTCGCCCACCTAACCTGGTTTACCTGATTGCCGTACCAGTGCCTAAACAGGCCAACACACTCCACCGGTATACCTGTCTCACTCAGTTTTTCCCAAAGCAGGTCATAATTGACTCGATTAAATGCCTTGGACAAATCGAGGAAACAGGCATACACAGGGGTTTTTCTATCTGTATAATACCTGACCGTGGGCTTGAGACATAGAATTGCACTGTCCGTGGACAACCCCGCTCTGAAACCGAATTGGCCGTCATGTATGTTTATGTAGTTGTCTAGCACATTGTCAAACACACGATCAAGTATCTTAGCCTTATATAACGACATTCTAGTATAACATCAAACTTTGTAGACACAATGGAATCCGCCATGTCTAGGTCGGAAACTAGTTCATATTATTCCAGTATGCCGTTTTGAAATGTTAATCAAACTACGTTTGTATGGAGAGTGGACTTGAGTGGACCGTGCTAGGGACTCTTACGGGACTTATACCGTGAAATTGTTGATATAGATTAAGGACTTATAGACATAGTATAGTATATTTAATCTCCGAAACTGATAATCTGATTTTGTAAAATAATGCACGACCATTTAGTATTGCATAAACAATTATGTGTTTCACCTTTTTCTAACACCAAACATACTAATGACTAAACTTCAATAAAAATACACAAAAAGACCGTCGTCGTATGAGATTGGAACCTGAGACCTCAATATTAGAAAGCAAGGAATTACTGACAACGCCACGAGGACTCATACTTTGTTATTCGAAATTAATCTTCTCATTTGTGCCTTGTAACTTTGACATTGTGTCGTGAAACATCTATTCCTAATTTAGTTATTTGCAGTCTGTCAACATCTCAGAACAGAGACAGTGATATGTAATGACAAGTCTACAATCTTTTGCATGAATGTCATAACAATGGGTTCTAAATTTAAATGATCATCACGCGCGTCACTCTCCCTTATCGTTATTTAATTTGACAAAGTCCTAAAGTGCTCAACATTTTCATGGGCTGACTGTACATCTACATACACATACTTTCAATAATCTGTAACTATGTTATACTTAGGGCAAATCGGCAGAGCTGGCCCCCCCATATTAAAAATGAACTCTGTTCCCCTACAAACAGAATTCAATTTAGTATGACGTGGTCAGTCATTGAAGGGTGGCCAGTAATTGAAACCTTATACTAAAATTAATTATATTTAGGTGAATAGAGTTAATTTTTATTATGAGGTGGCCAGTTATTGAACGGTGGCCAGCTACTAACGATTTAACCCTATCTCTAAGGTTAATCTCCTCATTTTTCTCCTTGCCACACAGCTGTAGGTAAGTAGGTACTGCTAATGTAAACATCTGTTAACGTATAAACCAATAAAGTCCTAACCTGACGCAAATGCTTCTGCAACGACCCTGTCGGTTCTCACGATATAGGCTCGACCTAGTGTGAGGACCACGGATACTATAACACCAATCATCAAAATCAAAAAAAAAAACACAAAAATATTTATTTGATATCAAAAATTTGGTTTTTACAATTGTACGTGGCTGGCCTCTCGGTAAATATGACAATACTTGTGTTAGGAGATATGCATAATCATAACTTGTCACACTGATTTGTAAAAGTCATGCTTGTAATTGCACCTTTGGTAAATAAAGTTATTTGTTTGTTTGTTAATCTAGATATTGTTAGACCATGTTTGCGTGGCAGTAAAAGTAACTTGATCCTGACCCATTTATAGACATTCTATGTACAGACATACGACCTTTTCGAATCACCTTGTTAGTTTCGTTTGGGCTGCCATATTGGTTACTGTACGGACTACTCGTACCAAATGATACGCTCTCCGTCTCTCTGCTGCAACAGGGCTATCTATTGCAAACAGATAATAGTATATAGCTGCAATAGTGCTAACGGTGTACATTCATACATATTGTGCGGATGCCGCAAATAAAATTGATGTAGCTTGATGTTGATTTGAACTTTTTGTTAATAAGTTAAAAACATGTATAATGTTTAAAATGTTTTTTTAATACAGTTGCTCAAAAAGTGGTACTTTTTGTGGCTGCGTAGCGTGCGAGAAGCTCAATTTCTCGCACTAGTGCTTTTTACTTTTTAGTTCCAAACTATACTTTCGAAACGCAGTAATTTTATATTAGATTTTTTACTTGGAAATTATGAAATTAAAAACGCTTACGAATACTAGGAGTATTTATTTTTGATCGCGTTAGTATGAAAGTCATTTTTGAAGCTGAAAATGTACGCATCTGTAGGTAGACCGCTTAACTCATTCCTCGCTTGCGCAGCGCGCGGGTGCAGGGGTATGACGATAACGGGGTGCGGGCGCCGGGGTTTGCCTTCCGCACGTCGCCCGCAGCCCGTTATAGTCATATAGCCGCGCAGGCGAGGACCTAGTTAAACGGTCCACCTATAGGTACCAGGAGCGCATACGCAAGCAGAAGTTTCGATGCAGCCACTAACAGTTGAGATCGAGGTACAATAATATAAATTTATTTAAAGAATTCATTAATATATAAATGACGAATATTAATTTATTATTTTTTCGCAATTGTATTAAAAAACGTCGTTTACAACACGTGTGAAATGTCTTTTACCACTCGTACCGAGTCTTGCCACTCGCTTTCAGCTCGTGGCAAGATACCTCGGTACTAGTGGTAAAAAGACATTCTTTTCACACTAGTTGTAAAATGTACTATGTTATGGTAAGTTAACTTCTTATATTCTGAGTAAGAAATCATCAAATCATGTGTCACAAGGGAACAAAATGATATAGGTATTTACAGCGAGGGCAGTACCTTGAATCCTGAGTGAATTAGTAAAATATTTACCATTGCTGTTCATTAAACACTAATTTGACTAGGCCAAATATAAAAAGAGCGATGAAATAATTTTGGAATGGAGGAATACGTAACGTACTTTTTCTTTTTCGCACAGTATATGTAGCAATAACTGGCAGTAAACTTTTCTAATTTAGCAAACTTCCATGCTCCATTAATCATCCGTAGTTTTGCCCCGTAAATAAAAAAGTAATTATTTAAAAAATACACTAGTTCCAAAAAGAAAAAATATACACCATTGAAAGCAATTTCACGATGCTTTTTTGTTTTTTTCCGTTCAACAGTGAAATGGCAGTGTTACTGACAACCGGTTCATTGAACTGTTAAGACAGGCATTCACTTGCCGATAAATGGAAAAAAACGAGCCTGAAATAGTGAATGACTTACCGGCTTTCGTGCTGCCTAAGCTAGACTCCATTGGATTGCCGCATTATTGTAAAAAAATCCTGAAACAAAAATAATACATTATTTAAAAAGTACAACACTTACGAAGACCCTACGTTAAGTCTCATCATCATCACCCACTTAAGAGCTAAGCTCTGGTTTGTGGAGTAAAATCTTTCTTGAGCCTTTCTTGATTTTGACTGATACGATATGACTTTTTCTTTTTCCTTAATTTGGTCCATATATGATCTTCTTGGCCTCTCTCTCTTCGGCCTTCCTTCTACTTTACGTCATCCACAAGTTATTGGTTTAAGGTATTTGGACATTTTGTCATTCCTCTACAAAGTAGTGTCAGTCAAAATATAAATATCTTGTACCATATTATTTCAGTAAAAAAAATACACCCATACAAATTAAACAAACAGCTTTACTACAAATTAAGATCAGAAATCAAATACGAAAGTTTTACATCCAAAGTCATTGCACGAACGATTATGACTCAAGTCTCATAGGTCGACGTTTCAACTGGGGCCTCCATTCAGAACACGCTACTATCGTATTAAGATTTGATTGGAATCGTATCCTGTAACGCGCTCGATTGCTCTAACCCTTAGCCGTGTATGTGAAAATGCGAATGGACCAACAATACGACTCCAATGTAATTTCAATACATAAACAGCGAGTTCCAAAATAGTGCTGGTAGTAAAGTCGAACGCTCATAAATTTACGTCGTCATAAAACACTGTTCCACGTGAAAGGTCGTAACTGACATGAATCTAGTATTACTAAATGTCTTTTTGTCGTATTAAGGGAAATAGTGCATGTTTAGTATTACTACTGAGGATATGCGCGGCTTATAACTACACCCGGGACATGCCACTGGGGATATTAAGTGTGTAGAATGCTGGAGTTATTAGCTTGTTGCTTTCAATAATTTCGCGTTTGTAGCTTGCAGTGGCGGTGAGTGAAAATTTTCGATTGGCAACCCGGAACAAAAACTTATGAAAGAGTTTAGATAATATATATAACTATAGGCTTGCCTAAAATTTGCCGCTGACAAGGTGTGGAATGATCTGCCACCACCTCTCCGTGAACCTTTAACTCTGTTTCAGTATAACCGGTTTATAACATGCCCACTTGTTAGCCAGGCAAAGCGGAATTTACCCTCCCTCGTAATGTCGATTTTATAAGCCGTTTATGTTTGCACATAAAATGTAAACTTTCAAAATACTAAATGCAAGCATAAGTACTTTTACGTCATACCTGGCCATAAAGTAGGAATTACCGCACGCAATGCGTGCGGAAAACCCCACTTCCTGGCCAGATAGAGACGTAAAATGTTGTACTCACCACGGGCGGTAATAAAGAAAGCCTCAGAGCGCATATTTATCGCCCTTGCCTTCGGCTCGGGCGTCAAATACCTGCGATCTGAGACATTCTTTGTTTAACCGCCCTAGGTAAGTAATGTACTATTACACACACATAACCACATAATTATACACTCTCAATACACGCCCAGGTTATCGCGAAGACCCCTGTCATTGTTAGCTTGTATGTCGTACCTATTCTTAAACAGTAGATTTTAGTAATGTAAATAGATGATTAGTAGTTTATAGGTAGTTATTATTTATTAACTGACCAAAGCGTCATATGTACCTACCTCATGCGAGCACAGTTGTACAGTCGCCATCACATACATCGGTACACTATAGGTGTTCAAAAATATGTTCCGATGTTTGTGAGCTGCTTGTTTGCTCCGATGTATGTGATGGCGACTGTACCTAAAGTTTAACTCATCCGACTGTTAGGGTTCCGTAGCCAAATGGCAAAAAACGGAACCCTTATAGATTCGTCATGTCTGTCTGTCTGTCCGTCCGTATGTCACACCCACTTTTTTCCGAAACTATAAGAGATATACTGTTGAAACTTGGTAAGTAGATGTATTCTGTGAACCGCATTAAAATTTTCACTCAAAAATCTAAAAAAAACATTAAGTTTTAGGGGTCCCCATACTCAGAACTGAAACTCAAAAATTTTTTTTCATCATACCCATACGTGTGGGGTATCTATGGATAGGTCTTCAAAAATGATATTGAGGTTTCTAATATAATTTTTTTCTAAACTACATAGTTTGCGCGAGAGACACTTCCAAAGTGGTAAAATGTGTGTCCCCCCCCCTGTAACTTCTAAAATAAGAGAATAATAAAACTAAAAAAAATATATGATGTACATTACCATGCAAACTTCCACCGAAAATTGGTTTGAACGAGATCAGTAAGTAGTTTTTTTAATACGTCATAAATCGTAAACCGCAATTTATTTCACGGAACCCTTCATGTGCGAGTCCGACTCGCACTTGGCCGCTTTTATTTTTGTACTGGTCTGAAAACAGCGTTGTGCGTGCCGGACGGCCGGATGTCCTCGGAACACATGGAGTCGATCAGTTGAGCAAGAGGCTGGCTCAACCTGGTCTCGGCTGGTAAGAGCTAAATGAAACGCAAGATCGTGTAAAATAGAGGACTCTTCTGCAAGCCCTAATGAGGGATAACAGGAATACATCATCATCATCATCATATAATCAGTATAACTATTAACGAACCAACAAGAATAACATCACATTCAAAAACATGTATTGATAATATAATAACGAATGCAAAAAGATGTAATGTAGACGTATTAAACTTGGGAATATCCGATCATACAGGCCAACTCTTAAAACTACCAACCAGCTTGAGCTTCAACGAAAGGTACTGGTATATTTACAGAAGAAATATAGATGCTAACTTAGAAATTTTTGTAAAATACATTTCCCAGGTAAATTTTTCAGATGTTTACTTGCAATCAGATCCTTGTTTAGCTTATAAAATATTTATGGACCTGTTCATGTTAGTTTTTGAACTCTGCATACCTCTACAAAGAATTAGAGTAACATATAGAAAGAAACCACAATGGAAAAGCAAGGGCATTCTTAAGTCTTGTAAAAGTAAGCGACTGAGGTATTTAAAGTTAAGAACCAAAAAGGGAACTGATCCACAATCATCTGACTTTAAAAAATACTGTAAAGTTCTGAAAAGGGTTATACGTTCGTCAAAAATATTAAGTAGCAATAATTATATACAAACTAGCACCAACAAAACAAAAGCAACCTGGAATTTAATCAGACAACACACTTCCTCGACTAATTCTATAAAAAATACAGTTGAAAGTATAAAACTATGCGACGATAATGCTACTACAGACCCTTTGGAAATTGCCAAGATTTTTAACAATTTTTATGTAACTCGTAATTATGACAGTAACGTATCGAAACATAACTTTAAGCCAATTTCAACATCTCTCTGTAAAAGTTTATTTTTAAACCCAGTTGATACATTTGAAATAAAAAAAGTTACCAAAGCACTAAGAAATACAAAAAGTTCAGGACATGATAATATACCTATTCAAGTAATAAAAGCATCTTTGGACTACATAGCTGAACCATTGGCTCATGTAATGAATCTTATCTTCCAAACAGGGATATTTCCAGATGATTTGAAGAAAGCCCTTATAAAACCGTTATTTAAAAAGGGTAAAAAAGACGATGTAAGTAACTATCGTCCTATTGCCATATTAACAAGCTTCTCCAAAATATTTGAACGGTGTATATACAATAGAGTTGTTCATTTCCTAAATTCAAATAACATTATACATCCCAACCAGTTCGGGTTCCAAAGAGGAAAGTCAACAACACATGCAGTGTTTCAATTGTTTAAACATATATGGGATGAAATCAATAATAAAAGGCCCTGTATTGCATTATTTCTAGACATGTCCCAGGCATTTGATTGTGTAGTGCATGAGATTTTGTTATCGCAACTTAGTAACGTAGGTATTAGAGGTAATGTACATAAATTATTTGAAAGTTATTTAAAAGATAGACAGCAAGCCACGGTTATTGAAAAATATAATAAGAAAACTAAAACTATACAGCAAACACAGTCTAAATTTCAACATATTAAAGTTGGAGTACCTCAAGGCAGCATCCTTGGTCCGCTGTTATTTTTACTGTATGTTAATGATATGCCAAACATCATAGATGAACTTTGCGTAATGTTTGCTGATGACGCAACCATATTATTCTCTGGAAAAAACTCAGGATCCAATTTTCAAGAAAAAATTAACAATACTCTTCAAACTGTTGTCAACTGGCTTAAATCAATTAACTTAAAAGTAAACGTAGATAAAACAAAAACGATACAATTTAGAAATTACAAAACAAACCCAATAAACTTGAATGTTGAACACGGGGGAGCTATTATACAAAACATAAACAGTACCAACTTTTTAGGCGTCTCTGTAGATTCACATTTAAATTGGAAATCTCATATAGAAAAGTTAAATAAAAAAATATCCAGTCAGTGCTATGCTTTATCCGTCTTATCAAGTACTTGCTCAGAAGATATTGTAAGAAATGCATATTATGGAAATATTTATCCTTTGTTGAATTATGGTGTAATTTATTGGGGTAATTCTGTTAATGTCAAAACTACTTTCATTCTCCAAAAAAAATGTCTCCGCATTATATACCGCTTGTACAATACTGAGTCCGTTAGAAATATTTTTAGGGAAAAGAAATTTCTAACCTTAACTGGATTATATATTTTAGAGCTGTGTTCCTATGTAATAAATCATAAATATAATTTTAACTTCTGCTCAGAACAGCGTAACAATTTACGATCACAGTATATGTACAACATTTCACTGCCAGCGATCAAAAACGCAACCTATTATAGGAGCACCTTTATCACCGCTATCAAAGTCTTCAACCATCTACCCATTAGCCTAAAAATGTTGAGCGGAAATCAATTTAAGCGCCAATTAAAACGATGGTTGACAGAAAATGTATTTTATGATTTAAAAGAATACTTTGAGTTTTTAAACTGAATAATTATATACCTATGTAACTTTTATAGTTAATATTGTATGCCCGAAAGGGTTGCCATTGTAACTCACACATTTATCATTAAGACCTAATTGTACATGGTAAACAATAAATGTTCTCTTTCTCTTTCTTTCTTTCTTTCTTCTTTCTTTATGACCACAAGTAAGGGCAGCGTTGTAATTATAAACTTAAAGACTCGTGACCATGAAACATTCTAAAGTGTCTGCTAGACGGTCGCCAACACGCCACTCCGACCGAGCGACCTTGGTCGGCACCGACCGCTGTAGTATGAAATGTTGCTCCAAACAACTGTCTACACGGTCGGTGCGGACCAAGGTCGCTCGGTCGGAGGGGCGTGTTGGCGACCGTCTAGCAGTATCTTTAGCCGATTTTAATACTCAATCTAAAATGAGACAGCGCCTTATTTAGAAGTGGCCAAGATAAATACGGGCGGCCCATAAAAAGGAGGCGAAAGTTTATCAATTAACGCGCTAGATACAAAACTTTCTCATTTTATTGTTCCGAGTTCTTGACTGATTGGAGGGTGCCACGACATACAGTCGACCACAAAAGATGTATCCATTATTTCACCTTATTATGACGCGGCGATTGCGCAATACAAGAAAAATTGGTTATATATGAATATATTTCAAAATATCATTAAATTTATTATTACACCAAAAGAAAGAAGGCAAAAAAATATGCCTGGTGACGGGAATCCCATTCAGATATCTCAAAAATTTACGAAACTACAAACTGTTTTAATATTGCTTGTTAGAGAGATACATTGCTCGTGGATCGTGACATCACGATCCACGAGCGGCATAGTAAATTATGACAATCGTTTCATATGAAGGTGCGTTTTGCTGAAAAGGGAATGAATATACCCCCTCTTAAAACTTTCGACACATGTCTTTGTGATTATTTACTGCCCCTGCTTTACATTTTTCGACATTTGACAATATTTTGTTTCGAGAAATTTCATAATTATTGGTTATTTTATTTGGTGTCCACACCCCTTTTGTGTGTAACACGTTTTGTGAGCCAAACAAATAAATAAATGGACGTAAGTGAATAGCAGTTGACACAAATCAAGTTTAACATGAACAGTTACTAAAGGATACTATAAAACGAACATGCTTTGAGACTAAATAGTCTCAAAGCATGTTCGTTTTATAGTATTACTCAGACATTCAAATTTGAAGTGGAAACTTTTAAATTTCAAGCAAAGGAATTTTCTTTAACCTTTAAAAACTATGTTAGTTTAAGTACCCTGCTGCGCTAGCGGAGTTTTCAACTGATTTAATTAGGAATTAGGGTTCATAAGGAACATCTCCACTTTTCCTTTATATCACGATGGTAGCAATAGTTATTTGTTATACAAGGGTGCAAAGTTGTATTTTACCCGCGAGCTCTAGAATAGAATCCTGAGCGTAGCGAGTGTTTCAACACACGAGAAGAAAATACATTTGCACCCGTGTGTAACACAAAACTTTGTAGCAAGGAAAGTACAACATGCAAAACAACAGCTCATAAAAATTAGTATTTATTCCATCATCATCAACACCATCACCATCATCCATCATCCGTCATCAGTCATCCATTATCCGTCATCCGTCATACGTCATTCATCATCCACCATCCATCATCAGTCATCCGTTATCCGTCATCTTTCATCCATCATCCGTCATCCATCATCAATATCATCATCCATCAAATCATCATCCTTCATCCTCAAATTTTAAGGTACATAAAAACACAGTTGCTTAAACACGTTCCAAGGTCAAATTTCAACTCCCCCCCCCCCCCCCCCACTACTGGATAAAATGCGATTTTGCTCCCTGGTTTTAAAGGATAAAAGACGCCTTTCCGAGGCAGTGAGGAGAAAATAATTAGACACCGTAGTTTATGGATGCTAGCGTGTTAACGACCCTTTAGATTTGAGGATTCTTAGTGTCGAGAGCCAGATACAAATGCAGCTCACTGACTCTCAGCGCATACTCTGAAGCTCTGGCGACTTTACTCATCACCTGGTTAACAACGCCACAGGAGCGTTTCTCAAAAAAATGCCAGTATAATTGATTGTAAAAATTTCTAGGAGTTTTATGTTGTTTCCACTGAGAAAACGAGTTTGAGCCTTATAGGACAAAAAAATGTCTCAAAGATTTTTTCCTATTATATTATCAATATTAAAGTAGAGACATCAAGCACAAGCGACCTCAATATCCTAAAAGGTGTAAGATAAGGTTGTATTTTGTCACCGTTGTTGTTTAACCTGTATTCAGAATATATATTCCAAAAAGCTTTTGAAGACGTGGAAACTGGCATCAAAGTCAACGGAACGGTCATTAACAACCTAAGATATGCCGATGACACCGTTATCCTTGCTCACTCAATGGAAGAACTTCAGCAGCTACTAGTCCGCCTCAACTCTGGAGTAGAAGAATACGGCATAAAAATGAATATAGCAAAGACCAAATGCATGATTGTGAGTAAGAATAAGAACGCGACTGAACCGAACTCATTGACTATAAACGGCAACATTGTAGAAAAAGTAACATTTTATAAATATTTGGGTAGCTCACTCAATGAGAAAAGGGATCCGGAAAAAGAAATACGTATCAGAATTGAAATTGCCAGAAGTACGTTCATGAAAATGAAGAAACTCTATACAAACAAAGGCATTAACTTAAAGCTTCGATGGCGAATGTTAAAATGCTACGTACATACTGTCGATATTCTTCTATGGTTTCGAAAAATGGACCATTAATGGAGCATGAAGGCTAAAATAAATGCATTCGAAATGTGGCTATACCGAAGAATGTAAAAAATTTCCTGGAAAGATAAAGTAACAAATAATAAATAATAATCAATAAATATTTGCGGACAATCTTACACAAATCAACCTAGTCCCAAACTAAGCAAAGCTTGTAGTATGGGTACTAGACGACGATATAGATACTTATATAGAGAAATAATAAATACTTAAATACATAGAAAACATCCATGGCTCAGGAACAAATATTCGTGCTCATGTCACAAATAAATGCCCTTACCGGGATTCGAACCCAGGACCTCTTGCTTCGTAGGCAGGTTCACTACTAACTAGACTAAAGCGGTCGTCAAAACATCGACGTTCTGAATAAAATGAACAAAAACCTTGAAGTTATGAGCACGGTCAAGAAAAGGAAAACGTCATATTTTGGCCTTATCTATAGACACGAAAAATATAATATAATCCGTAACATCTTGGAAGGGAGAATCGACGGTAAAAGAAGCAGAGGAAGGAGAAAGCTAACCTGAGTAGATAACATTAAAAGCTGGTCTAACATTAATGACACTGCCAGTCTTTGCAGACTGGCACAAGATAGAAACAAGTTCCGGAAGATGGTCGCTGACATCCGCTGAGGATATGGCACAACAAGAAGAAGAAGATGTTACCATTTCCTGAATACCATTTTTTTATGGTGGTAGCACAATAGGAAAGTTCAAAAATGTATGATGGGACACTGTTTCTCGTATTAGGGTGGAAAGAGATCTTCATTCTGAGTCGAAATAACATAAAAGTTGCAGAAAATCTCACATTCACTAACTAATCGTAATTTTTGCGTTTACCTTAGATTTACATCTTCATCTCTGTCGTTCTTATTTTGAAAGACAAAGAATACGCTAATTCAGTTTATCATGATCGTAAGAATTTGTGAGAAAATATCAAATAAGGTAATTATATCTCTTAAAAAAGTATTACAGCAGCAGGAGCAGTATCCACGGTATTTCACAAAACGGAACCTATCTCCACTTTGATGTCTTTGTTATGTAATTTTGAATTCAGAGACTCCAGAGAATCGCAATAGAAAAAAAAATAAGAAATCAAATAAGGACATTAAACCTCGAAAAATATGAGTGAAGATTTTTTAATCATGGTTGCGCATTCATAACGTATAGGTGCTCAAGTCTATCAGCACCTAAAAACACTGTAGATACGTATTTACTGGTTTAAACTCGTCGGTTATACTAGGGTCAGAATGAACTTGCCAATCGATGGAAACCCAAATCAATACGCTTTTTCGCTCGCACTTGCGAAACACTCTAGACCGGGAGCGAGAGGTCCTACGGAGATTGAGAAATAATGATTTATTTCTCAATTGGCTCGTTGATTTGGTATCATAGTACTTAATATCTACTTATTTTTAGTCTTTATTAGAAAAGAACAGGCTACAGAACCCTAACCACACGAAGAGCTACTCGTAAAAATGAATTTTTACGTTCACAAAACGGCAATGTAATAAATTTTATTACAGTACAGTTGGCGCTAGTTTTAACCGCGCAATAAATGTGTCCGCAGTGGTACAGTCATCAACATTATGTGTACGTGGAATATTGAAATTTTATTTTATGTCTGTAGCCCCCTAATGCAAGACATGTTTTAGTAGACTTATGGTCTTTGACGGGATGGTTTTACATCAACATACATTAAATAAATAAACACACGCGTGTATTTTCAAAAGAGGTAGACGGAATAGGTATATACATGATTTTTTATTCCAGTGCTACTCTTATCTATCGTAGTGATATCGTACGTATCGTAGTGATATCGTAGGTATCGTAGTGATATCGTAGGTATCGTAGTGATATCGTAGGTATCGTAGTGACATCGTAGGTATCGTAATGATATCGTAGGTATCGTAGGTATCGTAGTGATATCGTAGGTATCGTAGTGATATCGTAGGTATCGTAGTGATATCGTAGGTATCATAGTGACATCGTAGGTATCGTAATGATATCGTAGGTATCGTAGTGTTATTGTAGGTATCGTAGGTATCGTAGTGATATCGTAGGTATCGTAGTGATATCGTAGGTATCGTAGTGATATCGCAGGTATCGTTAAGATATCGTAGATATCGTAGTGATATCGTAGGTATCGTAGTGATTTCGTAGGTATCGTAGGTATCGTAGTGATATCGTAGGTATCCTAGGTATACTGAGTGCAATGCGCGTTTGGTAATGGACGTGCCTCCCTGCATAGTATCGACTAACGTCATTTTTCGCGACTAGTCGCTAGACTAGGGTCGCTGCCTCATGTTATTCACAATGAGTTCGAAACAACCCATTGCGAACGAATTACTGGCATTTCTGCCATCGACACCATGGATGGAGTCAGCCTCCGGCAGATGTGCAAATCGAGTTTCAGTGAAGACGACATTTGCAGTGACAAGGCGCTACTTTTCCAGACGCACAGTATAAAGCCGTCGGAGGGATGGGGTTGTCAAGAGTCTCCAGGACATCATCAAGGTGTTGAAAGAGTCTGACCCGGATGACGTGACCGCTTTTGTTGAGAGGCCGCTAGACCAATTGCCACCCGTGACATTGGGTCACGTGGATGTCACCAGGCTGCGAAGGATATAACTTCTTTGAAGATGATTCTGGCTGAGATGCAGTCCAAATTGGAGGTATCAGATAACACCATTTGTGAGCTACGTGCTGAAGTTCATACGAGGCCACTTATTTGGATTTGTATATGGAGGCGCTTGCGCCCGAGTGCAGTGTCGAGTCGGCGAACAATTAAGTCGATGCTCAAATGACTGTAGCGGTAATAGTTGTTTGGATAAATGATAAACTTGGATAATATCAAATGGTGAATCTTTTCGTCCAATATTCCGCAGTGTCTCAAGACGAGAGTCTTTGACCAGTGTGTGTTGCCAGTGATAACGTATGGCACGGAAATGTGGTCGCTTACTATGGGCCTCATAAGAAGGCTCAAAGTCACCCAAAGGGCAATGGAGAGGGCTATGCTGGAAGTTCATCTGCGCGATCGCATCAGAATTGAGGCTATCCGCAGCAGAACCATGGTAACGGATATAGCCCTCCGACTCGCTAAACTTAAGTGGCAGTGGGCGGGGCACATTGCACGTAGAACTAATGGACATTGGGGTGGAAAGGTTCTTGGGTGGCGACCACGTATCGAAAGGCGCAGCGTGGGTAGGCCCCACAAGGTGGACTGATGACTTGGCAAAGGTCGCGGAGTCCGCCGGATGCGGGTGGTGCAGAACCGATCATTATGGCACTCTTTGGGGGATGCCTATGTCCAGCAGTGGATGCCTTTCGGCTGATATGATGATGATGAAAAAAGTAATAAATAAATAAAAATAAAATATCTTTATTTCAGAACATTCCATTCCATACAATACAATATAATATAATATAGGTACATTCAGATGTTCAGTCAGATGTAATGAATTGCATATTCGGAGAAGCTATAAGATACGAAAACGGACAATTATTTAATGATTGCAATAGGTTACCAATTTAACACTTTTTATTTATTTATTTGTTTTTGGAGAATCAATTGCTACAGAAGTGCATATAGCTTGTGTAATATGGGTACTATATATTTAATTACTCATCACCCTCCTAGCGTTACTCCCTTTTAAAGGAGCCCGGGGTCCGCTTTGACACCTAATCCCAAAATTTGGCATAGGCACTAGAGTTTTACGAAAGCGACTGCCATCTGACCTTCCAACCTAGAGGGAAAACTAGACCTTACTGGGATTAGACCGGTTTCCTTACGATGTTTTCCTTCACCGAAAAGCTAACGGTAAATATTCCATACATAAGTTCCGAAAAACTCATTGGTAAGAGCCGGGATTTGAACCCACGACCGCCGCTTAGCAGCCGCATGCCTAAACCACTAGGCTACCGTAGCCTATATATTTAATTACGAATTAGGTTATTTACTTAAATACATAAAAAACGTCCAAGAATCAAAAATATTCACGCTCATCGCAATTTTTTTCTCCCTGGGATTCTAACCCAGAACCGTCAGCTCCACAGGCAGGGCTACCACTTTTTTAGGGTTCCGTAGCCAAATGGCAAAAAACGGAACCCTTATAGATTCGTCATGTCTGTCTGTCTGTCTGTCTGTCTGTCCGTCCGTATGTCACAGCAACTTTTTTCCGAAACTATAAGAGCTATACTGTTGAAACTTGGTAAGTAGATGTATTATTTGAACCGCATCAAGAATGATATTGAGATTCCTAATATTTTTTTTTTCTAAACTGGATAGTTTGCGCGAGAGACACTTCCAAAGTGGTAAAATGTGTGTCCCCCCCCTGTAACTTCTAAAATAAGAGAATGATAAAACTAAAAAAAATATATGATGTACATTACCATGCAAACTTCCACCGAAAATTGGTTTGAACGAGATCTAGTAAGTAGTTTTTTTTTAATACGTCATAAATCGTAAACCGCAATTTATTTTACGGAACCCTTCATGTGCGAGTCCGACTCGCACTTGGCCGCTTTTTTTAGCCTAGGCTAAGCCGGTCACCAAACTCGTATATTTGGGTGCGTGTCAAATGAAGCTCAGGAAGTGGATAAACTAGTTGGATGCGCCGAGTTCGCTTTTAATTAAGGTGATTGAACCAACACACCGGGTAACGGGTGCCGCGGGGCCTGAATACTAATTCACCCTGTACAGTCAACAGTAGATGGTATAGTCAGCAAGCAATACAGGAGACGGTAAAATATGTACACGGGTTTTTGTTCTCGGGACTATAATGCAGTGCGTAACAGAATATTTTGAGCGCGTTGGCTCGCTACATAGTCAATATGCAGGCCAGTGTAGTAATTGGGAATGGATGAAAAATTTAGATGTGCCTGTTTTTTTTTGGTGGTAGGGATAACCTTCCTTAGCACCAGAAAAAAGTTGCAGACTTTTCAGCTGCGTCAATAATTTTTGAAATTAATAATCAGTTTCCTCACTTACGTTTTGGGTTTAGGACGGCAAATAAGACACTATGCTTGATCCGTCTCATATTACAAAAAAAAACTTAAAAATCCGTGGTAAACTGACACTGGCAATGCAGCAGCTATATTTGTCATTGCCAGGGCCAGATATTTAAAATTTATTTTGTAATATGAGACGGATCGAAGAAAGAGTCTCATTCGCCGTCCTAAACCCCAAAATTAAGTCAGGAAACTGTTTATATTTTTCAAAAATAATTGACGCAGCTGAAAAGTCTGCAACTTTTTTCTGGTGCTACGGACGGTTATTCCTATCACTAAAATGATAATCTGGCACTTCTAAAATTTTCATCCATTCCCATTGAGGTGTAATGTACTAACGTACTAGAGAAAACAACACGAACATTATCTGTGCGCCGGTCGGCAGCGCGGGGCGCATGCGGGGGGAGGGTAACTTGTCATAGAAAACACTGAGACGATGCGGCCCATGGACCGCAACGCAACGCGCAAACTTCTTGTTCGGAGTGTCATCTCTAGTACATTAGTAGATTATACCTCAATGTCCATTCCCCATTTATTTATTCGTATGGCAAGTCAAAAGTCAGATACAAAATCATAAATTAATTTCCAGAGCATTAATCCACTTAAGGGCTTCGTCATTCAAATTGATCAGGTCTTCTGGGGGTCCTCCGGTATACCGTGGTAACGGGCACTCCTGGATAATGTGTTGAATGCTCTGCTCTACGGCACCACACTCACAGTAAGGGGAGTCCTGCCAGCCACAACGAAAACGGTATAGATTGCAGCGACCATGACCGGTGCGCAGCCTGTTGAGATTGCACCAGGTCCGTCTCGGTAGTTGGAACCCTTCTAACTTCGAACCTGGGACAATACTCGAGCCAAACTTTCCAGCCGTCATAGAAGACCAGGACCGCTTCCACTCTTGGATGAGGTTAAAGCTAGTTTGAGACAGAGTTTGCGCAATGCTGTAAGATGGGTGTCTGGACTTCAAGCGGCATCTTATAGATCACTACTCAGGCGAGTGCGTGGCAGCGGTAATGGCCTCCTCAGGGTATTGTCGGAGAGTATGGACTGCTCCATATTTTAATACTGGGTCGAAGTGGCCATCGGCAGGGCCAAATAGGATGGGACTGCGAACGATCACCGGACGCCTTTGCCGTGTTGGTTCGCATTTACGAGTACATCTCATTTAATTTAATTTTCTATTTTACTTGTATTTTTATTTTTGATTGCTTTTGATGTACCTACTAACATAGTTATTAAGTCTAAATTTGTTACTAACATACTATGGACCAGTGGTCTGATATAGGTTTTTATTTTTTTATTTTTATTTTATTATTATAGGGTCCAAAAATTCACCGTGCATAGGGAGGCTTCCCCATTGCTGACGGTAAAAGCAGAGGTCCGTTTCATTTATCTATACTAAAGGTGGATCGCATGCGGTGCTCGTTAAAATCAGAATGTATGGAAAGTTTGACAAGTTTGTATGGAATGACATCTTCCGGCGCCATATTTAACGTTGATCGGTCTGTTATCGTATGTTGGTGCAACCCGTCCTAAGTATATTACTAGTGGATCTGTAAACTGTAGAACTCAAACGCCTGCCTTTTTGCCCGACTACGGCAGAGCCGAAAGGAAGGGATATGTTTTAACAGTCTATGTTTTTTAGGGTTCCGTACTCAAAGAGTAAAACGGGACCTTATTACTAAGACTCCGCTGTCCGTCTGTCTGTCTGTCTGTCTGTCTGTCTGTCTGTCTGTCTGCCTGTCTGTCTGTCTGTCTGTCTGTCTGTCTGTCTGTCTGTCTGTCTGTCACCAGGCTGTATCTCACTGATACCGTGATAGTTCCAGTTGGTAAAGGTCCGGGGGCCGGGCATTTTGGCACTCTCTGGGGGAGGTATATGTCCAGCAGTTGACGTCTTCCGGCTGATATGATGATGATGATGATGAATGCGAATGTTCCCCTTGAAGCCAGCTATTAATTATATTGTATCCCGTGTTGTAGGTGCGGGCTGGAAAACAGCGATGTATAGCCGACAGGTTAGCAGCAAACACTGAGCCCCGAGCCTATTGTCGCACTCATTTATTTTCTGTATTGTGTTGCTTTATATAAGTACCTTACCTACATCAGTGTTCAATTTTGTGATTTTGTGTTTTTTTTTGCGACAATAAATCTTTTATTTTTTATGTTTGTATTTGTGTATGTTCCACTGTAGCGTTTAGGGTGTCAATCGATTCGAAGTTATGCTCCGGGTGACATATGTATGAAAAATAAAAACATGGTTGCTGTCAGATACAAATAAGTGGCTGACTTTGAAAAAAATCTTTTGGTATCGTACCGTGTTGGGTATCAAATGAAAGAGGAGAAAATTTCAAGTTTAAATGTACAAAAATATTATTCATAGTTACTTTTCTGTAGTCAGGATATAGTTTTTTAAACTTTTTATGCTGGTTCCATTTTTTATTTATTTCGAAAAAAATAATCGACAAATAAATCCGAACTGGGTAAATACCTCCACTTACAGAAGACCACACAGCCTTATTGACGCCACTACTTCAGCTGCTTTCCATCAGGCAGATCGTCTGCTTGTTTGTATCATCATCATCATCATATCAGCCGAAAGACGTCCACTGCTGGACATAGGCCTCCCCCAAAGAGTGCCACAATGGCCGGTTCTGCGCCACCCGCATCCAGCGGACTCCCGCGACCCTTACCAGGTCATCAGTCCACCTTGTGGCCTACTCACGCTGCGCCTTGCGGTACGTGGTCACCACTCGAGAACCTTTCCGCCCCAACGGCCATCGGTTCTACGTGCAATGTGCCCCGCACACTGCCACTTCAGCTTAGCGATTCGGATGGCTATATCGGAGTGCTTGTTTGTATACGTACATACAAGCAAATAATGCTTTAATACAATTGTAATGTAAGTACAATTTTATTGTCAACAATTACCTGTATTATATACCTTATTTATTACCAATAAATGATGTCTACGGTTATGTCTATAGCTAGTATCTTTGATGCTTACTATATACTATATACGTGTCATTTCAAATTGTTTATTATTTTATTTAATATTTTTAATATACTTGCTTACTTAACATACATATTTATATACAAGTACAACCAAACCACAGTCATTACATAATTTAAAATATACACAACATTACTCACATTCCAATAACATATTCACAATATTAATTAGAATTATAACTTATTACATGCAAGGGTCTGACTGAAAATCAGCGTTGCAGTGTAGGTACTCAGTAGGTACTCACTGCAACAGTATGCTGAGTCTAGCCCCTTTTTGGGATCACAAAATGTAAATGCCTCGTACGATATTGTTTGAGTGTGTTTGTCTATTCCTAAGTCTAATTTGTACACTGTTCCTTTTGTATAAAATGTGATGTTGAATAAAGTTTTTCTATGTCTATGTCTATGTCAAAATAAAAAAAATTTTTTGCTCTACATAGCTTAACCTCTTTTTAGGGTTCCGTACCTCAAAAGGTTAAAACGGAACCCTTATAGGATCACTTTGTTGTCCGTCTGCATGTCTGTCAAGACCCTATATTAGACCAAACGGTATCGAGTTAAAATTAAAACCATATACTCAGGTCTACAGTCCCTTGAAGCTGTAAAAAATGAAACTTCTAAATTAACATGCCGTCTGTCTGTCTGTCAAGACCCTTTCTCTCGGAACCGCCTGAAAGTATCGAGTTGAAATTAAAACTATATACTCAAATTTACAGTTCCTTCAAGCTGTGAAAAAAACAAGTTTCTAAGTTAACGTAAAAAAAAGATACTACCGTTTATGCCGCAAAAATAATAGTTTATGTGACTGTACATAATGAAGGGCATTAAATACGAGCGTGGGTTTATGAAACGAGCCGAAGGCGAGTTTCATAATGACATCACACGAGTATCTTAATGCCTAATTATGTATAGTTAGATACACTACTTTATCTATCCACATATCATAAGCCTCCATGATGCATTCAGGAGCCGCATATTATTTATGACCGGCATCGCGGCGTTGTTTTCTGGCGGCTGTCATAGTTCTTTTTTAATTCGGAGACAAACTAGAGTCGGATCCAACTGTCATATCGTTCGATATCTTACTTACGTGCGACATTTGTCAAAGAGCGTAGCCGTGTTTTCATGGAAAATCGGCCCTTCGACCAAATGTTTACTGTATTTTTTTTATTAAAAACCCTCATGGCAAATATTATTTCCTGTGAGTTTCAGCTTCCTATCTTTGTTATTTTCTGAGATATGATTTTTTTAAACTTTTTACGAAAACAAAAAAAACCCACACTGGCTAATGCGATTTACGTAAACTTTTGGTACAGTAATCTATATATAGAGACTCACGTATTCTTTAAATATTATTTCTTTTTTTTTTTTAAATCTCGGATAAATGTAGGAAATAAAACTTAAGAATTTTTTTTTCTGGCTTTCTAGAAAAGCGACACTAACAGTTTTTCGTTAGGTAATTGCTTATATAAAGATCTGCTATGTGTATTTTTTTCAAAATAATCCAGTTGGTACTTCATACTAGAAAATGGAAAATTAAAGGATAAGATAGGTATACCCATACCAGATATTTTAGTCGCAAAAGAGATTATGCACATTGCAACCTCTTTATTGTTAACGTTATAGGTACCGGCTGCATTTTAAGGGTATTACGTGCAATCATTACAGTTTGACATTGACATACTTACGTAATAAATACTCTTAAGAATGCAATCTGCCAGTACCTATAACGTTAACAATAAAGAGGTTGCAATGTGCATAGTCTCTTTTGCGACTAAAATGTCTGGAATGGGTATACCTTATTCTTTAATTTTCCATTTTCTAGTATGAAGTACCAACTGGATTATTTTGAAAAAAATACACATTGCAGATCTTTATATAAGCAATTACCTAACGAAGAACTGTTGGTATCGCTTTTCTAGAAAGCCAGAAAAAAAATACTGAAGTTTTGTTTCCTACATTTATCAAAGATTTTTTTTTTAAATAAAATATTATTTGAAGAATACGTGTGTCTCTATATAGATTACTGTACCAAAAGTTTACGTAAATCGCATTAGCCAGTGTGGGTTTTTTTTTGTTTTCGTAAAAAGTTTAAAAAAATCATATCTCAGAAAATAGCAAAGATAGGAAGCTGAAACTCACAGGAAATAATATTTGCCATGAGGGCTTTTAATAAAAAAAAACACAATAAACATTTGGTCGAAGGGCCGATTTTCCATTAAAACACGGCTACGCTCTTTGTATGCAAATTGACAATTAATTTCGAACTAAACGTAATCTCGACTGATATTAGAATAGAGGTTAAATCAAATTTCTTTGTTTTTGAGACGTTCGAAATTTGAATGAAATAATATTATCGAAATCGGTGTTATTATTTAGCAATAATAACATTTACACAGATAAGAAATTTGTTCTAACAAAACGGTCTATTTTTATGGTGGTCATAATGTGCGGTTCTTGAACGCATCATGGAGGGTTTATGATATTTGGATAGATAAACGTATATTTCGACACTCTCAAGGGAATAAAAATGTATAGGGTACGTACGTTGACCTAGAACTATGAAATTTGGCAAGTATCGTCTTATGCTACAAGTACAGGGAAAAATCTGAAAACTATATATTTGTAATTTTGTACGAAAGCCTCGGTGGGCGAGTCCGACTCGCACATGTCCGGTTTTTTATTTTTATTTTGCCAAGTTTTTGTTACAACGGCAGCATGGCTGCCCTGAGTCTATAAAGGCGCATTAGCTATACATTATAGTTGTGTGCTAATGTAAAGGCAGTATATTGTTTTCAGCTCGGAGTAGAGGCTGATTGATTGTTTCCGCGGCACGCGCCCTGGAGCGGTATAGTGTGGATGCGCTGTCTATTTTTGAATGTCCTTCTATCCTTATTGCTATTTTATTCTTACCAGCCATGCCTTTTTAAATGCAGACTTAGATATCGGCAATCTTTCTAATCCAATTTTATGCAATGCTTAATTGACCTATTAAACTGAACTATAGAAGTTTGTATGCGGCGTCATGTTTCTTTTTTTCTCTTTATTTTGGTACTAACAGTCATTACAAAGAGTTACATATATATACAGGCCGTCCCAAAGACTATGCGATATGAAGGGAAAGTAAGTACCTTAAATATCATAGATTTTGCTAAAAGAAGACTTTGTTTTTTTTTAAGTTAATAATACTGCATACAAAAAAAATCTAAAATATGCTTCGTCCGTGAATCGAACCGACTTAAATGTGAAAAGAAATCAACCGTATTTCTGACGGCCCGCTGAGCTTTTGCGAATGGCCCGCCATCCACCAAGCGATCCTAGTATAAAAACCCCATAAGATCCTAGTATAAAAACCCCATAAGATCCTAGTATAAAAACCCCTTAAGATCCTAATATGTATAAAAACCTTGTCGTCCGGGGATCCTTAGCTAAAATCTATAACAAATTGCTAAAAAATCTATGCAAAGTAGAAGATTTGATAGAATTCAAAAAAAGCCTGTTTACCCTTTTAGTAAAAAAAGCCTATTATTTACTGAATGCATATTGTATTAAATACCTATTACTCTAAATTAGATGCATGCTCCATCTTCTCATAAAGTATTTGTATGCCCATATGGCAAAACATAGTGGTACATAATTTTAAGTTTTTTGACCATCCATATAACTATGTTTATAAATAAATGATTTTGAATTTTTGTACTCGTACTATTGAGAGTCTATATGTAGATATACATTTTGACTTTTAAAAGTGCCCGTGTGGCCTTTTTGCTGAATAAATGTTGTTTTTTTAGTATAGAAATGTCACGTCCATAGACATATACATCGGGTGGCACAGGAGGCGCCGACAAGGCACAATCGCAGGGCCTATCGATCTGCGGGAACATATCTAACGCGAGCGCCTGTCAACTCAGGGCCTGTTCATCTTAATGTACGCTATCATCAAACATTAGTACTACTATACTGATACTTGCTGCCCGCGCGGCTACGCCCGCTTATTATTTTTTATTTGAAAAAACAAAACTTTACAGCATTACAGCAGATACCAAGGCGGTGATAAACTTAAAGAATACTATTAACTATTTTACACTAACCAAATAAAGACAAAAGAAAAACCTACAATAACACACGATAAAATATTAAACGTAAAAAATGAGCTTCACAAAACCCTAACAGAGCTGGATACAATTTATTCCATTTGTCGGCAAACAAATCGCAATCTGGTGCAAATGCAAGGAGTTCATTAAGAAGAATATATGCGCAAACTATCAGCGAGTGTTTATGCGCTACCGTGCGAGTTATCTCCACCGCAAGCAGGCGATGGCTGCGACCTCTGTCGTAGCTGTTAGGGACAATTTTTTTTTTTTTATGAATAATTATTTATTATTTGAACGTATTCTATAATTTTGAATGTTCTCCATTTGACGACTTTTCTTTTTGACGTTGTGTATTGGGTTCTGTTATATGTAATAATTTATCAAGTAAGTTTTTTGGTGTTACTGTATGCTTTAAACTTACATTGTATTTAAATGAATAAATGAAATAAATAAATGAAAAAGACTACAGAACCTTTCAACCAAATCCGAACAATCTGACTCACCCCTTATAATGCTACACGCCATGTTCAAGAGCCTAGTGTTACGTCGGATCTCTAATGAGTTAAAACCTAACATCCCGAGCAAGTATATGGTGGGGTAAAGATTATAAAGAACGCTGATAAACATGCGGTATAAAACATAGCATGTGACGTTCATCTAAATGTACGCTATCATCAGAGATTAGTACTTCTATACTGATACTAGCTGCCCACGCGGCTTCGCTCATAATATATTGCAAAGAACGCAGATAAATCCGCGGGATAAAACTTAGCATGTGTCATGTTCATCTAAATTTACGCTATCATCAGAGCTTATTAAGGGGACGTAGGTTCGTGGTCTTCTCTCCCTCTCACTGAGCATAAGCGTGAGCGAGATGGAAGTGCGTGTTTGGAAGCGCGGATATCATGTTTTTTAATTTTATTTCATTGTGCGTTTTAATAAATAAAAAAGTAATAGCTGATTTCCCTCAAACATGACATTGTCGATTTTTACAACCAATTGTAATATGTTTAGCTGTTGTGCATAATATGTTCGTGATTTTTTTCTATCGAGCGAAAGTCAAAAACTCGGGTTGGAATAGTTGATTTCCCTCGAGAAAGGCCTCTAGATTGCTAATTAAATTTAAGGCAGCCGTATTATAATCCAAACAAGAGCTACGATTTTTTTTAAATCCGTTTTCGGAGCTCACGTCGCCTTAATTCTATACTGATACTAGCTGCCCCGCGTGGCTTCGCTCACATATTGCAAAGAACGCAGATAAATCCGCGGGATTAAACATAGCCTATGTAGAAAATATTTTTTGAAATCAGATAAGTGATTGGCGGTGGCCAAGTAAGAAATGTTCAACTTGGAATCAATATAATTAAAAAAATACATATTTTAATATACATGTTTTAATTAAAAATGTATTTTTAGACTTGGCAATAATGTATGAAAGTAAATATCCCCCAAATATCAACTTTGGCACGTGGGAAAATGCGAGCATTTTCAGAGCTCATGAAAAATCATGAATTTTGCATTTCCGAGCGTGCATTTTTTACAACGACTGGAATTTTCCGCTTTTATAACTATGTGAGGTTTATAAATATGCAACTTGATGAGATAGTTCTATAGAAAAAAGTCAGAAGATGTCAATATTGGTGACCTTGAGGGTCAATCCGTATAAGCATTTTTTTTGATTATCTGATCTGATAATATTGGTTAAATGTTTACCACAGCGTCCCGTGTCGTGTAACATTTTTCTCAAGCTTAAAACGTTCCGTAATAAATTTGCCGTCTCTTCGCTTGATATTCTCCAAAAAAAGGCCACCCTGAACTAGTAGCATCTACAATAACCATACAATAACATTACTACTGGGTCTGTATGTATTTATATATATATTGTCAGATTTAGGTTCCCGTCTCTTCGGTGGACATTGCCAAAGTTAAGGGGCTATTAAGCCTAATTTTCACCGAGTGTACATTACAGTTTATAATTTTGTGTTCCTGCGCCAAATAAACTTTAGGAGATGGTATCTCTTTATCATCATCATCATATCAGCCGAAAGACGTACACTGCTGGACATAAGCCTATTGCCTAGGGGGGTCAATACTGAATACTAGATACTGAGAAAAAAAATATTTCACGTCCTAAAACAGCGAAATTTATCGCTTTTTCGCGTGTCCTACTTGCAGTTTTGCTCAAACAAAATTTCTATCATTAATGGGTGAATAATTAAAACCAGTGAAGTATTTTAGTAGCTGTCCCACGCGTGACCTTTTATTAGGACTCAAGCTCAAGACCCTTAAAATCTGTTTTTCTATTGGCCCACCGTAACATTTACTTTACGATTCGATAACACGTTAGTTGAGCTTCAATCACCAACGGGAATGGATGCAGAGCTGGTATTTTTGACGGAGGAAACAGGTAAGCCTTTATAACGATGTATTTTGGTACGACTATCACGACATTTGTATGGGCGTTTATTTATTAATATACGATTGAAATAAAAATAAGTCTTTCATAACAATGGTTAGCAATATGCGGTACGAGTTTCGTGTTTAACTAATGAAGTGAATATATTAATAGTTTACGAAAGACCGCCAAAAATCGTTCATGTTGACATTTGTATGGCGACATTTGTACGGCAATTTTTTCCAAAACTAAATAAAAAAATATCGTTTAAATGTCCAATAATATTTCTATATTTTTATTAGTTTAATTGTTTTAATTAATTTTGGGAGGTATTGTAGGTACTGAAATTATTATTTACCAAGGTCTTTATTGGTACCACTTACCGACATTTGTATGGCAGAATCGACATTTGTATGGCAGAATCGACATTTGTATGGCAGCCTCGACATTTATATGCAGAATCGACATTTATATGGCACTATATCGACTTTTGTATGGGGCTGTCGACATTTGTATGGCGCTGACGACATTTGTATGTCACGGTTTTTTTAAGCATCAATATCTAGCTAACTATTAAAAGCAGAGTGGTGCCTTATGCACAATATTTTTTCTTTTTAAAAACCCTACCTCACCTTGTCGATACGAATCTAATATTCCAAAAAAAAATAAAAAACCATACAAATGTCGAAAAAACGTACTCTTCAAAAATTGACCCTTCAAGGACCGGTCCTGCGCCACCCGCATCCAGCGGACTCCCGCGACCTTTACCAGGCCCCCATTTCACCAACTTGATAATTGTCACCTTACACTGAAAATTCGCCATACATTGCTTGTTCTAAAAGTTAAGGTTTCGCTAGGTTACTTGTGGAACCAGCAATGTAAAGAGAACCAGCAATGTAAAGAGAATCGTCGTTGTCAGGTGACAATTGTCATGTTAGTGAAATAGGGGCCAGGTCATCAGTATGATCTATCTACCATATCTATCTACCATACATAATCATAATAATCAGCTGGTTAACATTTTTAACGACTAAAACTACGCAAAATAAGAGCTTAGCCTGTTTTATTCAATGTACACACGAAGTTGCTTGCAATCGTCAGTATTTGCTTACATTTACGAAACTCCCTTACAAAATGCTAAAAAGCCGAATACGTTATTAAATTTATTTGCACATGGTACATTTTGCTTCTGCGTTCAACCCAACGGGATGAAAGTCCAAGTGAACGTACGCGATTATAGTTTATACGGGTTTAGCTATTAGTGCAATAATCGCGTGTAGAAAAGAATGGACTAAGGTTACTCCGGTGCGGAGGTGAACGTTACAAACAAACAGTTTCGGCCTTTTCGCTTCAACGCCTGGGTAAAGCGGGTTGAAAACTCTCATTTGCTTTTTATTAGGAGTCCACAGACGCGAGAAGCTCGTTTGTAGAATAAAAAATAAATTCCAACATGTTACTGAGTAAATAATTAAATACAGGCAGTAGACATTAAAACTCGACTTCGTTCTTTCTGTTTATTAAGAATTAATAACAATAGATAAGGAATAAATAAATTAAATAACAGATTTACTTACGTGAAAAGTTGAGAATTACACACTAAAACTGTATGTGACGCTGACGGTCGACCACTTTAATTGTGGAGTCAACATAGAACCCTGCCATAATTATTTATTATTTAATTTAATTTAATAACATTGGGTACATTAACTGGGTCTCACAAAACTGTCGGAACAGTTTGTCTGTGTGATTATAAACATCATAAGTAGTACAGAGTTAATAATTAATTAATTACTAATTTGTAAATAGCTTTAGGTTAAACACATCATGTTTCATACAATTGCATACAGTTAGTTACCTATGGGTTATGATACTTAAGTAATGTCGTTTTCATTTTCTTTTAAAGTCGTTTTTATCCTTTCACGGCTGATAGTTTCAGGTAAGCTGTTCAGAAGATAAGGGATACGTAATAACAACGTCATTTCGCATTTTAAATTGATATTCACGTGTTTCGCGCGCACCTTCTAACACTGGCGGTTGTACTGTTCTAACACTCGGCGTATGGTTGAGATTATTTAATATCGCCGACTTTTTGTAAAACTGTTATTCGAATTTTGATCTTCTACCTTGGACGATAGAGTTGCTTTTTGAGTGGACTTCTTTGATGCAATTCGGCCAACTTAAATAATCTCAAATATACGTGGAAGCGAGATTGAGAGAAGGCTATAGGATACTTTTTATGTCAAAAATCATTCCCTAAAGAGGTGAAAGTGGAATTATGTGGTATTGTTTGAACGAATAACGGGTTACTTGGACGGAATAACTAGTTTAGATTTGTTGGGATTCGTTTTTGAACCTGGAACCATAATCTGAAGTGATTCAGTTTTTTTTTTGTTCAAGCTTAGATAATTTAGTGCATTAATGCTAAAATTTGTAACGCAACGCATGCTGTGGTTGACTATTATTAGGGTTACAATTAGACATTACATAAGTGCTAGTTTTTTTTTATAAAATGTTACATTGTAAACTCTGTTGGCAATCCTTAAATAAAAAAAATAAA
This sequence comes from Epinotia brunnichana, assembly GCA_963854355.1. Lineage (NCBI taxonomy): Eukaryota > Metazoa > Arthropoda > Insecta > Lepidoptera > Tortricidae > Epinotia > Epinotia brunnichana. Next base: position 32,616,624 of record OY977943.1, read on the forward strand.
ACAATACGAGAACCCGGAACCCTCAATTTTAGACTCTATTTTTTCACAACAGCCGTGGGCGCTTTACTTTTTATTCCATTGCATTATTCTCTTTAGAAGCAACACTGAGCTAATTTCAGTACGTTTGAAATTTTATTCACTTAACATATTATGGACGTTAGGATTGTATCTTTTGGGAGATTTTTAAAATCTTTCCATAGCAGAATTTTGTCAACGAAATTCTGCACCCGTAACTACTAGTAGTTGAAAACGTTTAACGCAGTCTAGACTAACATTATCCACTGAGCAGACAAAGTTAAATTACTTACCTACACATCACTACATAAGTAGTATAAAACAAAGTCGCTTCCCGTTGTCTGTCTGTACCTATGTTATGCTTCGATCTTTAAAACTACGCAACGGATTTTGATGCGGTTTTTAGGGTTCCGTACCAAAAAGGTAAAAAAGGAACCCTTATGGTGCGACTCTGTCCGTCTGTCCGTCTGTCACAACGTTAAATATCTCAGGAACTACTTGAGCTATCAATTTGAAATTTGTAACAACTGTTCAGAAGGTGTTTGGAAAATGAAAAAAATATATAGACATTTTTATTTTCTGTGTAAATGACGAATATGAGGGGGGTTAAAAATACAAAGTCTAGGTAATAGATCAAGAGGGCTATCATATGAAAGGGCTTGAGTTGCGCTTTCTAAAACCATTTTTATTTTGTTTTGCTACCGTGGTTAAATTTTGATTTATTATGGAAAATGTTGAAAAAAAACTCCATCACCCAACCCTTTTAACAGTTGTTCCAAATTTCAAATTGATAGCTTAAGTAGTTCCTGAGATATTTAACGTTGTGACAGACGGACGGACAGACGGACAGACGGACAGAGTCGCACCATAAGGGTTCCTTTTTTAACTTTTTGGTACGGAACCCTAATTAAGAAACGTTAACTTTGTCATTGAAAGTCACTGCAGGAGATGGATACACGTGCGATGATTGAGTTGAAAAAGCGTGATAAGAATTTGAAGCGACGGCCAAAAACTTACCTCCCGAACCGAATTGTAACATCGCGGTTACACATGGCTACTTTTTGCAGTAAACGAACTTAAACTTTCGTGAAATATGTGTACTACTAACATAACCACGGTTAAACTCACGTATAACCACCGGTGAAATGTTTCGAACTCTTCGGGAGTTCTTCTTCAGGATGAGTGTTTTAATGCGAATGTTCCCCTTGAAGCCAGCTATTAATTATATTGTATCCCGTGTTGTAGGTGCGGGCTGAAAAACAGCGCTGTATAGCCGACAGGCTAGCAGCAAACGCTGAGCCCCGAGCCTATTGTCGCACTCTTTTATTTTCTGTTTTGTGTTGTTTTATAGAAGTACCTACATCAGCGTTCGATTTAGAGATTTTATGTTTTCTGTATTTTTTTTGCGTCAATAACTCTTTTTTGACGTGATAACGTCTTATAAATAGATGAACACCGGCAGCAAGCACGAAAAAATATGACTCATTGTCCCGTTCCGCCTGAGCCGAGCGTTCGGCTTTATGACGTTATCACGTAAAATTATCGTCCGTAAGCCTCCTTTATAGACAACCAATTTTTTTTAGTTCGCCGCAATTTCGCTTGGAATTCACACTCATCCTGAAAAAGAACTCCCGAAGAATTCCAAACATGTCACCTGGCGTGACATTTAACACGTGACTCTAACCGTGGTTCTTTCAGTAGCACTTTTTGCAGCGCTAGAAACGTGGTAGAGTATCCTGTCCAAACCGGTGATCTTTGGCAATTGTCGCGCGACAGATTGTGTGGTAAGGCATGTCTATAAGGGGAGGTTGGGGGACATTCTCGGGGACGAAAGTCCCCACATCTCATAGGGAGCTGGCACGCACGAGGCGGCAGCCCCTATGTCAGATATATAAAGGATTCCGCAAGTTGTAAGGGTATGTTTATAGTTGCATATATGCTAATACAGGTTTTTAAGCTTGACTGCGCTAGGTTCTCATTCGCGGCCATGACAGTGACCAAAAGTGGCTTCGCGACATGGTTCATTCATGACGCACGTCTGTATTGCTGCAAAACGTCGCCGTGTGTAACCGATCTTGCCTCCCACATTTTTCTAAACACCCATAAATTCCGACCAATCTAATACGCAATATGCGGAGCCAATTTCCATCGATAACCCTTTATTTACCCCATGTTTACCCTCGGTTAAAGTTTACCTCGACGGGTCAATATCTAAGTTCGGTAAGTAATGGAAGGGCGGTCCTGAGACTTATCATGTTATAAATTGTGTGGAGCATTATTAATTGCCAGTTGGGGGGTCAGGATGTAGATATGCTCTGTGGGCTGTGGGTCTTTTTTTTCAAACGGAATCGACAAAAACCTATTTAATTATTGAACCTGCTCACAAAATTTCACTAGAATCAATTGAGAAATGCATACTATGTGACTCATGGTATATAGTTGGTCGTAAAGTCGCTCTTTCAAAGAAAGAAGAGGGCCGCGTTTCCATGCAACGATAGAAAGGGAAGCGATATCGTAGGATGACCCTAGGATATTGCCTTTCATTCATGTCCCTGTCATTTTAGTGCGTCCAGTATGTGATGCTCGAATCGTACACTTGGGAACACAAATTAATTTACAACCCAATCATCACCGAGTTTATACGCCGGTTCTTCTTGAAGTAAAGGTTTTCTTTCCAAACCGGTGGTAGTTTATCGACATTCATAGAGTGCATGTAATATCCCTAAATTGAAGAATAAATAACTTTGGCTTTGACATCAATTTCAAATGAAAGGCAAAAAATTAATATATGCCGATTTCTCAATATAATTTCAAACGTGCCGTTGGGAATCCTGAGTTTTCTAGGTAGATGTACTACACGCCTCCGTAAGGCGTTGTTAGTGGGAACTGATTGAAAAATTTGGTGACCGAGATAGATTGTTCTGGTAGTTCAGTTAGTCGCCGGTTCGGAGAATACAGTTTTTAAATTTTTCCATGTAATGTTTTTTATTTAAAATTTATATATTTTGTTAGTATACGTTACTGCTTAATATAAAATTTGCGCAATCACCCCCCCGATGGCTGGGTAGTACGTAGTCAAAGGTGGTCAAACAAACAGCCTAATGATTATAGCAACAGAGAGTTTGTTCGACTCACAATTTACTCAGGCTTTATTTCGGAACTATTCAAGAGTAAATGAATTAACCAAACGGAATACAGAGTACTAGTTGCAATTATCTACTCTGTTGCAGCGCTAAGAGAATTAGTCGTATTTTGTATTCACAGCAAACGTAACCTAATAGGATTTGGAACTTCAACTTGGCCAAGAATACAGTTTTAACAGTATACTTATGACTAAACCCTAGGAGTCTAGTAGAGGCTTTTTATGTCTTGCTCTTGACTCCATAACATTTTCATCAAGTTTTATAACATTTAAAGAGTACCTATCAGTAATTTTTTTGGTGCAAGCTTTTACTGCTGGCAGTCATCAAGTACCCATTGAGAGGATTCTAATTTCTTATATAACTTGTGTAATTGAGGAGTTCCTATACCCAACTTCCGTCTCTATACCCAGCTTTATTTAATATTTATTTATTTTCATATTTATGGTACAGTCCCCATCACATACATCGGAGCAAACAAGCAAGTCACAAACATCGGAACACAGGTCTGTTTTCAAGGCGTTAGGGTGCATGTGCCGATATTTTTGAACACCTATAGTGTACCTATGTATGTGATGGCGACTGTACGATAATATTGCTTTGTCATCCGACTTAGGTACAGTCGCCATCACATACATCGGAGCAAACAAGCACGTCACAAACATCGGAACACACCTCTATTTTCAGAGCATTAGGGTGCATGTGCCGATATTTTTGAACACCTATAGTGTATGTGATGTATGTGATGGCGACTGTACAAAATTTCAAACTAGGTATTTGGACATTGAGAAATGGGTATTATTCTACTTACAAGGTTTGACCCGAACAAACAAAATTTAATAATTATGAATAAATGACAACATCATCATAATCGTAATCGTCCATTGAGAGTTTTGATGAAATTCTGACTAAATTAATGTCCTGTCCATTTGTCACTCTTTTATAGAATATTAATGTAAAATAGTTGCCTATTTTAAATGTAAATGTTATTTTAAAATACGATTAAATAAATAAATATTTCCGGACAATCTTATTACACAAATCCCAAAGTCCCAAACTTAGCAAAGCTTGTACTATGGGTACTAGACGACGATATACATACTTGTATAGATAAATAAATACTGAAATACATAGACAACATCCATGACTCAGGAACAAATATTCGTGCTCATCACATAAATAAATGCCTTTACCGGGATTCGAACCCGTGACCTCTAGCTTCTTATCACTACCAACTAGGCTAAAGAGGTCGTCAAACATTGCAAAACAAAAAAATCCTAAAAAATATAATTTTCCTCATATTTAGAACCCGTCGTATCCTTGTTCAACCACGAAATGCCAGCATTATAAAACAGGTATTACCAGCATTCCGTATCCAACTTTATTCGCCGACAAAACTTCTTATCGTCCCCGTAAATATTCGTGAAACCTATGAAGTAAAATATATCGACAATATCGGAGACCGGAGAAACTAAAATCGTTTCGTAGGTACGCAAATTGAATCAATTTTTCGTACGAAATTGTATCCGCTGAGGATCCCGCCGTGAGTACTTTGGAGGAAGCGCAGATCGAGGAAAGTTTTTTTACAGGAATTCTGCATCATGTTTGAGCTTGAGATAAGTCACTCTTTGAGGCATGGAATTAGTACAGTGGAAGGTTGTAGTCGGACGAAGAGATAAAGTTACAAGATGTACTCAGGAGGGCCATTCTCGGGACGCTCAAGGTGATGTCTAATAGATATGATCTCTATTGACGTAATTTCTATTGAAAAAGTCACTGCCCCAAATGTCGAAGAGAGCATTTTTTAATTCTGGGGCATGATAAAGATTATGTCAAATGATGATATCAAAGTCTACGGGCCCCCTTAGCGTTGACATGACGTCACGCGATGAGGTGCACAGATATTAAGACCGGGTAGTAATCACTAACTTTACTTCTCGATTGTATAATTACTTCCAAAGTTATTCTTCAACAAGTTTTTAACTGTTGCAGCAACACTCCAAAGACATGATGATTTTTAACGTGATGCATCAACATGTATGTTGTTCGCTTCAATATTTAAATGCAATGAAATACAAATAACTTCTGAATAATCTCCATCTAGTTTAAACATAGTTCAGATGCTAATCACAGTAGCAAACATTAAATAACTTTACACCGACCAACGCTTTTAACTGTTTTTAGCAAAAGAGCTATGAAAACTTTTTTTACTTATTTTCTGCAACATTTAATATTTTCTAGTTATCACACTAAAGTATTTCAGTAACTCTAAATTGTATGGGTAGTTCCTTAATGCTCACTTTAAGGGTTGTTTTTCTTTAGACACATGATTCATTAATGAGATCTAGACCAAATAAGATTCAAACATGTTGATAGCGGGTTAAATGACATTCTAAATAATAGCCCACATAGTTTTATAGAATGATGACCTCTATAATTCCTTATGTATTTAGTTAGTGAAATAGGTGGTGGAATTTGGTTTAGAACAATAACTTCTATTACGTTCATACGATTGCGTCAATTTGAATATTTAAATCGACTGTTGATCGTATTACTTTCCCAACTTTCACTACTTAAAATTCTCTAGACGACTTTCTAGTCTAAATTACAGGACAAGTTCAAAGGTAATCAAGAAGCAGAACTTATAAATTAACTCGGATAAGGTTAGAGACAATGCCATTTTTTTCTAATAATACAATATATCGGCAATTTTCTATTAAAAAATAGGCTTTTTAGTATGGAATAATGATTTTGAAATTGATATAACGGAATAGACTAGTACAGTATGGTTGACACGTTGGGGGTCCGACTTTAATTTATAATAGGTATATAATGTGACGGCGCAACGTCATCGTACGTGATGCAATTCACGACGTGTCAAAACTCTTCACACGTGACGCAAATAATGTTTTGTGCAATTTCTTTTGTATAATGTGTGCGTGAGCGTGTGCTATGGTTATTTGGCATGGTTGGCTTCATTATGTTGTTCTTAATGCTCCGTCTTTTTTTTCTTGGTCAGGGCTTTTACTCAGCGCGCAACAAATTCGAACCAAATCCGTATGCGAAACGTATGTCACGAACCAACATCATCAATGGCCTGTAGCACATATAAGAGATGATTTAAGCAGCATCCATTAAAGTGCGGCACTTGCGTACGTGGCTTGTCAGGCCAATACGAGAGCAACAGTGACGCCCGCATATATGACATGTAAATGTCATACACCTCGCTGTTGGAGGCGCAGCAGCGCGCTGGTGTCTCAATGCTCGTTTGTGAGACAACAGGTCAACCCAGGTGATATCATGTACTGTCACGCCTTCATTAAGTGACTTCCTCCATTGGTCTCGGTCCTGCGATTGATTTTCCCAGTACGTGGGGTCGATCTTGATGGACAGCATGTCACGTTTTGCGCTGTCCTTAAAACGTAACATAGGGTGCCCCACCGGTCGTTTAGCGTAAGCTACTTCACTCAGGCGACTTCACGAACCATATGCTCTTTAATATTCAATACGTACATATTTCGTATACATGCACAAGGCTCACCGCACGTAAGACAACACGGTGCGTGGTCCCGGGGGGCAGAGTTTTTGCTCCCTCAGACAGGAGTCGCGGATTGATGGATGTGGAGGAAAAATAGAATACGTTACGAGATTTGTTTTGTATATGAGTCGTGAAAAATAAAAGATGCCGGTTCATACGCCGTGGGCCTGAATAAACCGACGGACTTTAAATTCACTGAGAGGGACTTACTACGAGTAGCGCTACGAATTCGTTAGCAGTGAATGTGTTAATCAGAGTTAGCGTGGGGACTTCCGCTTATTCCCTCTCATATATGAGGGGAGGCCTGTGTACTTACATACAATCACGCCTCTTTCCCAGAGGGGTAGGCGGAGATCACTGATCTCCATTTGCTACGATCCTGACAAACCACTTTCGCTTCACTCACTTGCATAATATTTCTGATACATGCTCGTCGAACGTATGTAGTCTGATGATAATGATGAATGTGTTAACACTTTCACTGCCAGGAACCCGCCAGGAGCATTCCACGGAAAAGTCCACCGTTGTCCCGTACCAACACGAATTTTCAGAAAATTGGTAAGTTTTGGAGTTTGTTTCTCTGCGACAATCGAGTTAAATTATGGTCAGAATTATAATATTCCAATTACAATTGCACTCTAATGACAGAGACATACGCGCGTTTGTATGGGACAGGTCGTGGAATGCACCATTAGTGCGTTCAACCTGAGATCCTAGAGTCCTCCGAATTACTTAGCGCAGATAGCGGCTGACGTGGAGTTTTTAGTAACCCAGACTTCCCCCGAGAGCTGGGTACCTGGTCCGCAGGTTTTCTCCACCGAAAAATAAAAAAACCGGCCAAGTGCGAGTTGGACTCGCGCACGAAGGTCTATAAAAACGGCAAAAAAACACGTTTGCCCCGTTAAATATTTATTTTATTTTGTTTTTAGTATTTGTTGTTACAGCGGCAACAGAAATACATAATCTGTGAAAATTTCTTGAGATAAAGCCTAGTGACAGACAGACGGACGGACGGACGGACAGCGAAGTCTTAGTAATAGGGTCCCGTTTTACTCTTTGAATACGGAACCCTAAAAACAAAGGAACCCGCCTTGCGGTCGCCTTTCAAATATGTTGATGATGCTAATGGTAGGAGAATGTTTTTTTTACCCGCCGGAGCTGTAAGTCGGTACAAGCTGCAATAACAAGCCGTATGTTAAGGCTACGGAGAGAAAGGTAACATTGAAGATAGGATATTTTGCTTCGCAGAAACTTTGTATTCTTCTAATCGTTTAGCCTAGTTGGTAGCGACCCTGCCTACGAAGCAAGAGGTCCGGGGTTCGAATCCCGGTACGGGCATTTATTTGTGTGATGAGCACAAATATGTGTACCTGAGTCATGGATCTTTTCTATATATTTATTTATCTATATAAGTATGTTTATCGTCGTCTAGTGCCTATAGTACAAGCTTTGCTTAATTTGGGACTAGGTCGAAATGTGTAAAACTTTTCGCAAATATTTATTTATTTATTATTATTTAAGTTAATACTTTGCCAGAAGTGGTTTCGTAGAGCATAATAATAATAATAATAAGACAGTTTATTAGGCAGGCGTCCGATGTTTCACCCAATAGCCCAGCCACTAGTCCATCATTTTCACCCAATAACCCGTTTTCTTTAGATTCCATCAACCAGAAATAGTCCATATACACCCCAGAGGGTGCTGTCTCTGTGTGCGTCCCATGTCACGGGCAGGGACAGCATCCGCTCGGTGTACTCCTCGCATTTCATTAAATTGTCAAAAGGGCCTCTACGTGTTGGCTCAGTTGGCACTTTGTAGGTATCTAGCCCCACGCACGCCTCCCAAAGGTCCGGGACATCATTGTCCCGTGAGCGGGAAAGACAAACATAATAATAAATAATAAATACTTGCGGACAATCTTACACAAATCAACCTAGTCCCAAACTAAGCAAAGCTTGTACTATGGGTACTAGGCGACGATATAGATACTTATATAAAGAAATAAATACTTAAATACATAGAAAACATCCATGACTCAGGAACAAATATTCGTGCTCATCACACAAATAAATGCCCTTACCGGGATTCGAACCCAGGACCTCTTGCTTCGTAGGCAGGGTCACTACCAACTAGGCTAAAGCCGGCATAGTTTAAAATTGCGTGGTATTCATTTATGTTAAGATGTTACCTTTATAAAAGGCTAGGAATCGTATAGTTAATAATCCCTCGATCGGTATCAAGAGTCTTGTTGCTACTGTTGTAGTGTAATCACACTTATCTTTACTGTAATCCGGAACTATTCGATGGCCGTTGGGGCGACAAGGTTCTCGATTGGTGACCACGTACCAGCAGATGCAGTGTGGGTAGAAGTGGACTGATGACGTGGTAAAGGTCGCCGGAGTCCGCTGGATGCGGGTGGCGGTCATTGCGGCTCTCTTTGGGGCAGGCCTATGTCCAGCAGCGGACGTCTTCCGGCTGATATGATGACGATGGTGATATTTTAACCCACAAATCCGCCTGCATTCATTGTAATAATAAGTGGAGACCCTGAATCGAAATTCCCAAGCATCCTCCAAGCACCATCACAAATCCTACCTATATTACGACACTAAGTAATGATAACGATAAAAACGACATTTACAACATGTCACCCCAGTTATGACAACTGAATTCCAACCCTATGATAATAGTTGTAGGGGTGATATTAGGTTGTGGGTTGAGGTTTAAGGGTCACAACGTATTCGGTGAGATCAGAGTATTAACCTCGAGTTAGCGTTGGAATACAAAATGGAGTCATTGTGTATATGAAGGCAGGAATTGTAAGGGTGTAGTCTTCCTTATTGTAATATATTCGTATATTGCATTGTTTGATACACAAAAAAGAAGAAAAGATTCTAAAAATAATATGTTATGTTTAATTGTTAGACAGCCATCTAACAATTAAACATTATACATTTGAGGAGTAGGTTATGAATCGACCTAAACCTGACGCGTATCTTCATTGATTTATTTTAAACTAGCTACCCGCGTGGATCCGTTCGTGTATTACAAAAAACCCAGGCGAAAACACGGGATAAAACATGTCCATCCCGAAAATCAATTTTATATACTGATAAAAGAAATACTTGATTACATGGCTTGTGTTCTGTATAAAACAAGGGCGGACCCGCGCGGCGGCAAATAAATAATTATTAAACAAACAAATATTAGGGGACATTCTTGCAAAATCGAACTAACCCAGTGCTCAATAACTAACAACTTAGATAAGTTAAGAAACCCCCGACATTTTCATTTCAAAGTTCAATATCTCAAAAACGGCTGAACCGATTTTGATTAAACGTAGCTAAGAACCATCTCGATTACGTCAGCTTTCGGATAAAAAAAAACTGTGCCAAAGACATCTGTGTGTCTATTTATCTGTCTGTCTGTCTGTCTACACAGACAGACAGACAGACACGTCAAACTTATAACACCCCTCTTTTTGCGTCGGGGGTTAATAAGGGTTGTGTTATGGGTACTAGACGATTCAAGGTGACATGTTACGCCGACGACACCCTGGTGACAGCCCGCGGTAGCTCGTACCGGGAGGCGGTTATTCGGGCCACGGCAGGCGTGGCAACAGTGGTGGCCCGAATCAGAAGGTTGGGGCTGGAGGTGGCCCTTAACAAATCCGAGGCCCTGTGTTTTCATGGGCCCCGGAAGGCCCCTCCGGCAGGTTCCAACCTAGTAGTGGGAGGAGCGTCCATCGGTGTCAAGTCGACAATGCGGTACCTAGGCATAATCCTTGACAGCCGTTGGACGTTCAAAGAGCACTTTAGGTGCCTAGCTCCTAAATTAGTAGGAGCGGCGTCGGCACTCAGCCGGCTGCTACCAAACGTGGGCGGGCCAAACGCAAGCTGCCGCAGACTGTACGCGGGAGTGGTGCGGTCAATGGCTTTGTACGGAGCGCCCATTTGGGCCGGATCCCTGAGCGCCCAAAATCAAGCCCAGCTGCGAAGGCCGCAGCGGGTCATGGCGGTCAGGATGGCGAGAGCATACCGCACCGTCTCGCACGAGGCGGCTTGCGTGCTGGCGGGGACTCCGCCCTGGGACCTCGACGCCTTGGTTCTGGCCGATGTATATTGGCGTGTCACCGAGGCGCAACAGGACAGGGGTGTGCAACCACTCCTGGAGGAGATCAGGCGGTGGAGATCTGACTCCCGCCGTGTGCTCCTTCAGAAGTGGAAAGAAAGGCTGGAGGTGCCAAGTGCCGGCCACTGGACCATCGGAGCAATCCGGCCAGTCCTGGAAAGATGGGTCGGAAGGAAGGGGGGGTTCCTCTCATTTCACCTTGCGCAGATTCTCTCGGGGCATGGCTGTTTCGGGAGATATCTGTGCAGGGTGGCGGGACGGGAACCGACAGCGGAATGCCATGAGTGCGGCGACGCCGAAGATACGGCGCAGCACACGCTGGCGGTGTGCCCAGCTTGGGCAGAGCAGCGGGCCACACTCGTGGCCGTGGTGGGGCATGACCTCTCCCTGCCCGCCGTGGTGGAAGCCATGGTGGGGAGCGACAGGTCATGGAAGGCGGCGGCTTCCTTCTGCGAGGACGTGATGACGCAGAAGGAGGCAGCGGAGCGAGTGAGGGAGGACAATCCGGCCTCCCAACCGATGCGCCGCAAACGCGTGGGGCGACGGCGGTTGGCCTACGACCGCCGATTTCCCCCATAAGGGTACCTGTGGGCGACGGGCATGGGGACGTCTGTCGCCTACACAAAGGTCCCTGAGTGGTGGGCGTGCCGTCTCTCGGTGCGCCCCTTTGCAGAGGTAGGGGGAAACTACTTCCCCGGAGTTGAGTCCGCAGTGCGGACAGCCGCTGGCGAGGTTGCGGAAGTGTGCCTAGGGCGTTCCCGTGGCCTCGCTTTCTAGCGTAGAGGCGGCAAATAGAGGGGTTTTTAGTGGGTAAACCATAGGCCTCATCAGCCGACATGGGAGTCCCACATAACCACCAGGGTCCGTCCCCACACTCTGGTGGTATGCGAAAAGCATTTTCCACTCTTAAAAAAAAAAAAAAAAAAAAAAAATGGGTACTAGACGATTCCCTGAGTGGTGGGCGTGCCGTCTCTCGGTGCGCCCCTTTGCAGAGGTAGGGGGAAATTACTTCCCCGGAGTTGAGTCCGCAGTGCGGACAGCCGCTGGCAAGGTTGCGGAAGTGTGCCCAGGGCGTTCCCGTGGCCTCGCTTTCTAGCGTAGAGGCGGCAAATAGAGGGGTTTTTAGTGGGTAAACCATAGGCCTCATCAGCCGACATGGGAGTCCCACATAACCACCAGGGTCCATCCCCACACCCTGGTGGTATGCGAAAAGCATTTTCCCCGCTTAAAAAAAAAAAAAATGGGTACTAGACGATGATATAATTATAATAGAGATAAATACTAGAAAACATGCAAGACTCGGAATCAGAAACAAATATTCATGCTCATCACACAAATATTTGCCCTTGCCGGGATTCGAACCCAGGACCTTCAGCTTCGTAGGCAGCGTCACTATCCACTAGGCTAACCTGTCGTCTATATCGTCGGGTGACAAGCAAAACTCACTAAGTAACAAATACCTACTTAAATCAAAGGTCGTATCTCGATATCGACTACGTAGCGAGATACGAGGTTTTGAAGAGCAGTGACAGTTATGGTAGTGACTTTTGCTTGTCACCCGACGAATAGTACTTAATAAAATTAATGAAATTAATATTACTTGTCCAGTAAAACCTAACACTTTAACAAAGTATAAAACGTCCATTATCAGCCTTTCTCTGCCCAAGGGTCTTACCAGCCTCTCACGACAACCGAAACCAGATAATAAGACCTCTCACCCCTTCACTGCACCCTTTAAAGCTCAGAGCATAGAATACTAGAGAGAGGACAAGCCGCCGGCGGCCGTGTCGCAGCTGTATGCTCAATGGGCATACACTGCCATACTGTGCACGCGTGCTGATCGCAGAGAATATTACGTTTTTTCCCAAAATGCCTGATATGATGCGCGTTTATTGTCAAATAAGCGTGTAGGTATACAAGTGTGTGTGTTTTAGATATGTGCGTGCTTTGTCTTGTCAATTACTTGGGCGTTGTGTGGGTTAATGTACTTGCGACAGGCTCACTCTATACAAATCGGCCGCCATGTCCGATCTCCTTATATTCATACATCTGTGCTTTAAAGTGTAGCTAAAACGCCGGCTGCGTGGCAACGAGGGGTTCAACTTAGACTGGACATTATTGGCTAATATCGCTTGAACTCTATCCCGCGTATGTACAGTGAAGTGTAAAATAAAAATTGTAGTCGTGAAATTAAGGAAAATACGTGTTTTTTTATCATGTTTTGAGGCAAAGGATGGTGGTATGCGAGAGCCAGAAATATTAGTTTAGTTGGTAAAATAATTAATGCGCGTGTATCCTTGGAGTTTCCAGCGTCCATAGGTTATGACATAGGCTTAAAACCAGCTCATTTACATAGGTTTTTACAGTTCGCGGTATTTTTTATTTATAAAAAAACGTTCGAGCATTTACGGGGATCATTACAGTATAAATAATTCTGAGTAAGATGAACCAAACAAAAAGTTCATGTCACCAGTTTAGATGAGTCTGTAAGAAATTATGGAGAACCGCAATGAATAGTAATAATATTTTAAAAAATCCAGCCAAGTGCGAGTCGGATTCGCGCACGAAGGGTTCCGTACCATTGTCTATAAAACGGTAAAAACATCACGTTTGTTGTATGAGTGCCTGCTGTAGCCTAGTTGGTAGTGACCCTGCCTACGAAGCCGGAAGGTCCCGGGTTTGAATCCTGGTAAGGGCATTTGTTCCCGAGTCATGGATGTTGTCTATGTATTTAAGTATTTATTTATATAAGTATGCTTATCGTCGTCTTGTACCCATAGTACAAGCTTTGCTTAGTTTGGAACTAAGCCGATTTGTATAAGATTGTAAAAGAAAAAAAATATATACATATATAAAAAAAAAAATGTATTCTGTTTTTTTAGTATTTGTTGTTATAGCGGCAACAGAAATACATCATCTATGAAAATTTCAACTCTCAAATTATCACGGTTGTTGAGATAAAGCCTGGTGACAGACGGACCGACAGACAGACAGACAGACAGACAGACAGACAGACAGACGGACAGCGGAGTCTTAGTAATAGGGTCCCGTTATAGTCTTTGAGTACGGAACCCTAAAAGACAAAAGAGAATAGCCCACTAAAATACGTAAGGTTTGTATCATCGTATCTACTTTGTATTACATTATTATGCATCATGATAGAATTTACATTGTAGTTTACAAACAAAGCAATGAAAACTACAAGCCATCTACAACTTCATCAACATTCGATATCCGCAACAACCTCACCGCGTGTTTAACCCAAAACCCTACTCTAACAACAATAAGGTTGGAATTCCTATAACACGCCAATACGAGATTGCAACAGTTACAAATCGCATTGTAAACTCCTAATCGGTGGTCGAAGTTCATCGAACTTTTGAATCAGACAAATGACGATTAATCGAATCGAATAAATTCCGCGGCATTAATCGGATCGATCCGGTCGGCTGATTTATTCGATCGGTCGGACGATGAGTTGGGAACTAAAGGGGAAGGTAATTGTTTATTAATTGTTTTGCGAATATCCAGTGCAACGGGTATGGCACGTGCTTGGAGAACTATTAGCTTATAAGTTTAAGTACTAAGTAAAAATACTTGGTATAAATACTTGGGTTTATCTTGAAAACTAGAGGAATTCAAAATTAGCTTAGCAATTCATTAATTATTTTACGTTGAAATACTTACCACATTTGCATACGATGAGTTGAGAACTAAAGAACATTGCATCTTTTTACATTCTATATCTTACTGGGCTTTCATATTTAAACTAACAATTTTATTTCAGTTTGATAGCAATGTGTTGTGTTCACACAAATTTACATAAGCGGTAACGCAAAAGGAAGTTTGACATACAGACATTTAACTTTAGTATAGCAAAAGTTAAAGTTACTTACTTGGTTATTTATACTAACTCATTTATTTATTTAACACGTTTACATCATTTACTTGACATTATAGCAAATAACTAAGTTTTGATGTTGCCTGGCCTTTTATTTATACAAATCATTAATTACTCGTACGAAAATAAGCAATTGTATAAAATATTGATAGTGTAAGCCACCACCCTGCTTTGATATCATTCGCAACATTGTATACAATAAATATCCTAAAACGTAGTATTTCCACCGTTATATGTACTTAGTAATTTAAGCACCCTTCACGCAAAGAGTAGTATAATAATCATTTATTTGAATAATATTTTCAAAAGCACCTAGTATTTTATACTTGTTATGAATACTAGGTAATTAAGCAAGCCGCACGCAGGTAGCGGCAGGTCGGCAGCTGCTCCGCTAATATTGTTTATATTAAGATTTATCGCCGCCCGTCTGCATCGCTACAATCAAATACTTGATACTTCGTACCGGCCGAGTATTTTGTAATGTGTTTTGGAAATTATGTGAAAATTAAATTAACACTTTGACTGATATATTAGGTTTTTAATCGACTTCAAAACAAGGAGTCAACTCTGCAGTAATTTGATTATTTTTTAATGTAAAAACTTGTGATTTTTTCTTGTTTGCCCGCGTGTTGCAAAGAAAGCACGGGGGCTAAAAAATAAAAAGCCCTAAACCATTGCGAAAGTCTATTCTACACGCAGCTGAAAGATTTTTTTTGAAATCGGATTTGCGGTTCCGGAGATTATCCATTACATACAAACATACAAAGCTACAGTCTCACAGAAATCTGCTCTTTATAATATTTGTATATATTAGTATTGATAAATGACCGATCTGTCTATCCCAACTAAGTGTCGATTACAATTCTGCCTAAGTGTTTATATCTGTTTGCTCAAATCCAGCCTTAAGAGGATTGGGAAGTGCCGATACGCGGCGCGAGTAGGTATTTTTTTTAAAATGCTATCTGTTTCACACCGCTCTGTGCCTCACCCGTATCGTGCGATAGAGAGAGTTGCAAGTCCTGGAGGCTATCGCCTACATTTCCTTGTTAAAATATTGTTTCGGGTGATAACGTTTTTACCCCCTAAACCTTTATGAAATGAAACAATTTTGGTGTTATTGGATTTAGTACATTTTCATCTATGTCTTTCCGTTTTCGTTTTTTAGTAAATCAGATTAGATAAATGAAAAAAAATCGATAGATAAAGTTTTTACGTCAAAGATAGATTTTTAGATGCTAATAACTTTTAATGTAAGCCTTATTTCTTAATAATCAAAATGTACAAACCTATTTTTTTTTATTTACAACATATCCAAAAATTATAAAAATCGAACGATGTTTACGGGGTGAAAAACGTTATCGCTTTTTGTATGAAAATTTACAGGTAAATTTTCATACAAAAAGCAATAGAACGGGCCGTGTCCGGCGCGGGCCATTTTCTAAGAAAAAAGACGGCGTTTTTGTGCGTCCGAGCCACGGCCGAGCCACGGCCGAGGCTCGGAAGCGGCTCGGTGTCGGCATGGTTAGTTGTAGGTACATATAAATCCATACTTTGCTTCTTTTGCCGTGTCGGTTGTCGGTTTTTCAAATTGGTTTTAAGATTCAACGTATAATTTCAATTTGTCGATTTTCTATTTGAACTATCAGTACATTTAATATTTTACCTATATACATTAAATTTAATCTTTTGTATTCTACCACCCACTTTTTGTACACATCAGACTTATCAAGAGCGCGAAAAAGATTGAAACCAATTAAAATGCGAAACTTAATTCTCACATTAGCCCCCAGAAATGTTTTTGTTCTCCCTTGGAGAAAATAAAAACATCCACAGCAAATTCTTGTCCCAAATGCATAAAAACTGTGAAATGCCGGACATTTCTCTCGAGTGTGAAACGCGCTACGGCATTTTCGTAGCACTCGTATTGGCACGTAGCAGTGCTACGAATACCGCTACGAATGCCTGCCACGTATTTTTTAGGGTTCCGTACTCAAAGAGTAAAACGGGACCCTATTACTAAGACTCCGCTGTCCGTCCGCTCGTCCGTCCGTCTGTCTGTCACCAGGCTGTATCTAACTGATACCGTGGTAGTTCCAGATGAAATTTTCACACATGATGTATTTCTGTTGCCGCTATAACAACAAATACTAAAAACACAGAATAAAATAGATTTTTTTTTGGACAATTGTACGGAACCCTTCGTGCGCGAGTCCGACTCGCACTTGGCCGGTTTTTTTAGATTTGGTATTAAATTATAGTTTGGTATGAAAGTTGGTTAATGATTTAAGAATTTAAGATTTTTAACCCATAATGAAGCCATTCTTAAAAAAATTTAGTGAAATCTTGTAGAATTTGAGACACAAAATGATTATTCTTTGAAACGACTAACTTGTCCGTTAGGATGATTTTGAATACAACTATTTTAAGGCACTTTTGAGCGTCCAAGAACTAAATCTGACTCTTATTGAAAATTTTCATTTCAATGCGGACTTATTAAGTTGGTAACTTTTTGGTGGTATATTTTCATTCCGTCATTACTAGTGCGTTCCTTAATTGGTTATGTTTCTATTTCAACATGTAGTTGTGTTACAAAGCTGGCGTTTCTCCAAATAAAAAAAATCCAAATATAAATAATATAATACATTGATCTGCTTTGCCTTAAGGTTGACTGGTAGATAATGCTTTATGACATTAAGTCCGCCTTTTGTACTATAAGTTTTACGTTTGTGCAATTAAGATAACATAAATAAAATATTAGCTAAGGGCGCAGAGGAAGCCACACCGACCGTAATGTCGCCTAAATGAAGTATTTTAGAAGAATAGGTATGTTAGTCTGTCAGGTACTTACAATACGGGCTTAGTTGCCAGAATTAAAAGAATACATACTTATACCCATACTTATTTATTCATACAATATAAAATTTTACATGTCAAAAGTAATGTGAATTATAAATAGATAATATGTCAAATGAATTTGATTTTTCCATTCCATTAGATAACTAAAAAGTGACAAACTCAAAGGCCAAACAATGTACCTATGCCATTACGATTAAATAAATTAGATAACAATATTTAGGTATGAATTACAAAATGTCAACGTTATACAATGATTTAAAATATTATTATTACAAATATGTTATAAATACTTATTAAAATTATAGAAAGCTTTGTCAAACAGCCATTTTCATAGCTTATTAAGAAATGTCGCATAATTTCCAATATCTTTCAATTCGGAGGGTAATTTATTGTAGATACCCGGCCTACAACAGACATTATTTTAGAATAAATGAAAAAAATATAAATATTATTGTATATGGTTACATTTGAACTAATCATACATCTCATGTTAAATAAAAACGTTAACAAGAAGACACATAACACTCACGCGCTTTGTACAGATATTATTTAAAATGTCGGCAAATAAATATCGCGTTAGACCCGGATAAAACATTATTTTAAATAAGTATATCTAATGTAATAGAACTGCCAGATGGATATGTCCAAGCTACTAAAACCCGCTGAATAACCAAGAAAACGCTGTCCAATGAAGACGCCGCAATTAACCAAATGACCCGGATGTACGGCGCGGCTAATTTATTGGTAAATAAATTATGGCAACCCTGCTCTGAGGACCTCCGCAAATTTAGAGCCTCATAAAACATGCACCTGCGAAGATGTGTTTTCATTAACCGACGGGTGAAAGGAGAGTTATGCTTGTGTGGGAGAATAATCTAAAGATAATAGATATAAATACTTACATACATTAAAAAAACCGGCCAAGTGCGAGTCGGACTCGCGCACGAAGGGTCCCGTACCATTATCTATAAAAATATTTATTTTATTCTGTTTTTAGTATTTGTTGTTATAGCGGCAACAAAAATACATCATCTGTGAAAATTTCAACTGGAACTATCACGGTATCAGTGAGATACAGTCTGGTGAACGACAGACGGACGGACGGACGGACGGACGGATGGACAGCGGAGTCTTAGTCATAGGGTCCCATTTTACTCTTTGAGTACGGAACCCTAAAAAACCGTCCAAGTGCGAGTCGGACTCGCGCACAAACGGTTCCGTACCATTATCTATAAAAACGGCAAAAAAATTACGTTTTTTGTATGAGAGCCTCCTGTAAGTTGGTAGTGACCCTGCCTACGAAGCCGGAGGTCCCGGTTTCGAATCCTGGTAAGGGCATTTATTTGTGTAATGGGCACAAATATTTGTTCCTGAGTTTTGGATGTTTTCTATGTATTTAAGCATTTATTTATCTAAATAAGTATATTAATGGTCGTCTAGTACCCATAGTACAAGCTTTGCTTAGTTTAGGACTAAGCTGATTTGTGTAAGATTGTAAAAGAAAAAAAATATATTAAAAAGAATATGTATTTATTCTGTTTTTTAGTATTTGTTGTTATAGCGCCAACAGAAATACATCATCTGTGAAAATTTCAACTGTCTAACTATCACGGTTCTTGAGATACAGCCTGGTGACGGACTGACAGGGTCAGGATAGGGTCCCGTTTTACTCTTTGAGTACGGAACCCTAAAAAGAACTTGACGTTTTTTTGTCCCATTAGGATCGAAAGAGAGAAGTGAAATAACATAAAAGTTCCAGAAAAAAATATATGTAAAAATAGTATAATTTTTTTTAGAACCGCTCAATTGTGAATGGAAACCAACAGGGACTCACTAAAATAATAATGATATACTGAATTTTATAAATAAATATCTGAATCTGAAACACACATAAAACTAAACACGGAAGACGCTCCTAAGCCCAAAACACCACTAAATATAACATAAAAACACCCAAGAAGCCGTCGCTAAGTATAATATTAAAATAACAACATTCACTAAAACGGGAGATAGCGGGTTATGTCTTTTAACCACGCGACCTGCGGGAGTGCTACAAGTTTTATTTTACGAGTTGGACGGCTTGGCTGCGGCCGTTACGTCCATTTTAATCATTTCGCATTTGCAGGTTATGCGGCTATCAGCTGTGGCCACAATTTTCTACACTGACCAATAACAACTGGTCATTTGACAAGTGCTTCCAGTTTAAACTTATAAACAGACTAGTTTCCACCCGCAACTTCGTCTGCGTAAACCCGGGATAAAAACTATCCTATATTTTAATCCAGACTATAAACTATCTTCGTGCAAAATTTCATCTAAATCGGTTCAGCCGTTTCAGCGTGATTGAGTAACAAACATCCAGACATCCAAACTTTCACATTTATAATAGTACTAGCTGTTGCCCGCGACTTCGTCCGCGTAGAACTTTTTATCGTCTTAGAAAATGATTTCTCTCAATACAAAATTTGAACCCTCTTTTAGGGGATAATTAAAAAAAAAGTTGATGTTCATTTTCTAGTTTGTGAACAAACAGTCTTCCTAAAACTTTGACAGACCAAAGTTAAAAATCTCATACTTTAAAAATGCCTTGAAATACTCAAACTTTGAACCAATTTTAACACTCTTAGGGGATGAATTTGGAAAAACTCTGAAATCAGTTTTGTAGTCTTTTAACGTACAGAATAAGACCGAAGTTAAAAATCTCCTACTCACACTTTAAAATTTTATTGCTCGCCATTTAAAATTTGAACCCCCTTTTAAACCCCCTTAGAGGTTGAATTTTTCTAATCGCCGAAAGAACTTTTTTCGTAAACTTTTAAGTCTCTAGCTCAAAAAAAGTGTTGCCCATACAAAGCTTTCTTAACCCCCTTAGGGGTGGAATTTTCTAAAACTCTGAAAGTACTTTATTATTAATTTTAATAAGTAACATTTTGAATAGTTTTAAGTCTAGTAAAAAAAAAGTTTTTCCCACACAACACTGGATACCCTTCTTAAGGATCTTAAGGATCCCCTTAGGGATGGAGTTTTCTAAAACGCTGAAAGTTCTTTTTTAGTATTCTAATAAGTAATCTTTTTGCAAAGTTTTAAGTCTAACTCAAAAAAAAGTGTTGCCCATGCAAAGCTTGCTCTACTTTTTAACCCTATTAGGGGTGGAATTTTCTAAAACGATTTGTGTTCTTTTTTTGTATTTTAATAAGTAATCTTTCTACAAAGTTTCAAGTATCTAACTAAAAAACATAAACTTTCCCTGATAAAAACTTTGCACCCCTTTTTATCCCCCTTAGGGATAGATTTTTTCAAAACGCTGAAAGTCTTTTTTTTGTATTTTTATAAGTAATCTTTCTACAAAGTTTTAAGTATCTAGCTCAGAAAAAGTGTTCCCCATACAAACCTTGCACCCTTTTTTAACCCCCTTAGGGAATGATTTTTGTAAAACGCCGAATGTAGTATTTTTCATGTTCTAATAAGTAATTTTTCGTCAAAATTTTAAGTATCTATTAAAAAAAAAAATGATTTTCCCATACAAACTTTGCACCCTATTTTACCCCCTTAGGGGTGAAATTTTCCAAAACGCTGAAAGTACTTTCTTTGTATTTAAATAATCTTTCTACAAAGTTTTAGGACTCTAGCTAAAAAAAATAGTTTCCCACATACAAACTTTGCACCCCTATTTTAGCCCCCTATTTTTAGGGGTAGAATTTTCTAAAACGCTGAAAGTACTTAATTTGTATTCTGATGACTAATCTTTCTACAAAGTTTTAAGTCTCTATTTAAAAAAAATATTGTTTCCCCCATACAAAATTTGCACCCCTATTTTACCCCCTTAGGGGTAGATTTTTTTAAAACACTGAATCTAGGTACTTTATTTGTATTCTAATGAATAATTTCTCTACAAAGTTTTAAGTCTCTATTTAAAAAAAAGTAGTTTTTCCCATACAAAATTTGCACTCTATTTTACCCCTTTAGGGGTAGAATTTTCTAAAACCCTGAAAGTCTTTATTTGTATTCTAATGACTGATCTTTCTACAAAGTTTTAAGTCTCTATTAAAAAAAAAATGTTTCCCCCATACAAACCTTGCACCCCTATTTTACCCCCGTAGGGGTGGAATTTTCCAAAACGCTGAAAGTGTTTCATTTGTCAATCAAATCAAATCAAATCAATTATTTATTCTGCAAATAGGCCACAAGGGCACTTTTACATGTCAAATGGTGTTCTACAATATAATATTAATAATCTTACACAATAATCATTTTAAAATTGCAGATTTTAACTAATTAGTACCTAAATGGTTACAAACTAAATGTCACTGAATGAAAACTAGAACAATCTGTATTCTAATAACTAATTTTTCTACAAAGTTTAAGTCTATAGCTCAAAAAAAAAAGGTTCTCCCATACAAACTTTGCACCCCCATTTTACCCCCTTAGGGGTAGAATTTTCAAAAATCCCTTTTTATCCCTAGCCCACGTTATAAAAGCAACATACTGTGCAAAAATCAACTCTCTAAGATTAGTAGTTTCGGCTGTGCGTTGATGAGTGAGAAAACGATGAGGGACTGTGACGTCAATATACTCGAGCGTCATAGTAAAAAACAATCGTTTCATATGAAGGTGCGTTTTGCGGAAAAGGGACAGAACATACCCCATCTTAAAACTTTGGACTCTTATAACTTAATCATTACCTATATAACCTCTTGCTTTGTTTTTTTCTCCATTTGACTATATTTATTTTAAATTCTTTTTCGAGAAAATACATTATGATTATTTACCATATTTTCGATTCCTGAGCTATAACCACGAACTTCGGAATTCGAAAATATTCGGGTATCTCTATCTCTATCGCACTAACCATACTCGAGTGACAGGGATGCAAATATATGAACATTGAGTATCGGTTTTCGTGGTAGCGCCGCAGGTACTTTGGCAGAATGCGCCGAGCGCGTGCCATTGTCATTCAAAAAAAACAAATTCGTGTTAATTATATTGTTCAAATTTGTTGATTTCATTTATTGAAATTACGACATAAAACGACATTTGCGCATATAAGTTCTCATATCAGAATCGAATATTTTTTTATGGTTTATATTTTAGCATTTGTCTCGTAAAGGTCTATCGTAGACGGGATTTAAATTATTAATAAGTGAAAGGCAAAGCAATTCCGCCATTTTGACGAAAATTTGACGGTTCTTATAGCTGACAGTTGGAGCAGCGTTTGATTTCAATAAAAATAAATGAAAAATTAAATGAAGTCGTATATTTCGGAAAATTAATTAACTGTCGCAGTCGGATAAAAACTATCCTAAGTTGCAGCTAGAATAATAATGTACCTATATAAAATGTTTCATATTTTTCCGTTCATGGGATGCTGAGAACATTCGAACCGCGCAAAGCTTAGTTTCAAACTGGCTGATTCTTTTTTTAATTTAGAGATTTATTATAAGTGGAGATAATTATATAGGATATAGGAATCCAGGGGGCAAAATTTTATGACAGGTAGGGAGTACCTATATCGATAAAATCAATTATCGATGCTTGTTCTATATAATAGAGGTCACTTCAGGTTTTGTTTATAAAAATTATATTTTTATTAAAAATGTAAAAATTTATTAAAATAATAACTCTTCTCCTTTTTTTCCAAACGATTTTTGTTTTTTTTTATTATTACTGTCGACATCTACTACTGTTGAAATAAACGATCAGTATTTGTTCCAAATTTTCGGACGTTAAACGTCTCCGATTTGGCTGATAATTCCATTTCAGGTGTGCAGGTAATTGGGCACTCGCACTTGGCCGGTTTTTTTAATGTATGTAAGTATTTATATCTATTATCTTTAGATTTTCCAAGCATAACTCTCCTTTCGCCCGTCGGTTAATGAAGACACATTTTCGCAGGTGCATGTTTTATGAGGCTCTAACACAGAATAAAATAGTTTTTTATAGATAATGGTACGGAACCCTTCGTGCGCGAGTCCGACTCGCACTTGGCCGGTTTTTTCCTATTGTGTTACCATTTCCCATTATACTTTGTATCACAATAGGAAACTTCAAAAATGTATGGAAGTTATGGGGACACTTTTTTTCTCCTATTAGGATGGATAGAGCTCGTGATTCTGAGTAGAAATAGAATAACGTTTTAATCAATCAATCAGGTCACCATAAAATTGCGCAGAATATAATGAAAAAGTTTGTAGCATTAATTTTAAAGTGCTAGTAGTACCTACCCGGTGTTTGGCGCTTCAATCGGATTTTTCGTGAATACTTAATAAAACCACCGGTCGATTAAGACCATATCTTTTGGGTTGGCAAGTTCGTTTAAAATTATACTTATATTTAAGGATTATTGTCGGCTAAAGAATCCCTTCGACGCGCCCTGATTCAAATGAGGATCCCAATTTAACTAGTTTTTTGCGTTTTGTGTTCCGTATGAAAAGGGACACTATAACTAATTCTCTGCTGTCTATCTGTCTGTTCGTACATCTGTCAAAAGCCATATTTCGAACCGTAATTGTTGTATAATTAACCTTACAAGTATGGCAACACTAAGTAACTTTGCTGTCTATGATTTAGAATAGATAGTGTTTTGTTCGTGGTCTTATAAAAATGGTGTGGAAATAATAAAGTATATTTTCTCATAAAGACCTTATAAATAATTACTGGTGGTAGTTCTGATATACTAATAATAATTGACACTTGAATTCCAGTGTGTATTTCTATTTATATCTATCCTTGCATCTCTTGTACGTAATTAGGGTCATTTCGCCGGTTACGCGACCTCCTTCGGTTAGCGACCACCAGAAGGACATGGTTTTTTCAATTGAAGATAACATCAATTCTACAGAGTCTATTAAAACAGTTAGCTTTGAAAACATTATTGCTTGTAAATTAATTTTGTATTAAGCAGTTACGCTGCTAACGAAAACCCCCCTCCATCCCTAAGGCGTTGTAAGAAGGAACTGATTGAAAGATTTAGTGGCCGAGACAGATTGTTCCAATAGCTCAGTTGGTGGTGGTTGGTGTCGCCGGTTCGAATCCGTCTTGGAGCCTAAAATTTTTCCTTTAATTTGAAATTTATTGTTTGTAGTTATGGAATAGGAAATTACTAAAAAAACGAGAAAATATGCTTTCAGTTCACCAACTCAGCTAAGTGGTCACTAACCAGCACATGAAATTAGGAGGTCGCTAACCGGCGAAATGACCCTACTACGAGTGGCTTGTTTTAAACTGAATTGATCAAACATTTGTATATAATTATAGAACCTGCACACAATTTTTCACAAGGATCGGTTGAGAAATGCGACCTGTAGAGGATAACAGCCGGACAGACGCCGGACATACGAAATAATGTTTGGTCCAAGCTGAAACGCAGAATTTCGTCCGCTTCGCTCGATCGTTCAATTATTTTATTCTGTGACTTTGACGCGTGAGAATTACAAGGTTCTATTTTACGAGCAAAGTAGTAGGTATACTTACGCAAAGCCCTGACTGTACCTTTCTTAACAAAGCTCTATGAAGCTCAGGCTAAATATAAAAAGATCAAAATCCACCGCGACCTTGAACAGCCTACTCGGCTACTGATACTGACACTAAATCAAACTACCGTGTCAAACTAAACGTCTTAACTACACGAGAATACTATGGCGCTTACGTCATTCCGTCTCGAAGAATATTCGCGAGGCCACGACGCCTACAAATCCGGCTAAAATAAGCCTTCGCGATCTAAATCCGAGTGTCCGCAAAGTACGACCGTGACCGCTTTCACCCGCCACTTAAATGTGAACCTTGTGGCTTTCCGAGAAAGTCCAATTATGACTGCCCCATTTTCACCTACAACGGCCAAGTATAAGCCACTATTGTAGTATAAGCCAACGAACTGGCGACATTGCATGCAAATTTAGAGGGCAATGAATTTGACTGAGAGTGAATTTTCAACGCGAAAATGGAGTGAACGTGAAACGTTTAAAAATAAATTGAGATATTGAAATTTCATTTTTTGATGTGATCTATGATGGGCGAGATAAATTGGTTATATTTTTGGAAAACATTTTCTTGGAATAGTGATAACTGATAACATAACAATTTATTTAAATACTATTTATTTACCTTTATTTCTGACGTTTCGACACGGGTTGCACCGGTCATGGTCAGTATTTAAATATGTGTACAAAGCGCGAGAGTTTAAAGTGTAACATAACAACTTACTGTATTTTAAATTGAAAACATAAAATTGCCATAAAAGTTTTAATCTGTTTTTAATTGTTATTTAACCAAACTTCGTCTGTGTTTTCTAATGCACATAACGATACGTGGATGATACTTAATTATATAAATAAATGTAAAAGTCCTGACTGCATCACTCACTTAAATCAACGCCCAGACCAAACCGTTGAACCTAGAAAGCTGTTTTTTTCACAATAGGTAGTATATATAACGTAAATACCCACTAAGAAGAGATTTTTGAAAATTCCACCGTCAAGGGGGTTGAAAGTTTGTGTGGGGATGGAGTAAAATTTTAAGTGAGAGACTTGAACCTTTGTGTATAGACTCCTTATTAATTTTAGTAATTTTAGGGTTTTGGTAAAACCCACCCCTAATGGGGTTGAATAGGGGTGAAAAGTTTGTATGGGGGAAACTCTTTTTTTGAGCTCGATATAAACGAGTTTCACGCGGACGGAGTCGCGGGCAGAAGCTAGTAATCTATAGGTTTTAAATCTAATTTTTACACTGTATGTATAAAATGAGATGTCACTTTTTTTCTATGTCTATGCCTTCAGGATGGACATGCTATAGTTTATCCTGTGGCTCTACTTGGGTTAATTTTTGTTTTTTAAGCAGTGACGCTGCTAACTAAATTTTGAAATTTCAATTTACATTTAAAAATTCCTGGGTTCTTGGTTATACGATACGGGCAGCTAGTTTTATATAATAAAATACCGCATCGCGAATTTGAATACATATAAAACCTAAGTTATTCCTAAGCTCGAATTAAACTGTTCAAAGTCTATAGATTCCATCGAAATTCTCTTGGTTATTACTACTAAGTATTTTCTGGAAAACTTCAACAAACAAAATCAATCAACATTTGGCAATTGAGATGATTATGTAGAGAACATACTTTGGAGTTTACTCTTCGGATTTAGGTGACGGAGTTTTGATTTTATCAAGAGAATTGATATCAATTATCCTCATAAAGGTTTTCTCTGAGAATTGATCATACATTAGTGAGGTGGACTGATGACCTGGTAAAGGTTGTGGGAGTTCTCTGGATACGGGTGGCGCAGGACCGTCATTGTGGCACTCTTTGGGGGAGGCGTATGTCCAGCAGTGGAAGTTTTTCGGCTGATATGATGATGATAGAATATATTTTAACATATGCCCGCAACTTTGTCGCGTGACCGACAACTTCAATACCAAATTTCATCTGGGGGCTGATTTTCGAGACATGAATTATCCTGTGTTTTCTTTCAAGTTATAGCTACACTATCTCTTTGCCGTGTGATTGAGTAACCAACACCCGTATATCAAAAGATCGAATCTTTCACATTTTTTTTTTCTTAAATATTATAAAAATGGACGCAACGAGATCACGGGGAGAGGCTTTCTCCCAGCAGTGGAACACTAAATAGGCTAATTTTTTTAATACTCTATCTCTATACTATTGTCCATTGTTATATCCCGCGGGTTTGGCTGCATTCTTTGCAATACGCGCGCGAAGCCGCACCGGCAGCTAGTAATATAAAACTCTGATATGTATAGGCTAACCTCTTTTTATAGGTACGAGTGGTACAAGTACAACATGTTTCAGCAACACGCTTCAAAACACAAAAGACTATTCAAAATTATTGTCATACTAAAACTACCAGTAGCTGTATATAATAACACCGTAAAATAAGAAACATGAGCTCACTAACCAGTCTAGACTAGACGAGACTTATCTGTGTAAAGTCAGGAGCTCTATTCAAGATAGTCTAATGATAACTAGTGACATAACCGATTACCATTCCTATATCATCGCTTCATCGGTCTAAAACTGAGAATTAAATTTCAAATAATAGTACATTATTGCCGTGGCCAGGAAGGAGGCAATTGCAGGCTGAGTATTTTGTTTAAACGGACGAGCTTGCGAGTCCGTTTAATTATAATACGAAGCCTGCAATTGCCATTCCGGCTGAGGCTAATATAGTGATTTTCTCAAAAATGGGGGAATAAAAAAGACTACATTGAAATCAAATGTTATTATTAAATACAAATTGAGGATACTGCAAATTACATAAAATTAAACGTCATTTTTTTTTTAACAGAATCGCAAGTGTATTTTTCCACCGAAAAACGCAATCTTTTTATGACACATACAAAAATGTCGCGTTTGCAACAGAAAAATACGACTTGATTTGGCTGAATACGACCTGTGCCGTCTTTTATATGCCAGTTTAAACTTTTTTAAATGTTTGGTACTCGACAAATAAAGGAATTTTTATGTAACATTCCAGGCGGCCTGCAATGTTTTTTATTTTTTAATTTTGATCTGGCCTTAAACTATACACTTTACCTTCCAATATGTAGCGAGTTATGTTCACTTTGCAAGCCATTTTTGAGAAAAATAACAAATCTTGACAGATAGTCAGTGGCATCGGCATCAGCATTTACACTAACGAGATGTCGGGGCATCCAACTGCTGCAAAGACAGACTGACGTGACTATGACGGGCTAGCTGCCTGATTGACCATTTTGGAATGCCTTTATTAAATTTAGATTATAAAACACACCACGAACATAAATAAGCACAGATAAATAATTGTACTTAAGCCTCTGCCTAATAAAACAATTTGACAGTTAGAAAACTCGAACTCATGGCATCCCCCTCAACCGCACATCACGTTCCCTTTTGTCTAGTTCAAAGTTGTAGTAGTTGTTGTTGTTGTAGTAGTTGTTGTTGTTGTGTGTTGTTGTTGTAGTTGCTGTTGTTGTAGTTGATGTTGTTGTTGTAGTTGATAGTTTTGTTTGTTGTTGTTAGTTTTGTGTTTCGTGTGTGTCTCGTCACCTCGGAGGTGGTCAAGTCGAAGCGGCAGGAGGGTCAGACCTGACGTTAGATGAGGACAAAGACGACAACTGGACAGAGCGTCCGCAAGACTTTAATATCGCCATACTGTCAATATGTTAACCGTAATTTAGCAACCTATATTCAAATTATATGAGAGAGACTGTGAGATAACACTAATAGAGTCTAATCTATTAGTCTATCTCACACACACTTGGCTAGTATATATACATATACTAGTGACTCTGTGAGTTAGCTGTAGAACTCGCAAACCTGTCTTGTTTACAATTTTTTTTTTCGAAAAATTGAAACGAACATGAAAAACTATATAATTATTGTATCTTGAAAATTGCATCTGCGTTTGCGTTTAGTGTCAATTTATATAGCAACGCGTAGTTCCTAATAGTTACCACCAGAGGCGTTCACGATGCCACACGAATTGAAACTAAACGCAAACGCGTTCGAAAACGTATTTTATCGATAAAACTTATACTAGAGCTTCCGCCCGCTGGCGCCCAAACTTATCTCCTCTATTAAGAAACACACCAACTAGGCTATTTAAAGAGATAAAATGTTATACTCCTTTTCACTGGCCACATTAATCTTAAAACCATTTGGATGAGCTGTTCAGCACAGCTGCCGTCGTCTAGACAGACCGCGGCAATCAGCGGCTGCACTTAATACGCGTCATCCGCGACTACGAGCACACGACCTTCACTTGTTTATGGCTTTTTAAATTACGCCTGTGGAACGGCGTTTTTTGCGAGTGAACTAGCTGTTTACCTTTTGTCTGCGGTTTTGTATCAAGGGATTTTGGAGGGCTGCTAGAAGAGTACTACTACTAGAATAAAATGGGCAAGATGCAATATTTTCATTTCTGCTTGCATGTAGAAAGACCACGAGTGTATTAAAAAATTAAAACACTTTAATTTATAGTCAAAAATTTCTGTTACAAACTGATAATTTAAACTGTCGCGCCTAAACGGATCTACGGTCATAATTTACAACCATGTCGACACTAACTTTTGGAAGGTTTCTAGTACTTTCTAGAGTCTGCTTTAAGGTGGTTCGATTGCCATACAAAGCGTTATTTGACATTCGCAGGCTAACGGCGTGATATTTTAAGAAACTTATGTAACAAACTTTCATCAATTGGCTTCCCATTTGCGCCAAATTCCCCCTTTCCTAGAATAAACTTGTATAAACTAGATTAATTTGAGAAAAATAGTTTTCCCAAAATATCACGTGACAAACCAATTTCTCAAATGAATCTAGTTTATACAAGTTTATTCTAGGAAAGGGGGAATTTGGCGCAAATAGGAAGCCAATTTATGAAAGTTAGTTACATAAATTTCTTAAAATATCACGCCGTTAGCCTACGAATGTCAAATAACGTTTTGTGTGGCAATCGAACCACCTTAATAAAGCCTACTTCATTTTTATTCAAAATTCTAAATTTTTATTCAAATTTTTTTTATGAAACAATCTTTCCCTTTACAATGGGGAATGGATGAAAATTTTAGAAGGGCCTGATTTTTTTTTGGTGTTAGGAATAACCTTCCTTAACGCCAGAAAAAAATTGCAGAATTTTCAGGTGCGTCAATTATTTTTGAAAAATATAAACAGTTTCCTCACTTACGTTTTGGGCTTAGGACGGCGAATGAGAAACTTTCCTTGATTCGTCTCATATTACAAAAAATATTTTGAATATCTGACCCTGGCAATGACAAATATTATTGCCAGTGTCAGTTTACCACGGATTTTTAAGATATTTTTTGTAATATGAGACGAATCAAGGAAAATGTCTCATTCGCCGTCCTAAACCCAAAACGTAAGGGAGTAAACTGTTTATATTTTTCAAAAAAAAATGACGCACCTGAAAAGTCTGCAATTTTTTTCTGGTCTTCAGGAAGGTTATTCCTAACACCAAAAAAAAATCAGGCACTTCTAAAATTTTCATCCATTCCCCATTATAACCTTTCATTAGTTGTCATAACAGGAGTGACGTCACTAGTCGTTGATCGGTCGATAAAAACACGTTCCGTTTCACATTAATTCAAATCGTGATTATTGTTTGAAATTAGTACAAACTAAAGTAAATTTTATGTTTTATCAACCTTTTGATCACAAAATAATGGTAAATATTAAAGCTGAATCTTCCCTATTAAAAAGAAGATATGTCCAGGTTGCCACTTAAAACTAGCATTATATCCACGAGTAGCGTTGAGTAGCTAGGCGCTGAGCGAGGAAAATATAAACCAATAGGAAGCGATGCTTTAGCGTGGCCAGCAATGCTATTACTCGTAAGTAGTCGATTTTTTCCTGTTTTACCGCCTCGCACAGTGGATACTCACCCTTACGCCGGGGTCCCTTGTTTGTATGTACGTTTGTATGTTTGTCGTTTAATTATTTTTTATAACTAATTGTTCTGACTTGCGCTTATCAGAGATGCCGGTTCGACCACGTGTCTATTAGATTATTTATTAAGAAGGAAATACCTTAATTATAACTATATTCTATTACTTTTGACCATAGCACATAACTGATTGTTTTACTTAGGTGCGCATATAAAATAAGCGCATTCAAAATTCAAATATCGATACCCTAGTTCACAGTCGTACATTTTTTTTTTGTCACCGAAATTGTAACTTTGATTTGTGCACTATCATCCTAATTACACCACTTTTTTCTCCGTAATTAGTACGACTGTGAACGATGGTATCGATGTGTATTCTTCAAATAGGCTTCAAGGGCTATAATACGTGTCAGACCTTTTACATACAATTACAATGGTATCATTAACATGATGCATAGCAACAATGAAACAATATACAAACCTACCTAGGTGTTTGTTAGGTGTCCTCATTGCAACACGTGTCCCCTGTCCGAGTGCCCCCAATGATGGGTCACGCACCTGCTTCTCAGGAGTCCGTCCAGAATGGAATCACAGCTTCGAACTGGACGCACACTTGGACGTGTGACATTGTCAGATCATTTTGCATGGGAACAGTGAACGTGTTAATTACCCGCCTGTGGTGCAAGTACAAAATGTTAAGTCTCCCTCTGTCCAAAGAAATTGAATTTTTCTACTCCTGTGCCGTTATTTGTCATTTATATAGGCTGTAGCTCAAATACAATGCCACCACTAATTAGTCGTCGAAAAACTCTATGCTCTATGGCCCAAAAACTCACTGTTTAGCGTACTTTTTTGGTTCATACATTTTTCATAAAAGCACTGTTTAACTTTTTTTTAAATCGGCCGCTATATTGCAGTGGTGTCAACTTCATGAACAAATATTTCAAAATAAAAGTATTTATTTACGATTTAACATTTGTATATTATAAATTATTTACTACAATAATAATAAATCATCATCTATTGTGTGTTAAATTACATGTTTTATAAATTGTTGGTATTATTTATGAAAATAAACAGTTCGAATTCGGTCCGGGTCCGGATTCGGTTTGGTTCGGATGGCAAGTGCAAACAAATTAAAAACAAAACAAACCATAAGCAAGAGCTGTCACATTTCCGATTTCCCACCAAAATACAATTCAAAATGAAAAGACGAAAGATGATAAACTATGTATAAAGATTTTATTCGTGTTTGTGAAGACAAAAGTGTACGTTCCTTTTAAAATGGTCGAAGAAATTAATAACTGCACTCCTGAAGAAATTGGGTGAGTAGCAAAAGTACGAATAGAAAACTTGCTGCCTGAAAAGTTTAACTATTCTGTAGCAGACTACAACATTTATTTAAAATTTGTCGTAGAAAAAGTATTGTATGCAACGGTGTATAACTGGTCTAAAAACGCTCGAGGCGTCTTTAATTGCGATGCTCGCCAAGGCTCGCATCGCAACCCACGCCACTCGCCTTTTAAGACCCTTCTTATACAACAGTTGCATAAAATACTATTTCCGCACGCGTATCGGACCGTATTTGCCACTTTACTGACAGTTATGATGTAAAAATATACCGCCCGTATTCATAAACATTCAACAAAGGTTTGTTGAATGTTAGAATAGGTATTCTAGCTAAACGCCGTTTAAATTCATTTGTTTTAATTCGTCACTTCGACGTTTCTGTTCGTAAGAAAGAGACAACACATTTTATTTTATCAGAGGCATTTTAAGTATTATGAACTCGGGGGTTAGTTAGTTAGTTATACTGGGCGTTTTCCGCAAGTCGACATCCATTGTGCCTATTTTGCGTGAAACGGCGGTGTGGCGCTACTCTAACCACCCCAGCTCGTCTAAAAAGTTGGTGAGTGCCTTGGTGTTGCTGACTGCGTCCCGTAGTGTGTTTGGAGAACCTGTATACTTCTACCTCCTTGCAGTCCAGTAGTATATGTTTAGTCGTTTCTTCTGCCTCCATGCACGCTCTGCACATGGGGCTGTCTGTGATACCTAAGTTATAGAGGTGTCTGTTCAAGGTGTTGTGTCCTGTTATTATACCCACTATCTTGCGCAGTTGGTTTCTATGTGTCCTTAGTAGTGTGGTCTTCTCAACTCGGGGGTAACTCTATACTTATAATCGTCGTGACAAGCAAAAGTCACTACCAAAACTGTCACTGCTCCTCAAAACCTCGTATCTCGGTACGTAGTCGATATCGAGATACGATCTTTGATTTAAGTAGGTATTTGTTACTTAGTGAGTTTTGCTTGTCACCCGACGATATTTTACATAACCATAAACTTTACATTTTCTACTTACACACCCAATCGTGACGTACACTACACACCCATTCTATAATGCAACCGACAGGTAATCAGCGTCGGTGTGACGTCACGGGCGTAGCCCCCGTGCCCCAGTTCCGCAGTGACGTCAGCGCGTGACGTAAGCTGCAACTTGCAACCGTGGAAAAGCGAGCTGCGAATATTGTTGGACTGTCGTACGTATTAAAAAAAATGCTTTGATATTAACCAATTCGAGGCCACGCAATGCTACGTGTGCGCGCGCAGCTGCGTTTTACCACTATGTAGTGGAAATCGCTCGTAGCGTGTTAATATGAGTCATTGACCAGAATTTGTTAAGGCGTATCCTTTTAAGGGCCTATTAAAACACCGAAACTAATGAAAAAAAAATTTAAAAAAAATACGGAGAGTTTAGTATTTCGCTAACCAATTCACTGTTTGAATTTTTTGAAAACAATGAATACAAAGTAAAAATATTTTAAAAGAAAAATAAAACCAAGTCTGCGTCGCGAACGGTACGCATTTTCAAAAATATATAGCTTCCCGCGCCTCTTTGCCCGAGTATTGCAAATAACTCAAGCAAAACCGCGGGATAAAATATAACCATTCAAGTCCATTATATACGCAAGTGAAAGAATTTTCGAAATCGGATAAATGTATCCGGAGATTACCCATTTCATACAAACTTACATTTTACAAAGCTACAACCTCACAGAATTTTCCTCTTTATAATATTTTTTTTTTTTTTTATTTATTTAGAAACAAACTGTCTTAAAATATACAAATTAATTAGCTGGAAGCTATACATTAACAATATCAATAGACCTATAGTTTCTTTATTGTTATTAAAATTAACATAACTATTTAAATCACTAGGTATAACCGATATCATTACATACAATATATATATATTTATTTACATACAATATAGATACATATATTTTTTTTACTTTTACCATTATCTAATGTTTTATATTACACACTATATTAACATTATTTTAAAATTATCAATATCTTTATTCACATAAGACAGAGTACAATAACAAACTTAAACGTATTACTAAGTAACCTAAACCTATTCCTAATCCTAAAACTAAACATCAAACAACCCTCCCCGAGCCACTCCAGGCGCAAAGGTTCCCATCACACTGGCCGCATTGCCGCGCTGAACAGCTATGGCTAACCTTTGCACCTTAAAAAATTGCATTTTAAAAAGGAATAAATTTGTTTTTTAAATGTTACTAGCGAATATTACCTACTATAGAAAATATTCATCGTGTTATGGATCTAGCACGAGTCACAAATATACGAGTTCACGCAATTACACGCTAGATAACGGTGGTTGTAAGATAGAACGCGCTAACGTTTTTTCGACGTACGCACAGGCATGAAAAAAATAGTAACAAGACTAAATTTTCGATACAGGAAGCCTGAAATATGCGTTGGTTAATCCAGAACAGGTCTGATGAAAAAGAATATTTTAGTTCCAAAAATATTCAACAAACTAAGTGAGAATTGGCAAAATGCAACATACACAACTTCAAACGAAAGCTTTTTAACTTTTTATATAACAGGTGTTATTATAGTATTTTAGAATATCTTACATCATCATGCCTAAATAAATAAATAATTACTGCCACTGTATATAAATGCGACATCGACATTTTAATTTTTTAATTATAATATTGCACTGTTTAAGGCTTGACCTGTAAAATTTTCGTAAAAATGAGTTGTTTAGTAACCACTTTATACATTATGACGTAAGATACAGGGTGGAATTTCATAAACTGTACAAAATAAAAGGAGAAAAATTTCAGCCAATTTCATCGGTGAAACGGTGTTTTTTTTTTTTTTCTAGTCATTAGTTTCTTTTTTACAGAATTTTGAAAATTTTTGTAAAAACTCGGGTAATACACCTAATTCAGACGGTATAACTTTTGATCCAATGGTCCTAAAATGAAAATAAAAAATGCAGAGTATTACCAAGGGACAGGTTAATAATTCTTAATAACAATAAAAAACCAACTAGAAGAGAAAATCCGCAAAAAAAATTATTGTTTTTGAAAAATGGCTACAAAAATTACGAATTTTAAAAGAAAAACACAATTTTCTGAAAAAAACGCAGATTTAGTTACCATTTTTTTTGCTTAGTATTAAACCTCACTTAATGCCGATTCTAAAACCGTTTTTAAACTGTCTCAGACTTTGAAAAATACCACGCTAATGGGTACGTAAATCAAACCATAATTTTATTAATTTTAATCCTCTTAAAATCCTTAATGACCGCTTGTTCCCAGGTAGTTGAAGGGTGTTATCGGGTTTTAGGTAGAGAAAACAATAGGAAGAAAAGTAGTCCTAAAAATTGCGTAAATAAAATCATGTATTTTAATTAAAAGTCATAAATTCGATTGATAAACCTTTATTAAAGAAAAAACTTATTCTAGTGTTGCAAAGGGCGTTCCCTGTATGGTATTAATTGTTCAAAATGACCTCATCTTTCTTGAAGGCACAATGTGGCCCGAGCTTGAATTTGTTGCGTAGCCCGTCGAATCATTCCCGGATTATTTTTTATTTCTTGTGCTGCATTTAAAATTCTGTCGTGCAATTCTGCTTCGGTATTGACGATTCTGTGATATACCCGTTGCTTCATATCACCCCAAAGAAAATAATCCAACGGCGTCATATCAGGCGATCTTGCAGGCCATCCAACGGGGCCGTCTCGGCCGATCCACCTATTGGGATATTGCTCATTTAAAAAATGTCGAACTCTTAATGCCCAATGAGCTGGGCATCCATCCATTTGGAGAAACAGGCGTTGTCTCACATCTAACATCACATCTTCCAAAAGCTCTGGGAGCTCGTCTCTCAGTAACAGTAAAAATCTGTCGGCGTTCAAAGTATTCGGTAAGAAGACTGGTCCAATCAATTGATCGTCGAGTACCGCTGCCCAAACGTTTATGGAGAATTGGTCTTGAAAATTAGATGGTCTTACTAGGTTTGGATTATCGTGAGCCCATGTGTGTAAATTTCTGAAGTTAGTCATTCCCGTATGAGTAAATCTTGCTTCGTCCATCCATAAAATTCTTCTAGTAAATTCCGGATCCCTTCTGATATTGCCAAGTATCCAAGTCGACATAACACACCTAACGCGGGCATCGCCAATTTGCAAATTTTGTACCCGTTGATAATGAAATGGATGCAGTCCTTCCTTCTTCAAAATTTTCCAGACAGAGAATTTTGAGATTCCGTGCCTCAATGCCAAGCGTCTTAGACTCGTGGTTGGGTCCGCGTACAAGTCTCTGAGAACTGCTTCTTCTATGGCAACATCAATTATGTTTCCTGGCTCTCGGCGATCTCGGCCACCGTATCCCAGGCCAATATTGCACAACCGGCGATGAACTTCTTGAAAGTGGCGAGCAGCAGGTCTTGGAACGTCATTAGGATACTGCTCCAAATAGGCGATACACGCAGCTCTTGCAGATCCATGGCACAATCCATAATAATAGTGCATGTTGGCTATTTGTAACGGCGAAAACTCTCGTAAGCGGGGCATGATGATTCAAACTGAACAAGTACTGGAGTAATCAAAGAAGTGGCGAGCAAAGACAAGCAATTGCGATTTGCGAGCGACTGAATAGTTGACCTATCGCCCAATGCCTTTATACCCCTCATGTTATCTCCACCTTCAACCCAAAAACACCCTTCAACTACCTGGGAACAAGCGGTCATTAAGGATTTTAAGAGGATTAAAATTAATAAACTTATGGTTTGATTTACGTACCCATTAGCGTGGTATTTTTCAAAGTCTGAGACAGTTTAAAAACGGTTTTAGAATTGGCATTAAGTGAAGTTTAATACTAAGCAAAAAAAATGGTAACTAAATCTGCGTTTTTTTCAGAAAATTGTGTTTTTCTTTTAAAATTCGTAATTTTTGTAGCCATTTTTCAAAAACAATAATTTTTTTTGCGGATTTTCTCTTCTAGTTGGTTTTTTATTGTTATTAAGAATTATTAACCTGTCCCTTAGTAATACTCTGCATTTTTTATTTTCATTTTAGGACCATTGGATCAAAAGTTATACCGTCTGAATTAGGTGTATTACCCGAGTTTTTACAAAAATTTTCAAAATTCTGTAAAAAAAAAACTAATGACTAGAAAAAAAATAAAACACCGTTTCACCGATGAAATTGGCTGAAATTTTTCTCCTTTTATTTTGTACAGTTTATGAAATTCCACCCGAGAAGTAACATAGTTTTCGTAGAAATCCATTTTAACAAAAGAAAGTAGAGCTTAGAGGAAAAAAAATCTAAAGTGAACCCTATCATTTCACTTGTAATCAGTTTAATGCTCCATTTTTTAAAAGACAAAGATGAAATTTTATAATCTTCTTCATAAAGTAATGGACAATAACTTTATTTTCTTACTTACTTAAATTTCTTCTCGTTTTCTGAAATATTCCGAAAAACATGATATCTCGCTCACGCGTATGCTCAGTGAGAGGGAGAGAAGACTAAGAACGTGCGGAGCCTTAAGCTAATTCACTTCATCTCATATTCACCTGACTCTGTGATTTCATGTTCG
The DNA here is from genome assembly GCA_963854355.1 of Epinotia brunnichana. Lineage (NCBI taxonomy): Eukaryota > Metazoa > Arthropoda > Insecta > Lepidoptera > Tortricidae > Epinotia > Epinotia brunnichana. The sequence continues at coordinate 32,654,516 of OY977943.1, forward strand.
TATGCCTAATAGGCTCATCAATCATCATGGTCTTCGTACTGTAAACACTAATTTAACAACTATGTTATCTTTCAAAAAAATCAAATCAAAAAATCAAAAATATTTATTGGTATCATACTAAAGTAGGTAAAAGTACATTCGTGGCTGGCGTCTCCCGGTAAGTATGGCAATACTTGTGTTGGGAGGCTCCGCTTTTCGTCCACATGGACCTTGGTTATAATATAGTTTAGTAGATACGATTTTAATTTAATTATTAATTTTAGATTAAAATCTTTACCATTATATCTAATTTTAGATTAAAATCTTTGCCTGTGATGACGAAATAAACGTATTTGTATTTTGTATAAACTATAAGTAATTGTGAGATTCTATAGTGCTTTTGCTTGTGTCTCTCGAGGAACTAACCCTCAACTGTGGAACCTGCGGTTGTTCGTGTTTCGGATGATCACTCCTGCGTCCTGCGTCTGTGAGTTGGCTCTGTGATTCTGCAGGTTGATCACGTAACGCATTGTACGCGCGTCAGGTAGATTTTTGTATGGAAAAATGACAGTCAAATTGTCCTAACGCGCGTTCTGAACGTCGTGATTACCCCTCGGGACTCGGCCAGTATTGTCAAGATTTTTTCAAAATAAAGCGGGGTCGTGACGAGTGTAGTGTATGAAAGTTTGTACGGAACCCTCGGTGCGCGAGACTCGCACTTGTCCGGTTTTTTCTTAGAGGTGAAAACGAAACCGCACAACACACGCATGTTCTGTCGACGAATGTAAATGAGCCTTTACACAGTTGAATGGACACCCCGTTGGATTTCAGTTGATAAAGAAATGGAAGGTACTCGATTTGTCAGAACGCATTAGATTCCGATTAGAATTGGATCTGAATTGTGTCGGATTGCTGCGTAGGTAAACGGTTTTTGAGATTCCGAGAATTAACTTTGTGTGCTATACCTAGGTAATTAATGGGACCGGAAAATAAAATGATATCATATAAACAATAATTTACCTCAAATCATTTATATTTACTATTTATTGTACTTTTATGTAAATGAAAATAAATACTAGCAATGTAATTTAGAAAATTGAATCTCAAAAATCAAAAATCTTTCATCTTGGCATACCACGGCTTAAGCCATCGTAGTATGCTTAGGCACTTATCCGCGCTAGTAATTTAACCAGCCCATCTGTAATCGTAAGCGATGTTCATTAAAATCTGAATGTAAGTATGGAAAGTTTGACAAGGTTCTAGACAGCTGCCGGCGCCATAGTTAACGTTGATCGTTCTATAATCGTAAGTTCGTGCAGAACGCCCTTAAAGTATGGTAGAGCCTCACTTAGCTTATACGATAAACTATTCCCTTTCCTAAACGCTACAAAAGAGTTACACTTGCATTTGTGGGGGCGTGGCTAACGGCGCAAAGCTCTTAGGAGCTCTTAAACTATACCTGGTTTTGTCTAATGACGCATCATCAACATTATGTACAAACGCAAAGCTGGAGTATCCACTAGTAACCCTTATTACGTTGCATTAAGGTCTATGAATGGTCAATTAACAGAGTTGCCGATGGTACGTTAAAAAAAAAAAGGGTACCCTCAAACAATGATGATTATATAAAAAGCGGCCAAGTGCGAGTCGGACTGGCACATGAAGGGTTCCGTTAAATAAATTGCGGTGTACGATTTATGACGTATTAAAAAAAACTACTTACTAGATCACATTCAAAACAATTTTCGGTGGAAGTTTGCATGGTAATGTACATCATATTTTTTTTTTAGTTTTATCATTCTCTTATTTTAGAAGTTACAGGGGGGGGGCACACATTTTACCACTTTGGAAGTGTCTCTCGCGCAAACTATTCAGTTAAGAAAAAAAAATATTAAAAACCTTAATATCATTTTTGAAGATCTATCCATAGATACCCCACACGTATGGGTTTGATGAAAAAAACATTTTTGAGTTTCAATTCTAAGTATGTGGAACCCCCAAAATTTATTGTTTTTTTTTCTATTTTTGTGTGAAAATCTTAAGGTGGTTCGATTGCCATACAAAGTGTTATTTGACATTCGCAGGCTAACGGCGTGATATTTTAAGAAACTTATGTAACAAACTTTCATCAATTGGCTTCCCATTTGCGCCAAATTCCCCCTTTCCTAGAATAAACTTGTATAAACTAGATTAATTTGAGAAAAATAGTTTTCCCAAAATATCACGTCCCAAACCAATTTGTCAAATTAATCTACTTTATACAAGTTTATTCTAGGAAAGGGGGAATTAGGCGCAAATGGGAAGCCAGTTTATGAAAGTTTGTTACATAAGTTTCTTAAAATATCACGCCGTTAGCCTACGAATGTCAAATAACGTTTTGTATGGCAATCGAACCACCTTAAACATTATTTAAAGACGGAGAAATTGTGTTTTTTTTCTAACACATAGGCCAGTCCGTAGAGGTTCAAAGCACCCCGGGGTACGTTGCAAGTGGTGGTGTAGAAGATTTTTTTTTATATTCTTGACATCGATACAACCGACCAAATATCAAAAATGGTTACACGAGATATCTTGGGACAACTTTTGGCAGCCACAAATCCTCGAAATTTTGAGACTTTTTTTGGTTTCTCACTCGTTAGCTTCTATACGGTGCATCCTAGCGAAAAGTTACACAGCAGGAAATTAAAGAACATGAAATTATGCGTCTAATACATATTAATTTGGTTCAGCGACATAGTAGAAAACCATGGTCGAAAATTAGGTTTTCCTCAAGTTTGTAAGTTATTTCAAGATAGTCGTTTTTAAGCTTCTGCGTTTCAATTTTGAATTTAACTATAGGTTTTAGCTCCTCAATTGTAGGAATTTACAGAATCGACAGTTATTTCAGCATTAGTATCATCATAACTGGTAATCGAAGAGCTGGCAGTTTTCTCGTGCAACGCATCAGCACTGCAGTTCAACGAAGAAATACTGCCAGTATACTCGGTACAATGCCTAGAGGGCCTTTTAAGGGTTCCGTAGCCAAAATGGCAAAAACGGAACCCTTATAGTTTGGTCATGTCTGCCCGTCAATCCGTCTGTCCGTATGTCACAGGCATTTTACTTTATTTTGGTTCATTTACATTTGCTCTATAATATTCAAAATAAATAATAATAATAAAACAATTGATGCTTTATTTAAATCTATATAATTACTTCCGGATGGAAATTTTGTTGGGTTCTTGCATAAAGCATCTTAGAATAACGCTATTATAAATTAATGTTTTTCAAAACCGTATTTTGCCTGGAGCAATCGTCCTCACGCAAATATCGTTGGTAAAACGCACGTGTTAAATTCATTCATATATAAGTTTAAATTCAGTTTAACAAATCGATTTTCACCAGTGTCACTCACGAATGTAGCCACATAGTCACCATGTCACCAGCCATCTTCAATACATCTTGAACACAGCCCTTACGAGTACATTGTCCATTAAACTTCGTCGTCGAGCGCTGCAATAACAGGGCGTACGTACCTCCACTGGGAATACTAGATATCTATGCAAATCGCAGCCAGCCAAGCAAATCAATGGCTTACACCGACGACGTGTGACGTCACACGATTCGTAGTACAATATCACTTACTCATTTTCAACTGATTTTGAAAATGAGGTTCCGATTTGGGAACATGTGTCTGTAAGTTATTTTTCAACACACCTGCTCGTAAAGTAGGTCTTATTACAGCGTATTTACACTGATAATGCAGAATATTACCCATGCCGTGCCTTTTACATTACATTATCGCACTAGTGCCTTTTCATTACATATCTTTTTAAATATTAGCAAAATAATGCAGAATATTACCCATGCCGTGCCTTTTACATTACATTATCGCACTAGTGCCTTTTCATTACATATCTTTTAACATTTTCATTTTTTTTTTCCTCGCAAATGTGTTGAAAAACGTCGTATGAAACACGTGAGCATTGGTCATTACACTTCTCGTCTCCATTAAGCCTTCGCCTTCGGCTCAGGCTTAAAAACCGACTCGAGTGTAATGACCAACATAGCACACTTGTATCATAATGTAGGTACTATTACCATCTCAATAGTGAAGCTCGTGGACCAATTTTTGAAAAATCTTTTTGTATTGTTTAAAGATTTTGAATGGTCCTATGTTTAAGTCCGATTTATAACCATACGACACGTTTTGATACTTTGATCCAGAAGGAATTGACGAAATCAGCCGTGGGTACACTTGTTAGTCACAATCATCAAGTATCAGTTTCATGTGATAGCTTTTTCGCATCGATAGTCTGATGACTTCAAATAATACTAATAATTACTCGGTAACGTAAGTTCAACCGTGTAATTATTAGAATTATTAAATGTTGTGACTTTTTTTTTAATATACTTACCTACTCGCTTGTTCTTCCTCTCACAGAATCACAAGTAAGTATGTAGAAAAAAGGAAAAAGATGAAAAGGTGGTCATTTTAGCATTAAAAATTAAATTATATTATAGGTATGTTAAGGGTTAAACTTTAAGGGTTTAAGGGTTCGAATCCCGGCTCGTACCAATGAGTTTTTCGGAACTTATGTACGGAATATTTACCGTTAGCTTTTCGGTGAAGGAAAACATCGTGAGGAAACCGGTCTAATCCCAATAAGGTCTGGTTTACCCTGTGGGTTGGAAGGTCAGATGGCAGTCGCTTTCGTAAAACTAGTGCCTATGCCAAATCTTGGGATTAGGTGTCAAAGCGGACCCCTGGCTCCTTTAGGGGCACAACCGGGAATAACGGTAGGAGGATGATGATGATGAAGGGTTAAACCATTTTTTCTGTATGCCCTTTTAACCGTAATTTCAAAGTCTCGGAAACCCGTAAACAAGTTTCCTCCCAGCAATACCACGTTTAACTCGAACGCAAACCCGCTTTTATCACCGGCGATTTACGGCCACAGCTAGGGGATCCGTTTTACCGCTGACTGACATCATGTGAAGATGAGATATAGCGTCTAGCCTGACGGTTAAAGAATTTGCGGGTTTTACGTACGCCCCGTGATTTATAAATGGTTTTATGGCGTAGTTTGCGAGTTTCTTTTAGAAGGGCGTTTGGCGACGAAAAGATAACATAGTGTGGGATTTGACAAAAAAATAACATCACATAGTATAGATAGTCGATCCCACTTTGAGAATTATTTTTTAGTCAATCACGCAAAACCGGGCAAATTGATTAACATAGATGGTTTGACCTGGATTTAGCATAGATGTTTTTTTATATCCATGCGGCTTAGAATGAAAACAAGACAAAGCAAATAGAAAAAACCGGCCAAGTGCGAGTCGGACTCGCGCACGAAGGGTTCCGTACCATTATCTATAAAAATATTTATTTTATTCTGTTTTTAGTATAGCGGCAACAGAAATACAACATCTGTGAAAATTTCAACTGTCTAGCTATAACGGCTCATGAAATACAGCCTGGTGACAGACGAACAGACAGACAGACGGACAGCGGAGTCTCAGTAATAGGGTCCCGTTTTACACTTTGAGTACGGAATTTTACTCTTTGAGTACGGAACCCTAAAAAAAAGAGAATAAAAACTACAGACAACTATAAATAGACCATCTTAGTTAAAACGTACAAACTGCTAAGCTGTGAAGTTTTTTCCACGTGTACTCTTTTCATGCTAAATCAAACATTAGATGTTTCCTAAAATGTACATCGATTGCTATCACTCATATCCCCAAAACCTACCCAGAAAATCACGCATCTTTTTTTATCAAACGCCTTCGATATAAAATCGATTTATTTTCCGCCCCGCGCGGGTTTTTCTAAAAGGGATAAAAAATAAAGTGCACGCGGCGAAAAGGGAACCTTTATGACACTTGGCGATACTCGTGTTCAGTTTATCTTGTCGCCCGTGGCGCCATCTCTGGCCTAGTGGCGGAACTAAACAAGCCATTAATAAAAGTCAGCCGCGCTGCCGTTTCAAATGGAATCAATAAAAGACGATTAATCGTGTGTTTGAGATTACGATAATGCGTATTTTTGAACGTAAAGTCATTGGCTTGTGTTTTTAATGGAATAATCAACTAGCTGCGGACATTAAAACGCTGCTTTAAGAGTCGTGGACTTATTTATAATTTTTATAAATGGGTCATTGTCAGTCACAAAAACAAAAATCATCTTTGCGGTGGTCAATAGTTAAGGGCTTCCGTTTATATATAACTAGTGACCCGCCCCGGCTTCGCACGGGTTTATATGTATAATATTATTAATACATGCAATGTATTATACATGTAAACCTTTCTCTTGAATCACTCTATCTATTAAAAAAAACCGCATCAAAATCCGTTGCGTAGTTTTAAAGATCTAAGCATACATAGGGACAGACAGACAGACAGACAGACAGCGGGAAGAGACTTTGTTTTATACTATGTATTGATATGTTTTTATCACATAGAATTATAGAAGGGGCAACGCTGTTTATGCGGATTCAGAGTTCAACCAAAAATTAGGCTTTAGAGCCCTTAACTTTAGCAATGTCCACCGAAGAGACGCGAACCTAAATCTGACAATGATCCAAATGCCTGTTAACACTTTCACTGCCACTGCTTTTTAGTGGGAAAACATGACATCGGCTACGTGAATACAGTGAATGTGTTAAGTCCGCCTAATCATAAGTGGTCATCAGCGCCTAATGAACGCTTGCAACTTCAGAGGCGTCATATGATCGTTTTCGATCCTTTACAAGTTTATTAGGATTCGATATAAGGGCAATAAGGCATGCGTTATGGGTACTAACAAGACGACGATATATAATTATTAATTACTTAGTATACATCCAAGGCTCAAACATTAATGCCCGTTACACAAATATTTGCCTTTACCAAGATTCTCTACTCACTCACTACCTCACTAGGCTCCGGTTGGCCTACATAATAATTTCTTCACTGGGATTGTAACCCAGGACCCTCAGCTTTATAGTTAGGCAGGGTCACCAACAAGGCTAAACTGTTCGCCACAAATGATATAACCGTTATCTAGGCAGAGTCGTTATATATTACTTGACAGTAAGGTACATGATTGACATGAATAATACTGACATTCGATTATCATTTCAACTGTCTGGAAAAGGGTAAAACTCCGTCATCCAAGTGTCTCTGAACATCGATATTAGTACATCTATATATATGTTACCGTCAGTTTATGAACACCGTCAGTTTATAATCTTACTCGCGATATTATAAACTGTTGATAAATTGTGAATTATCAAAAACGTTCACAATTTAACGCATTATTTTTCGTTAGCTTATAAACTATCAATGGCGAAACGTCAAATTGTGAACTGAATCAAATTGGTATGATTCGGAACGCACCGTGTGCGCTGATTAAGTAATTATTCCTTAAATTTGATTCACTTGGCAAAATAGTTTCCTTTGAATATTTGCCATTGATACAATTAGTCAGAAAATCTCGGAATTTAGGATTTTGAAGCTGATTCCAGGGAATGTTGGAATGGACTAAAAAAGCTGTTAGATCCTTGTTGAATTCGAACTGATTTTGTTTTGAAACATTACGATGTTTATCTGACGCCGAATGATGATCAATGTGATATTTTTTTTGTAAAATGTAAGTATTACATGAAATACAGTAAATTTTGTTATCTTTTACCTGTAACCCTGGTTTATCTTGTAAAAGAAAATTTAAATGTGAAGAGTAACCACTTTTCTTTTCTTGATGGCTTCTACTAGCCAAATGTTTGACAACGTTGTCTTTCTTTGATTTTATATTTGTTGCACATACGATACAAGAAATATTTAGTTCGTTTTTTTCTAGTACACCAATATTTTCAAGTAATAAAGATTCCATAATGTATTAATTCCAGAAAATGCGTGCTCTTATGAATAAAATAACATACACATTTAAACGCATTTAACATTGATGACATTGACATATTAATAATCTATTTTCTTTGATAGAAAATCAAACAAGGTTTTATCTAAAGAGGGTCAGTAAGGTTATTTTTACTTATCATATTAGTATCATATCATTATTAGTACTTATCAATCATACGTGCAGTATGCAGTAGAGTAAATAAATTATTCATCGTGATCGCCAACCCTGACATCAAACTGTCAAATGCTATGGTTTTGCTACATCCGTTACGAGGTATGATTATGACCACGACCACCGGTTGTAAGGAGTGAAAACGACTAAGAATTTTTGAATATATTGCAGATACAAATGATGCGTTAGTGAATGTCGAAACAACACACACCACAAGTGACAGCTACGCGCGCCCGTGAATGTCATCATCATCATATCAGCCGAAAGACGTCCACTGCTGGACATAGGCCTCCCCCAAAGAGTTCCAAAGTGACCGGTCCTGCGCCACCTGCATCCAGCGGACTCCCGCGACCTTTACCAGGTCATCAGTCCACGTTGTGGGAGGCCTACCAACGCCGCGCCTTCCGGTACGTGGTTGCCACTCGAGAACCTACTTGTTCCCGTGAATGTACTTGGTCAAAATATAAATAATAAATAAATAAATATTTGCGGACAATCTTACACAAATCAACCTAGTCCCAAACTAAGCAAACCTTGTACTATGGGGACTAGACGACGATATAGATACTTATATAGAGAAATAAATACTTATATACCATAGAAAACATCCATGACTCAGGAACAAACATTCGTGCTCATCACACAAATAAATGCCCTTATCGGGGTTCGAACCCAGGACCTCTTGCTTCGTAGGCAGTGTCACTACCAACTAGGCTAAAGCGGTCGTCTGACCATTTGGATACATCCATTTGTCTTACAACTTTTTGCGGAACTCTAGGCGATTGTTGACTTAGTGTATTTTTAGCGTTATACAAGGGGCTCTAGTTCACAAACAAAATCAGTTATCAAATAAATCAGAGCATAGAGACATAGTGGAACTCTCCATTAATATTTGTTACAAAAAATAATTTGCATAAATTAAGATATGGCGGAGGAAATGGGGAACTACAGCGGCTCGAATTACTGTATGGGCCGTGCGCTACCCAGCACATGGATTTAAACCTAATAAATAATAAAAAAATAATATTACGGGACAATCTTACACAAATCAACCTAGGCCCACGGTAAGCTCAATAAGGCTTGTCTTGTGGGTACTAGGCGACGATATATATAATAGATAAATACATATAGATACTTATATACATACATAACATCCATAACTCAGGAGCAAATATTCGTGATAAACACACAAATAAATGCCCAGACCGGGATTCGAACCCGGGACCTCTAAATAAACTAAATAAATAAACTTTTAATAACCACTGTCACCTGCACAAAGTTTCGATGAAACCTATCTAGACTGGTTGGCACGGGTCAAACTTTCGCACTCACTTCACATTGTCACTCATCCAAATTAGCGGAAAGCTGGCGCTCACATTCATAACTCTCCGAACCATCCAAAGGCTGTAAGCAAATAAGGTATTCTACGAACGAAATTTATTATGTATCTCCGGGAAACTGTTTCATCAAATAGTAATTTCTCATTTGGGCTGTGTAATGTGTAATGGTTTCTTGATTAGGTACGTACCAATTGTAAGTACAGGTTTGGAGCGTGTTCACATTATCCAATAGGATTTGGCAACGATATCGGGGTAAGTAGGTATTCACTTCGTATTATGGATTAGCCCTATTACGAGCTCTGGTATGGCTGGCTATGCCAAACTTGGTTTCAACACATTCAAGGTGAATGACCCACATATGAGTCATACCTCTACGATGAATTTCCGAATCAAAGCAGAATAAATTTCGGTCAAAAAATTCATTTTTGGTTCAAGCTTTTATTGCTGACTGTACTTTTTTGTATACCGTCATTAACTACTCATCGAGACAATTCTTACGTCGGTTAAATACTGAATTCCCATGGCCACCTTCTGTCTCCATCGTCAAATCACCCAGAGTCCCTGGGTGACCGAGCTCTGCTCGGATGAAAATGGAGAAAATACGGAGAAAACTAATTTTCCCAGACATGGGATCTATCTAGATCGATTTCTCGCCCCCGTAAATCCCTGTATTCCAAATTTCATCGAAATCGTTAGAGCCGTTTCCGAGAACGTGATTGCAAATATATATACATATATACAAAATATATACAAATATTGCTCGTTTAATACTATAGGATATACATATATACAACTATTGCTCGTTTAATAGTATACGATAATATTTAATAGTCATCCAAACTATACCTTTACCCAACATTTCAGCTCAATCGGTTGAAGATATCTGCTTCAAAATTGACTTGCAAGATTCCACTCGAACAAACATAGTGGCATACATAGTTAGTTAGGTACATCGCAAGTTAATAGAAAGCTTGTAAAAATGCTGCCACGCGCTTTGTTACCTCAAAAGCGTTAACACTTTTACTGCTAGGAACCCGCCTAAAAGGCGCCTACGCCGTAGGCGCTTTCTGCTACATTCGAGAATAATCACGGGATCGGCTACGAGCGTAGCGGGTAGCAATTCTTGGCAGTGAATGTGTTACACATTCAGGCCCCGGAACCCGATATGAAGTCCCTACGCCGTATGCGCTTCCCGCTACATTCGAGAATAATCACGCGATCGGCTACGAGCGTAGCGCGTAGCGATTCTTGGCAGTGAATGTGTTAATACATTCAGGCCCGGGAACCCGATATCAAGTCCCTACGCCGTAGGCGCTTTCCGCTACATTCGAGAATAATCACGGGATCGGCTACGAGCGTAGCGGGTAGTGATTCTTGGCAGTGAATGTGTTAACACATTCAGGGCCGGGAACCCGATATCAAGTCCCTACGCCGTAGGCGCTTCCCGCTACATTCGAGAATAATCACGCGATCGGCTACGAACGTAGCGCGTAGCGATTCTTGGCAGTGAATGTGTTAACACATTCAGGCCTGGGAACCCGATATCAAGTCCCTACGCCGTAGGCGCTTTCCGCTACATTCGAGAATAATCACGGGATCGGCTACGAGCGTAGCGGGTAGCGATTCTTGGCAGTGAATGTGTTAACACATTCAGGCCTGGGAACCCGATATCGAGTCCCTACGCCGTAGGCGCTTTCCGCTACTAGCGCGTAGCGATTCTTGGCAGTGAATGTGTTAAGTTGCTACGGACTACGGCGTAGCGTGTTAAGTCGATTTTCACCCACTTTCATTAGTCGTATTAATTTTAAACTGTTATACTTTGTATATTATGGACTAGTATCTTCGGAACCGCTGGACCGATCTCAAAACTTCGTTCACTTGTGCGTAGAATAGACTTTCGGGATGGTCATAGACTATTATATCCCGCGGATTTGCCTGCTTTTTTGCCATATGTGGGCGAAACCGCGTGGGCAGCTAGTAATTCATAAAATAATTCAGGTTGTCTTCGGTTCAGACAGTTACAATGTATGTACGTATTAAAATACCTGACTTAAAAAAAATACACTTACATAATTACGAGTATAGTAATTATTTGGATAGGCATCATAAAAATAGGAGTGATTTTCTTTCCAGGTTTCCAGACGAAGCAGTATTACTAACTTTTCAAAATAACATAAAGTCTTGTTACAGCAAAATATCCTGTCTACAATGTTTAAGGTACGTTCCCTTCATTTCACATAGTCTTGGGACGTCCTGTTTAAGTCTTGAAACGAAATAGCAAAATACTTACTAAATACCTACATACTAAACTTATACTATGGGACCAACTTTGTATTATGATAAAAAAACCAGCTGCTCATACATTATTGTCAGTCTAAAATGAGCTAAGTGTATGAAATAGTTGTTTCTTTATTGCATAACTCAAAGTTGGCCCCATAGTAATAAGTTTTTGTCAAAAATTTAATTTTTGGTACAAGCTTTTACTGCCGATGTACTTTTCTGGATACCATCATCAAGTACTCATTGAGACGATTCTAACGAGCCCAAACTCTATGGGGTTGTGTCGTTTTATTGCGGAGTTCCTATGGCCACCTTCCAGTTTCAGCATCAGATCAGCTCCAAGTCATAATAGTATTGTAATGTCATGCGATATACATATGCTTGCAAAATTTCAGCTCAATTGGATGACGGAAAAAGACTGAAAAATGGATTGCAGATTTTGACGGACAACTTACATACTTGTATACTTACATATTTACATACATACGAACAGTGCAAGTTAATATAAAGCGTGTAGAAATTGCTCAGAATCATGGATAAATTCACATTTTGCTATTTCGGTTGACGACTTAGGATTCACTCTGTATATATTTTATTTGACGAACCAATTTTTCCAAATTTGTTTTTTTTTAAAGGCGCGTGTTTGGATTCTACGGCTCACAGAGCTATCAGTCATAATTATAATTTTTCACGATGCCTCAAATGTACACCCAAGCCATGAGGTACTAAACTTACGATAATGTTACTCGAATGATGTATGTGTGTGTTGTGTGTGTATGCTATGGGTTGTGTTTGTGTTTGTCCTATAGTTACTATCCCGTCGATCGTATAAGCCCTCTTGGAACCTATGAGGCAAGGTATTACCCTTATCATATACGTTGTCAAGTCGCCCCAAATATAGGTAAACGTCCTGAGTTAGATGAGGTTATATGAAAGTGCTTTGTAGTTACCCTATCAATGGTATGATTTCTGATGGACGCTCGGAGGTGTGTTTTAGTCATACTTATCATATACGCATCATCACGTTTCCTCAAACATAGGTAAGAGGTTATATAAAAGTACGTGTCTCTTATAGTTGGTATCTCTCTTCTGTCGATGGCGTGTTATAGTTAGACTTATCATTTACGTTTTCACGTTTCCTCAAATGTACATAGGTAAAACTCCTGAGCTAGATGACATTATAGTCTTATCTTATAAGTTAAACATCCTATCTATGATAAGTCTATGAGTAGGAATGTTATATTTACACTGATCATATACGTTTCCAAATTACCTCAGAGGTTCCTGAGCTAAGACTACGCGAATATGTCCTATAGTTACCCAGTAGGGTATAACTCCTGAAGGAAGCTATGGGAAGGTGTGTTATAGTAACGTTTTTCATCTACGTTTTCACGTTACGTAGGTACTATGAAAGTCGTGAGTTAGAAGAGATACTTGGAAATACCTAGTTTAACCCGATGTAGGGATGTAAATCCAGTTTTCAACGAGGTTATGGCAAGTCTTATAGTTACACTGTCATCCACTGACAGCTCTGACAGCCAGCGCATGACACCCATGCCCCACGTACCTATGAAAGCAGCATTCGCATAACGAGAACAGTAAACAGGCACCGAAGGCACATGACGTCGAGCTTACACGCACATCACTCAATGTTCCAGCGCGTTGGCGCGTGCATGCGTGGCCGTGCGATATCGACCGTGCGCCGGCCCGCGCCGCCTCGCGACTGACGCGGGAGCGGTGCGCGCGCAGGCTCCGGCGCTGCCCCCCCCTCCGCGCCCCTTCACACCCCGCCCGCCCCGCCGGGGACGAACGCCTCGCCGCACGGTGCTTCACTAGGGTTGCACTGCCAGGGCTTTTGCTGGTTCGGCCAAATTCGCACACCTCCGAGGTGTAGCCAGCCCCGTCAATCTGGACTAAATTGACAGACAGACAGAAGTAAGATATGAGTAGTGCAAGGATGATATATTATTTTTCATTTTAATAAGTACAATTTACTTAATACTAAAAATTAAACACTGCCCCACAAAACGGTAGTAGGTAACAGTTTGACTGTGTGAACGGTGTCTATAGGTAAGCCGGTTTGTTAAAGAATGTCGTAGCAATACATGTAGAATCTGCATTTTATATCTAAAACAATATAGTGGTCCTTGGAGTAAACATCTTTTTATATAGTATATTTATATACTTAAGTACTTCACAAACCACCTCATTTAGGGCGAGTTGCACTAACATACGATTATACGACCGCTCAACGTTAAATATGGCGCCGGCGGCTGTCAATCCATGGAAACTTGTCAAACTCCATTCAGATTTTAACGAACACCGCTTACGATTACATACGCTTTTGTGCAATCCACATTTCTTGTATCTTGTAATGTATAAAGTCATTTTAAGCATCAAACCAGATCGGTTAAAGCAATCACCTATCACTCGTACTCTATACTTCAGAAACTATTTAATACGCACCCCTACCTGACGGCGAGCCTCCCGTGTTTGTTTTCGGCGGCCGCCGCGGCGCTCACGGCACCGCGTGCCAGCCCGTCGCTATGGCAACGCGCCCCGGACGCACCCGAGCGGACCCGACAACGCCCGAGCGCACCGAGGACCTGCCGTGCGATCCATAAGGTATCTCCCCTCGCCTAACCACTCACGTCCAGCTACTCTTGACCCCGAGACTCGAAAGCGCGCGTAATCGAAGAACAGAACTTACACTAGATCTCCTAAGGCGAGCGGTTGTGCTTTGTGAATAGGGAGCCCTGGATTTTTGAAAATGGAACCCGAATTGCCGCTTGTTGTATTTACGGCGCTCTGATTGGTGTAAATTCAAGTACAGTGCCGGACATTAATTTGTCATCGCTGTTATTTTTAACTTTATTTGAATAAGTTATTTCTGATATTCTTATTGTAAATATCTTTGCTCGAATTGAAACTAAGGGCTCGGCCACAACTTCGGAGCGCCATACGTGGGAGTGAGAGATCAGATATCACTCTAAAAGAGTTCTTCTGAAAAAAAAACTAATTATTTTCGGACATAAAGGTGTTACACAATTGACAACATTTCATTTTTCTGACTCCTTAATTTTGTTTAGGCATTTAATAGTATTTGAAAAGTTAGAAGACACGTATTTTTTCTTTTCATTTAATTTTAAGTTAAACCCCTTAAATTTGGTAGTTTTAAACTACCACGTTCGAAAAGGGCCTAAGTACGTTTAAAGGATGAATAAGATAGCACTGTGGTCTGTTTATTGAATTAAAAAGTAAAAAGTATGCTGTATCTGTGACAGGAACATTTGACTTGCTGACGGTTTTCTTGCAAATCATTAATCGTAAAAAAACGTGTTTTAATGAGTAAACGAAAATGTATCGTCAAGATCCATTGATTTCGTGTTTTGTGCCAAGTTTCAGGCACACGGCACTGATGTCGCTTGAAAAGTAATATATTTTTATTCCCTATCAAAACCGGGTAGAATGGTGTGCTGCCGTCAACAAATCCAATGTTCCAAAAGGTTTATTATACACTAGCTGTTGCCCGCGACTTCGTCCACGTATGACATGTTATCGTCTAAATGTTTGTTTAAGAAATTTAAATGTGTGTTTAATAAAAAAAAACATTGAAATTAGTTTTGTACAGTCAGCATCAGATAGTTAGTAGCAGCCTAGGTAACCAAATATATCGCAACACGTCTTTGTTACTATAGGTGTAAGGATGTGTTACGATATATTTGGCTACTTTGGCTGCTACTAACTATATGACGCTGACTGTACCTAGTCTTTAAGTAAACAGTCTAAAACCGAAGAAACAAATCTCTCTTTATTTCAAAATGACTTGCTCTCTATACAAACTTAGAACCCTCTTTGAACTCTCATAGTAAATAGTCTGAAACCGAAGTTACAAATTTCTAACTTTAAAAATGTCTTGCTCTCTATACATAATTCGAACCCCCTTTTAACCTTCTTAAGTGATTAATAATTAAAGAACCGAAGTTACAAATCCCTTACTTTAAAAATGTCTTGCTCTCCATACAAACTAGAAGAACTGTATATCCTAGAAGTAGGTATTTTTGTCAAGACCAATCCAAGCATGTTCACTAACGTTTCAGAAGGCCGCAGATTTCCGACACGTAAACAATACAAACAAAAATTGAAAACTTTGCAGGGTAGCAGCAACACAGCGCTAATCAGAGGCGGAATCTTGGGAATGGCACCAAACATTTTCAATAAAATTCCAGACCGAATTAAACACTGGATATTAATAAATTTAAAAGACAATTGACTTCAGATTCAGATTTGTTTATTATCATAATTTTACAATTGAAATCATAGTACAATGAATATACAGATAAAAATGTGTTAAAATTATAACTTGTCAGTTACAATAAAATACAATAGATGTGTACAGTTGTGTACAGAATTGTTATTATTTGTAAATAGTTTAATAATACTTATACTCATAGCATAATGCTATTACATAAAATAGAGAAAGAAAACATAATACAAATATTAACGTCAAGCTTTTAAGATCTTGTTATTTAGTCATATGAAAGAAATTCTTGTAAACTATACAGTGTTTTTTCAAGCAATAGTTGTTTTACATGGAAGCGAAAAAAGTTGTCGTTCGTTATGGTTTTAAGGTTTGAAGGTAGCCGGTTAAAAAGTATTTGTCCTATTAACTTCGGAAGTTTTGTGCCTATTCTAAGTCTGGGCGAGGTTGTTTTGAAGTGGATACTTCTTTGCTCGCGTTCTTGTATAGGGGTACAGTTCAAAATGTATCACGTAACTTCCGGATTAACTTTTTGTAGAGAAGCCTAATCTGATTTCAAATAATTGTTTGTTACATGTTTTAATCCTTCTTTATTTGCTATTAGTTGTTAATCACAAAATGTTATTTAGTTTATGTGACGGGCATGAAAACTATGCTGAAATGACCGCCATTTTCAATGCCTCGCGAGTCAAACGAGCTACGTCAGTCAATATACCGATTTATCTGTGCTTATACAGATTTTAGTGAATTAATGCAGATATATATTTTACGGGGACAACCAACAAATAAGTATCCACTTAAACTTAATTAACGGTTGTATCTCGGACACAACCCGCTTCTTTTTAAGTTATTCGCATTTCTCATTGATCTCGAACTATTTTCACCTCTCCTTTGAAATTCATTTGGATAACGTTTAACATACATCAAAACTTCCAATATATAAGTTGAAACTGATGTTAAGATACTAAGTTTTCTTAAATGTTCGCGACACGTGTATCTGTCCTTTGCAGAGGGAAGTACTCTAATTGCACGTTTCTGGATCTTTAGGATGCGCTCATAATCCGTACTGTTGCCCCAAAGCATTATCCCGTATGAAAGTTGAGAGTATATGTACGCATAATACAGCTCTTTTAAGCAACTTTCTGACACAAGTGGTCTTAACTGTCTTAGAGCATAGATCCCTCTTGCTAACTTACTGTAAAATGTATCTATGTGATCTTTCCATGACATTATTGGATCAATCATTTCAATCAATAGATCAATATTTGATTGAAAAGTGTTATTATACCATTAAATATTACTTAAATGACCCTACGACATAACATGATTCCATTCAAGACATTCCTTAGTTATAATATTCTTTAGTTATAGTATTTTTTGAGAGTTTTTGACATGTATTTGAAGTATTTAACACCAATCACTATATTGACATTTATTTTTTTATTTTTATAAATATATTAGCTGGCTGAAATATTTTGTAAACCTACATTGTGGGTAATGCACAGAAGTTTTATATTTTGTATACCAACAATACTTGTAAAAGTTGTTACCTATGTTTAACAAAATAAATTTAATTGAATTGAAAGTACTTAATTTGTATTCTAATAAGTAATCTTTATGCAAAAATTTAAGTCTCTAGCTCTAAAAATAAAGTTTCCCCCATACAAACTTTGCACCCCTATTTACCCCCTTTAGGGGTGGAATTTCCAAAAATCCTTCTTAGCGTTGCCTACGTTGTAAAAGGTAGTTCTGGTGTAAATTTCAACTCTCTAGTCTTAGTAGTTTCGGCTGTGCGTTGATGAGTGAGTGAGTGAGTGAGTGAGTCATATCAATAACTCCATACCGACAAAAGGTATGTTCACTTAGATAACGTCACATTTATTTGCTTTAGTGGGCTTATTTTTAAAAGGGCGTGGCGGGGGAGGCTTTCTTGGTTGTTATTTGGAGAAACAGCGGTGGCAAAGTGAGTGCGAGATGTGAAACGGCATACTTTAGTGTTTTGTGATGGGTATCATGTGCACAAACAGCTGGCAAAGTTTTGCAGCTGTATAGGGGAACACCCTGTAGTACTTTGTACCCGACTGCCTCAGAAGGAAGTTTATGTTTTTCGAGCGTATGTATCATCATATCAGCCGAAAGACGTCCACTGCTGGACATAGGCCTCCCCCAAAGAGTGCCACAATAGCCGGTCCTGCGCCACCCGCATCCAGCGGACTCCCGCGACCTTTACCAGGTCATTAGTCCACCTTGTGGGGGGCCTAACCACGCCGCGCCTTCCGGTACGTGGTTGCCACTCGAGAACCTTTCCGCCCCAACGGCCATCGGTTCTACGTGCAATGTACCCCGCCCACTGATACTTAAGTTTAGCGATTCGGAGGGCTATATCGGTTACCGTGGTTCTGCTGCGGATAGCCTCATTTCTGATGCGATCGCACAGAGAAACTCCCAGCATAGCCATCTCCATCGCCCTTTGAGTGACTTTGAGCCTTCTTATGAGGCCTATAGTAAGCGACCACGTTTCCGTTCCATATGTCATCACTGGCAACACACACTGGTCAAAGACTCTCGTCTTGAGACACTGCGGAATATTGGACGAAAAGATGTGCCGTAGCGTATGTATGCATGTATGTATGTAATAACGAAGATGAGGAAGGGCCGTGGCCTGCTGCTGGTGGAGTAGCAGGGTCTTTTTCCGCACTCGTTTTTAATAGAATCTACTAAACAGCAAGTAAATATACTTCAGTTCACCAACTCGTTTAGGACTTTAGTCTAGGTAGTCGCTATCCGGCGCAATAGCCCTAAATGCTTTTGATATATTTCTGTATGAATAAATAAATCTATTATTCGTACAGTCCATAATTGGTACCATTACCCCCTCAACCATGTGCTCGTGTCCGAATCCGATTTACACCCGACTACTTACTACCTAACAGTTCTAAATACGTATTCAGGATAACTGAAGATTTTTATTGACATCTTGTCAATATGCTCCAGCTACCTATTAATACGTTTTAGGTACGGATGTAGAAACGCTTTAATGTAGTAAATATCGCATACCTTATATTTGTTATTCTATCATTTCGAATGTGTTCTCCAGCATGTATTAGCGTTTCCTATTCCTTTATATATTTTTATTTACCTTGATAACTCGAAATAATTGCTGCAAAAAGGCGTATTTGCGTGCCAGGTAAACATTCACAGGTCCGTCGTCGGCAGTGGCCACGGGCGTACTAAATTGTACTCGCCACCGCGCATGCATGACGCGGACACCCGGTTTTTCAGACAAATGACCAAATGTATTGAATTATCAAACATATTGAAATTCTAAGAAGCCGGTAGATAGATCTACCAAAAAGCTACCTATCACAACAAATTTCATTGTAATATTCCAAATAACTTTTGAGATATTTCGAGTTTGGTGGTAAAAAAGCACTGTTTTGAAAGGCAAAATCTATCGAGGTTTTTGTAAGCAATCGTGATTTTACGAAGTACGAACATAGCCAATAAACTGAATATATACATATCAAAAATTTGGATCTCTAGCAATAGTACAAGTATACTAATAATCGGTTTGGAAAAGGCACTTTTTCGATGCGCAGCTGCATACAGCGCCTTAAGTCAAAAATATCGATTTTTAGATGCTAATAACTTTTAACGCAAGCAATATTTCTTAAAAATCAAAACGTATACAGACCTAGTTTTTCATTATATCTACGAGTACATGTCCAAAAAGTATAAAAATCGAACAATGTTTACGGGGTGAAAAACGTTATCGCTTTTGTATGAAAAATTACAGGTTCACAATCCTCTTAATATTACGACACCTTTATACGGCTGCGCTAACTAACTGGGAAATCGTGTGTCTCGTTGAAGCTGTTATCAATTAAAAGGGATGGAAAACATTTGTTACGCGACCAACTTATGAACATATATTATTACTAGCTGTTGCCCGCGACTTCGTCCGCGTAGAACTTTTTATCGTCTTAGAAAATGATTTCTCTCAATACAAAATTTGAACCCTCTTTTAGGGGATAATTAAAAAAAAAGTTGATGTTCATTTTCTAGTTTGTGAACAAACAGTCTAAAACCAAAGTTAAAAATGTCATACTTTAAAAATGCCTTGAAATACTCAAACTTTGAACCAATTTTAACACTCTTAGGGGATGAATTTGGAAAAACTCTGAAATCAGTTTCGTAGTCTTTTAACGTACAGAATAAGACCGAAGTTAAAAATCTCTTACTTCACACTTTAAAATGTTATTGCTCGCCATTTAAAATTTGAATCCCCTTTTAAACCCCCTTAGAGGTTGAATTTTTCTAATCGCTGAAAGAACTTTTTTCGTAAACTTTTAAGTCTCTAGCTCAAAAAAAGTGTTGCCCATACAAAGCTTTCTTAACCCCCTTAGGGGTGGAATTTTCTAAAACTCTGAAAGTACTTTATTATTAATTTTAATAAGTAACATTTTGAATAGTTTTAAGTCTAGTAAAAAAAAAAGTTTTTCCCACACAACACTGGCTACCCTTCTTAAGGATCTTAAGGATCCCCTTAGGGATGGAGTTTTCTAAAACGCTGAAAGTTCTTTTTTAGTATTCTAATAAGTAATCTTTTTGCAAATTTTTAAGTCTAACTCAAAAAAAAGTGTTGCCCATGCAAAGCTTGCTCTCCTTTTTAACCCTATTAGGGGTGGAATTTTCTAAAACGATTTGTGTTCTTTTTTTGTATTTTAATAAGTAATCTTTCTACAAAGTTTCAAGTCTCTAACTCAAAAACATAAACTTTCCCTGATAAAAACTTTGCACCCCTTTTTATCCCCCTTAGGGATAGATTTTTTCAAAACGCTGAAAGTCTTTTTTTGTATTTTTATAAGTAATCTTTCTACAAAGTTTTAAGTGTCTAGCTCAGAAAAAGTGTTCCCCATACAAACCTTGCACCCTTTTTTAACCCCCTTAGGGAATGATTTTTGTAAAACGCCGAATGTAGTATTTTTCATGTTCTAATAAGTAATTTTTCGTCAAAATTTTAAGTCTCTATTAAAAAAAATATGTTTTTCCCATACAAACTTTGCACCCTATTTTACCCCCTTAGGGGTGAAATTTTCCAAAACGCTGAAAGTACTTTCTTTGTATTTAAATAATCTTTCTACAAAGTTTTAGGACTCTAGCTAAAAAAAATAGTTTCCCACATACAAACTTTGCACCCCTATTTTAGCCCCCTATTTTTAGGGGTAGAATTTTCTAAAACGCTGAAAGTACTTAATTTGTATTCTGATGACTAATCTTTCTACAAGGTTTTAAGTCTCTATTTTAAAAAAATATTGTTTCCCCCATACAAAATTTGCACCCCTATTTTACCCCCTTAGGGGTAGATTTTTTTAAAACACTGAATCTAGGTACTTTATTTGTATTCTAATGAATAATTTCTCTACAAAGTTTTAAGTCTCTATTTAAAAAAAAGTAGTTTTTCCCATACAAACTTTGCACTCTATTTACCCCTTTAGGGGTAGAATTTTCTAAAACCCTGAAAGTTCTTTATTTGTATTCTAATGACTGATCTTTCTACAAAGTTTTAAGTCTCTATTTAAAAAAAAAATGTTTCCCCCATACAAACCTTGCACCCCTATTTTACCCCCGTAGGGGTGGAATTTTCCAAAACGCTGAAAGTGTTTCATTTGTATTCTAATAACTAATTTTTCTACAAAGTTTAAGTCTATAGCTCAAAAAAAAAAGGTTCTCCCATACAAACTTTGCACCCCCATTTTACCCCCTTAGGGGTAGAATTTTCAAAAATCCCTTTTTATCCCTAGCCCACGTTATGAAAGCAACATACTGTGCAAAAATCAACTCTCTAAGATTAGTAGTTTCGGCTGTGCGTTGATGAGTGAGTGAGTGAGTGAGTGAGTCAGTCAGGACATAGGCATTTATTATGTATAAATAGATAGAAGATAATGAAACTCCCATTCAAATATCTCAAAAAATTATGAAGCTACATCCGTTTTAATGTCGCTTGTTAGAGTAAGAAACCGATGAGGGACTGTGACGTCAATATACTCGAGCGTCATAGTAAAAAACAATCGTTTCATATGAAGGTGCGTTTTGCGGAAAAGGGACAGAACATACCCCCTCTTAAAACTTTGGACTCTTATAACTTAATCATTACCTATATAACCTCTTGCTTTGTTTTTTTCTCCATTTGACTATATTTATTTTAAATTCTTTTTCGAGAAAATACATTATGATTATTCACCATATTTTCGATTCCTGAGCTATAACCACGAACTTCGGAATTCGAAAATATTCGGGTATCTCTATCTCTATCGCACTAACCATACTCGAGTGACAGGGATGCAAATATATGAACATTGAGTATCGGTTTTCGTGGTAGCGCCGCAGGTACTTTGGCTGAATGCGCCGAGCGCGTGCCATTGTCATTCAAAAAAAACAAATTCGTGTTAATTATATTGTTCAAATTAGTTGATTTCATTTATTGAAATAACGACATAAAACGACATTTGCGCATATAAGTTCTCATATCAGAATCGAATATTTTTTTATGGTTTATATTTTAGCATTTGTCTCGTAAAGGTCTATCGTAGACGGGATTTAAATTATTAATAAGTGAAAGGCAAAGCAATTCCGCCATTTTGACGAAAATTTGACGGTTCTTATAGCTGACAGTTGGAGCAGCGTTTGATTTCAATAAAAATAAATGAAAAATTAAATGAAGTCGTATATTTCGGAAAATTAATTAAATGTCGCAGTCGGATAAAAACTATCCTAAGTTGCAGCTAGAATAATAATGTACCTATATAAAATGTTTCATATTTTTCCGTTCATGGGATGCTGAGAACATTCGAACCGCGCAAAGCTTAGTTTCAAACTGGCTGATTCTTTTTTTAATTTAGAGATTTATTATAAGTGGAGATAATATGTGAAGATAACCCAAACTAATAACAGCATTTTGGATGATTACTTAATCTTCAAACTCGTTGGGTGAAAAACATTGAACTGTTTTATCATCATCATCATCATATCAGCCGAAAGACGTCCACTGCTGGACATATTGAACTGTTTAATACAATGTTGTAACGAAATAAAGATTATATTGATATTGAATAGAATTGTAAATGTTCTTTTAAGCGTTGTTTAATTTTTTTCCTGGCCCTACATGACAATAAAGGTGTTTTATTTTATAAGTAGGTATATATATCTACCTTAAGTCACGACAAGTCCACTTTGTTCCGACTTTTGCCTCCTGCTTGCTCTGGACCAGCCTTTATTTTAATCATAATATATGTAACTAGCAAGTACTAGATCAAGGTATTAAATATTAAAAGTAAATCCTTTCGACGCATTTCACAACAAGCAAAGATGACAAAAACGGCGCCGTGGGCACGATAACCCGCGACACCTTTAGGCGTTCTTGGCGTTAAAAAGGTTAATAGCGTAAAATAATAATGCATGTATTACACCTGATGCAGGACAACATTTAATTTTACAGTATTTAATTGTATTACAATATTACCGAAAGTATTGTTGCACTACTAGATATTTTATCAAAAATAAGCAGATAATATATGTCTTCCAACACAGCTCTGACTTCTAATGATAATTTCGGCTCTGCATACCATTTGAAGTGCTTCAGTGAGTTAATATATCTTGAGCTAAGACAAATGTATCTTTTAAAACAGCCTCAGACAACTTAAGCTGGGTCCAATAACACCTTATTGAGGTGACTGGTGAGTTAGCTTCCACACATAAACTGCATTAACATTATTCTATCCACCTTTGGCAGAATGCGAGAATTAGCTATAACGTATCGGTGACTTACATTAAGTATTAATTATTTTCAAAATGTTATCAAAATGCTTAATATTACCAGTCACTGACTTAACTTGACAAGAATTAGTCAAAATAGTCAAATAACTGTCAATGTCACACCAATATTTTTTTATTACATGGTACATTAAGCAAAGCCATGGAATGTCCGCATTCAGCCTTTAAATGGCTTTTTCAAAGTAATTTCCACTTTTCTCAAGAACTAGCGAATATAAAAATCTGTAATTTTTTTTATAAACTCAGCTAGCCCAAATCTCTAAATGGTTTTTAGTTTGAGTCGCTATGAAAAAATGAAATGTTGTCAATTGTAAGGTACCGACAAGCAGATTAACACATTCAAGTCTAATGACTCACATATTACTCACGGTTCTACTAGTGGTTTCCCCTACAACCGTAGCGATGATTGACCTTGAATGGGTTAACATTAACACACTTACTGCCAGGAATCGCTGACAGTGCGCGCTCGTAGTTGATCCCGTGGTTTTTCCGCCAAGTAGCGGTTTCCCAAACATACATATAATCACGCCTCTTTCCCAGAGGGGTAGGCAGAGATCACGGATCTCCATTTGCTACGATCCTGACAAACCACTCTCATAACATTTCTCATACATGCTCGTCGGTTTTGGGTACTTTTGACCTGGCCTTTCTGTAAGATTTCTCCAATTTGATCGGAGAAAGTTCGCTTAGGTCTTCCCCTTCCAACTTGCCCTTCCACTCTTTTTATATACACTCTCTTCGTTAATCTTCTTCCATCCATCCTCTCTACATGCCCAAACCACCTTAACATACCCTTCTCAATGTTCGTGACTATATCTCCATCCATTCCACACTTATCTCGTATCACACTGTTTCTGACTCTATCACTCAATTTCACTCCGCACATACTTCTCAACGCTCTCATTTCTACTGCATTCACTCGACTTTGATGTTGTTTCTGCCACACCCAACTTTCGCTACCATACATAAGTGTGGGCACCAACACTCCCCTATGCACAGCCACGAGTGCTTTTTGCGATATTTTCTGGCTGCCCATAAAAGCATTCAGTGCCCCATTCACTCTCGTTTCAATATCTTTCTCATGCTTTCGGTCTCCAGTAAAAAGTGTCCCCAAATACACAAACTCTTTTAATTGTTCCAGTCTTTCTTCACCAATCATTATTTCGCAGTCTGTCATAATTTCATCTTTTTCAAATACCATCACTTTCGTCTTACTTTCATCTTCATCCCTTTCCATTCAAAAGATTCATTCATCTTCGTTACCATCATTTGTAACTCCTCAGCGGACGACGCAAGTAGTACAAGATCGTCAGCATATAGGAGACATTTGACGCGTAACCCTTCCATTCTCAAACCACATTCATCACCTTTCAGATCCTGCAGACATGAATAGATTAAACAGCCACGGAGACGCTACACATCCCTGTCTAACACCCTTTTCGATGTTAAACCAGTCAGTATAGGACCCGTTTATTCTCACGCAAGCACTGGAATTTCCCAAACGTTAAAAGAAAAAGGCACCCGCTAGACGGGTTCTTGGAAGTGAAAGTGTTAACACTGAGTCGCAGGAGGAGCTTAGTGGTAATATAAATATAAATCTTTATT
The DNA here is from genome assembly GCA_963854355.1 of Epinotia brunnichana. NCBI lineage: Eukaryota > Metazoa > Arthropoda > Insecta > Lepidoptera > Tortricidae > Epinotia > Epinotia brunnichana. The sequence continues at coordinate 32,679,864 of OY977943.1, forward strand.
GTTTAATTGTGGGTAGAATGTACGCTAAGTATAATTATATTTATTATGCATTAGCCCTGGATTTTTACAAGCATTATATTAACTTGACCTGTTCGTATGTATGTATGTGTATGTAAGTTGTCCGTCAAAATTTGCAATCCATTCTTAGTCACTTGCCGTTATCCGATCAAGCTGAAATTTTGGGTATTAGTTTAGTTTGGATGATAATTCATTATTATGGTGTCATCGAGCTGGTCTGATGACGGAGACAGAATGTGGCCACGGGAATTCAGTACTTAACCAAAGTAACCCCGTTGAGTTTGGGCTCGTTAGAATCGTCTCGATTAGTAGTTGATGGCGGTATACAGAAAAGTACAGTCGGCAATAAAAGCTTGTACCAAAAATGTAATGTTTGTCAAAAACTTATTAATGAGATTCTTGTTATCTTGAATAAATTAAATTGAATTGAATTAATACCATGACAGCAGAAAATAAGCGTACGGCGTGCATTGAAAGAAGACACCGTAGCGTTTAGAAGCTTGCGACTTGAGCATTCGTGGCCAAGCAACGTCACCTGTGCTACGCCGTAGCCTGTAGCAGCATTGTTCCGTCTTGTAGCGGAAATTGCTCGTAGCAGCAGGACTCGTATGTGGGTCCAACGGGGACCTAGTAGTCGCTTTCCGCTACGTACAAGAAAAAGCGCGGAATCAGCTACGAGCGTAGCACGTAGCGATTCTTTAACAAATATTATATTAGTATGGTTGCTATTGCTATATCACTATTGAATACTTTGTAGAAGCGACCTAGGTACAGGCGTAGCACGTCTACGATCGTACGTAGCCAACCACTTAGCTACCAGTAACGAGGTTACCGCTCACTTCGCGAAGTGGGTTAAAATTATGAACCAAGCATTCGTAGCCCGTAGCAATTGTAGCCGCGCAGCTCGCAGCTCATTGTCGGTTAACTCAGACACACAAAAGGGATATAGACGCCAAATAAAATAACAAAATCTCTAAAAATAATTAACACTTTCACTGCCAACATGCTTGTTGCTGATCCTGTTGTTGTCCCCATATGAAGCGGAAAGCGGCTACGGTGTAGGCGCTCGCTAGGTAGGTTCCTGTCAGTGAATATTATTAACACATTGGCTGCCAAGAATCGCTACACCAATCCCATATGGTTTTCCCGCTAAGTAGCGGAATGTAACTACGATGCAGGTGCCGGCTATAGTGGTTCCCGGCAGTGAATGCTTTAAAAATATATTTATTTATACTTCAGAGCAAAAAAAGTACAAATGACAGACTGAATGCCATATGGAATTCTCTACCAGTCTACCACTGGGCTAAAAATAAACGTTTGTTTGGGCCAGAATAAAGTAGTGCGAACAAGAAATTTGTAAATAACAATCATCATCATCATCATATCAGCCGAAAGACGACCACTGGCTGGACATAGGCCTCCCCCAAAAAGTGCCAAAATGACCGGTCCTGCGATAACAATATACCTACTAATAATCTATACTAAATAGTCAATACATAGTATAAAACAAAGTCGCTTCCCTCTGTCTGTCTGTCTATCTGTCTGTCCCTATGTATGCTTAGATCTTTAAAAGTACTCCAGGCAAAATACGGTTTTGAAAAACATTAATTTATCATAGCGTTTTTTTTCTTTATATCATTTTAAAACATTGATCTATGATGCTTTATTCAAGAATCCAACAAACTTTCCATCCGGAAGTATTTATATAGATTTAAAAAAAGAATGAATTGTTATTTTTTAATTATTTATCTTGAATATTATAGAGCAAATGTAAATGAACCAAAATAAAGATAAGACCATTTATTAATATTTTTTCTGACTTTTCAGAAGCTAGTTAAGTTATAATTTTTTTGACATAAAAAAATCTGCTATTATAAATTATTTCCAAATTTGACATATTTTCCATACAAGCTGTCAGTTCATTGCCTGGACTAAACTACGCAACGGATTTTGATGCGGTTTTTTTTAATAGATAGAGTGATTCAAGAGGAAGGTTTATATGTATAAATAGATGCATGTATTAATTGTACATATAAACCCGTGCGAAGCCGGGGCGGGTCACTAGTATACATATAAAGAGGAAAAGCAAGTAAGATTATAGCTTCGTATGTTCATACGTTTGTATGTTTTGGGTGATCACCTAAACCGCACATCCGAACTCCAAAAAATCTTTCACTTGCGTGTAGCATGAACTTTATGGATGTTTATAGGCTACTAGCTTTTGCCCGCGGCTTCACCCGCGTACTAATCGTAATTTTTAACCGTCTACAAAAAAAGAGGTTCTCAGTTTGACCCATAATGTTTGTATGTGCGTGTGTCTGTAGGTATGTATGTGTGTCAAGGGGACCTGAGAGGGTGAATCCGAGGTCTATCACCCTCTCCCGGCGTAGAGGTCCGTTGGTCGGGTCGGGAAGCGTGTGGTGTCGCCCTGCACGCTTACGACGGGAGGGGGGGCTTTTGCCTCAGTAGTGAGGGCAGCTGTGGCTGTTGCCGAGGGGCGTCGTGGTGAAATGTTCGCGATCCCATGACGCCCCTACTACACGGCAGAGAGGGCATACCTTGGTGGTTTTAGACGGTAGTCCGGGGGGTTCCCGGGAGCCCGTCATACCCATCCTAGTTCCTCGGCTAGGTGGGATGCGTAAAGGCATTTCCCCAAGTAAAAAAAAAAAAAAAAAAAAAACGTATCTATGTGTGTCCGTGATTATATCGCTTTTAGCTGAACCGATGAAATAAAAGCGTGACTTAAATGGCAAATGTATCTGCGCACTATAGTAACAACAGTAGAAGGTCTGAAGGTACGTATGTACCTACTCAACTTTATATCCTGCCTGACATGTAAAACAATGTGTTTTATCAATAAAACTCTGATTTCTGATAACGACCAAGCAGCGGCCATAAACTCTAAAGTGCTTTGAAGGACAGAAATACGGCGGTAAACACTGACGATGAAGTAGGTAAATCATCCATTAGAGTTCTTAAACACTTTGAATATAACGCACCTGGGGACCGATTTTTGACTTTCGAGCGCTCGAATCTTTCACTCGAAAACTGACAAAAATTACGAAATGCTCTTTTGAAATAGCGATAGAAAATTGAAAAGCGAGTGATATTGACCACTCGTATTCAATTCTATCAGTCGAAAGTTACTGCCTGCAATTTTACACTAAAATCGTATTTACTTTTATTTAATTTTCGAGCACTCGAAAGTCAAAAATCGGCCCCCTGGTCTTCCATACAAACTTTTACCACATTTGGATAGCTTGTTATGTTCCTCTACACCGTGTATTTTTTGATTTCCGTTAATTTCGACACGATGTTCGGTTCATTAACAGAAGCTACCTGGTATGTTGCTTTTTGTTAAATTCGAAAAAAAATTTTTTTTTCATTTTTCATACAAACTAAGTCAATATTACAGTGTGGGAGGGCTCTAACACTTAATCTCAATTAACACAAAGTTAATTTTCACCTACGACAGCACTTGTCAACACATGGCTCAGTGGTAAATAGTTTGCTTATGGAGTGAGGGGTCCTAGGTTCAAATCCAAATAATTCCCTTTTTTGTTTAACGAAAATTAAAACGTAAATAAAATAAAGGACCCTTCACACTGATTCGGTCGTTAAATTGATTTATTGAATATCTGAAAAATAGTATGAGTTAAGACACTAGTTTCTTAGAGAAATTAGTTCCATTTAACCTGAGGATTCTTGCCTTAAAGTTAACGGAAATAAAAAAAAACTCGGTGTATATTTACCTAAAATCAAATTTCCTTGTGTTTTTCTCATTGCAAGTCAGATACCTCTAAGTATTTTGTAGATGCACCTGCTGAGGTAGAAACAGTGTGTGTACCGCGTAGGTATTCCGTACGCTTCTAAGTTTGCTTTTGATGAAGTAAATAATATCGCGGGGGCAAAATAGCTGGGTAGAGATTGACAGCTAATGTATAGTTCAAAGGCGGTATGGCGAACTCTTGGGTTTCCGATTCATCGCTTCCCCATTGTTTCATCTTGCAATTAATTAGGAAAATGACCAGAAGAATTCATATCAAACAGGAAAACTGTTAAAGAAGAACATGCTCTGGACAGATCTGGAGATTCGTATATCTTTAGAATAATATGAAAAAGACTACCGAATATACTTACTTAATAAAATATGATTAAATCAACCTTACCTAACACACTAACTAATACCTACTATCTACGTATACTGTACAGGATTAAACTGCCAAAAAAAATAAAGAAACAACAAAAGAGGAAAATAGTATTTTATGCAACTGTTGTATAAGAAGGGTCTTAAAATGCGAGTGGCGTGGGTTGCGATGCGAGCCTTGGCGAGCATCGCAATTAAAGACGCCACGAGTTTGTGTCTAATTTTTTTATATTATACCATTTCATTAGTTCATCAAAGTATTATTTTATCGTCAACCCCCGTTCTTCAACAGTGCAGCTCAGTCTGCGGGATTAGTGCTCCCCAAGAGCACTTGCGCTATCAAAGCGCGTTACGGCCGTTTTAAAAACACGCTTGAGCGGTTCAACCGCCGCGGTTCACCCGCCACGGTTGAAACGCGCGGTTCACCCGCCGCGGTTTTTAAACGCCTATTGTTAGGTGGCTGTAGGGTCGCGAAGGTCAAACTCGAGCCTGTCGCACATCGACCCCGTCGACGCCACGCGTCGTCCACAGTATGTTTATCGTCATCTAGTACCCATAGTACATGCTTTGCTTAGTTTGGAACTAGGTCGAGTTGTGTAAGATTGTCCGCAAATATTTCTTATTTAGACCTAGACCTTATAAATAAGAGTTATACGAGTAAGGAACCTACGTGCCAAATTTGAAATCTTTAGAACCAGCGGTTTGACCTGTGCGTTGTTAATCAGTCAGGCAGTCAGTTTCTTCTTTTATATATTTAGATATGTTATCGCGCGGGTTTGCCTGCGTTCTTTGCAATACTCGCGCGAATCCGCGCGGGAAGCAAGTATAACACAAATTAATATATTCCGAGCTTTTCTGTTAGTGAGAGGAAGATCGTTTCAAATGAATATAGCCTGAAGGGTGAAAGAAATGGTCAGAAAACTGGTGCGGAATAATTTACTTTGAAAACAAAGTTTTAACCGACGAAAAATCTATCATCCCCTATTTTCCTACCCTTAAGGTTGGTTTTTTTTTCCAAATTTATATGGGACCAACTTCGGGGTATACCTTTTCCAATAAAAAAAGAATTATCAAAATCGAACTACTCTGTAAAAAGTTATGCGTGGTCATATATCGCGTATGCGTGACAGCCCCAACCGCATTCTGAGCGCATTGGCGTGCCGATGGGATAGCCCTATGTTGGCCCGTTGGATAAGTGTGCATGCACAATAAGCACTGAGGGCCAACGCTGATGAATTAATGAAATTATGAAATGAAATAAAATAGATTAAATTATTATTATTATTGTAACCTACTAACACTTAGATTCATAAGCACACATTTGTACGACTTTCTATGCCTGAAATAAAATAATTGAATTGAATATATTAAAAAATATATATATATACGCGTCGACTTGAGAACCTCCTGCGTTTTTTTCGTCGGTTGAAAAAGGACAGCACAGCCAGGTCAGGCAAAAGTTACAAATTGAAATTTAGATGCTGTTGGATCAAAGATAACAGAATAGAGAGCGCATACAATTCTGAGGGGCCAACGTCCACGTAAAGGGAGCCAATTAAGTTTCTTACGAAAAGCGGATACGTGATCACACTTTCGAATTTATTAGCCTGTCAAGTTGGTTCGAGGCATAAGGGTAATACATCAGCATATTTGATTACAGGTAACACAAAAGCTTGGGTGAGGAGAGTTTTGATGCTGACCGGTAGAAAACGTTTTTAGACATCGCAAACCTGAGGATCCCACGTAAAGTAACTGTCCATAACTAGACCCAGGTTTTTACGATACACAATGAATTTTTAGGCGAAAATATTGTCAAAGACATCTTGAATATCAAGTGGGAGAAATTACACACCTTGGATTTGTAGCCCGTAGCTCGTAGCAGTAAAACTCGTAGCACTCGTAGCAGTAGCAGCGTAGCACATGTTGCGTTGGCAATCTTCGTGGCCTATATTGTACACAAATTCGTTTCAATTCGATACCAATCTCATTTAACACATTCAGTGCGACTGACCCGCTTAGCGGACGCTCTTTTCATAATCATACTCAATTATTGATTTGCTCTAAACACATAACAATGCATGCAAATACATACATTTCAAATATTTATAAGTAGAGATAGAAAAATAGATTTATAAATTGAGCAATTCTCGTACCTTTTTTGGCAGATTGCCGACAATTTCGTAGCTGCCAGTGGCAGTGAATGTGTTAAAGTCTTCCGGGCCACGCTAACCATGGCTAAGAGCAACGAAAAATAGTTGATTGGCTTATTGACTTACGCAATAACACTGCTTCTTAGGCAGGTAGCAGCGGTAGCAGCAACAGTATGCTGAGGGTGTTGGCAGAGCGCCTCGACTGTCCGCTCACCAAATATTGGGTTGAAGTGGTCATTGGTAGGGCCAAGTAGGGAATAAAATATTCGCTACTTGGTCCTACCTTTCTGCCATAGGTAACCGAAGAGGTGCCTAAATGTAAATTTAATTAAAATTTTATTTAAACTAAACTTAATCGTGTAATACTAATATAGTCTTGTAAGCCCCATTTTTGTTACTAACACTATTATGGATCTCGGTCTGAATTAAACAATTTTTATTTTATTTTTATTTATTTATTTTTAGGCAGTCGGGTAAAACGAGCGTGTGAACCAAGATGATTCACATTATAATTCGACGACCGCTTTAGCCTAGTTGGTAGTGACCCTGCCTACGAAGCAAGAGGTCCTGGGTTCGAATCCCGGTAAGGGCATTTATTTGTGTGGTGAGCACCAATATTTGTTCCTGAGCCATGGATGTTTTCTTTTTATTATGTATTATTTTTATCTATATCGTCGTCTAGTACCCATAGTACAAGCTTTGCTTAGTTTGGGACTAGGTTGATTTGTGTAACATTGTCCGCAAATATTTATTTATTATTTATCTATCTTCTATATATATAAAAGAAGACTTCCTGACTGATCATCAACGCACAGCCGAAACTACTGGAACTAGAAACTTGAAATTTACAACTATACTTTTATAACGTAGGCGACGAATAAGAAGGGATTTTTGGAAATTCCACCCCTAAAGGGGTTAAATAGGGGTGCAAAGATTGCATGCAGGAAACTTTCTTTTTTGAGCTGGAGTCTTCAAACTTTGTGGAAAGATTACTTTATAGAATACAAATAAAGTGCTTTCAGCGTTTTGGAAAATTCCACCCCTAAGGGGGCTAAAACGGGTTGCAAAATTTGTATAACTCTTTTTTGTGATAGAAGCTTAAAAGTTTGTAGAAAGATTACTTATTGAAATAAAAAAATTACTTTCAGCGGTTTAGAAAATTCCGCCCCTAAGGGGGTTAAAAGGGGGTGCAACATTTTTATGGAGGTAATATGTTTTTTTAGCTAGAGACTTAAAACTTTGTAGATAGCTTACTTATTAGAATTCAAATAAAGTACTTTCAGAATTTTGGCAAATCCCACCCCTAAGGGGTTAAAAAAGGGTTGCAAAGTTTGTATGAGGGAAACTCTTTTTTGAGATAGAAGCTTTAAAGTTTGTAAAAAGATTACTTATTAAAATACATATAAAGTACTTTCAGCGTTTTGGAAAATTCTGCTCCTAAGGGGGTTAAAAAGAGGTGCAAATATTGTATGGGGGAAACTTTATGTTTTTAGCAAGAGACTTAAAACTTTCTAGAAAGATTATTTCAACCCCTAAGGGGCTAAAAAAGGGTTGCAAAGTTTGTATGAGGGAAACTCTTTTTTGAGATAGAAGCTTTAAAGTTTGTAAAAAGATTACTTATTAAAATACATATAAAGAACTTTCAACATTTTAGAAAATTCCACCCCTATGGGGCTAAAAAAGGGTTGCAAAGTTGGTATGAAGGAAACTCTTTTTTGAGATAGAAGCTTTAAAGTTTGTAAAAAGATTACCTATTAAAATACAAATAAAGTACTTTCAGCGTTTTGGAAAATTCTGCCCCTAAGGGGGTTAAAAAGGGTTGCAAAGTTTAGAAGCTTAAAAGTTTGTAGAAAGATTACTTATTGACATACAAAAAAAAGTATATTCAGCGTTTTAGTAAATTCCACCCCTAAGGGGGCTACAAGTGGGTGCAACATTTGTATGGAGGAAACATTTTTTAGTCGACGTACAATTTTGTACAATGTTTACTAATTAAAATTAAAATTAAATACTTTCAGCATTTTAGAAACTTCAACCCTTAAGGGTTTATGGGTGCAACGTTTGTATGGAGAAAATATTTTTTTAGCGAGGAACTTTGTTGAAAGATTACTTATTACAATACAAATAAAGTACTTTCAGCGTTTTGAAAAATTCGACCCCTAAGGGGGATAAAAAGGGGTGAGTTTATATGGAGGAAACTTTTTTTTTTTAAGCTAGAGACTTGAAATAGTGTAGACAGATTATTTATGAGAATACAAATATACGTAAATTACTTTCAGTGGTTTAGAAAGATTACTTATTAAAATACAATAATTGTACTTTCAAAACAATGTTTTAACAGACTTCAAATCAGTAGCCACATTGCTTCAAGTTTGCCTATAAAATTTGAAGAGTTCCCTTGATTTCTCCAGGATCCCATCATCAGAACTGGATTTTGGTGATAACGGGACCAATCTGGAAGTATATGCTTTCAAACAAAGAATTTTTTTTTCAAATCCGTTCATAAATTACCGAGATATCGCGTAACATACACAAATAAAAAAATATATACAGACGAATTGAGAACCTCCTCCTTTTTTGAAGTCGGTTAAAAAAGTACTGCCAGCGTTTTTGAAAATTCCACCCCTTGGGTTAAAAAGGGGTGCAAGGTTCGTATGGGAAACACTTTTTTTGAACTAGAGACTTGATCGTTTGTAGAAAAAATACTTATTACAATAAAAAAACTTTGTGTTTTCTTTTAATTTTTTCCCCGAAAAGCGTTAATATAGGGGGTTCATAGTTTGTATGCAGAGCAAGAAATTTTTAAAGTATGAGATTTGTATCTTCGATCTTAGCCTGTTTGTTTTACAAAACTCATTTCAGCGTGTTTTGAAATTGATCCCCTAAAATGGATTATAAGTGTGTTGTATGGGGAGCAAGACATTTTTAAAGTAAGGGATTTGTAACTTCGGATTAAAGACTGTTTGCTAAAAGACTACAAAACTTATATCAGCGTTTTTTTAATTCATCGCTTAAGAGGGTTAAAATGGGCTTCGAAGTTTGTATAGAGAGCAAGACATTTTAAAGTAAGAAATTTGTAACTACGGTTTCAGACTGTTTACTATGAGGGTTCAAATGGGGTTCTAAGTTTGTATAGAGAGCAAGACATTTTGAAAGTAAGAGATTTGTAACTTCGCTTTTAGACTGTTTACTAAAAGACTACAATACTAATTTCAATGTTTTTAAAAATGCATTCCTCATACAAACATTTAGACAATAACATGTTCTACGCGGACGAAGTCGCGGGCAACAGCTAGTTTATTTATTATATGATATACTTGCAGCGATTCGCCTTAGTCTGCGGCAGCTTAATCTCCGTATGTAGCGAATGTCCTCCGTAGCCCATCTGACGCGCGTGTGGCGTGGTTAGCGCAGAATGGGTTATAAACGAGCCCCAAACTTGGACACATTATCAATTCTGGTTTATTTATATATGATTTATGCATCGCGATTAAAGCATTTTATGTATTTATTCCAGCCTTTTCGTCTTGTTCAAAGAAAATTATACTCACGTCTTGTTATAATCACGGCCTGCAATCTTTGAACAAAATATCCGGGCGTTAGTATTGTGGTCACGTGATTGCACGTGATTGGCTAATGCTAGTGACTAAATATTTACCGCGCTTCCCTCACCCCCGCACCTATTGCCATCATCAAACTGTCCGAGCTGTCACTACGGCCGCTTGTTTTTGAATTTGTTTGAGCGTTTTAACCAATATATAAACATGACATAAAAAAAATTTAAAATATGCAAATGTCAAGTTGAAATTTGAATTCAAATGTTTGAAGTTTGATTGAAAAGTCAGAAAAAATACGGATTTAACTTGCGATTTCGATATTTTTCGCAGCTTTTTCGTTTTAATTGGTGTATATGATCTCTTCCTGTACCTACTCGTGTCGTGGACGTGTTGAGTTAGAATATTCCAGAGACAGAGACTCATTATGGGTGGAAAGAGTAGGATCAAATTTGTGGTGTAAGAGAAAGATACAGACCAGGATTCTTTGCCCAACTCGTGATCCTAGAGTGCAATAGAGTATTTAAAAGCAAGTTTGGCCTTATCAAGCAAGTAAAGCCTGCCATATCAGATCTCATAATAGGGATAATTTATATATTATATGTATTTGTCCCCATGCAGGAAGTTGACGACTTAGGTACCTACCTACCTAAGGTACGTACTTATGTGAACGAGTTAGGATAGTGTGAACGAATAAATCCTAAGCTTTTGTACTTAGTTAAACTAAAGTGCTGTTTGGAGTGGAAACCCTGGGGCCGTGGGGACCGGGCGTGAAGGCCCTGTATAAGGAACTTTCGGAGCGGCTCATCCAAACATCCGGAGAGGGCTGGCAGCTATTTTGGCCAAAGGCCTAGCAATCCAAAGAGGTAACGCTGCCAGCCTTCTGGGCACCATAGCCAACGACGGCGACCTGGGGGCATTTACTTTTTATAGGTTTAGTTTATTATAGGTATAGGTTTAGTTTAATTATATTTCTTTATCAATTGTATTATGTTACCATTATGCTTAAATGTCTTTGATATATTAGATTAATTGAAGTGCTTGATCGATATACATAAACATTGTAAACATAATTTATTGTCACGGGACTCACGGGCAAGCTTGCCAAGTCTTTGAGTGAATTCGTATCCTTATTGCATAACTTTAAAATAAAAATACATACCTTTTAATTGAAGTTTTTTTTTAGATTTGTTCTGTAACTTAGAAAATGTATATGTCTATTTAGAAAACTGGTGCACCCTGCAGGATATCTACTTGCCCCGTATAGGTAAGTAGGTAGGTACAGTAGGCACAGGTCGGCAAAAAAAACTACGGCTGGTCCGTAGTTTTTTCGGCCGAGCTGTGCCTACTGTACCTAAATGGGGCATTGCTGATCATAAATATATACACATCGTAATAGTTCCAAACCTTCCTGCAGGAGGGCGACACTGCTTCCTACCCATTTGGGCCGCCGACATAGATATCTATTACAATACATTAAAAATATGTACTCTGTGCCACTGTGCCATACACTGGCTGTTCGTTTCAGTTCTCATGCTAAAACATGCATCAAAATTAAAAAAAAAAAAAAGGTCTCGTCAATTTCAGTGGAACCCTATTGGCTAAAATGGCTGTATGACAGTTGTGCGTCTGATACGTTAGTATCTCTTAGTAGTCTGTGGTTATAATGATGAAGTTTCATGACGTTGTCATAACTCTCAGCACAGACTAATAAAAGATACTAAATGTATACTCTCAGTATGTATATTGTATATAGTCTTTGGTCATAACATTCAACAGAAGAAACATTTGGAAGAAACTATGCAGACGCTGGAAAAATACCAAGGAGTACGGTATATGTGTACGAGTATATACGTAAAAACTCAAAAATACCAAAGAGTACGGTATATGTGTACGAGTATATACGTAAAAACTCAAAAATACCAAAGAGTACGGTATATGTGTACGAGTGTATACGTAAAAACTCACAAATACCAAAGAGTACGGTATATGTGTACGAGTATATACGTAAAAACTCAAAAACACCAAAGAGTACGGTATATGTGTACGAGTATATACGTAAAAACTCAAAAACACCAAAGAGTACGGTATATGTGTACGAGTATATACGTAAAAACTCAAAAATACCAAAGAGTACGGTATATGTGTACGAGTATATACGTAAAAACTCAAAAATACCAAAGAGTACGGTATATGTGTACGAGTATATACGTAAAAACTCAAAAAGTAGCAACTCAGTTTTGGTCTCAACGCCACCAAGCGCAAGCGCATGTTTGGCTAAAGCCGGGTCCGCTGCGCCGTGTTTTCGGTGTTTGCAAACATCTAACATGTTTTCCGTCAGTTTCGGCAAACAAATAGGGTATTGTTTTGATTGGCAAAACATTTTTGACGTTTAAAAACCACGAAAACATGGCGCAGCGGACGCGGCTTTACACACACATACACGCACGACGCACGCACGCATATTTAGGTTTTTTATTCTGTGTAATTTTAAGTCCATCTTCCAGTCACATGTAAGGTAGATCCAACATGGGAATCCTTTCGAGATCCCCCGGCGTCCATGGAGGAGAGCTCCAGAACTACCAAAAACAAGAGAAAAAACGTAGATATTATTTATTTAAACTTTTTTGCACGACACACATAACACATAAATCACATTGCTCGTAGAACCGATGGCCGTTGGGTCGGTAAGGTTCTCGAGTGGCGACCACGTACCGGAAGGCGCGGCGTGGGTAGGCCCCCCACAAGGTGGACTGATGACCTGGTAAAGGTCGCGGGAGTCCGCTGGATGCGGGTGGCGCAGGACCGGCCATTGTGGCACTCTTTGGGGGAGGCCTATGTCCAGCAGTGGACTTACTTACTTACATAAATGTAAATATAGCGAGCTTAATACCAGCTAACCTTTGGGTTGAACAGAGATTAAGAAGAGATATGGTAATATCCTGTTAAGAAAACACAAAGAAAAAAGCGAATTTATTTAGTTAACTCTGTAGGTATTTGGTATAGAGCCTGACAAACGAAAGTTGGACCCACTAGATTAAATCACGCGGCAACACTGTTGGGCAATATGTACGCGTATGAAGTTTAGAGTTGCCGTTGACCACGCGACGTCCACTCGTTGACGACGCGAGGTCCACTCGATGACCACGCGAGGTGACTATGCGGTGGTGACTATGCGGCGTCCACCCGTAGACCACCTGTCGTGTCGACAACGAGTGGACGCCCAACGACGAGGCGGTGCCGGGTGGTGTAATGAGCTGTGACCAAAGACTACAATATACATACTGACCTTTATTGTGAGAAAATAACCGGGATGTAAGCAGTGTTGTCAACACAGGTTAGGTATCCACAAATCAATAAGGCCTGTCACAGACTGGCGCGGCCTGGCCGCGGCGGACAATAGAAAACTTGTCATAAGCTGTCAAATTTACTATGGTCCGCCACCGCAGGCCGCGCCAGTGTGATGCAGGCTTAATGTGTCAGCAACTTGCATGCCATGTTTGTGACTCGTCTAGAGTTGCTGGCGTCCATAGACAACGGTTCCGCTATCCGTTTTTATTTCTCTTTCGAATTAGAACACTAAAGAAAGAGACGGGTGTGTCCTCGTATGTTTACTCGGAAAACGCCATCTTTTAAAAATAGCGCGAACTAGTAGCAGCCGTCAAAGAACGAAGAAACGAATGGTTTAATCTGTGATTCAACCGAAGCGTGTTGCGGTTATGGTACAGGTGGCGCTGAAACATAATTATAATTACTGTGTGTTAATGTGATATTGTCTTTAAATGATTTAATAAAATTACTAGAACATTCATTTAATTTATATTAAGTATTTTTATTGCGCTTTAGACTAATTATAACAATTACCGAATTTTACCTGAAATCTCTTATAGTTTCTGAACGAAACCCTTAATGTCAAGTGTCAAATATGTAATTAAATTTATTGAAAGTTAGGTTATGTTTTGTTGAAAATGTTATTTTTCTAACTAACGAAACGAACACACAAGCTTTCTCCTAAACCATGGCGATGATCAGGGCGGGTTTTCAAAAGCTCGCAACTGCTTTTACTGGCAGCCAAGGTATGTGTCGTATTTATAAACAAGTATAAATACTCCATACTTCCATATTCGCTTTCAATCTTATTGAGTTATCTTCTCTTTTCAGGCGGCGTTCTATCAAGATTGGTGAGCAGTTTAATCCCCCGAGCGACAGTGGCCGATACTCAGAAAGATGTCATAGCAACATGCAACAAACTCATAGAAGAGAATACCTCTAGGAACTTCGCCATAGTACATCTTCTTGGGAAACAGTGGCGTGTTACTGACGGCGATTTACTTGTCGTTGAAGGTTACTGGCCACCTAATATCGGTGACAAGATAAGGCTAGACAAAGTATTGCTAGCGGCGACCAAAGATTTCTCTCTAATCGGTAGACCACTAGTTCAACCGGGTCTGGTTAATGTTACTGCTACTGTTGTCTCAAAGGGCCTGTCGCATACGCGAGTGCACTTTAAGAAGAAAAGGAGGAAGCAGTTTATGAGGATCAACTTCCAGCGGGCAGAGCAGACAATGCTAAGAATAAATTCAGTTGAGATAGCAAATAAAATCAATGAGGCTCGGAAGAATGTTTTTTAAACTGGTAATGATTTGTTGTTAGATTATGTATTAATATAGAAATATTGTAAACTAATTAGTTGTTCTCATTTTCCCATTGCTCCCATGTAGATAAAGTGTGAACAGTGATTTAAGGAAGGAATATGGTCATTATGGACTTAAGGTCTGTCAGTTTCCAATAGGTGCGTCTACACCAAACGCACGCTTACCCGAGCGCGGCTCGCCCTAGCGTGCGCGCTAAGTGTGGACGGCGATTGGCGCGCCTGAGCCGCGCTGGTGTGGACGGTTGTTTTGTGTGGCTGCACGCTCACCCGAGCGTTGTCGGCTTTTTAGGCGAAATCAAAGGGGCCGCGGCACCATGCTACTGGCAATGTACTTATTTATTTATTTATCGTTTTCAAATGAATAACGTGAAAATTATTTTCGCGGTGTGCGTCCACACTGAACGCACGCTCACCTGAGCGGCTCGCCCAAGCCCTCCGCACGCTCGCCTGAGCGGCTCGGGTGAGCGTGCGGAGGGCTCGGGCGAGCCGCTCGGGTGAGCGTGCGTTTGGTGTGGACGCACCTAATGATGAATTTTGAGAATTTATTCTTGTAGTTTTGTAGCTGATTGTTGTGATTGTTAAGTAGACACAGCTGCAAAATACAGTTGAATAACATCTTAATGACTGTTGTAGTTACAATATGTCTTGTACCCACATGGACGTAGAAATAGTCTGTGTCAAGACATTCTTGAGTGTGTATGGTCGGTCGGATTCATACTTATCTGAACAGTTTGGTTAGATTCATATTCATCTGATGCACTCTGATTGTCAAGCCTCAGAGTGCATCACATCATATAAGTATTGTCGGATCTGCGCTAGGTATATGTATATTCAATTTTTAAATTAAAAAAACATGAAACAGAAAGTTAAAAACTAACTAAACCTAACCTAAACTATGTGAACCTAAACTACTATATACACATATTTCCCCCGTATATATCTGCGCTTCGGCATTGACTACGATTTTAACAAGACCTTAAACGGACCGGTTGACATTAGCTGTCATATAAGGCGAGAATCACAGGAATCACGAGATTGTCACTTCTTGTCATTCATTCTTGAGACTTGCATTGTTTTAGCGTTGCTCTTATTGAAATATTGTTATTTTGTTGTAAATTTGTAGAAAAAGCGATTATAATTGTTACTTGTGATTTTTGTGACTTTTATTCCTAAAATCAGAAGTGAGAAACGTAATTAATTTGCCCACGACGCATTAATACCTACGGCGTGCTTAGCTAACTTGTTGTGCTTTAAGATGAAGTATTCGCTTAAAATATGTAACTCTCGGTTACAATATGTCTAAGAGCAACGTTCAGACAATCTGATTAGATCCCATTGTCTAGCAAAGCAAGGGATCGGAATTGTTGTAATTTTATTGATCGCTGCGCACACGCGTTTGATCATATCGGCATTAAAAATTGACAAATACTTCACAATCGTGGTTGTTTCGTATCGGTCGATAACGGCAGAGCATTAAGAGTGATATAAATAATTGGTTTCGAGGCGATCTCTAAGTGTCCACAGGTCAGCCGTCAGATGTCAAGGAAGTCATGTCACAAAGTGCAACAGGAGCTGCCTAGCAACTATACACCCAAAGCAGTTAGTGCCAGACTGTCTTCGAGTCGTCATACTCGTGTGTAGCAGTTGAGTCAACAGTTCCAGCATACAGTGAGAAGCAAGTGAATCAATCAACCTCATTTCCTGGGCTGCGGATGCTCCTGACTTGGCACAGTGACAAAGCAAGTGGTGATACCATGGCAAGTAGTCGCACAGGTCAGACTCATGTTGAAAGATGAGTGCTGCCTACGGATCTATGAGGTACTGTACTAAACAAACTTTTAAATCAATACAAGTATCATGCATTGATTTGTGTTTTGAGAGGCAATGTCCTGTTGTCTTATAGGATTTAGTAAAGTCCTAGTGTGGAATAGTGAGATTTAGCATTTGTAGACCTTCAAAATATAAACTTGCCATCATATCTTAGTGAGATAGCATTGCAATTGAGACAAGAATTGCAACAGTGTACAAAATCATATAAATGCCTAGTAGTACTAGTGTTTACATGCATCATCATGTGAGTCATTGATTTCAGTTTCAAAGCATTAAGTTTTTAAAGTGCAGCAGAGGTATTAAAATAAAATGAGCGGTTAAGTTAACAGTTAGTGACTGTATTTTTGCCACTTTCAATTTACATGAGCTTTGAGTTGTGTGAGTGACTTCAGTGGTTATTATTTTGAACATGTTTTGAGGATGATTCTTTCAGTCAAATTTGTAAGTTGAATATCACTCCGATGACACAACAGCAGGAAGCTTCAGGGATGGTAGCATACAACTTCAAATGTTTTCTAACTAAATACTATGTGTTGAAAGTTTGGCATGCAATTGAGGAAAATATGAAAAGAGTAGGTAAATGAAATGACAGTTACCTACTTGTGGTATCAGTAACACAAAAGTTGTGGTATGGATGAAGTCTGTGAAGCTCATTCTACTTAGATGGTAAACTTTCTGCACTGTATTCACTTTTAAATTACAGCGAGAGACAACAGTGCATGATTGGGCGTCAGGCTTTACTCTAGTAGTAGTAGCAGCCTATGGATGTATCTTGTAACATTATTTCTTTAGTAGGTACCTGCAAGAGTTGTCAGTAGTTCAGTGGCACATATTAAGTTGTGATTAGTACATGGAATGTTTTGATGACATATTAGTGCAACTCCATTCTAAAGTTGTGTGACGTCATGAGTGTTGTGATGTGTTTGATGAGAAACTAACAACAACCCTAGGTATCAAGTTTGAATTTCATGGGACAAAGTGAGAAGTCAGTCATGTCATGTATGACTGCTAGATTTTCTGGTCATGTATTGCATCGGGTTTGACAGATGGACTTCTGTCGTATACTTTTATCTAGGAGTGTTATGTATGTACAAGCTTTCATCTAATTAATTTGCAATGGTCGTTAGCTTGTATGCATGTAGTTATGTATGTAGTTATGTATGTTGACTTGTTTGGGTCAAGTCTTGCAGGTCAAGTTTAGCAAACTTTTTGAAGTCATATTGGTTTGAAGTTGAAATCATGAAATGTACAAACATTTGAGCTTATCAGCTGACAATGCAATGTTTTGATGCCGTCGGGCTGGTCTGATGAGGGAGACAGAGGCTACTCATAGCAGCTCTTTGATTACACATAGGTAGTCACACATAGTAGACCCATCATCATGTTTGGGCTCACAGGAATGGGCTCAGTGATTAGTTGATGGATGTGCAAGGAAAGGTACAGTCGGCAAAAATAAGAGTGTCTACCAAACGGTTGTTTTTGACAAATTGATTTCACATTTGTGCTGTTCATATGAAGGTGGACTGATGGCCTGGTAAGGCTCGCAGGCACTCATTGGGGGAGGCCTATGTCCAGCAGTGGACGTCTTTCGACTAATATGATGATGATGAAGATGATTGTAGAAGTTGCAGATTTAACTTACGTCGGACCTATGTTTCACAAATCAATTTAAAAGGTGGTGTCAGTCATTTTTACTATTGTGCAAATGCAGTGCATAGGGTTTGATTTCAAGATGTCTTGGTGTTTAAGGACAACGAGTATTTAAAGTATTGGGAAAAGGGTTAAATGCCTACCACATACATTTATTTAACCTGGCGTTTGCTGATTGGTATATTTTTGTGTCACTCATGCATGAATGTTACTTGCATAGACACAGTTGATTTAGAGATAACCTATGTTGTGTTATTTAATGATTGAACCATAGATAGGAGACAAGAAAGCCCTGTTGATTTTTATTATTGGTCATGAAATGTAACATGGAGAATTATCTAGTGAATTGTAAATCCTAGTCAGCCTTGAATGACGGGCTGGTTAAATAGTTTTTCTTCTTGGTCGTATGCTCATGTCGTGACGTCTATGGGCGACTCTTTCGGCGGTTGAATAGTTACCTGTAATGCTGTAATGTTTACAAGAGCTACGCATATATGAAGGGGGTGTACTACTTTTAACTCTTTGAATGCGATGACGTTGTAAGTCGGTCGTACCATTAATGCTGTTGGCTAGGTAGTGCCTGGGTAGGTACTACTAGTACTGGCAAGCAAGTGAGCTACCCCATATCCAAGCAAGGTTTTGCTTTGCTCGATTGAAGCAAGGACTGAATGTGGCTATTATTTGTAGCAAGGCTGTCAAAGGTTACTTGATCTATTTGATGGATTTTAGACGACTCTGCTAGATGTAGATCATGCCAGATTTTATTTTGACTTGATAATTTAGGTACTTGGATTTATTTGTATGCATGACAGTGGAGGAAGCGTTTGCTCAGCAGTGGGGCAGTATGGGCTAAAATGACTTAAGTAATGGGTCAGTGAAGGCCGATCGGGTCTAAACATAAGATGACAGATACAGAGTTTTATAATGATTATGGTGGTACTCTTTGCTGTATGGGAATTGTTTTCCAAGGAGTAGCGTTAGTCCAGTAGATAACGACAATTAGTAATGGTGGTGTTCGTAAGAGCAATTGTACTTGGTAATTAGATTTTATTGTGTTTGCAGTGGCTGTTTACTGTAAGAAGAGGACCCGATTAACTGTGGTTGATATGCGGTTCTTATCGAGTACTGCTGGTGCTGCTACTGCGGTACGGCGAAGAGGACAGTAGTGCCTGGAGTCATGCGCTGCTTTCCTGGAGGCTATTGAACTGCGGTTGATGAGCCGATCCTGCTGGCTGGTGCTGCTGATAGAATGGCGATGCCTGGAGGCATGCACAACTTTCCTGGACGCTCTAGACTGCGGTTGATGAGCGAGTTCTTATATCTGAGGATGTGCAGAGGAGAGTTGTTGGAGTCATGCGCTACTTTCATTGTTGTTCATGAGAGTTGTGATTCTGTTTATCATAATCCCACTCCGTACCCTCTAGTCAGAACGAATGTTCATTTGCAGACCCTCCTAGTCTTTATTTGGCCAATTAATTTACCTCCACCCTTACCTACTGCTACTTACTGACTGACCTACTCGTAGGTATATGATAAAACGAATTACAATAAGGCATTAATGATAGTAGACGTGTGTGCAGGTTGACAAGCAACCCCGCACTGCTTTTGTTAACATTTTAGTTTGAGCGCGTTGACATGCTACTGTCGACGTTTTAAGTACTTTGCTGAAGCAGGTTGACATGCTAGTGGGACGCCTTTAGCCTCTGTTAACGTCATACATGGTGCGGGTTAACAAGCGCTTGGGATGCCTTGTTAAAGACATGTATGCAGAAGGGTAATTGCGTAACTTTTCGAGCGAGCGTTGGGACGGAGCGACTGTCATTTTCCTGTGTATGAGAATGACATTTGATCTTACTGTCGTGCGTGCAGGGTTACGTAGTTTACCAGCAGGTTAACAAGTGGGTGAGATCCTTGTTAACATCGGAGGAGGAGACTTTGTGTTCTCAGCTTCCTGGGTGATGAAGGGAAACGTTTCCAATCTCAATCAGTACACATGCATGTGCAGCCAAGTAGGCAATCCTACTCTGGCTGATGAAGAGACGTCTCAGTGAAGGTTTTTGAAAACATGATGAATGATTACTGGTTTCGAATGATGAATGATTTATGTTTCGAATGATGAATGATTTCTGGTTTCGAATGATGCATGATTTTTGGTTTAGAATGATGAATGAGATGATGGTTAAGTAATGTTGGATGAGAGACATATGCACGAATGAGTTGTGTCGTTGCAATAGTGATGTTGAACATTACTTTCACGGTATTGATTGCATGTCTGTTGAATAATAAGAATGTCAGAATGAAGACTGAAAAGGAAGAAATGTCAAACAAAGTGTGAGTATGGAGACTAAGGTCATTATGTTTCAGATGACGAGTCCTTGGTCCCTGATGCTGGTTCTCCAGAAGCCAGCGAGCAAGAAACATCAGGAGCTGAGCCACGAGTTGCCGACTCCGTGCAGCGGCTGCTGCGGGTGTTGGTGATGAAGAGCGGAAGATGCAGTCGAGGACGATGCACTGTCAGGAGAGGCCGTGTCGGATCTGCGCTTCGGCATTGACTACGATTTTAACAAGACCTTAAACGGACCGGTTGACATTAGCTGTCATATAAGGCGAGAATCACGAGATTGTCACTTCTTGTCATTCATTCTTGAGACTTGCATTGTTTTAGCGTTGCTCTTATTGAAATATTGTTATTTTGTTGTAAATTTGTAGAAAAAGCGATTATAATTGTTACTTGTGATTTTTGTGACTTTTATTCCTAAAAGTATTTACTTTAGTACAGTAGACGGCAAACTTCGTGCGCAAATGAGGGGAAGTGGGGGGGCAGCTTGCAGATACAATTCGCCTTTGCGCAGGCAAGGTCATTTGCGCACGAAGTTTGCCGTCTACTGTATCACAAATATTTAAATGACCAGCACTGCTATCACATGTCGCGACGAGATAGACTATCCGTCTTTCTAATTAGAATGCTTAGGATGAGACGGGTAGTCTCAGGCCATCCTGTATTAGCTGTGGCTGTACAGTGAACATTGCCAACTTTAATTTCTGTGCTAATAGCATTAAAGGTTTATGCTGTATGGTGGCTATATGTATAGTGGTGTAAGGCTACCACAATGGACGCAGGAAGATGTAAACTGAGAAAAGCTACCCTCCTCTGTTAAATCAAGAGGGTATCAAATGTATGAGACAGAATTGCTGAGTCTGTATAATTAATCACACTAACACAAAGGTGTGTAGATATTTTTTTTCTAGATACGTAAGTGTAGATGTTAATGTCACTAACAGTACCTACATATCTAAGATCGAGTGATATTCAATTTCATTTCGAGCTTTTTAAAAATATACATAGTTAAGGACTCTCATTACTGAAATCTTATTTGTTTCACAATACTGTTTCGCATATGAGCTAGCTATACAATATATGGGTAACTTCCGTGAAATAGTGGAACAAATTAAATCTCACTAAAGAAATTCCTTGACTATGTGTATTTTATAGAAAAATAATTCTTCTATGAACATGAATGAAATAAGTAGGTATATAGACAATGTTGTTAAAATAGTTTATTATAATAAAATATCAGTCAATTAGATAAATTCTCCAACTTCACATTATTACAATATTCTAGGAACCCTGCCTTATGATCCTCTTTTAAAAATCTCTTCATGCCTTTAAATAAATAAAACATTCTCCTATTCTCTAATAAATTTGTTAAAACTGCTTTAAAACTCATATAGTTCCCTTCCTTCTTGTAATTTGATATTGATGTCTGGAACTGCTTATACTGTTCCGCTTGTAAGAGGGTTTTTATTTCCTTTACAAAATCTATCAGGGATGTAGGTGGCTCTTTATCAACCAGTGGGGCAGCACCACTCCCCATCAAGTTCTCATCAAAGCCAAATGGTTTAATCTTAAATTTCTTCCTCTTGGGCGCTAAAACTGCTCCAAAATCCTGGCTATCTACATTCCTCTTATGTATAGTCACCAAAGGCTCTGGCTTGCTCACTGATTGGTTACTGCTATCAATTGCACTAAATAGATCCTTGGTTTCTTTCGGTTTGAACTCGTTCACATACGCTGATGACTGAGCATTTTTATAAAAGTCCATAGCAAAGTCAGCATAGACTTCATTCGAGTTTGGATACTGACTGACTGATTTCTTTGAAGATTTGCTCACTATTCTGGTTTTTGTACTTGGGAATGACACTCCTGCGCTGCTTTGGGAATTTGCTTTAAAAGCACTGTTGGACTCACTAGGTAGCAATGACCTCAGCTTTGGTGAAGGCAGAGTTGTCTCAGCATTTTTGAAAAACCTGCATATTTCACTAACAGTCTCTCCAAACTTATTGGATACATTGACGTGATTCCTGAGCCATGCAGACAACTGACCCTTTATTTTAGGATTGTTAAATCTGCTGTCACATAGCAAGATAGCCCCATAATCATTCTGGTGCCTAATAACTCTGCCAATAGCCTGATTGACTGCTCGAGTTGCCTCCAGCGAATACCATTCATCTCCAGACAAGTAATTTTTATCATTCACTCTCAATTCATCCAGATATTTTTTCTTCAAAACAATTCTGGGATCCTTAAGAGGTGGGAATGGCAAACCTGTTATGATTACAGCTCTACCATTCATGTCTGCAAAATCTAAACCTTCAGAAACTTTCCCTCGGCAGACAGCCATGAAGCAGGCCCCTCTTGTGCTCGGGTCACTGATTTTGCTATAATAATCATGGATAACAGCATTAAATGTGTCTTTTCTCTGTGGCTCCACAAAGATGGGTTTTATGTTATTGATACTCGACCATATGCCTTCCGATTGCCACATCTCTAGGCATTTATTCATGATGGGATATGATGGAAAGAAAACTAAAAGGCCATCAGGTACCACTCTTGTGAAACTTAATATGGTTCGGCCTAGAGAAGAAATGTATGTTGGATTGTCTCTGTTTTGGTAATTAGAGTTTAATTGTGTTGAATCAGGCCCATGAGGTATAATCTTGACACAGATCTGATTTGCTTTGACTATATGTGGATTTTCCAATTGAGTTCCAATGGGAATCCCAAGCTCCGATATTAAAGGTTTAAGTGGAGCTAAAGTTCCGCTTGTTAGAATGATGCTGCGTACATTCTGCTCAAGTAACTGCTTCATACCAAAACCTGGACTGAAACACCAGTAACTCAAGACCCGTTCAGAGGATTTGGAGTTAGCTGTCTTCAGGGCTCCCCAGCTATCTGTCTTTTTATTTTTCTTGTCTTCAACTTGAACATGTACTTTATAACACAGCTTTACTCTTTCTTTGTGAGCATGAGTAGTACCACTGAAGACTACATTCAGGAGATCAGCTATCTTTTGAAGCCCAACCCCTTTCCGTTGAAATGGTGAAGCACTAGCAGTTGACAAGTACTGTATCAGATTATCAACTAGTGTTATTACAGCCATCTGATTGTGGTCCTTTATTTCAGCTTTCCCTAGCAACTCAAATATAAACCCACCAGGATAAGTTGAGCCTTCATTACCCACAGAGATTTCATCTATAGCCTTTTCAAAAGCTAACATCATTTCTTTCATAACACAGAGATCATCACAAGTAAAGTCTTTTGGTTGGTTATTGTCTATAGTTGCATCAAGTTGATCATCATTACCCTCTCCGAATGACCTCATGACATGTGTGATTTCTTCAATACATATAGCTATATCAGTTGATCTAATCTGCAACGAGGCAGACTCTTCACACATTTTCTCTACATTATGAGCTTCATCTAAAATTATTATGTTATTTGTAAGTTCAACGCCATTGGCTTTTCTTGACTTTGGATCTAATAAATAGTTGTATGGCATAAATATAATATCTGCATCCTGTTTCAATTCTTTCGCTAGATAGTATGGGCATGCCTTGATCTTCTTTCCAACAGTTATCAAGTCTTCAATATCCAGAATATCGTCACCTTTCACTGCTCTATCTTCTTTCTTAGTCTCAACATTGTTAAAGAAATGGCAGGTTCGAGATTTAACCCTCAACTGGCACATATGAACCTTGTTTATATTGTTGGTTTCTTTAGAAACTTCCGGGTGTATACACATTTGGTCTCTAGAGCCTAAAACAGCGGCCTTAACATGTCTGTAACTAGATCTTTTCAGTTCCTGCATAGCTTGCGTTAATTGTGAATGTGTGCGAGATGAATAGATAATTTTAGGCATACCCCACGTCATGTTGTCTTTCTTTCCTGCTCCCTGCTTGAGGGAGTCTCTTAACGAGCCTGCTTCATTGTGTTC
Source organism: Epinotia brunnichana (assembly GCA_963854355.1). NCBI lineage: Eukaryota > Metazoa > Arthropoda > Insecta > Lepidoptera > Tortricidae > Epinotia > Epinotia brunnichana. The sequence goes on from OY977943.1 coordinate 32,704,142, forward strand.
GGCGAAATTTCCAAGCTGCGCGTTCATTTGAAGCTGGGCTTTTTTTACTAATAACCATGCTAAAGAAGAACACAGTAAACTTAATGTCTTCCCAGTGCCCGTTGGCGACTCCAAGAGAGCATTAGAGTTGTTCTGCAAGCTTTCAATAACTCTTTCCATGTAAACTTTCTGTACATCGTAAGGCTCAAACGGAAAGCTCACGGGTATACCCGATATCATTATGTCCGGCATGATGAGTTGATGACTCTCAAAATGTCTACATTCAAATTAAATTTTTACGACCAAAGGATACACCACGCAACATAATATAATATTAATATCTCTTTTTTTTTTGGCGTTCTGGCCAACTGTGTCGGCTCAATTTTGCCACAACATAATATGAACACGGACGGAACTATCGCACTTATGGTTTATGGTACTCGAGTGACAGAGACGGATATATACGAAGTTCGCGATTCGAAGCTCGTGGTAGCGCCGCAGATGATCGACGGACGACACTGACGTTTTATTTATTTTCGCGCCCTTTACGAAGTGTCATAAGTCATAAAGGGCCTACGGATTATGTGATTTTACCACAATTTTGTCAGTGCAACATGTCGAAGTCATATCCTTTGGTCACATCATAATGGGGTTGGCCGGTGAAAGCTAATTGTACATGGCCCTCTTCTAGATTCCATACGATGAGAGAGAGAGACAGAAGATCGGTTGTACCTACTATGTACGGAAACAATATCGTTACCTAACACACTAATCGGAAACAGTTGTTGACATTGGCAAAGTGCCTAAGCAGCAAAAAGCCACAACACGGAAAAAAAAAAAAAAAAAAAAAACATGACCCCCTCCCCCGCAGACGAACGCGGGGAATGTTTTCCATCCGTGACGGAAAACATGTTTCTATGTTTGTAAACAAAAAACATGTTGGCTACTCCCCTTTTCTGTTCGAAAAATATGTTAGATGTTTGCAAAAACCGAAAACACGGCGCAGCGGACGCGGCTTTAAGCCGCGAACGCTGCGCCATGTTTTCGTGCTTTTTAAACGTCAAACATGTTTTGCCAATCAAAACAATACCCCATTTGTTTGCAGACACTGACGGAAAACATGTTAGATGTTTAGAAACATGGAAAACATTGGTGCAGCGGACCCGGCTAGATTCACACAGGCCACAATCACGCGGCGGACTGCACGCAGTCCTGCCGATATCGGCACTTGTAGCGTCTCCCTAATTTTATTGTTTTTTTTGGTATGGCAATATGGACAAAATATCACCCGGTGCTTCACGGCTACCACAAAACGGCTGCGACATGCTCTCGAGTCATGGACATAGGATACTCCGAACAGGCTATACGTGATGCCACAACGAGGGACGGAAAGGCTCCTATGCAGCTAAATTAAAAACTTGACTTAAAATGGTTGATGGCTTACCATAAGCAACCTACTTAATTTGGACGGTTAATGGTTTGTTGGGCACAACTTCATACTTAATCAGTTGTGCCCAACAAAAAAAAGTGGAACTATGACAAGGACAACCAATGATACATCTCTTTCTGTCACACTTATTGCATTTGGTATAGCACTGTCGCGCTCGTTCGTGTTATTATCATTACCATAGCCTGTCCAGAGTATCCTTTGTCCATGTCTCGAGCTTTCTCGCGCTATCCGTCGTTCTCTTATTAGACCACTTAAAAAGAGACGGATAGTGCGAGAGAGCTTGTGAGTATGTCGCGGCCGTCTTGTGATAGCCGTGCAGTACGGCTAGCATAAGACTGCGTATGGGCTGTCTCACGGCAAGATAGACTATCCCTCTCTTTCTAAGTGTTTTAATTAGAAAGAGACGGATAGTAAACGTCGAGACAGCCCACGCGCCGTTTTGTGCTAGCCGTACAGCAAAGTCCTTTAACCATGAGCCTATTGGTGGCATTACACTTGGGGTTGCGTGTTGTCGTTGCCTCTCAATCATTGGCCGTAGGGAGGAAAAAGATGCAATACGAATATTTGGGCAAATACCGCCAAGTGTCACGACCATATGATTTTAAACACATTTGTTGCCAAATATTTTGTACCGCCACGCTTGCATTTCACTCCAAATTTGAATTCTTGAATACACTTTAGTCATTGATTTTAATACTTGTCGCTAAAATGTACGGGAAAAAGAAGTTTGATAGTCTGTATTTCAGAAATACAGACTACAAACTTCTGTTTCCCCATCGTAAATACTCTTTCATTTTGTCATTTGTTTAAGCGCGTGATATTTGCATATAATACGTGAGATACGTATGGAGATATCTTCATCTCATTCCAACGTATTGCGGCGTCCCTCTCGTTAAGACACTGCTAGACGGTCGCCAACACGCCCCTTCGACCGAGCGACCTTGGTCCGCACCGACCGTGTAGACAGTTGTTTGGAGCAACATTTTCATACTACAGCGGTCGGTGCCGACCAAGGTCGCTCGGTCGAAGGGGCGTGTTGGCGACCGTCTAGCAGAGGCTTTAGTGCCTAATTTAGGATAATGTAATAACCCCTTTAATTATAGATAGATGAATTATTTAGTCTAAATAATTCATCTATCTATAATTAAAGGGGTTATTACATTATCCTAAATTAGGCACTAAAAAGCGTCTGCTAGACGTCTAAATTTTAGATGACAGAATCACAGAAGTGACATAAAGTCGCGTGCGCATACGTACGTACGTGCCCAAAGAGTATGTAATTCCTATACGTGCCATGCCGTAGAATCCGCAGATGCATTCCGGTCGCATTACACTACACTATAGTGCAATTCACAGGGAGTAGGAATCCCTTGAATGCTGTTGTTTGCTTTTCTGAGTTACCGCTCATAGACTACAAAGAACAAAACTTGAAAATTGAAATAGAAAACATTTTTTAAGTGATATTGATCAGCTGTTTTCCGAGGTGAGCAAACTTAATCTACCTTAAGCTTTTCCATTTTCACCCATACGACGATCGATAAATGTGGTCGATAAATGTGGTTTATAAAACTGTCATTTGAATTGGAATCTTCTACCTTGGATTGTAGAGTTGCTTTTTGAATGGACCACTTTTATGCGATTCGGCCAATTTAAATAATCTCAAGTATACTTGCATGGGGCCTTATTGGCTGTCTTGTTGGAACCATGCCATACAGGCAACCAGAACCGAGTGTCCTTAAATGAGGCCGTAGGAGGACAGGGTATTCAATGACTTCCCTTAGTATCATCAGAGATAAGTAGTAGGTACTTCACTCATTTGTAGAAGGTACATTTTAACCTTATTGTGTGCGGACCTTGTTCATAAAGTTACCACTTATTATGTTACCATTATGGTAATACGTACAACTGTAACATAGTCAAAAAATTGTAAGTGCTTCATTCTCTCAGGGTGGGTATGAAACTCTCCGTTCTTGGTCATATATAAAAAAAGCAGAGCAGAGTAGTGGTAAAGTAGGGGTGGTAGGGACTAGTTGTTAGTGCCATGCCGTCACAGGAAGCCCTGCACAAGCTTTGTTTAAAATGTGTCTGTTGATTACTTTAAGGCAGAGATAATCTTCCTGTTGAAATAGTAGCATGCATACTAGTTAACGGCATGTAGAAGTAACTGGCACACAGTGAATACATTTGCAAGTTGAATTTGCATGCAATTCCAAACATTACCACAGAATAAGTAATAGTACTAACATTACTCACGAACGTTCACACATACCGGTTTTACATACCCCCCTGCATCCTCATGGTGCATGCCAGTAAATCAAATGTAGTGATATAATGCTTGCTTGTCAGATACAGGCGTCCCAGTTAGCGCATACACATGACAATAGGTGACATAAATAAGTGAAATTAATTAGTTTTATGCTGCAAGTTAGCCACAATGGCACTTTTACAAGTCAAATTCTACCAGCGTTTCTGAAAAACAAGTCCACTGTCAAGAAGAAACGCTGAAACAAACTCAACAGTCAGTCATTTTGTGCCAAAAATGTGCTTATTACAATGATACTATTTAACTTACTTAAAATAAGTAAACCTGAATATGAATAGGCCAGTCATTCCCTATACTTTAAAAGCGCGTTCATTACTGCGATACGTGTCTTTAATGTCTTACCTAATAGTATTAAGATGTTAGAGGGTAATAAATTCAAATCTATGTTGAAAAAAATTCTCATTATTTTACAGTTTAAACGAATTTTTTGAGTACCAGCAGCGCATAAATTAGATGGCAGAGGCAGAGATCACGGATCTCCATTTGCTATGATCCTGACAAACCACTTTCGCTTCACTCACTTTCATAACATTTCTCATACATGCTCCTCGGTTTAGGGTACTTCTCTGCCTACCCCTCTGGGAAAGAGGCGTGATTATATGTATGTATGTATAAATTAGAATAAGTATATATCCAGTCCATGCACATTATTTTTAAACTTTTAATTTTTAGTCTTAATTTAATACTGGACTGTACGCTCGAAATGAGCAACTGTTGTTACTTTTTTATATATTTTAACACCTGTATGTACACAGTTTACAATCAATAAATACTTTACTTTACTTTACTTTAATACAAAAAAGTGTGTTGTTCAAGAAAACATGTCCGAAACTGTGTTAAGTACAAACTACTAGGCAGAGAGATTTAAAAAAAAGGCAAGGAATTCCAAACTTGTTGAAGAGCCTACTTTCAGAACAAATATTTAGTTTCGAAACATACTTAATATCATGTGTACACAACACACACATATGTGTATGTGTAATAAATATTTGGGGACAATCTTACACAAATCGACCTAGTCCCAAACTAAGCAAAGCTTGTACTACGGGTACTAGACGAAGATAAACATACTTATATAGATAAATAAATACTTAAATACATAGAAAACATCCATGACTCAGGAACAAATATTCGTGCTTATCACACAAATAAATGCCCTTACCGGGTTCCGAACCTAGGACCTCTTGCTTCGTACCACGTGGTCACTACCAACTAGGCTAAAGAGGTCGTCAAATGTGTATTACAAGTTTAATTGCAGATATGGATCAGCAATCAACAATGCCAATGGGCCAGATGCCTGTGGGTACTGTTTACATGGCGGGAGAGGATTTGGTGGTACCGGAGCCTTTGACAGCAGACCAGACGCCTGTACCCACTGTTTATATAACGGGACTGGGTTTGGTGGAAGGGGAGCCTTCGACAGCAACTAATAAAGTGAGTGTAATCTTTTACTATCTTATATTATGTTATCCAAGTGGATAGTTTAAATGCAAAAGGAATTCTTACATTTCTCTTCAATGCCTACAAGCTGCCTGCATATTTTAGAGAACCCAGGCCAAGCCGCGGGATACAATATAGCTATATCTAATATAAGCTGGTCTAGGTGGAAGATTTTATCGGATGAATAGTTCCATAGATTATCCCCGACATAAAAACTTACAATCTCACAGACTTCATTATTAACCAACTTCAATAAAAAGGAGGAGGTTCTCAATTCCGTTGTATTTTTCATTTTTTTTATGTGTATTTTTCATTTTATATATCCTTACCATTTTTTTTTAATTGAAAGTACTTATATGCTTCCAGGTTGGTCCCATTGTTTTCAAAACTCCAGTTGGATCATGGGAACCATGAGGCATCAGGGAACTTCTCAAATATATTAGGCATGCGTGTAGTAATTTCGGTATTTTCTATTACATTACATCGAAATCACAAATTTTGTGAAGTGGAAGTGATGATGAAGACCACAGATGGCTTGTGGAAAAGAAATGTGGAAATGGTCATGTCAATGGCTTGGCGGAGTACTGAATTGAAGTCGGTTAAAACTTTGTTTTTAAAGTATTAGTAAATTATTATAATAAATTGTTTGATTATTGTTGTATACTTAAAAACACTGAACCAATATAGGTGAAATCTGGTTTGAAGAATGTCATATAAAATACTATATATTCTCTATAATATTCCTGAAAGAGGTGTGTTAATGAAGACGAAAGGTTGTTCCGTGAATCGATATTTATTATATTAAACCATTATAAACACACAACAATATAAATTACTTGACATTGCTATTTTACCGACTAGACAGCGATAGTCATAATTTATCTCATAAAGAAAACTGTTAGCAGCCAATATAAATCTACATAAGGTATACAACCTTAACACGCCTCCTTAGATTTATATGGCAACACTTATCTGCAATATTAAATTAACAAAGAAAAACATTTCAAGCATGGCAATATCATATCAAACTATATTCAACATTTGTCTGAATTTGAAGAATTTAATGTTTCCTAACGACTTTGTAAGAATGTCTGCAACATTATCTTCCGAATCTACTTTTACTATATCAATGGTTCCATTCTTAACATTCTCATGGACATAGTGATAATGCACTTCAATGTGCTTCGAATTCTTTGTGAAATTACCATACTTAGCAATAGCTATAGCTCCTGAATTATCTTCATAAATATTTACAGGTTTGTCGAACGCTATAAAAACATCATCAATAATACTACGCAATAAGCTTATTTCAGTTACAGCTTCTGACAACGCAATGTATTCAGCAAAAGTGGAAGATTTCGTTACACTGCATTGTTTCTTTGACTTCCAATACACGGCGTTACCAAATAATCTAATCACAAAACCAGAGGTAGACTTCCGGTCTACAATATCTCCTGCCCAATCGGCATCAACATAACAATCCATAATATTCGCCTTTAAATTCTGGTAATATGTTAGCTTAAGGCTTTTTGTCAAATACAAGTATTTTAAAACACGTAATGCATATTTGTAATGAATCTCATCATAGCAGTTTTGAAATCTGCTCAAGTAGTTGACACAAAAGGCAATGTCTGGCCGAGTACCAGAACTTACGTATAGCAAAGCTCCTATCAAATTTCTGTATTTAATATCCTCATTTAATTCGCGTTTCTCAAGTTTGACATTAATCTCCATGGGTGTTTTGTACAGTTTTGAATTCTCAATTTTATATTTTTTGGCTAACGACTCTATGTATTTTTCCTGGCTCAAAGTCAAAATATTTGCTTTTGCATAATCATACTCAACATCAATACCTATATAGTTTTTAACTTTGCCCATGTCCTTCATTTTAAAATAATTGCTCAGTTTACTTTTAATTGTAAGAACTGTTTGTTCATCCTTGCATGCAATCAATAAGTCGTCGACGTATACTAATATATAAATCGTTTGGTTATTATCATTTTTGACATAAGGACAATAATCATATTTACTTCTCCTAAAGCCAATAGTTGTCACAAAATTGTTAAAACATTCGTACCATGCACGTGGGCTTTCCTTTAAGCCGTATAAAGATTTGTATAGTTTATACACTTTGTCAGTACCATCTTGATAACCAAGTGGCTGTTTAACATACACTTCCGATAACACTTTGCCGTTCAAAAATGCAGTCTCTACATCCATTTGATGTACGTTTAAGTTAAATTGACAACAGTACGATAGAAGTAATTTCAAAGTTTGCATCCTAGCAACAGGTGAATACGTATCATCAACATTGTCGGTTTGTTGGTAACCTCTTACCACTAACCTGGCTTTATAAAGTTCGGTAGATTTCTTCTTGTAAACCCATTTTACATCTAGTACCTTTTTCTCCTGAGGTGCAGTTACCAGTGTCCAAGTATCATTTTTCACCAAGCTGTTCATCTCACGATCCATAGCCTCTTTCCATCGTTCAGCCTCATCACATGTAGTCGCCTCCTGAAAAGTATCTGGAATCATCGCATCACAATAGTTAACAGTTATACAGTAGTAGCCAAATTCTTCGTCAAAACGGACTGGTGCTTTAGTTTGTCTCGCTGACTTTCTTTGCTCATTATTAATTTCATCTTCATCTCCTTTATCATTAATATCTTCCGTTTGAATCTCGTCTATCGTGTCTTCCCATTTTTCTTCATCTTTTTTGTTTTCTACTTCGTTGTCATCAAAACCAATAAGCTTTACATCTTCTTCAATTATGTCAACGTGTCTTGCCACGACTACTCTGTTATTAATTAGCACTCTGTATCCAACATCTGTATATCCCAGTAAAATTCCCATTTCTGCTTTTTTGTCCCATTTTGATACTCTCCTTTCTTCGGGTACTCTCACATAAACTTTACTGCCATACATTCTCAAATATTTTGCAGTTGGTTTCTCATCAAAGAATATCTCATACGGCGTCTTTTTTTCTGGTGTACTTGTCATAATCCGATTTTTTAAATAAGCTGCTGTCTTAATCGCTTCTGGCCAATATCGCCTATCAACTTTTGCTTCCGCCATAAGACATCGTGCCATATCCATTATTGATCTGTTGTATCTTTCTGCTTTACCGTTTAGTTCATGAACGTATGCGGGGCAAGGCTTTATCATTATTCCCTTCTCTCTGGCGAAGTTAAAAATTCTACCGTTTATATACTCTTTTCCATTGTCGCATCTTAATTCTTTAATCATTCTTCCTGTCATGTTGTGTACTCCATTTACATATTCTACGAAGCATTCATAAACTTGTTCTTTTGAGTTGATACAATATACTCTCGCTAAATTGCTGTAATCGTCTATAAACGTTAGAAAATATTTTTCTCCTTGATATCCCGTAGTTCTGTGTGGTCCATTTACATCAGTGTGTACGATATCTAATATATCTTTCGCTCTTGTCCTGTTGTTGTTAAATGGCAAGTTGTGCATTTTATTTTCAACGCAGATAGCACATTTCATAAAATCCGTTTCTATTTGCTTTGGCATTCCTTCTAATACTTGATTTTTGCACATCATATCAATACAATTGAAGTTTATATGTCCAAAAGTCCGGTGAAGCTTTTCTTTCATCGTCATTTCACTATGTACTGTATTTACGCCTATTTCTTTACAGACAAAACTGGTTATTTTATACAATCTCTCATCCTTCTTTGCAATTGCTATCAATTCTCTATTCATGTTATATATCTTCGTTGTGTGTCCTTTGGAAATTATTGTATGACTGTCAGTAATCTTCGAATAGCTTAATAAGTTAGCTTTCATCTCTTTCACATAAAATACATTGTCTATTATCACTTTATTTCTGTTCGCATAAACAGGAAAGTACGTTGTAATACTGCCAACCTTTGTGGCTTTCAATATTCTTCCATCTCCAACCTTTACTTTTATCGGTTCTTTCAATGTCACAAATTTGTCGAAATATTCGTCGGTATTTATAATGTGATCCGTGCATCCGCTGTCTAGAAGCCAATTTATCTGTCCTGACTTTATTGGAACATCTTCCTTAGCCATAGTCGAGTTGTTAACAATCGATGTGTGAAAGCTCTTTTTGTAAAAATCCGTGTTATAATAACTTCCTCTGCCTCTATTCTGTCCATAATTGTAGTGGCCTCGTCCATGACCACGAGTTCGACCATAATGTCCGCGTCCACGACCACGGTTACCGTGCCAGCAATCTCTTTGTATATGTCCGAATTTTCCGCAAGTGAAACATTTAGGTTTATTCTCAGACTCTACTTTAAATGCATTCGATCGGTCAGGAATTTCTTCGTCTACTTTTTGTATATTTTTCATTTTTATTTTGCTTTTTAAATATTCGACGGTTCTTTCTTTTTCCGGTAAAACGTCTATTAAATCGCCTATATGGCTGTAATTTCCCGGCAATGCTTTTAACATATAGTTCAATTTCTCGTTTTCTGATACCATGGCGCCGGCTTTTTTCAAATCGTTGACACATCGTTCAAAATCGTCGAAGAAAATATTAATGTCGGAATATTTCGCAAGCTTTATATTTTCTAAATTGCTTCTGCATACAATTTGCAACGCGGTTGATTGTTTCAAATACATTTCGTCGAATTTTAACATTATTTTATATGCTGACTCTACTTCGCTAATGTATTCCAGCTGTTGATTCGTGATCGCACTATATATATAGTTTGTAGCCTCAATATCCATGTTTTCCCAATTTGCCGCATCATCTTTATCGCCTTTTAATCGTATCACAACTTCTTTACATTTTTTAAATTGTAAAAATTTCAATATGCGAGTTTTCCAGTTCGCATAATCCGTCCCGTCAAAAATTGGTATTACAATATTATTACTCATTTTTACGACTTACATGTATTTCAATATTTAATTCATGTTTCCCGCTCTGCTACCATGTTAATGAAGACGAAAGGTTGTTCCGTGAATCGATATTTATTATATTAAACCATTATAAACACACAACAATATAAATTACTTGACATTGCTATTTTACCGACTAGACAGCGATAGTCATAATTTATCTCATAAAGAAAACTGTTAGCAGCCAATATAAATCTACATAAGGTATACAACCTTAACAAGGTGAAATAGTAATAATTAAATAAAAAGTCTTTATTTGAATAATACAGTATCTTAAAACTAGTCTTGATTAACAAGAGTGATTTAAATAGAGTTATTTATTTTTTTATAATTCACACCAGAACCCCTCTTTGATAGACGGCCACGCCTTTCAACCTTGGGCCCTCCATACCCAGTTAGGCCCCGCTAGAATATTGTCTGCTCACCGTGGCAATAGGGAAAATGGGGATATCATTTGTAGGAGTTTGATTAGCAGGTGGTAACTATGTGGGAGGACTGCATGCGCATCTAGTTCTTCAAGTTTGGATGAATACAGTGAGATTTTAAACTAAATTTGTAGGTAGCAGACTAGAAAACAGCCACATAACAGATAGTTAGATGCTCCTGACTTGGCACAGTGACAAAGCAAGTGGTGATACCATGGCAAGTAGTCGCACAGGTCAGACTCATGTTGAAAGATGAGTGCTGCCTACGGATCTATGAGGTACTGTACTAAACAAACTTTTAAATCAATACAAGTATCATGCATTGATTTGTGTTTTGAGAGGCAATGTCCTGTTGTCTTATAGGATTTAGTAAAGTCCTAGTGTGGAATAGTGAGATTTAGCATTTGTAGACCTTCAAAATATAAACTTGCCATCATATCTTAGTGAGATAGCATTGCAATTGAGACAAGAATTGCAACAGTGTACAAAATCATATAAATGCCTAGTAGTACTAGTGTTTACATGCATCATCATGTGAGTCATTGATTTCAGTTTCAAAGCATTAAGTTTTTAAAGTGCAGCAGAGGTATTAAAATAAAATGAGCGGTTAAGTTAACAGTTAGTGACTGTATTTTTGCCACTTTCAATTTACATGAGCTTTGAGTTGTGTGAGTGACTTCAGTGGTTATTATTTTGAACATGTTTTGAGGATGATTCTTTCAGTCAAATTTGTAAGTTGAATATCACTCCGATGACACAACAGCAGGAAGCTTCAGGGATGGTAGCATACAACTTCAAATGTTTTCTAACTAAATACTATGTGTTGAAAGTTTGGCATGCAATTGAGGAAAATATGAAAAGAGTAGGTAAATGAAATGACAGTTACCTACTTGTGGTATCAGTAACACAAAAGTTGTGGTATGGATGAAGTCTGTGAAGCTCATTCTACTTAGATGGTAAACTTTCTGCACTGTATTCACTTTTAAATTACAGCGAGAGACAACAGTGCATGATTGGGCGTCAGGCTTTACTCTAGTAGTAGTAGCAGCCTATGGATGTATCTTGTCACATTATTTCTTTAGTAGGTACCTGCAAGAGTTGTCAGTAGTTCAGTGGCACATATTAAGTTGTGATTAGTACATGGAATGTTTTGATGACATATTAGTGCAACTCCATTCTAAAGTTGTGTGACGTCATGAGTGTTGTGATGTGTTTGATGAGAAACTAACAACAACCCTAGGTATCAAGTTTGAATTTCATGGGACAAAGTGAGAAGTCAGTCATGTCATGTATGACCGCTAGATTTTCTGGTCATGTATTGCATCGGGTTTGACAGATGGACTTCTGTCGTATACTTTTATCTAGGAGTGTTATGTATGTACAAGCTTTCATCTAATTAATTTGCAATGGTCGTTAGCTTGTATGCATGTAGTTATGTATGTAGTTATGTATGTTGACTTGTTTGGGTCAAGTCTTGCAGGTCAAGTTTAGCAAACTTTTTGAAGTCATATTGGTTTGAAGTTGAAATCATGAAATGTACAAACATTTGAGCTTATCAGCTGACAATGCAATGTTTTGATGCCGTCGGGCTGGTCTGATGAGGGAGACAGAGGCTACTCATAGCAGCTCTTTGATTACACATAGGTAGTCACACATAGTAGACCCATCATCATGTTTGGGCTCACAGGAATGGGCTCAGTGATTAGTTGATGGATGTGCAAGGAAAGGTACAGTCGGCAAAAATAAGAGTGTCTACCAAACGGTTGTTTTTGACAAATTGATTTCACATTTGTGCTGTTCATATGAAGGTGGACTGATGGCCTGGTAAGGCTCGCAGGCACTCATTGGGGGAGGCCTATGTCCAGCAGTGGACGTCTTTCGACTAATATGATGATGATGAAGATGATTGTAGAAGTTGCAGATTTAACTTACGTCGGACCTATGTTTCACAAATCAATTTAAAAGGTGGTGTCAGTCATTTTTACTATTGTGCAAATGCAGTGCATAGGGTTTGATTTCAAGATGTCTTGGTGTTTAAGGACAACGAGTATTTAAAGTATTGGGAAAAGGGTTAAATGCCTACCACATACATTTATTTAACCTGGCGTTTGCTGATTGGTATATTTTTGTGTCACTCATGCATGAATGTTACTTGCATAGACACAGTTGATTTAGAGATAACCTATGTTGTGTTATTTAATGATTGAACCATAGATAGGAGACAAGAAAGCCCTGTTGATTTTTATTATTGGTCATGAAATGTAACATGGAGAATTATCTAGTGAATTGTAAATCCTAGTCAGCCTTGAATGACGGGCTGGTTAAATAGTTCTTCTTCTTGGTCGTATGCTCATGTCGTGACGTCTATGGGCGACTCTTTCGGCGGTTGAATAGTTACCTGTAATGCTGTAATGTTTACAAGAGCTACGCATATATGAAGGGGGTGTACTACTTTTAACTCTTTGAATGCGATGACGTTGTAAGTCGGTCGTACCATTAATGCTGTTGGCTAGGTAGTGCCTGGGTAGGTACTACTAGTACTGGCAAGCAAGTGAGCTACCCCATATCCAAGCAAGGTTTTGCTTTGCTCGATTGAAGCAAGGACTGAATGTGGCTATTATTTGTAGCAAGGCTGTCAAAGGTTACTTGATCTATTTGATGGATTTTAGACGACTCTGCTAGATGTAGATCATGCCAGATTTTATTTTGACTTGATAATTTAGGTACTTGGATTTATTTGTATGCATGACAGTGGAGGAAGCGTTTGCTCAGCAGTGGGGCAGTATGGGCTAAAATGACTTAAGTAATGGGTCAGTGAAGGCCGATCGGGTCTAAACATAAGATGACAGATACAGAGTTTTATAATGATTATGGTGGTACTCTTTGCTGTATGGGAATTGTTTTCCAAGGAGTAGCGACGTTAGTCCAGTAGATAACGACAATTAGTAATGGTGGTGTTCGTAAGAGCAATTGTACTTGGTAATTAGATTTTATTGTGTTTGCAGTGGCTGTTTACTGTAAGAAGAGGACCCGATTAACTGTGGTTGATATGCGGTTCTTATCGAGTACTGCTGGTGCTGCTACTGCGGTACGGCGAAGAGGACAGTAGTGCCTGGAGTCATGCGCTGCTTTCCTGGAGGCTATTGAACTGCGGTTGATGAGCCGATCCTGCTGGCTGGTGCTGCTGATAGAATGGCGATGCCTGGAGGCATGCACAACTTTCCTGGACGCTCTAGACTGCGGTTGATGAGCGAGTTCTTATATCTGAGGATGTGCAGAGGAGAGTTGTTGGAGTCATGCGCTACTTTCATTGTTGTTCATGAGAGTTGTGATTCTGTTTATCATAATCCCACTCCGTACCCTCTAGTCAGAACGAATGTTCATTTGCAGACCCTCCTAGTCTTTATTTGGCCAATTAATTTACCTCCACCCTTACCTACTGCTACTTACTGACTGACCTACTCGTAGGTATATGATAAAACGAATTACAATAAGGCATTAATGATAGTAGACGTGTGTGCAGGTTGACAAGCAACCCCGCACTGCTTTTGTTAACATTTTAGTTTGAGCGCGTTGACATGCTACTGTCGACGTTTTAAGTACTTTGCTGAAGCAGGTTGACATGCTAGTGGGACGCCTTTAGCCTCTGTTAACGTCATACATGGTGCGGGTTAACAAGCGCTTGGGATGCCTTGTTAAAGACATGTATGCAGAAGGGTAATTGCGTAACTTTTCGAGCGAGCGTTGGGACGGAGCGACTGTCATTTTCCTGTGTATGAGAATGACATTTGATCTTACTGTCGTGCGTGCAGGGTTACGTAGTTTACCAGCAGGTTAACAAGTGGGTGAGATCCTTGTTAACATCGGAGGAGGAGACTTTGTGTTCTCAGCTTCCTGGGTGATGAAGGGAAACGTTTCCAATCTCAATCAGTACACATGCATGTGCAGCCAAGTAGGCAATCCTACTCTGGCTGATGAAGAGACGTCTCAGTGAAGGTTTTTGAAAACATGATGAATGATTACTGGTTTCGAATGATGAATGATTTATGTTTCGAATGATGAATGATTTCTGGTTTCGAATGATGCATGATTTTTGGTTTAGAATGATGAATGAGATGATGGTTAAGTAATGTTGGATGAGAGACATATGCACGAATGAGTTGTGTCGTTGCAATAGTGATGTTGAACATTACTTTCACGGTATTGATTGCATGTCTGTTGAATAATAAGAATGTCAGAATGAAGACTGAAAAGGAAGAAATGTCAAACAAAGTGTGAGTATGGAGACTAAGGTCATTATGTTTCAGATGACGAGTCCTTGGTCCCTGATGCTGGTTCTCCAGAAGCCAGCGAGCAAGAAACATCAGGAGCTGAGCCACGAGTTGCCGACTCCGTGCAGCGGCTGCTGCGGGTGTTGGTGATGAAGAGCGGAAGATGCAGTCGAGGACGATGCACTGTCAGGAGAGGCCGTGTCGGATCTGCGCTTCGGCATTGACTACGATTTTAACAAGACCTTAAACGGACCGGTTGACATTAGCTGTCATATAAGGCGAGAATCACGAGATTGTCACTTCTTGTCATTCATTCTTGAGACTTGCATTGTTTTAGCGTTGCTCTTATTGAAATATTGTTATTTTGTTGTAAATTTGTAGAAAAAGCGATTATAATTGTTACTTGTGACTTTTATTCCTAAAAGTATTTACTTTAGTACAGTAGACGGCAAACTTCGTGCGCAAATGAGGGGAAGTGGGGGGGCAGCTTGCAGATACAATTCGCCTTTGCGCAGGCAAGGTCATTTGCGCACGAAGTTTGCCGTCTACTGTATCACAAATATTTAAATGACCAGCACTGCTATCACATGTCGCGACGAGATAGACTATCCGTCTTTCTAATTAGAATGCTTAGGATGAGACGGGTAGTCTCAGGCCATCCTGTATTAGCTGTGGCTGTACAGTGAACATTGCCAACTTTAATTTCTGTGCTAATAGCATTAAAGGTTTATGCTGTATGGTGGCTATATGTATAGTGGTGTAAGGCTACCACAATGGACGCAGGAAGATGTAAACTGAGAAAAGCTACCCTCCTCTGTTAAATCAAGAGGGTATCAAATGTATGAGACAGAATTGCTGAGTCTGTATAATTAATCACACTAACACAAAGGTGTGTAGATATTTTTTTTCTAGATACGTAAGTGTAGATGTTAATGTCACTAACAGTACCTACATATCTAAGATCGAGTGATATTCAATTTCATTTCGAGCTTTTTAAAAATATACATAGTTAAGGACTCTCATTACTGAAATCTTATTTGTTTCACAATACTGTTTCGCATATGAGCTAGCTATACAATATATGGGTAACTTCCGTGAAATAGTGGAACAAATTAAATCTCACTAAAGAAATTCCTTGACTATGTGTATTTTATAGAAAAATAATTCTTCTATGAACATGAATGAAATAAGTAGGTATATAGACAATGTTTGTCGCGACACTTCCGCGAAATGTAAATATTGTATATAGCAACATTGAACTCTATGGTAAGCAACTCCTATTTTTCTTACCGTCATTAGCATACGTCATGTCACTTCGCGCCACTCTCGAATGTCAACTCAATACTGTCTATTAAAGTTTTATGATCACTTTACGTACAGTTAGTCTTATAATAAATTAATAACAGTAGAGTCAGTGTCAAGTGCTATGCAGCTATTGCATGAGTATACTCATCTCGAGGGGGACCCGGATTGGAAAGCTAAGTGTCTTAGGTTTACTTTATATCACTTTCAATACTAACTATACTAAGTGATTTGATATATGAGTCCTTCGGGGACCACATGGACCTTATGAAGTTACCGTAGTAACTGATTTATAGGGCTCTTTTATAAGTGCTCTGGCTCTGGCCACTGCACAATGTAAGGGTGGTTCGCTACCGAGGAAAGAGCCCAAATGTACTCCCATGCCATAGCTGGGACCTACCGGTAGATGAGGTGAGCTCTGGCTTGTATGTAAGATACGAGTGAGCGCGGTGAGGGACGTGATGGGCCCTCTCCGTAGTGCCATAGCGCTAAGCCTGGTCACCATAGTGACATTATATGATGGTCAAGTTAATGTATAGCAATAACAATATGTAGGTAGATCTAGGACACTTATGTGATTCCATGAAGGGAGGAATCATGATATAATTAAACCCCTAGGTGGTGAAACAGTAAGGCGAGACTGGCAGATCTGTCGGCTGAACTGCAGGACTGGACATGGATGGCCGGCAAACGAGACATCACACAATCAAGGTATGAGTCACAACGTACTATACTTGCACTATGTTATATTGGGTAGAAATAAGGCAAAGAAGAAAATCAAAGTAATGCATTACTAGAGTAATTATTTCCCTGGTCATATGAAAAGGTGTATGTGTTTGGTATACATCATGATATGGACTTGGCGACATGGTGGAGAGCACTGAGATATTGACAAGAACCCATAAAATGAATAATGCATTAGAAAAGGATTTTATAAGGATATCTAATAAATAAAATAAATTGCAAGTTGTGACTCATAACTCTTAGCGCCATCTGTGTCCAGTGAAGAAACTAATTTGGTACATGACGTTTAATTATTTCCTATATTCAGCTTTTTACTGGTATATGTATTAAATAACTACTTTGTTAAATAAAGGCATTAATATTAAGTTCAGGTAGTACACGCAGAAATACAATTCCAAGTGGTTTTTTACAAAAGAGTTCTGTAAGCGGAACTTACGTGGCCATTGTTCTGGTAAAATCTAGAAGCTTCCGCTAAGGGCATTATAGACAATGCAACTGGTCGCGGTAGCAACAGAGATACAGATGTAGTTGGAATGAGAGTCATACAAGTTGTGATGGATAATTGTCTGACATGATTTAGACCAAGGCTAATTGCCTTACTGAGCAGGTCATACGTGGCTTTGACTAATTTCAAATAAAATACTAAAAATAATACTGCAATAGTTAATAAGAAATTTGTTCATTGATTTAAATAAAATTATCAGATAATTTTATTTTCGAACGGATAATGATATAAATGCTTATATGTAGTCATTTAATGTCTAGCTTTATCATTAGAATAAATAAGTGATAGAAAACATGACAATAATGAACATTCGTCAACTTGTGCAAAATTCAATAATTAATATATAACATACTAATAATCAATAGAAACATGTTGATATAATAATATTGTATACTAAACAATATAAGAAAATGTTAATTTGACCTTAACAAGTCGCGAAGACAACTTGTCGTGTAGTCACTACGTGTGTAGACGGCTTAACAAATAGGTACTCTACTCTCCCATCCGGCCGCGCCGCCATTACGCATTTATTTTCCCTCAAAACTTTGCGGCGTCTGCTAAAATCGTAGTTCAAGTGAATTTTTGGTGGAAAAGTGATTTAAAACATTGTAAATCGTATAAATTTGTGAAAATATCGTCAGGTGAGTGTCATGACAAGATATTTTATGAGAATTATTTGTTTTCTATTGTGTGAGGATGAAATTTGTGTACGGCAAAGTTTTTAGTTGAAAAGTTTAGTTAAAGTTAGTTTTAGCCTACTAATACGTGATCAAAGCTAGTGACAAACAATAATTACGTTTTCGAATTGCTGTGATTTCTCTCGATCACTAAATTTAGTGACGAGAACGTTTCATGTTTCAAATAAGTAAGTAGCCGGTGAACATGCGCTGGAGGCTCATACAAAGTGTTATTCCCGACTGTGGGGTTGCTACACAGCATATTATACCTACGTCGTAATCAATTTGCAAGTCTGAAAACGATACTGAAATTTTGTCAGATTGTTACCTAGTTTGCTAATTAATGATTTACGATTACGTGGTTATAAGTGAGCATTATGTCCTCATTTTAGTCAAATGTATAACCATGAACACGCTTCACGTATATGACTAGCGTACAACGATACGTACTCTGGCTATAACTAACTTTATCACAGATTTATATCCAGTATGGAATGTTTTAGTTCATGTGGATTAAATTTGAAAATTTTAGGCCTTATTGGGTATTAATTTGTTACTAGTTAGTAGAGTGGTTCACTTTGTTACTGTACAAACAAGTTTGTATGAAATTTTGATATAAATACATATTTGTTTGCAATGAAATTCAGTTTTAAATAATTATGCTATGAAATTAAATAAATAATTTAAGCAAACATTATTAAAGATATTTCTTATATTGCTATAGCCCTCATTTCAAATATAGTAGTACTATTACAATGAAATGATTTGATATCACAATTTTTCTATAATAGTTATAAAATTTAAACAATAATTTTATACAATTTCATTGAAATTACCCAGTGGTTATTATGGTTTGAGATTAGTATGAATACAATAGCAGTGTATATTTACACATGTACATGACTAATATCTTGCACTAATATGTACAGTTTCTTACAAACAAAAAGGATTGAAATTTTATTTTAAACTAGCGGTACCACTAGTTTTATCTTATTTAATGAACGCTAACAACACAGTTATGCTAGTTTAATGGTGATTACGGATCTTTATATCATGCATACAATTATTTCAAGTGAATTAATAATGGCAGATATTTATTACAATATAGATCCTTGTGTAAGGTTTATATTAGGGTGGATTGTTTAGGTGCGAATAAATATTCATCTTAAATAAATTCTTCTATATTTAAATATTTTCTCTTTATTGTGCAAATGGACAGGTTGATATATAAAAGGCAGACTTAATACCATAGGGTACTCTCTACCAATCAACCTTAAGGATTAGCCGATGAAATTATGACAGTTAAACAAACAAATAGAATATATTATGCAAATATTACAATTATATTCTTAGATACATACATAGGTAATAAACATATTTATAGGTGCATATATTAAAACTATTTTCAGAATTATCTACCTACTAAATAATGGAGGCAATACTAATAAATCGTTTGTCCAAATTTATTGAAGAAGTGAAATCTTTATCAGCTCAAGCTCATGATCTCTATGATAATTTGAATGATGATAACTTAGACACAGCCAAAGTAGTATCAGCGAAACTGAAATCTATCCTGTCTCGTTTTTCATCTGAACTCTATAATTATTTCAATATATGCAAGAATCCTGATCCAGATGAGATATCCAATTTCACTACTTATCAGCTACAAGGTGAAGAAAATTTGGCCGAGCTGGAAACAAGGTTAAAATTAAAATGTGAACAAACGACAACTTTAGCAAAGGAAGCTGAACCGTCGACATATAGCAAGCTGCCAGACTTAAATCTGCCGCAGTTCAGTGGTGACTTGCTGGACTGGCACCAGTTTTGGGATCAATTCAACTCAAGCATCAACCGAAGAAAATTGAATGACGTAGACAAGTTGCTGTACCTTAAGAGCTCCCTTAAGGGGGATGCAGCCAGATTAGTGGATGGATTCAACACCACTAACAAGAGTTACCAAATTGCCATAGACACTCTAAAGGCGAGGTATGGGAAAGAACATGAAGTCATTCATGCACATCACCGAGCACTGAACAATGTGAAACGTGCCGAAAATTTTGATGGTTGCCGAACAACATTAGACGAACTTCAACGACACCTAAGAGTTCTCCAATCCATGGGAGAAAACATGGATACAAATCAAATGAGATTCCTGGTCATGGAAAAGTTTCCTGCTGATATTATCTACGACACCAAGATGAGACTTGGGTCCGATGGTACAAAGACCGTAGAAAGTATTCTCGAACATCTGTCTTTGATAGTCTCTACAAAAGAGGAAGCGATGAGGATAACTCAGAGGCCTTGTACGAGTGATACGGTCGAGGCGCCATACACAACAGAGACCTTGCACGTCAAGGACGCAGCAATTATGGAAAGACCAGGACCCTCAAAAAATAGTTTTCCAAATAGTACAAAACAGTTTAAGAGACAACAGAATAACTTTAAATTTAAGACGAACTGGAACTCAAAAGAGAGGAAACCTATTAAAAGGAAACTTGATCACAAGAAAGAAGGGGGAACCTATAATACGGGAAAAAGGATGAAACGTTGGCATTGCATTTTTTGCACAGAAGATCATCTCAATGTAAATTGCGACAAAGCTAGAACCATTGATGAACGAAAAGCAAAACTGAAAGATAGATGTTTTAATTGCTTTAGAAAAGGACACAACAGGTTTCAATGCCGTCAAAAAAGGAAATGTGAATACTGCGGTAAACACGGACTTCATAATCAAGCATTGTGTCCCAATAAGTTTCAAGGAGCAAAGAAAGAGCAAGCATCCACCAGTGCAATGCACATATGCAGAAAGGAGACTGTATTACAAACAGCTGTAGTCAAGGTACGAGGTCATGGCAACATCACAAGGACTTGTCGGATTTTGCTAGACACTGGAAGTGGGAGAAGCTACATAACTGAAAAGATGGCTAAGGACCTGAATCTTCAAGTGGAAGAACAAAACAATCTAGCGATATTTACGTTTGGATGCCAAAATCCTAGGGAGATACAGAGTTCACTAGTAAAACTAGGCATCATGACGAGGAATAACACAGTCAAAACACTATTTGCTAACGTAGTAACATCAATATCGCAAGGAGTGCCTTATCCAAAAGAAGAATTACTTGGCTGGAAGAATGATGGAAACTACCCGTTAGCTGATGATGGCTCATTGTCTGATCGGATTGACATATTACTCGGAAATGACTATTATTACACGATTATGTCTACAAACAAGATACGAATTGGGGAAGACCTGTACTTGGTTGAATCAGAATTCGGTTGGATACTTTCTGGTAGAATATCCACCAAACCAATCGAACAGTTGTCTGTTCTGACATATTTTCAAACCTCCTGCGAAGTCGGTTTGAATCATCCAGACCCACCATTGGATAATGGGAATTTAAAACGCTTGTGGGACTTGGAATCGATAGGAATCACTGATTCACCAAAGGCAAACAGAGACGAAGAGGCCATCAAACATTTCAACGAAACGACAGAGTACAGAGATAAGAGATACTATGTCAGTTGGCCATGGAGTGATAGTCCAACAAATCTGCCATCTAACTTTGGATTAGCAGTTGGACGTCTAGTAAACTTACTTAAAAGACTAGATTCAGATACTTTAATGTTATATGATGAG
Source organism: Epinotia brunnichana (assembly GCA_963854355.1). Lineage (NCBI taxonomy): Eukaryota > Metazoa > Arthropoda > Insecta > Lepidoptera > Tortricidae > Epinotia > Epinotia brunnichana. The sequence goes on from OY977943.1 coordinate 32,725,791, forward strand.
ACATTAAAGGAACAATTAAATAACGGAATAATTGAAGAAGTTCCCGACGGAAAAGTAGACCACGCGGTGCATTATATTGCTCACCATGGCGTCTCGACACCAGGTAAATCTCTTCGTATTGTCTACGACGCCTCCGCGAGAGTTAAGGATAGCAAAAGCTTAAACGAACATCTCTACTGTGGACCCCTGTTACTGGAGGACTTAACTGGATTGTTGATCAAATTCAGATGTCACGCGATTGGACTAACAGCTGACGTTGAAAAGGCTTTTCTCCAGATAGGTCTCAAACAAGAGGACAGGGACGTAACAAGATTCTTATGGTTAAAGGATCTTAGAAAACCAGCAGTAGATGATAATCTCGTGCACCTAAGATTCACGCGCGTTCCGTTTGGCCTGACTTCATCTCCATTCATTTTGAACGCCACAGTTAAGCATCACTTAACAAAATCGGAAAACGAGAGCGTTAAAAAATTAGTGAACGATATATACGTCGATAACCTTGTAACTGGAACCAACAGTGTTAAAGAAGCCTTAGAATTGTATCACGATTTAAAGAACACATTCAATCAGATCTCTATGAATTTGAGGCAGTGGAGTTCCAACTCCAAAAACTTCTTGGACCATATTCCGGACGCATGTCCTGACAAAACAGTAAAATTGTTAGGTCTAGATTGGAATCTAGAGGACGATACACTGAATATAAGGGCAAAGGTCAACGAGAACAATAATTACACAAAGAGAGGTATCCTGAAAACGATAGCAGCTGTCTACGACCCCTGCGGTTTCACCGTGCCCATTATGCTAGCAGCCAAAATTCTTCTACAAGACTTGTGGAAGACGAAGGTGAAATGGGACACTGCTTTAGAAAAGGAAACCGTAGAACGCTGGAAGATGATATTGAAAGACATGAAAGACGTTGAAAATGTACGTGTGCCCAGAAGAACTACTAACCTTAACGCTGAAAACACAGAATTGCATTGCTTCACAGACTCCTCGATGCAGGCTTATGCTGCCGTGGTTTATCTAGTGCAGGGAAATTCCATTAATTTTTTGATAGGTAAATCACGGCTGGTACCAATCAAAAACCAACAGGATTTGAAAATTCCCAGGTTAGAGCTTCTTGGAGTTCTTATAGGGAGCAGACTGATCAAATATGTCCTCAGATTCTTACAGCTGAATGTCACTCGACAGACATTATGGACGGACAGTCAGATAGTGATTGATTGGTACAATTCCGACAAACTGCTTGTGCCATTTGTAGCCAGAAGATTGGAGGAAGTGAAGCAAAACAAAGACCTCATAATTAGACACGTACCCTCAGAACTGAACTCTGCCGATTTAGGAACCAGACCGTCCGCTTCAAAAGATGAGAGATCAAGATGGTTGTTGGGACCAAAATTCTTAAAGAAGAAGCATACAGAATGGCCAGTCGGACCATCTAGAACAGTTTCTCTTCTGGCGCGGGAGGGTCTGCCAAATGCAGAGAATATACAAAAAGATATAAGACCAGATGACGAGTTAAAGGCAAAAAAGGACACACGATACGGGTTAAGTGAACAGTTACAAGAATCACTAGAAGAACTTCCAGAAGGAATGAAACCTGTAGACAGTATTTTAAAATAAATTAAGAAAGTACAAGCAGAACATTTTCGGGATGAAGTGAATGGCAAAGAGACCAGTCTCAGTCGGAATCTGGGACTATTCAAGGACATTGACAACATATTACGTTGCAAAGGCAGACTTAAATATGCCGAATGGTCGTTTGACAAGAGATATCCAGTGATTATACCAAAAGATTGTGAATTCACTAATAAAGTTATAATGGACACACATGAAAAGAACTATCATGTTGGTGTGAACCACACACTGAGTATAATACGTCAAACCTACTGGATACCGCAAGGCAAAATTCAAGTTAGTAAAATATTGAGAAAATGTACTCGATGTTTAAAACATGGTGGTGGACCATTTAAACTACCATCTACACCTGCGCTGCCACATGAAAGGGTTAATTACAGCAAACCATTTACCTTTACCGGAACTGACTATCTTGGACCTATACTAGTTAAGACAGAAAAGGGAACAAGCAAAAGATGGATATGCTTATTCACTTGTCTTGCAGTTAGGGCTGTACATCTAGAAGTGGTTGAAGATCTGTCGGCTGAAGAAGGTCTACTCGCTTTAAGGCGAATGATTTCAACCAGGGGAGTTCCAACTCTTATCACTTCCGACAATGCATTGCATTTTAAACTGATCGCAGATATAGTGGCCAATGCATATTGCGTTGAGAATAAAATAAAATGGCGATTCATACCAGAACTTGCACCATGGCACGGCGGGTTCTACGAACGTTTGGTAGGACTAGTTAAACACTGTATGCGAAGAACACTTCAGAAACACCTCTTAAGAGACAGTCAACTGTTAACAATGATAAAGGAAATAGAAGCAGTAATAAACACCAGACCATTAACATGTGTTGATACAGAACTAGAGCATATTCTGAAACCGTGCGATTTTCTTCAACCCGGCAGATGTGTCACTCTAGAAACTGCAGATAATGATGCGTTATTACAAGGCACGTCAACAAAAACCAATTTAATTATGGGTTGGAGAAAGGCTCGGGTAATGTTAGATGAATTCAAAGAAATGTTTCAAAATCGCTACTTGCCAAGCTTAAGGGAGAGATATAGTCACTTACACAAACAACCACGCGTGACTTCAAAACTAACTCCAAAAGAAGGCCAAATTGTTCAGATAAAGGGAGATAAGAACCGTGAAGGCTGGAAAATAGGAAAGATAGTTTCTTTAATGAAAGGTTCTGACGGTTTGATTAGAGTTGCACGAGTGAAAGTAGGGGAGACTATATTTACGCGCTCCGTTGCGCATTTATATCCTCTAGAAATAGAAGACAACGAACGACCGGATACAGTACCTCAAGATAAAGAAAGGTTAAAATCTCGTCGGTTACCTGAAGAAACTTCAGAGGAGACAGAAGTTTTGCCTCAGGTTATCACAGGATTAGATGTTGCTCAGAAGGAAACATCTGCAAATCAGCAAATGGACGATGAAATGATAGATGATAGGATGAGTGTCACAAGTAAGGGACCGGATCTAGACATTGAGAGTGCTGATACTGCTGATAGAGTTCAAAATGAGGATTTGAGAGATCATTCAAATAATATGATGGACAACGATTCCATGAAAGACAAAGATACGTCGACTGAAGAGGATCGACCTGAGGAAGTAAAACATAAACGAATCGCTGCGGTCCGAGCCCTTGAAAAGATAAGGGAATGGACGCAGAATCTGATGACAACTTTACTATAAACGTTCCCGGCGGGAGTGTCGCGACACTTCCGCGAAATGTAAATATTGTATATAGCAACATTGAACTCTATGGTAAGCAACTCCTATTTTTCTTACCGTCATTAGCATACGTCATGTCACTTCGCGCCACTCTCGAATGTCAACTCAATACTGTCTATTAAAGTTTTATGATCACTTTACGTACAGTTAGTCTTATAATAAATTAATAACAGTAGAGTCAGTGTCAAGTGCTATGCAGCTATTGCATGAGTATACTCATCTCGAGGGGGACCCGGATTGGAAAGCTAAGTGTCTTAGGTTTACTTTATATCACTTTCAATACTAACTATACTAAGTGATTTGATATATGAGTCCTTCGGGGACCACATGGACCTTATGAAGTTACCGTAGTAACTGATTTATAGGGCTCTTTTATAAGTGCTCTGGCTCTGGCCACTGCACAATGTAAGGGTGGTTCGCTACCGAGGAAAGAGCCCAAATGTACTCCCATGCCATAGCTGGGACCTACCGGTAGATGAGGTGAGCTCTGGCTTGTATGTAAGATACGAGTGAGCGCGGTGAGGGACGTGATGGGCCCTCTCCGTAGTGCCATAGCGCTAAGCCTGGTCACCATAGTGACATTATATGATGGTCAAGTTAATGTATAGCAATAACAATATGTAGGTAGATCTAGGACACTTATGTGATTCCATGAAGGGAGGAATCATGATATAATTAAACCCCTAGGTGGTGAAACAGTAAGGCGAGACTGGCAGATCTGTCGGCTGAACTGCAGGACTGGACATGGATGGCCGGCAAACGAGACATCACACAATCAAGGTATGAGTCACAACGTACTATACTTGCACTATGTTATATTGGGTAGAAATAAGGCAAAGAAGAAAATCAAAGTAATGCATTACTAGAGTAATTATTTCCCTGGTCATATGAAAAGGTGTATGTGTTTGGTATACATCATGATATGGACTTGGCGACAATGTTGTTAAAATAGTTTATTATAATAAAATATCAGTCAATTAGATAAATTCTCCAACTTCACATTATTACAATATTCTAGGAACCCTGCCTTATGATCCTCTTTTAAAAATCTCTTCATGCCTTTAAATAAATAAAACATTCTCCTATTCTCTAATAAATTTGTTAAAACTGCTTTAAAACTCATATAGTTCCCTTCCTTCTTGTAATTTGATATTGATGTCTGGAACTGCTTATACTGTTCCGCTTGTAAGAGGGTTTTTATTTCCTTTACAAAATCTATCAGGGATGTAGGTGGCTCTTTATCAACCAGTGGGGCAGCACCACTCCCCATCAAGTTCTCATCAAAGCCAAATGGTTTAATCTTAAATTTCTTCCTCTTGGGCGCTAAAACTGCTCCAAAATCCTGGCTATCTACATTCCTCTTATGTATAGTCACCAAAGGCTCTGGCTTGCTCACTGATTGGTTACTGCTATCAATTGCACTAAATAGATCCTTGGTTTCTTTCGGTTTGAACTCGTTCACATACGCTGATGACTGAGCATTTTTATAAAAGTCCATAGCAAAGTCAGCATAGACTTCATTCGAGTTTGGATACTGACTGACTGATTTCTTTGAAGATTTGCTCACTATTCTGGTTTTTGTACTTGGGAATGACACTCCTGCGCTGCTTTGGGAATTTGCTTTAAAAGCACTGTTGGACTCACTAGGTAGCAATGACCTCAGCTTTGGTGAAGGCAGAGTTGTCTCAGCATTTTTGAAAAACCTGCATATTTCACTAACAGTCTCTCCAAACTTATTGGATACATTGACGTGATTCCTGAGCCATGCAGACAACTGACCCTTTATTTTAGGATTGTTAAATCTGCTGTCACATAGCAAGATAGCCCCATAATCATTCTGGTGCCTAATAACTCTGCCAATAGCCTGATTGACTGCTCGAGTTGCCTCCAGCGAATACCATTCATCTCCAGACAAGTAATTTTTATCATTCACTCTCAATTCATCCAGATATTTTTTCTTCAAAACAATTCTGGGATCCTTAAGAGGTGGGAATGGCAAACCTGTTATGATTACAGCTCTACCATTCATGTCTGCAAAATCTAAACCTTCAGAAACTTTCCCTCGGCAGACAGCCATGAAGCAGGCCCCTCTTGTGCTCGGGTCACTGATTTTGCTATAATAATCATGGATAACAGCATTAAATGTGTCTTTTCTCTGTGGCTCCACAAAGATGGGTTTTATGTTATTGATACTCGACCATATGCCTTCCGATTGCCACATCTCTAGGCATTTATTCATGATGGGATATGATGGAAAGAAAACTAAAAGGCCATCAGGTACCACTCTTGTGAAACTTAATATGGTTCGGCCTAGAGAAGAAATGTATGTTGGATTGTCTCTGTTTTGGTAATTAGAGTTTAATTGTGTTGAATCAGGCCCATGAGGTATAATCTTGACACAGATCTGATTTGCTTTGACTATATGTGGATTTTCCAATTGAGTTCCAATGGGAATCCCAAGCTCCGATATTAAAGGTTTAAGTGGAGCTAAAGTTCCGCTTGTTAGAATGATGCTGCGTACATTCTGCTCAAGTAACTGCTTCATACCAAAACCTGGACTGAAACACCAGTAACTCAAGACCCGTTCAGAGGATTTGGAGTTAGCTGTCTTCAGGGCTCCCCAGCTATCTGTCTTTTTATTTTTCTTGTCTTCAACTTGAACATGTACTTTATAACACAGCTTTACTCTTTCTTTGTGAGCATGAGTAGTACCACTGAAGACTACATTCAGGAGATCAGCTATCTTTTGAAGCCCAACCCCTTTCCGTTGAAATGGTGAAGCACTAGCAGTTGACAAGTACTGTATCAGATTATCAACTAGTGTTATTACAGCCATCTGATTGTGGTCCTTTATTTCAGCTTTCCCTAGCAACTCAAATATAAACCCACCAGGATAAGTTGAGCCTTCATTACCCACAGAGATTTCATCTATAGCCTTTTCAAAAGCTAACATCATTTCTTTCATAACACAGAGATCATCACAAGTAAAGTCTTTTGGTTGGTTATTGTCTATAGTTGCATCAAGTTGATCATCATTACCCTCTCCGAATGACCTCATGACATGTGTGATTTCTTCAATACATATAGCTATATCAGTTGATCTAATCTGCAACGAGGCAGACTCTTCACACATTTTCTCTACATTATGAGCTTCATCTAAAATTATTATGTTATTTGTAAGTTCAACGCCATTGGCTTTTCTTGACTTTGGATCTAATAAATAGTTGTATGGCATAAATATAATATCTGCATCCTGTTTCAATTCTTTCGCTAGATAGTATGGGCATGCCTTGATCTTCTTTCCAACAGTTATCAAGTCTTCAATATCCAGAATATCGTCACCTTTCACTGCTCTATCTTCTTTCTTAGTCTCAACATTGTTAAAGAAATGGCAGGTTCGAGATTTAACCCTCAACTGGCACATATGAACCTTGTTTATATTGTTGGTTTCTTTAGAAACTTCCGGGTGTATACACATTTGGTCTCTAGAGCCTAAAACAGCGGCCTTAACATGTCTGTAACTAGATCTTTTCAGTTCCTGCATAGCTTGCGTTAATTGTGAATGTGTGCGAGATGAATAGATAATTTTAGGCATACCCCACGTCATGTTGTCTTTCTTTCCTGCTCCCTGCTTGAGGGAGTCTCTTAACGAGCCTGCTTCATTGTGTTCGGCGAAATTTCCAAGCTGCGCGTTCATTTGAAGCTGGGCTTTTTTTACTAATAACCATGCTAAAGAAGAACACAGTAAACTTAATGTCTTCCCAGTGCCCGTTGGCGACTCCAAGAGAGCATTAGAGTTGTTCTGCAAGCTTTCAATAACTCTTTCCATGTAAACTTTCTGTACATCGTAAGGCTCAAACGGAAAGCTCACGGGTATACCCGATATCATTATGTCCGGCATGATGAGTTGATGACTCTCAAAATGTCTACATTCAAATTAAATTTTTACGACCAAAGGATACACCACGCAACATAATATAATATTAATATCTCTTTTTTTTTTGGCGTTCTGGCCAACTGTGTCGGCTCAATTTTGCCACAACATAATATGAACACGGACGGAACTATCGCACTTATGGTTTATGGTACTCGAGTGACAGAGACGGATATATACGAAGTTCGCGATTCGAAGCTCGTGGTAGCGCCGCAGATGATCGACGGACGACACTGACGTTTTATTTTTTTTTTTTTTTTTTTTTTTTCCGTGTTGTGGCTTTTTGCTGCTTAGGCACTTTGCCAATGTCAAGTGGGGGAAGTTTTGGCTTTACGGTTCCGTGGAGTGCACCTAATAATTTTGCCCCAGGGACTAATTGTACGTAACGACCATATTTGAATATTGGTAATAAGTGGATAAAAGAGTGCTTATATATATTCATAAATAGTTATAATTTGATATTATTTTTATCTATAAAATAAGCCAAAGCCTTAGCGACTTTGGGTTCTAAACTAGCCAAGAGAGTTTTAACATTAGTAGGGAGTTGGACTTTAAGTTTTGTTAGTAGGTCATAAAGAGAGAAAAGAGTTGAAGGACACTCGAGAAAAATGTGGTCAATTGAACCTACATCATGCCCGCACAGACATTCCGCACTATTTATGACTTTGATTTTAAATAAAAATTCAGGGGAGCACAAATGTCCCAGCCTGAGGCGTATGATGCAACTAGTGGACGTTTTATTTATTTTCGCGCCCTTTACGAAGTGTCATAAGTCATAAAGGGCCTACGGATTATGTGATTTTACCACAATTTTGTCAGTGCAACATGTCGAAGTCATATCCTTTGGTCACATCATAATGGGGTTGGCCGGTGAAAGCTAATTGTACATGGCCCTCTTCTAGATTCCATACGATGAGAGAGAGAGACAGAAGATCGGTTGTACCTACTATGTACGGAAACAATATCGTTACCTAACACACTAATCGGAAACAGTTGTTGACATTGGCAAAGTGCCTAAGCAGCAAAAAGCCACAACACGGAAAAAAAAAAAAAAAAAAAAAAACATGACCCCCTCCCCCGCAGACGAACGCGGGGAATGTTTTCCATCCGTGACGGAAAACATGTTTCTATGTTTGTAAACAAAAAACATGTTGGCTACTCCCCTTTTCTGTTCGAAAAATATGTTAGATGTTTGCAAAAACCGAAAACACGGCGCAGCGGACGCGGCTTTAAGCCGCGAACGCTGCGCCATGTTTTCGTGCTTTTTAAACGTCAAACATGTTTTGCCAATCAAAACAATACCCCATTTGTTTGCAGACACTGACGGAAAACATGTTAGATGTTTAGAAACATGGAAAACATTGGTGCAGCGGACCCGGCTAGATTCACACAGGCCACAATCACGCGGCGGACTGCACGCAGTCCTGCCGATATCGGCACTTGTAGCGTCTCCCTAATTTTATTGTTTTTTTTGGTATGGCAATATGGACAAAATATCACCCGGTGCTTCACGGCTACCACAAAACGGCTGCGACATGCTCTCGAGTCATGGACATAGGATACTCCGAACAGGCTATACGTGATGCCACAACGAGGGACGGAAAGGCTCCTATGCAGCTAAATTAAAAACTTGACTTAAAATGGTTGATGGCTTACCATAAGCAACCTACTTAATTTGGACGGTTAATGGTTTGTTGGGCACAACTTCATACTTAATCAGTTGTGCCCAACAAAAAAAAGTGGAACTATGACAAGGACAACCAATGATACATCTCTTTCTGTCACACTTATTGCATTTGGTATAGCACTGTCGCGCTCGTTCGTGTTATTATCATTACCATAGCCTGTCCAGAGTATCCTTTGTCCATGTCTCGAGCTTTCTCGCGCTATCCGTCGTTCTCTTATTAGACCACTTAAAAAGAGACGGATAGTGCGAGAGAGCTTGTGAGTATGTCGCGGCCGTCTTGTGATAGCCGTGCAGTACGGCTAGCATAAGACTGCGTATGGGCTGTCTCACGGCAAGATAGACTATCCCTCTCTTTCTAAGTGTTTTAATTAGAAAGAGACGGATAGTAAACGTCGAGACAGCCCACGCGCCGTTTTGTGCTAGCCGTACAGCAAAGTCCTTTAACCATGAGCCTATTGGTGGCATTACACTTGGGGTTGCGTGTTGTCGTTGCCTCTCAATCATTGGCCGTAGGGAGGAAAAAGATGCAATACGAATATTTGGGCAAATACCGCCAAGTGTCACGACCATATGATTTTAAACACATTTGTTGCCAAATATTTTGTACCGCCACGCTTGCATTTCACTCCAAATTTGAATTCTTGAATACACTTTAGTCATTGATTTTAATACTTGTCGCTAAAATGTACGGGAAAAAGAAGTTTGATAGTCTGTATTTCAGAAATACAGACTACAAACTTCTGTTTCCCCATCGTAAATACTCTTTCATTTTGTCATTTGTTTAAGCGCGTGATATTTGCATATAATACGTGAGATACGTATGGAGATATCTTCATCTCATTCCAACGTATTGCGGCGTCCCTCTCGTTAAGACACTGCTAGACGGTCGCCAACACGCCCCTTCGACCGAGCGACCTTGGTCCGCACCGACCGTGTAGACAGTTGTTTGGAGCAACATTTTCATACTACAGCGGTCGGTGCCGACCAAGGTCGCTCGGTCGAAGGGGCGTGTTGGCGACCGTCTAGCAGAGGCTTTAGTGCCTAATTTAGGATAATGTAATAACCCCTTTAATTATAGATAGATGAATTATTTAGTCTAAATAATTCATCTATCTATAATTAAAGGGGTTATTACATTATCCTAAATTAGGCACTAAAAAGCGTCTGCTAGACGTCTAAATTTTAGATGACAGAATCACAGAAGTGACATAAAGTCGCGTGCGCATACGTACGTACGTGCCCAAAGAGTATGTAATTCCTATACGTGCCATGCCGTAGAATCCGCAGATGCATTCCGGTCGCATTACACTACACTATAGTGCAATTCACAGGGAGTAGGAATCCCTTGAATGCTGTTGTTTGCTTTTCTGAGTTACCGCTCATAGACTACAAAGAACAAAACTTGAAAATTGAAATAGAAAACATTTTTTAAGTGATATTGATCAGCTGTTTTCCGAGGTGAGCAAACTTAATCTACCTTAAGCTTTTCCATTTTCACCCATACGACGATCGATAAATGTGGTCGATAAATGTGGTTTATAAAACTGTCATTTGAATTGGAATCTTCTACCTTGGATTGTAGAGTTGCTTTTTGAATGGACCACTTTTATGCGATTCGGCCAATTTAAATAATCTCAAGTATACTTGCATGGGGCCTTATTGGCTGTCTTGTTGGAACCATGCCATACAGGCAACCAGAACCGAGTGTCCTTAAATGAGGCCGTAGGAGGACAGGGTATTCAATGACTTCCCTTAGTATCATCAGAGATAAGTAGTAGGTACTTCACTCATTTGTAGAAGGTACATTTTAACCTTATTGTGTGCGGACCTTGTTCATAAAGTTACCACTTATTATGTTACCATTATGGTAATACGTACAACTGTAACATAGTCAAAAAATTGTAAGTGCTTCATTCTCTCAGGGTGGGTATGAAACTCTCCGTTCTTGGTCATATATAAAAAAAGCAGAGCAGAGTAGTGGTAAAGTAGGGGTGGTAGGGACTAGTTGTTAGTGCCATGCCGTCACAGGAAGCCCTGCACAAGCTTTGTTTAAAATGTGTCTGTTGATTACTTTAAGGCAGAGATAATCTTCCTGTTGAAATAGTAGCATGCATACTAGTTAACGGCATGTAGAAGTAACTGGCACACAGTGAATACATTTGCAAGTTGAATTTGCATGCAATTCCAAACATTACCACAGAATAAGTAATAGTACTAACATTACTCACGAACGTTCACACATACCGGTTTTACATACCCCCCTGCATCCTCATGGTGCATGCCAGTAAATCAAATGTAGTGATATAATGCTTGCTTGTCAGATACAGGCGTCCCAGTTAGCGCATACACATGACAATAGGTGACATAAATAAGTGAAATTAATTAGTTTTATGCTGCAAGTTAGCCACAATGGCACTTTTACAAGTCAAATTCTACCAGCGTTTCTGAAAAACAAGTCCACTGTCAAGAAGAAACGCTGAAACAAACTCAACAGTCAGTCATTTTGTGCCAAAAATGTGCTTATTACAATGATACTATTTAACTTACTTAAAATAAGTAAACCTGAATATGAATAGGCCAGTCATTCCCTATACTTTAAAAGCGCGTTCATTACTGCGATACGTGTCTTTAATGTCTTACCTAATAGTATTAAGATGTTAGAGGGTAATAAATTCAAATCTGTGTTGAAAAAAATTCTCATTATTTTACAGTTTAAACGAATTTTTTGAGTACCAGCAGCGCATAAATTAGATGGCAGAGGCAGAGATCACGGATCTCCATTTGCTATGATCCTGACAAACCACTTTCGCTTCACTCACTTTCATAACATTTCTCATACATGCTCCTCGGTTTAGGGTACTTCTCTGCCTACCCCTCTGGGAAAGAGGCGTGATTATATGTATGTATGTATGTATGTATAAATTAGAATAAGTATATATCCAGTCCATGCACATTATTTTTAAACTTTTAATTTTTAGTCTTAATTTAATACTGGACTGTACGCTCGAAATGAGCAACTGTTGTTACTTTTTTATATATTTTAACACCTGTATGTACACAGTTTACAATCAATAAATACTTTACTTTACTTTACTTTAATACAAAAAAGTGTGTTGTTCAAGAAAACATGTCCGAAACTGTGTTAAGTACAAACTACTAGGCAGAGAGATTTAAAAAAAAGGCAAGGAATTCCAAACTTGTTGAAGAGCCTACTTTCAGAACAAATATTTAGTTTCGAAACATACTTAATATCATGTGTACACAACACACACATATGTGTATGTGTAATAAATATTTGGGGACAATCTTACACAAATCGACCTAGTCCCAAACTAAGCAAAGCTTGTACTACGGGTACTAGACGAAGATAAACATACTTATATAGATAAATAAATACTTAAATACATAGAAAACATCCATGACTCAGGAACAAATATTCGTGCTTATCACACAAATAAATGCCCTTACCGGGTTCCGAACCTAGGACCTCTTGCTTCGTACCACGTGGTCACTACCAACTAGGCTAAAGAGGTCGTCAAATGTGTATTACAAGTTTAATTGCAGATATGGATCAGCAATCAACAATGCCAATGGGCCAGATGCCTGTGGGTACTGTTTACATGGCGGGAGAGGATTTGGTGGTACCGGAGCCTTTGACAGCAGACCAGACGCCTGTACCCACTGTTTATATAACGGGACTGGGTTTGGTGGAAGGGGAGCCTTCGACAGCAACTAATAAAGTGAGTGTAATCTTTTACTATCTTATATTATGTTATCCAAGTGGATAGTTTAAATGCAAAAGGAATTCTTACATTTCTCTTCAATGCCTACAAGCTGCCTGCATATTTTAGAGAACCCAGGCCAAGCCGCGGGATACAATATAGCTATATCTAATATAAGCTGGTCTAGGTGGAAGATTTTATCGGATGAATAGTTCCATAGATTATCCCCGACATAAAAACTTACAATCTCACAGACTTCATTATTAACCAACTTCAATAAAAAGGAGGAGGTTCTCAATTCCGTTGTATTTTTCATTTTTTTTATGTGTATTTTTCATTTTATATATCCTTACCATTTTTTTTTAATTGAAAGTACTTATATGCTTCCAGGTTGGTCCCATTGTTTTCAAAACTCCAGTTGGATCATGGGAACCATGAGGCATCAGGGAACTTCTCAAATATATTAGGCATGCGTGTAGTAATTTCGGTATTTTCTATTACATTACATCGAAATCACAAATTTTGTGAAGTGGAAGTGATGATGAAGACCACAGATGGCTTGTGGAAAAGAAATGTGGAAATGTTCATGTCAATGGCTTGGCGGAGTACTGAATTGAAGTCGGTTAAAACTTTGTTTTTAAAGTATTAGTAAATTATTATAATAAATTGTTTGATTATTGTTGTATACTTAAAAACACTGAACCAATATAGGTGAAATCTGGTTTGAAGAATGTCATATAAAATACTATATATTCTCTATAATATTCCTGAAAGAGGTGAAATAGTAATAATTAAATAAAAAGTCTTTATTTGAATAATACAGTATCTTAAAACTAGTCTTGATTAACAAGAGTGATTTAAATAGAGTTATTTATTTTTTTATAATTCACACCAGAACCCCTCTTTGATAGACGGCCACGCCTTTCAACCTTGGGCCCTCCATACCCAGTTAGGCCCCGCTAGAATATTGTCTGCTCACCGTGGCAATAGGGAAAATGGGGATATCATTTGTAGGAGTTTGATTAGCAGGTGGTAACTATGTGGGAGGACTGCATGCGCATCTAGTTCTTCAAGTTTGGATGAATACAGTGAGATTTTAAACTAAATTTGTAGGTAGCAGACTAGAAAACAGCCACATAACAGATAGTTCATAAATATTTTGCCTATAAAAAAATCTGTACCTATGAATATTTTCTAATGTTTGATATTTAGCTGAGAGTAAAATAACACATGAGGGAGGTATTTATAATGAAGTTGTTTTTTAGGACATAATTGAAGACCAGCTCATACAAGATGTGGAGTCGGGAGGGCAGGCGTGTGGACCTGAGCTTGGCTGCCAGGAGAACAATGCCAATCTCAATCAATGTTAGTATTTACATTAGTCAGCTCTGCTACTCTTTTTTTTCCGTATTGTGGCTTTTTGCTGCGTAGGCACTTTGCCAATGTCAAGTGAGGGAAGTTTTGGCTTTACGGTTCCGTGGAGTGCACTTAATAATTTTGCCTCAGGGACTAATCGTACGAAATTACCATACAGAATACAGAATACAGATATATATTGGTAAAAGTACATTTTACAAGTCATAATTTTCAAAACACAATTAAATTAAATTAATTTAGGTACACACAGTTACAAGCTACGGTAGCCTAGTGGTTCAGGCATGCGGCTGTCAAGCGGCGGTCGTGGGTTCGAATCCCGGCTCGTACCAATGAGTTTTTCGGAACTTATGTACGGAATATTTACCGTTAGCTTTTCGGTGAAGGAAAACATCGTGAGGAAACCGGTCTAATCTCAATAAGGTCTAGTTTTCCCTCTGGGTTGGAAGGTCAGATGGCAGTCGCTTTCGTAAAACTAGCGCCTATGCCAAATCTTGGGATTAGGTGTCAAAGCGGACCCCGGACTCCTTTAGGGCACAAGCGGGAATAACGCTAGGAGGATGATGACACACAGTTACACATTACGGTGCTGGATCCTTATGAGTGTGCAAAACTCGTCAATTGAGTAACATGCCTGTTCCATAAGCAATGATTTAAGCTTGTTCTTGAATATACTGTTGCTGGGTGAGTTTTTTTATGTCAGTTGGGAGCAAGTTGTATAGGGTGGGCCCCATGATGCTGAGTGACCGTCGTGACTTAGCCAGCCGGCGTCTCGGAACGATCAGCAGAGGTCGCCCACGGGACGAATTCAGTTTGTAGTCATGCATGTTGTTTCTTACGTACATACAGGCAGTCAGTACATACATGCATGGTAAGGTGAGAATTTTATGTTTTTTAAATAGCGTCTGTGCAGGATAGCTTACAGATTTTCCATCGATTATACGCAGGGCGCGGTTCTGTATTCTAAACAGTCTGTCGCGGTCAGCAGCTGTGCCCCAAAGATCAACACCCCAAGTAAGAATCGAGTGGAAATATCCGTAGTAAGCTATCATTAAGTTTTCTTTGGATAAACTAGGTGCTAGTCGGGACAATGCGTAACACGCTGAAGCTAATCTATCGCAGGTAGACTGTATATGTGGAGCCCACGTTAAACCAGCGTCAATTTGGAATCCCAGGTACCTATTTTACGGTGTCAACCTGTGGAATCGGTGTGTTGTTGACAATAACATCGAGTTTCGGCTTGTTCATATTTTTTATTTGGAAGTGAACAATATTGGTTTTATCCAGATTCAATAACATGCCGTTGGCAGAAAACCATTCCGCTATTTGACGCATACTTAACCTCAGAAAGCTTAGATTTTAAGTTATAAAAATTATCGGCATGAACAATTATACATGTGTCGTCTGCGAACATGACATAATCCGCATCCGGACAAGCAGCTGTGATATCATTAACAAGAATAAGAAACAGGTTATTGCCAGCTATAGATCCTTGAGGGACAGCACAATCACCTATTGATAATAAGTATATTTGGATATTGATAATAAGTTTATAAAAGAGTGATTATATATATTCATAAATAGTTATAATTTGATATTATTTTTATCTATAAAATAAGCCAAAGCCTTGGCGATTTTGGGCTCAAAACTAGCCAAGAGAGTTTTAACATTAGTAGGGAGTTGGACTTTAAGTTTTATTAATAGGTCATAAAGAGAGAAGAGAGTTGAAGGACACTCGAGAAAAATGTGATCAATTGAACCTACATCATGCCCGCACAGACATTCCGCACTATTTATGACTTTGATTTTAAATAAAAATTCAGGGGAGCACAAATGGCCCAGCCTGAGGCGTATGATGCAACTAGTTACTCTTTTTTTTAGGCCGGAATATTTCGTTGCAGTTCGTAAAACTGCAACTTGTTGTCGGTAGCCTTTAAAGCCGACCATGATGAATATAGTTTTAACGATGAGATCGCGTCTAAGTCTTTGCTAAAGCTTTGAAAGAAAATTCTATTGCCGTTTTCTGCTGCTTTACCCGCTCATTCATTTCCATGTATACTCTCGTGGCTGGGGATCCAGGACAAGATTATTTCTAAGTTCAGAAGTCGACAGGATAGGAGACCCTCCTTGATGAGGCAAACCAACGGTCTCTGCTACTCTACACGTTGCACGATCATTTAGAATCACTCCTTGTTCCTGCCATCCCTCCTTCACCATTTCGCCATCTTGGGACTAAGCGCGGACGCGGGTTCCACTCTTATGTTGTTGATGTACCACTGATTCGCACGAAGCGCTTTGCTTCCAGTTTTCTCACGAGGACAGCTAAAAAGTGGAACTCACTCCCGCCAAACCTTTTGGCTTTTCTCAGCTACTGCATGATAACTTGGATCTTTTCAAGACGAGAATGAATAGGCACTATCTAGGTATGCATATAACACCCTCGACCGCATCACGTACCATCAGGGCAAACCAAATGCATACCTATGTAATAAAAAATAACTACAACTTGTGCAGTAGGTACTTATACGTAACATACAGGCTGTCCGGTGGAAGATTTAAGTTTTTAAATAAGAAATATCTATTATTTATGTAAATGTATGGAACAGCCAAGACTACTATATCATCAGCAAACCGAAGGTGAGTGATGTACTCGCCGTTGATGTTGATGCCTAGCCTTCTCCGTCCAGAGTCTTGAAAACATCCTCCAGTGTTGCAGCGGTGAACAGTTTTGTAGAATTACCATCTCCTTGCCTGACTCCCCGCTGCAGCGGAATAGGTTTCGAGCTCTGGTCCTGCAGTCGGACTGACATAGTGGCGTTCTCGTACAAACACTGCAGAACTTCGATATAGCGGTAGTCAACTTGGCACCGCTGGAGAGACGGCGCGGCGTTGGTAGGCCTCCCACAAGGTGGACTGATGACCTGGTAAAGGTCGCGGGAGTCCGCTGGATGCGGGTGGCGCAGGACCGGTCACTTTGGAACTCTCTGGGGGAGGCCTATGTCCAACAGTGGACGTCTTTCGGCTGATATGATGATGATGATGATGGAACAAATTACCCTCAGAAGTCAGAAGTAGTGAACTCGAATGGTGTTAGCCAGTTTAAAAAATACTTTTTGGGGAATGCTTTGACGTGTGTGTGGGCCTCCCGGACAGAAGGCCCAGACTACCCACTAATAAACCCCCAACGATTGTTCAACCATGTCGCTGCCAAGGAAGGCCAAAGGTTCGCTTGACGCATTCTACTTTGACCCTCACGACTGGCCCGTTTGAGCGGGCACGACTAAGGGAGAGCGCCCCGGGGCGCTGCAATCCCATAGACTTATTGGACGGCTAGGATCCTCCGACCCTGCAGTGTGAACCTGTGCTAAGTGAACTATGATTAAGACGTACCAGCGTCAGCTGCCTGTCTAAAATAGGATAGTAATAATAATAAAATCCCAGCTGTTACCACTGGTAACAAATTGGTGGTAACAGGTGGGAATAACCCGGTTGGAAGAGCTCATTATCAAGAACTAGAGTGCCACAATTTCCTACAATGTTATTGCATTGAGTGACAAAACGTATGGGATTTCCGTTGTTACACGTTTCCAACCTACCCACTATTATCCAATTCTGCTTAATTATAAATCGGCCCGTCTCTCATATTGACACTAACAAAAAACTTGTTCACTGTCAAGAACCCCCCTAGTTCATAGACGCGTTCTTCTACACTACTTACTGTCAAAAAGTTTAAGACCGATATGCAAATAATCAATATTTTATGAAAGTCATATGAAAATATTACTTTGCAGTACCTACACTCGAGAAAATAACCAATCTGGAAGTATATGCTTTCAAACAAAGAAATAATTTTTCAAATCGGTTCATAAATTACGGAGTTATCGCGTAACATACACACATAAAAAAAAAACAGACGAATTGAGAACCTCCTCCTTTTTTGAAGTCGGTTAAAAAGGGAACATAATAATAAAATAAGTTTCTGTCAAAAATTTAATTTTTGGTACAAGCTTTTATTGCCGACTGTACTTTTCTGCATACATAGGAGTCATCATAATATTGCATTGTCATGCGATAGGTATACATATGCTTGCAAATTTCAGCATTGGATAACGGGAAGTGACTGAAAATGGATTGCCAATTTTGACGGACAAGTTACATACTTACATATTTACATAAATACGAACAGTGCAAGTTAATATAAAGCTTGTAAAAACCGGCCAAGTGCGAGTCGGACTCGCGCACGAAGGGTTCCGTACCATTATCTATAAAAACGGCAAATGTCTGTTGTTGCAATCATGTTTGTTGTATGGGAGCCTCCTGTAGCCTAGTTGGTGGTGACCCTGCCTACGAAGCCGGAGGTCCCGGGTTCGAATCCTGGTAAGGGCATTCATTTGTGTGATGAGCACAAATATTTGTTCCTGAGTCATGGATGTTTTCTATGTATTTATTAAGTATTTATTTATCTATATAAGTATGTTTATCGTCGTCTAGTACCCATATCACAAGCTTTGCTTAGTTTGGGACTAAGCCGATTTATGAAAGATTGTAGAAGAAAAAAAAATATATAAAAAAATATTTATTATTTGTTGTTATAGCGGCAACAGAAATACATCATCTGTGAAAATTTCAACTGTCTTACTATCACGGTTGTTAAGATACAACCTGGTGACAGACGGACAGACAGACAGACGGACAGCGGAGTCTTAGTAATAGGGTCCCGTTTTACTCTTTGAGTACGAAACCCTTAAAAAAGTTAACGCCGACGAGATTTTTTCACGTTTTTTCGCTTCGGAGCAGATGCTTGGCATTCTTTCTACAAGTTGGTGTAGCGTTTCTTGGCTAATGGATTCCCACTCATATTGGAGTATCTAAACTCTCGCGCTTTGTACACATATTTAAATACTGTTTTTTCCGGGTCTAACGCGATATTTATTTAATAAAGGTAAATAAATATCGCGTTAGACCCGGAAAAAACAGTATTTAAATACATTAATAAGTTATTTCCATATCTGACTTAATTTAACTTCAAATGTTCCATTCCCATAGACACTTCATCGCCGGCCATCCCTCCAGCCCCCGAGACGACGACGAAGCTGCAGGTTACCAAAAGCACCGAGTTCAAGAATAGTAATACACGTGAGTCAACATTACATAACTATGTAGGTAAAGGTAGTACCTGTCTACCTAGCATAGGTTGCAACAGCAGTTAGATCGTACGTGAGCCAACATTACATAACTATGTAGGTAAAGGTAGTACCTGTCTACCTAGCATAGGTTGCAACAGCAGTTAGATCGTACGTGAGTCAACATTACATAACTATGTAGGTAAAGGTAGTACCTGTCTACCTAGCATAGGTTGCAACAGCAGTTAGATCGTACGTGAGTCAACATTACATAACTATGTAGGTAAAGGTAGTACCTGTCTACCTAGCATAGGTTGCAACAGCAGTTAGATCGTACGTGAGTCAACATTACATAACTATGTAGGTAAAGGTAGTACCTGTCTACCTAGCATAGGTTGCAACAGCAGTTAGATCGTGTTTTTGGACATAGCTGGTGTGCTATAGGGTTGTTGTTTACATATTTACCGCTTGCAAGTATGTTAGGGCCAACGTGGACCAATACGCTACCCATTCGTCGGCTCGTTGGAACAACCGCTTATTTATCCCGCGGTGCAGGCTCGCAAAGACCCAGAAGTCACTCGGGGTCCTTGGTGCAAAATTGTATAACTTGCTACCAGAGGAGATAAAACTATCAAAAACTAAAAAAAATGTTCGACAACAAACTTAAAACTATGTTAAACAACATAGCATGCTACAGCGTTGACGAATTTGTTGAGACGTGCACTGGCCCTAAGTATTAGGATCACCTACATAACCTTACAGTTAAGGAATCACAATTTAGTAACTAATATTTTTGAATTGAAACTTCCTGTATCACTCAGACATGTAAAGCTATATGCGACCTTATTTGACATCCGATGTAATTAATAAATAATACTACTTATGTACATACCTGACTTGTAAAACATTGACTTTTATGAATAAATATCTTGTATCTTGTTGTCTTAAATTTTATTATTACTTCTAGTGACGGCAACCTCATTATCATTACCTTATTTTTTGACATATTTGAATCTCAAAAATAACGAAGCTAGGTACAACCGTTCTAATGTTGCTTGTTAGAGTGAGAAAACGCTCTAGGTCCGTGATAGTAAATGACAATCGCTTCATACGAAGGTGCGTTTTGCGGGAAAGAGACAGAATATACCCCCTCTTAAAACTTTGGACACTTACAACTTTGTGATTATTTATTTGTTATTTTTTCTCAATTTGCCTACAGTATTGATTATTTTATTTGGTGTCAATATACCTGTTGCTATCTTTTATATGGGAACCTTGCACTTTTTACCCAACTGCCGAAGGAGAGGAGGGTTATGTTTTTCGAGCGTATGTATGTATGTGTGTATGTCTTATTCTTTGTCACGCCCTGTAGCCCAAACCGTTTGACGGATTTCAACATATGAGGTGTCGTTGGATTCCTCATAATCGTGGGAGTGACATAGGCTATAATATGTGCAAAAAAGCAGTTGAGTTTTTTGAAAAATCTTTTGAGTTGATTCTTAGACTAGAGGTGGTCTTGAGTGGATTCAGACTGGGGGCCATCGAGAACTACCGAGCATTTGGTGGAGTGAGGGGGAAAGCGTGACGCCGCCGCGCTTCGTTTTAAGTAATATTTTACTAAAACCTAATAATACGTGAAAAGCGCTATGAAATGTCTCGGCCTCGTTCGAGAATAGGGATGATGACTAAGATTTTTTTACGATGCCATTAGAACCAGTTTTAGAAACAAGAGCTAAATACCCAAGAATTAGAGACAAAGATTGACCTCGCTGGCGGCAGGCGAAACGCTTCATACTAATTGTCAAACGGGTACATGACGTCACAAATGCTATTTGATTGTTACTAATCGGTGTATGGAAAATCAAGCAAATTGCTGTTTCGGTCGCGAAATACTGCATGCGTTTAGGTACATAGTTGTAATACAATTTTGTTTCTATAAAAGCGTAAGGATTCTATTGGTAGCTTTAAATTTCCTCCTAAAATGCTTTTGGGCTTTATTGTAACATATCCAGTCTTGCATGTACTCCACTAGTTATCACAAATATTACGTTCAATGTAATCCGTGTTTTAGAGAAGACTAACCCCCTGAGTAGGGTTCCAGGTATAGCAATCTAGATAAAAAACGCATTGAGTGAAACAGAAAACACATACCAAGCGTGATATATATATATATATATATATATATATGTACAGTCAAGTGTATATACATGGATGCACACATCATCTCAATAATATGTCCCAAAGCTTTTATGTCAGCGAATTAAGAACTAAGTATGGGACATATTTATAAGTAAGGTTGTCTACACCCATATTTTTATACTTGACTGTACCTACATATCTTGTTGTACAGTTGGTCTCATAAGCTACGCAGATGACATGGTGCTGCTGAGTCGGTCTATAGGGGCCCTTAGACAGCTAGTGGCCAAGTGTGAGGAATATGCGGCCGCACACGGGCTCGTGTACAACGCCACCAAGAGCGAAATAATGGTGTTTAATGCGGGTAAAATTAGGCCGTATTTTATCCCTCCAGTGATTCTTGGTGGGGCTGTACTCAAGGTGGTGGACCGCTATAAGTACTTAGGCCACATCATAACGGAGGACCTGTGCCTGTGTGATGATAGTGATATCGAGAGAGAGAGCGTAGGGCGTTTTCGGTGAGGAGTAATATGCTGGCTCGCAGATTCGCTAGATGCTCAGAAGAAGCGTAGGTATAGCCGAAGCACTGTAGTGCGTCCAACATGTTTGCCGAAGCGCGAACTGATGATTTTTTCGCAATAAGACGCAAGCGTGTTGGATCACTACTCAGGCGAGTGCGTGGCAGCGGTAATGGCCTCCTCAGGGTATTGTCGGAGAGAATGGACTGCCCCATATTTAAATACTGGGTCGAAGTGGCCATCGGCAGGGCCAAATAGGATGGGACTGCGAACGATCACCGGACGCCTTTGCCGTGTTGGTTCGCATCTACACCTCATTTAATTTAATTTTCTATTTTACGTGTATTTTTTTTTTGATTGCTTTTCATGTACGTACTAACATAGTTATTAAGTCTAAATTTGTTACTAACATACTATGGACCAGTGGTCTGAAATAAAGGTTTTTATTTTTATTTTTTATTTATTTTATAGCCAATCTTTTTACTCTAGCGGTCTGTAGGTTCGGTACACCAAACGAGCCTACAACGCCCTACGCATACAATACAACAATGCCTTCAGAATGCTGTTGAGACTCCCAAAGTGGTGCAGTGCGTCGGAAATGTTTGCTGAGACGCGCACGGACGATTTTCAGGCCATAATGCGAAAGAAAACCACGTCGCTGATGGGTCGCGTCAGGGAAAGTCAAAACGGCATTCTGAAGGTATTGGCTGGTAGATTTAATTGCAACATAATATGGCACTGGATCGAGCGGGTCAGAACTACTTTGACTGATGTCAAGTAGTACTGCAGTTATTTTTTTAATGTATAATAATAATTGCTAACTTAGTTTTGAGTTTATTTTGTTACTAACATTATATGGATCACATGGTCTGAAATAAAACTACTGAATTTAATTGAATAAGTTGCTGAACACCTAAGTACCTTGTCGTTTTCACTCGTTTGACAATTTCATATAGCAGTTTAACATGAAGTTTAACATGAAGTTTAACATGAAGTTTAACATGAAGTTTAACATGAAGTTTAACATGAAGTTTAACATGAAGTTTAATGCGACACGGTACAAAGGTGTTAAGCCTCTTGTGAGGCTGACCGTACTAAGAAAATAACTTTTAGACCTTATTTTATCTCATACTAGCGACCCGCCCCGGCTTCGCACTTCCTCTTGAATCACTCTACCTATCTATTAAAAAAACCGCATCAAAATCCGTTGCGTAGTTTTAAAGATCTAAGCATACATACATAGGGACAGACAGACAGCGGAAAGCGACTTTGTTTTATACTATGTAGTGATAAATCATCACTACTATCAGTTTTGTATCTTACCATGTTTTGGGAATGTTACTGGTAACATTGGTAACTTACTATTAATATTCCCAAATGGAAACTTACTGGTAGCGGGAATGTTTCCGCTGCCCATCACTATTCCTAGCGACATGGCTATTACTATTACTCTATTCCAGCGGTCGGCAACAGGCGGCCCGCGAGGCCCTTGCTTGCGGCCCGCGAGCCTCCCTTGCTGTTCTGTATGTAGAGGTCGTTGAATTCAGAATTTTGGAATTGCCTGATAAAGTCACAAATAATTAAGAAGTGCGCCCTGTGTAATTTTTTTTAGCTCCTATATGGCCCTTGGTTGCTAAAAGGTTGCCGACCCCTGCTCTATTCAAAATGAAAGCTGATTAAATTTGCTACAAGTTTTATTCCGTCAAGTATTTCGATATCTGCTCTTGAATTTCTGTAATTATGACATACGAGGCGATTCGAATCTCGAACTTCGTATATTTCCGTTTCGGTCGCTCGAGTACCATAAACCATAAGTGCGATAGAGACGGAGATATACGAAGTTCGAGATTCGAAGTTCGTGGTAGCGCCGCAGTACACCGCAGAGCGCAGCGCGCCGCCGCCGGTGCGTCGTTCAAGCTACGCCAAATCTCTGTTACAAGAAATGTCAGGATTTTTAGGGTGATGTCCGGATTTTTGTCAGGTCATTTAATTCTTCCATATGGCAACCCTAATTACAGGGGACACAGACTGCTTAGAGATTGTCTCCCGGCAGTTTTGGAATCCAGGGGACATGCCTAACAACATACTAAAATATCCTTTCGGCCGCCATCGCAACTGTGTTTCACAACCAGTTGTCTATGAGGATTTTTTAATCTTTCATGGCAACCAGTTGTGATTGAAGAACATTTACTCCTGTTCCACAACCAGTTGTCAATTAAGAAAAAAATCGCCGCCATCGCAACTGTGTTTCACAACCAGTTGTCTATGAGGGTTTTTAAATATTTCATGGCAACCAGTTGTGACAGAAGAACATTTATTCCTGACGCAACCAAGAGTTGCGATGGCGGCCGAAAGGTAAAATATGGCGCTGGTATCAGAAAGTGAAGTATTTTCCCCTAACAACATGCGCTATTATGTTTGTCATTTATTTGTGTGCGCAGATATAAAGGAGTACAGAAGCCGCAGCAGGCAGCGAGGCATGATGGTTATGTTCAGCTACTCTGAATTCAGAACAGGGGAGGAGTACAGGGATATCGTCAGTGACCGTGAGATGGTGATAGATCTGTTTTCCCAGTTAAACTTCAGGCCTCTCTACTACACAAACCTTAGCAGAGAGGTAAGTTATGTTGATTGTCTTTAAAATTAACGAAATTACAAAAGCTAAATGTTTACTAACTAAATTTCGATCAAAGTGGAAAATTGAGTAATTATACCCGCTCGTGGCTAATAATTTTTCAATAGTCCACTATGATCGAAATTTGTTACGATAGCTGTGGACTAGTACTCCAAAGATACCGGGTTCGATTCCCGGTCTACTCCGCGCGTGTTTGGTTGTACTTTGATCGTTTTATCAATGGTACAATATGGTGGTAGGTATGTATGTATTGGCATTTGGCATGTTATTATTTGTCTAGAATTAATACCTGTTAGGTTTTGTTTTTATTTTCTGTGTGTTTTGTATACGGTATAAGTTTGCCTATCTCGTTCTACCTTCCTCTCAACTACTCAAACGTTAGCTGGAATAGATCCCTTATAGGGATAAGTTCGCCTTTGTACTTTGATCTATTGTGGGATATGTATATTTTTTATCTGTTTTTGTGTACAATAAAGTACTTACATACATGCATACAATAAAAGTGTGGTGTTATTATTTTTCATATTAAGATTACGAAACAATTTGGGAATGGATGAAAATTTTAGAAGTGCCTGATTATTTTTTTGGTGATAGGAATAACCTTCCTTAGCACTAGGAAAAAGTTGCAGACTTAACAACGGCGACAATTATTTTTGAAAAATATAAACCGTTTCCTCACTTAGGTTTTGGGTTTAGGACGGCGAATAAGACACTTTGCTTGATCCGTCTCATATTACAAAAAAATATCTTAAAAATCCGTGGTAAACTGACACTGGCAATGTTATTGACTGCTGCAGCAACTATATTTGTCATTGCCAGGGTCAGATATTTAACATTTCACACGATTCTCGTGAAAGATTAAATCGATATAATATGCAAATAATCCGGAGTTACTTAACTTTTTAATAATGGGAAATGGATGAAAATTTTAGAAGTGCCTGATTATTTTTTTAGTGATAGGAATAACCTTCCTTAGCACCAGAAAAAAGTTGCTGACTTTTTCAGGTGCGTCAGTTGTTTTTGAAAAATATAAACAGTTTCCTCACTTACGTTTTGGGTTTAGGACGGCGAATGAGAAACTTTCCTTAATCCGTCTCATATTACAAAAAAAATATGTTAAATATCTGACCCTGGCAATGACAAATATAGTTGCTGCAGCAGTCAATAACATTGCCAGTGTCAGTTTACCACGGATTTTTAATAGTAGATTGTACAACAAGTGCATAAAACGCACCATTTTACTCGAGACGTTTATCCATCCGAGCGAGCTTGCGAGCGAGGATAGATATAAAGTCGAGTGTAAAATGGGTTTTATGGACGAGTTGTACACTCTACTTTTCACTTCGATTGCGAGGAAATGAAACAGCAACACGTAAATATAGTAAATGCTATAAGTTGTTGTTATGGCTTAAATACTATACTGATCTACTAAATTGAAAAATAAACAAATATAAAAAATAATAAATGAGACGAAATACAAATTATAAGTTTATTTCATGAAGTTTTATTGTGTACTTTGGCTGTTGGTATCTTTGCCTTGGTCTTAGAATACGAACGAAACGAAATAAAATAAAGAGGTTGTTGTATGAAGTTAAAGATGTTCGTGTGGCTGTTGCAGCGATTGCCTTGGTCTTCGACGAAGATTTTACTTTATGCTCTAGAGCATAAAAAGCGACTTTATGTCGCCTACGCACGACATAAAGACGAACTTTTAGAGCATGAGAAGTGAAAAATATTTTTTTGTAATATGAGACGGATCAAGCAAAGTGTCTTATTCGCCGTCCTAAACCCAAAACCTAAGTGAGGAAACGGTTTATATTTTTCAAAAATAATTGACGCCGCTGTTAAGTCTGCAACTTTTTCCTAGTGCTAAGGAAGGTTATTCCTATCACCAAAAAAATAATCAGGCACTTCTAAAATTTTCATCCATTCCCAAATTGTTTCGTAATCTTAATATGAAAAATAATAACACCACACTTTTATTGTATGCATGTATGTAAGTACTTTATTGTACACAAAAACAGATAAAAAATATACATATCCCACAATAGATCAAAGTACAAAGGCGTACTTATCCCTATAAGGGATCTATTCCAGCTAACGTTTGAGTAGTTGAGAGGAAGGTAGAACGAGATAGGCAAACTTATACCGTATACAAAACACACAGAAAATAAAAACAAAACCTAACAGGTATTAATTCTAGACAAATAATAACATGCCAAATGCCAATACATACATACCTACCACCATATTGTACCATTGATAAAACGATCAAAGTACAACCAAACACGCGCGGAGTAGACCGGGAATCGAACCCGGTATCTTTGGAGTACTAGTCCACAGCTATCGTAACAAATTTCGATCATAGCCCATTGTTGCTAACATATTATATGGATTACTATTTTCCGAAATAAAGCTTTGAATTTGAAATCTGGTCAAAACACCAATAAGAAAAAAAAATAACACACACACGTACCTATTTCTTTGAGGTGTATAAGGTCGGGTCTACAAGCTTCAAAATAAAATAGTTAATTAAATCTGATAGGTATCCTCCTCAGACATTAATAAGGTCTGTAACTAATAAAATACTTCCGCAGCTGGGCTGCTCCGAAAATGAGCGAGAAATATGTTGTCATTCAATCCAGCGGCATCAGCGAGGCCGGCTTCTGAACGAGTGTTGCTCAATTAGTAACCACTCAAAGTGACCTCCTATTGGCAATGTAATCAATTTACAGGAAACTCTGGAAGCCATGACGAAACTCAAGCCTTCTGGGTACGATTGTCTGTTCATCTTGGTTTCGTCCCACGGAATCAAGTGGAACGGGAAGTGGGACACGGAGTTCATCTGCTCCAGCGGCGAGGGCATCTCCGTGCACGAAGTCATCGAAATCTTCAATAACTTGCACCGCCCCGACCTGGCGGGTGTACCCAAGGTCTTCATTTTCCAGATGTGCAGGTAAATATGGGTGTTGGTTGTGGCCCACAACTTGTGGGTTTATAAGTGTTAAGGTTGTAAAAAATACAATTTTTAGGTGGCAGACATTTATAATTTTTGTAGGTATAAATAGATCTATTTAAAATCAAACATATAATATATAAATAAATAATAAATATATATATATATATATATATATATATATATATATATATAGATAATTTATATTAGTAAACCAAAACACACACACATCTATGTATATATACGATTACACAGAAAGAGAATAATAACAAAACTAAATTAAAACTAACTATATAGATATATATAACTAGGTGTAGGTACTCGTACTATTATACGCCGAAGTCCATCGGATCAGAAATATTTTGAATATATTGTACAGTCGCCATCAGATCACTTTGGCCGCTCCAATATATATCTGATGGCGACTGTATTTCCATGGTAAACTATATGTTTAAACAAACTCACCCAGTGCCCTTTGGTTTTATTTTCGATAGATAGATAATTTATTGATAAAACATAATGTACATCAGTATTTACTATAGACTAGGAGCTTAATATTAGAGGCAAATAACACGTGCCTGAACTAAGTTAAGATCGGTGCTTGTAAAGTTCCACCATCTGAATTTTGTACTAGACAAGGCTACTATGTATACAGTGTACTATGCGCTCGTAGACTCACTTTTATCCTATGGATTGACAAGCTATGGTCGGACATTTAAGACTTACTTAGACAAAATAAAAGCGTTACAGATACAATTCATGAAACTAATGGTTGATAAGAAAACAAAAATAGAATGTAAAAATAACACCTACGAACAGCTTTTCTTAGAATGTAAAATATTGCCAGTCCATAAAAAAGTAATGTTGTTGTTGGCTGTGGAACAATTTAGTAACGACGAGTTTAAACAACCTATTGGTGCTCAAAGGCTTGTTAGAAACAGAGACAGAGATAAACTAATATTGCCTAGGTTTACTAATTATTATGGCCAAAGACATAGAAAGTACCTAGTTCCGAAAATATATAACGACCTGCCGTCCGAGACAAAGAGTGCAACTGTCAGAAAACAATTGTTTAAGAAGAAAGTAAGCGACGTCTTATTAAATACATTAAAAAATGAAATTCAGCTATCTTAAGTAACTTTATAGATTCCTTTAATTGTATCTAGCATAAGTAATACCGTACATATATATATTACTATTCATACAGCTTTTAGCTAATAAAATGTAAAATCAATTAGGAGCGTTGTTTGCCAACAAACCGCATTGTGGTTTGGCAGATTAATTGTACCTATGTAAATTTAGCTATAAGCCTTAAAGAGAGAATAAAAAAAAAAAAAAAAAAAAAAAAAAAGTAGGATACCCTGTGTTTCAGGCGAAAAAGAACTAACAATTGAATATGCTATTCACGTGCAAAATATTATACAATATCATTCTTATTGACTAGGTAGTACAAAATAATTAGTAAGTTAGATAGAACAAAATTATTTTAAAACGATAAATAACTTCTCAGTATCGTCATAGGACATATTACGTAGGGCTTCTCGTAGCGTTGATTTACATTTTAAACCATCGATGATTGTTTAAAGTCTGATGCAGATGGACTTTCAAAACTTTGCAGGATCTTAAATGAAGTTTAAGTTCACTAGCCTTTTGAGTTCACAGGGCAATAACAAAAATAGGATATCATATCATCGTAGGTCGTAGGACATACGAATAGAGGCATAATATGCAGCCATCTGTTTAATGGATGAAAAGTTTTTTATATGGAATTTAGTACAGGTACATTAATAGTACATTACACCAGAGGCCGGGAAAACACCGCGGGGGAATCCGTTTTCACGCCCAGGCATGTAAGGAGCGTATCGGAAAGAAAGTAGACAACTTAAAAATGGTATTATTCTTATTCTGTGTGAAAACTGATAATGAAACAAAAAGAAACTGAAAAATAAGGTCTTTATAAAAAAACTGTATTGAATGAATTCGTCGTATTATATATATTTTGCCTGCAACCTAACTTTCTTTTCGATGTGTCTCATTCAATTCTGGACGATCACTTTTGACACATTTGATGATGCCCTGTTCCACTTTTTTTTTAAAGTTTTCATCTGAGGTGGCAGCTTTGAAGTTTTTTTAGAGGTGTCGTTTCATGATAGACCAATATCGCTCAATTGGGTGAACTTCTGGGCAATTGGGAGGATTCATCTCCTTATCCACTACTTCTACCTTATCGGCTTTATACCATTCCTTCGTTGTTTTAGAGTAATGACAAGAAGCCAAGTCTGGCCAAAATAAAGTGCTAGTCCTGTGCTTCTTTATTAGTGGTAGTAATCTTTTCTGTAAGCACTCGTCACTGTATACCGTAGCGTTCAAAGTCCCTGTAGTGAAGAAGGATTGCGATAGCATACCGCATTGAAAAATCGCTTCCCACACTAATACTTTTTTGCCAAATTTCTCGATGTTGATGGCCTTATGTTTTCGAGTAACCTTCTATAAGCCGGCACCGTAATAAATTGAGGTCCTGGTAAGGCTTTAAAGTCCAATTTGCAATAAGTCTCGTCATCCATTATAATGCACTGATTTTTCTTGGTATATACGGTCGTATAATTTCCTTGCCAGTTTTCTGACAGCTATTGTTTGATTTTCATCTCGTTTTGGTTGTTTTAGTTTTTTATTACTGTATAACCGCCTGGCAAATCTCACATGATTGTGCTAGAAAGAGCGCAGCGTGCCCTGCTTAAGGTCATACTCCGAAAACCAATTAGATATTCGTCCATGCTTGTGTACAGTGACATGCAGGCTCTCAGCATCCGTGGTTTATTTGTTCTCCGTGTAGTTGCAAAAATGCACCAAGTGGTCGCCAAGTCACCTAATTATAACACCTTTTTGCAAAAACGCAACTTCATAATCCCGGTGCCTCCAACAAAATCTACCTTTGCACAAAGATTTCCCAACTTCATCCAGCCGTTTATTTACAACTAGCTGTTGCCCGCGACTTCGTACGCGTATAACATATTATCGTCTAAATGTTTGTTGAAGGACTGAATAAAAAAAAACATTGAAATGAATTTTCTACCTAGTCTTTTAGAAAACAATCTAAAACTGAAGTTACTAATCTCTTACTTTTAAAATCTCTTGCTCTCTATACAAACTAAGAACCCTCTCTGAACCCTAATAGTAATACTTTAAAAATGTCTTGCTCTCTATACAAAGTTCAAACCCCCTTTTTTACCTTCTTAGGCGATGAATAAAAAAAACGCTGAAATAAGTTTTGTACAATTTTAGCAAACAGTCTAAAACTGAAGTAACAAATCCCTTACTTTAAAAATATCTTGCTCTCCATACAAACTTTGAACACCCTTATAATCCCCTTTAGCGGATATATTTCAAAAAATGCTAACTTAAGTTTTTTAGTTTAAACAGGCTAAGATCGAAGTTATAAATATCATACTTTAAAATTTTCTTGCTCTCCATACAAACTTTGAACGCTTTTCAGGGAAACA
Organism: Epinotia brunnichana; assembly: GCA_963854355.1. Classification (NCBI taxonomy): domain Eukaryota; kingdom Metazoa; phylum Arthropoda; class Insecta; order Lepidoptera; family Tortricidae; genus Epinotia; species Epinotia brunnichana. The sequence goes on from OY977943.1 coordinate 32,756,742, forward strand.
TTAAAAATAAAACACTTGTTTTTTTTATTGTAATAGGTAAGTATTTTTTCCACAAACTATCTAGTCTCTAGCTAAAAAAAAAGTGTTTCGTATACGAACCTTGCACCCTTTTTTAACCCCTTAAGGGGTGAAATTTTCCAAAACGCTGGCAGTAGGTATTTTTTTGTATTTCAATAAATAGGTACTTAATCTTTCTACAGAGTTTCTACCTAAAAAAAAGTTTTCCTTTACAAACATTGCACCTCTTTATCCCTCTTTTAGCAGGTGGAAATTTTCAAACCACTGAAAGTAATTTACCTATATATTTGTATTCTAATAAATAATCTTTCTACACAATTTCAAGTCTCTCAAAAAAAAAGTTTCCTCCATACAAGTTTTTACCTGTTTTAATCACCCTTAGGGGTGGAATTTTCCAAAACGCTGAAAGTTCTTTATTTGTATTGTAATAAGTAATCTTTCAACAAAGGTTTGTCGCTTGCTATATAAATATATTTACCAACGTTGCACCCCCTTATACACTCCGAAGGGGTGAAATTTTCTAAAACGCTGAAAGTATTTTATTTTATTTTATTATGTAATATTTTTGAAAAGGTTTGAGATTCTAGCTCAAAAAAATCCCCTTTACCAACATTGTACCCCTTATAGGTTATAGGTTAGGTTATAGGTTGTACGCGGGCTGGGTTTCCGCAACTCGACGTCATAAATGCGCCTATTTTGAGTAGGGGTTTTGGCACTACTGTTATTCGTGCCAACCCAGTTCCACCAGGAAGCCTAGCAGACCCTTTACGTTGCCGACGGCCTCCGGTAGTGACCCCGGTGTTGCTCGGTACTTTGCCCTGTAGTCCGCCACTCCAGGACATGTCAGGATGACGTGGGCGGCTGTCTCGTCCTCTTCCATGCAGGCTCTGCAGAGAGGACTGTCTGTAACACCTAAAGTAAAAAGGTGTTTGTTTAGTAGTGCATGACCAGTTATAGCTCCTGTCAGAAGACGGAGTGCCGGCCTCTTTAGCTGCTTTAGCTTCCTTGACAATCCGGGGTTGATTGTCGGGAGGGCCTCCCTGGTTTGCCTGCAGGTTCCTAGGGTGTTCCAATGTTTTTGGTGTTCTACCTTGGTGTTTAGTCGCAGTGTGCTCCGCAGCCATGCAGAGGGTAGAGGAATTGTGGGTTTCGGTCCTACAGCTCTTGACTCTGAACCCTCTCTAGCCAGTGCATCCGCTGCATCGTTACCGCGTGAATTACTGTGCCCTTTGATCCATTGCAGGGTTATGTCGCTGTTATAACATACCTCTGATAGGATTTTGTGGCACTCGTGTATCAGCCCAGAAGTTGTTGCGTGACCTTGCAGGGCTTGCAGTACGGATCGACTATCGGAAAGTATGCGGATGGGATATCCCCTTACCTCCCTGGAGGCGATTGCGTGAGCAGCCATTATTATGCCCATACACTCTGCCTGGAAGACGGTGTTGTGGGTCCCTAATGGTGTCGAAATGCGTATGTTTAGGTCCTCCGAGAATACTCCTGATCCGGTGCCTGACCTTGTCTTGGACCCGTCCGTGAAGATTCTTAGCTCTCTGGGGTTAAGTCCTTCCTGGGGGGTTTCGTATAGTTCAACTTTGTACTTTTTGTCAAAGACGAACTGTCTGGGAATGATGTCTGAAGTTGCCTCTATAAGGGGTTCCCTACCTACAGCCTCGTAGAGTATTTCGGTGTGTGGAACCCTGGGCGGTCTCCAGAGATGTTGTCTTTTGAGCCTTATGGCTGCTGCCAGAGCCTCTTGCCTGATGAAAATGTGAATCGGCGGAATGTCCATGATGGCTTCCAGGGCTGCAGTCGGTGTAGTCCTCATGCAGCCACTAGCCGCCATGCAGGCCAGTCTCTGGAGGCGTTGTAGTTTAGCTTCGATCGTGGTTAGCGTGGTACGAGGCCACCACACTATGGCACCGTAGCTTACTATTGGTCGGATTACTGCCTGGTACAGCCATAGAGTGATCTTGGGGTTTAGTCCCCAGGTCCTACCTATTATTCTACGGCACTGCCAGAAGACGACTGTAGCTTTTTGGATTTTATTGTCTAGATGACTGCTCCAATTAAGTTTGGCATCGAGTATTACACCTAAGTACTTTACCTCTGTTGACAATTGGAGTTCTGTATTGAACAGTCTGGGCAGGCGGTAGGTCCCCAGATTCCGTTTGTTGGTGAACATTACCAGCTCGGTCTTCCTTGGGTTGACTGTTAGTTCATTGTCATTGCACCAGCGTTCCACTATGGCGAGTGCGGAGCGGGTGACATCGCACACTGTACCTGCATGTATGCCGCTGGTGAGTATCGTTATGTCGTCATTGTACCCCTTTTTCATACCCTTAAGGGTTGGAATTTTCCAAAACGCTGTTTTTTATTTGTTTTGTAATAAGTAATCTTTCTACAAACTTTTAAGCTTATCTCAAATAGAAGTTTCGCTCATGCAAAATTTGCAACCCTTTTTAACCCCCTAAGAGGCTGTTTCCAAAACGCTGACAATACTTTATTTGTATTCTAATAAGTAAGCTTTCTACAACATATTGAGTCTCTTGCTAAAATAATAAAGTTTCCCCCATACAACATTTGCACCCCTTGTTTACCCCCTTAGGGGCAGAATTTTCCTTTACGTTGAAAGTATTTCATTTGTATTCTAATAAGTAATATTTATACAAAATTTTTAGTCTCTAGCACAAAAAATAAAGTTTCCCCCATACAAACTTTGCACCCCTATTTGACCCCTTTAGGGGTAGAATTTCCAAAGATCCCTTCTTATCCGTTGCCTACGTTCTAAAAGGTAGTTCTGGTGTAAACTTCAACTCTCTAGCCCCCCAGTAGTTTCGGCTGTGCGTTGATGAGTGAGTGGGTGAGTCAGTCAGGGCATTTATATGTAGGTATAGATAGATAGAAGATGACGAAAATCCCATTCAAATATCTCAAAACCGTTTTAATGTCGCTTGTTAGAGTGAGAAAACGATCGGGGACTGTGACGTCAAGATCCTCGAGCGTAATAGTAAAAAACAATCGTTTCATATGAAGGTACGTTTGGTGGAAAAGAGACAGAATATAAAACTTTGGAACTTAGGAACCTTTACATATAACCTCTTGCGTTGATTTTTTCTCTATTATCCTTTTTTCGAGAAAATACATTATGATTATTTTATTTAGTGTCTACCTACAGCCGGGTCCGCTGCACCAATGTTTTCCATGTTTTAAACATCTTACATGTTTTCCGTCAAGTTCGGCAAACAAATAGAGTTTTTTTTTGATTGGCAAAACATTTAAAAACCACGAAAACATGACGCAGCGGACGCGGCTTACGGGGTGTAGTTTCAATTCCTGAGCTATAACCACGAACTTCGGAATTCGAAAATATTAGGGTAGCTCTATCTCTATCGCACTAACATTACTCGAGTGACAGGGATGCAGTTATACGAACTTCGAGTTTCGGTTTTCGTGGTAGCGCCGCAGGCACTTTGACAGAATGCGCAAAGAGCGCGTGCCATTGCCATTCAAAAAAAACAAATTCGAGTTAATTTTATTGTTCAAATTTGTTAATACATTTTTTGAAATTACGCCATAATGCGACATTTGCGCATATAAGTTCTCATATCACAATCGAATATTTTTTTATGGTTTAACTTTTGGCATGTGTATCGTAAAGGTCTATCGTAGACTGGATTTAAATTATTAAGAAGTGAAAGGCAAAGCAATTCCGCCATTTTGACGAAAATTTGACGGTTCTTATAGCTGACAGTTGGAGCAACGTTTGATTTCAATAAAAATAAATGAAAAATTAAATGAAGTCGTATATTTCGGAAAATTAATTAATTGTCGCAGTCGGATAAAAACTATCCTAAGTTGCAGCTAGAATAATAATGTACCTATATAAAATGTTTCATATTTTTCCGTTCATGGGATGCTGAGAACATTCGTACCACACAAAGCTTAGTTTCAAACTGGCTGATTCTTTTTTTAATTTAGAGATTTATTATAAGTGGAGATAAATAGATAGAAGATAATGAAACTCCCATTCAAATATCTCAAAAAATTATGAAGCTACATCCGTTTTAATGTCGCTTGTTAGAGTGAGAAAACGATGAGGGACTGTGACGTCAATATACTCGAGCGTCATAGTAAAAAACAATCGTTTCATATGAAGGTGCGTTTTGCGGAAAAGGGACAGAACATACCCCCTCTTAAAACTTTGGACTCTTATAACTTAATCATTACCTATATAACCTCTTGCTTTGTTTTTTTCTCCATTTGACTATATTTATTTTAAATTCTTTTTCGAGAAAATACATTATGATTATTTTATTTAGTGTCTACCTACAGCCGGGACGGCTGCACCAATGTTTTCCATGTTTTAAACATCTTACATGTTTTCCGTCAAGTTCGGCAAACAAATAGAGTTTTTTTTTGATTGGCAAAACATTTAAAAACCACGAAAACATGACGCAGCGGACGCGGCTTACGGGGTGTAGTTTCAATTCCTGAGCTATAACCACGAACTTCGGAATTCGAAAATATTCGGGTATCTCTATCTCTATCGCACTAACCATACTCGAGTGACAGGGATGCAAATATATGAACATTGAGTATCGGTTTTCGTGGTAGCGCCGCAGGTACTTTGGCTGAATGCGCCGAGCGCGTGCCATTGTCATTCAAAAAAAACAAATTCGTGTTAATTATATTGTTCAAATTTGTTGATTTCATTTATTGAAATTACGACATAAAACGACATTTGCGCATATAAGTTCTCATATCAGAATCGAATATTTTTTTATGGTTTATATTTTAGCATTTGTCTCGTAAAGGTCTATCGTAGACGGGGTTTAAATTATTAATAAGTGAAAGGCAAAGCAATTCCGCCATTTTGACGAAAATTTGACGGTTCTTATAGCTGACAGTTGGAGCAGCGTTTGATTTCAATAAAAATAAATGAAAAATTAAATGAAGTCGTATATTTCGGAAAATTTATTAACTGTCGCAGTCGGATAAAAACTATCCTAAGTTGCAGCTAGAATAATAATGTACCTATATAAAATGTTTCATATTTTTCCGTTCATGGGATGCTGAGAACATTCGAACCGCGCAAAGCTTAGTTTCAAACTGGCTGATTCTTTTTTTAATTTAGAGATTTATTATAAGTGGAGATAAAGTTAGCGCCAAATTTCCCCTTAAACTATTATCCGTAAGAGAAGTGAAACACAAATTAACGAGATGGCTTTATTCCCTCTTGTATGAAGACGTAGAGGATCTAATGAGAGTAATTAAATAAACTCCACACACACACACACACACACACACACACACACGCACGCACGCACGCACGCACGCACGCACGCACGCACGCACGCACGCACGCACGCCGCTTCTCGAATTTAAAGGGACGGGTTTTCTTCCAGATTTAGGCAAATCTTGGAGAGTACAGAAGTCACCAAATTTATTTATTATCTTGTGCACGCCCGCGGGACTCAACTCGTACTTTTTAACCAGTTTTCTAATCGTCATACCTTTTATTTTGCACCAATCGTCCAAAGTATTTTTACGAACGTGTAAGCTAATTCCCCCATGTTGACAGTTTGACAAAAGTAGTAATTGCTTTTTGTTGCAATTAAAAGAAAAGGATATATTAGTCCGTTATTTAAAAAAAAAACATGCCTATTTTATGTACGTACCAGTTTTTAGAGATGCCTAAAGTTGTCTACTTTCTTTCCGATACGGTCCTTATACCTAGTGCTTTTCTCAAACATGCAATGAAATAAATAAATAAAAATCCTCAAATCAAACTAATTTTCATGGCTGAATGTCGTGATGCTGTGCCACAAATAGGTATGTAGTGGAATGAAAATTAAAAAAATACTTTGCAGGCCTAGGCCTAAAAAGTTGTATGAAATCCCATTTCAGGCCGCCTCGAGATGCTGCGCCCGAAAAAGGATACTTCCGAGTCTATTAATAAGAACGTAAAGAGAATATTTCATTGTATGTTTGAGAAAAAAATATTTACCTAATAGGTAGGTTGGCTAAAAAATTCCTGACAAGAAAAAAAAAGAAAAATCTCTTTTTTACATTCAATAGTTAAACGATCAAATATAAACGAATAACTATATTAAACAGATGAGAGTAAATTACTAGTTTCGACTTACCAGTAACAAAAACAAAGTTAAACAATTGAGTGCAATGTTTAAGTATAAAATCAATTTTTAGGGTTCCGTAGCCAAATGGCAAAAAACGGAACCCTTTTGTGTCTGTCTGTCCGTCCGTATGTCACTGCCACTTTTTTCCGAAACTACCTACTTATCTATAATAACTTATTTTTAAGAAACAAGAAAGAAACCTAAGAACCAAGTTTACAAACTAACTTGGTAACTTGGTAAGCATATGTATTCTGTGAACCGCATTAATATTTTCACACAAAAAAAGAAGAAGAAGCCATTCTTTCTCAGATTTGGTCGAAAATACAAGGGTTGTTGATGTTGACAGAGGCTCGAAGTCCCTCTGCGATCAGAGCGCTGCGACGGACACCGCGACGACGTTCAGTGAGGACGTCACGCCATCCGCCGCCGCAGCGCGCAGCGAGCGTTGGTTCTCCGATGTTCTCATCGCGTATTCCACGCTGCCAGGTACGAACACAACGTGAATTTTCAGTGAGGACGTCACGCCATCCGCCGCCGCAGCGCGCTGCGAGCGTTGGTTCTCCGATGTTCTCATCGCGTATTCCACGCTGCCAGGTACGAACACAACGTGAATGTTCAGTGAGGACGTCACGCCATCCGCCGCTGCAGCGCGCTGCGAGCGTTGGTTCTCCGATGTTCTCATCGCGTATTCCACGCTGCCAGGTACGAACACAACGTGAATGTTCAGTGAGGACGTCACGCCATCCGCCGCCGCAGCGCGCTGCGAGCGTTGGTTCTCCGATGTTCTCATCGCGTATTCCACGCTGCCAGGTACGAACACAACGTGAATGTTCAGTGAGGACGTCACGCCATCCGCCGCCGCAGCGCGCTGCGAGCGTTGGTTCTCCGATGTTCTCATCGCGTATTCCACGCTGCCAGGTACGAACACAACGTGAATGTTCAGTGAGGACGTCACGCCATCCGCCGCCGCAGCGCGCTGCGAGCGTTGGTTCTCCGATGTTCTCATCGCGTATTCCACGCTGCCAGGTACGAACACAACGTGAATGTTCAGTGAGGACGTCACGCCATCCGCCGCCGCAGCGCGCTGCGAGCGTTGGTTCTCCGATGTTCTCATCGCGTAGGTATTCCGCGCTGCCAGGTACGAACAGAACGTGAATGTTCAGTGAGGACGTCACGCCATCCGCCGCCGCAGCGCGCTGCGAGCGTTGGTTCTCCGATTTTCTCATCGCGTATTCCACGCTGCCAGGTACGAACACAACGTGAATGTTCAGTGAGGACGTCACGCCATCCGCCGCCGCAGCGCGCTGCGAGCGTTGGTTCTCCGATGTTCTCATCGCGTATACCACGCTGCCAGGTACGAACACAACGTGAATGTTCAGTGAGGACGTCACGCCATCCGCCGCCGCAGCGCGCTGCGAGCGTTGGTTCTCCGATGTTCTCATCGCGTATTCCACGCTGCCAGGTACGAACACAACGTGAATGTTCAGTGAGGACGTCACGCCATCCGCCGCCGCAGCGCGCTGCGAGCGTTGGTTCTCCGATGTTCTCATCGCGTAGGTATTCCGCGCTGCCAGGTACGAACAGAACGTGAATGTTCAGTGAGGACGTCACGCCATCCGCCGCCGCAGCGCGCTGCGAGCGTTGGTTCTCCGATGTTCTCATCGCGTATTCCACGCTGCCAGGTACGAACACAACGTGAATGTTCAGTGAGGACGTCACGCCATCCGCCGCCGCAGCGCGCTGCGAGCGTTGGTTCTCCGATTTTCTCATCGCGTATTCCACGCTGCCAGGTACGAACACAACGTGAATGTTCAGTGAGGACGTCACGCCATCCGCCGCCGCAGCGCGCTGCGAGCGTTGGTTCTCCGATGTTCTCATCGCGTATACCACGCTGCCAGGTACGAACACAACGTGAATGTTCAGTGAGGACGTCACGCCATCCGCCGCCGCAGCGCGCTGCGAGCGTTGGTTCTCCGATGTTCTCATCGCGTATTCCACGCTGCCAGGTACGAACACGACGTGAATGTTCAGTGAGGACGTCACGCCATCTGCCGCCGCAGCGCGCTGCGAGCGTTGGTTCTCCGATTTTCTCATCGCGTATTCCACGCTGCCAGGTACGAACACAACGTGAATGTTCAGTAAGGACGTCACGCCATCCGCCGCCGCAGCGCGCTGCGAGCGTTGGTTCTCCGATGTACTCATCGCGTATTCCACGCTGCCAGGTACGAACACAACGTGAATGTTCAGTAAGGACGTCACGCCATCCGCCGCCGCAGCGCGCTGCGAGCGTTGGTTCTCCGATGTTCTCATCGCGTATTCCACGCTGCCAGGTACGAACACAACGTGAATGTTCAGTGAGGACGTCACGCCATCCGCCGCCGCAGCGCGCTGCGAGCGTTGGTTCTCCGATGTTCTCATCGCGTATTCCACGCTGCCAGGTACGAACACAACGTGAATGTTCAGTAAGGACGTCACGCCATCCGCCGCCGCAGCGCGCTGCGAGCGTTGGTTCTCCGATGTTCTCATCGCGTATTCCACGCTGCCAGGTACGAACACAACGTGAATGTTCAGTAAGGACGTCACGCCATCCGCCGCCGCAGCGCGCTGCGAGCGTTGGTTCTCCGATGTTCTCATCGCGTATTCCACGCTGCCAGGTACGAACACAACGTGAATGTTCAGGCGTGGGGTGGTTCAGATCGTGTAAGGTGGAGGTACTAACCCAGTTGGGCTGCTCCAAATATCAGCGAGATGACGTACCGCTGCACCCTGCCTCTCGTACCATTATTGTCTTTCCCGCTCACGGGACAATGGTGTCCCGGACCTTTGGGAGGCGTGCGTGGGGCTAGGTACCTACAAAGTACCAACTGAGCCAACACGTAGAGGCCCTTTTGACAATTTAATGAAATGCAAGGAGTACACCGAGCGGATGCTGTCCCTCCCCGTGTCATGGGACGCACACAGAGACAGCACCCGCTGGGGTGTATAGGGACTATTGCTGGTTGATGGAATCTAAAGAAAACGGGTTATTGGGTGAAAATGATGGACTAGTGGCTGGGCTATTGGGTGAAACATCGGACGCCTGCCTAATAAACTGTCTCATTATTTATATCTGGCAGACGGTGACTCGCCAACTGCTAGATGGGCCCCTATTAATAGCGACATTAAAAAATGGCCTAAGGGCAACACCAGTCAGAGAGGCTGGGGGGGTAGAGAGGTGGCACTGGACTTTAAACATATAGCCAACTCGCCACTTAGGTGTCCACATCTACCCTCGAGCAACAGCTCTTGCGACTCCACTCTGGACAGCCAGTTAAGGCAAGCCAGAGGTGGGGGGCCTGTCCAACCAACCACCCGATCGGCTCAGCCTGACCACAGGACACCCCCAGGAGCACTCAGGTACGTAGGGTCGCTACTCCCTAACAGCCCGCCACAAGCTGCCTTACGTTGACCGATTGCACCAGAAATCTGGTGGGCGATGGGGCCGTCACATCCCTACGCCTTAAATACATACAAAATTATTGTTATTGTTTAGAGTACGAGTCGGTACGCAATTTCGGGGACGCCGAGGGCTCTCTGTACGTGGAGGCTCTGTGCGAGGTGTTCGCAGCGCACGCGCACGAATACCACGTGATCGACCTGTTCCGGCTGGTGGACGAGGCCCTGAGGGGGCTCGACCGCACCGCCACCACCGAAGTCGCGCATTGGGGCTTCGGGAACCTCTATCTGCACCCGGGCTTGTTTGAAGACGCCGACGGCAATGCTACTGAAATGTAGTAGTTCGCGGCTAGCACAATTGACACTACGTGAAAAATCTCTTGTAAAGGGCAAAATGCACATGCAAGTTTAGCTACATTGCGGGGTTTTATAGATCGATTGAAGAACTCGGTATACCGTTTACCCGCAATGTAACGATACTTGCATGCAATCTCCTGCATGTGTAAATTGTGCTTAAAGTTGCGCACGGTCCTGCAAGCTATAGGATTATGCGAGATAGGGTATAGTGACCTTGTTGTCCTTCTATCTTATAGCTAGCAGGATTGCTGCGCAGGACACGATCTTAGTACAGCGCGGACTTGATACTGTGATACTAGTTGCTGTGAGTGTTAAGTCAATTGTCACTAGCGTTAGCAGGTACTAAGAGTTTTACTATGTTTAATTATGACTTTATAGGTAGGAGACACTTAGATATCGTTCAGTTCAGACATATCAGTCCGATTTCGGTGTAGGATCCGACAACGATGGCTAAATTTTGGCCGTTCAGACTACGGTCTGAACTATGGTGTCGGCCCGATACTGTCATCTTGTTGCCAGCTTTAGTCACAATGCTGGCGCATAACTCAAATATTTACACCTCTTTTATTTATTATATTCGAGGAAAAAATACAAACGCAATGAAAGAAAATTTAGTTCAGAAAGAGTTTATTTAACCCGTTTGCACAAGATCGGAGGTAGTACCTAAGCGGGACAAAACAAGTGGCTGCCAGGCTGGTGTTGGAGCAGGCTCCGATATCGCTGGCCGCCAGGCTACTGTCGGAGCAGCCTCCGATATCGCTGGCCGCCAGGCTACTGTCGGAGCAGCCTCCGATATCGCTGGCCGCCAGGCTACTGTCGGAGCAGCCTCCGATATCGCTGGCCGCCAGGCTATAGTGTCGGAGCAGGCTCCGATATCGCTGGCTGCCGGGCTAGTGTCGGAGCAGGCTCCGATATCGCTGGCCGCCAGGCTGGTGTCGGAGCAGGCTCCGATAACGCTGGCCGCCAGGCTGGTGTCGGAGCAGGCCCCGATATCGCTGGCCGCCAGGCTACTGTCGGAGCAGCCTCCGATATCGCTAGCCGCCGGGCTAGTGTCGGAGCAGGCTCCGATATCGCTGGCCGCCGGGCTAGTGTCGGAGCAGGCTCCGATAACGCTGGCCGCCAGGCTGGTGTCGGAGCAGGCCCCGATATCGCTGGCCGCCAGGCTACTGTCGGAGCAGCCTCCGATATCGCTGGCCGCCAGACTAGTGTCGGAGCAGGCTCCGATATCGCTGGCCGCCGGGCTAGTGTCGGAGCAGGCTCCGATATTGGACTGCGCCGTGTTAACGCTGGGCATGTTTCCATACATTTACTTGCCTCCGATATTGTTACTGGAATGGATCCTACACTGATAGTTACGGATAGGTATGAACGGGGCCTTATAAAAATGTTTTTTTATACAAGTTTTTAATTGAATTCTATTCAAATGAATTTTTGTACCAGAATTATAAAACACTCATGATTTAAAAAAAACTTAACTGAAACTGGTCGCGTAAGCGGTATAATGACCATAAATTATATATTTTTCTATTCTCTGTATAATACATACAATTGAATATAGATAAGAAAATTTAATTTAAAGAAATTCAATCCTGATGTATTTATAAATAACCCTAATTTATCTACTCAATACTATTGAATATAATTTAAGGAAAATGTGAGTTAGAGAAATTCAATTATGATTTATTTATTATAAATGTACAATGACATTACATGAGTATTGTGCCTTTATAAAAAAATAAAACGAGGCGTAATCTTGTTATTAATCAAAATGTTATCACAACCAAGACTTATGATCAAAGCATTTAAATAACATTTTTGTTCAACTATACCTCAAAGGCTGTGAATATCATAATAACTTATAAATGCATTATAGTCAGTAAAACTAGTCAGTAGCCAGTGTAAGTGTATATTCAGACGATATAAATCGTATAATCCCCGAGACGTAAGTGGAACCAAGATAGCGGGTAATCGCGCAGGTTAGGCAGTTAGAAGTTGGTGAACAAGTGAGTGCGTATTTTTAGGGTTCCGTACCCAAAGGGTACCTATTACTAAGACTCCGCTGTCTGTCTGTCACCAGGCTGTATCTCATGATCCGTGATAGTTAGACAGGTGAATTTTTCACATATGATTTATTTCTGTTGCCGCTATAACAACAAATACTAAAAAACAGAATAAAATAAACATTTAAGGGGGCTGCCATACAACGAATGTGATTTTTTTGCCGTTCTTATAGTTAATGGTACGGAACCCTTCGTGCGCGAGTCCGACTCGCACTTGGCCGGTTTTTTTTACTGTGACGGTGGCCTACCTGATGGTAAGCAGTGTTGTGTTGTCAGCTAGAAAGAAAAAAGAAGGTCCCACACTGAACACAGCGCAAGCTCGGGAGCTCTTTCGACCTCATGCTCTGATAGCCTCGATGGAGACACTCCTGGTTGTCACCACTGTCACCAGCAGTAGACCCTTCATCCCTTCACGCATATATAGCAAGCTAGGCAATAATATTACGCAATATAAATACATAGTTTATATGAATGTCATCATCATCATCATATCAGCCGAAATACTGCTGGACATAGGCCTCCCCCAGAGAGTTCCAAAGTGACCAGTCCTGCTCCACCCGCATTCAGCGGACTCCCGCGACCTTTACCAGGTCATCAGGCTACCTTGTGGGGGGCCTACCCACGCCGCGCCTTCCGGTACATGGTCGCCACTCGAGAACCTTTGTATATGAATGTGAAGCTCAACAATTGTTATATACTTAATGTTGATAAAATTTTAATATCTAAAAATATTTACAATTCACTTACATTAGAATTAAAGTATCAAACTATCAACTATAATGTTGATTGGATAAAGGCATCATCAGTTGTTTCAACTGCCTGCCTGATAAATAAATAAATAGTCCATTTTCTATAGAGATGTTGAGGTATATATGTTACCGTCAGATTATGAACACCGTCAGTTTATTTTATAATATATTTACTCATGAGTTTATAATAATAAACTGTCGAAAAATTGTGAACTGTCAAAGACCGTTCTCATTTTAACGCATTATTTTTCTTTAGTTTATAAACTATCAATGACGAATCGTCAAATTGTGAACTGAATCAAATTAGTATGATTCGGAACGCACCATGTGCGCTGATTGGTTGAACGAATTATTCCTCTTGCATCAGCTTCTACTTATGTCAGAACATGATAAATGATTTTTTTTTATCATCCAGACATTTTATTCCATTTATTTCGTCATCCAGTATATATGGGCGGTTTGTCCTTCGGGCAACTGAAGCTAACTAACCTAACCTACCTAGTCTTTGTGTATGCGTTCCGTAGCATGCCGATATGATCTCAGTTGACAATTAGACGATTCGACATATATTAGTTTATAAACTTAAAAAAATAAAAAATAAAAATAATATTTGCGGACAATCTTACACAAATCAACCTAGTCCCAAACTAAGCAAAGCTTGTACTATGGGTACTAGACGACTATATGGATACTTATATAGATAAATAAATACTTAAATACATAGAAAACATCCATGACTCAGGAACTCATCACACAAATAAATGCCCTTACCGGGATTCGAACCCAGGACCTCTTGCTTCGTAGGCAGGGTCACTACCAACTAGGCTAAAGCGGACTTAGGAATAATAATGCGTTAAATTGTGAACGGTTTTGACAGTTCACAATTTTTCGACAGTTTGCAGTGAGTTATAAACTGACGGTTTTCACAATCTAACGGTGACGTATACATATTGGTGCCCTTGACTGTACTATCCATACTAATATTATGAATGCAAAAGTGTGCCTGTATGTTACCTCTTCACGCTTAAACCACTTGTTTGACTCTGAAAAATATTTTAAATAAATGATTTTGGGGTTTCCTGCGTTCTTTGCCGTGGAGGGCAGCTAGTAATAAATAACGCAACGATGCTGCGCAGGTTCTACTTACGTGCCGGGGATGCTACACGCTGGTAATACCAAATCTGCAAACCTATTTCCAAGAAAGGGTTTTCACCAAATACTTACCTACTGTATTACGAATTTACTACTTGTGACTAAAAACTTACGCCTATTAGTATTTTAAGCTTTTCAGAGGGTCTACCGCGAAACGAAAACGAACTTCGTTCGTCTATTTCCCTCCCTGTCGCTCTAACTAGCAAGTGCGACAGAGACGGAGATACACGAACGAAGTTCGTTTTCGTTTCGCGGTAGGCCCTCTGTTGTTATCAAAAGAAACCGAATTTAAGCGTTACAAATTTTAATGAATATACTTTGATATAATATATTTATTTTCTAAAGTATACAAGTTGATAATTTACATGAATGAAATAAAATTTAATGTATGACGTATTGTTAATATTTATATAAGTTGCACGATACTAGACCACTATTTACTGACCAAATATGTAATATATAAAACCCAGAGTGGTTTTACCCGTGTGAACCAGGGATCGGAACCGGATTTTTTTGAAAAAACCTTTCATGAGTCTAATACATTTTTATTTTTTAAGCTCTTAATTTACAGTCACCGTCAGTTCAATTATAGCGGCCAAGGTGTTCACAAATATCCGAACAACGTCTCTAGCATAAATCAAAGAACGAAATAGAACGTATTAATACCGGTATTTTGGGATCGTAACAAATGGAGATCCGTGATCTCTGCCTACCCCTCTGGGAAAGAGGCGTGATTGTATGTATGTAGTTTTGTATGGTGGATAAACCGGTATCCGACCCCTGGTGTGAACGTTACGGAGTGACCGTTGTGAAAACCGCTAGTGCGCGACAACACACGTCATAGACTGTAGGTTTTTTTAAGAATACACGATTTCCTATAAAAATATACGAATACAGTTTTATTAAAAAATGTTGAATGTTGTATTGTATAACGATACTGAACTGTAATATTGTTACTTATTTATTTAAACTTATTGCGCAAAACAAACACGTGTGCAAACAAAACCTGGACATGGAGCGCGAAAGAAAGGCGCTGGCAGTACGATGGAACATGATTGCCCGAAGGTTTGCCAGGTGTAGCAGGCAGGTCAAGTGTACGTTATTCAACGCATACTGTCATTCCTTTTACACCCGTCAACTGTGGGTAAGGCACAGCAGGAAAGCGTACAGCTCTATCAGGGTTCAGTATAATAATATATTTCGGATTTTGATGGGGCTGCCGCGTTCGTGCTGTGCCTCCTCCATGTTCGCAGAAGCCGGAATACCCGACTTGTTCGCCGTGGTCCGCGCCCGCATCGCCTCCTTCTGGGAGGGAATACGACGCTCACGGAACACTATCGTGTAAAACGTATATCGCGATATGAACACCCCTATCTTAAGGTACTGGATTTCTGTTCACCAGAACAGGATCAAAAAGTAGTAGGTAGTTTTACAATTTTAATTACCTAATGTTTTATTTATCTTATGCTTTTATTTTTACAATTTTTGTTTGCAATGTATAATTGTATATGTAAATTGTTTTTGATATGGGTGGTCAATGCCTGAAAATAAACTTGAACTTTGAGTATTAAAACTTTGCATATTGTATTATGTATAATATTCGTCCAAAACTAGTAAATAAGAAGGTAATTTCCAACAAACACTCATTCGATTTTAAGATTTCTGTCACCAGTATTAAGGACGGATTTACCTTCAAATACTTAAAAGCACTTTTATTGATATAACGGAAACTCATATTTCGGGTAGTAAAGTTTGTTTTACGATAACAAAGAGACGTCGTAAAACTGACGATGTGTGTGTGGCACGTGGACCGGAGTAACTACTGTTTGTTATATTGTTTATGGGTAATTGTTTTACAACCCTATTTAAACAAAAGCTGTCGGCAATGGTTGGTTTTAAGTAGAACAAACTATACTAACCTATATTTTTAAAATGTATTTTAAAAGTATTTTATCTGGAATCAGTGAAAATATAAAGTGATTATGTTTTTAGAAAGTTTTTTTATTTCCCGCGCAATAGGTTTATTGGCGATGGCCATGCGCCATATTCTTGATCGGGTGTTCTTTGTAGGGCCTGCACGGCTAGCACATGACGGCGCGCGAGCTTTCTCGCGGCGACATAGACCATCCTTCTCTTTCTTATTAGAAAACTTAGAAAGAGCCAGATAGTTTGTTGTGCTGGCCTGTTTTAACTATCTACCTACGGGCCTTAGAATAATAACGCATAGAAGGATAGTTTCATACGGCCGACGCGCCAAGCGTGAGGCATAAAATGGATTCATGTAGTTGTGATCAACTCGTATTCACACGCGCCAATACGCACACAAACGCACCAATTTTGTTCCACCGATCGCCATACTGGGCCATTTATGGCCGAGTTTAGGTGGCCTTTACCGTTGCGCGTGAACTGCGTTTCTAGGCGTTATTATTCTTAGCTACGGGCTATTTCGTGTTAATCTTGGTTGGAGTTAACGTACATGACAGACATCATCCTGTTCTTGATTATTTGACGCTTAGAGACCTTTACAAGTACTCTCTAAAAGTCCGGTTACACGCTCAATCATACTTGCGCAAATTCCTATTTGCACAAGCAAGCAAAGTGCGTTAAGACGGCTAAACGGTATACCGCACAAATGGCTTGGCTTGGTTTGTGTAATTTTTGCACAAACCGTTTGCGCATGCAAGTCGCTGCGTGTAGCCGGGCCATAATGGCCGTATTCAAACGATCTAATCTAAAGCCAGTTTTAACTAAAATGGTGTTAAAATTAGCGTCTTTATCTGTCACTATGACATTTGTGTCCGTAAGAAAGGGACAGAGCACATTTTATTTAGTAGAGCCATTTTAAGTTTTATGAATAAGGGGGTAAGAATCTAGACACGCGGCAGCGTGTCAAGCCAAGTTCAATTTAGATTACTAGATTAGGGTACTTTGCTATTTATTGGGTCCCAACCCAATATACCTTTTACATATCTAGTGTAAAATAAATAATTTCATTCATGACCCTGTACAAGTTTTCATCTCTAAATAGGGTAATTTCGCCGGTTGGCGACCACCTAATTTCATGTGCCGGTTAGCGACCACTTAGCTGACTTGGTGAACTGAAAGCATATTTTCTCGTTTTTTTTGTAAATTCCTATTCCATAACTACAAACAATAAGGCATACGGCTGACTGTTTCAATAGGCTCTGTAGAATTGATGTTATCTTCAATTGAAAAAACCATGTTCTTCAAGTGGTCGCTAACCGAAGGTGGTCGCGTAACCGGCGAAATGACCCTATTGTTGTGAGTTAGGTATATTTTTGTAATGTTGTTTTTATTTAAACATCTCAGTTTTATCTGTAGGCATGGATTTATTGTTTTAATTGCAATAAATATATGTTAATTATTTAACAACCAAAAATTATAAACAAGCATTGCATTTAAAACTACTTAAAAAAATACAATTACAGAAACGTATCAAAACTTTGCCCTTTAGGCAGGGTGCCCAACACACAGACAGCATTCCCGCGTTGAATAGCAATCGCTATTCATTGAGCAAGAAAGCGCCTGCGCGAGGGTCACCCGTTGCGTTCCTCAACCGCTTGCTGATCCTTGTGGAGCCCACGCGCGCTTTTTCCGCAAGGGCCGAGTGTCTCTACGCCAAATGCGACAAAGTCGTACTGGGCGCCGAGACAGCTATATTTCCCGACCTTGGATCGCTCTCGGGCATCCGCCGCTGCCCCGGCTAGTTTGGGCGTGACTGGCAAGTAGCCAACAAGCTGCCAACGTATCAGCGCAAGTAGCGTCCCACACCAGTGCACGGCCCATTCGCCAGGGGATCAACGTCATCCCGTCCGGACGCTTGCCGTCGTCCCGTACAATCCGAGGCTCAATTTACTTTAAGCCAGTCCCGAATTTATTATTATTAGGGTCCAGCTGCACGCGCCTGTAGTCGCCGCACCACGCCGCTTTTAAGTTTATTTTATTTTATTTATTTGGTACTAACATAGCTTTATAAATCTCATTGTTACTAACATTTTATATGGATTAATATTTTCCGAAATAAAAACTTTGATTTGATTTGATTATTTATTACCTATTTGGTTTGCAATAGTAGATTGTGTCTCAAGGGAGCAAATTGATATGTTTACGGCGAGGGCGGTATATTGAATCCCAAGTGAAGCGAAAGATTCTACAATAGAATCATGAGCGTACCGAGGGATTTTGAAGCATATTGATAAGAGAGAAAAAAGAATATTGAGCGTAACTAGGGATTCAAGTGTTTACGCCCAAAACGGAAATATTTTTTCCACCGAGTGGCACATACTGCATTTCATACCTTCTATGAGGAAAACTGAAATCCCTCATTTCAGGGCACCAATCGCTCTTTTCTGAATGGCTGGATCAGGGAAGAAAAGTACAACTTTGATCCCTCATTTGGGGGCAACAATGACTCTTTTCTGAATAGTAGGCGTGAACAAGTTTTTTTGTGTTAGGTAGGTGAATAGCCTACCTATGTGAATAGTCCACAACTACATGCAAGAAGGGCTTTACGCATTTTATTACATGCTTCCGATGAATCGAAGGTCACTTTGCCAGATCTGTGCAAGAATTGAAAGAAAGAAAGAAAGAAAACATTTATTCGTGGACAAAACAATGGGTGTAAAAAACAAAACACAGAACGTAAAAATAGCAGGGTCCACGAAAAGGCCCCGACTGAGCATGGTGCTAACCTAGAAGGCCAGCGCTGGTCTTCCGTCGGAACCTTTACAATAATAATAATAATTAATTTAGTAATTGCTGTGTAGGTTTGTCAGAGTGTAGGTACCCACCGGTTTCTACAGAACTATAGACAAAATATTTAGTTTGTTTGCGACCAATACGCACCAAACGAGCAAAATCGGCGTAGGTACCGTACTAGTAATAGCTGACGCCAGACGTTCGAGCGCGCGGCGCGGGAGCGGTACGAAGTTATAAGGTAGAGCGAAATAGGGATAGAATTTGGTAGGACGCCGTGCTTCCGGCACCTATCCACACCTTTCGATTTCGTACGTGTGGCGGCCCTTTGACATTCCTCGGAGTGCGTGGCATGTTCACTTCAACCGATATAATCGGTCCTTTAAGGAGACTCTACACGGGCCGATATTGACGAGTGATTCGGGCCGTGGGAATACGTGTCGTCGGAAGCACCAAATCAACGTCACTCCATTCTAGATTTTGTGACCTTGGTTGGCCATCCGACAAATTCGTAGGTAGGTGTCCTATTTTGCCACTGTTGCCAGCCTCGTGTTGTGCAATCACAATTCTTGTACGCAAAGAGTATACAATCACTACGTTTTACTTGTGCGTAATCGAAGTTTATATA
Organism: Epinotia brunnichana; assembly: GCA_963854355.1. Lineage (NCBI taxonomy): Eukaryota > Metazoa > Arthropoda > Insecta > Lepidoptera > Tortricidae > Epinotia > Epinotia brunnichana. Next base: position 32,775,997 of record OY977943.1, read on the forward strand.
TTTGGGATTTATGAAATATTAGATCCAACCCGTTTTACAAGCCAGATAATGTCGAGGATGGATTCAATATCTACTGGTAACCAATGTTACACTGTAACTAGGGTCATTTCGCCGGTTACGCGACCACCTTCGGTTGACGACCACTTGAAGAACATGGTTTTTTCAATTGAAGATAACATCAATTCTACAGAGCCTATTGAAACAGTCAGTCGTATGCCTTATTGTTTGTAGTTATGGAATAGGAATTTACAAAAAAAACGAGAAAATATGCTTTTAGTTCACCAAGTCAGCTAAGTGGTCGCTAACCGGCACATGAAATTAGGTGGTCGCCAACCGGCGAAATGACCCTACTGAGACTGATTACTGCAAGCAGTATCGGACCGATATTATCGGTAGATGATACGCTCTGGCTAAATAACATTGTGTAAAGGAGACGTTACACGAGCCGATATCGGCAGGACTGCATGCGTGTTGGAAGCACGGCGGCCAACCAAATCAAGGTCACTCGATACTAGATTTTCTGTGATCTTGCTTGGTAGGGTCATTTCGCCGGTTACGCGACCACCTTCGGTTAGCGACCACTTGAAGAACATGGTTTTTTCAATTGAAGATAACATCAATTCTACAGAGCCTATTGAAACAGTCAGCCGTATGCCTTATTGTTTGTAGTTATGGAATATGAATTTACAAAAAAAACGAGAAAATATGCTTTCAGTTCACCAAGTCAGCTAAGTGGTCGCTAACCGGCACATGAAATTAGGTGGTCGCCAACCGGCGAAATGACCCTAGTCCTGCCGATTTCGCTCGTGTAGCGTTCTCCTTAAATGAGATTATTCTTCGTGCCGAAAAGTGGTACAAGTTTCACGTAATTCTTTAATTTTACTTCTTTTTGTTAGGTAGTTCATACCCTACAAAAAGAAACGACGGGGTGGGCGACGTCTCCCCATGGAACACTGACAAAACCAAGTCACAGAACAGTACTGTAGGTAGGGGGATTTTTTCCGCTTTCCAGGTATAGGAGTATGGCCATCTTGGATATGTAGCAGGGTGAGGTGGCCTGACTAGGACATTTCCTACTTACCGCTCGGCCACGACTTTGGTCTTAAGCGATCTGCGACCAGCGTTGTATCTGTTCATTGCGCGGTCGAGACGCGCAACTCACTGTGGTTTGTTGGGATCACGCGCAATGAACAGATAAAACGCTGGTCGCAGGTCGCTAAGACCAAAGTCGTGGCCGAGCGGTTAGGGTCGCCGCATGCATGCTGGAAACAACCCAGCGTTGAGTTGCGCGTCTCGACCGCGCAATGAACAGATACAACGCTGGTCGCAGGTCGCTAAGACCAAAGTCGTGGCCGAGCGGTTAGGGTCGCCGCATGCATGCTGAATTCCGCTGGGTTGTTTCCAGCAGCACACTCCACGCGTAACCTATATAGGTTACGTGTGGAGTGTGCTGCTGGAAACAACCCAGCGTTGAGTTGCGCGTCTCGACCGCGCAATGAACAGATACAACGCTGGTCGCAGGTCGCTTAAAACCAAAGTCGTGGCCGAGCGGTAAGAGAACTTAATGAAAAGTATTTGAAAAACTAATTATAAAATACACGTGATGTCGTGATAACCGATTCAAGAGCGAATGCTTTGTTGCTAAAACAGTATCGTGCTATCGTCGCAAACATCAAGGGCCTACTAGGCTTTTTGGTAAAAAGAGGTTGCCATCAGTGCCAATAACCTAACACGCCAAATAAGCGCACGTCAGAGGCTCTAGTATAAGTTTTATCAACACAATACTTTTTCGAACGCGTTTGCGTTTAGTTTAAATTTCTATGGCAACGCGATCAGCGCCTCTGGTGGTAACTATTAGGAACTACGCGTTGCCATACAAATTGAAACTAAACGCAAACGCGTTCGAAAACGTATATATATCGCTAAAACTTATACTCAAGCTACAGGTTGCGAAAACACAGAACGCGAAACCTAACTACGAATACAGCATGCCATTAATAAAATCGAGTACTTACCTATAATTGCAAAAAGGCATTAAATAAAAACAAAAATTCTAAAAATAATATTTTATTTTGACCACTAAAACATCGCACAATGTTTGAACCTGATATCCGTATTTTGTGTAAATGCACTTGCAGATCAATATAAGTCGATGGGAATCATGATTTCTACGAGACTGATAGATATAATATACATCGTTCAATCAGGGCGCACTTCTCATTGAGGTCTATTTTGTGACTTTTTTTATAGCATAGGTACCCATCCTATCGAAAAAACAAGAGCTAGTTTGGACGTAGATTTAACGATATACATATCTCATATCATATTCATAGCTTGATTCACAGGCACTATGGCAGGAAAAATTCATCTATAAACTTACTTGATTAACATATTAGTCTTATAAATATTGTGAATCAACCAATTCATCCAACGTTACTCGTTTTAGATAAGTAATAAAGATATAGCGGAAAAACCTCCCCTACAGGCCAGGTAACATTAAATAATAACATGAGTCGCGAAATATACCCGAGAGATTCTTGCAAACTAGGGTTTATTTCGCAATCACATCAATATATAATCATTTGATTACTTTAAAAAAATAAAATGGAGATAAAAAATCATTAATATACATGGAACGCAACAGTCGATGGTCACTATACTTATACCGACTATTACTGACTACTATCACAGGAAGGAGATGTTACAAAATTACGGATTTATCCGTACTAATATATTTTAACTAATTAACTTACAAATAAAGTCTAATATTACGACCAATAATCGATGTCAACGTTCATTAATCTAGCACAGACCATGTTCACAGATGTACCAAGGATGACACATTTGAATAGAGCTTATTTCGTTGAAATAAGGTTCATAATACAAGTGGCACTGAGTTAGTACCACATATATGTCACTCCTCAAACACGTTAAGTTGATAGTAGAACTTGCAGTTGAAGCCCCAGTTCTCTTGCAGCACTTTGTTCACGGGCGCGAACATGACCACAAGTGCCAGTCCTTAAACAGCTTGCAGTTGAACTCTAATTATCTAAGACAGATGTCTGCAGATGAAAGCACTGAACGCCTTGTTCAGATCTGTGACCATTGCCACGTGTTATTTTTCTAACTAGACAGGTGGCAGGTAGAACTAGCAGTTCTCGACATCGATCTTCTGCCAGAAACGCCTGGCAGCCTTGTTCACAGTGAACATGACAACGTAGCACTCTACGTCGTAGGTCTAAACACGGAAGCGCTCTTGAAACATTATGTCCACGAGAGAACATGAGTTGAAGACGAGTGTGTCAGTCCTCAAACAGACCAGGATGCAGGTAAAGCTTGCAGTTGAACCCCCAGTTCTCTATGACCGAGGTCTGCACGTGGAAGCGCTCCTGCAGCGCCTTGTCCACGAGTATGAACAGTGTGACCACGTGGCAGTCGTGGGCGTTGGCCGCGAACACCTCGCACAGCGCCTGGATGAACCAGGAGCCCTTGTCCATGTCGCGGTGGGACACGAATCCTGCGAACATACAACATTTACTTTATGCATTTTGTTACTCGGTCCAACTCCTTTGTTACCGGTTCCAAATCTCTTGAAAGTCATTCGAGTCTGTCTCTGGACATCTTTGATCATATTATAGGCAAGTCTAGTTTTTTTTAAAGATATGGTGCATTTTATTCAGAGCGACCCGCCCCGGCTTCGCACGTGTTTATATGTATGACTAGTTTAGTGCACGATGCCGCCGCCGGGCGGGCTGCGCTGCGGCGCCGCGGTGTGTCCGTACGGCTAGCCATATACTGGTGTTACCTGGCAACGTAGAGTGCGCGATGAGTATATCGGAGTAGACACGGTCGCGGCGGCGGCCGGCCGGGCTGCGCTGCGGCGCCAGGGTGTGTCCGTACGGCTAGCCATATACTGGTGTTACCTGGCAACGTAGAGTGCGCGATGAGTATATCGGAGTAGACACGGTCGCGGCGGCGGCCGGCCGGGCTGCGCTGCGGCGCCGCGGTGTGTCCGTACGGCTAGCCATATACTGGTGTTACCTGGCAACGTAGAGTGCGCGATGAGTATATCGGAGTAGACACGGTCGCGGCGGCGGCCGGGCGGGCTGCGCTGCGGCGCCGCGGTGTGTCCGTACGGCTAGCCATATACTGGTGTTACCTGGCAACGTAGAGTGCGCGATGAGTATATCGGAGTAGACACGGTCGCGGCGGCGGCCGGGCGGGCTGCGCTGCGGCGCCGCGGTGTGTCCGTACGGCTAGCCATATACTGGTGTTACCTGGCAACGTAGAGTGCGCGATGAGTATATCGGAGTAGACGCGGTCGCGGCGGCGGCCGGGCGGGCTGCGCTGCGGCGCCAAGGTGTGTACGTACGTCTAGCCATATACTGGTGTTACCTGGCAACGTAGAGTGCGCGATGAGTATATCGGAGTAGACGCGGTCGCGGCGGCGGCCGGCCGGCTGCGCTGCGGCGCCAGGGTGTGTCCGTACGGCTAGCCATATACTGGTGTTACCTGGCAACGTAGAGTGCGCGATGAGTATATCGGAGTAGACGCGGTCGCGGCGGCGGCCGGGCGGGCTGCGCTGCGGCGCCAGGGTGTGTCCGAAGGGCGCGCCATCTGTCGGAGCACTCAGCAACTCCATGTACCGGTTCTCTCCTCTGTACAAACAAAACATTTCAATATTAAAGTATAACGCAACAGGCTACAAACGTCTTCAACCCATTACAGGCCCGTGACGTCACATATTCGCCATGGTTGAACGCTTCCGCCTGGCCCGTGACTAGTATACGCGTCACGAGTAAATCTCTTTTTAAACAAATTACATTTATAAAAGTAATTGTAACAACCATTTTTATGTGATACTTTAGTTTATAAAAATAATTACCTATTTTTTCTGCTAGTTAGGCCCTTTGAAAAATAAAATGCGATTAATTATATGTAAATGAAATAGCTCATTTTAGAAAACTTAAATATAATAAAGCCTTGGTCAGACACACGGCGCGACGCAGCGCCGCGGTCGCGCGGCGCGACCGCGACACATGTTAACAGGTTAGCGACGTCAAACAGACTGCGTCCCGCCGGCATCGCGCCCCGCTTCTGTCGCGCCCCGCGCCGCGCGGCCCCTTGCGTTCACCCGGCGCGAGCGCAGCGCTGCGCGGCGCGGACGCGGCGGCACGCTGCGCCGCGCTGGGTCACACACATCAGTCGGACGTTAGGCAGCGCGCAATGCGTAGTTCGAGCGTAGCATAATTATTAGTTATTCTGTCATTAGGTATGGATATAGAAAAATTAATGATTCCGGTATCCTGTATCCGGGCGCGAATCACGCCCGCATCGCGCCGCGCATCACGCCCGCATCGCGCCGCGGTCGCGCGCGCGATGAGGGCGTGTTGAGAGCGCGAGGCCGGCGCGATCCGCGCGCGCCCTGTTTGAACAGGCATCGCGTCGGCATCACGCGGCGCGACCGCGGCGCTGCGTCGCGCCGTGTGTTTGACCAAGGCTTTATCTTTGCCTTTTCACGTAGTGAATTCATTGATTAAAGATCGCAAATATATATATATTTTAGAAGTTCTTGGCATGACGAACGGTTGTCGTCACCATGGCCCGGAACATACCGTAAAATCTTTCCGTGTTTACGAAACGGGACATTATAAACCTTACACCTTTAACTTAAGGTTTGTTTTACTATAAATGCATTTTGTACTTTGGCCATTTTGCCAAATGGTCAAACCTGGATGACTCTACACAACCATCTGAGAAACCAAGAAAAGTATGTAAAGTAAAGTAAAGTAAATTTTATTTGTAAAGCATAGGTAACAAAGATGGTAACTACAATGGTAATAATGCGTATCACTATGTTTGGCCATTTAGGCATACAAATTTGCAAGCAGCATGCATTACATACTTATATATAGATAGTCTTAATTATAAATTATATGTGACGGTTTTTAGTAAAACGTCCCACTTTGTCGATTCTAGTTACGGGCAGTTTAGTGAAATATGGCAAAACTTACCGAAAATCAACTTTCGATGAAAACTGATAGAACATACTGTAATAAACCTATGATTTTGATGACGACGCATAAATCTCCATTTTAAGCACCTTTTTAGGGCCTTAGTGCCCAGCGACCCACTTTGTCGCATACAGAAAAAAATCGTCGATATCATATTTGTACCCGTTATTAGAGAACAATTTCTACTTTGCCGATATGGTGTTATGAGTAATTTGTAATATAGGGTAGTTTTTATCCCGAAAATCCATACCTAAGGGGATGAAATTGGGGGTGAAAATTTGTATGGAGCTACTTAAACCGCTTCACCGATTTGGATGAAATTTGGTATATAAATAGTTTGAGTCCCGGGGAAGGACATAGGATAAGTTTTATTCAGGAAATCATCCCTTAAGGGGGTGAAATGAGGGGGTGAATATTTAGATGTAACCAATTTTGATGAAATTTGGTATAGAGATAGATTATGTCCTGGAAAAGGACATAGGATAGTTTTAATTCCGGAAATCACCCCTAAGGTGGTGAAAAGGGGGGTGAAACTTTGGATGGAACCCGTTTAAATGAGATTTGGTACAGAGATAGTTGGAGTCCCATGGAAGGACAATGCATAGTTTTCATCCCGAAAATCATCTCCTGAGGCGGTGAAATTAGGGGTGAAAATTTGGATGGAACCCATTTAGATGAAATTCTGTATAGAGATAGTTAAAGTCCTGGGGAAGGACATAGGATAATTTTTATTCCGGAAATCATCCCCTACGCGGGTGAAATGGGAGGGAAAAATTTGGATGAACACATTTAGATTAAATTTAGTTTAGAGATAGTTTTAGTACTTTTAGTCCTAGGTAAGGACATAGGATTGTTTTAATTCTGGAAATCACCCCCTAAGTGAATTAAATGGGGGATCTCATAGGTTCAATACGTACACCATTTTTGGATTGTAATTATACTGTTTTTGGTTCAGCAAATTACACCTATGTTTATAAATTATGATTTTATACTTGTAGTAATTTTTTAGCGTATGATCCACCAAACCGTCAAAGTGGGTCACTAAACTTGAGTCGAAAAGAAATTTCGTTCAATTACGTTAACAAAGTTTAAACAAACGACGTTAGTATCAAAGACAACAATAACAAACCATTATCTCATACATAAAACTGAAAAATATACCAAACACAAACACTTTCAATGAAGAAGCACTAAAGTTTAGTAAACCGACCAAGTGGGACGCTCCCTATATAAAATCACTAAACTTTATACACACAAAAAGTACTTATAATTTGATATTTTACATACTTTCTATGCTTGATAAGTATGTTTTTTAAGTAATCTCATGTTATATATTAAGAGACACATGTATTTAAATTTTTATGCATGGCACTCTTCAAATCATTTGTTATTAACTTTTTGACATAATAACTAAATAAAAGGATCCACAGAATTATTTCTGTCTTTTTTAGCATGGGAAACCATTTATAAATACAACTTTAATGATAAATCTGCGTGCCGTATAATAGAATATAGAAATAAACCCATATTCAGGATTTACTTATTTTCGTCCTGTTTTTATGTTCAAGCCTCCATAAGATTCAAAATACTAAGGTTACATACATGATTTTAACTAATTTAAAATCCCTAAAGTATGCCCATTCATTTAATACCAACCACTCCATAACTTCAAAGTAGAAGTGTGTTTTCTGCCATCCCAAACTTTAACCAACGTTTTCTCAATTGTCGCTTTTTCACTTCTGCAACTTTGCAGAATTAAAAAAAAAATAACTATAGCACCTAGAGACATTGAATCTTTCACCAAAAGATAGCGTATGATCTGTAGTATTAGGAACTACTCTTAACTCCATATCGACGAAGTGGGACGTTTTCCCAAAAACCGTCACATATTTAAGAGGACAATAACTACTTCTAACAATGGGCACTTAGCCGATATTCATATTCATATTCATTTCATTTAATCATTGTAGTTTGCTGGCAACCCCAGCCGGGTTAACACTAAGAAGACAAGGCTCGCATTATTTATATCTAAAAACACGGAAAAAGTGATCTGAAGAACGAATGTAAGTGTAATAAGAAGTGACCACTGATACTTACACTGGAGTTTCAAACACAAACATCCAACTGAGATACATTATACACGCTACTGTTCGGTAAGATCACAAGTTTTTTAACCGTTCATATTTCAAATTTGACCCAATTTTTTGAGTTTAAACCCTGTAAAACGACATTGCTGCACCGTTATATATATCCATATTAACTAACAGACTACATAGCATAAACAAACAAGATAACTGATTGGCCAGAGGTGACAGCTACTCACAGATAAAATAAACCTGCAACGTTCCGTTCGGAAACCTGACAAAGTTGCGTTCAGAATTTTACCTCGAACTTAAGCTGCGTTCAGGTTAATAGATCTAAAAGACAAAAATGAACATGACAAATAAATCTTTATCTAAGTCCGGCAGCCGAAAGGCTGCAGTGAGCTGTCATAAATGTAAACGAGCTGCAGCCCCAGGGAAAAGCGCACTATGTTCTGGGTGTAACCTGACGCTTCATCTTGACTGTGACGGTTACTCCGAAAAAGTTTATAAATTAATGGAAGCTCAAAAGAAGCAGAATTGGAAATGCAAATTCTGAAAACTAAACCAACTTACTTATCGGATAAGCCTATCACGCCATCATCGAATATAACGACTAGGAGAACTAAGAAAACCGATACCACGACACAAGAGCCGGTACCTCCAACACCTAATGCTCAACTTACACATACTAATTCAAATACGTTTGATGAGGAAGTGAAAAACTTCTCTACCCCAACGGTACAGCCAACATCTTCTGATGAAGAAAATATAACCCACCGGGAAATAAAGGTTATAGTCAATGTCCCGACAGAAAACTCTTTCAGTTCACTTTCGTCCGAAATGGAGGAAATTGAGGAAGTAGATTCATGTGATGAAGTCGACTCTAGCGAACCAATGCAAGCTGATCCTCGACTGAACAGAAGCTGCCCTGAACTAGCAATAAATAGTCAATTTATGGTCGAATCCCTCCAATCTAAACTCTCTATACTGCAAGTAAAGTACGACTCTGCTGAGAACGAGATTGAGCTGCTTTCATCAGAAAATTTGTCATTAAAAAAAAAACTACAAGAGTATGAATCAAGAATCAACAAACTGACAACTATTTGCACATCCACGGAAATTACGACCCCTTCATCTAAAACCGGAAGCACTCAAAAGCCTTCATCTAAAAGAAAAAAGCAAAGGGCTAGAAGATCCAGTATCAACCAAACACGAGCAGAAGAAAATAAAGAGATAATTAGCAAGTCCAATAACATACGGGACTTTACGGTACCACATATGAATCCTATTCCCGCTGCAAAATTAAAAATGTGTTTCATTAGTAACGACTATCCTAGAGTGCTGGAAAATGCTGAACGATCATTTGACAAAACGAATATATGTCACTACCGACTACCCGGCGGAGGTGCGCACCAGCTTTTCCAAGGACTTGAAGAAAAACTTAAGGACTTTACGTATACGGACTATTGTGTTATCTTTGTAGGAGAAGGCGATTTTAATGCATCAACTAATTACTATAAATTAATTGTATTTATAAGAGAACAGGTACAAAAAGTACAACACACGAATGTCATCATTTGTTTGCCTACGTTTATACTCAACAATTATGCAAATCTTCGCAACAAGCGAATAGAAATATTTAGCAACCTGCTATACCTCGATAATCAAACACATGAATATGCCTACCTCTTGGATACGAATGCAAATTTATTCTATTCGAACTACATGTTTTCAATGGGCTCTGGAAAAATTAACAGGCGAGGCCTTGACGTAATATTTAAGGATATAGAGAATCTAACAAAATCAATAAACATGCATAATATTGAAATTATTGCAGAGCAGCCTATTTCTGAAACTAGCCCTAAAAATATTTTTTTTCGTGAAGACTAATAACTTTACCATAATGCATCAAAATATACAGGGGGTTCTAAATAAGTTGGATCTTATTGAGGTTGCCCTAATGGAATTAAAGACATGTGATAAGGATGTAGACGTTCTCTGCCTAAGCGAGACCTTCATCCGAAAAGGAAATGAGGATAATTTGAGAATAAGTAATTTTAAGCTCGCTAGCTCCTTTTCCCGTGCGAAACAAAAAAGAGGAGGATCTTGCATACTAGTAAAGCATAATTTAAAATTCAAGCCTTTGCAAATCTGTACCGACCTTAGTGTTCCAACAGTTTTTGAATGTAGCGGTATTGAAATTCCGGACTATAATCTTATAATAGTAAATATTTATCGAGTTCCCAAACATGTAAACAAAGACCAGTTTTTGCTTCATTTTGAGGCTCTATTTGCACCACTTTGGCCTAAAAAAACCAAAACATAAAACTGTGTTATGCGGAGACTGGAACTATAACATTTAAAAAAAAGATAACAACACGACAAGAATTATAAAATTGCTGGACAATTACAATTACAAACCGCACATAGATGTTCCGACACGAGGTGAGTCATGCCTCGACCAAATAGCAAGTAATATTAAGAAAATATCATCTGATATACAATCACTGGCACTCTCAGACCACGAGACAGCCCAATTTGTCACGTTTCCTATAAAAAATGCCCGTAAAAGCATACCGTACTTCATAAAAAAAAGAGATTACAGTGATGAACATTTGCGTAAATTTCGAAACTGCATGGCATCGCTATCCTTTTCCGAAGTGCTCAACAGAAGGGACACAAATGCAGCATTCCATGATTTTCATGAAACTTTGTGTTTATTTAATGAGCTGTGTTTTCCATATGTTCGTATAAAAGTCAACCATAAAGTCAATAACCACAGATGGCTAACAAGAGGTTTGCGACGAGCATGTACAAATAAACGGAAACTATATCTGAAATATATTCAAGAAATGCCAAACAAATCTCAAAACAAAATTAAATATACAAGATATACTAAACTCTTGAGAAAATGTATTAATAAGGCTCAGCAGTTACATAATACAAGATCGATCATTCAGGCAAAAAATAAATCGATGGCTACTTGGCAAATTATCAATGGTCCTACTCACACTGAACCTAACACCATAAACTGTATAAAAATTGACCAAGGAACATGTACTGACCCCAATGAAATACCTACACTTTTTAACGACTTTTTTATAAACTTGACAAATCAACCTATAAATAATGAGAATTACACTGATAATCACTTATCACTCCCCTCGAGCCAAAAAACCATATTTCTTATCCCCTATGATGCGATTGATATATACAAAATTATTATGTCCCTGAAAAATAGTAATGCAGTAGGTGTAGATGGCATCTGTACTAAAGTCATAAAGCTTTGTGCAAAATATATCAGCATACCCTTGGCTCATATAATAAATCTATCCTTTGAGGAAGGCTGCTTTCCTGACGATCTAAAGCTATCTATAGTGAAACCAATATACAAAAAAGACAACAAGACTCTGATGAATAACTACCGGCCCATCACCCTCATACCAATTATCTCGAAGATTATAGAAAAAGCCATGTTCAAACGCTTATCATCTTTTTTAAACACCATCTTAGACAACAACCAATATGGTTTTCGTAAGGGTAGCTCAACCACGTTAGCATGCTTTAACCTGATGAAGTTAGTGACAACTTCAATAAACAGCAAAATTCCAGTAGCAGCTATATTTTTAGACTTGAGCAAGGCTTTTGATTTTGTTAATCATTCGCTCCTGCTAAAAAAACTAGAGAGATATGGTATAAGAGGGAATGCTTATAATTGGATAAAAAGCTACCTCTCTGATCGGTGCCAGTGTACAGAAATACAAACTATTGAAAACGGAGAACTAATATCAAAGAGGTCACAATACAGCCACAACAGCTGTGGAGTACCCCAGGGGAGTATACTGGGGCCTCTATTCTTCCTCATATATATAAATGACTTACCGCGACATATTAAACACAACTGCATAATGTTTGCTGATGACACGACCTTAATAATTAAGTCAGACAATGTAGATAATCTTAATCGTGAAATAAATGACGCTCTTGCGGATATCATTGTCTGGTTAGATAAAAATAACCTGAAAATAAATATGAACAAAACAAACATTATGCAATTTAGGACATCTAAAAATACTGACATTGACCTTAATGTAAAGTATAACAATAAACATGTAGAAGAAGTGGACACAACTAAATTTCTTGGAATCTGTGTGGACAAATTTTGTAATTGGAAATTTCATGTTGCCTTCGTCTGCGAGAGACTGGAAAAGTTTGTGTTTGCCTTAAGAAGATTAAGCAGAACCTCGTCGAAAGACTTAGCACTAACGGCTTACCACGGCTATGTGTCTTCTATACTCAGCTACGGCTTGATTATCTGGGGTAACTCCGTAGAGGTCCAAAATGTATTCTTGGTCCAGAAAAAATGCGTAAGAGCCGTGTGTAATACCCACTATTTAGAACCATGCAGGCCCTTATTTAAAGCAATTAAAGTCTTACCACTTCCATGCTTGTACATTAAACAAATGTGCATCTTTGTGAGAGAACACTCTGAATATTTTGACAAACATAGCACCTTCTATCCTAGATCGACTAGGCATGGAGGCAAATTATTCTTACCACGCTCTAGAGTCAAGCTTCATGAAGACAATTCATACTGTATGGCTATCCGAGTCTATAATAATTTACCCAAATCTATTAAAGTATGCCCTACAAATTGGTTTAAAGGAATGCTTACTGAATGGCTGCTAGATAAATGCTTTTATTCTGTCAAAGACTATCTTGCCTACAAGCCAAATATTTAGGACTAAAAAATTTTTTTTTATTTTTTTTATGTTATACTGTTACCTTCTATTTAGACTTAATTATTCTCATCGCTTTGACTTTAAATATTTTAATAAAATTATATATTTATATTGTATTTAATAATATGTTTCTAAATGCTACTAATTTAGCTTATTGTAATCATCTTAATATTCTGCAAAAAGCGTTAAATTATTTTAATATTGTGAAATTGTTAATTTGCATGCCTTTTCTGGTAGAACATAAGCAACACTGTAATAATTTTGTCATCTTATGCAACTATGTTCTCGCAATAAATAATTGATTGATTGATTGATTGATTGCCTTGTGTGTACAAAAGATCTTATAGCTACATATTGGTATGTCTCAACACAACCCTGTAAGGGCACTGCAATACAGTAAGTAGTTCAAAATTTAAACTATACTTAGACAATTATTTCAGTTGCGATTTCTTAATACTAGTCATTATTATTGCGATTTCAATATTCATTTACTGTGTAATAAGCATTTGCCACTAAATATTTTTTTAAAGTATTAATAAATTTATTGTTATTAGGCTCATTCTTCATATGATCAGGTAGCTTATTATAGATCTTTATTAACATGGGGTAAGGTCCTTTTTGGTGTAACGCTAGCTTTGATGTTGTTTGTAATAATAAGTTATTTTTTGAACGGGATTCATAACGGCAGGGTACGTCTCCAATTTTAGAATAGAAATCTGGGTGTGCTTTAACAAATTTACACGATTCTAGGATATATATGCCAGGTAAGGTTAATATTTTAAGGTCTCTAAAATACGGCTTGCAGCTATCGGTCTGTTTTATGTTTGTTATTATGCGGATACATTGTTTCTGTAGGATGAGTAGGTCTTGCACCGAAGTACTATTTCCCCATAATATTACGCCATAACTAAGCCACGAGTGTGCAAAGGCATAATACGCCGTTAAAGCGGTTTGTAAATTAGTGGTCTTTTTCAGCTGCCTTAATGCATAAATAAATTGGCTAAGTTTAGTTTTTATTTTGCTGATGTGATCTTTCCAATTTATATGGGAGTCGATTGTGATACCAAGAAGCGGAAACGAGGGTACGCATTCTAATTTATATCTGTCAAACGTAAAATTTATGTCTAATTCCGTTTTTTGAAAGGGCCTGAACTGCATGATTTTTGTCTTGGTAAAATTTATATCTAAATTGTGGTCTTTCATCCAATTGAGTATACTTGTTATCGTTTGATATAATGTTTTATTAAGATTTTTATTATTTTTACACGAAAGTAACACTGAGAAATCATCTGCAAACATTACGCACGATTCGTTTATTGATTTTGGTAGGTCGTTTACATATATAATAAACAGCAAGCATCCGATCACACTCCCCTGTGGGATGGAGTCGGACACAGGTTGGATATCTGACCTGACTGCACCGATTTCTCTTGACTGTTCATTTACATACTCAATTTCAACATGTTGCTTTCGGTTACTTAAATAGGACTGGAACCATTTATGTGTTATTCCTCGTACTCCGATACCATATAATTTATTAAGTAATATATCATATTTTACTTTTTCATAAGCCTTAGTCATATCGAGCAAAATTCCGACCGCGTACTCTTTTGTATTTAGTATATTTAAAATATTATTGACGTATTTGTAGACTGCTAACGTTGTTGACCGTTTTTTCCGAAAACCGTTTTGTGACTCGTCAAATATGCTAAACTTTTCACAAAAGGAGTACAGTCGTCTGCACATTGCTTTCTCAAACAATTTGGATATCACGGGTAACAACGCAATCGGGCGGTAGTTATTTGGGTCGGTTTTTTTATTCTTTTTGTGAATGGGTTTTATCACCGCATGTTTCAACATGTCGGGAAAAGTACCCTCAGAAAAGGATTGATTTATAATAAAAGTCAGAGGTGGAGTAAACTCATTTGCACATGCTTTTATCAATGTCGATGGTAACTCGTCGAGTCCGAAGCTCGTCTTGCTTTTTAAGCTGCGTATTAGGCCGTATGTTTCGCGCGGTTCTACAGCTCCCAGGAACATAGTGTTTTCGGATGTAGTTATCACGGGCCGGCCGCGCGGCGCCGCTGCCGCGGCCGTCGCAGACTGGCCGGCAACGGCAAACAGGTTATTAAATGTATTAGTTATAAGTTGAGGGTCACTAGACAATCTATCGCGGATAAGTAGCTGTATGTTTTGCCTGTTATATTTTTTGTTGTTGCATTGTTTTATTATATGCCACATACATTTAGTTTTATTCGGTGATTTATGCATTTTCCTGATGAAATGTAGTCTTTTCGATTTTGTAATTGTATTTTTTAAAATTTTAACGTAGTTTTTGTAATGAACTTTTAATACTCTGTTTCTGGATGACATAACATGGATCCTTAATAATCGTTTATGCTTGCAAGATATTTTAATCCCTCGAGTTTTTATTTTTACGCGTTTTTTTGGTATAGTTTTATTTAGAATATCGAGTATTTTTTTATTGAGTGAGTTGTAGTTTTCGTTAACGGACTGATATGATGATATATATTTACCCCAGTCGATTTTTTGTACTTCTAGCCTAAAATTTTCTATGTTTTTGTTATTATAAATTCGTTTTATTTGGTACCAATACTGCGGTGTTTTTTTGTTTTGATTAGCAGTTGAGACTTGTAGTTCAATTGAGGTGGATTTGTGATCCGAAAAGCCTAATTCAGTTACGGACGTTGTAAAGTTTGTGTTAAAGTTCGTAAAAATTAGATCCAAACAAGTTGAGCTGTCTTTATTTACTCTAGTGGGTTATTTATATATTTTATTTTATTTTATTTTATTTATTGGAGAACAAACAGAGTTAAATGTACATAATAGTTACTTACAAGCTAGATTACAAATGAACATGCATTTAGCTCCTCGACAGTTCCCACTAAAACATAATACTATAATATATTTAGTTTACTTACTAACAAACGATTTTATTACAAAAGACTACAATTTCTTACTTATATTATATTATACTTACTACCTGTACATTACAAATTACAACGAAACCATCCTACCAACCATCATCTGGGATGATTTTTAGTAGTTCATTTTTGTACTGGCTAATGGACGTGTTGAAGATGTCAACCGAGACTAGGGTCTTATTGTACTCGTCACACATGCGGCGCAGCGGCGCTCGCACGCCGGCGTTACTCTTGCAGGTTGGCACGGCGAACAGGACTGCGGCGGAGCGTGATCCGCGCCGCGGCGGCACCCGGAACTGCATACGATGCAGTAACTCGCAGCTATTGTATTTGCTTCGGCAGACTTTATACAGTACAACTGCATCTGATATTTTTCGTCGTTTTGACAGTGATGTGATTTTATATTGCTTTAGAAGATTTTTGTAAGACATTTTTTTACCCGTCAATCTCTTATGCATAATTCTTAGGAATTTTTTTTGAATCATTTCAATAGAATTGCAGTATTTGGCATAAAGAGGATTCCATATAACAGATGCATACTCTAAGTGTGGTCTCACTAACGCCTTATAGAGCAATATATATGTATCGGATCTTTTAAATACTTTAGCTGATCTAATGACGAATCCTAGCATTTGATATGCTTTGCGCACTATTTTATCGATATGTGAGTCAAAATGTAGTTTTTCGTCATATAAGACACCGAGATCACGGACCGTTTTTACTTTCGTTATTTGTGTATTACCTATACTGTACGAAAACGTAATTTTTTTTTTTATTCTTGGTAAAACATATTTGTATACATTTATCTACTGCTAACTGCAACCTATTCTGCTTACAATAGTCATTAAATCTGTCTAAATCTTTTTGGACTAATAAACAATCATTCAAGTTTTCTATTGCCTTATATATTTTTAAGTCATCCGCAAACAAAAGGAAGTTACTATTTTCAAAACAAGACTTAATATCATTGATAAAAATACTATACAGCAAAGTCCCTAAAATTGAACCCTGAATTACTCCTGAAGACACTTTCGTTAGACTTGACCTAAAGCCATTAATGACCACTACTTGTGTTCTACGCGCCAGGTATGACGCAAACCAACGAAGAAGATTGCCGTGGATTCCATTGAATGCTAGCTTCTTCAGAAGATATAAATGGTCTACTTTATCGAATGCTTTTCGAAAATCAGTAAAAATGACATCTACTTGCTTTTTTTTATCCATTGATTTAAAAATAGAATCAGTATATTCTAAGAGGTTCGTAACTGTCGACTTATTTTTCATAAATCCATGCTGTTCGGGTAAAAATGTAGTCTGTAAGAGGGGGTAAATAATATCATGGATTAAGCCTTCAAAAATTTTAGGTATAATGGATTGTACAGAGATTGGCCTGTAATTTATAACCTGTGACCTTGAACCCGACTTGTGTATTGGTGTGACTTGTGTATTGTTTGAAGTTGTACTCACGCATCAAGTCTAACAAGTTCATAGTTTGTTTGGATTTAACTAATACGTTTGTATTAAAATCCCCGCCGAAAATTATCTTTTTGCTATTACATTTGCTTTGAAGGTACTCTAAAATTAATTTCAACTGATTATAAAAAATATCGACTTCTCTGCTATTCCAGTACAACAATATTAATATGATGTCTAGGTTTAAAAGTTCTATTGCACACACTTCTATTATATTACTACTAGCTCGCTTAAGCTTATTTGTTTGTGCAATTTTTTGAGCTTATATTTCCTCTTATTTTTCCAAGCTTTATATTTTATTAGGTGCGTCCACACCAAACGCACGCTCACCCAAACGGCTCGCCAGGTCCCTCCGCACGCTCACCTGAGCCGCTCAGGCGAGCGTGCGGAGGGCTCGGGCGAGCCGCTCGGGTGAGCGTGCGTTCAGTGTGGACGCACACCGCGCGGCATGTCCGAGCCATTTGCGCTCGGCCGAATTTACCTACGGGCTTTTAGTTGAGCTCGCGATCGTCATGGAGCGGCACGTGCGCACAGCTGTCGCTGCTACGACATTAATATTGCTTCTGCATCTAGCTCAAAAGCGGAGGAAAGGCAATAAAAAAAAACCTAGACGCATGTGGATGCAAAAAATTGTAAAATTTGTAACCACCATACGATAAATAAATAAATAAGTACATTGCCAGTAGCATGGCGCCGCGGCCCCTTTGATTTCGCCCAAAAAGCCGACAACGCTCGGGTGAGCGTGCGGCCACACAAAACAACCGTCCACACCGGCGCGGCTCGGGTGAGCCGCTCGCCCGAGCGTGCGGACGCGAGGGTGAGCGTGCGGCCACACTAAACAACCGTCCACACCGGCGCGGCTCGGGTGAGCCGCTCGCCCGAGCGTGCGGACGCGAGGGTGAGCGTGCGGCCACACAAAACAACCGTCCACACCGGCGCGGCTCGGGTGAGCCGCTCGCCCGAGCGTGCGGACGCGAGGGTGAGCGTGCGGCCACACAAAACAACCGTCCACACCGGCGCGGCTCGGGTGAGCCGATCGCCCGAGCGTGCGGACGCGAGGGTGAGCGTGCGGCCACACAAAAAAACCGTCCACACCGGCGCGGCTCGGGTGAGCCGCTCGCCCGAGCGTGCGGACGCGAGGGTGAGCGTGCGGCCACACAAAACAACCGTCCACACCGGCGCGGCTCGGGTGAGCCGCTCGCCCGAGCGTGCGGACGCGAGGGTGAGCGTGCGGCCACACAAAACAACCGTCCACACCGGCGCGGCTCGGGTGAGCCACTCGCCCGAGCGTGCGGACGCGAGGGTGAGCGTGCGGCCACACAAAACAACCGTCCACACCGGCGCGGCTCGGGTGAGCCGCTCGCCCGAGCGTGCGGACGCTCGGGTGAACGTGCGGCCACACAAAACAACCGTCCACACCGGCGCGGCTTGGGTGAGCCGCTCGCCCGAGCGTGCGGACGCGAGGGTGAGCGTGCGGCCACACAAAACAACCGTCCACACCGGCGCGGCTCGGGTGAGCCGCTCGCCCGAGCGTGCGGACGCGAGGGTGAGCGTGCGGCCACACTAAACAACCGTCCACACCGGCGCGGCTCGGGTGAGCCGCTCGCCCGAGCGTGCGGACGCTCGGGTGAGCGTGCGGCCACACAAAACAACCGTCCACACCGGCGCGGCTCGGGTGAGCCGCTCGCCCGAGCGTGCGGACGCTCGGGTGAGCGTGCGGCCACACAAAACCACCGTCCACACCGGCGCGGCTCGGGTGAGCCGCTCGCCCGAGCGTGCGGACGCGAGGGTGAGCGTGCGGCCACACTAAACAACCGTCCACACCGGCGCGGCTCGGCTGAGCCGCTCGCCCGAGCGTGCGGACGCGAGGGTGAGCGTGCGGCCACACAAAACAACCGTCCACACCGGCGCAGCTCGGGTGAGCCGCTCGCCCGAGCGTGCGGACGCTCGGGTGAGCGTGCGGCCACACAAAACAACCGTCCACACCGGCGCGGCTCGGGTGTGCCGCTCGCCCGAGCGTGCGGACGCGAGGGTGAGCGTGCGGCCACACAAAACAACCGTCCACACCGGCGCGGCTCGGGTGAGCCGCTCGCCCGAGCGTGCGGACGCGAGGGTGAGCGTGCGGCCACACAAAACAACCGTCCACACCGGCGCGGCTCGGGTGAGCCGATCGCCCGAGCGTGCGGACGCGAGGGTGAGCGTGCGGCCACACAAAACAACCGTCCACACCGGCGCGGCTCGGGTGAGCCGCTCGCCCGAGCGTGCGGACGCGAGGGTGAGCGTGCGGCCACACAAAACAACCGTCCACACCGGCGCGGCTCGGGTGAGCCGCTCGCCCGAGCGTGCGGACGCGAGGGTGAGCGTGCGGCCACACAAAACAACCGTCCACACCGGCGCGGCTCGGGTGAGCGTGCAGCCACACAAAACAACCGTCCACACCGGCGCGGCTCGGGTGAGCCACTCGCCCGAGCGTGCGGACGCGAGGGTGAGCGTGCGGCCACACAAAACAACCGTCCACACCGGCGCGGCTCGGGTGAGCCGCTCGCCCGAGCGTGCGGACGCTCGGGTGAACGTGCGGCCACACAAAACAACCGTCCACACCGGCGCGGCTTGGGTGAGCCGCTCGCCCGAGCGTGCGGACGCGAGGGTGAGCGTGCGGCCACACAAAACAACCGTCCACACCGGCGCGGCTCGGGTGAGCCGCTCGCCCGAGCGTGCGGACGCGAGGGTGAGCGTGCGGCCACACAAAACAACCGTCCACACCGGCGCGGCTCGGGTGAGCCGCTCGCCCGAGCGTGCGGACGCGAGGGTGAGCGTGCGGCCACACAAAACAACCGTCCACACCGGCGCGGCTCGGGTGAGCCGATCGCCCGAGCGTGCGGCCACACAAAACAACCGTCCACACCGGCGCGGCTCGGGTGAGCCGCTCGCCCGAGCGTGCGGACGCGAGGGTGAGCGTGCGGCCACACAAAACAACCGTCCACACCGGCGCGGCTCGGGTGAGCCGCTCGCCCGAGCGTGCGGACGCGAGGGTGAGCGTGCGGCCACACAAAACAACCGTCCACACCGGCGCGGCTCGGGTGAGCCACTCGCCCGAGCGTGCGGACGCGAGGGTGAGCGTGCGGCCACACAAAACAACCGTCCACACCGGCGCGGCTCGGGTGAGCCGCTCGCCCGAGCGTGCGGACGCTCGGGTGAACGTGCGGCCACACAAAACAACCGTCCACACCGGCGCGGCTTGGGTGAGCCGCTCGCCCGAGCGTGCGGACGCGAGGGTGAGCGTGCGGCCACACAAAACAACCGTCCACACCGGCGCGGCT
This sequence comes from Epinotia brunnichana, assembly GCA_963854355.1. Taxonomy (NCBI): domain Eukaryota; kingdom Metazoa; phylum Arthropoda; class Insecta; order Lepidoptera; family Tortricidae; genus Epinotia; species Epinotia brunnichana. Next base: position 32,796,575 of record OY977943.1, read on the forward strand.
CGGGTGAGCGTGCGGCCACACAAAACAACCGTCCACACCGGCGCGGCTCGGGTGAGCCGCTCGCCCGAGCGTGCGGACGCGAGGGTGAGCGTGCGGCCACACAAAACAACCGTCCACACCGGCGCGGCTCGGGTGAGCGTGCGGCCACACAAAACAACCGTCCACACCGGCGCGGCTCGGGTGAGCGTGCGGCCACACAAAACAACCGTCCACACCGGCGCGGCTCGGGTGAGCGTGCGGCCACACAAAACAACCGTCCACACCAGCGCGGCTCGGGTGAGCCGCTCGCCCAAGCGTGCGGACGCGAGGGTGAGCGTGCGGCCACACAAAACAACCGTCCACACCGGCGCGGCTCGGGTGAGCGTGCGGCCACACAAAACAACCGTCCACACCGGCGCGGCTCGGGTGAGCCGCTCGCCCGAGCGTGCGGACGCGAGGGTGAGCATGCGGCCACACAAAACAACCGTCCACACCGGCTCGGCTCGGGTGAGCGTGCGGCCACACAAAACAACCGTCCACACCGGCGCGGCTCGGGTGAGCGTGCGGCCACACAAAACAACCGTCCACACCGGCGCGGCTCGGGTGAGCGTGCGGCCACACAAAACAACCGTCCACACCGGCGCGGCTCGGGTGAGCGTGCGGCCACACAAAACAACCGTCCACACCGGCGCGGCTCGGGTGAGCCGCTCGCCCGAGCGTGCGGACGCGAGGGTGAGCGTGCGGCCACACAAAACAACCGTCCACACCGGCGCGGCTCGGGTGAGCCGCTCGCCCGAGCGTGCGGACGCGAGGGTGAGCGTGCGGCCACACAAAACAACCGTCCACACCGGCGCGGCTCGGGTGAGCCGCTCGCCCGAGCGTGCGGACGCTCGGGTGAGCGTGCGGCCACACAAAACAACCGTCCACACCGGCGCGGCTCGGGTGAGCCGCTCGCCCGAGCGTTCGGACGCTCGGGTGAGCGTGCGGCCACACAAAACAACCGTCCACACCGGCGCGGCTCGAGTGAGCCGCTCGCCCGAGCGTGCGGACGCGAGGGTGAGCGTGCGGCCACACAAAACAACCGTCCACACCGGCGCGGCTCGGGTGAGCCGCTCGCCCGAGCGTGCGGACGCGAGGGTGAGCGTGCGGCCACACAAAACAACCGTCCACACCGGCGCGGCTCGGGTGAGCGTGCGGCCACACAAAACAACCGTCCACACCGGCGCGGCTCGGGTGAGCGTGCGGCCACACAAAACAACCGTCCACACCGGCGCGGCTCGGGTGAGCGTGCGGCCACACAAAACAACCGTCCACACCGGCGCGGCTCGGGTGAGCGTGCGGCCACACAAAACAACCGTCCACACCGGCGCGGCTCGGGTGAGCCGCTCGCCCGAGCGTGCGGACGCGAGGGCGAGCTTGCGGCCACACAAAACAACCGTCCACACCGGCGCGGCTCGGGTGAGCCGCTCGCCCGAGCGTGCGGACGCGAGGGTGAGCGTGCGGCCACACAAAACAACCGTCCACACCGGCGCGGCTCGGGTGAGCGTGCGGCCACACAAAACAACCGCCCACACCGGCGCGGCTCGGGTGAGCCGCTCGCCCGAGCGTGCGGACGCGAGGGTGAGCGTGCGGCCACACAAAACAACCGTCCACACCGGCGCGGCTCGGGTGAGCGTGCGGCCACACAAAACAACCGTCCACACCGGCGCGGCTCGGGTGAGCGTGCGGCCACACAAAACAACCGTCCACACCGGCGCGGCTCGGGTGAGCCGCTCGCCCGAGCGTGCGGACGCGAGGGCGAGCGGCTCAGGCGCGCCGATCGCCGTCCACACTTAGCGCGCACGCGAGGGCGAGCCGCGCTCGGGTGAGCGTGCGTTTGGTGTGGACGCACCTATTAACTTGCACTGTTCGTATGTATGTAAGTATGTAAGTTATCCGTCAAAATTTGCAATCGATTTTTCAGTCACTTCACGCTATCCAATTGAGCTGAAATTTTGCATGCATATGTATATCGCATGACAATGCGACATTATGACGACTTGGAGCTGATCTGATGCTGGAGCTGGAAGGTGGTCATGGGAACTCCGCAATAAAACGAAACAACCCCATCGAGTTTGGGCTCGTTAGAATCGTCTCAATGAGTAGTTGATGATGGTATGCAGAAAAGTGCAGTCGGCAATAAAAGCTTGTACCAATAATGACATTTTTGTCAGAAACTTATTATCAAATAACCTGCTATTGAGATAAACCAAGATAATCCGTCAAGTGATTGTCTGACGTTAAACAACTCAAAATCTATATAATTACAATAATGTATACATATAATTAATGATATTTAATAACCAACTGTATTGTGTATGTTTAGGTAACCCAAACAAATTTAAAAATAACTGACATTAACTTTATTCAAGTATCTAAACTACTGTCTCGTGTTTCAAGTACTAAATTGATGAAAATAATATATATAAATAAATAATAAATATTACAGGGCATCCTTGCAAATTGCTAGTAAAAAGACGTGGTTATCAAAAAATGCTGCATGAACCCACCCCTTTTACCTGTGCCGGTGTACGGATTGAGCCGGGCCCATGACGCACGAGTCTCGTCAACATTTTAATCGAAATATGCTTCGTATGGGGGCCTGGCGGTAAGCGTTCATTCACAGATGCTTGGCTGCGATTGGGTTAAGGTCGAATATCGCTCTGCGTTCTTGACTTGTAGAGGCAAGGGAATTAGACAATTGCTGGCTGAGTATTCATTTTAAACTGTCGACTTTGGGAGTCCATTTAATTTAATACGATGCCAGCAATTGCCCTTCCGGCTGAGACAAATATAGTGCTTTTCTCAAAAATGATGCAAGAAAACAAAATAAGTACAATATTTTCCGAAAAAACCACTAGATCTAGTTAAATTATTCAATTTTTACATTGCCGCCTTTTTATTATTTTTTCATGAAAACTGTCAGTGTATTTTTCTTCCAAAAACGCCATAAGTTATTTGAGACAACTAAAAAGTCGCGATAACTTGTAGCTACAAATTTTCCGTTTTGGCTGTTTAAGACCTATGCTTTTTTTATATGGCCGGTTTAACTTTTGAAAACCTTTTTACCTCGACAAATAATGGACTTTGTATGCAACATTGTTAGGTATATGAATATGAATCGAGCAGGCAAGGTTTTTTTATTTTTGACTAACCATAAACTATGCACTTCACGTCCTGATTTTTTACCAATAAAGTCAACTTTGCCAAACACTTTTGAAAAATAGTACATTACTGCAGACGCCGGGGAAATAAGGGCTTGCCGGGTGAGTAGGATAGTGATACGAAGCCGGCAAGCCCTTTTCACGGCCAGGCATGTATAGTGCTTTTCTCAAACATGCAATGAAATAAATACCTAAATAAAAACTCCTCAAATCAAACAAATTTTCATGGCTGAATGCCGTGATGCTGTGCCACAAATAGTAGAATGAAAATTAAAAAAAAAATACTTCCCGGCCTTGGCCTTCAATTTCGTATGCAATTCCTTTACAGTTCTCTCAAGTTGATCCGCCCAAAACGTGATACTTTGAAGACTGATATAACCCAATGACATTTCATTTCATGTTTGAGAAAAAGATGTTTTTTCTGCCTGAGGAGTAGAGTCGACTCACCGGCACATCTGGAATATGAATATCTTCGGGATTCCAATGAGCGCGGGGCAGTTCTGGTTGTTGAAGTAGTCGACCACCGTGTGGGCGGAGATGAGCCCGCCATCAGAACACCTACAAAACAAAAAAATATATTAGGGGACAATAGAAAAAAAAATCGTGTCAACCCGAAGCAGAATCCAGGGCATTCCCAACAGCATACTAAAAATGTCGGGCGACAGACACGACAGTCCTTTACAAAGATACTGGGTGTCGGCAATAATAAACCCTCACTCTGAGCAGGTTTATTGTACGGTCAAAGAATTTAATTTCCTACCCACTTTGGACTTTGTCAAAGTGACGTAATCAATCAAAACGTAAGAGACTTCTTATGAATCTTATGATTTTATTTACAATGTCAATTTGAAATAGGTCCTAAATGGGTAGGAAATTAAATTCTTTGACTGTATCAACTAAACATACAATGAACTTGCTCGCGCCATTGTGTTTTAATTTAAGTTAATTTAATTTATAAGATAACTAACCTAGGATAAGTATATTTAACACCACTGTGGACCCCAGTTGTCTTAAATAAATAAATAATAATAATAGGGGTGTAGACTCAAAATATATTATTACTCCAAAAGAAAGAAGACAAAAACATATTCCTAGTGACGAAAATCCCATTCAGATATCTCAAAAAATTACGCAGCTAGAGTATTGCTTGTTAGTGTAAAAACGCTCGGGGATCGTGACGTCACGATCCCCGTTGTCTGTCTTTCTGTCACAGACAGATATATACAGACAGACAGACACACTTTCGCATTTATAATATTTGAATGGACATATGGATTACTGTTGATTAAAATTTCTTGCATACTTGAGATTATTTGAGTTGGCCGAATGGCATTTATTTATTTTAATTCCAGTGACAGTTTTATATAAAGTCGGCTACATTATATAATAACAACCATACAGTTGGTGGCTAGAGGATGAGGAAAGTAGTTTACTGCCTATCCGTTTGCCATATTCAATTCTTTGGCTTCTGACACACCCTTATAGCTCGAGAAATAGAGTTTCAGTCAGATATTTGAGCGCCTTGCTTAATTATACATATGATGATGACGATGATGTCCTCCCAGACGTATCCGTCGACGGCGACATCCTGACAATTAGATTGTTTGAGTTAATGATACATATACAGGCTGTTCGGCACATGAATCGTCAAAATTTGGCGCTGGTAGGGTCATTTCGTACCTTTCCACGCTTGGACCCTGGGTCCTGTTAATTTTTTTTATTTGAATTTCGAAGTGTAGATGGTTTTGTACATTCGTTTTCTTTGTTAACAAAAAACCCATGTTCATTTTGTGGTGTTATTTGTTACGAAAAAAACGTATTTTTAAAAACACATAAGGCATGTAAAAAAATACACAAAAAAAATGGGGCTTCAAGGTAAAAAAAATTGTACCTCCTTGAACGTAACTCTTAGGACCCAGGTTCCAAGGGTGGAAATATATAAAAATGAAATTCGCCAAGAAATTCTGACAGTTCATGTGCTGAACAACCTGTATGTGCCGACAAGGCACATGAGTACTAAGTTAGATATTCTAAAATCCGCGTAACATAAGATTAGCGATAGATTAAGTAGGTACTTACGTGAGAGATGAGTGAGTGATGGTATGAGTAGCGATACTAGGATAGAAGGCGCCCGAGTTAATGAACAAATAACCAGTATAGAAGAGTACCTACTTCAGAGTGTCTCTTTAGAGTCATTTGGGGTAAGAGCAAATCAGCTTCTTTTTATGAAACGTCAAAAAAGCTCGGTTAGTATGGAATTTGTAGGACTAACTTACTTGTGACGTCACGATCAAACAATGTCCTTATTGTTAGTTTTTAAGAGTTAGAGTTTAAAAATCTTAAAATAACATAAATTAAAGATTGATACTTTCCGAGTATTTTCGTAATGATTATCAGATGGCAATTAATAAACAATTTATTTTCACTATTGTCGGTGCAACCGCCACTACGGAGCCACGCCGTGCGCAAACGCAAAGGAAATGCAAGTAGAGACAGTTCGGCAAAGAATGAAATCTTAATAGTACATTATTGTCGTGGCCGGGAAGAAGGCAATTGCAGGCTGAGTATTTTGTTTAAATATAATACGAAGCCTGCAATTGCCATTCCGGCTGAGGCTAATATAGTGCTTTTCTCAAAAACGGGGGATAAAAAAAGGCTTAATTGAAATCAAGCGTTATTATTAAATACAAATTGAGGATACTGCAAATTACATAAAATTAAACGTCATATATTTTTTTAAACAGAATTGCAAGTGTATTTTTCCACCGAAAAACGCAACTTTTTATGACACATACAAAAATGTCGCGTTTGCAACAGAAACATACGACTTGATTTGGCTGAATACGACCTGTGCCATCTTTTATATGCCAGTTTCTACTTTTTTTAAAGTTTGGCACTCGACAAATAAAGAAATTTATATGTAACATTCCAGGCGGCCTGCAATGTTTTTTATTTTGATCTTGCCTTAAACTATACACTTTATCTTCCAATATGTAGGGAATTATGTTCACTTTGCGGGCCATTTTTGAGAAAAGTATGGTTAATTAACATTATTATCACCTTATGTCCGTGTCCCAGGACCCGTCGCGGCTGTACCCGTGGGACGAGATCACTATGAACACGCATTCGGCGCCCTTTAGTGGGAGGTTCTTCATTTGGGTCAAGGTCTCCTGAAATGGAACAATTTTGCGTTATTAGCTGTGTCTACACCGGATGCATGACGGACGGCCGAGCACGCCTCGCCCGAGCGTGCGCACTCAGTGTAGACGTGCCTCGGCCGAGCACGCTTCACCCTAGCGTGCGCGCTCAGTGTATACGTGCCTCGGCCGAGCACGCTTCACCCTAGCGTGCGCGCTCAGTGTATACGTGCCTCGGCCGAGCACGCTTCACCCTAGCGTGCGCGCTCAGTGTATACGTGCCTCGGCCGAGCACGCTTCACCCTAGCGTGCGCGCTCAGTGTATACGTGCCTCGGCCGAGCACGCTTCACCCTAGCGTGCGCGCTCAGTGTATACGTGCCTCGGCCGAGCACGCTTCACCCTAGCGTGCGCGCTCAGTGTATACGTGCCTCGGCCGAGCACGCCTCGCCCGAGCGTGCGCACTCAGTGTAGACGTGCCTCGGCCGAGCACGCTTCACCCTAGCGTGCGCGCTCAGTGTATACGTGCCTCGGCCGAGCACGCTTCACCCTAGCGTGCGCGCTCAGTGTATACGTGCCTCGGCCGAGCACGCTTCACCCTAGCGTGCGCGCTCAGTGTATACGTGCCTCGGCCGAGCACGCTTCACCCTAGCGTGCGCGCTCAGTGTATACGTGCCTCGGCCGAGCACGCTTCACCCTAGCGTGCGCGCTCAGTGTATACGTGCCTCGGCCGAGCACGCTTCACCCTAGCGTGCGCGCTCAGTGTATACGTGCCTCGGCCGAGCACGCCTCGCCCGAGCGTGCGCACTCAGTGTAGACGTGCCTCGGCCGAGCACGCTTCACCCTAGCGTGCGCGCTCAGTGTATACGTGCCTCGGCCGAGCACGCCTCGCCCGAGCGTGCGCACTCAGTGTAGAAGTGCCTCGGCCGAGCACGCTTCACCCTAGCGTGCGCGCTCAGTGTATACGTGCCTCGGCCGAGCACGCTTCACCCTAGCGTGCGCGCTCAGTGTATACGTGCCTCGGCCGAGCACGCCTCGCCCGAGCGTGCGCACTCAGTGTAGACGTGCCTCGGCCGAGCACGCTTCACCCTAGCGTGCGCGCTCAGTGTATACGTGCCTCGGCCGAGCACGCCTCGCCCGAGCGTGCGCACTCAGTGTAGACGTGCCTCGGCCGAGCACGCTTCACCCTAGCGTGCGCGCTCAGTGTATACGTGCCTCGGCCGAGCACGCTTCACCCTAGCGTGCGCGCTCAGTGTATACGTGCCTCGGCCGAGCACGCCTCGCCCGAGCGTGCGCACTCAGTGTAGACGTGCCTCGGCCGAGCACGCTTCACCCTAGCGTGCGCGCTCAGTGTATACGTGCCTCGGCCGAGCACGCTTCACCCTAGCGTGCGCGCTCAGTGTATACGTGCCTCGGCCGAGCACGCCTCGCCCGAGCGTGCGCACTCAGTGTAGACGTGCCTCGGCCGAGCACGCTTCACCCTAGCGTGCGCGCTCAGTGTATACGTGCCTCGGCCGAGCACGCCTCGCCCGAGCGTGCGCACTCAGTGTAGACGTGCCTCGGCCGAGCACGCTTCACCCTAGCGTGCGCGCTCAGTGTATACGTGCCTCGGCCGAGCACGCCTCGCCCGAGCGTGCGCACTCAGTGTAGACGTGCCTCGGCCGAGCACGCTTCACCCTAGCGTGCGCGCTCAGTGTATACGTGCCTCGGCCGAGCACGCCTCGCCCGAGCGTGCGCACTCAGTGTAGACGTGCCTCGGCCGAGCACGCTTCACCCTAGCGTGCGCGCTCAGTGTATACGTGCCTCGGCCGAGCACGCTTCACCCTAGCGTGCGCGCTCAGTGTATACGTGCCTCGGCCGAGCACGCCTCGCCCGAGCGTGCGCACTCAGTGTAGACGTGCCTCGGCCGAGCACGCTTCACCCTAGCGTGCGCGCTCAGTGTATACGTGCCTCGGCCGAGCACGCTTCACCCTAGCGTGCGCGCTCAGTGTATACGTGCCTCGGCCGAGCACGCCTCGCCCGAGCGTGCGCACTCAGTGTAGACGTGCCTCGGCCGAGCACGCTTCACCCTAGCGTGCGCGCTCAGTGTATACGTGCCTCGGCCGAGCACGCCTCGCCCGAGCGTGCGCACTCAGTGTAGACGTGCCTCGGCCGAGCACGCTTCACCCTAGCGTGCGCGCTCAGTGTATACGTGCCTCGGCCGAGCACGCTTCACCCTAGCGTGCGCGCTCAGTGTATACGTGCCTCGGCCGAGCACGCTTCACCCTAGCGTGCGCGCTCAGTGTATACGTGCCTCGGCAAACCACGCCTCGCTCAAGGCATGCGGCCGAGCATCCGCATGCTCAACCGAGGATGCGTTCGGTGTAGACACGGCTATTCCAGGAGAATCCCAATGGCGGGTGGTCTAACTGTAGGTTACCCAGCTCACCTGCTGCGTCAGGTTCCGGTACGAGACGACCTCGAACCCGATCTGCGAGAACAGGTCCTTGAGCACCTGGCAGTCCACGTCGACGCCGCGCCGGTACGTCTCCAGCTCGGCGTGGAACTGTAGGTTACCCAGCTCACCTGCTGCGTCAGGTTCCGGTACGAGATGACCTCGAACCCGATCTGCGAGAACAGGTCCTTGAGCACCTGGCAGTCCACGTCGACGCCGCGCCGGTACGTCTCCAGCTCGGCGTGGAACTGTAGGTTACCCAGCTCACCTGCTGCGTCAGGTTCCGGTACGAGATGACCTCGAACCCGATCTGCGAGAACAGGTCCTTGAGCACCTGGCAGTCCACGTCGACGCCGCGCCGGTACGTCTCCAGCTCGGCGTGGAACTGTAGGTTACCCAGCTCACCTGCTGCGTCAGGTTCCGGTACGAGATGACCTCGAACCCGATCTGCGAGAACAGGTCCTTGAGCACCTGGCAGTCCACGTCGACGCCGCGCCGGTACGTCTCCAGCTCGGCGTGGAACTGTAGGTTACCCAGCTCACCTGCTGCGTCAGGTTCCGGTACGAGATGACCTCGAACCCGATCTGCGAGAACAGGTCCTTGAGCACCTGGCAGTCCACGTCGACGCCGCGCCGGTACGTCTCCAGCTCGGCGTGGAACTGTAGGTTACCCAGCTCACCTGCTGCGTCAGGTTCCGGTACGAGATGACCTCGAACCCGATCTGCGAGAACAGGTCCTTGAGCACCTGGCAGTCCACGTCGACGCCGCGCCGGTACGTCTCCAGCTCGGCGTGGAACTGTAGGTTACCCAGCTCACCTGCTGCGTCAGGTTCCGGTACGAGATGACCTCGAACCCGATCTGCGAGAACAGGTCCTTGAGCACCTGGCAGTCCACGTCGACGCCGCGCCGGTACGTCTCCAGCTCGGCGTGGAACTGTAGGTTACCCAGCTCACCTGCTGCGTCAGGTTCCGGTACGAGATGACCTCGAACCCGATCTGCGAGAACAGGTCCTTGAGCACCTGGCAGTCCACGTCGACGCCGCGCCGGTACGTCTCCAGCTCGGCGTGGAACTGTAGGTTACCCAGCTCACCTGCTGCGTCAGGTTCCGGTACGAGATGACCTCGAACCCGATCTGCGAGAACAGGTCCTTGAGCACCTGGCAGTCCACGTCGACGCCGCGCCGGTACGTCTCCAGCTCGGCGTGGAACTCGATGTAGCTGAACACTACCAGCACGCCGCGCCGGCGGCCGCGCGTCGGGTACAGCTTTATGTCTGCACAAATATTACATTGTTGTAGAGGCCAGACAGTAGGGAATAGACGGACGAGTCCATCTATTGCACTTTTGGCCGAGACATATAGTGCTTTTCACGACAACTGCGAGCAAATGGCAAATAATTATAAGTACAAATTTAAATAAAGTAAAATCGTAATTGAAGATCATAATGGCGTAGGCCAGAGCTCGGGCTACTCTGATTGGTCGAATAAGTGTACCAATTGGACTACAAAAACATTATTGGTCAGTTCACACTCAAAGAAGGCCTGTTCATGCAACATACATGGCTAGTTTTGAAGCCTCATTCTGACCATCTGTCGCCACATATCCGAGCGGTGAATTGCGTTTGAATAAATTAAGAATGGAAACATGAACCAGGGACTGATTTCGGTTACGGTTATACCGGTATGAAAGCGGTACTCCAATACCGTTATGTCGTAAAGGTTATGCCGCGCGAACATAACGGTACCGTAACCGTTATGAAATAACGGTTAGCGGTATCAGTTTTAAATGAAACCGTAACCTTTATAATACCGGTATTATAAAGGTTATCGAGAAAAGTAAGCGAGCTGGCACTCTACAGAGGAAGCATTGGCTACTAAACATTTAAAGACAAAAAGACTAAACGGCAGTGCCTTTGCCTTTGACGCCAGCTCAAAGTTGATATATAGGTACCTTTAAAAACCGGTTACGGTACCGGAAAAAATAAAGGTACCTCTATATTTCGATAGCGAATTTTTTTTTTTCTTTTCAATATACATCAACTATTCTAACAGGTTGACCTAATGCAATAGCGCCTTAACTAATTAATTTAACCTAATTATTATACTTGCACAAGACACACAGACATACTTTAACAAATTCGGACATTGGACAATAAAAAAGATCACTTTGGTCAGCCACTAGATTTAGTGTGTGTGGCTGAGAACGGCGCGACTGAGAGACGCTTTACAAAGCAAGTTGGTTCTACCTTACGGCTCCGCCAGCAGCCGCGGCCGCCGCCGCCGCCCCGCGTACCCGTCCGGCACACCCAAACATAACTGCTGCAATATACCCGGGTTGCAGATACCACCCCGTAAAACTCGAACAAGGTAGCATGCCAGTGACAAATCTCTACGCGTTTCCAATCTATTTTAGCCTACCATGCCTATGACGAAGTTTGTAGGATACATCAACGGATAGAAAGGGTAGACTCCATACAGTTTCCATAAAGGTTCTGCTACCGAAATCGCTATTTGACAACCGATATGACGTCATACCGTTAAAATAGAATACTGGTATATTTCGGTTATGCAGTCCCTGACAAGAACAGCATTTTTCTCAAAAAAAAGTCAAACTTCAGATCAAGAGACTGACAAACTTACCTTTACCATTGTCCTCCATAAACTTAGTGCTCTTGATGACATTGATTGGCTTAATTTCGGGGGGCACATACGATGGTGGTGGTGCCGGGGGCACCGTCGGTGGAGTTGCTGGCCCTGCGGAAATACAAAATGTCAAATTAGTCCTATATCCCATGAATACCGTAAACCTATACGGAAACAATGACTTACTTTTCTCAACATTCGGGTTATTTGCACTGGTTCCCATTTTTTTTGCTTCGCTTATACTGAGGAACTCGCTGTCATTGGATTTGGGGCCTATAAACAAAACATGTGTTGACGCGACATAGGTTAAGCTACTTTGACAACTACTACAAAATGTACACTTTAAGTACATTTGGCAACAATACATGCACATCACACAAACACTTTGGGATTTGAACCCAGGACTGTCAGCTACATAAGCAGGGTCACAATAACAAGCAGGTCCACGTATTTCAACACATAAGTCAACAACGCAAGGTCAGCTTCTTATAGAAGTTTGTAACATGTAAATATAATTTGGAAACTGGAGAACCCACACCCACCAAAGCTATGTTTTCATACAAAGTGAATTTCTGGAAATGTAAATCTGGTATAAAATCAGCTTTAGGGACTGAAAGAAGTTGATAAACACTGACCTAGACCAACCACATCATCAATGTAAGTAACTGAGATACTTGCGTGGCTTGGGTCGCTCGGGCGGGTGGCGCACAGGCAACGTTTCGGGGTCCAAGTCTCTCGCCAGCTGCCAGTAACCAGCCTCCATGAGTGTATCCACGAGGTGCGCAAAGGCATTGGGCCCACGGCGCATCACATCCATATACAGCTGACGCTTGTGCTGCCGGGACTCTTTGCTTGTATCCTGTATACATTAAAAAAATAATTTAAAACTCCTTACACATCCTATTGTACCAGTCACAAAATTAAATATTTATATAGGAAATTGGTCACGAGGCCTATTTAAAATAGCCTATACTTAAAACCCACTCATGTCTAGGGGTGTGACCACAGATATGAGTGAAGAAGGCTTGAGGAGGCCTTTGCAGACTGGCTAGCAGACACCCAAAATAAATAAAGAAACCAAATAACTAATTAAATATTAAAGACACATTGATTGGATGTCACGAACAAAGGCTATAACATAACATACTTAACACCAAACAAATAATCAAGCATTGGTACAATTTTATTAGGTATAACTGATTATTTGGCTGTTCATTATACTATTATATTATAGAGATCCACAGAAAATTTTAAGTATTGAGTGAGATAGCTGTAAACTTTAAGTCAAGAATCATCTCATTTAGACAAGCAGGATTATTATGATGTTCACATCCCAACTCAATGACTCATCATTCACCACATTTTAAATCAAGTCTATTCTACTCTAACCCTGTTAAGTGAGTGAATATCTGATCTGGTAATGAATACAATATTACTCACTTTATAAGGTTCCGTCATTGCTTCGGAAAAGACTCCCTTTTCATATAAAGCGGACACCATTGTGTCCAGATCGGTTTGCTCCACTAAGGAGCTAAAACACTTTTGAATCGCAGTTCTGTGCTCGTCCTGCATACTGCCATTAACTATAAGCTGTGCACTGAAAACCTACTTCACGAATCATATATTCTTAAAACTATATAAAAGGAAATACAAGCATTTGTAAAAATAATTGTTGTGCAATAACAACAACAAACGCGTACGAACACAAAAACACGACGTCTAGAATATAAAAAGTGAAAATGTCAATGAGTGAGCGAATGAATTAGTGGTGCCGGTTAATGTACGGCCATGATAATGTACAGCCATGATAATACGCGTCCCTAAAAATCGACGCGTATTATCGGGCTGTACATTATTTGGCTGTACATTATTGGCTCCCGAATTAGTGTGGTAGGTCGCTAAAAGAACGTTCCAAAACGATAAGATGCAAAGTAATAAAAAAATATCATAGCATTGAACAGTAAGGTTGTAGAAATTGGTAGGTAATATTTAATAGATAGTGTTTCGCTGACCCTTAAGGACAAAATCTCGAATAACCTTCGTATTTTATGCTATATGTATAGAAAAAAGTTGTGATTTCCGATTATTTACGCTTGCAACATAGCGTCAACAGTCAACATTCATCATTCATTCACTCACGCACGTCAAAGTCAAAACCAGTCAAAACACATAGCACTCACTCAATCAATCAATCACTCATTCAGTCAATTTCAGTCAGCCTTCAATGCCACTCTTCAATTTCAAATCAAAGTATTCAAACACCCTTTCTCTTCTCTCTCAGTCAGTCCAGTCGGTCAGCAAGTTGAGTTCGCCAACTCAGAACAGTTGCTGTTTTCCCGCTTAATATTTCGTTAGTAAAAGCTGGGACAAACTCCATCACAATGAAAACACTAGCTATATTCTGTGCAGTGCTCGCATTGGCGTCTGCATACGAACAATCGGACATCGTCGCCGCCAGGATAGAGGTAACCGCCTCCTAATACCCAGTTATTACATGATGCGATGTATTTCAGAGGGAACAATGGCTAATGGCAGTATGACCTAGTCTTTGCTTGTATGTAAGAGTTGTAAGAGGAACAATTTTTTTTTTCTTTTTTCAGACTTGTCGCGGCTGCTCGCTGAACCGGCTTCCACAAGTAAAACAGTTCGTGATGGAGGATGCCCCGAAATATGATAATGTAGAGGTGAAGTTCATCACAGGAGCAACGCCAGAGGTGGTCCTGCTTGGGGACAACGACCACGAGTTGGAGCGGCTGGCCCTCTCGCAACTCGACCGCGCGCAGTGCAACGAGCTACTTGAAGAAAGAGGGTTTGTGAAGAAACAAAAGAAATCAGAGTTCTAATTTGGAATAAATCCCACCTTTGCTGATGGAACCTTGAATTATTAGTTAACATGTACATCATGGATAATAAGCATACAAATATTCACAGTAATATAAATACGTAATTTTAGAGATTGTATTTGGTCTAGTTTGAAGTAAGTGTAGTAGACATGTGTAAGTAATGCGCGTAATATCACAAATGAGATATCTCTCGAACGCGTGATGTTTCATTACGCATCACTCCGAGAAATCAAGCATCACTCCAAACATCACTCGAAATAACATAGCCCCAGCAGCGAGCAAGAGTGATAGCGACCGACCGAAGAGCGCTTAATAGATTGACGCTCCGATAGAAAAGTTCGGTACAAGCCTATACACAGTCCGCGTAATGTGTAATGACATTGTGATAGTGTGATTTGTGTGATGTTTGCCATGCCATCATTGCTATCCCGCTCGCACTCGAACTATCGATGCTCGCTCGCTTCCTCTCGCTCTGCTATGCCTTCGGCTAACTTCGCGCATTTAAGTTGGTGCAAATCTCGCTAATATTCATACGAATATGAATTTCTGCATGCATCTACATCTGCAATCAATTTAAACTGTAATACGTGCGTATAGAGCCTATATTGTTTACGTATGCCTATGACGTACTGCTGCGATCTGCGATGCTAGCTAGCTCATCATTGGTTACGTTCGGGTGTTTTCGGGATCTTTCGTTCGACAATGACGAGCGTCGATGCGAATTTACTTAAGATTTTTTAAATAGTATGCAGTTCATTTTAAACTTTAGGGTAACAGTAATATGGTGGAATATTCTTTATATTTAGTGCGTCACGCTGTCCCAAATTCAAAACTATTAAATATACTTGATGTTTTGTTAGTTTACGTTATTATTATTATGCGCGAAACACAAACAGTGCTAAAGTAATTGCTACATCTCATCACTTTTTCGAAAATAAAATATTACATTGAGACAAGCGCTGAAATGAAAAGTAGAAAACTGAATTGTTGAAGTTTGCCAGTCCTAAGCCTGGACCTCCAATATTATAATTATAATGGACAAGTATGAAGGAAAATCAACTTTCTAACTATGTATTTCGAAACAAATTAGGCAATAAAGCTATTAATACCCTTAAACACATTACTTTATTACTAACGATGTTTTAAGACATTCCTCATCTTATTAATAAAATAAGTAATTAATTACTTAGTTTATTTCTTATTACGGGTACGTGTAGTGATAACTGAAACAGTGTATGGAAACATTGCAACGGCGGCAATGCCATATAATCTAACGGGTGATGATTCGAGTGATGTGATATCAAAAAGTGATATCTCATTTACTGAGATGTAATGAGATATGGCATTACATTTGAAAGCACTGTTTTGCGCATCTCTAAAGTGTAGACATTCCACATGTAAAGCAATATTTAGCAATAACTGAAGGATTTCTTAAATGAGATAAATAAGTACATCTGTACAGGACTCTATTGTCAATGTCAGAAAAAACCTTAGATTATAATACAAAAGTAATTGTTCCATTAAGAGTAAAACTTGTTGTTTGTTTATAAGACAATATAAAGTTGCTGTTCTACAGAAGCATGGGGTGGGCTTAGTCAGCTCTGTATGAAATAGCCAGTGCAAAGCAGTTACAATAGTGTACAATTGTAAAATAATAATTAAACAGCTTTTCACAAGACAATTTTCATTTCATTATATTACATAACATACACTCAAGTTCAAAAATATATGCATGTTCCCAAAGTTAAAAATATCTGACCAACACTCTTAACAATAAAGCACTCATGCACATATTTTCGAAATCAACTACAATAACGATTCTGTTCACTAAAATAAACCTGAATTGTTTGGATTTTAGTGGACAAGTATCTTATCTTATCATGTAATAGGACACTACAAGTGATGTATTGGATGGACTGCATGATAAGGCATGAAAACATTTTTTCAAGCCTGTAATTGGAACCTTTATATAGTGGGCAGTTACGAGCATCATTGAAATGATTGATTGAATTTGGTGTTGTTAAGGGTTGCGACCATGTACCAGAAGGAGAGGCGTGGGTAGCCCCCCCCCCCCCACACAAGGTGGACTGATGACAAGGTCGCGGGAGTCTGCTGGATGCGGGTGGCGCAGGACCGGTCATTTTGGCACTCTTTGGGGGAGGCCTATGTCCAGCAGTGGACTTCTTTCGGCTGATATGATGATGATGAAGGGTTGCCTGGACGCTTCACTCTCCTTAAAAACATAGTTGACGACCGCTTTAGCCTAGTTGGTAGTGACCCTGCCTACAAAGCAGGTAAGGGCATTTATTTGTGTGTTGAGCACGAATATTTGATCCTGAGTCATGGATGTTTTCTATGTATTTAAGTATTTATTTCTCTATATAAGTATGTATATCGCCGCGCGTCGATTAGTACCCATAGTACAAGCTTTGCTTAGGTTGGGACTAGGTCGATTTGTGTAAGATTGTCCAAAAAAAAATATTTATTAAAAAAATATATATATATATTTTTATAGTTTGGTTCTGAACTTCTTATTTTAAACTGATATGTTATTATAACATGAAACTTTGTATACAGAATGGGATCCAGTATTTATATTGTAGTCTTTGGTCGTAGTATTGACGTCACACACGGCTTAAACCACATTTATACAATTTCGCGATTTTCTTAAAAAACGGGTGAGAAATGAAATCAGAAAACTACTTTATTACGTTCAGGTAACATAATCAGCGAAATGGTTTTCGAATCAGGCATCATTATATAATTTGAAATGTTGTCAATTGTGCAACAATCTCTGCCCGACAAAGTGCGACAAGATTGGGCAGTCATGCCTGTCTGCAATGACACAGAATGACAGAATGCTGTTGGTACTTCCCCTGAGTCGGAACAGCATCTACACGAGTTTCTTCTACATTAAAATAGAGTAAGTAGAACATTTTAAATGCTAAGTCTATTATATTTCTTATACAATTTATAGCAACAGAAGCTAGTTTTCGACGTAGACATGGCGGTTCTCATTGTGTATAAATAAAAACCAAAACCGGCCAAGTGCGAGTCGGACTCGCGCACGAAGGGTTCCGTACCATTATCAATAAAAATATTTATTTTATTTTGTTTTTAGTATTTGTTGTTATAGCGGCAACAGAAATACATCATCTGTGAAAATTTCAACTGGAACTATCACGGTATCAGTGAGATACAGCCTGGTGACAGACGGACGGACGGACAGCGGAGTCTTAGTAATAGGGTGCCGTTTTACTCTTTGAGTACGGAACCCTAAAAAGCAATTAACTTTATACTTAATTCAAAACTTGCGTGAATTTTGGGTCACCCTATATTAGTATAGATTTAATTCGTCATAAATCGTAAACTGAAATGTATTTTACGGAACTCTTCATATGCGAGTCCGACTCGCACTTGGCCCCTTTTTGTTCCTGATCTCCACTCGATTGCTCAAAGTTTAAATGGAAGAGATCCCTTACAGGGATAAATTCGCCTTTGTACTGATTTAACCTATTTTTGTCTGTATTCTTACCTGTGTCTTGTGTACACTCAGCGTCAAATACTTTGTAGCAACGAAAGTAGTCAAATAGTTCGGTACACCATATATTTAGTATGGTGTACCGAACTATTTGGCCACTTTGACTGCTACAGAGTATTTGACGCTGAGTGTACAATAAAGTTATTTACATACATACATACAATACAAGAGACACGGCCGGCATAGATAATAAAATAAATAATAAATAAATATTTGCGGACAATCTTACACAAATCAACCTAGTCCCAAACTAAGCAAAGCTTGTACTATGGGTACTAGACGACGATATAGATACTTATATAGAGAAATAAATACTTAAATACATAGAAAACCTCCATGACTCAGGAACAAATATTCGTGCTCATCACACAAATAAATGCCCTTACCGGGATTTGAACCCATCCTCTGCTTCGTAGGCAGGGTCACTACCAACTAGGCTAAAGCGGTCGTCTAATGCCGATACAACTACATTCCCGCTCAAGTGAGCAGCGAGACGTCGAGGTCACTCAGTGCCTTGCGTAGCCACCTAACCTAGTCTAGATTATGATGAGCGCGCGACCTTCGTGAGCGCTCGAGTGTAGGGTCATTTCGCCGGTTACGCGACCACCTCCGGTTAGCGACCACTTGAAGAACATGATTTTTTCAATTGAAGATAACATCAATTCTACAGAGCCTATTGAAACACTCAGCTGTATGCCTTATTGTTTGTAGTTATGGAATAGAAATTTACAAAAAAAAAACGAGAAAATATGCTTTCAGTTTACCAAGTCAGCTAAGTGGTCGCTAATTGGCACATGAAATTAGGTGGTCGCCAACCGGCGAAATGACCCTATAGGCTGGCCAGCTTGGCGCCAAATGTACCTAAACTAAAGGCTTTCACCTACTTTCAAGTTAAATAAAGAGTGGTCGTGGTAGATATACATCCTTCATTGTAGCTCGGCCGCTAAGCAGAAAACGAGTAGATTCTGAAGCATCAGTTACGTCTGTACATGAGCTCATCAATCGTGTTAAGGTGCGTACGAATTAGAGCAGCCTCGGGTTGAGGCACGCACGGCTCACCTATTTTGCTCAAATTCGTACGCGCACACGTATGCGCACACGTACGCGCACACGTACAGCGCGCGAGCGGAGCGCGGCGAGCCGCCGAGAGTCGGTCTTTTGACCGTGCTCAAAGACGCCTCGGTTTGCGTGCCGAGCGTAACTTGGACGTGTATCCGAGCGTGCCGCGGGCAGAATGACAAGTTTATACTTGTCTGTGGGCGAGACGCGTACAAATTTGTTCAAGTTGCTGAGCCGTGCGTGTTTTTATTATTAATTTATTAAAATAAAACCGTGTCAATTCAAAATTGTTAATAATTCGGTGAATTATGATAAACGCAGCCGCGGCTGTCACCGTGTCCGACGCCATTTTGATTTTTTGAATGACGCACAATATCGGCTCACCGCGAGCACGCTGTTTTATGTGCAACAAATTGCTCGCGAGCATGCCTCAGGCGAGCCGCTCGAATTCGTACCCACCTTTAAACGCTTGGCCGGCTCGGCTCAAAGGGTACCTACTGGGAGTGTAATAAGAGACGCACGGTTATAGATACAGTATATTATTCCCGCTCAGGTGAGAAGCGTGACGTCAAGATCCTCCTCTCGGCCGTCGGCCAGAGCGCGCCGCAGCACGCGCGCCACCACGTCGCTGAGCGCCTCGCGAGCGCCTTCCTCTAGCAGCGCCAGGCATTGCTGGGGACAAACATGCCTTTTAGGGTGCTATTCCACTTTTACAATAGGCTTGTTGCGTGGTGTTAACATTGATAACGTCGTGTTGCTAAATGGATAGTAAACCATCAAGTGATTGTAATAAAGTATATTCTATAATTCAAATCATAAAAAGATATAAACCTTGAAAGTTTAAAAAAATAAGTTTTTTTATTTATTGTCCAAGAGTAAATTTAAAGGTACCAATAGAATCTTTACGCTTTTATAGAAACAAATTTGTATGACAACTATGGAACTAAACGCAGTATTTCGCGACCGAAACAGCAATTTACTTTATTTTCCATGAAACGTTTAGTACAAATTGCACCGTGTGACGTCATACTTTAAAGCCAATAAGTATGAAGCGTTTCGGCTGATGTCAGCGAGGTCCGTCTTTAACTCGATTTTTTGGGTGTTAATGTCCTTTAAATGTAATTGCTTCCATACAAACATTTGTTCATCTACAAAAACTGGTTCGAATGGCATCGTAAACAAATTTAAGGTCACAAGCCCATTGAAACTTGACAAACATTCATGTGTTTTTCTCCTTCGTGCCGTTGACAATAAGGGCCGGAGCACACAGACTCACCTTCTGGAAGCTGTCGTCTTGCTGCAGACACAGCACGGCGCGCAACGCTAGCTCGGCATTGGCGCGCACATATGTGTTTTTCTCCTTCGTGCCGTTGACTAGCGCGGACAATAAGGGCCGGAGCACACAGACTCACCTTCTGGAAGCTGTCGTCTTGCTGCAGACACAGCACGGCGCGCAACGCTAGCTCGGCATTGGCGCGCACATATGTGTTTTTCTCCTTCGTGCCGTTGACTAGCGCGGACAATAAGGGCCGGAGCACACAGACTCACCTTCTGGAAGCTGTCGTCTTGCTGCAGACACAGCACGGCGCGCAACGCTAGCTCGGCATTGGCGCGCACATATGTGTTTTTCTCCTTCGTGCCGTTGACTAGCGCGGACAATAAGGGCCGGAGCACACAGACTCACCTTCTGGAAGCTGTCGTCTTGCTGCAGACACAGCACGGCGCGCAACGCTAGCTCGGCATTGGCGCGCACATATGTGTTTTTTTCCTTCGTGCCGTTGACTAGCGCGGACAATAAGGGCCGGAGCACATCGGCGCCGCGCGCGCCGCGCAGCACGCCTTCGCGCCCGAGCATGTTGCTGGCGCGCGCCATTAGCTGCTTCACTTCGTTGTTGCTGTGGTTCATGCTCTGTTAAAAAAAAAAACAATCATTTAGCTTCTTGAAGGTGCAGCATTGGCTTACACAGACATGAGAGACGTTGTCTTCTTCTTGACACTACTTGTATAGTCTGTAATAGACTTTAAGGTCATTGATGAGTACGAAGAAAACTTAGTCGCTGCCAAAATGGTGATTTGAATGTGCATTGAGAATGAAGCACAGCTTTTAACCCTCAACGGAAACGAGGGTTAAGTTTAACATGTGAATCTACGGATGAACCAATTTGAGTCCGGTTTTTTTAAAGGGATAAAATATAATGACCACCAATAAATACTTTGATACCCTAAGCTCTGTTAACAAAAAAATATACTGAACACCAAAATTAATTAATGATCACCAAAATATAATCTCCATTTTTATGTCAAATTATAACCCAAATTATAACATTTTGCTATCCCATTAAAACACATGACTCCAAACTAATCATTGTTAAACCAAAAATATTTTATGACCACCAGTATTTCAACCAAATTTTAATTTAAAATGTCAATGTAATTATAAGTAAAAATGTGTAACTTCCGTAGTAATGATATTCCACAGACTTTGTTTACTTATAATTCGTGTTCCTGTATAACCGTGACAATGGATGCCGATGTGAAACATAACATCCTATCTGGTATCATAATTATTCATAATATACCTACATATTCTGCATAACAATTGTTATCAAAACATTCTCCCTACAGTCTCATGACATGCAAATTGCTATACGAGGGCGACACTGAAAGTCTTTAGAACTGGCCACTTGTAATAAATATAATAAAAAAATAAGTTCAAAATTTGAAAATGGAACTCTTTCTTAATATTTTTGTGTACGAATTCCACTCGATTGTCATTTGTTTTACGATTTGGCGGCAAATTGAAAATTGTGTGTACTACGTGAGCATGAATTTAACGCGAGAAAATTTTCGAGCAATGATTTTTTACGACTTTCGATGTTCGAGTCAACAAGAAAGTTATGATAGACTTCGATTGGCCTTTCACGATGAAGCCCCATCTCGTGCTACTATTTACAACTGGTTTAATGAATTTAAACGTGGCCGCACTGATCTCACTGATGATCTGCGTGAGGGCCGGCCTTCTACGGCGACTACTGAAGATAACATCAGTGTTGTGCGGCGTATGATAGAGACTGACAAAAGAGTAACCT
The DNA here is from genome assembly GCA_963854355.1 of Epinotia brunnichana. Taxonomy (NCBI): domain Eukaryota; kingdom Metazoa; phylum Arthropoda; class Insecta; order Lepidoptera; family Tortricidae; genus Epinotia; species Epinotia brunnichana. Next base: position 32,818,499 of record OY977943.1, read on the forward strand.
ATCAGCAGATTCGTACAAGCTTAGCCATTGGTATGAGTCAAGTCCACAAAATCCTCCATGAACATTTAGCGGTGAGGAAGCTTTGTGCCCGGTGGATACCTCATAATTTGACAGAAGCCCAAAAAGTCCGTCGTGTTGATTGGTGCCGTGAAATGGGTCAAAGATTCAACGGAGGTGACTCAAATGCTGTGTTCGACGTAGTTACGGGTGACGAAAGCTGGATTTACTGTTATGATCCTGAAACTAAAAGACAGTCTGCTGAGTGGGTGTTTCCTTCCGAGGAGTTGCCTACTAAAGTGAAGAGAGGTCGAAGTGTGGGAAAAAAGATGGTGGCCTCGTTCTTCGGAAGGACTGGTCATTACGCAACAATTATTTTAGAGGATCAAAAAACAGTTACTGCGAAGTGGTACACTAACAATTGTTTACCACTTGTCTTGGAAAAAGTTCGAGAAAAACGGCCTCGCAATAGGATCCTGCTTCACCACGACAACGCCTCATCGCACACCGCCAAGCAAACGATCGACTATTTGGCGACGGCAAACGTGGAATTACTGGGTCACCCACCTTATAGCCCCGACCTTGCACCTTGTGATTTTTATTTATTCCCAAAAATTAAAGAAAAACTTCGAGGAAAACGTTTTATGGACGCCGACGAAGCAGTGGCTGCGTTTCAAAAGGCCGTCGAAGAGACCCCTAAGGACGAGTGGGCAAAGTGCTTTTCTCAGTGGTTCTATCGAATGCAGCGATGTATTGATGTGAAGGGAGGCTATTTTGAAAAGATATAATAAAAGTAATAAGTTGCTTGATTGCTCAGTTTTTGATTTTCTAAGAACTTTCAGTTTGACCCTCGTATATGTTTTATTCGGTGAACTTTATATAAGTATAGAAATAACGTCATATTGTATAAAAGTAGCATTGCAAACTTGGAATTAGTCACTAGGCATAAGTTTTTTTTTAAATATTCTGATTACCTACGTTTCATCCTCGCGAGTGCCTTCCAAGCCCTTCCAAAAGGTTATAAGTCCCTATAGCAACGACGATGTTTACGCCCCGCAAATCTTACTAAGTAAAATATTATACTTATTGCTGCTAGACAGGGATAAATATAAACATGAAATCAATACAAACAACTAAATAATTAATTTGGACATAATGGCAGTGGCGGAGTACCTGAACTTACGGCTACGGCTCGCGGGGTAGGTAGGTATACCAAATTACCAAAACTCAAGCAGGCCTTAAAAATGTATTACGTAAGTATTAGAAATAGGTATTAGGTGTTCCGTAAAAAAAACATTACGCCTTTGTTCAAACTCACTAGTTTGTACCAATTAGTAGGTACTTAGTATAAAGTAGGTAAGTTACTAACTTTTCATCCGTTTCATCGTCTGTGAAAATGATAAATGTCTATTTTTTTTATTGTTCATACACCCCACAACACTAGGGCGCAAAATTATATAACTCACTACCAGCAGAGTTAAAACTAGTGCAAAACGACACAGCTTTTGCAAAACAACTAAAAACGCTATTGACCTGCCTAGCATGCTATAGTGTTGACGAATTTGTCGAGGTGTGTGGTGATCCGAATTTTGCAATTTAATTTTATTACTAATAATTATTCTGTTACCTATGTTTAACGTAGAAATCAAATAATTACCTAATCTTAAGGACATAATTACAAATGTACTACCTAAATAAGAAATTACCTCATGCCATGCATGCAATTATTATTATATTATTAATTATAACACTAAGAATTCAAATTTGATGTACTCTCCTGACATGTAAAATATTTTTTATTTTATGAATAAATAAATCTGTATCTGTAACACTGCAGTGCGCTGAATTTATTCGCGACGAACTCATTTTTAAAGAATTGGTAATAACTTTTATCGTGCGCGTAAGCAGCGTCCGGCCGTGAGCGCGTGCGCCAGCCCACCATGCTATGCGAACTTAGAACTTAATGCAAATCCAGTTTCTTATTGAAAACAGTGCCACCTTCTTGATAGCTGGCGAACTCTCTGAAGCTCTAGCGATTGCTAGGCTAGGCTGTCAAGGTATTTCAAAATTCGCCGTATTGTCACAAGGCATCAGTAGCCTAGCCTCTCCTATACCGCGGCCGTATATATACGGCCAAAATTATGCTATTAGCACATACCAAAAAAATCGTATTAAAAGTACCGTCGTCTACCGCGGCCGTATATACACGGCGGCGAAAATGTACCCCGTCGTATACCGAGGCCGCATATATACGGCCTGGAACTGGGTACTACCCACACTGGAAATAAAACTATATTGAAAACAAAATAAGTGCTATATTCTATTGGGCTTTTTCTAATTCAAAGGCGACAAAATTAAGAAGCAATTGGTACCAACCGAAACTTCATTCTTCATAAAGTCGACCAGTAGTAGCCAGTACAAAAACCGTTGGTCCACATGGTGCGTCTCTACGACAGTGACCCAAAAAAAGTGTTAAAAAGTGTTTATTTGACGTAATAAGGGATATAATTAATGTTTTTTATACAATTTATACCATATAGATGGTAAATACTCAACTGAGCGTGCTTTTAACATCCCTCGTTTAAAAAAAATACGCAAATAAGTTGGGTTCGTATTTGCCGGTCCGTTACAAAAAGTGATATTTTATTGAAATTTTAGTGTTTATATGCAATTTTGCTGTTTGATATCAGTTTTTGGTTAGTTTATTTGCGTTAAGATAAAAATACAAAACAGTGAGGTCTAATAATAACTTTACAAAAATAAGTTAAAATTGCGACCATGATGAGGGAAAAAAAATTTGGGTGCTTACGGTTTTTTGAACGCAAAGAATATAATATTTTTACAGGTAAGTTTTCTAGTAATTTACTATGGTTGATGCCCTATATCTTGAAGAATGAGAATAAATAAAATATCTTATAGTTACAATTCCATATCTTTATATCTTAGCGTATCTTTGGAGGGTGACAACTATTTTTCTTTCCTATCAAAGATCCATGGTTTTCTACATTGTAATATGTTGTTATGATATTTTAATACAAACACAATGTAGGCCATTTCATGCCCTTGTAAAAAATGTAAACATTTACATTCCTAAGTATAAACACTTCAGTCATACGAGCGATAACGCTGAGTCAAGTGTTTTGCTACCTGACACTCGAATACGCGCGGTACATGCGGGACCACCCACATTGGAGGGGGGCGGTAATCGAGAGTAGCAAAAAATCGGCCGTATATATGCGGGCCCGGTAAACAGAGGTATCATATTTCATGGGGGGCTCGGTAAAGGACAGGCTAGGGGTACAGACGGTGGTATTTGGAGTCGATGATCCGGGGTTCAATCCCTACGACCGACGCACTTTTTGTATGTTTTGTACATTCAAAGAAAAGTTGTAACTACCGCAGAAGAGATGGCGCCTGTAAACGCAAGCATTAAATGCCTTCTCAATTTGGTCGAGTTGCCTGTCTATCTCAGTATGTATATTGTAGTCTTTGCAGCCCACTGGCGGATGTACAGTCGCCATCACATACATCGGAGCAAACAAGCACGTCACAAACATCGGAACACACCTCTATTTACAAGGCATTAGGGTGCATGTGCCGATATTTTTGAACACCTATAGTGTACCTATGTATGTGATGGCGACTGTACCGGCACCGGTGCGCAAAGTTTAGGTATAATTCTGAGTTCCCACGCCGCAGTTAGGTAGCACTGCTAGAAGTTCAAAAAGACCTAGACTTGAAATAAAATCGATGGTGCGGTGTAATTATAGCATGTACTTTTTATATGTTTACGTCATACCTGGCCATAAAGTAGGAATTACCGCACGCTATGCGTGCGGAAAACCCCACTTCCTGGCCAGATAGAGACGTAAAATTTTGTACTCACCACGGATAAATAAAGAAAGCCTCAGAGCGCATATTTATCGCCCTTGCCTTCGGCTCGGTCGTCAAATACCTGCGATCTGAGACATTCTTTGTTTAACCGCCCTAGGTAAGTAATGTACTATTATCGTACAGAATACGTCAAAATATGTTTCGCTTGAAACACTTGTCACTAAAATTAAAAATGGCCGAGATATTGTATTGTATATGCATTGGAGACACAGGTGTAACAAAATGGAATCGGAGCACCCCAATATCCACGTGGTTTTGTCTGCCCTACCCCTAGAGTGTATATAAAAAGCCGGAGGCGCGGAGGGGGAGCAGCCCTCGCCCGCTGTAACAAAGCGCGGCTTCGCTCCGCAGCTTCGGCTTGCTCGGCGACCCGCCCGCAGCACGGGCGACCGTGGTTTGTCACGCGAGGGCGAAAGGGCTGCTCTCCCCGCAGCGCCGGTGCTAAGGCGGAGTCCTGTCACTGTCCAACTAACTATGTACTATGAATTTTCTGGTTACCCTTTGCTACACCTCCACCCGTCGTCTGCGTTCGGGTTTCTATTTGTACTTTAAGGCAGGTACGATGACGAGCGAAGCGAGGAGTGTTAGGTAGATCTTTGACCCTAATACGACACGAAACCCTGCGAAACGACTTTTTAAGAATTTACTTAGCGAAAGCGTTTAGGTATTCAAAACCTACGTTAGTTTTTGGCGACAGTCAGGGCGGAGGGCGGGGAGTGATTAGACAAAATGAACTTAAGCAAAATGTATTTTAGACAAATAGTAGACCGTACAACAAGCGCATAAAACGAGCCATTAAATGACTTGACCGTCACTGGAAGCTTTATAATTGAGAGAGCATATCCGTTTCCGTCAAACTTTTATCAATTTTCATACGAATTTGACTTCAATTTCCGACTCAGTGGCGACATCTGGCGGTAGCGCGCCCTTCTTTAGTTTACTTAAACGATGTCGAGCTACCTTCCATCATTGGCGTTTTCGATTCCGTCGAAGTAACTACTGCGCACGGGCTCTGTTCCTGCGACGGTTACAAATTACAAGTGAATAAAATAAGTGAAATCTACATTTGAAAGTGTACAGGTTGTATAAGTTCTCGATATATTGTGAGAACGTAAGTAACCAAGTTATCTTTTAATGCCTTAAAATATCAAGTAGTGAACATTACTTTTAACGGTTTTTGCCGTTCGGTTCACTGCATATTATTTAAATTAAGGTGGTAACAGTTTTCATACGATACGTTAAAAGAAACATCGGTTAGAAAAGAATATAAAATACAATTTTAATACAAATATTGTTCCTTATTACAGTAATGAATAGTAATGAAAGTAGTGCCGCCCAGCCGGAGGCTGTGGCTGGTCCCAGCGGAGTGGCTCGCAAGAAGCGCAAGCGAAGCCGCAGCAGCAGCACGAGCAGCTCGAGCAGCAGCAGCTCCTCGAGCAGCAGCAGCACGTCGAGCCCCACCTGTTCCAGTAAGAACCGCGCTCGATCTCGCTGCCACCGCCAGAGAAAAAGTAAGCGCAAACATCGTTCTAACCGTATAATGGACAAATTATTTAAAGAAATGGCCGAGCTTCGCCAACAAGTGGGTTTAAATTATGGTGTAGTTCAACCCGAGTATCCGGATCCGGATAATGTGTCTATAGGTTCTGGGGTTAGTGGCGATTTATACGAACACCTGGCTACTTGTGACCCAGAGCCGCTTACAAATAATGCTATATCCGAAGTACCCTTTACTTTTGACATAGAAACCAAACTAAAGGAGCCATCTGTGCCTAAAACTCCCGATAATTTTCTTAAAATGCTTGACGAGGTGCAGCACTTGGGCAGCAAAGCTTGGTCAGAAGTAAGATATGCTGACACACAAAAGATGTATAATCATACTCCAGGATTCATTGAACTGGAAACAAACGAGGAGGTAATAAATTATGACACCTCGCGTCACCTGTCTTACGCTGACAAATCTTATGCTGCCCTGACTTTTTGCATTCTAAAACAAAAAGAGACATTACAAGAGGCCATTCGTTGTCTCCTATCTTGGGCTAAAACAACAAATGTCAATTATGAAAATTTGAGTGAAAAAGTTGAGGAGGTATTTCAGAAGGGTAACTTAGCAAAAATTAGCTCAGATTTATTGCAATTAGCTTGCGGTCACCGAGCCGAGGCGATCGAAATGCGTCGAGAGACAATTTCGAGCCAAATAAGAGACCCTTTAATAAAGGCAAAAATAAATAGAATACCTCCGTCAACAACATATATTTTTGATTCAGAGCCTTTAACTGAGGCCTTAGAAAAAGCAGGCGGGGTTCGCAAAGCATTTTGGCCCCTTAAAACAGAACAGGTAAAGCCCAATCAATCGAATAGCGGCCCCTCGCGGGGGCAAAGCATTCGAAGACCCACAGTTCCATCGCGTGGAACTCAATACTACCCACATTGTCATGAACAATTTGTGCCATTACAGAATTATGGTAATTACAACCCACCCTCGCGGGGTGGACACCAGCAGCCTGCCTATGCCCATGTATATAAAAACCAGTCGGTTAGTGGTCAAACTGATTACCATAACGTTGGTAGGGGCTCCTTTCATAACCGAGGCTCGCGGCCTGATCGTGGAAGTACCCGAGGTCGCTCGTACGTTCCCAAAGGTAAAGGAAACCAAAAAAGATATAAAAAATGACTCGAAACAGTTTCGAGCTGGTCGATTAGCACAGTTCCAGCATGCATGGATGAAATTAGGGGCACCAAGAATAATTCTCAAATTAATCAAGGGTTATACCATTTTCTCAGAAACCCCCACTCTTGCGCCCAAGTCTAACCAAAGGGCCGTTTTCATACACCCGTGTCAGAGGTAATGACATCAATCGTACAAAAAATGAAGGCACAACATATTTTACGGGCGGTTCAAACGTCCCCAAGTTTCATATCACCCCTGTTTCTTGTGCCAAAACCCGACGGGACAGCCCGTCCAATATTCAATCTCAAAGCCTTGAACGAGTATGTAATTACGGAGCCCTTCCACCTCACAAATATGCATCGCGTGCCCGATTTCCTTCAACCCAACGACTGGATGTGCAAAGTCGATTTATCCCAGGCGTACTTTCACTTGAATGTAACAAAATCACACCGATGCTTTCTACGAATTGTTTACAATCAGGAGTTGCTCGAAATGACTTGCCTCCCGCAAGGCCTGAGCACAGCACCTAAGACATTCTCCATACTGACAAATTTTGTTGCACAAATACTACGCGACCGGTGGAATGTGAGGATTTTAGTCTATCTAGACGATTCACATACTCACACACTCCGCGACCATGTCCATCTCACAGTGCAGACACTACAAAGTTTAGGATGGGAAATCAATTTCGAAAAATCGGTACTTTGTCCTCAGATGCGCATAATTTTCTTAGGAATGTTGTGGAATACTTGGGACAATACAAAAGCCCTTCCAAACGAAAAAGTCGTGTCCATAAACAAAAAAGTAGCTCGTGTGCTCGAACAAGGCAAAATAAGCTTAAAAGAGTTACAAAGGTTAGTAGGACTTCTGAACTTTTCCAGCTTCGTAGTCCCACGCGGCCGGCTCAACCACCGACAGTTGTTGATGTTCATGAACACGTTACCAAACCCTTCGACGAGGCAGTTCGTAATACCACCCAAAGTTATAACAGAACTAAATTGGTGGATACAGAATTGCCCGTCATCTACCCCGTTGCACTATCCACCACCGACACATTTTCTGGCGACGGATGCATCAGACTTGGCTTGGGGAGCACAGGTAGACGACCTAGCCCTCTCGGGCCCTTGGTCACAAGAGGAGCAAGGTCTCATTGCAACCAAAAAGAGCTGCTAGCGATACTTTATGCTCTTCAGGCACACTTTCAGCTGTTAAGTCACAGCACGGTCCTAATACAGTGCGACAACAAGACAGCAGTGGCTTACCTAAGAAAAGAAGGGGGTGCGAAATCTCCAGCCCTCGTAGATATTACCTATCAAATTCTAGAATTATTAGACAAACATCGCATTCACTTCAGCATACAGTATCTCCCAGGCAGGTACAACAGTCAAGCCGATCACCTGTCACGCCACCGCCGGCCTCCGGAGTGGCATCTTCTACCAGCCTGTGTGGAGAGAGTGTTAGCGAAGTGGGGTATCCCAATGATGGACTTGTTCGCATCAGCGACAGCTCACGTAGTGAGCAATTATGTTTCACGAGACCTGACAGACCCTCAAGCCCTATATCACGATGCGTTCAGTGTCCCTTGGAACTACCCGTTAGCATGGGTATTTCCCCCGCCGTTTCTAGTTCCAAAAGTATTGACTCATCTGAATCAATCGACGGGTATATTCCTAGTGGTGGTACCACGATGGACGATGGTATTTTGGCGAGCCGATCTCAAAACCAGATCACTCGCGGCACCAATAACCCTGAAACGTTTACATCGTCACCTAATCGACACGTCGACGGGTCTACCATCCCCGAGGGTCGAGGACATCACCCTCGAGGTATGGAAATGTGGGGGTGGGGCGAGACGTTAGCGACGTGGAATGATGAGCAGCGAAGTTTACTTCAGAATTCTTGGCGTAAGTCTACCTTAAAAACATATAAAGTGGCTTGGAAGCGCTGGGCCTCCTGGTCTAAAGCCAAAAATATATTTTAAAAATCCAACTGGTGGGCAATTAGCTCAATTTTTGTCCGATTTATACCTACTTAATAATTTTTCTTATAACACGATTCTATTACACAAATCTGTTGTTTCTACATTGTGTAACACTGAACAGTCAAGCCAACTTAGCTCACATGTTCTAGTAAAGCATATTTTGAAGTCGATCGCTATTAAAAATCCAAAGTCATCAAAGCCACCAATTTGGGATGTTAATAAACTGACGTCCTTTTTGACTAATTATGTCATAGACGTAAACAAATTCGGGTCAAAAACTGATACTAGCAATTATAGACAGTCAGGATGGAAATTGTTGTCAAATACTAATGACCATAATTTAGATCCCTTATTTTGGATACAAAGAACTACCTATATTTTTACTAAATGAAAGACGTAACGCAGCAAAGACGTCTAATTTGTTTGTTACAATCTTACAATCAGAGGCGAGGCACGAGCCGCGTCCCGTACAGTAATAGCCGGCTGGGTGAAAACCCTATTTAAAGAGGCTGGCATTGAAGGAGCCCCTGTAAGCACCCGATCTGCGGTGGCTTCAAAAAGTTGGCTAAATAACCATTCGTTAGAAGATATTCTAGCTCGAGGAAACTGGCGGTCAGTTAATACCTTCCAAAAGTTTTATAGACGTGAGGTAATACGCGATGTAGATTCAAATAATATTACAAGATTATTTAATCTAATATAATAACATTGTAGCAAATATAATATTATTATAAGCTAGTGATAACGTATAACTAATTCGATTATCACCTTGTTTTGTTTGTTTGTATTAATTACAATAATTATGAAATAATAAGAATGTGGAAATGATATGTACTAATTATCTAATAACCTCCTTAAAATTGTACAATGTTAAAAGATGTGTTCTTATTTACATGTGTCACATCACATTGGCGAAATTTCCTTATGATTAAACTCATGTGGCACCACCAGGCGATAACAAACAGGTCTCAATTATAAAGCTTCCAGTGACGGTCAAGTCATTTAATAGCAGCGTTTTACCTGAAATAAAACGCATATTAAATACTTACCTCACTGGAAGCTTTCATTTAATTTCTGCCTGGTGTAATTGAGCCAATGATGGAAGGTAGCTCGACATCGTTTAAGTAAACTAAAGAAGGGCGCGCTACCGCCAGATGTCGCCACTGAGTCGGAAATTGAAGTCAAATTCGTATGAAAATTGATAAAAGTTTGACGGAAACGGATATGCTCTCTCAATTATAAAGCTTCCAGTGAGGTAAGTATTTAATATGCGTTTTATTTCAGGTAAAACGCTGCTATTTAACCTGAGACATTTATATCCACCCGAGCCACCGGCGAGGGTGGATAGTCAAGTCGAGGGGTTAAATGGCTAATTTATGCCCGAGTTATACACACTGTTTTTCACTTCAATTGCGAGAAAATAACAAATAATTGCAAAATTAAATTAAATAATAGCTCATTCCCGGTCACTTAACTTTTTAAAGTTTTTATGTTTAATTTTCGACACGTGATATTAGACTTAGGTACTTCATACTGCCAAGTCATTTAATGGTTCAATACGTTTTAAAATAATAATTGACTCCAATTTTATCTGGTTTTATTAATTGAGTAATGGAAAACACAAATGTGAAATTTATTAAAGCAAATCAAATGACAAGTTTATTCTTCGAAGTTTTATTGTGTGTGTGGCTGTTAGGCTCGATTATCTTAGTCTTTAAAACAATTTTACTTTGTGCACTAGAGCATAAAAGTGGCATTTTGTGCAGCATACATCCAGCACAAAGGCGAATTTTGCGAGCATGAGAAGCGAAAATGTAATTATGTCAGTCAAACAGTATACAAAATAAGATTATACAAACTAAAAATTAGGTAAAATGAAATTAGGCGAAGTGAGTATTAGACAAAACGATATGCGCTATAGTCCAGGAGAGCCTTGTCTATCTTCTCCTCGAACTGTTATGTGTACACCACCTGTGGGTATAGCAATGTAGCGTACTCACCCTCACGAACTGCGTGAGTATGGTCTGCGGCGGCGAGCGGTCGTTTTCCAGAAGATGCTTCATGAGGTAGCCCATGCCGCGGAGACCGTTGCACGCTATCGGCACCTTGTCGCTCGCCAGGTAGCCGAGGAGAGCCTTGTCTATCTTCTCCTCGAACTGTTCTGTGTACACCACCTGTGGGTATAGCAATGTAGCGTACTCACCCTCACGAACTGCGTGAGTATGGTCTGCGGCGGCGAGCGGTCGTTTTCCAGAAGATGCTTCATGAGGTAGCCCATGCCGCGGAGACCGTTGCACGCTATCGGCACCTTGTCGCTCGCCAGGTAGCCGAGGAGAGCCTTGTCTATCTTCTCCTCGAACTGTTCTGTGTACACCACCTGTGGGTATAGCAATGTAGCGTACTCACCCTCACGAACTGCGTGAGTATGGTCTGCGGCGGCGAGCGGTCGTTTTCCAGAAGATGCTTCATGAGGTAGCCCATGCCGCGGAGACCGTTGCACGCTATCGGCACCTTGTCGCTCGCCAGGTAGCCGAGGAGAGCCTTGTCTATCTTCTCCTCGAACTGTTCTGTGTACACCACCTGTGGGTATAGCAATGTAGCGTACTCACCCTCACGAACTGCGTGAGTATGGTCTGCGGCGGCGAGCGGTCGTTTTCCAGAAGATGCTTCATGAGGTAGCCCATGCCGCGGAGACCGTTGCACGCTATCGGCACCTTGTCGCTCGCCAGGTAGCCGAGGAGAGCCTTGTCTATCTTCTCCTCGAACTGTTCTGTGTACACCACCTGTGGGTATAGCAATGTAGAAATATTGTGAACAAGGGAGGGTACGCGTTTTCCATTAGAGTTTAGGGCCCCCAAATCACTGTACTTGAGTCTGCTAAGTTTCTTGTGGGGACCATGATAGCGATTGTGAGTGCCACAGCGGGGATCAGCTAGGAGACTCAGCTCCCACAATGTGAAGGGTCAGCATCGCACATATGACTCTCCTGGAGTTGCAAGCGTCTATTACCATCAGGCGGGCCGTAAACTTGTTTGCCACCGACGGAGTATAAAAATACCCAGTATGGCAGGGCGTAGACTTATGTGAGTGACTCAGTCAGTCAGGACTTGTACGTTTATATATATTACTTTAACTGAAATTATTAACAAGAAGTAGGAAAAGTAGAAGATCGCTGTGTAATGTAATGAAATAACAGCAATACATACGTCAGGCGTCTCCTTAAGTGCCACAAATAAGGCGCACGACCGTCCGTGCGCCAACATCCAGTCCGCCTCCGTCACGGCCGTGTTCCCGCCGGCCAACACGTGGTGCAACAAGGCCGCGTCCCTGTAACAAACAACATTCTATATTTACATCATCATGTCATCATTGTCAGCCCGTCTTTTTTAGGGTTCCGTAGCCAAATGGCAAAAAACGGAACCCTTATAGATTCGTCATGTCCGTCTGTCTGTCTGTCCGTTCGTATGTCACAGCCACTTTTTTCCGAAACTATAAGAGCTATACTGTTGAAACTTGGTAAGTAGATGTATTTTGTGAACCGTATTAAGATTTTCACACAAAAATCGAAAAAAAACATTAAGTTTTAGGGGTCCCCATACTCAGAACTGAAACTAAAAAAAAATTTTTTCATCAAACCCATACGTGTGGGGTATCTATGGATAGGTCTTCAAAAATGATATTGAGGTTTCTAATATCAATTTTTTCTAAACTGAATAGTTTGCGCGAGAGACACTTCCAAAGTGGTAAAATGTGTGTCCCCCCCCTGTAACTTCTAAAATAAGAGAATTTTAAAACTAAAAAAAATATATGATGTACATTACCATGTAAACTTCCACCGAAAATTGGTTTGAACGAGATCTAGTAAGTAGTTTTTTTTAATACGTCATAAATCGTAAACCGCAATTTATTTCACGGAACCCTTCATGTGCGAGTCCGACTCGCACTTGGCCGCTTTTTTTTTATTAAATCTTTATTTCGGACTTGTATTGCATCCATATATTGTTAGTATTTTACTTAACCTAGGTACGTTAGTCTTATATACTAGTTACACATTATTTATAATATTCAATTTACTCTATTTCCACACCAATTGTGCAACGGACTTAGTCTGCCCAACCCAGTGCGACAAGATAGGGCAGTCATACCTGTCTGCAATGACACTTAGAATGCTGTTGATACTTCCCCTGAGTCGGCCCAGCATCGACACGATTTTTTTGCGTATGATCGCTTGAAAACCGATCGCTCAAATTGTGCGTTAAAGTCAAGTCAAGTCAAAGTCAAAGTAAACGTGACCTAGATATTTGAACGTGACCTAGATATTTGAACTTCTTCACAAAAGACAGGGCGGTCCCCTGCAGCCTTACTTGAGGTGTAAAGGTTACTTTCTGGCCTCCTGCCTCGAAATAACCTCGCTCTTTTTGGGGTTGTAAAGGAGTCCGTGAACTTCAGCATACGCCTCACACGCCGCCAACAGTTTTCTCAAGGCACTGATCGACGGACTCAGCAGCACCATATCGTCTGCATAACTGATGTTGTTTATACAAACGCCATCTATATGACACCCCACATGCATGCTGCTGAGTCCGGCCAACAGCTCATTGACGTATAAGTTGAACAGCTTGGGAGACGTCAACCCCCCCTGTCTCACCCCGCAGTCAAGCGTATACTCAGAAGACAACACAAGCTCGGCCCATCTCACCTGGTTTCGTTGGCTACGGTACCAGTGTTTAAAAATCCTCACTACTTCAACCGGAGTGCCTGTTTCCTCTAGCTTTTTCCATAGGAAGTCATACTCCACTCTGTCAAAAGCTTTTGACAGGTCGAGGAAGCAGGCATATACCGGTGTCCTCCTTCGCGTATAATACCCGACCGTATGCTTCAGACATAGAATGGCACTTTCAGTGGACAGTCCTGTTCTGAAGCCGAACTGCGTATCTTGTATGTTTAGGTGCCTTTCGAGTATGATGTCTAGCATACGGTCGAGTATTTTCGCAGCTGTTGTGACCAGTGAGATTGGCCGATAGTTGTCCTTGTTTGATAGGTCCTCGGTTTTATTTTTTGCTACTGGCACTACTATTGTCCTCGTAAATGCCTCTGGTAAATATGAGTGGTTCAGGCACAACGTAAGGAACATAGCAAGTACGCGGGGTAAGTGAACACCAGCATGCCTGAAGTGCTCAATGCTGAGACCGTCATGACCGGGCGACTTCCCTTTCTTCATTTTATTTATAACTGTAGCAACTGCCTTAGCTGAAAAATTAGTTCCGGTTCTGACAGTCCCTATCAGTGACTTGACCTGGAAGTGGTCCTTAAACAACTCGGCTATCTCGCGAGGGTTACACTTATCCCCTACACTTACAGATAGGCCAGGCTTCAATCATCAGTAATCGCCCACTGAGCCTATATAGGCCTCTCTTCGAGTACCCCGCCATACGGGGCTTGCAGTGGGCGATGTACCCCGAAACGAAACTAAGTATCATACGAGGAGGCTCTATACATTTGTAGAGCTTTTTTAGGGTTCCGTTCGTCAAAAGGAAAAACGGAACACTTATCCGATCACTCGTGTGTCTCGCCCCGGGGGGGAGGGGAGAGTAGATAAAATTTAACTTTGCTCTATAACCTACATATCCTGATAGATAAAAGTTCTCCATTAATTTTTCCAAATTTTCCATACATTTGAATCTAGTTTTCATGAGCTATCAGGCCGCCAGTCCAGTCAGTCGAGGGCCGGCGCCGCGCGAGCGAGCACATGTGCGTCGTGCTGTGATCCGCCGCCGCCGCCGACTTTAACGCGACGTATGTAATGTAATGTAGAGGCCACTTTTTTAAATAAATTCAACGATGCGGTAATTACCAATCATCCCATGCAACACGCTTCTTCATTATATTAATAAATATTCGTTTCGAGCCTCCATGCTCTTGCTTTCCGTCCTTAGATTTACTGAAGCTATTTGTTAGATTCAGATTTTTTTTATTTAAAGACGAACGACATCAACGCCAGAGTTGAGGCAGTCGCCGAGGCCGAAACCGGTAAGGAGAGTATATATATATAATCTTCTTAAGTAAGTAATGCAGCACTTTACCAAATAATGTCTACCTTTCCAATATAGAAAAACAGACACACACACATTTGACAGCTGTCACCCCAGTACAGTTTGTCATCATATGTGATCATTGACGTTTATTGTACCGGGATGACGGCTGTCAAATATCGTCATCATCATCATCATATCAGTCAAAAGAAGTCCACTGCTGGACATAGGCTTCCCCCAAAGAGTGCCACAATGACCGGTCCTGCGCCACCCGCATCCAGCGGACTCCCGCGACCTTTACCAGGTCATCAGTCTACCGGTACGTAGCCTTCCGGTACGTGGTCGCCACTCGAGAACCTTTCCTAATTATAGTAAACCCACAAAACAAAATATTTACCTATGGGTAGGGGGCAGGCAGTGGAGCAGCGCGCCCAGACAGCCGCCCACGGGCGCGCGCGGCGGGTCGTCAGGGTGCGCCAACAGGGCTGGACTTGTCAGGGTGGCCAGCACGCTTAGGGCTAGCTGCTCGGACATCTTGTCGCCTCCGACTGTAAACAAGCGGGGTCATTCAATCGTGTTTCTTTCGCGTGATTTGATGAAGTTTGTAAATAATCCTTTCGCACGAAATAACCCAGTGTTTGACAGGAAAATAATCCTAAGGGCCGATTCTGACCGGAATGACAGCGTTGAGTGTGAAATAATTTCAATATTTATCTACATACTTACAAGAGCAGTATCGCTTGAAAAGGTCGCGCGGACCCGCGCGTCGCATCGGCGGTTCTACCCGCGGCCTCTCGCGGCCCCCCACGCGACCTTTTCATGGGATACTGGTCTTTACGTATGTAGATAAAAGGCGGCGACGCCCGGCCGCCCGCGGTGACGCGAGCCTGCTGCTGCCGGCCGCTGCCATTCCGATCTGAATCGGCCCTACTCCCTTTCTGTTGCTAACACATTAATGCGCTGGTATTCGTTCCATAGTCGAATTAGACGATTTACATTGGATCGACAACGACATTCGAACTGTACACAGAATGGTTAGAACAAATTGCGCTCGCTGCTCGTTTCAGAGCCTTTAAGGGTCGACAGGACGCTCGACTGCATACAAGAATGGACTGGAGTTGACCGTGCTAGGGACTCTAGAAACTATGTGGCCTGAAGTACAGTGTACGCACCAGTGATGATGGTCCGCAGCGCCTGAAGCATGGTCTCGCGGATGGCGGGGTCGTCCGCGTTCTTGATGCCGTTGTGCATCTCCACGAACAGCGGGTCGGCGCGAGTGTGGATGCGCACGAGCTGCGCCAGAGCGAGGCCCGCCTTTATGCGGACGGGGCGGGACTGGTCGTTGAGCGCCTTTAGGAACGTGGTTTGCAGTTGCGGGAGGAATTGCTTCAGCATTACTCCGACCTAAAAAAATAAGAAAAGGTTAACATGAGAATTTCTAGGGAAAAGTTACAGCTTTGTTTGTTGTCTATCTTTATGTCTTTTTTCAACTCTATATCTCTAGTCTAACATTAGAACATTACCTTCGAGAGTAATGAAGCCAAGGTCTCCAGTACAGCGGCCTTCACGCTGGCATTGAACCGGTCGCCCAGGATACGGATGAGCGGCCCCGTGATGTGCACCACGGAAGGCTGGATGGCCGCCGCTGACGTCAGGTTGATGACTTCTCCCAGCATGAGCGCTGCCGCTTCCTTGTCTTCCGGCAGACCGTTGAGGATGGACTCGCGGAAGAGTGGCAGGATCGGTGCTATGCCCTGTTGAACAAATAAGTTTAGTATGGTATCAACAGTCAAGGCTATTAATATTGAGTTAACCCTGTTGTTATGGCTGGCAGTTGCAGAACGTCAGGCGAATGTCAATCTTACTCATGCACACTGGTTGACGGGTAGTTTATTTAAAGCCTGAAAAATGGTTAATAGAGTGGTTTCTTGTTTAATTCCTTGCCATGGACAAAAGACGATAGATAGAAATCACTCGAATTGTTACGGATGATTTCTATTTCTACCGCTCTGCGTCTAAAGTTAAAACCACAAGTGCCTCCCGAGCCATTCTGTCGCACATCTCTGTTGCTCTCGGCGAAGAGTATGAGAGAAAGACATCATCTATATTAGACAGAACGTACCTTAGGCAGACAGAATCCAGGCAACAGTTCCCCCTTCAAATCGGACGCGGCATATCTCACAGCCTGTCTTATATCCGCCACGTGAGCTATCTGTCTCTCTGCGTCCATTGTCTTGGTCAACGCTGCTAGTGCCTCCCAAGCCATCTGCAGCACATCTCTGTCGCTCTCGGCGAACAGCAGTATGAGTCCGCGCAGCAGTTGTGGCACGTAGGGCGAGAGGTCTGCGCGTGTGTGCGAGACGAACGCGCAGAGGAGGGAGGCGGAGGCGCGACGCTTGTCGCCCTCGCTGGTGCGGATGGACTCGAGGAGCATGTCGATTATGCTGTAAGAGATTGGATTTTAGTGTCACGAAAATTGGTCAAGTATGCAACATAAAACTTTGAATACACGGTTGTCGCTTTTGAGCACCCGCTTCGGTTTTGTGGTGTCTCGCTGCTTAGATACCATATACCTATTAAAGGTGCTTATTTTTTGCCCTATAATCTAAAATAGTCTAGACGTATTGAAGAAAGAAGGATTTAAAAATATGATAAAATGGTGAAATTTTATGTGAAAGGCACAGAGCGGTGTGCACAGTGGTTCCAGCAATTTGTGCGGTAGCGAAAACGCTGAGACGCAGCATGTGTTGTTATTTGTGAGCCGTTCAAATTGCAACGCTGTAAATCAACCAAAGCTGAAAGACGTTAACATAATATACTGACCATCGGACCCCCTGTGCGTCGGCCACAGGCAGCAGCGCGTTCCTACAGTGGTCGAGCTCCCTGGCCTCGTTGGGCGTGCCCCTGGCGGCCACCAGCGCCGCCAGCAGCGCGGGCAGCACGCGCGGCAGATGCTTGGCCAGCGCGCCGCCCGCCGCCGCCGCGAGCGCAGACAGGGCGCGCGTGTCCGCGGTGCCTGACGTCAGCACTGGGATTAGGTAGGGCAGGACGGCGCGGGACTTGATTGCCATGACCTGCAGAAACAATAGAAGGTATATTATGAGCAGGTACGAACGGCGACTTTTGCAGCGCGACTGTCACGCGGCACTAGCCATAGATCATACTTTCATATTGACAGATGATTTAAGTAGCGTCTATACGGGAGGGACAACGCCTCTTGTGACTATACAGGCCAATCCAGGATCAACATTTGCGTCCACATTTGGGGCACGCAAATTGAGGGACCGTATCATCGGCAACGTCTTGACAGTTTATATATCTTAGCGCGTTTGTGGGCTAGATCTTGGAACCAGGTATCATCGTGGATTTCGCGGCTTTTTGCAATAGTTTTCCTCCACTCATCACGGTTGCCAGCAAGATCTTCCCCAAGTGATGCAATCGATTCACGCAGTCTTTGAAGCGTACCATCGGGCAGTACATTGCGCTTTTCGAATGCAACTTGGCTGAAAATAATCTGCCTGGGCAAATGAGAATTGTCCATGCGTTGCACATGCCCAAGCCACCGCAAACACCTCTGCTTCAGCAAGGCAGTGATCCTGTGAAGCTGTGCGATCTCCAGCACTCTCTCGTTGGTAACCTTGTCTCTCCATGTGATTTTACGAATACTTCGAAGATAACGCATGTGAAAGGTGCTTAGCCGTTGTTCCTGATTAGCGTATGACATCCATGTTTTGGCTCCGTACAAGAGTGTGCTTAAGACACAAGCTTGATAAACAATCATTTTGGTCTTAATGGTAAGATGTTTATTGTTCCGCACTCCTGTACGTAGCCTGCCGGACGTCGTGGCCGCCCTGCCGATGCGGACGTCGAGTTCTCCGTCCAGGGAGAGATTGCTCGACACGATCGACCCTAAGTAGCAGAACTTGTCGACTACTTCCAAGGGAACACTCTCCAGTAAGATAGACGGCTGTTGAGTGTAGCCTTGCGCTAAAATTACGGTCTTCTTTGTATTTATAGACATGGAGAAAAGGTTACACGCATGGGCAAATTTGTCCAGTAGAACTCGGAACACGTGAGGAGTTTTCGCTACGAAGGCAGCATCATCGGCCAGAGTAGACTGTCGATTAAGAGATCCACGCGATTTCTACGGGATTTTAAAAGGTAGATGTTACACAACCTTCCGTCTGCTCGTGTATGATGAACTCCCAGTTGCGATTCACCGACAGCAACAGCGAGAAGAATATGCCGAATAGTGTTGGTGCTAAGACGCAGCCTTGGCGAACTCCTCACCACATATCGGAAAAGCTTCGGACTTTTGGTGATCACCACCGAACCTTAAATTCCTGTGTGAAAAGATTTCACCAACTCTAGAAGCTTCGGGGGACAACCGATTTTCTCAAGTGCGATGTAAAGACCCTCCCTGGAAACCGTATCGAAGGCCTTATTCAGGTCAACAAAAGCAATCATCAGGGGTGTGTTCTGCTCACGACACTTCTCTTGAAGCTGATGGAGAGTGAAAATCATATTGGTGGTGGAACGCTGGGACCTGAAACCACATTGCGTCTCAGGACTGCAAGACTTTACAGCTTAATCAGAACAACTCTTGCAAAAAGTTTGCCGACGATGCTTAGAAGGGAAATACCGCGATAACACATAAGCATATATTACAATCGCGCATGTTCTGGGGGAAATAATTCGCCTCCCAGCATTTCCCCGACAGATTATGGAGCAGAGATGACACACACTTGAGTTTAAGGGTTTCGGTGAGGATAACCATCGGCCCCGACTCTTGCCACATTTAAGCCTAATTTGCCCACAATCGAGGAACTTCGTGAGGCTGTGTCTCGTCAAGTTCAGCTATGACTGGTAGGTTCGGAATTAAATCCACGGCTACGGGGCTGATCTCAGCTGGTCGAGAATAGAACTCTATTAGCCGAGAATAGAACTCAGTGTAGTACTCTACCTACCGGTCGAGTTGACGGCTACTATCTGTAATGATCGTACCATCCTTTTCTTTCAGAGGGGCCGTCTTTTTCTGCACTGGTCCTAAAGCCGTCTTGATTTCAGCATAAACACCGCGAAAGTTACCCACGGCTGCACAGTCCTGGATGCTTCTGCATAAATCAATCCAGTAAGTATTGGCCAACTGGCGCCATGTTGGCTGGAGCGATGATTGGCTACGCAGAAATCTGTGCCAGTGGCTTCGCTGGGGTCAAGGCGAAACGTAAGCGCAGCGTGACTGTGTCCTACGTAGGCGAATCAAAGTGAACAGAATCGCGAAGCGATCCGATGCGACGACGCGCGAATGCGATGCGACGCGGCGGTCTTGCCCTACGTGCGCGCGAATCGCCCCGCCGCGCCGCAGGACCATGCACCGCCGCTTCGCCGCCGCGAAAATCAAACCAACTGATCGCGTTAGAGTCGATTAGAGGCTGGAGTTTATTTAAATTGTCAGAGAACCAGTCTGGTGCTTTGTTTCTGGCAAGTCCAAAAACCTCACCAGCTGTAGTTGTTGGAAGACTCTTAAAGTAATCCCATTCTGCCTCCTGGAGGTCGGTGTTGTTCTACGTCCGTAGGAATAACCCTAGAAACCCTACACGTGACCTAAGTGTGCTAAAGGAACAACAAACTCGGCAGCTGCACTGTTCCTTCTGAACCTCGCAGCGCACACTGGAACTCTATCAGCGACATCGATACCAATACATATACAGTGTGTCCCTGGATTAAAGTGCACATACGAATAGGGTTGAAACTAGATACATTTTTATCGACAAAAAAATGATAAAAAAAATTTACCACCAATATTAATTTTTTAGATTTTTTTAAAACTAATATTGTTTGCAGAAGACCTCACACGAAAAAATCAAGATATCTTGCCTCCTACGGGCTCTATTGATTTCAAATAAACGGAATTATAATCGCAAAAGGCTACTTGTAATAATAAAATCAGAAAAAATACCTTAAACACACATAAAAAAATTATTTCCTTAATAAATTTGCGTGTTTTTTGCTCTAATTCTTGATAGTTACTCGATTTACTCAAAATTATGCCCATATTACATCATGTTATTTTTATCAATAACGATTGTTTATCTCATTGCCTTTTAATAATAAAAATAACCATGTGCCTCACGCAATCACACATTTCTTAACGAGCGGCCAACGTTCAGGTAGACACCCTTAAATACATTAAATGTAGAAATAAATGTTTTTACATCCCATAAAATTTGTTATTTTTTTAAATGCCCCATAAAATGT
Source organism: Epinotia brunnichana (assembly GCA_963854355.1). Taxonomy (NCBI): domain Eukaryota; kingdom Metazoa; phylum Arthropoda; class Insecta; order Lepidoptera; family Tortricidae; genus Epinotia; species Epinotia brunnichana. The sequence continues at coordinate 32,839,332 of OY977943.1, forward strand.
AATCCATAAACCTTATTTAAGGGTTCTACCTGAACGCGACCTGATTATTTGATTAAGCGTAATCGCAATGTCTTTATTTTGGCCGCTCGTTAGGGAACTTGCAGCATGGGACTTCAATTTTGAATAAATTGTACTCAATCGATGCGGATATGCGTAGAAATATCATACAAAAGAAAAAAAAATATTATTTTTATCTTACGTTAAAATCACAAAAACAGATTTTTTGTTTTTTCGATAAAGTTACATAACAGTTAGATAGAATATTGAATAAGAAATTATATTTTGTATGACAAGAATAGACTTAAATGCAAGTTTTGTGGCGATAATTGCAAATTAATGACTTACCTACTCCATAGTAAACGCGCGCTTAATATAGAGCGTAATCGGCGGGTGCCGGCGCGAGCAGATTTCAAATGCATATGACATCAGAAAAAGAAATCATAAGAAAGTTTTAATGCTACAGTTGATATTCCTCTGGATTATACTTTTGATTTTCGTAATAAGATAAAAAGATTCTCTCTCTCCATTTCTTTTTGCTGGGAGTCTTTGAGGAGTGAATTCTTCTAGCGGAAAGGAGGACTTTGCACAGTACTAGGGAATATCTATATACTCAGTGACAGTCAAGCGGCCCTTAAAGCGCTTACGGCGCCGAAAGTGGACTCTAGACTAATTTATAATGGCGTCCAAGCACTAAACAGACTTGGAAGGCACAATAAGGTGCAACTAGTTTGGATACCAGGGCACAAGGGCTTCATCGGCAACGAAAGAGCAGATGAGCTTGCAAGAGGGGGCTCTACAAATCACTTTGTAGGTCCAGAACCATTTGTGGGACTCTCGCAGGGGACCATAATATCGGCCTTTAAAGCCTACGCCAAAACCAAACACCAACACGAGTGGAGGAATGAGGCTGGCTTAAGGCACTCTAAGCTCTTCATAGAAGGAGTGGACTCGGGCTGGACCAGAAAACTCTGGAAATCCAGTAGGAAGCAACTCAGAATTATATCTGGGGTGTTCACAGGTCACTTCGGGGTCAAGGATCTCTTGGCCAAGATGGGACTATCTGATAGTTTAGACTGTAGAATGTGTGGCGAGGAGGATGAGACTATGGAACACTTATTGTGTGAATGGCATGGCATGGCATGCCCTTGCCAGACAAAGAATGAACTACTTTGGTAACGGTTACCCGCAACCAAAGGAATAATTTTCAAGAAATCCTCAGCGACATGCAAAATGGGCTGCAGTCATAGCATGCGACAGTCGAGACGATTTATTTAAACCAAACGACTTCAAAATAAAAAGCGAAGTAAAACATCAATATGTTACAATCTGTGAGCTGTAAATTTGCTACACGATATAAAATAAATGTACTGATCTTTAAGACATATTCCATAAAGGAGACACCCGTTTAGCGGACATGATTGTAACACCGAAAAGCATACAATAAAGAACTTTCTGTTCTATTCTATTCGCGCGTCGTTTGTTGGACTCATTTTTCTGCTTCGGATAATATATACGACAAAAAATGGATTAAACAGCAAACTAAAACTGCCACACCTGTCATGGAAAGAAATGGACTAACGAGTCCAATTTTAATTTCAATTCTTTCCAATAATTTGTCAGGCAAAATTAATAAGTTTATATGGATCCAGTTTATAAAACAAACAAAATACAGCAAAAACAAGTTTTGTATGAAAAACTTAATTTTGATGATTTTTTTTACCATGGTACTGAAGCTACATAAACTAATTAAAGACCTGGACGGTATTCTAAGTACAAAGTTTTAGAGCAAACTAGCTAGTCGTTTTAAAATGAGAGCGTAACTACGTTTGTATGGAGAATTGAGCTTATTGCGGACTCTTAATTAACTATAATATAATTGTATAATCCAATATCAATACATAATTTGGAGATTTGAAACTGTTTATTCCCCACTTGTAAAATAAAGAAACTTGATTTATTTGTGATATTGGTCTGTCTGTTTAAATTCCTACATAAAATATTGTTAAAATAATTTTATAACGCGACTCCATTCATTCGCTATTTAGTTTTGATGTGAGCAGTTAAGTCACATTATGATAAAATCTCAATAAACTAAAAAGTATAGTGCTTAAAGTCTAAATAACCGAGTTCATTTTTTTATGAAAAATATATCTTGATGCAGGTTATAAGTTAACGCTATTAGCAACTACTGAAATATAGCTAGAGTTGTCAATTTAGGGCACATTTCTAGAAATTTTTGTTCGGCATTGTGAGTCTATTTACTTTATGGTACGTCAATGATTATGAACCTCATTTTATGCTCCTTAATTCTGAATTTATTTAGTTACTCTCGCTTGCTTGGCTTAGCTGAAATAACAGTTTAAAAATGACCTTGATTTTTTGTCATTTTTGTGAATAAGTCTGAAACAAAAGAAGATCGAAGGCTGATATTACGCATAGTGTTCTTAGGTCCAGCCACTACTGCACCTCAAGTTACAACCAAATCCCTTGCGGGGGCCACTCTTGTTAGCTTAGCCTGCTAGACCCTTTAATATCGTTTAATTTTAGAACAAAAGAAAATTCTAAACTATTATCCGAACCACTTCGTTCAACATTCTATTGAATTGTTATTTGTATGCTGTCCTTATTAGGATGACAAGGAGCGCTACTTGTAGTACAACCCAGAAGATTTCAATTGATGATTAGATACAGATTATTATCTTACCTGTTTTAACCCGTCCAGTGTTGCCTCAGCAATTGCCGGGTCGGGGTCGTTCAGCCCTTCCAACATCTGCGGCAGAATATCGTCCAGTGCCTTGCTGCCTATGGTCGCGTGTAAACTGAAAATAAACAACTAAGTCAGTTAAGTTGGCATTTTAGTACGCATCTAGTCATACCTTGAATCCGTATTCAAATCGGCATGCAAGTTGAATGTCGTCTAAACCAAGCTATCGATGATTATAAGATTTGAGACAGTGTATCTCGTAAATAATGAATATTTCTGTAAGTTGGTGTTTAGGAACAGAAAATGTTATTCGATTATTACAATGACTGCTGATAGTTACAACGTCGTCTTTGGCTTGAATTCTATCGAGATTTTCTGTTGACAAATGGTGAAAACCTGTGGATGGTTCTAGAAAGGTCCAGACGCACTGGAGGCAACCACACCTTGGATTTATTTTTAACCCCAGACGCAAAAAGAGGGGTGTTACAAGTTTGACGTGTCTGTGTGTCTGTCTGTGGCATCATGGCTCGTAAACGAATGGACCGATTTGAATGCGGTTTTTTTATCCAAAAGCTGAAGTGATCGAGACGGTTCTTGGCTACATTTCAACAAAATCGGTTCAGCCGTTTCTGAGATATTGAACTTTGAAATGAAAATGTCGGGATTTTTTCAATTTTTCTAAGTTGTTTACTATAATATGACCAACCTGTCGAAGGGGATCGGTCTTGGCTTGAACTCTAGCGAGATTATCTGTAGATTAATAACCTCATTATAATGAGGATAATTAGTGTATCACCTGTCAAAGGTCCTCGCAGCAGCAAGCCGTACTTCAGGCAGCGGGTCCCTCAGCGCAGTCCTCACTGTGGGCACTAAGCCATCAGCGAACAACAGCACTGCGTCACGAGAGGTAGAAGCCAGGATCTCTCCCAAGCCGATGCACACTCCTTGGCGCTGGTCGGCGCGGTCTGAGCGGAGCCCGCGTTCCAGGATTGGCACGATTTCTGGGAGTACGCGCTCGCCCAGCTGGTAGAAATACATCTCGTTAACGTCTGATTAGCCTTTCGATACGATGGCTCCTGGCCATAGTCCACGCTGAAAATACTACCGGATTTTAACAGAAGTAAGTTTCAGAACCCCCCCGGCTCGACGGGAATCGATTTTGTAAGCCTATCTATAGTCTGACCGCTTCACTCAGTCCTTGCCTGCGCGGCGCGCGGGTGCAGGGGTATGACGACAACGGTAAGCGGGCGTCGTGCGGGAGGCGAAGCCCGGTACCCCCACGCCCCTTTATCGTCATACCCCTGCACCCGTGCGCCGCGCAGGCGAGGACTGAGTTAAGCAGTCTGACTATACACTATTTTATACGGAATGCAGTTATAAGGTTGGAGCGCGGGGCGCGAGCATCCGGCTTACTTACGCTGATTTGACCTCAAATAAATAAAGGAGAATAAAAAAGAAAGTCTACAAAGAAGCCTGCGTATTCTAAGTAGATGTCGCTACACACCTCTCTAAAGCGTTGTAAGAACTGATTGAAAGATTCATCGTCTGAGCTAGTGGATCCGATAGCCCAGTTGCGACGGCTAGTCGTTAAACGACTGAGCTCGGAGCAACAACTTTCAAATTTTTTCCTTTTAATTTAAAATAAAACAGAATCTAATAGGAGAGAAGCAGGAAGACAGAATTAGTATGTCTTGCGAGCTTCGAGTGACGTAATGGGCCTCGTGATGGGCTCAGCATACCTTGCGCACGAGGTCCCCGAGTGTCCTGGCGGCGACTTGCCGCTTGTCGTAGCTGGTGGAGGCGAGGCAGCCCAGCAGCAGCCCGAACAGCGTCGGCAGGATCTCGCGAAGGGTCTTCGGTGTGTTGGTTACCACCACCTGGACAAAAGGAAAGAGTTCATTCATGTCAAAATATCAGGAAACTAACAATTTAAAAAAAGTTACATTAAAAAATAAAACTCCAGCACCGTTACTTAGAGTCTTAGACTCATCATCATCATCATATCAGCCGAAAGAAGTCCACTGCTGGACATATGCCTCCCCCAAAGAGTGCCACAATGGCCGGTCCTGCGCCACCCGTATCCAGCGGACTCCCGCGACCTTTACCAGGTCATCAGTCCACCTTGTGAGGGGCCTACCCGCGCCGCACGAGTCTTAGAATATCACAGCCTAATCAGTCAAAGCGCGCAGTGTAATAAAATACGATCTCTACGGCAGACGACGCAACAGTGAGAAAGCCAAGATGGCAGCGGGTGCACAGGCGCTGGCTCTGGGTTTGACAGGAGGGGAAGTGGATGTCACGTCACAGCGATGGCGTGGAGCGACTGGATTGACGCAAACGGCTACGTTCGATCGCGCGCAGTGGCGCCCTCTCAAATTCAACGGATATTGTACGTCGAACGGAACACATACGAAGGCTGCCTTTTAAGTTGTGTCGTTTGGAAAAACTAAAGACAATTTAAGTGTTAAACGGTATTTATTGTTTTTCAAAGTAATCACCGTGATATGTAATACACTTTTTCATTCGATCGAACCAGTTTTCGAAACACTTATTCCAGTCCGAAGTCGGGGTCTCCAAAATGGCCGTTTTGTATGCCTCAACCGCTTCTTCAGGCGTCTGGTACCGTTGACCACGAAATCGTTGCTTGATTTTTGGAAAAGTAAAAAAATCGTAAGGCCTAAGTCTGGACTGTACTGTGGGTGTTACAGAATTTCGACGTTTTGCTCTTTTAAAAACGCAATTGTTTGCCGGGCGGTGTGCGAGCTCGCATTATCGTGGTGCAGTCTTATACGACGTCTTGCGTTATATTTTCGAAACTCGCCGATGACTTCTGGTAAACAGACAGTGGTATACCAGTCAGCATTAACCATTTTACGATCCTCGAGCACGATGGTGGCAACGTGGCCACTTTTCGCCACAAACGTGGCGACCATTTTTTTCGAAGTGCTCCGTGAGCGTATTACTTTGGTCGGTTTTGGCTCATCTTGGAACACCCAAACAGTCGACTGCTGTTTAGAATCGGGATCGTAGGCATATATCCAAGATTCGTCACCACTGATAATGTCGTAAACATGTTTCGAGTTTCCTCGGTTGAATTGCCGCAGAGTTTTGCGACACCATCGAACGCGAGCCGTTTTTTGGTCTTCACTGAGTAAATATGGTATCCAGCGTGAGATCAACTTTTTTACGCCTAAGTGATCATGCAAAATACTGTGAACACTGGTCCCTGAAATACTAAAGGAAGCTTCTATCTCACGGTATGTCGCATGGCGATCTTCGACGATCAGTTGCCGTACAGCATCAATGTTCTCCTGGGTTACGGCTGTTTTTGGTCGACCTTCACAATGTCTATCACCAAGACTAGAGCAACCACGTTGAAATTCTAAATACCAGCGTTCCACAGTCCGGAGGCATGGTGCTTTATCATTGAAAACCGTAGTCAACTCTTCGAAGCACTGAAGTCGCGTTAAGCCCCTTTTGAAGTTGTAAAAAATTATCGCACGTAAATTTTCCTTCGAAATTTCCATTTTCTCAACTGACTTGTCAACTTTGAACGAACGCGGTACTAAAATGGTTGGGCCGATTTCGAGTCATTCTTTTGTTTTCGAATTCTACATTCAAATATTTTAAGATGACACTAGTTCTTTTTTATGCAATCACGGGAGGTTTGCAAACGACAGAACTTATAAGAGCAGCCCTTCTAATAGACGAATTATACAAGTAACTAAATTTGCTAATTAAAATCCTTGCTATTACGGTTTTCATGTGTTAACACAGCGGAATATTCAATGAAATTATCTCTAGCTTCAAGACCCGCTACGTCAATAATTTTTTCATTGTGATTGACTTTTGTTTGAATAAAATCCAATTAACACGAGAAAACAATCACTAACCTTCCACACATGCAGCGCCGCCTGTCGCACCATAAGTGCCACATCACTCCTGCCCATATACAGCCCGGCCAACACTCTATTCCTCCTCTCATTCCCAAGCGCCGACATAATCGCCTTATGCGACTGCTCAGTACCGAAGTTATCATCCTCGGACGCCGTTTCCGTGCTCATCTTACCACTGACACCGGATATACGGTACAGCAGATCACCTAGAAGCTGTACGGAGCTGTATCTGATACGCCAATTGTCATCAAATAGACCTTTTTCTAGTTCAGGCAGGAGTAACGTTATGGCAGATTCGGCGTATAGATTAACGATGCGCTGTCCGGCTTTAAGGGCGGTCTCTCTGACGTATTCGTTCTCGTCGGCCAGGGCCTTGAGTATGGGGTTGATGATCTGTCCGATATAGGGAGTGAACTCGTCAGTGAAGGCGCCGGGCATGTAGATGAACATCATAATGTAGCCATCCTTCACGTGTGGAGCGATGTCTGTGCGCTCTGCGGTTGCGATTATGTCTGTGGAAGTTGAAAATGAGTCAATTGTGTGTGGGTATATGAAAATTGTAGGTTCACTTTGCGGTAGTCCACAAGTGGCACACATACATTCTGACACAAAGCTTTATATTTGAGAAACGTAACTCTAGTGTCGAAAGTGACAGAAACCTAGGGCGTAGGAGTTGACCCACTATGAGCTTACGCCTGGCCTACCAGGACCATGACAGTTGTATTAACGACCGTGAGCTTACACGGCGTACAGTGTGGTGTTTAGAGCTAATCGAGCTAACAAAACGTACCAGGATCACATGAAACACCAGCCGTGCTCGTGATAGAAACCTAAAGCATGTCGGTGTAGGAGTTGATCAGCTATGAGCTTATGCCCGAAAACTACCAGGACAACATGACAGGCATGAATTTGCGGTAATCGTGACAGAAACCTAGAGTGTAAATTTATATAAAGCAACGTGTTAAGGTGGTTCGATTGGCATACAAAACGTTATTTGACATTCGCAGGCTAACGGCGTGATATTTTAACAAACTTATGTAACAAACGTTCATCAATTGGCTTCCCATTTGCGCCAAATTCCTCCTTTCCTAGAATAAACTTGTATAAACTAGATTAATTTGAGAAATTGGTTTGGGACGTGATATTTTCGGAAAACTATTTTTCTCAAATTAATCTAGTTTATACAAGTTTATTCTAGGAAAGGAGGAATTTGGCGCAAATGGGAAGCCAATTTATGAAAGTTTGTTACATAAGTTTCTAATATCACGCCGTTAGCCTGCGAATGTCAAATAACGCTTTGTATGGCAATCGAACCACCTTAAGAGTTGACCGCCAGGTCACATGCCAATGTGTGCTCAAAAAGTACCAGGATTACATGAAACTCCAGCGGTACTCGTAGAAACCTGTATGCCAGTATATGAGTTGACCAGCTATGAGTTTATGCCCAAAAAACTACCAGGATCACATAACACCCAGCGACCACGACAGGAGCCTAAAGTGTAAAGTAGCCTGGCATGATCTTCTGATCAAAAAGTACCAGGAACACATGACATCTGTAGTAGCGACAGTGACAGAAGCCTAAAGTACGGTGTACAACTGTACAATGTAGGGTTTAGTGCTAACCTGGCACGATCTTGTGCTCAAAAAGTACCAGGGTCACATGAAACTCCAGTGGTGATCGTGACAGGGGCCTAGAGTGTTATCTTTCACTGACCTGGCATGATCTTATGCAGCTTGTGTACGCCGAGGCCGGCGACGACCTCGCTGAGCCCCTGCGCGGCGCCGCTGCGGTCCACGGAGCTGGACTCTGACGTCAGCGTGTGCATCAGCCAGGGCAGCAGCTCCTCGAAACTACTCTCGCCCATGCCTTTGACCATGGCGCCGAGCGCGCGCGCGGATACTGAGCGGACCTGGGAATATTACAGAGTTTAGTATTGTTTCTAATAGTCCGTAAGCCCGCTTCCAATATACCTACGTCTCATGACAACACGATAAAATGCATGGCACACGGTCGAAAAGATTGTGCTGAGTAAGAATCAGAAAGGCCCAGACATACTTACACCGGCCAAATAAAGGAGAAAGTTGGTGTCGAGTCGTACAAAGACGTCAAGAGGCTGGCAGAGGACAAGAATCAGTGGCAGTTACTCCACCGACAAGAGCCTAGCTCTTAAATAGTAATGGATGATAAGAATTAGAAGATTATCGTTGGACACTTACCTCCGGCACAGGATCCAACAGCGAGCTCTTCAGCCCCGGCATGATATTGGGCAGGTACGGCATCAAGTCCTTCTGGTCCGTCAACGAGTACATGTTCCCTATGATCTGCGCGGCCATCTTCCTGGTCTCCGTGCTCCTGTCGAGGAAGGCGCGCTGCACGACCGGCATGATGAGCGCGAGGGACGGTGCGTCGATGAAGTGGACAAACTTGGTGTCCAGCAGCGTCTGCAGGCAGGCGGAGGTCTTGTTGGACGGGTCTTGCAGCGCTTGCAGGAGGACTGGCACGATCGCTGTAAGACAATTATGCTGTTCAAATACTGTATTTAAAACTTTTTAGCAAACAACCAAGTTTCAACAGGAGAGTGATAAGAAACTGGTCACGTTAAGGAGTGACAAGTATCACCACATAGGGACCAGGTTTTTATTGTAATTCTGGGAAGTAGTTACTAGTATTCACTACCCAGTCAATACTACAGTAGGCATCCACAGTAGGTACAGGTACCTTGAATCTCGGGGTTCCTGATGACGGAGCCGATGACCTTGAGCGCCTCGGCGCCCGCGCCCTGCACGCGCATGTGCGAGTCCGACAGCACCTCGATCAGCCGCGGCACGATAGACGGAAGGCAGGAGGACAGTTGTTTGGGCGCGCAGTACGCCATGGCGCCGAGTAGCTCGATGGAACCTGCAAGTTACAATGGCATGGATGAAACTGTTTTAAGCCAGTAAACTCTTCAGAAACCAAAGTAGTGGATTTCGCAGATATCATTTCAAATGGCGGGACGGTGTGTTTTGGTAAAAACAAGTGGCATTATTTAATTTTTTGGCTAATGTCAATGATTGATTATGTATCGATGGGCAAAAGATGACGGTTGGATAAAGTTATGAAACCATAATACTTACGCCTTAGTGCGGATTTAGACTTTAGAGATTTCCGGGAAGATACCCTCAAATATACACAGTCACTCACCAGCTTTTGTTGGCCAGTTGTCATCATTCAGGGCCTGCAGTAAATAACTAGTTTCACGCCGTGCGCGCTGAGTTTGCTCATGATCAGCGTCGCTGTGTCGTGCTAACGTATTAAGAACTTTCGCCGAAGCGCAGCAGTTGGGGACGAGAAGTGAGAGGTAATCAAGTCACTCACCAGCCTTAGTCCTCCAGTTGTCATCATTCAGCGCCTGCAGCAGCGACGGTAGAACTAGTTTGACGCCGTGAGCGCTGAGCTTGCTCATGATCAGCTTCGCTGTGTCGTCAGCGGCGGCGCGGACGTATTGGGAGGTGTCGCCGAAGCACATGAGTAGGTGCGGGAGGACGTGCACTATGTACGGCTCGAAGAGACGGCCGAGCTTGTAGCAGAGCATCTCGAAGCCGAATAGAGCGCCTGCAAACATTCCACGTCATTAGCCGTTTCTGATGTAGCCGTTCATGCCGCCAGGCCTTAGTCGGATACTGCTTTGGCTAGATTAAGAACTGGTGCGGCACTTAGCAGGAAGAATGCATTAGAATTCGTAGCTAGCTTTATTGGCAGATACCTTGCCTTGCCTATGAAGCTACCAGTCTCAGAGCGGGAGAATATATCATAGCAGGAAATGTCTACGAGTCTTATGGGGCTTCTAGATAAAGACGACCATACGAGTAGTTGCCGGCCACACATTTCCGAAAAAATATAGCTCGTTTAGAAGCCCCATTAGAACATTGTTTTTTTCATATTTTAGTTTTTCCGTAACAGATCTCATCCATTCAATTAATTTCAATTCTCTGTTATTACCTTCTCTGTACTTGTAGTTCTTCTTCTCCTGTATAGCCTCCGTCAGTTTTCCCATCACATCCAACTGCTTCAGCGAGAGAATACCGAGCCCCTTGATGATGCCAGCGATACCGTATGCAGCTCCCTGTATAAAAAAATACATAAGAACTTCTCTCTCACTCTTCGCTTACATGTCTATCTTGTAAAAATCAAGAGAAATGTGTTATTCAGTCTAGGCCCCAACAATCCGACAGACTTTAATAGTGTGTCCCTGACCCTGATTCAAATGTCATACATAGTTTGCTCGATTCGGTCTTATTTTTAGAGAAATCATTGGGTTTTTACTCCAAAAACTCGGCAATGCATGGAAACCTGTCGGGGCCTTTAGATAGAAGCCTAAAATAGACAGAGTCGAGCAACAGTTGGCTAGAGCGACTGGCCGCGTATGGCAGAACGTACCAAGTTCGAATTCTGCTAGGAGCAATAATTAATATAATTATTCCCTTTAATTTGAAATTTACGAGCCAACTTTGTATGACACTTAAAGGTCACAGCTAATTACAGCCACCCGGCACCCGTCCCGCACCGCCTCGCCTCGAGCGGTTAGTATTCTTCATATGGATTTGTATGGGCATGCGCTCACTACATCAATTCCGTAGCATCATCGCTCGCTCGGTGTCCACGCGCGGACTGAGAGTGGACCACTCGATGATAAGCTCGCTGTTGGCATGCTTGCCTCGCGTGCCCCGCAAGCTGGCAACGCGCGGTGCGGGAGGGGGGAGGTGGGGCGGTCTCGTTGACCACGCTCGTGTTCACAGGTGACACCGCGGCGTGCACCCGCGGACCAGCTGTCGACAACGAGTGGACGCCGAACGCGCGGTGCGGGAGGGGGGAGGTGGGGCGGTCTCGTTGACCACGCTCGTGTTCACAGGTGACACCGCGGCGTGCACCCGCGGACCAGCTGTCGACAACGAGTGGACGCCGAACGCGCGGTGCGGGAGGGGGGAGGTGGGGCGGTCTCGTTGACCACGCTCGTGTTCACAGGTGACACCGCGGCGTGCACCCGCGGACCAGCTGTCGACAACGAGTGGACGCCGAACGCGCGGTGCGGGAGGGGGGAGGTGGGGCGGTCTCGTTGACCACGCTCGTGTTCACAGGTGACACCGCGGCGTGCACCCGCGGACCAGCTGTCGACAACGAGTGGACGCCGAACGCGCGGTGCGGGAGGGGGGAGGTGGGGCGGTCTCGTTGACCACGCTCGTGTTCACAGGTGACACCGCGGCGTGCACCCGCGGACCAGCTGTCGACAACGAGTGGACGCCGAACGCGCGGTGCGGGAGGGGGGAGGTGGGGCGGTCTCGTTGACCACGCTCGTGTTCACAGGTGACACCGCGGCGTGCACCCGCGGACCAGCTGTCGACAACGAGTGGACGCCGAACGCGCGGTGCGGGAGGGGGGAGGTGGGGCGGTCTCGTTGACCACGCTCGTGTTCACAGGTGACACCGCGGCGTGCACCCGCGGACCAGCTGTCGACAACGAGTGGACGCCGAACGCGCGGTGCGGGAGGGGGGAGGTGGGGCGGTCTCGTTGACCACGCTCGTGTTCACAGGTGACACCGCGGCGTGCACCCGCGGACCAGCTGTCGACAACGAGTGGACGCCGAACGCGCGGTGCGGGAGGGGGGAGGTGGGGCGGTCTCGTTGACCACGCTCGTGTTCACAGGTGACACCGCGGCGTGCACCCGCGGACCAGCTGTCGACAACGAGTGGACGCCGAACGCGCGGTGCGGGAGGGGGGAGGTGGGGCGGTCTCGTTGACCACGCTCGTGTTCACAGGTGACACCGCGGCGTGCACCCGCGGACCAGCTGTCGACAACGAGTGGACGCCGAACGCGCGGTGCGGGAGGGGGGAGGTGGGGCGGTCTCGTTGACCACGCTCGTGTTCACAGGTGACACCGCGGCGTGCACCCGCGGACCAGCTGTCGACAACGAGTGGACGCCGAACGCGCGGTGCGGGAGGGGGGAGGTGGGGCGGTCTCGTTGACCACGCTCGTGTTCACAGGTGACACCGCGGCGTGCACCCGCGGACCAGCTGTCGACAACGAGTGGACGCCGAACGCGCGGTGCGGGAGGGGGGAGGTGGGGCGGTCTCGTTGACCACGCTCGTGTTCACAGGTGACACCGCGGCGTGCACCCGCGGACCAGCTGTCGACAACGAGTGGACGCCGAACGCGCGGTGCGGGAGGGGGGAGGTGGGGCGGTCTCGTTGACCACGCTCGTGTTCACAGGTGACACCGCGGCGTGCACCCGCGGACCAGCTGTCGACAACGAGTGGACGCCGAACGCGCGGTGCGGGAGGGGGGAGGTGGGGCGGTCTCGTTGACCACGCTCGTGTTCACAGGTGACACCGCGGCGTGCACCCGCGGACCAGCTGTCGACAACGAGTGGACGCCGAACGCGCGGTGCGGGAGGGGGGAGGTGGGGCGGTCTCGTTGACCACGCTCGTGTTCACAGGTGACACCGCGGCGTGCACCCGCGGACCAGCTGTCGACAACGAGTGGACGCCGAACGCGCGGTGCGGGAGGGGGGAGGTGGGGCGGTCTCGTTGACCACGCTCGTGTTCACAGGTGACACCGCGGCGTGCACCCGCGGACCAGCTGTCGACAACGAGTGGACGCCGAACGCGCGGTGCGGGAGGGGGGAGGTGGGGCGGTCTCGTTGACCACGCTCGTGTTCACAGGTGACACCGCGGCGTGCACCCGCGGACCAGCTGTCGACAACGAGTGGACGCCGAACGCGCGGTGCGGGAGGGGGGAGGTGGGGCGGTCTCGTTGACCACGCTCGTGTTCACAGGTGACACCGCGGCGTGCACCCGCGGACCAGCTGTCGACAACGAGTGGACGCCGAACGCGCGGTGCGGGAGGGGGGAGGTGGGGCGGTCTCGTTGACCACGCTCGTGTTCACAGGTGACACCGCGGCGTGCACCCGCGGACCAGCTGTCGACAACGAGTGGACGCCGAACGCGCGGTGCGGGAGGGGGGAGGTGGGGCGGTCTCGTTGACCACGCTCGTGTTCACAGGTGACACCGCGGCGTGCACCCGCGGACCAGCTGTCGACAACGAGTGGACGCCGAACGCGCGGTCCGGGAGGGGTGCCGGGTGGCTGTAGTGAGCTGTGACCTTTAGCCTCCAAATGGAATACACTATCAAAGTATTCGGACCCACAACCCACACTTTCCAAAGACATAAGGCGGCCTTTACACCTGTAAGTTACTTACGTAAGTTCAGTACAAATATAGCTTACAGACGACTTACGTGAGCAGTATTTGTACTGAACTTACGTAAGAACTTATAAGTGTACAACAGGCCTAAGATACACACCTTCCTGTCTCCGTATTTCTCGGCGGTGAGCAGTTGCTTCATCAGCTTATTCATGATGGCCGGCACCTCGCCATCAAGCGCGGACGAGCAGACGAGGTGCGGCAGGCAGTTGCTCACGGACTCTTGCACCTGAGAACATGGAACAATCAAGTTAAACAAATAGTTAAGATAACAATTATGAAGTGAGTCGAGTGACCGCGCACATAATCTTGCATAGAGATTTGCAAAAAAATTTAATTTAGTTAAGTACTTTATCTGAAATAAATAGATTCAAATTGAATTTTTTTTTTTAATCTTTAACAGTCCCAGTACCCCGGTTCACGCAGCCATAACTTACAACTATAAAAGTCAAAACCGGTCAAGGTGGTATTCCACCTGTCGAAGATCTTTGTCCAATTAGCATTGCGTCTCACATTTTTTTAAGCAAAATGTGACACGTGTAAATACATTGGATATAGATTTTGGACAAGTGGAACACCAACCTCAAATGGCCAGTCGTTATTGGTCAAGCACCTGTGTTGCCTATTTAGGCCACTGAACAAGCAGTTATGCAAGTTCGGTATCCATTTGAAGAGGCAGCTACACGTTACAAGTTCGGCTGCAAGCCCAATTATCGCCCTGCAGCCGAACTTGTGCGCATCACACATCCAAATGATATATGGTCTGTCTTCGACATCCAGTCACTTAAACTTCACTGTACAAAAATAAATCTTAAAAAACCGGCTAAGTGCGAGTTCCATACCATTATCTATAAAAACGGCAAAAAAACACCGTTTGTTGTATACTGTTGTCCCCTTATATATTTATTTTGTTCTGTTTTTTAGTATTTAATTTTGTTGTTATAGCGGCAACAGAAATACATGGTCTGTGAAAATTTCAACTGCCCAACTGTCACGGTTCATGAGATACAGCCTGGTGATAGACGGACAGACAGACAGCGGAGTCTTAGTAATAGGGTCCCTTTGGGTACGGAGCCCTAAAAAGGCAGACTCATTCGCGTATTCTCCACCAGCCAAACTTTCGTCAAACCAGTTTTCTTTCCATCCATCACTTCCACCAGGCTTTGGAGAGTCTCACCCACAGAACACTAAATACTATATTATTAGCGCAGGTGCGACTAAACCCGCCCGTCAGGCAATGGTGACGGAGTGGGGGAAGCCGTCTAGTCCATAAATATTTGGAGCACATTCTTGCATTGCGTGTGACGCTGTTGACAGCATAAACATAGGCTCCGCGCAAATAATAGTACATTACTGCAAAGGCCGTGAAGTAAGGGATTGATGGACGAGTTTGGGCTAGACGGCCGAGTCGTAGACGAGGCCGGATACAACGAGTCCAGCAATCCCTGTTCCGGCCGAGGCTTGTATAGTGCTTTTCTCAAACGATGTGAGGAAATAATAAATAGTTATTTGTTATACAAGGGTGCAGTTATAATTTAACCGCGAGTGTGGAATTGAAACACGAGCTAGCGAATGTGAGTGGTTTAAAAATAGAATCCTTTTCACCTCACTAAAGTGAGAAAGATTCTAGATAAAAAAATCTAAAAAAAGAAAAAAAAAACATTAAAAAAGAATAATATTAAAAAAAACATTACAAAAGAGTAAAACAAAATGGAAAAAAATATTTAAAAAAAAACAACTAAAAAAACAAAAAAAACGCCCAAAAAAATGACAAAAAACAAAAAAAAAAGGAAAAAAACAAAAAAATGGACAAAAAAAAAGAAAAACAAACAAAAAACATTAAAAAAAAACAAAAAAAAGGAAAAAACATAAAAACAAAAAAAAAGGAAAAAAACAAACAAAAAACATTAAAAAAAAACAAAAAAACAAAAAAAAAACCTAAAAAAGATAAAAAAACAAAAAACATTAAAAAAAACGACAAAAAAAAACAAAAAACATTAAAAAAAGTAAAACAAAAAGGAAAAATAGATAAAAAAAAACTTAAAAATAACATAAAAGACCCTACAAAAATTTTAACATTAAAAAATAGACAAACATCAAGAAAAGAAAAGATTTTTTTTTAAATCATTAAAAACGATAAACAACACTAAAAAATAAACGAAAAATAACAAAAAAAATGTAAAAAACTAACAATTTTTTTTTACAAAAAACTAAAACAATTAAAAAAAAGTATTGGTGGTTGGCAGTATGTATTTTTTCCTTTGTCTGTTTAATATCAGTAAGCAAATTTAAAAAGTTAGAGTAGCGGCCAATAATGTTTTTAGTTAGGGTTTTCATACATTACTTCTTGGCCTAGGCCAAGAAGTAATGTAGGCAGCCATAAACAAGGAACTTCATGTCTTCATTTCGTGACATTAACGCATACATTTCCGAGCATGTTTGAGAAAATTATGTTATACTAATATAAGTGCTTAAAGCTAATTGATATAGTAATAAAGTGCAAAGCAGTGTCTAAATATTTAGTACCATCGTTATGCACTAATAAAAATGTGTACCAACGACAAAATTCGTGAAAATAACAAAATGACTAAGTGTACGTACACATCAAAAAGCGCGATAAAACCAGTGGAAACTTTATAGTTTAATACAGTGACACTTACACGGCTTACACTTGAGATGGTTAACAGTGTTAGAAGTTTTTGAACTACGTAAAGGACATACCTATCTCTAAGTTCTTTTGGAACAGTGCTTTCATTATCTGACTTTTTAATTCTATAATGTGGGTGGACTTAGTAAGAACTTTGCTTGCGTACCCGTTAATCAGCTAATAGAATGTTACAACTGATCCCTTATTTTGATGTTTGACGTCATGTGCGCCTTGGCTGAGTTTTTACTTTTTTTTGTTTTACATTTGACAATTATTTTAGTATTTTTATAAACATTACAACAATACAATTTTTCTAAATATTACCGTACTGCTTCGTTACCAATAAAACGTAGCTTTTATTTGGTATAAAGTGTTTGTACCTACATCTCCATAAATAGCAAGAAGGACCGATTTCCTATAAAAACGCAAGACTATTCTGATATTGCTACCCGAATTTCACCCAGATTGAAAAAGTGAAACAATGGAAAAGGCAAACGCAACAACACGAAGAACTACTAGAACACAGGCATTGGCCCTTACCAACACAAAGCCGACAAGTATACAGTGACGAAGAAGGGCTTCATGATCACAATAAGTATCTAAAGCTTATAAGTGATAAGGATAAAAATATATTTAGTTTAAAGGCTGAAATAAAATCTATGAAAGAGAACTGCAAAACAATCTAATTAAAATACGACGGAATTAAGTCAACTTATTCCAAATTAAATGAAGAAAACGAAGCTCTCAAAATTCTTGTGAAAGAAAAGGAAGAGGCTTGTAATCAGCTAAAAATCCAACTAGACAGATTCTTACATGAAAATAATGATCTCACACTACAAATAAGTCATATGGAAACGGACAACATTGACATTTTAACGCCACTAAAATCCAAGATTATTAAGCACGAGCAACAAAATATTAATTTGGCGTCCAGAATTGAAGAATTAGAAGAAGAAAATATGGAATTGTTAAAGGAAATTAAAAGTATCACGGAGCTTTCAGGAGACCAAAATATTATAAATGAACCGTCGAGAATTACAACACTAGAAGAATGTAACAAGAAATTAAATAAAGAAGTGAACAGACTAGTACGTCGTCTAAGTAATTACTACTAATTACCAAAAGCTACAAAGAAACTTCAAGTTATTGAAGAAGAAAGGAAGTACTATCCTGCAAGTGCAGCGATCTATAAAAATGCTACAAAAAATTTTAGAACAGGTTACCAACAGGTTGGATCAAGAGTGATCCTTCTTCTAATGGCAAAAACAATAATACACAAACAAAAGAAGACCAGCAGAGCAGCTTGGTGACAATAGAAAATCCTGTACAACGTGTGAGTAATAAATGTGAGGATAATGAAAAGAAAACGAAGCCTAAACTTCTCATCGTATCGGACCTGCATGGTACAGAACTGGCATTCATACTCAACAAGATTAGGAAAAAGGACTATGACATATGCACTGATGTTATCTACCTGGGCACGACTAAACGAGTACTGATGAATATAGCCCAAAAGATAAAGAATTTTTCAAAACAGGACTCTGTGGTGATCATGACCGGAGGGAGTGACTTAAATTATCATACCCCTAATAACGTTCTTAATTATATAGACGATGCAGTTAAGACTCTTTCACACTGTAATGTTATTGTCTGCACAATACCTACCTGTATTAATAATAATGATTATTCCTTTAATGTATTTATAAATGAAATTAATAATGCATTTCAAAAGCTAATCTGTAAATATAGCCACGTGTTTATTGCATGCATAGTAGAAAATTTGACATACAATGATTATAAAGATAGTTATAAATTAAACAAAAAAGGCAAATATAAAATATGCCTTACAATTAATAAATCACTTAAATTAATTAACGAAAAAATGTATAATCTTACTTTTTTATTAATAATGACATGTCTCAATCACACACAACAGTCGAAAACATGTATTTTTCCTTATGCACCTCAACATAAACAGACTTAGAAACAAATTGTTCAGCTTAGAAGCATATTTAGAATGTGAAGTACAACAGAATCCCCCTGTCATTGCAATTACTGAGATTAATTAATTGCTTGAAGCTGATGAATCACAATCTATTAAGTTACCAGGTTACTGTGTTGCTGTGGATACAACGCGTGTTCTCTCTAAAGGTGGAGGGACACATATTTTTGTTAGAAATGACATAGCACAGAATTGTACGCCGCTAGAGACATCTTTGTATTATAAAGAAAAAAACTGTGAATTGTGTGGAATTTGTATTGAAATGGATAGGAAAAAAATCTTTGTTATAGTTATATATAGATATCCACAATCCAACTTTAAGCAGTTCATACACAACTTGGAGCAATTTTTACACAACTTTAATAAACATAACGTCCTTATATGTGGTGATTTTAACATTAATATAGCAGATACTTCATCCCAAAATACAAAACAGTTTCTACAGATCTTACTTGAACACAATCTAAAACCAACAATTATACGACCGACACGGACCACACATGCGACTGCTACAACTATAGACAACATATTCACTGACATTAGCACCCATACTAAATCAATGGTCTTGCCGTGTTCATTCTCTGATCACGACGTACAGCTTATATCACTCAATAGTTTCTTGAGTAACAAAAAATCATATAAGGTAGTTAGGAAAAGGCGGTACACTAAAGCGGCAAAAAAAGAAATTCAGAAATGCTCTTGAAATGATCAATTGGCACGAGGCTTTACTCAACTTAGATCATAATCAACAAGTAATAAAATTGTATGAAATCATGTACGATCTTATTAACGAGTACTATCCAGTCAAAAGAATAATTATTAAAAATAATACCTATAAGAAATGGCTTACAAGGGGTATTAAGAAATCTTGTAGAAAAAAAGAAAGATGCTTGTTGGCCTTAGACATAAACATGACGATAAATTATACGCTTATTACAAACCATATCAAACAGTACTTAAAAAAACACTCACTACAGCAAAAAGGTTATATACAAAAAAAGCAATTAAGAATGCCAAATGTAAATCGAAAGCAGTATGGAATCTAGTGAACGAAAATACCGGCAAGCCTAAGTTGCTTAAACAATTAAACTGGAAAATAAAAACAGGCGATGAAATAGTGAGAGATCTCAAATGTATATGTAACACTTTTGACAATTTTTTTATTAATATTGGCAGCTCTAATAGATGTCATCCTAATAATGACTTTAGTATATTTCTTAAAAAGAAAAAAGTCGATAATACAAAATCCATGTTTCTGTCACCAATATTGGAATATGAAATCATAACATTCATAACAATAGTAAAAAATCAGAAAAATAGCAATGCAATTACCGTGGGCCTAGGTTGATTTGTGTAAGATTGTCCCGTAATATTTATTTATTTATTTAATGCATGCGGGCCTGACGAGATACATACTTCCTTGATCAAAAATAATATTGATATTCTATGTATACCATTAACACATATATTTAATGAACACATCAACGCCGGGGTCTTCCCTAGCGTACTTAAGCACGCAAAAGTAATCCCTATTCACAAAAAGGGAAGTGTTATGGATGTCGGTAATTATAGGCCTATTTCCCTATTGTCTGTCATAGCCAAAGTCTTTGAAAAATGTCTTGCTATAAGAATAGAAAAATAGTAACTACCTGTCAATAAATCAATATGGGTTTCGTAAAAATAGGAATATAGTGTTGGCGGTAACAGGGCTGGTCACTGAAATAATGAATAATCTTAAAGATGGTATGAAGTGTGCTGGTATATTCTGTGACCTCAGTAAGGCTTTCGATTGTGTAGACCACAAAATATTATTACATAAATTAGAATATTACGGAATACGCGGCTCTGTACATTCTTTATTATCCTCATATTTATGCAACCGTCAGCAATATGTTGAACACACAGATGATGCTGGAAACGAAGACTCTGTAAATTCCGATGTAAATAATATCAGATGTGGAGTTCCGCAGGGATCTGTTCTCGGACCACTGCTATTTATCATATTTATCAATGATTTACCAGACAATATCTCCTGCGGAACTCCATACCTATATGCCGATGATACCAGTATTATATTTAAAGGTGAAACTTACGATGTACTGAACAATGTCACAAAAGATGGTTGGAACAGTATATGTAACTGGTTTGATGCAAATGGTTTAAGATTGAACTATGAGAAGAGCTTCTACATGACGTATAGGCGTGCTGTTAATTCAGATGACTGTATACTGGAACTACCGATAAGCAAAACGGACTCCATACGTTTCCTTGGAATTGAGCTGGATCCATATCTTAGATGGCACAATCATATTGACTATATTTCAAAAAAACTCGCAAAAGCTTGTTACTCGATAAAATCGATGGCAAAAATTGCAGATGCCAATACACTTAAAATCATTTATTTTTCCTATGTAGAAAGTCTCATTAGGTATGGCATAGAAGTATGGGGCAACAGCACTAGTGTCAATAAAATTCTTATTATACAAAAAAAGTGTCTTCGATTTATAGAGAGATGTTTCCCCGTTACACATAGACCACTTTTCACGAAGCATTGTATCAATACTGTTATTGCATTGTATATTTATCAAATATCCATTTATGTCTACAAAAACAAAAGTTCTTACACGACAGTTCACCAAACACAAAGATACGCGTTAAGAAGAAATTCTGATTTGGCACTACCGAAGTTTAACTTCATGCAATACAAAAAAAGTATTAATTATGTAGCTGTTCAGATATACAATCATCTTCCAAACCACATAAAACAGTCGGACAAATTGAGCGTTTTCTCAAACCAACTCAAGACATACTTAGGTCAGAGACCATTTTACAGCCTCAACGAATTTATTGCTAAATTATTGGACTGAATATTATCAATTGTTTTTTTATTTATGTTAATTTGCTACCTGACATGTCTGTTTTGTTGATGATGTTTTTATAATTTTAAAATGTAACGTGTCTAACATACCTACACACTATGTTTTTATGTTATTTGTAAATAATTGCTAAGTTGCCAAAGATATTTTATTATTGTATGGTTGTTATGTTGACTCTATATTTATATATTATTTTTTGTTCTATGGGTGTGTGTTTTGATGTATACAATTTTTGCATGGTATTTATTGTTTAATAAGGCAAAATAAAGATCAATCAATCAATTGGCCACTTGATAGACAAAAACTCTGCCCGTTTGAAGGGTCAAATTGACAACATTTCATAATTTTAAGTCCATGATTTGACTAGCTCCTTGTATTCTACTCGAAAAGAGGAACACGCTGGTAGTTTTATATTTCCGGTATTATTTATGTTAAATTTTTAACGAATTTTTAAAATTGCACTCATAGCAAATCCAATTCTACTGCAGAATGGGCACCTTGCTTTAGTCTTGTTTACATATACCAAATTAAAAACAAACATTGTCAAGATGGCGTCAATGTAACCCACCCGAAAATGACATTTACACTTTTTAAACGTTTTCGTCGAAACGGGATTAGTCCCGTAGCAAGGTGATTTGCTACTATGCATTTTTAAAAATCGTAAAAAATTGAAGATAAATAATACTAAAAATATAAAACTACCAGCGTGTTCCTATTTTCGAGTAGAATACAATGAGCTAATCGAACTAAGGGCTAAAATTTATGAAATGTTGTCAATTGCCTAAATTACGCATTAATTAGTTTTAATGTTAATTCTTTGTGTAAATTTATTGTTAAAAGTTATAAAAATCATTGTGTAAAATAAAGTTCTCTTGTAAATAATACCTCTTTTTAGTTATCGGGCCCGGTGTCGCCACCTCGTCCCCTCCACCGAGCCTACAACAACACGGCGTGAGGGTGACGTTGATGCGGAAGCTTGAGCGCATGCCACGCCCACATCGCCATTCTATAGTATGAACTGTTCTGTGGTCTCACCTGTTGGCTAGGCGTGGACAGCGCCGCAATGAGCCGCAGCGTGATGGGCTTGATGCGCGCGTCATCAGGCTCCAGGTGGCACGCCAGCGAGCCCACCAGCAGCACCACGCTCTGACGGACCGCATCGTAGCCGCCAGACTTCTGTGGTCTCACCTGTTGGCTAGGCGTGGACAGCGCCGCAATGAGCCGCAGCGTGATGGGCTTGATGCGCGCGTCATCAGGCTCCAGGTGGCGCGCCAGCGAGCCCACCAGCAGCACCACGCTCTGACGGACCGCATCGTAGCCGCCAGACTTCTGTGGTCTCACCTGTTGGCTAGGCGTGGACAGCGCCGCAATGAGCCGCAGCGTGATGGGCTTGATGCGCGCGTCATCAGGCTCCAGGTGGCGCGCCAGCGAGCCCACCAGCAGCACCACGCTCTGACGGACCGCATCGTAGCCGCCAGACTTCTGTGGTCTCACCTGTTGGCTAGGCGTGGACAGCGCCGCAATGAGCCGCAGCGTGATGGGCTTGATGCGCGCGTCATCAGGCTCCAGGTGGCGCGCCAGCGAGCCCACCAGCAGCACCACGCTCTGACGGACCGCATCGTAGCCGCCAGACTTCTGTGGTCTCACCTGTTGGCTAGGCGTGGACAGCGCCGCAATGAGCCGCAGCGTGATGGGCTTGATGCGCGCGTCATCAGGCTCCAGGTGGCGCGCCAGCGAGCCCACCAGCAGCACCACGCTCTGACGGACCGCATCGTAGCCGCCAGACTTCTGTGGTCTCACCTGTTGGCTAGGCGTGGACAGCGCCGCAATGAGCCGCAGCGTGATGGGCTTGATGCGCGCGTCATCAGGCTCCAGGTGGCGCGCCAGCGAGCCCACCAGCAGCACCACGCTCTGACGGACCGCATCGTAGCCGCCAGACTTCTGTGGTCTCACCTGTTGGCTAGGCGTGGACAGCGCCGCAATGAGCCGCAGCGTGATGGGCTTGATGCGCGCGTCATCAGGCTCCAGGTGGCGCGCCAGCGAGCCCACCAGCAGCACCACGCTCTGACGGACCGCATCGTAGCCGCCAGACTTCTGTGGTCTCACCTGTTGGCTAGGCGTGGACAGCGCCGCAATGAGCCGCAGCGTGATGGGCTTGATGCGCGCGTCATCAGGCTCCAGGTGGCGCGCCAGCGAGCCCACCAGCAGCACCACGCTCTGACGGACCGCATCGTAGCCGCCAGACTTCTGTGGTCTCACCTGTTGGCTAGGCGTGGACAGCGCCGCAATGAGCCGCAGCGTGATGGGCTTGATGCGCGCGTCATCAGGCTCCAGGTGGCGCGCCAGCGAGCCCACCAGCAGCACCACGCTCTGACGGACCGCATCGTAGCCGCCAGACTTCTGTGGTCTCACCTGTTGGCTAGGCGTGGACAGCGCCGCAATGAGCCGCAGCGTGATGGGCTTGATGCGCGCGTCATCAGGCTCCAGGTGGCGCGCCAGCGAGCCCACCAGCAGCACCACGCTCTGACGGACCGCATCGTAGCCGCCAGACTTCTGTGGTCTCACCTGTTGGCTAGGCGTGGACAGCGCCGCAATGAGCCGCAGCGTGATGGGCTTGATGCGCGCGTCATCAGGCTCCAGGTGGCGCGCCAGCGAGCCCACCAGCAGCACCACGCTCTGACGGACCGCATCGTAGCCGCCAGACTTCTGTGGTCTCACCTGTTGGCTAGGCGTGGACAGCGCCGCAATGAGCCGCAGCGTGATGGGCTTGATGCGCGCGTCATCAGGCTCCAGGTGGCGCGCCAGCGAGCCCACCAGCAGCACCACGCTCTGACGGACCGCATCGTAGCCGCCAGACTTCTGTGGTCTCACCTGTTGGCTAGGCGTGGACAGCGCCGCAATGAGCCGCAGCGTGATGGGCTTGATGCGCGCGTCATCAGGCTCCAGGTGGCGCGCCAGCGAGCCCACCAGCAGCACCACGCTCTGACGGACCGCATCGTAGCCGCCAGACTTCTGTGGTCTCACCTGTTGGCTAGGCGTGGACAGCGCCGCAATGAGCCGCAGCGTGATGGGCTTGATGCGCGCGTCATCAGGCTCCAGGTGGCGCGCCAGCGAGCCCACCAGCAGCACCACGCTCTGACGGACCGCATCGTAGCCGCCAGACTTCGGCGCCTTGTCCAGGAAGTTCTCGAACACGGGCAGTTGGCTGCCCAGCGTTTCCTGTGAAGATAAATGTGGAATTTAAAACAAAATACTGACGTTGTTTTTTAGGTCAAGTTTATGTCGTATTTCGCTGCACCAAGAGAGGTAGAGCACACTCACCACAAATGAGAGAGGTAGTGTACAGCGGAATGTCATCTTGTTGATGTTTTGAGCAGCGCAACTGGGGATAGTACCCAGTCCACCCTCAACCTTATAGTAGCGTAGCCATAATAACACCACTACTTAAATACTCTAGGTGTGTGGTGTTATGTTCCTGCTGGTGAGTAAGGTCGCCAGAGCTGCCAAGGATGCGCTGTGCTTATATATTTAAAGTGCAACGACTAAACATATACTACTGGACTACAAACAGGTAGAAGTATACAGAATGAAGCACCTAGGTTCTCCAAACACACTACGGGACGCAGTCAGCAACACGAAGGCACTCACCAACTTTTTAGACGAGCTGGGGTGGTTAGAGTAGCGCCACACCGCAGTTTCACGCAAAATAGGCACAATGGATGCGGAAAACGCCCAGTATAACTAACCAACTAACTATATTTAAAGTACAAACACCGGCTCCACCTCGTGCCCGAACTGATGGCGCTTGGCGGGGATCATTGCATATATTAACCGGGGACTAACCTTCCCGTGCAGGTCCACGATAGCCATGGCCGCATCAAGCATGACGTCACGCACGCTCTCGGCGCGATCCCTCATCCCGCGCTCCACGAAGAAGCGCATGGCGTCGGGCACGTCGCGCGCGCGCAGGTGCGGCGCCAGCGCGCGCAGCGCCAGCCCGCAGCCGCGCCGCGCGCCCCACGAGTCCAGCGCCGGCTCCACCTCGTGACCGAACTGGTCGCGCTTGGCGGGGATCATTGCATATATTAACCGGGGACTAACCTTCCCGTGCAGGTCCACGATAGCCATGGCCGCATCAAGCATGACGTCACGCACGCTCTCGGCGCGATCCCTCATCCCGCGCTCCACGAAGAAGCGCATGGCGTCGGGCACGTCGCGCGCGCGCAGGTGCGGCGCCAGCGCGCGCAGCGCCAGCCCGCAGCCGCGCCGCGCGCCCCACGAGTCCAGCGCCGGCTCCACCTCGTGACCGAACTGGTCGCGCTTGGCGGGGATCATTGCATATATTAACCGGGGACTAACCTTCCCGTGCAGGTCCACGATAGCCATAGCCGCATCAAGCATGACGTCACGCACGCTCTCGGCGCGATCCCTCATCCCGCGCTCCACGAAGAAGCGCATGGCGTCGGGCACGTCGCGCGCGCGCAGGTGCGGCGCCAGCGCGCGCAGCGCCAGCCCGCAGCCGCGCCGCGCGCCCCACGAGTCCAGCGCCGGCTCCACCTCGTGACCGAACTGGTCGCGCTTGGCGGGGATCATTGCATATATTAACCGGGGACTAACCTTCCCGTGCAGGTCCACGATAGCCATGGCCGCATCAAGCATGACGTCACGCACGCTCTCGGCGCGATCCCTCATCCCGCGCTCCACGAAGAAGCGCATGGCGTCGGGCACGTCGCGCGCGCGCAGCGCCAGCCCGCAGCCGCGCCGCGCGCCCCACGAGTCCAGCGCCGGCTCCACCTCGTGACCGAACTGGTCGCGCTTGGCGGGGATCATTGCATATATTAACCGGGGACTAACCTTCCCGTGCAGGTCCACGATAGCCATGGCCGCATCAAGCATGACGTCACGCACGCTCTCGGCGCGATCCCCCATCCCGCGGTCCACGAAGAAGCGCATGGCGTCGGGCACGTCGCGCGCGCCCAGGTGCGGCGCCAGCGCGCGCAGCGCCAGCCCGCAGCCGCGCCGCGCGCCCCACGAGTCCAGCGCCGGCTCCACCTCGTGACCGAACTGGTCGCGCTTGGCGGGGATCATTGCATATATTAACCGGGGACTAACCTTCCCGTGCAGGTCCACGATAGCCATGGCCGCATCAAGCATGACGTCACGCACGCTCTCGGCGCGATCCCCCATCCCGCGCTCCACGAAGAAGCGCATGGCGTCGGGCACGTCGCGCGCGCGCAGGTGCGGCGCCAGCGCGCGCAGCGCCAGCCCGCAGCCGCGCCGCGCGCCCCACGAGTCCAGCGCCGGCTCCACCTCGTGACCGAACTGGTCGAGCTTGGCGGGGATCATCTGTCAACCAAACTAAACGTCAGATACGTGGCTGTAGAATGGGCTGCCTGGCGGTGGTTTCCCGAGGCCGGCTGATGAAATAGGCTTGTATCCCAATTTTTTTTACGATCCATTCGAATTAGTTTTTGGAGAGGAACAAATGTTTGTATGGGAGCAACTACAATTAAAGAACATACATACCCAAAAAAATGAGTCAAAGACGGACCTCGCTGGGGACAGGATTTTTCGGGTCAACTAAACACTATCAACGATGCATCATTTCACAAACCGCTGCACGACAGGGCTAAAGAATATGCGTCTACAATGAGTTGGTGTAGCCACAACCGAAACTCACCGGCAACTTGTCCGAATATATATCCTGAAGCGCACGCAGCACCTCCGCTCGGGTCATGGAAGCCATGAGCTTGTCTCCTAAAAAAAAGAAAAAATAATTAAGATTGAAACCGGAAACCACACACGCAGGACCACAAAGATAGATGCTGCGTTAATTGCAAAAAGAAGCAATAAGTTAATATTTTACACGTCTGAATCGGCGACATTGGTGAAAAGGCCAGTGGTTATTGGTCAAGCGCTGCGTGTTGCCAATTTTGACTTGAATTGAAAAATTGCTTTGTGAAATGGACCATAGGCAATAAAACGAAAAATATTACAATTACATTTAAAGGTCAGTAAGTCAGGCAATAATAGGCTAGTAATAATAATAAATAAATAAGTCAGGAGCGTCATCGTATGTCCCCTCATGGGCCACCAGACCCATACTAATATTTATAATATACCTGTCTCGTCCTCAGCCTCCGGCACGGTGTGCACTAGATGCGCGAGCGCGGCGGCCGCGGCGCGTTGCACGGGCTCGGCGGGGTGCTGCACTTCGACTAGTAGGAGCGGGAACATCTCGCCGCGGATGCTCCATTCGTGTGCTTCGGGGACAGCGGCCCATAGTTCCTGTCATATATACCTGTCTCGTCCTCAGCCTCCGGCACGGTGTGCACTAGATGCGCGAGCGCGGCGGCCGCGGCGCGTTGCACGGGCTCGGCGGGGTGCTGCACTTCGACTAGTAGGAGCGGGAACATCTCGCCGCGGATGCTCCATTCGTGTGCTTCGGGGACAGCGGCCCATAGTTCCTGTCATATATACCTGTCTCGTCCTCAGCCTCCGGCACGGTGTGCACTAGATGCGCGAGCGCGGCGGCCGCGGCGCGTTGCACGGGCTCGGCGGGGTGCTGCACTTCGACTAGTAGGAGCGGGAACATCTCGCCGCGGATGCTCCATTCGTGTGCTTCGGGGACAGCGGCCCATAGTTCCTGTCATATATACCTGTCTCGTCCTCAGCCTCCGGCACGGTGTGCACTAGATGCGCGAGCGCGGCGGCCGCGGCGCGTTGCACGGGCTCGGCGGGGTGCTGCACTTCGACTAGTAGGAGCGGGAACATCTCGCCGCGGATGCTCCATTCGTGTGCTTCGGGGACAGCGGCCCATAGTTCCTGTCATATATACCTGTCTCGTCCTCAGCCTCCGGCACGGTGTGCACTAGATGCGCGAGCGCGGCGGCCGCGGCGCGTTGCACGGGCTCGGCGGGGTGCTGCACTTCGACTAGTAGGAGCGGGAACATCTCGCCGCGGATGCTCCATTCGTGTGCTTCGGGGACAGCGGCCCATAGTTCCTGTCATATATACCTGTCTCGTCCTCAGCCTCCGGCACGGTGTGCACTAGATGCGCGAGCGCGGCGGCCGCGGCGCGTTGCACGGGCTCGGCGGGGTGCTGCACTTCGACTAGTAGGAGCGGGAACATCTCGCCGCGGATGCTCCATTCGTGTGCTTCGGGGACAGCGGCCCATAGTTCCTGTCATATATACCTGTCTCGTCCTCAGCCTCCGGCACGGTGTGCACTAGATGCGCGAGCGCGGCGGCCGCGGCGCGTTGCACGGGCTCGGCGGGGTGCTGCACTTCGACTAGTAGGAGCGGGAACATCTCGCCGCGGATGCTCCATTCGTGTGCTTCGGGGACAGCGGCCCATAGTTCCTGTCATATATACCTGTCTCGTCCTCAGCCTCCGGCACGGTGTGCACTAGATGCGCGAGCGCGGCGGCCGCGGCGCGTTGCACGGGCTCGGCGGGGTGCTGCACTTCGACTAGTAGGAGCGGGAACATCTCGCCGCGGATGCTCCATTCGTGTGCTTCGGGGACAGCGGCCCATAGTTCCTGTCATATATACCTGTCTCGTCCTCAGCCTCCGGCACGGTGTGCACTAGATGCGCGAGCGCGGCGGCCGCGGCGCGTTGCACGGGCTCGGCGGGGTGCTGCACTTCGACTAGTAGGAGCGGGAACATCTCGCCGCGGATGCTCCATTCGTGTGCTTCGGGGACAGCGGCCCATAGTTCCTGTCATATATACCTGTCTCGTCCTCAGCCTCCGGCACGGTGTGCACTAGATGCGCGAGCGCGGCGGCCGCGGCGCGTTGCACGGGCTCGGCGGGGTGCTGCACTTCGACTAGTAGGAGCGGGAACATCTCGCCGCGGATGCTCCATTCGTGTGCTTCGGGGACAGCGGCCCATAGTTCCTGTCATATATACCTGTCTCGTCCTCAGCCTCCGGCACGGTGTGCACTAGATGCGCGAGCGCGGCGGCCGCGGCGCGTTGCACGGGCTCGGCGGGGTGCTGCACTTCGACTAGTAGGAGCGGGAACATCTCGCCGCGGATGCTCCATTCGTGTGCTTCGGGGACAGCGGCCCATAGTTCCTGTCATATATACCTGTCTCGTCCTCAGCCTCCGGCACGGTGTGCACTAGATGCGCGA
This sequence comes from Epinotia brunnichana, assembly GCA_963854355.1. Lineage (NCBI taxonomy): Eukaryota > Metazoa > Arthropoda > Insecta > Lepidoptera > Tortricidae > Epinotia > Epinotia brunnichana. The sequence goes on from OY977943.1 coordinate 32,868,833, forward strand.
GCGCGGCGGCCGCGGCGCGTTGCACGGGCTCGGCGGGGTGCTGCACTTCGACTAGTAGGAGCGGGAACATCTCGCCGCGGATGCTCCATTCGTGTGCTTCGGGGACAGCGGCCCATAGTTCCTGTCATATATACCTGTCTCGTCCTCAGCCTCCGGCACGGTGTGCACTAGATGCGCGAGCGCGGCGGCCGCGGCGCGTTGCACGGGCTCGGCGGGGTGCTGCACTTCGACTAGTAGGAGCGGGAACATCTCGCCGCGGATGCTCCATTCGTGTGCTTCGGGGACAGCGGCCCATAGTTCCTGTCATATATACCTGTCTCGTCCTCAGCCTCCGGCACGGTGTGCACTAGATGCGCGAGCGCGGCGGCCGCGGCGCGTTGCACGGGCTCGGCGGGGTGCTGCACTTCGACTAGTAGGAGCGGGAACATCTCGCCGCGGATGCTCCATTCGTGTGCTTCGGGGACAGCGGCCCATAGTTCCTGTCATATATACCTGTCTCGTCCTCAGCCTCCGGCACGGTGTGCACTAGATGCGCGAGCGCGGCGGCCGCGGCGCGTTGCACGGGCTCGGCGGGGTGCTGCACTTCGACTAGTAGGAGCGGGAACATCTCGCCGCGGATGCTCCATTCGTGTGCTTCGGGGACAGCGGCCCATAGTTCCTGTCATATATACCTGTCTCGTCCTCAGCCTCCGGCACGGTGTGCACTAGATGCGCGAGCGCGGCGGCCGCGGCGCGTTGCACGGGCTCGGCGGGGTGCTGCACTTCGACTAGTAGGAGCGGGAACATCTCGCCGCGGATGCTCCATTCGTGTGCTTCGGGGACAGCGGCCCATAGTTCCTGTCATATATACCTGTCTCGTCCTCAGCCTCCGGCACGGTGTGCACTAGATGCGCGAGCGCGGCGGCCGCGGCGCGTTGCACGGGCTCGGCGGGGTGCTGCACTTCGACTAGTAGGAGCGGGAACATCTCGCCGCGGATGCTCCATTCGTGTGCTTCGGGGACAGCGGCCCATAGTTCCTGTCATATATACCTGTCTCGTCCTCAGCCTCCGGCACGGTGTGCACTAGATGCGCGAGCGCGGCGGCCGCGGCGCGTTGCACGGGCTCGGCGGGGTGCTGCACTTCGACTAGTAGGAGCGGGAACATCTCGCCGCGGATGCTCCATTCGTGTGCTTCGGGGACAGCGGCCCATAGTTCCTGTCATATATACCTGTCTCGTCCTCAGCCTCCGGCACGGTGTGCACTAGATGCGCGAGCGCGGCGGCCGCGGCGCGTTGCACGGGCTCGGCGGGGTGCTGCACTTCGACTAGTAGGAGCGGGAACATCTCGCCGCGGATGCTCCATTCGTGTGCTTCGGGGACAGCGGCCCATAGTTCCTGTCATATATACCTGTCTCGTCCTCAGCCTCCGGCACGGTGTGCACTAGATGCGCGAGCGCGGCGGCCGCGGCGCGTTGCACGGGCTCGGCGGGGTGCTGCACTTCGACTAGTAGGAGCGGGAACATCTCGCCGCGGATGCTCCATTCGTGTGCTTCGGGGACAGCGGCCCATAGTTCCTGTCATATATACCTGTCTCGTCCTCAGCCTCCGGCACGGTGTGCACTAGATGCGCGAGCGCGGCGGCCGCGGCGCGTTGCACGGGCTCGGCGGGGTGCTGCACTTCGACTAGTAGGAGCGGGAACATCTCGCCGCGGATGCTCCATTCGTGTGCTTCGGGGACAGCGGCCCATAGTTCCTGTCATATATACCTGTCTCGTCCTCAGCCTCCGGCACGGTGTGCACTAGATGCGCGAGCGCGGCGGCCGCGGCGCGTTGCACGGGCTCGGCGGGGTGCTGCACTTCGACTAGTAGGAGCGGGAACATCTCGCCGCGGATGCTCCATTCGTGTGCTTCGGGGACAGCGGCCCATAGTTCCTGTCATATATACCTGTCTCGTCCTCAGCCTCCGGCACGGTGTGCACTAGATGCGCGAGCGCGGCGGCCGCGGCGCGTTGCACGGGCTCGGCGGGGTGCTGCACTTCGACTAGTAGGAGCGGGAACATCTCGCCGCGGATGCTCCATTCGTGTGCTTCGGGGACAGCGGCCCATAGTTCCTGTCATATATACCTGTCTCGTCCTCAGCCTCCGGCACGGTGTGCACTAGATGCGCGAGCGCGGCGGCCGCGGCGCGTTGCACGGGCTCGGCGGGGTGCTGCACTTCGACTAGTAGGAGCGGGAACATCTCGCCGCGGATGCTCCATTCGTGTGCTTCGGGGACAGCGGCCCATAGTTCCTGTCATATATACCTGTCTCGTCCTCAGCCTCCGGCACGGTGTGCACTAGATGCGCGAGCGCGGCGGCCGCGGCGCGTTGCACGGGCTCGGCGGGGTGCTGCACTTCGACTAGTAGGAGCGGGAACATCTCGCCGCGGATGCTCCATTCGTGTGCTTCGGGGACAGCGGCCCATAGTTCCTGTCATATATACCTGTCTCGTCCTCAGCCTCCGGCACGGTGTGCACTAGATGCGCGAGCGCGGCGGCCGCGGCGCGTTGCACGGGCTCGGCGGGGTGCTGCACTTCGACTAGTAGGAGCGGGAACATCTCGCCGCGGATGCTCCATTCGTGTGCTTCGGGGACAGCGGCCCATAGTTCCTGTCATATATACCTGTCTCGTCCTCAGCCTCCGGCACGGTGTGCACTAGATGCGCGAGCGCGGCGGCCGCGGCGCGTTGCACGGGCTCGGCGGGGTGCTGCACTTCGACTAGTAGGAGCGGGAACATCTCGCCGCGGATGCTCCATTCGTGTGCTTCGGGGACAGCGGCCCATAGTTCCTGTCATATATACCTGTCTCGTCCTCAGCCTCCGGCACGGTGTGCACTAGATGCGCGAGCGCGGCGGCCGCGGCGCGTTGCACGGGCTCGGCGGGGTGCTGCACTTCGACTAGTAGGAGCGGGAACATCTCGCCGCGGATGCTCCATTCGTGTGCTTCGGGGACAGCGGCCCATAGTTCCTGTCATATATACCTGTCTCGTCCTCAGCCTCCGGCACGGTGTGCACTAGATGCGCGAGCGCGGCGGCCGCGGCGCGTTGCACGGGCTCGGCGGGGTGCTGCACTTCGACTAGTAGGAGCGGGAACATCTCGCCGCGGATGCTCCATTCGTGTGCTTCGGGGACAGCGGCCCATAGTTCCTGTCATATATACCTGTCTCGTCCTCAGCCTCCGGCACGGTGTGCACTAGATGCGCGAGCGCGGCGGCCGCGGCGCGTTGCACGGGCTCGGCGGGGTGCTGCACTTCGACTAGTAGGAGCGGGAACATCTCGCCGCGGATGCTCCATTCGTGTGCTTCGGGGACAGCGGCCCATAGTTCCTCGGCCAGCTTCCTGTTAAAAAGATATAAAATTAGTACGAGTGCTGTTAGGTATTAGTCTCTGCATAAACTTACTCCTCATAATATCTTATTTGGAAATCCGTTGTAGTCCATTGGAGTGAGCACGTGACGCGAGTTGACGAGGGAGCCTCCACTGTTATGGTGGAGCTTTGGGACGCGAAGGGGCAAGTCTGCGGATCGTGCGAAGTTAGTCGAAATATACTTGCCATATGTAGTGAATGTTTGACTTGTTTCCGTTTCGGCTCTCCTCATAGAGAATTAACAGTAGCGTCGAGGATGAGACAAAGGGGTAAGGGCGTAGCACAATAAAACTCTGAGAAAAGTGGCTGCTTAACGGCGTCTAAAGTTGCGCTTCGACTATAACGGAGCAGAGACCGTAAGATAATTCAGAAACATAACATTAATTTGAGAACATTCATTATCATCATCAAATCAGCCAAAATACGCCCATTGCTGGACGTAGGCCTCCTCCAAAGAGTGCCACGATGACAATCCACCATGACGAGGGCTGCCCACGTCGCGCGGTTTCGGTCGCCACTCGAGGACTTTTTCGGGTCAACAGAACACAGAACAGAGCAGAAATGTTTTGAGAACATTAATATCAGTATATAACTCACTTATTGTCTTCAGCTATGTCGAATGTGGCGACCAGCAGTCGTTTGGTAATTTCAAGAGCTTGGTCCTTGTTATCGAAGAGCGGCGGCAGGCGGTTCGCGATGCGGAGCAGCGTTCGCAACGCTGCGTCTCGGACGACCTGCAAGGACAGCTCTTATTACCAAACTGTAAGGCTGGATTGGAACAATAATTCTTAGTACAGAATGTTCCAAAAGTGACGCAAGATTTTAATTATAAAGAGGACACAGTTAATTTATTTATTTATTATTCAATCATGAACTAACTACACATAAATTCAGTAGCGTGTGGGGAAATGGTCTAAACGTCTTCGGGCCGTAACCACATTTTTGCTAATTGAAACCCTCTCAACTACCCTACCAGTTGGCAATAAAAGTTCATTTTTTTTTTGTCAGAAGCATATTTAATGGTGCATGTTTACCCCTGCCGAAAACATGTCTGTTAAGATAGTTCTGAGCTATGTTTGGAGTGTTCTTAATCTTGGACATATCTTACGTCGAGTGGGTTCTGTAGGCCCGCCAGCAAGCAGACGACGTCTTCGTGCGTGACCGGCGCGCGCGACGCCATGTCTCCGGTTTCTAGTAGAGCCACCGTGCAAGCCGCTTGCACGCGTCCGCTTGTGCTGCCTGGAACGAAATATATTCTTAAGATGGTGCTCAACTGAATTAAATGGCTTGTGCAGTGCGATGAGGAGATGCGCGCAATTTCATACCGTCTGCGATGTACCAAACTGTACGTCAGCTAGATGTTCTTTGGCATTACCATAGATGGTTTCTTTGTAACTGCCCCGAGCCCCGCCAGCATCGCAGAGGGGTTCGCGCGGACTGCGCTCAGCGACATGCCTGTCCTGCAAGCGGTGGACTCACCCACGAGGTCGACGAGTGTGCGGAACATGTCGTCGGCGGGGAACAGCGCCGGCTGCAGCAGCGGCTCGGCGCCGCGCAGCGCCGCGTGCGCGACCACTGCCCCGAGCCCCGCCAGCATCGCAGAGGGGTTCGCGCGGACTGCGCTCAGCGACATGCCTGTCCTGCAAGCGGTGGACTCACCCACGAGGTCGACGAGTGTGCGGAACATGTCGTCGGCGGGGAACAGCGCCGGCTGCAGCAGCGGCTCGGCGCCGCGCAGCGCCGCGTGCGCGACCACTGCCCCGAGCCCCGCCAGCATCGCAGAGGGGTTCGCGCGGACTGCGCTCAGCGACATGCCTGTCCTGCAAGCGGTGGACTCACCCACGAGGTCGACGAGTGTGCGGAACATGTCGTCGGCGGGGAACAGCGCCGGCTGCAGCAGCGGCTCGGCGCCGCGCAGCGCCGCGTGCGCGACCACTGCCCCGAGCCCCGCCAGCATCGCAGAGGGGTTCGCGCGGACTGCGCTCAGCGACATGCCTGTCCTGCAAGCGGTGGACTCACCCACGAGGTCGACGAGTGTGCGGAACATGTCGTCGGCGGGGAACAGCGCCGGCTGCAGCAGCGGCTCGGCGCCGCGCAGCGCCGCGTGCGCGACCACTGCCCCGAGCCCCGCCAGCATCGCAGAGGGGTTCGCGCGGACTGCGCTCAGCGACATGCCTGTCCTGCAAGCGGTGGACTCACCCACGAGGTCGACGAGTGTGCGGAACATGTCGTCGGCGGGGAACAGCGCCGGCTGCAGCAGCGGCTCGGCGCCGCGCAGCGCCGCGTGCGCGACCACTGCCCCGAGCCCCGCCAGCATCGCAGAGGGGTTCGCGCGGACTGCGCTCAGCGACATGCCTGTCCTGCAAGCGGTGGACTCACCCACGAGGTCGACGAGTGTGCGGAACATGTCGTCGGCGGGGAACAGCGCCGGCTGCAGCAGCGGCTCGGCGCCGCGCAGCGCCGCGTGCGCGACCACTGCCCCGAGCCCCGCCAGCATCGCAGAGGGGTTCGCGCGGACTGCGCTCAGCGACATGCCTGTCCTGCAAGCGGTGGACTCACCCACGAGGTCGACGAGTGTGCGGAACATGTCGTCGGCGGGGAACAGCGCCGGCTGCAGCAGCGGCTCGGCGCCGCGCAGCGCCGCGTGCGCGACCACTGCCCCGAGCCCCGCCAGCATCGCAGAGGGGTTCGCGCGGACTGCGCTCAGCGACATGCCTGTCCTGCAAGCGGTGGACTCACCCACGAGGTCGACGAGTGTGCGGAACATGTCGTCGGCGGGGAACAGCGCCGGCTGCAGCAGCGGCTCGGCGCCGCGCAGCGCCGCGTGCGCGACCACTGCCCCGAGCCCCGCCAGCATCGCAGAGGGGTTCGCGCGGACTGCGCTCAGCGACATGCCTGTCCTGCAAGCGGTGGACTCACCCACGAGGTCGACGAGTGTGCGGAACATGTCGTCGGCGGGGAACAGCGCCGGCTGCAGCAGCGGCTCGGCGCCGCGCAGCGCCGCGTGCGCGACCACTGCCCCGAGCCCCGCCAGCATCGCAGAGGGGTTCGCGCGGACTGCGCTCAGCGACATGCCTGTCCTGCAAGCGGTGGACTCACCCACGAGGTCGACGAGTGTGCGGAACATGTCGTCGGCGGGGAACAGCGCCGGCTGCAGCAGCGGCTCGGCGCCGCGCAGCGCCGCGTGCGCGACCACTGCCCCGAGCCCCGCCAGCATCGCAGAGGGGTTCGCGCGGACTGCGCTCAGCGACATGCCTGTCCTGCAAGCGGTGGACTCACCCACGAGGTCGACGAGTGTGCGGAACATGTCGTCGGCGGGGAACAGCGCCGGCTGCAGCAGCGGCTCGGCGCCGCGCAGCGCCGCGTGCGCGACCACTGCCCCGAGCCCCGCCAGCATCGCAGAGGGGTTCGCGCGGACTGCGCTCAGCGACATGCCTGTCCTGCAAGCGGTGGACTCACCCACGAGGTCGACGAGTGTGCGGAACATGTCGTCGGCGGGGAACAGCGCCGGCTGCAGCAGCGGCTCGGCGCCGCGCAGCGCCGCGTGCGCGACCACTGCCCCGAGCCCCGCCAGCATCGCAGAGGGGTTCGCGCGGACTGCGCTCAGCGACATGCCTGTCCTGCAAGCGGTGGACTCACCCACGAGGTCGACGAGTGTGCGGAACATGTCGTCGGCGGGGAACAGCGCCGGCTGCAGCAGCGGCTCGGCGCCGCGCAGCGCCGCGTGCGCGACCACTGCCCCGAGCCCCGCCAGCATCGCAGAGGGGTTCGCGCGGACTGCGCTCAGCGACATGCCTGTCCTGCAAGCGGTGGACTCACCCACGAGGTCGACGAGTGTGCGGAACATGTCGTCGGCGGGGAACAGCGCCGGCTGCAGCAGCGGCTCGGCGCCGCGCAGCGCCGCGTGCGCGACCACTGCCCCGAGCCCCGCCAGCATCGCAGAGGGGTTCGCGCGGACTGCGCTCAGCGACATGCCTGTCCTGCAAGCGGTGGACTCACCCACGAGGTCGACGAGTGTGCGGAACATGTCGTCGGCGGGGAACAGCGCCGGCTGCAGCAGCGGCTCGGCGCCGCGCAGCGCCGCGTGCGCGACCACTGCCCCGAGCCCCGCCAGCATCGCAGAGGGGTTCGCGCGGACTGCGCTCAGCGACATGCCTGTCCTGCAAGCGGTGGACTCACCCACGAGGTCGACGAGTGTGCGGAACATGTCGTCGGCGGGGAACAGCGCCGGCTGCAGCAGCGGCTCGGCGCCGCGCAGCGCCGCGTGCGCGACCACTGCCCCGAGCCCCGCCAGCATCGCAGAGGGGTTCGCGCGGACTGCGCTCAGCGACATGCCTGTCCTGCAAGCGGTGGACTCACCCACGAGGTCGACGAGTGTGCGGAACATGTCGTCGGCGGGGAACAGCGCCGGCTGCAGCAGCGGCTCGGCGCCGCGCAGCGCCGCGTGCGCGACCACTGCCCCGAGCCCCGCCAGCATCGCAGAGGGGTTCGCGCGGACTGCGCTCAGCGACATGCCTGTCCTGCAAGCGGTGGACTCACCCACGAGGTCGACGAGTGTGCGGAACATGTCGTCGGCGGGGAACAGCGCCGGCTGCAGCAGCGGCTCGGCGCCGCGCAGCGCCGCGTGCGCGACCACTGCCCCGAGCCCCGCCAGCATCGCAGAGGGGTTCGCGCGGACTGCGCTCAGCGACATGCCTGTCCTGCAAGCGGTGGACTCACCCACGAGGTCGACGAGTGTGCGGAACATGTCGTCGGCGGGGAACAGCGCCGGCTGCAGCAGCGGCTCGGCGCCGCGCAGCGCCGCGTGCGCGACCACTGCCCCGAGCCCCGCCAGCATCGCAGAGGGGTTCGCGCGGACTGCGCTCAGCGACATGCCTGTCCTGCAAGCGGTGGACTCACCCACGAGGTCGACGAGTGTGCGGAACATGTCGTCGGCGGGGAACAGCGCCGGCTGCAGCAGCGGCTCGGCGCCGCGCAGCGCCGCGTGCGCGACCACTGCCCCGAGCCCCGCCAGCATCGCAGAGGGGTTCGCGCGGACTGCGCTCAGCGACATGCCTGAACAAGTTATGACAAGTCAATTAAGATACGATAGTGCAGCTTCTAAAATGTCTCTGAGCTATTATATATTTATTTTAAAATTATAAAAACATTTATGTTAGTTGGGCCAACTTGGGTCATTGTATGATGGATCATGGGTGAAGAATAGTGATATAAGTATTTCATGACGTGACTGTCACATCGACTGGTTAATTAACTAGTTAAAAAGACCACCATATATGAACGTCATAAATAAATAATGGAAGTGATTTCCGAAATCGCAACGGGCTACCGATTATGGTCTCAATCGATTCACACCGCTTTTTTAACTGTTGAGTCACGCAGAATGCACCAGATTGAACGCTACTACTAGCTTCTTACGTTCTTCGGCTACTCTTTCACCCCTCATGGGCCACCGAACCAAAATAGGCCGTTACAGTCCATGTTGTACCGGGATTTCGTCCAACAAATACTTCACTTTCGAGCATATCTCGTGGACCCCAAAAGTTTTGGAGTCCAGAAGACATGTCTAAACACATACTAAAAGGCGCTGGAATCCGAAAGTGAAGTGTTTTCCCGTAACAACATGCACTAATTATATCTGTATGCACAGACTTGGACAAAAACCCTAGTTTTAGTATACTCACCGATTTTAAGCAGCGGGAACACATAACAGAATCCCGGAGCGTTCAGGGGCTTTCCTGGCTGATCTTTCGTGCCGACTGTGGTCTCGTGGATCAGGTTTATGGTGCGGATGGTCGCCTTGTTTATATCCTCGCCCTCCCACGCAGGATCCAGGTCACATTGTGGTTTGAGCAGCCTGCAAATGTTTAATAAATGGAAGTCACATTTGTTCAAGAAATTTGGTAAACGAAAATAAAAAGAAGACAATTTCATGCCAGAAATCTTGCATTAAATATTTGATTGATAGGCTGAGCACGTTTTCGAAGCAGACTGAGCGTATTTATACCAGAAATAACTCACTCCTGGACGCCATTGGGGTATTCTGCGATAAAAGTATGACAAAATACCACGACCTTATTTGCTTCGATCATATATCATATCTATATACGCTTCCTCATACAAGCTTGAGGTTAAGCAAGCCAAGCCTGCGCTAGCTTAACCTCCAATTCTGCCCCTCAAAAGTTTACAAGAGTAAAGTGCGTGACACACCCTAGTGCTCGTACCTGATCGTGAGTGCATGCACTTGTTCCCGGAGCGCCTGCGGCGCCAGCAGCGGCAGGCGGCGGTGGCACTCCAGCGCCGACGCCGCGCCCAGCGGGGACCGCAGTGCACCTGGGAAGTGTACGTGACACACCCTAGTGCTCGTACCTGATCGTGAGTGCATGCACTTGTTCCCGGAGCGCCGGCGGCGCCAGCAGCGGCAGGCGGCGGTGGCACTCCAGCGCCGACGCCGCGCCCAGCGGGGACCGCAGTGCACCTGGGAAGTGTACGTGACACACCCTAGTGCTCGTACCTGATCGTGAGTGCATGCACTTGTTCCCGGAGCGCCTGCGGCGCCAGCAGCGGCAGGCGGCGGTGGCACTCCAGCGCCGACGCCGCGCCCAGCGGGGACCGCAGTGCACCTGGGAAGTGTACGTGACACACCCTAGTGCTCGTACCTGATCGTGAGTGCATGCACTTGTTCCCGGAGCGCCTGCGGCGCCAGCAGCGGCAGGCGGCGGTGGCACTCCAGCGCCGACGCCGCGCCCAGCGGGGACCGCAGTGCACCTGGGAAGTGTACGTGACACACCCTAGTGCTCGTACCTGATCGTGAGTGCATGCACTTGTTCCCGGAGCGCCGGCGGCGCCAGCAGCGGCAGGCGGCGGTGGCACTCCAGCGCCGACGCCGCGCCCAGCGGGGACCGCAGTGCACCTGGGAAGTGTACGTGACACACCCTAGTGCTCGTACCTGATCGTGAGTGCATGCACTTGTTCCCGGAGCGCCTGCGGCGCCAGCAGCGGCAGGCGGCGGTGGCACTCCAGCGCCGACGCCGCGCCCAGCGGGGACCGCAGTGCACCTGGGAAGTGTACGTGACACACCCTAGTGCTCGTACCTGATCGTGAGTGCATGCACTTGTTCCCGGAGCGCCTGCGGCGCCAGCAGCGGCAGGCGGCGGTGGCACTCCAGCGCCGACGCCGCGCCCAGCGGGGACCGCAGTGCACCTGGGAAGTGTACGTGACACACCCTAGTGCTCGTACCTGATCGTGAGTGCATGCACTTGTTCCCGGAGCGCCTGCGGCGCCAGCAGCGGCAGGCGGCGGTGGCACTCCAGCGCCGACGCCGCGCCCAGCGGGGACCGCAGTGCACCTGGGAAGTGTACGTGACACACCCTAGTGCTCGTACCTGATCGTGAGTGCATGCACTTGTTCCCGGAGCGCCGGCGGCGCCAGCAGCGGCAGGCGGCGGTGGCACTCCAGCGCCGACGCCGCGCCCAGCGGGGACCGCAGTGCACCTGGGAATGGTATGTCATATTTAAGGTGGTTCGATTTCCATACAAAACGTTATTTGACATTCGCAGGCTAACATCGTGATATTTTAAGAAAGGTAAGTAACAAACTTTTATAATTTGGCTTTTCATTCCAATAAACTTGTATAAACTAGGGTCCGAAGAGCCTCTTAACGCATTCACTGCCACCTCCTTTTCCTGGGCATTCGCCAGGTGCCACACTTTTTAAAATGTACTTTATGTAATGCACTTTACGTAATTACGAACGCGTCTGTGCGTCGATGGCACACGGTGAAAGTCACTGGAACGCACATACGCGTCGGTGGCAGTGAATGCGTTAACAGGAATCCGAGCATGGATTTAAAAATGGCTGCCATCTTGCAATTCTTTAAATACGGTCCGATTTCGCTCAAAATCGATATCTGAGGGCCCGTGGGGCCCCTTAACACGAATCCGAGCTTGAATTTAAAAAAGGGCCGCCATCTTGAAATTCTTTAAATACGGTCCGATTTCGCTCAAAATCGATATCTGAGGGCCCGTGGGGCCCCTTAACACGAATCCGAGCTTGAATTTAAAAAAGGGCCGCCATCTTGAAATTCTTAAAATACGGTCCGATTTCGCTCAAAATCGATATCTGTGGGCCCGTGGGGTTCTTAACATGAATCAGAGCTTGGATTTAAAAACGGGCCGCCATCTTGAAATTCTTTAAATACGGTCCGATTTCGCTCCAAATTTATATCTGAGGGCCCGAAGGGGTGTTCGTTTAATTTCCTCGCTTCCCGTTTCCCTGCGTACCCCCCATCGTTGGCCCGCGTATGTAGTTAGACTGTGCTAGTATAGAAGTATGGAATATTTCCAAAACTATTTTTCTTTACGATATTCCATTATTTTACTTTTGTTTACGAACTTTACATATTTCACTTATTCTTGTCTGCTGGGATAATGCTATCATTATAATAGTATTTGTAAGCACTGATACGTAAAAGAGCTCTTAAGGCCTACTTGCAGAATATTTGAATTTTGGCACGACGGCTGAGCCAGACTCTATTGGCCGTTTATGAACGACACATGTAGTGTTCGTAAGAAAGGGACCATACACATTTTATGTACAGTCGCCATCACATAGATCGGAGCAAACAAGCAGCTCACAAACATAGGAACTCACCTCTATTTTCAAGGCATTAGGGTGCATGTGCCGATATTTTTGAACACCTATAGTGTACCTATGTATGTGATGGCGACTGTATCAGAAGCATTTTAAGTTTTTTATTTATTTATTTAGAACACAAACAGTCGCATAAAGACCAGGAACAGCAACAGACCTAAAGCTGAAGAGTTTTTAAAGGGAGGGTAGAGGGTAGAGGGGGGGGGGGGTAATGTCTTTGACTGCTTAGCACACTCACCTAGTAGAGCCGGCACGATTCTCCGCGCGTGCAGACACAGCGCGTGCACGGAGCCAGCACCGACCGCCTCTAGCAGCCGCACTGCGATCTCCACTTGGCTGTTCAGCTGGAACAATAGTACATTGTTGTAGAGGCTAGAAAGTAAGCAATAGACGGACGAGTTAGTTCGAAAGTACGAGTCCAGCTATTGCACTTTCGGCCGAGGCTTAACATAGTGCTTTTCGCGCCTACTGCGAGGAAATTGCAAATAATTATAATTTTAAATCGAAATTAGGTATCTAATTGAAGATAAATCTCTAAATCTAATTGAAAATACATATAATACTAATCAAAAAACCAGCTCGCGCGGCCCCGCTCGCCGGCGCGGCGGAGAGGAGCGGCGTCCGTCGGCTTCGTATCACGCCCTACGGTCGGCCGTCTATACCCGCAAACCCACCCGGCAAGACCTTCTTTCCCGGCGTCGGCAGTAATGTACTATACAATAATATTCGTATACGCTAATTTTTTTGGACACTGATCATGTGACACAACAAAATCCGCAAGGCAAAAATCTCTGAATTGCTTCATTTATGTCAAATATATTCTAAAAGAAACGTGACATTGAGTCAAGGATAAAGAGTTCATAAAAACAAGTCTACTTACAGCAGTTAACCTCTCTCGTATGGCGCTTTCCTTGGCTAACTGTCCTTTTATAGCCTCCTTCTGTTTCACCGATTGTGGGGCCTGCAAAAAAAAACAGACAATCAGGATACAGTCAACGCTTCCCCTGACCTCTTTTCAGGTACTTATAAATTGGATATTTTCAAGACGAGAGTGAATAGGCACTGTTTAGTCCTGTTTAGGTGTTTAAGACCCTCGACCTCAATATCACTTACCATGAGGAGAGATAGTGGCAAAAACCGACCACATTTTTTTTTATTCTGTAGAATTTTCGAAAAATTTCACGTTCGAAAGGATATGGGATGAAAAACACCAGTAGAAATGTATTTGGAAAAATCGAAGTATGACGCGTTTTTATGATATACAACAAGTATCTAGGTAGAAATTAGCATGATTTCTTCAACACAAACGCCGTGTTTTTATCACACACATAACCCGTTTTGTTGGAATGCACATAACAGTATTATTATTGCAACATTACATATTTTCGAAAAAATATGAGATGAAAAGACTAAACACCGGTAAAGAGACTAAATTACAATATAAATACATACCTCCTTGAGCTTGCCCTCCCGTCGGCGCTTATCATCGAGTTCCCGCCGCAGTTGTAGCTCCTCGAGTTGCTCTTTATAGCTGTACGCTTTGCTCTCGCGTTTCAGATTCATGGCGTTGCTGTCTTCGTTGCTGCAAGGTAACGGTCAAATAAGTACTTTCATCTCTCCTGTTCTGAAAGTTGACTTTTCATGGGCATATAGCCGGGTGGAAAATAGCGTTTTCTCCCCTAGGGTGGAAAGTATTTTTTTTTAATTGTGACGGTCAGCCACGGAGTCGAAGATAATTGAGTTACTTCATATTATTAAAAAAAACTTTACATATGTCGAAACTTTTTTTTTTTAATTGAGAAACAAACAGTCTTAAAAAACACATAAGTAACTTAGCTATGGCTATGTGAGTAATGCTATAATAGACCTATAGTTTCATAAATGTTTACAAAGTTACAAGTTATATTAAAAATTGGAAAATATGTTTAATATAATACCAAATGTCATAAATATATAAATATATATATACATATATGTGTTGTAAATACACTTATGACAGTTAAGTATATTTTACAACTTAGTTACACCATTATACAATGCAAAAAAAGAAAGAAAAAGTTAATGAAAAGGTTAAGGTAACTGCGTTTTAACATTCTTAGATTAAAGAAAAAACTAATCTTTTAAATATACTATATGAGTTGCCAAACAAATCTGCGTCCATACATTTTTCATTATACAGTTTACATGCGCGCTTAATATATGAATGCTGTGCGTATTTAGTTCTGCTGCTTGCAATACTAAATAAGGCCTTCTTGCGACAACTTCGTTCTAATCTACGGGGAACATGAAAAAATATATTATGTAATAGTTCAGGGGCATCAACTAGATTATTCATAATTTTGAACAGATAAAGTAAATCGGTACAAGTGCGTCTGAGTGAAAGGGGTTGGATATGGAGTCTTGTGGATGATAAGGCGTAATCTTCATAGTTACCACCTGTTCGGAATTCCATTGTCTTAACAAACTTTTTCTGGAGTCTTTCAATTCTAACCTCGTGTACAGTAAAGCAGGGATTCCACACTACAGAAGCAAATTCCAATCGACTTCGGACATAGCTATTATAAAGGAGTCTGTAAGTAAGAGGTCTTTTAAAGGGTTTCGCAACACGAAGAATGAAACCCAGCAGTCTATACGACTTATTTAGAATATCATCAATATGAGAGTTAAATGTCAATTTAGCATCAAGTATCACACCTAGATCACGTATACTATTCTGGCGTGCCAGATTACCACCACACAAGCAGTAATTAAATAGTATGGGATCTTTCTTTCGCGTAAATGTTATTACTGCGCATTTATCGCTATTTAAAAATAAATTGTTTCTAGTACAATAACTTTCAAAACTAAATAAATCATTTTGTAATAGAGTACAGTCTGCTTGTGTTTTAATAACTCTGAATATTTTAGTGTCGTCAGCGTATAGAAGAGCTTTCGATTCAGTAAGACACTCCGTTATGTCATTAATGTATAGGATAAATAATAAAGGGCCCAAATGGGACCCTTGTGGGACTCCTGAGGTAATATATTTGAAGCCAGAAGAGAAACCTCCGAGTACGACAGTTTGAGATCTTTTTTCTATATACGATTTGATCCACCGGAAAAGGTCGCCATGCACACCGAGGTATACATTAAGCGACGGGTTCATTACGACGATGTTGATAAAAAATCCTTTTACTGTTGGTATTTTTCTTCCTAATTACAGAAAATCAACATTCAAAATCATTTCTGTAAATATCGGCTGCCCGCCATAATGCTATGAAACTTTTTTTTTCACGTGGCCCTCTAGATTAGTAGCGTCGCGGCCTACTCGATTACAATCGAGTAGGCCGTGGCAAGTGGCCAGGGCAAAGAGGTTAGAGGTTGGATATAGATTTAAGCAAATAATTCTATACATTTATTTATATAGAATTATATAAATACAAGAAATAAGATTAAAACTATTAGATAAGATACATTTTTTTATTTATTCTAAAGTTGGCAGTATGTGTATTTTAACTGATTACTCTTAATATACCTGTTTCATAAAATGTACGTGCAGTATTTTACTTTCCTCACAGTCGAACTAACTCGGGTGAAATTACCCATTTCACCCTCGAACTATTGGCGCTCCCACTTCGTTCGAGCGCCAGAAATATCTCGGGTGCAATTGGGTCACTTTCAACCCTTGGTTAACAATCTACTATTTCACGCCACTACATGCGGCAAAATATGGTCAGAATTCAGACTTCAATGCTGGGGTTAGTTGGACGTCGCACGAACAGGCCCATGCTGGACAGTTTGAACAGCGCTTCGACCAATCACAGGGCGTCGAGCGGGAGGAGAAGCGGCGTCGGCGGGCCCTGCTCCTCAATTATGTACTTAATTTTGATTTAAAATTAAAATTATTTGCAATTTCCTCGCAGTAGACATTGCACGTAGAACTGATGGCCGTTGGGGCGGAAAGGTTCTCGAGTGGCGACCACGTACCGGAAGGCGCGGCGTGGGTAGGCCAAGGTGGACTGATGACCTGTAAAGGTCGCGGGAGTCCGCTGGATGCGGGTGGCGCAGGACCGGCCATTGTGACACTCTTCTCTCTATGTCCAGCAGTGGACGTCTTTCGGCTGATATGATGATGATGAGACGTGAAAAGCACTATGTTAAGCCTCGGCCGAAAGTGCAATAGCTGGACTCGTACTTTCGAACTAACTCGTCCATCTGTTGCTTACTTTCTAGCCTCTACAACAATGTACTATTTTCACGCCAGTGCTCGGAAATGTGGCAAAAGATGGTCAGAACAAAGGGGTTAGTTAGACGTCGCACGAACAGGCCATCTATGAATTTAAACGTTTGAAGAGCGATTGATCACAGCGCGTCGAGCGCAAGGAGCGGCGCCGGCGAGCGGGGCTGCGCGAGCTTGTTTTTTATTTCTTATTATGATCTTTAATTAGGTACTTAATTTTGATTTAAAATTATAATAATTTGCAATTGTCTGTCCGTCTGTCGGTCTAATATTCTGTCATCGTAGTCTGAGAGTGTCTGCCTGTCTGTATAATATTCTGTCATCGTAGTATGTGGACGATTGCACCTCCAGAGGCGTCTGTCCGTCTGTTTGTACCCACCCGGGCACGCCGCTCTTGTCATACAGCTCCCCCTCCCCGGTGAGGTAGGTGAAGTACTCGTGGCGCGTGACCCGCAGCAGCGCCGGCTCCTGGAGCGCGCGCAGCGCCGTCGCCACCGCCGCACCTCCAAGATCACAGCTCCACGATGACAGTGTGGATACGACGTTCGATAGGGTCTGGGGACAAATGTATTAGATAACAAAAAAATTTTGGTATCGGAACCGGTCCGGGGTGGAGGCAAGAAGTGTGCGCTAACCTTCAGCCACCGCATATCGAGCCACCAGTGGCCACCACAAGTTGCTTGGACAAGTTCTTTAATTTGAGCGTTTGAGTGGCCGCGTCCGATCCGCAAGCTGCGAGGGTTGCGCACGCTCGCTATAAGTGGCGTCCACTAATTGCCGTCATTTGCGGCAGAGTAGCCGTTTATGAATGCGACGGCCGTCTGATCTCCCAACCCAAAGGAAATTTAGAACTTTTTGACATCAGACCGGTTTCCTCACGATATTCTTCTTCATGGGAAAGCTACTGTTAAAATAGCAAATGATATATCAATGATTTTTTAGAGGAACTTAGTATACGATCGCCCGGATCGTATACTAAGTTCCTCTAAAAAAATTAGCATGCCTTATAGCTCGACTACAGTGCCATTAACATGTAATATCTTAAGTATAAACAGCAGCTAAAGAGTTTATGTATACCTCATTTTGTCAGGTTGACAGAATTTTATTTTACAGTTTCAGATAGAGTACCTATACCTGCAGGATCTGAACGCGGCTTAAAATACTAACCTCGCTAGGCGTGTATCCAGCCACATAGGTGTTCTTGAGATTGTTGGCGTACAGTCCCACCAGCGTCTTGGGATCTATATTGAGGTAGCGAGTGGTGCGAGCCCAGGCGCGCTTGCTCACCGCCGCCGCTAGCGGGTGGTGGCACGGGCGCAGAGCGTCTATGGCAAGTAGTTGCGCGTCTTGTTCCGAGTAACCTGAATACTAACCTCGCTAGGCGTGTATCCAGCCACATAGGTGTTCTTGAGATTGTTGGCGTACAGTCCCACCAGCGTCTTGGGATCTATATTGAGGTAGCGAGTGGTGCGAGCCCAGGCGCGCTTGCTCACCGCCGCCGCTAGCGGGTGGTGGCACGGGCGCAGAGCGTCTACGGCAAGTAGTTGCGCGTCTTGTTCCAAGTAACCTGAATACTAACCTCGCTAGGCGTGTATCCAGCCACATAGGTGTTCTTGAGATTGTTGGCGTACAGTCCCACCAGCGTCTTGGGATCTATATTGAGGTAGCGAGTGGTGCGAGCCCAGGCGCGCTTGCTCACCGCCGCCGCTAGCGGGTGGTGGCACGGGCGCAGAGCGTCTACGGCAAGTAGTTGCGCGTCTTGTTCCAAGTAACCTGAATACTAACCTCGCTAGGCGTGTATCCAGCCACATAGGTGTTCTTGAGATTGTTGGCGTACAGTCCCACCAGCGTCTTGGGATCTATATTGAGGTAGCGAGTGGTGCGAGCCCAGGCGCGGTTGCTCACCGCCGCCGCTAGCGGGTGGTGGCACGGGCGCAGAGCGTCTATGGCAAGTAGTTGCGCGTCTTGTTCCAAGTAACCTGAATACTAACCTCGCTAGGCGTGTATCCAGCCACATAGGTGTTCTTGAGATTGTTGGCGTACAGTCCCACCAGCGTCTTGGGATCTATATTGAGGTAGCGAGTGGTGCGAGCCCAGGCGCGCTTGCTCACCGCCGCCGCTAGCGGGTGGTGGCACGGGCGCAGAGCGTCTACGGCAAGTAGTTGCACGTCTTGTTCCAAGTAACCTGAATACTAACCTCGCTAGGCGTGTATCCAGCCACATAGGTGTTCTTGAGATTGTTGGCGTACAGTCCCACCAGCGTCTTGGGATCTATATTCAAACAACAAAAGACCACGTGACAGTCCAGGGACGGACTTAGAAAATTTTAAAGATGAAATGAAGCAGATGATTAGAGGACTTATGATATCACATGAAAAAGAACTAAAAATTATTACTCCAACGCTACTGCAAATTAAGGAGTCAAATAGTAATATCGAAAACTCCATCGCGTTTCTCGCAGCCCAAACCGAGGAGCTTAAAAATAAGGTGGACAAGCTGGAGGCGGAAAACAAGACAGACAGAGAGTACATCAATGCTTTAGAAGACAAAGTTGAAGACCTGCAAAGAGAAGCCAGGAAAAATAATTTAGAAATTAAAAATGTTCCGAAACTAGAAAGGGAGACACAGGGTGACCTGATTAATATGGTTACTCGACTAACTGAAAACGTCGGCTGCAAAATCTCACCGTCGGCCATATCCGACATCTACAGAGTAAGGGGCAAGCAGGAGGACAGGCGAAACACACCCATTGTTGTTGTGATGACGTCCTCAATTATTAAATCGGAGATACTACAAAAGTGCAAGCAGCACAATCTACAGAAGCCAGATGACAAACTACGTGCAAAACATCTAGGTCACACAACAATGGAGAGCACCCCGGTATATGTTTCGGAGCAGCTTACGCCCAAAGCCGCCCGACTCCGCTACCTGGCCCGCGACTTCACCAAGTCTAAGGGCTATACATACTGCTGGACTACCTACGGACGGGTCTACATACGGAAAAATGCAACGTCGCGTATAATCCCGATAACTAGTGAATCCCAGGTACAAAGACTATATCAAGAAGACTGACTATTACACAGATTATTAACATTGTATAGTTGCGTTCACACTCACGATCCAATACTTTCCGATAATATGTACCCAAGATTAAATGTTAACTCTCTATACGACCCTTGCTGTCCAAACTACACATTAATACTCACAATTACTCAACAACTCATACATAAAATCACTAATTACTTTAACAAATCCATCCATACTTGCTTTCTAACGCAACAAACACACAATCTACAATTGCAAAACACTCTCAACACTTATAACACATTAGTTAAAATGTTAAAAAGCTTTATAAAACAACAAAAACACACTATTCACGCTTATTACCACCATAAACACTCTCACACCAGTGCCCATAAATTTGGTACACTTACAATAAACCTTAACCTACCTGAGATCATAAACCTACACTCTAAGCTACTAATAGCTAAAATAAATACACACATACAGTCAACCAGATCAGTTTTTATTTATAATTATGGATAGCACACTTAATACCCTTAATCAAATAGACGACTTTCTTGTAGCCAATTCGGTTGAATGTAGCTCTGAAGATATTAATAAATTTATTGATTTCAACCAGCAAGACCTTACTATTATCTCGCAAAACATTAGAAGCATACACTGTAACTTTGATAATCTACTTGTAACGTTGACACATTTTAATTTTATCATAGATATAATTATACTAAGTGAATGTCGACTCAGCCAAGATAAAGCAATCCCATCGTTGGACGAGTATGATAGCTTCAGCACTACACACCACCTTAATCAGAACGATGGGGTTGTCGCCTATGTAAAAAAGTCACATAAGGTGTCTGTAAGAGAAATACGGCTCTCTCATGCATCGTGCCTTGAGATCACTATCCTTGACAATAAGATTCTAGGTATTTATCGGTCACCATCTATAAAAATTACTGATGACTTCATTGCCACTCTCAACTCCCATTTGGAAACTATATACTCATATAAGAACATCGTGATAACTGGTGATATTAATATTAATCTTATTCAGAAGCCCAACGAACCGGGTCACGAACGCACTAATAGGCTAAATTATTTAAATGTGTTAGCGATGCATGGAGTACTTCCTGGCCACCTTTTACCCACAAGGGACAAAAATTGCTTAGATCATGTTATGCTTAAGATTAACAAAAGTAACATGAAAGTAAATATTTTGGTACTAAATGAGACAATCACAGATCATTCGATGATTTTGACGAAACTACGTTGTGTTAGCAAGCTGAATACACTACAAAAATATAAAACCAGTGTTAACTTTGAAAAAGCTATTAGCAGTCTATTAAAAGAAAATTTAACAGATCTATACAAAATAAATGATCCTAATGTTCTGACTAACCTCTTAATAAATAAAATTAGAAGCTGCCTTATAGCTAGCACCATAACCGTATTAGTACCCAGAAGTAACAGAATAATAAAACCCTGGATCACTCTGGGCATACTCCGATGCATTAGGAATAGAAATCGTATGCAAAAACAACTACGGGAAAATCCTGACAACAATATACTTAAAATTACATACAAAAGATATAGGAACTTCTGTAACGGGCTCATTAAAAAACTTAAGCGACAATATGACAAGGAAATATTAAATAAGGCTACTCGGAACTCGAAATCTCTGTGGAGGGCGATCAATGATATCACACACAGAAAAACACAAAAAAATGATAGTTGCGAACTCTTAAACATTTGCACCTTACCCTCAGCCTCGGTTAACTCAGTTAATAATTATTTTTCGGATATTGGGAAATCTCTAGCGCAAAGTATTTCACCAACAACTAACTTTTCTGCCAACAATACTATTGTCAGCTCTCACTTGTCCTCATTTGTATTGTTTGATACCAATCCTAATGAAGTATACCTCACCTTGTCAAACCTCAAATCCTCCAGTGCGCCTGGATGGGACAATATCCCTACTCAATTTCTTAAGATGGCAAGTGCCACTGTGGTCCCTATTTTGACCCACCTTGCAAATCTATGCTTTAAACATGGTGCATTTCCAGACTCCCTTAAGATAGCTATGGTCACTCCTGTTTATAAGGGTGGGAACAGAAGCTGCACATCAGATTATAGACCAATATCAGTCCTCCCCGCAATATCTAAAATACTTGAAAAGCTAATAAACACCAGAATAACTAGTTATCTAAACAAATTTAAAATTTTATCTCCATCTCAATATGGCTTTAGGCAAGGGTTGTCCACTGAAGACGCTGTGACAGCACTTTCTTCCCTGATAGTTGATAAGGTGGACAAGAAGAAGAAATGTATTACCGTATTTCTTGACCTCAAGAAAGCCTTTGACACTGTTTCTGTTCCCACACTTGTAAACACCCTGGAGAACATAGGTATCAGAGGAGTTCCCCTTTCTCTACTAACTAGCTACTTGAATGGACGTAAGCAACGGGTTAAAATAGGGAAATTCACTAGTGACGAATGTGACGTAACTTACGGTGTCCCTCAGGGAAGTGTTTTGGGCCCAACGCTCTTTCTCATATACATCAACCAGCTCAGCTTCTTACCCATTGACAGAGGCTCCACCTTTGCATATGCTGATGATACAGCTGTAGTGTTCTGGGGAGACAACTGGGAGGACGTTAGGATAACTGCCGAGAATGGTCTGAGACTGATTGCCTGCTGGCTTCAAGCTAACCTGCTCACCTTAAATACAAGCAAATCAAATTATATTTGTTTCACCAAATACCAAAGAACCCAACCTGACGCAACTTTTAAACTTAGGATACATACTTGTAGAGATACGGTCAGCACGATTTGCAACTGCACAGTAATCAACAGGGCTGAGAACACAAAATACCTTGGCATCATGCTTGACCAGCGACTCTCGTGGCATACACATACTGAACTGATCTTAACCAGAACGCGTAAAATGATGTATATATTTAAAAACCTCAAACATATAGCCTCGAAAAATTTACTCAATCAAATTTACGTTTCCTTGGCCCAGTCTGTCCTTGTATACTGCATCCCTATATGGGGTGGTGCCACCAAAACGAAGTTTATTGAGTTAGAGAGAGCACAAAGAGCGCTGTTGAAGGTGATGTACTCCAAACCCTATAGGTTCCCTACAAAAAAGCTGTACGAAATTTGCGAGCTGATGACTGTCAGAAAGTTGTACGTGTTACGTGCTATCTTGAGAAGACACAAAAGTACTTCTTTTAAACCTAACGTCACAATGACGAGAAGGAGATTGCCAAAGACAATCCCCTCCGCGACAGCTAACTCTGTTTACGCTAGGAGACAATACGAGTACCAGTCTATTCACCTATACAACCTAATAAATCCTCTTATTGACATCAACTCCACAACCTTTAAAGAGTGTAAAAAGAAAATGATTACTTGGCTAAAAGATAAAAACTACTCCGATGTAGAAAGCTTATTATCAGAAAACGACAGATAAAACTCATTATATACCGACATATTTAGATCCACACCCATACGCGCGCATACGCCACACACATAGTCACGCACACACACACGCATACACACACGCACACACACACACACACACACACACACACACACACACACACACACACATACACACACACACACAAACACTGCTTTAGTATTTAAAATAAACAATTAGTATTAGTTTTAGGAGATTTACTCCTCTTATATTATATTATTATTTAAACATGTTCTGTGCACTTCTGTACGTTTCAAGTTACACTCTATGGAAGAGCGGTGTCTCTTGACACAGGTATCTCGATACTTAAAAAGAGACACCAACCTGTATTTAGTTAAGCTATGTTAAGTTACTGAATAAACCATTTTTCATTTTCATTTTTCATTTTCATATTGAGGTAGCGAGTGGTGCGAGCCCAGGCGCGCTTGCTCACCGCCGCCGCTAGCGGGTGGTGGCACGGGCGCAGAGCGTCTACGGCAAGTAGTTGCGCGTCTTGTTCCAAGTAACCTGAATACTAACCTCGCTAGACGTGTATCCAGCCACATAGGTGTTCTTGAGATCGTTGGCGTACAGTCCCACCAGCGTCTTGGGATCTATATTGAGGTAGCGAGTGGTGCGAGCCCAGGCGCGCTTGCTCACCGCCGCCGCTAGCGGGTGGTGGCACGGGCGCAGAGCGTCTATGGCAAGTAGTTGCGCGTCTTGTTCCAAGTAACCTGAATACTAACCTCGCTAGGCGTGTATCCAGCCACATAGGTGTTCTTGAGATTGTTGGCGTACAGTCCCACCAGCGTCTTGGGATCTATATTGAGGTAGCGAGTGGTGCGAGCCCAGGCGCGCTTGCTCACCGCCGCCGCTAGCGGGTGGTGGCACGGGCGCAGAGCGTCTACGGCAAGTAGTTGCGCGTCTTGTTCCGAGTAACCTGAATACTAACCTCGCTAGGCGTGTATCCAGCCACATAGGTGTTCTTGAGATTGTTGGCGTACAGTCCCACCAGCGTCTTGGGATCTATATTGAGGTAGCGAGTGGTGCGAGCCCAGGCGCGCTTGCTCACCGCCGCCGCTAGCGGGTGGTGGCACGGGCTCAGAGCGTCTATGGCAAGTAGTTGCGCGTCTTGTTCCGAGTAACCTGAATACTAACCTCGCTAGGCGTGTATCCAGCCACATAGGTGTTCTTGAGATTGTTGGCGTACAGTCCCACCAGCGTCTTGGGATCTATATTGAGGTAGCGAGTGGTGCGAGCCCAGGCGCGCTTGCTTACCGCCGCCGCTAGCGGGTGGTGGCACGGGCGCAGAGCGTCTATGGCAAGTAGTTGCGCGTCTTGTTCCGAGTAACCTGAATACTAACCTCGCTAGGCGTGTATCCAGCCACATAGGTGTTCTTGAGATTGTTGGCGTACAGTCCCACCAGCGTCTTGGGATCTATATTGAGGTAGCGAGTGGTGCGAGCCCAGGCGCGCTTGCTTACCGCCGCCGCTAGCGGGTGGTGGCACGGGCGCAGAGCGTCTATGGCAAGTAGTTGCGCGTCTTGTTCCGAGTAACCTGAATACTAACCTCGCTAGGCGTGTATCCAGCCACATAGGTGTTCTTGAGATTGTTGGCGTACAGTCCCACCAGCGTCTTGGGATCTATATTGAGGTAGCGAGTGGTGCGAGCCCAGGCGCGCTTGCTTACCGCCGCCGCTAGCGGGTGGTGGCACGGGCGCAGAGCGTCTATGGCAAGTAGTTGCGCGTCTTGTTCCGAGTAACCTGAATACTAACCTCGCTAGGCGTGTATCCAGCCACATAGGTGTTCTTGAGATTGTTGGCGTACAGTCCCACCAGCGTCTTGGGATCTATATTGAGGTAGCGAGTGGTGCGAGCCCAGGCGCGCTTGCTCACCGCCGCCGCTAGCGGGTGGTGGCACGGGCGCAGAGCGTCTACGGCAAGTAGTTGCGCGTCTTGTTCCAAGTAACCTGAATACTAACCTCGCTAGACGTGTATCCAGCCACATAGGTGTTCTTGAGATCGTTGGCGTACAGTCCCACCAGCGTCTTGGGATCTATATTGAGGTAGCGAGTGGTGCGAGCCCAGGCGCGCTTGCTCACCGCCGCCGCTAGCGGGTGGTGGCACGGGCGCAGAGCGTCTATGGCAAGTAGTTGCGCGTCTTGTTCCAAGTAACCTGAATACTAACCTCGCTAGGCGTGTATCCAGCCACATAGGTGTTCTTGAGATTGTTGGCGTACAGTCCCACCAGCGTCTTGGGATCTATATTGAGGTAGCGAGTGGTGCGAGCCCAGGCGCGCTTGCTCACCGCCGCCGCTAGCGGGTGGTGGCACGGGCGCAGAGCGTCTACGGCAAGTAGTTGCGCGTCTTGTTCCGAGTAACCTGAATACTAACCTCGCTAGGCGTGTATCCAGCCACATAGGTGTTCTTGAGATTGTTGGCGTACAGTCCCACCAGCGTCTTGGGATCTATATTGAGGTAGCGAGTGGTGCGAGCCCAGGCGCGCTTGCTCACCGCCGCCGCTAGCGGGTGGTGGCACGGGCTCAGAGCGTCTATGGCAAGTAGTTGCGCGTCTTGTTCCGAGTAACCTGAATACTAACCTCGCTAGGCGTGTATCCAGCCACATAGGTGTTCTTGAGATTGTTGGCGTACAGTCCCACCAGCGTCTTGGGATCTATATTGAGGTAGCGAGTGGTGCGAGCCCAGGCGCGCTTGCTTACCGCCGCCGCTAGCGGGTGGTGGCACGGGCGCAGAGCGTCTATGGCAAGTAGTTGCGCGTCTTGTTCCGAGTAACCTGAATACTAACCTCGCTAGGCGTGTATCCAGCCACATAGGTGTTCTTGAGATTGTTGGCGTACAGTCCCACCAGCGTCTTGGGATCTATATTGAGGTAGCGAGTGGTGCGAGCCCAGGCGCGCTTGCTTACCGCCGCCGCTAGCGGGTGGTGGCACGGGCGCAGAGCGTCTATGGCAAGTAGTTGCGCGTCTTGTTCCGAGTAACCTGAATACTAACCTCGCTAGGCGTGTATCCAGCCACATAGGTGTTCTTGAGATTGTTGGCGTACAGTCCCACCAGCGTCTTGGGATCTATATTGAGGTAGCGAGTGGTGCGAGCCCAGGCGCGCTTGCTCACCGCCGCCGCTAGCGGGTGGTGGCACGGGCGCAGAGCGTCTACGGCAAGTAGTTGCGCGTCTTGTTCCAAGTAACCTGAATACTAACCTCGCTAGACGTGTATCCAGCCACATAGGTGTTCTTGAGATTGTTGGCGTACAGTCCCACCAGCGTCTTGGGATCTATATTGAGGTAGCGAGTGGTGCGAGCCCAGGCGCGCTTGCTCACCGCCGCCGCTAGCGGGTGGTGGCACGGGCGCAGAGCGTCTATGGCAAGTAGTTTCGCGTCTTGTTCCGAGTAACCTGGATACAAACGAGGCATTAAATAGGGATGGACAGTGCATTCAACGGAATATTAGTAAAGCTGTATGTAATCTCTAGGTACAAAAAATGTGACTGGCATTCTTTTTAGTTTAGTTTTACGCAATATAACATTACGAATTTCTAATTAAAGGGTTTTTGCCCTAAATAGGACTTCTCTTATAGGACTTATCTTCTGATATAGGTGGCCAGTACTTGCTACCAACTGAGTTGTCAGAACCAATTACTCGGTCACCGAATCCTTTAATCAGTTTCCTCTTACAACGCCGTCGTGAGGCGTGCAGCGACATTTATGTACGTTTGTATTTATTATTGCAAAGTGAAAACCGAAACAGAAGAATAAAAGTACAAAAGCGAGCTTATTCCTTTAAGGGATATCTTCCAGCTAACCTTTACATTTACTATTTGACATTTGCTTCGAAGATTGAGGCTTCTTTTATCGGCACCAACGTCACAAATTCATCATCATCATATCAGCCGAAAGACATCCACTGCTGGACATAGGCTTCCCCCAAATAGTGCCAAAATAACCGGTCTAAAACACATCACACGACAAAACGAACACGTCATCGCTAACGTCACAAATTACATTTACAAATTTCAAAAATCTGCCTTTCTGGTATATAAGCGAGTTCGTATTGAATACTATACATACATCTATTAACAATGATCTCACCTCTAAATGAGCACAGCGCCTGCACCGAGTCCAATATCATCTTTCCAGTTACATCCGCCCCTTTTTCCTCTGGCGACCTCTCCTTGCCACTAAACACTTTCCCCTCCTCCAGCACTTCCGTCAGCTTCAGCACCAAGTATCTGGCCATCAGCGCCCGGTCCTCTCTAGCCAGGAGACACTTGACTTCCTCCAGCGCGAGGCTCCGGACGCACTTGGCGGGGGACAGCAGCATCAGGGTTAAGGCGCGGTAGACCGGCGAGCTCTGCTCGGAGGAGACTATGGGGTAGTGTTCCAAGACTGTTCGGCATAGCAGCACCACCTGCATTAGGACTATAAGGGGTAAATGTTATAGGGGTATTACTCGGTAATTCGAAGGGTTGGGAACTTGGATACTTGAAAACGGTGAAAATAAATTGTTTTTTGATTAGCAACAGATAAACATTACGAAAATACTCGGAAAGTATCAAGCTTTCATTTATGTTTGCTGTTTTAAGATTTTAAATTCATAAGAAGGAAAGAAAGATACATTTATTCACTAATACACGGGACACACATATTAAATACCTTTTTATTATTATATAGCCTTTTATTTCAGACACACGTTATTAATTACTCTAATATATCACACTTTCTTATCTTCTGTGCGTCAGTTTGCCAATCGGCAAAGGCCTCCTCCAACCTTCTCCATTCCTTCCTATCTTGTGCTACTCTGCTCCATGTTACTCCAGCAACCTGGGTTATGTCGTCATCCCATCTTTTTAATGGTCGGCCTTTCTTCCTTTTGTTTCCTCTGGGGTACCATTGAGTAACACGTTTGCTCCATTTGTTTTCTCCTCTGATAATGTGACCAGACCATTTCCATTTCATATACATATACATATATATACATAACCTACCTACATTCAAATACCTAATCGTCAAAAAACGATGACGTAATATGTACAAGCCCCAAGGCACTGTATAATTTAAAATACTTAACATGTAAAAACCGACAAAAAAAGACAAAACATAACATCTAAGCTAAGCATACGTCGTCTCGCAGTACCTCAGACAAATATGACATACATACGCCCATCGACTAGCAAATATATCGCATTCCGGTCCTTGTGACAGAAGCGAGTTCAACTATACTTATTCCCAAAATTTCAGCTCAATCGGTTGAAGATATCTGCTTCAAAATTGAGTTGCAAGATTCCACCCGAACAAACATAGTTGCATAGAAAGCGTGCGTGAGCGCGCTCCACGGCGCCTGCGTCGGCAGCGCGCGCGCAGAGTCCAGCAGCACTAGCGCCAGCATCGCGCATGCGCCTTCGTGGACTAGAAAGCTTGTAAAGATGTCGCTCACCGTCGTCTGCGGCGGCGGCGAGCGCGCGGTCGTGCAGCAGCACGTGTTTGTCCGCGTGCGTGAGCGCGCTCCACGGCGCCTGCGTCGGCAGCACGCGCGCAGAGTCCAGCAGCACTAGCGCCAGCATCGCGCATGCGCCTTCGTGGACTAGAAAGCTTGTAAAGATGTCGCTCACCGTCGTCTGCGGCGGCGGCGAGCGCGCGGTCGTGCAGCAGCACGTGTTTGTCCGCGTGCGTGAGCGCGCTCCACGGCGCCTGCGTCGGCAGCACGCGCGCAGAGTCCAGCAGCACTAGCACCAGCATCGCGCATGCGCCTTCGTGGACTAGAAAGCTTGTAAAGATGTCGCTCACCGTCGTCTGCGGCGGCGGCGAGCGCGCGGTCGTGCAGCAGCACGTGTTTGTCCGCGTGCGTGAGCGCGCTCCACGGCGCCTGCGTCGGCAGCACGCGCGCAGAGTCCAGCAGCACTAGCACCAGCATCGCGCATGCGCCTTCGTGGACTATCGGGTGCTGGAACAACCAATATTATATCATGTGTGGACAGTGGAACACTCGCTGTGAGTGGGCTTAAAGCCGCGTCTGCTGCGGCATGCTTTCGTGGTTTTTAAACGTCAATAATGTTTTGCCAATCAAAACAATACCGTATTTGTTTGCCGAAACGGACGGATAAACATCAAAGACATTGGCGCAGCGGACGCAGCTTTACACGCGCTCCACGTAAATACACTTATTTTTTTTATTTTTTTTTACACGAGGACGTATAAAATGTCAGGATGGCCATATAGGAGAATGAGCTCAAATTCATCTATATCTGGTTTTAATTTAATACAATAATACTGGTAAAATAATCATTCAAAGGCGTTAGTCTCTGAAGTAAACAGAAGGCAGATAAAAAAAGAATCTTAACAACTTCATCAGATGTGAACATCTGCAGAGTTTGCACCGCGTTGATGATAGCTCGTCACGTTTACGCCGTCGTGTCTTGACCGAACTCCTAGCATTTTTGGGTTTATTTTTGTATGCCTAACGTTATACGAGAAATATTTTGTGCACTCGGTGCCTGTAAAAAATTGCCGTGCGGTGTAGGAACCTCACCTGTAGCGGCTGCTGCGCGGCCTTAGTGACCGCCTGCAAGAGCTGCGGCCGCAGAGCCTTCTCCTGCGCCGGCGCAGCGGCGGCGCAGCGCAGCGCACGAGCGAGCAAGCACAAACTAGCCACACGCACGCCCGCTGTGGAGCTTTTGGCTGATTGGATTTTCTGCACAGATTAATAAAAAAATTAGAATTATATTTTGTAACATCCGATGACGATTTATTGCACAAGCATATAGCCAGCCTCGTAGTAAGCGGAGAGTGTATTTTTACCAGTGTTTTTCAAACTGTGAGTCGTAACGGGGTCCCGAAACCGCGCGGGCGGGACGGTAACTACTGATATCGAGTTACCGTATAAAGATCGAGCGCGCCAGCCCCGCACAGGCTGCTCCGAGGAGGCTGGCCCGTGTGGATGATGATACGTACTGTGTACAGGTCGAGCAGTGGCGCAGGCAACGGGGGCTCCGCGGTGTTCGCCCACGCCTGCGCGGCGTCCAGCGCGGCGACCAGGGTCCGCTCGTGGGACTCGCTCTCGAGCACGCGCGCCAGCCCCGCACAGGCTGCTCCGAGGAGGCTGGCCCGTGTGGATGATGATACGTACTGTGTACAGGTCGAGCAGTGGCGCAGGCAACGGGGGCTCCGCGGTGTTCGCCCACGCCTGCGCGGCGTCCAGCGCGGCGACCAGGGTCCGCTCGTGGGACTCGCTCTCGAGCACGCGCGCCAGCCCCGCACAGGCTGCTCCGAGGAGGCTGGCCCGTGTGGATGATGATACGTACTGTGTACAGGTCGAGCAGTGGCGCAGGCAACGGGGGCTCCGCGGTGTTCGCCCACGCCTGCGCGGCGTCCAGCGCGGCGACCAGGGTCCGCTCGTGGGACTCGCTCTCGAGCACGCGCGCCAGCCCCGCACAGGCTGCTCCGAGGAGGCTGGCCCGTGTGGATGATGATACGTACTGTGTACAGGTCGAGCAGTGGCGCAGGCAACGGGGGCTCCGCGGTGTTCGCCCACGCCTGCGCGGCGTCCAGCGCGGCGACCAGGGTCCGCTCGTGGGACTCGCTCTCGAGCACGCGCGCCAGCCCCGCACAGGCTGCTCCGAGGAGGCTGGCCCGTGTGGATGATGATACGTACTGTGTACAGGTCGAGCAGTGGCGCAGGCAACGGGGGCTCCGCGGTGTTCGCCCACGCCTGCGCGGCGTCCAGCGCGGCGACCAGGGTCCGCTCGTGGGACTCGCTCTCGAGCACGCGCGCCAGCCCCGCACAGGCTGCTCCGAGGAGGCTGGCCCGTGTGGATGATGATACGTACTGTGTACAGGTCGAGCAGTGGCGCAGGCAACGGGGGCTCCGCGGTGTTCGCCCACGCCTGCGCGGCGTCCAGCGCGGCGACCAGGGTCCGCTCGTGGGACTCGCTCTCGAGCACGCGCGCCAGCCCCGCACAGGCTGCTCCGAGGAGGCTGGCCCGTGTGGATGATGATACGTACTGTGTACAGGTCGAGCAGTGGCGCAGGCAACGGGGGCTCCGCGGTGTTCGCCCACGCCTGCGCGGCGTCCAGCGCGGCGACCAGGGTCCGCTCGTGGGACTCGCTCTCGAGCACGCGCGCCAGCCCCGCACAGGCTGCTCCGAGGAGGCTGGCCCGTGTGGATGATGATACGTACTGTGTACAGGTCGAGCAGTGGCGCAGGCAACGGGGGCTCCGCGGTGTTCGCCCACGCCTGCGCGGCGTCCAGCGCGGCGACCAGGGTCCGCTCGTGGGACTCGCTCTCGAGCACGCGCGCCAGCCCCGCACAGGCTGCTCCGAGGAGGCTGGCCCGTGTGGATGATGATACGTACTGTGTACAGGTCGAGCAGTGGCGCAGGCAACGGGGGCTCCGCGGTGTTCGCCCACGCCTGCGCGGCGTCCAGCGCGGCGACCAGGGTCCGCTCGTGGGACTCGCTCTCGAGCACGCGCGCCAGCCCCGCACAGGCTGCTCCGAGGAGGCTGGCCCGTGTGGATGATGATACGTACTGTGTACAGGTCGAGCAGTGGCGCAGGCAACGGGGGCTCCGCGGTGTTCGCCCACGCCTGCGCGGCGTCCAGCGCGGCGACCAGGGTCCGCTCGTGGGACTCGCTCTCGAGCACGCGCGCCAGCCCCGCACAGGCTGCTCCGAGGAGGCTGGCCCGTGTGGATGATGATACGTACTGTGTACAGGTCGAGCAGTGGCGCAGGCAACGGGGGCTCCGCGGTGTTCGCCCACGCCTGCGCGGCGTCCAGCGCGGCGACCAGGGTCCGCTCGTGGGACTGGCTCTCGAGCACGCGCGCCAGCCCCGCACAGGCTGCTCCGAGGAGGCTGGCCCGTGTGGATGATGATACGTACTGTGTACAGGTCGAGCAGTGGCGCAGGCAACGGGGGCTCCGCGGTGTTCGCCCACGCCTGCGCGGCGTCCAGCGCGGCGACCAGGGTCCGCTCGTGGGACTCGCTCTCGAGCACGCGCGCCAGCCCCGCACAGGCTGCTCCGAGGAGGCTGGCCCGTGTGGATGATGATACGTACTGTGTACAGGTCGAGCAGTGGCGCAGGCAACGGGGGCTCCGCGGTGTTCGCCCACGCCTGCGCGGCGTCCAGCGCGGCGACCAGGGTCCGCTCGTGGGACTCGCTCTCGAGCACGCGCGCCAGCCCCGCACAGGCTGCTCCGAGGAGGCTGGCCCGTGTGGATGATGATACGTACTGTGTACAGGTCGAGCAGTGGCGCAGGCAACGGGGGCTCCGCGGTGTTCGCCCACGCCTGCGCGGCGTCCAGCGCGGCGACCAGGGTCCGCTCGTGGGACTCGCTCTCGAGCACGCGCGCCAGCCCCGCACAGGCTGCTCCGAGGAGGCTGGCCCGTGTGGATGATGATACGTACTGTGTACAGGTCGAGCAGTGGCGCAGGCAACGGGGGCTCCGCGGTGTTCGCCCACGCCTGCGCGGCGTCCAGCGCGGCGACCAGGGTCCGCTCGTGGGACTCGCTCTCGAGCACGCGCGCCAGCCCCGCACAGGCTGCTCCGAGGAGGCTGGCCCGTGTGGATGATGATACGTACTGTGTACAGGTCGAGCAGTGGCGCAGGCAACGGGGGCTCCGCGGTGTTCGCCCACGCCTGCGCGGCGTCCAGCGCGGCGACCAGGGTCCGCTCGTGGGACTCGCTCTCGAGCACGCGCGCCAGCCCCGCACAGGCTGCTCCGAGGAGGCTGGCCCGTGTGGATGATGATACGTACTGTGTACAGGTCGAGCAGTGGCGCAGGCAACGGGGGCTCCGCGGTGTTCGCCCACGCCTGCGCGGCGTCCAGCGCGGCGACCAGGGTCCGCTCGTGGGACTCGCTCTCGAGCACGCGCGCCAGCCCCGCACAGGCTGCTCCGAGGAGGCTGGCCCGTGTGGATGATGATACGTACTGTGTACAGGTCGAGCAGTGGCGCAGGCAACGGGGGCTCCGCGGTGTTCGCCCACGCCTGCGCGGCGTCCAGCGCGGCGACCAGGGTCCGCTCGTGGGACTCGCTCTCGAGCACGCGCGCCAGCCCCGCACAGGCTGCTCCGAGGAGGCTGGCCCGTGTGGATGATGATACGTACTGTGTACAGGTCGAGCAGTGGCGCAGGCAACGGGGGCTCCGCGGTGTTCGCCCACGCCTGCGCGGCGTCCAGCGCGGCGACCAGGGTCCGCTCGTGGGACTCGCTCTCGAGCACGCGCGCCAGCCCCGCACAGGCTGCTCCGAGGAGGCTGGCCCGTGTGGATGATGATACGTACTGTGTACAGGTCGAGCAGTGGCGCAGGCAACGGGGGCTCCGCGGTGTTCGCCCACGCCTGCGCGGCGTCCAGCGCGGCGACCAGGGTCCGCTCGTGGGACTCGCTCTCGAGCACGCGCGCCAGCCCCGCACAGGCTGCTCCGAGGAGGCTGGCCCGTGTGGATGATGATACGTACTGTGTACAGGTCGAGCAGTGGCGCAGGCAACGGGGGCTCCGCGGTGTTCGCCCACGCCTGCGCGGCGTCCAGCGCGGCGACCAGGGTCCGCTCGTGGGACTCGCTCTCGAGCACGCGCGCCAGCCCCGCACAGGCTGCTCCGAGGAGGCTGGCCCGTGTGGATGATGATACGTACTGTGTACAGGTCGAGCAGTGGCGCAGGCAACGGGGGCTCCGCGGTGTTCGCCCACGCCTGCGCGGCGTCCAGCGCGGCGACCAGGGTCCGCTCGTGGGACTCGCTCTCGAGCACGCGCGCCAGCCCCGCACAGGCTGCTCCGAGGAGGCTGGCCCGTGTGGATGATGATACGTACTGTGTACAGGTCGAGCAGTGGCGCAGGCAACGGGGGCTCCGCGGTGTTCGCCCACGCCTGCGCGGCGTCCAGCGCGGCGACCAGGGTCCGCTCGTGGGACTCGCTCTCGAGCACGCGCGCCAGCCCCGCACAGGCTGCTCCGAGGAGGCTGGCCCGTGTGGATGATGATACGTACTGTGTACAGGTCGAGCAGTGGCGCAGGCAACGGGGGCTCCGCGGTGTTCGCCCACGCCTGCGCGGCGTCCAGCGCGGCGACCAGGGTCCGCTCGTGGGACTCGCTCTCGAGCACGCGCGCCAGCCCCGCACAGGCTGCTCCGAGGAGGCTGGCCCGTGTGGATGATGATACGTACTGTGTACAGGTCGAGCAGTGGCGCAGGCAACGGGGGCTCCGCGGTGTTCGCCCACGCCTGCGCGGCGTCCAGCGCGGCGACCAGGGTCCGCTCGTGGGACTCGCTCTCGAGCACGCGCGCCAGCCCCGCACAGGCTGCTCCGAGGAGGCTGGCCCGTGTGGATGATGATACGTACTGTGTACAGGTCGAGCAGTGGCGCAGGCAACGGGGGCTCCGCGGTGTTCGCCCACGCCTGCGCGGCGTCCAGCGCGGCGACCAGGGTCCGCTCGTGGGACTCGCTCTCGAGCACGCGCGCCAGCCCCGCACAGGCTGCTCCGAGGAGGCTGGCCCGTGTGGATGATGATACGTACTGTGTACAGGTCGAGCAGTGGCGCAGGCAACGGGGGCTCCGCGGTGTTCGCCCACGCCTGCGCGGCGTCCAGCGCGGCGACCAGGGTCCGCTCGTGGGACTCGCTCTCGAGCACGCGCGCCAGCCCCGCACAGGCTGCTCCGAGGAGGCTGGCCCGTGTGGATGATGATACGTACTGTGTACAGGTCGAGCAGTGGCGCAGGCAACGGGGGCTCCGCGGTGTTCGCCCACGCCTGCGCGGCGTCCAGCGCGGCGACCAGGGTCCGCTCGTGGGACTCGCTCTCGAGCACGCGCGCCAGCCCCGCACAGGCTGCTCCGAGGAGGCTGGCCCGTGTGGATGATGATACGTACTGTGTACAGGTCGAGCAGTGGCGCAGGCAACGGGGGCTCCGCGGTGTTCGCCCACGCCTGCGCGGCGTCCAGCGCGGCGACCAGGGTCCGCTCGTGGGACTCGCTCTCGAGCACGCGCGCCAGCCCCGCACAGGC
Organism: Epinotia brunnichana; assembly: GCA_963854355.1. NCBI lineage: Eukaryota > Metazoa > Arthropoda > Insecta > Lepidoptera > Tortricidae > Epinotia > Epinotia brunnichana. The sequence goes on from OY977943.1 coordinate 32,903,572, forward strand.
TGCTCCGAGGAGGCTGGCCCGTGTGGATGATGATACGTACTGTGTACAGGTCGAGCAGTGGCGCAGGCAACGGGGGCTCCGCGGTGTTCGCCCACGCCTGCGCGGCGTCCAGCGCGGCGACCAGGGTCCGCTCGTGGGACTCGCTCTCGAGCACGCGCGCCAGCCCCGCACAGGCTGCTCCGAGGAGGCTGGCCCGTGTGGATGATGATACGTACTGTGTACAGGTCGAGCAGTGGCGCAGGCAACGGGGGCTCCGCGGTGTTCGCCCACGCCTGCGCGGCGTCCAGCGCGGCGACCAGGGTCCGCTCGTGGGACTCGCTCTCGAGCACGCGCGCCAGCCCCGCACAGGCTGCTCCGAGGAGGCTGGCCCGTGTGGATGATGATACGTACTGTGTACAGGTCGAGCAGTGGCGCAGGCAACGGGGGCTCCGCGGTGTTCGCCCACGCCTGCGCGGCGTCCAGCGCGGCGACCAGGGTCCGCTCGTGGGACTCGCTCTCGAGCACGCGCGCCAGCCCCGCACAGGCTGCTCCGAGGAGGCTGGCCCGTGTGGATGATGATACGTACTGTGTACAGGTCGAGCAGTGGCGCAGGCAACGGGGGCTCCGCGGTGTTCGCCCACGCCTGCGCGGCGTCCAGCGCGGCGACCAGGGTCCGCTCGTGGGACTCGCTCTCGAGCACGCGCGCCAGCCCCGCACAGGCTGCTCCGAGGAGGCTGGCCCGTGTGGATGATGATACGTACTGTGTACAGGTCGAGCAGTGGCGCAGGCAACGGGGGCTCCGCGGTGTTCGCCCACGCCTGCGCGGCGTCCAGCGCGGCGACCAGGGTCCGCTCGTGGGACTCGCTCTCGAGCACGCGCGCCAGCCCCGCACAGGCTGCTCCGAGGAGGCTGGCCCGTGTGGATGATGATACGTACTGTGTACAGGTCGAGCAGTGGCGCAGGCAACGGGGGCTCCGCGGTGTTCGCCCACGCCTGCGCGGCGTCCAGCGCGGCGACCAGGGTCCGCTCGTGGGACTCGCTCTCGAGCACGCGCGCCAGCCCCGCACAGGCTGCTCCGAGGAGGCTGGCCCGTGTGGATGATGATACGTACTGTGTACAGGTCGAGCAGTGGCGCAGGCAACGGGGGCTCCGCGGTGTTCGCCCACGCCTGCGCGGCGTCCAGCGCGGCGACCAGGGTCCGCTCGTGGGACTCGCTCTCGAGCACGCGCGCCAGCCCCGCACAGGCTGCTCCGAGGAGGCTGGCCCGTGTGGATGATGATACGTACTGTGTACAGGTCGAGCAGTGGCGCAGGCAACGGGGGCTCCGCGGTGTTCGCCCACGCCTGCGCGGCGTCCAGCGCGGCGACCAGGGTCCGCTCGTGGGACTCGCTCTCGAGCACGCGCGCCAGCCCCGCACAGGCTGCTCCGAGGAGGCTGGCCCGTGTGGATGATGATACGTACTGTGTACAGGTCGAGCAGTGGCGCAGGCAACGGGGGCTCCGCGGTGTTCGCCCACGCCTGCGCGGCGTCCAGCGCGGCGACCAGGGTCCGCTCGTGGGACTCGCTCTCGAGCACGCGCGCCAGCCCCGCACAGGCTGCTCCGAGGAGGCTGGCCCGTGTGGATGATGATACGTACTGTGTACAGGTCGAGCAGTGGCGCAGGCAACGGGGGCTCCGCGGTGTTCGCCCACGCCTGCGCGGCGTCCAGCGCGGCGACCAGGGTCCGCTCGTGGGACTCGCTCTCGAGCACGCGCGCCAGCCCCGCACAGGCTGCTCCGAGGAGGCTGGCCCGTGTGGATGATGATACGTACTGTGTACAGGTCGAGCAGTGGCGCAGGCAACGGGGGCTCCGCGGTGTTCGCCCACGCCTGCGCGGCGTCCAGCGCGGCGACCAGGGTCCGCTCGTGGGACTCGCTCTCGAGCACGCGCGCCAGCCCCGCACAGGCTGCTCCGAGGAGGCTGGCCCGTGTGGATGATGATACGTACTGTGTACAGGTCGAGCAGTGGCGCAGGCAACGGGGGCTCCGCGGTGTTCGCCCACGCCTGCGCGGCGTCCAGCGCGGCGACCAGGGTCCGCTCGTGGGACTCGCTCTCGAGCACGCGCGCCAGCCCCGCACAGGCTGCTCCGAGGAGGCTGGCCCGTGTGGATGATGATACGTACTGTGTACAGGTCGAGCAGTGGCGCAGGCAACGGGGGCTCCGCGGTGTTCGCCCACGCCTGCGCGGCGTCCAGCGCGGCGACCAGGGTCCGCTCGTGGGACTCGCTCTCGAGCACGCGCGCCAGCCCCGCACAGGCTGCTCCGAGGAGGCTGGCCCGTGTGGATGATGATACGTACTGTGTACAGGTCGAGCAGTGGCGCAGGCAACGGGGGCTCCGCGGTGTTCGCCCACGCCTGCGCGGCGTCCAGCGCGGCGACCAGGGTCCGCTCGTGGGACTCGCTCTCGAGCACGCGCGCCAGCCCCGCACAGGCTGCTCCGAGGAGGCTGGCCCGTGTGGATGATGATACGTACTGTGTACAGGTCGAGCAGTGGCGCAGGCAACGGGGGCTCCGCGGTGTTCGCCCACGCCTGCGCGGCGTCCAGCGCGGCGACCAGGGTCCGCTCGTGGGACTCGCTCTCGAGCACGCGCGCCAGCCCCGCACAGGCTGCTCCGAGGAGGCTGGCCCGTGTGGATGATGATACGTACTGTGTACAGGTCGAGCAGTGGCGCAGGCAACGGGGGCTCCGCGGTGTTCGCCCACGCCTGCGCGGCGTCCAGCGCGGCGACCAGGGTCCGCTCGTGGGACTCGCTCTCGAGCACGCGCGCCAGCCCCGCACAGGCTGCTCCGAGGAGGCTGGCCCGTGTGGATGATGATACGTACTGTGTACAGGTCGAGCAGTGGCGCAGGCAACGGGGGCTCCGCGGTGTTCGCCCACGCCTGCGCGGCGTCCAGCGCGGCGACCAGGGTCCGCTCGTGGGACTCGCTCTCGAGCACGCGCGCCAGCCCCGCACAGGCTGCTCCGAGGAGGCTGGCCCGTGTGGCAGCGGGCACGTTGAGCGCTGTTAGCGTGGACACGCCCTGAAAACAAAAGTATGAATAAAGGTGATGTTAAGTTGGCACTGCAACCACCTGGATTCGGGACAGAACCATCGCTTGTTGATTTTAGTACATCAGATCAACGGCAGCTGATGTTTTTTACACATTGTAGTTTTGGTTGATTTGTTTCTCGAATTGTAGTGTAGGCAGGCAACCCGATTTACTCGGACAATGTGAGTTCGGTTCATTTCGTGATACAACATAGTTTCACTTTTTTCTTTGTGCACCATTTACTAGTGTGTCACAAATAAAATAAATGTTTGATTCTGACTCTAATTAAAGGCTACCCTTAAAGGGTGAATTTTCATATCATACAGCAAATGTCAAAATTAGCTACTTGATCATGATTTTGAAATTTAAACCAATAGACTCAACGCTGGCACAATTCCGATTATTGTACAATAGACTCACATTGAGCACGGCGATCTTGTCCTCGCTCGACGTAAGCTTGCCGCTGGCGCCGTGGTACTCCGCGAAGGCGTGCGCCAGTAAGTCCCCGGCCGCCTTCGGGTCCGTGCAGCGCTGCGCGAGCCTTTCCAGCGCGCGCAGGGCTTCGCCGCGGACCCACCCGTCTTTAGAGTGCACGTTCACTGCAAAAACAATCCTTTCATCATCATCATATCAGCCGAAAGACGTCCAAAGACTCCTCCAAAGAGTTCCAAAGTGACCGGTCCTGCGCCACCCGCATCTAGCGGACTCCCGCGACCTTTACCAGGTCATCCACCTTGTGGGAGGCCTACCAACGCCGCGCCTTCCGGTACGTGGTCGCCACTCGAGAACCTTTCCGCCCCAACGGCCATCAGTTCTACGTGCAATGTGGCCCGCCCACTGCCACTTAAGTTTAGCAATTCGGAGGGCTATGTCGGTTACCTTGGTTCTGCTGCGGATAGCCTCATTTCTGATGCGATCACGCAGAGAAACTCCCAACATAGCCCTCTCCATTGCCCTTTGGGTGACTTTGAGCCTTCTTATGAGGCCCATTGTAAGCGCCAAAAACAATCCTTTACTAATAACTAACAACTTAGAAAAGTTGAAAAACCCCCGACATTTTCATTTCAAAGTTCAATATCTCAAAAACGGCTAAACCGATTTTGATTAAACGTAGCTAAGAACCATCTCGATCACGTCAGTTTTTTTTTTTTTTTTTTTATTATTTAGGTAAACAAACAGCCACTACAAGGAAGTCTTAAATTATTAGCCTTATAAATAAATACAATATGTGTGGCCAACACTGTTCACCACTTATTACTTATTTTATTTTACATCACCATGCGGAGTAAGTCAGGGGTGCAGCCCCTGAAGTGTTGTGAATCCGGGGGGTTAAATACTAACAAAATATAAAAAGTGAAAGAAAAATAAACAAAAACACATGCCCAGTCACATTAAAAGAGATAATTGAGTATGTAAGTTAATATGGGGTTTACCATTGAATTGCCGACACACATTTAACCAAATATTATTACAAAGTCAACGTTGCAAGTATTTTCACATGTTTTTAACGCATTCATTAAGAGAGAGAAATTTTACCGAACATTCTCCTCCTGTGTAAATATGTCAACAACAGTCAACACTGCTAAACTGATATTGGCAAATCCACTTTGCTAACACAGCAAGGAGTAAAAGCCATCTTTAAAAAAAAAAAAAAAAAGAGAGAGAGAGAGAGAGATAAGTGGACGCGGTTTGGAATTCTTAGCCGCAAGAAAACAAAGAATATTACAACTCACCAATCAAGTTCTTCCCAATGTCCACCGCAATCCCGTCCAAATCCACATTAAGGTTTGCGAACACCTCTCCCACAGCCTCTATGATGGTCTCAGGGCTCCTCAACATGCCCTTGTGCAGGGCTGGAAGGAGGGTCTCATACACTTCGGCACGATCCAGTAAGTGTAGCAGATCGGTGCAGCCGGAGATGTAAGCGGCGTTGGGCCGGGCTTTCACGCTGATCAGGCTTTTAGTAAAGCTTTCCAGCATTTTAGCCTGGAGAGGATATAATGGGGAATGGATGAAAATTTTAGAAGTGCCTGATTATATTTTGGTGAATGGAATAACCTTCCTTAGCACCAGAAAAAAGTTGCAGACTTGTGAGCTGCGACAAATATTTTTGAGAAATATAAACAGTTTCCTCGCTTCCGCTTTGGGTTTAGGACGGCGAATGAGACACTTTCCTTGATCCGTCTCATATTACATAACAACATCTATTCGTATCTTAGGCTAATAGCAAAAACGACAAACTTTTTAAATGTCACTATAAGGCATTAAGTTCGCCTTTTGTATTTGTACTTGTAACTGTGCAATAAAGTTTCAATAAATAAATAAAATAAAAATGTCATTTAACAAGTTTGTTGTAATTGTGAGTTTTGTAATAAAGGGCCCAGTATTAATCACACATACCTTGTGTGGAGCGACCAGCGTGGTGTCTCCGCACAGCTTGGCGTGGCGACACAGCGCGGAGAAGGCCACGCAGATGTGCGGGCTGCCCTCAGGTGGCTGGGCCAGCAGGACTTCAGGCCACTTGGTTAGCTTGCTGCCGATGGCCAGCCAGGACGTGTGCAGCTGTCACAAACAGAGAGTTTTTATCATAGAACCTTGTCACACTAAGAATAAGCATACACAATCCTTACAGCACACAACACAACAAGACACAAAACACAACACAACACAATGCAACACAGCAAGGAGTAAAAGCCATTAAAAAAAAAAAAAAACTCTTACAGCATAATTGCTGTGAGGATTCATTACTTCATTAAGTCTGGCATTTTTCTATATAATGAAGCAAAGTGCAGCAAAGCAAAGTGAAGCAAACAAATAAATAAACCTTTACATAATAAGGGACATCAAACTTGAGACGTGACTTGTGAAATTGGGGGTGGATATATAGAACTTAAGGATGAGAATGATGCGAAACCTAGTAGAACATACCATAGAGAAGGCCTTGGTATTCTGCCTCCTGTCTCCACCGGCGATGACAACAGCCAGCAAGCTGGCCTGCGCGAGCACCAGAGAAGGGTAGTCCACTCCGTCCTCCTCCGTGCCCTTCAGTGCTCCTTCCACCAGCACCGTGGACCAGCGGAGCGCATACAGCCCGCTCTGACATGTGCTTTTACTGGATCAAACATGGTTCATTTTGATTACTGCACATCCCAATATTCATATAAAAATTAAATGAAATTCGTTTAATTACTTATAAAAAGGATTTTAACTTAACAGGACAAACTTCTTTTGTCTTAATTGTATTGATATTTCACACAAGACCTTAATAAAATTTTAGTGATAAATGACCAAGATTACCCTCAGAAGTAGTGAACTCGAAAAGTGTTAATCAGTTTAAAAACAGACTTGACAAACTATCTATAGCAGTGTGAATCTGTGCTAAGTGAAATATCAGCTGCCTGTCTAATTAAAATAATAATAATAAGATTTGTACAGTCACACCCTTTGGGGGGTTTGAGCATTTGCGAAACATAAGTGTGAATGTAAAAGGACTGAATTAAATTAGAAATATTTGGGTATAGGAACCTAGTCAACAGGAATTTACAATATTTGACTAAGCACCACCTTAGCAAGTTTCTGTTTGGGCCTATTGGTAGCCAACAGAGACTACCTTGTGGCATTATTATGACCATCCTTTGTACAGTCGCCATCACATACATTGGAGCAAACAAGCACGTCACAAACATCGGAACACACTTCTATTTTCAAGGTGTTAGGGTGCATGTGCCAATATTTTTGAACACCTATAGTGTACCGATGTATGTGATGGCGACTGTACTTATTTGATTTAGGCAATAAAGTTTATTTAAAAATAAATAAGTATCTCAGCTTCACATGACATTGTGGCTGCACATTGCACAAGTGAAGTTTGATCCAAAAAACTATTGTGCAATAATAAACCCATTGTCCTTTCATTCAGTACAAAGTAACATAATATAACTTACGATGAAGCAGTATTCCTGAGTTGCTCCGAGACCTCAAGGAGCACCGGCAGCAAGCTTCGGAGCGTCCATTCCCGATGGTTAGCAGCGAGGTAGGCCAGCAAATTCTTCACATATGACTGGGAGGTGGTGTCCCGGGTACCGATGAAGAGTAAGCATGAGCACTCTGCAGACATAGCGCACTGCTGGCTCTGTGATGCCTGATTACAAATTAAGTCACTTAATATTGTTGCTTCTTTTATGCAAACAATTTGCACTCATTATTATAGAATTTGTTTCAGTACACAACAGAACATCTAATCAAACAAAATTTGCATTCACAATTCCAGCCACTTGTTGCAGGTTGCATAACAACATCCCCGAGCTTCGTGTACGCAAGTTATTGGCATGTACTGCGCTAAGTTGCAACTTACAAGCTACAAAAATAGAATACAAGATCAATAAAGCCTTACGGGCCACAACCTATAACGTCAATACTTTATGTTACTTTTGAAAAGATAGTATATGATCAGTGTGTACGTGATTGTTTTGAATGTAATACGCCGTCTCCGCTTACCTGGTGTTGATAAAACATCCTGAATTTCTTTTACTACCTCACGACGGCCCTTCAAACTTGCGGTCTGGATTTTAAAAGATATGTCCTTTAATTTCTTTTGAACCTGTTAACAAAATCGTAGGTAAGGAATCAACGCACTGCATTACCTGATGAATAAGCACATGTATATTGAAATTACCTCGGAATCTGCCATTTTATATACACATTCAGTAAAATCCACACACGTCTTCATGCGGTGAAAATGGATAGAAGAACTGTCAAATACTCGACCACAGAGTATTTAGTTTTTCTTTTTTTTTAACTAAATCATATGGTCGGATTACACACGACAAGCAACCAGCGGTCTTGTGTCATGCATTTGTACTTTGTAGAAATGTAGAAATAATCATTACAATGGTCATAGTTATATCAAAATCAAAAAATCAAAATCAATTATTTATTCTGCAAATAGGCCACAAGGGCACTTTTACATGTCAAATGGTGTTCTACAATATAATATTAATAATCTTACACAATAATCATTTTAAAATTGCAGATTTTAACTAATTAGTACCTAAATGGTTACAAACTAAATGTCACTGAATGAAAACTAGAACAATCCTAAATTGTAAAATATTATCAAATACATTCGATATAAGGTCTGTATCAGAATTAACAATAAGTTTATGATATAATTTAGTACCCCAGAGATGTATAATGTCTCTGAGCATCCAAATACAATTAATAATTATTCTAATGTTCTTATAGAGATGTATACTGTCCCTAAGCGTTAAAACAGAAAAAAAAGGATCATTAATGTAATATTGTCAGCGATGTACAGGGTCAATAACAATAAAACGTGTCAAGAACAGAATGATGTCTCTCGTCAAAATAATGATAATAACACTAGTATTTAGGTAGTTACTATGCCCTTGCAAGCATGAACAGACCGGACTCCACAAACAGCACCCGATCACGAGTATGACGCATATCTCAGCCATCGCCTCCCTCAACCATATGTTAGGGAAGGTGGCGACCCGATCAACGACGCCACCGTAAGCAAAGCCCTTTAAGCGAGCATGACATATTCAAGCCACACTGGACATTGATAATAGCAAAGATTAAAGCTACTTGTTCGGCGAGAAAAAGCATTACGTGCTCTCATGTTACATAAAACGGAACAGCTATTTCCGGTACTTATAATAATTACAAAGGTAATACGCCAAGACAATCATACTCGAAGGTATATTAATTCTAATACAATTTGACTGCTACTGGCTTAAAGGCATTTTTGTCGTTTATGAAATCGTTGACATTATAATACGCCTTGCTTAGCAAATATTTTTTTATATGAGACTTAAATTTACTTAACGGCAAATTAACAATTTCGGTAGGTATTTTATTGTAAAAACGTATACAGTTCCCCACGAACGACGTGCTAACCTTGCGAAGACGACTGTACTGCACTGCGATCTTGTGTTTACTTCTGGTGTTGTAGTCGTGGATATCACTGTTGAGATTGAAGTCCTGAAGGTTTATCCGCACATACATAATATTCTCAAGAATGTATTGGCATGCTACAGTAAGAATATTTGCCTCCTTAAATTTGTCCCTGAGAGAATTTCGGGCTTTTAGTTCGTAGATGGAGCGTACAGCTCGTTTCTGTAGCACGAAGATGGTCTGGATATCAGCCGCTTTTCCCCACAACAGGATTCCGTAGGACATAACACTGTGGAAGTAACTGTAGTACACCAGCCTGGCCGTCTCAACGTTTGTTAACTGTCTTATACGTCTTACTGCATAGGCTGCAGAACCAAGTTTGCCGGCTAGGGTGTCGATATGCGCATGCCATTGTAGTTTTGAGTCCAAGGTGATGCCTAAAAACACTGTTCTATCTTCAAATTCCAGTTCATCGCCCTTTAATTTGATCCTGGTATTGTTTACGTGCTTGACATTAGGTAAAGTGAATCTGATACACTTTGTTTTCTTGGAATTTAACAGTAAATTATTTGCTGTAAACCATTCCACAACAGTGTTGAGCGCATCATTAATATTATCGAAGCTTGTCTCTTTCCTGTCTACCTTGAAAATAAGCGACGTGTTAGCGAATATGTTTCCATAAGCATTCTATTATATTCAATTTGTTACAGCAGCCGCCTTCAAAGTTAACCCTTATCTTGCCGCACGGCACCGATTTGGAGCCGGTTTTTTATTTGTAAATATGTAGTTTTATTATTTTTTGGTTTCGAATAATTGAAAAATCTTGTCCGTATTTTGTAATTTTTATTGTACAATAAAGCACCCTTATCTTGACATTGTAAAAAAACCTTTTTTTTTTTGCATTTTGACAACAAAATTGTACTTTCAAACAACTTTCAAATGTCACAAAAATATTTAAAAAAATCCAAGCTTTCACATTTTTTGATTATTGTATGTATCATATTTGATACATTACGAATGCTGCATCACTTTAAAGCAATGGTTTGTTTAGTAATAACTTATAAGTATTCAATGAAATTTATCAAAAAATAAAAATAAACACAATTTCGATACGCAAATTCAAACTGTTGAAATTTTTCATTAATTCTCATCTTTTCCTCATGCATTATGCAATATTGGCAAGTGCATTTGAAAGTCTGTTGTAAAATTAATCAAATTTCAAAATTTTACGAAAATATAGGCTACAAGGTCAAGATTCCCAAAACTGCTAACTAAAGTAATTAGGAATTTGACTAGGTTTTATTTTATCTTTATTTTGGTCAGTGCGCCTCATTTGTGGACTCGCAACGCGGTTCATTTTTGGAATGCAGAACTTGTACTCAATCAATCTCATTTTTGCAGTACTTTTGGCCTTTTAGTAGTAGTGTTGGCTTATTAGATATGAACCAAGCATTATTCTTACAATAGCAAGCAGTTACAACCATAATATCATATTTGCATTTGATAGTGAGCTATGCCTTTTTGTTGAAGTGTTGGCAGTGATACAACTTAACTTCTTTGATGGATTGGCAATGTATCAAATATAATAATCATCATCATCATATCAGCCGAAAGACGTCCACTGCTGGACATAGGCCTCCCCCAAAGAGTGCCACAATGGCTGCGCCACCCGCATCCAGCGGGCTCCCACAACCTTTACCAGGTCATCAGTCCACCTTGCGGGGGGCCTTCCCACGCCGCGCCTTCCGGTACGTGGTCGCCACTCGAGAACCTTTCCGCCCCAACGGCCATCGATTCCACGTGCAATGTGCCCCGTTCAAATATAATACACAACATCTTTTCATATTTTACGCAAAAATAAATGTAAAAAAGAACGATATATGTCCATCACATCTCTTGCTAGTTTATAATAATAATGTTTTTTAGTAGGAGGATGCAAAGATCAACCAAAATATCACATAGAAGTAAGCAAGTTGAACCCAATAGATTCAATAACGCGGCGACACTAAACGTCATACGCATACATGTTGCCGCGTAATTGAACCTAGTGGGTTCAACTTTCGTTTGCTAGACTATAACAGCGGCATAAAAATATATTCACCGTTTTCTTATAATATTTTTGACCACATGTGTCCCGCTCCTTAACATACGGCTGCGTACAAAAGTGATAATGTCTTCATGAGTGTATTCAAAGAAGAATAACCTCACAAGGACATTCTAGCTCCAGGTCCTATGGAATGTAACTCTTGGATTAACTTTCCTCTGGATATGATATATCTGCTTCGCAATTAGAGTATGTAATATTATGTATAATAAATTGATATTAAGACCATTAACTTGTAGTTTATAAATTTAAGTGAGAATCCTTTAATAGGAACGTTGAGTCAATTTTTCTGGTCAGATTGTTGGGTCAGCTGTCTTACCTTATAAGTGTTCCTTGACCTGGCACCGTCCGCTGATCCCATGTAGTTGGGTTGAATGTCCCATCTGTTTAAAGGTGAAAACATGAATCTCTGCTAGATCCTCTAAGTACTTGACTATGCCTTCAACGCATAGGTAAAAACGTTAACTGACTTATCCTTAGCATGTTATTGAATGTTATGAACTTGGTAGCCCACAGGCTCAGACAGAGTCGCAAGGACCCTCTTACTTATGTTTCGTCCTGAGCTCACACGAACCCAGACGGAGTCGCGCGGACTCTTTACTCATTCCCTGCCTATAGAATTGGCCAAGTCTACGTGCACTGGTGAACCCTTCGGTTCTCAAAGTTGCCGAATATTAAAACGGCGGCTCGCAAGCCTTCTTCAGATTCTTAGTAGCGACAGACAATAACATTAATGATATATTACGGATAAGCGTATCGGATGGAAATAGGTTGCTTGATCAGCTCTATGAGTTTCGCCAAGTCACCTAACTTCCACTCCATTAATAAAGACTTAAATAAAGGAATATTCTACATGTTTTCAAGATACTTAGCTTTGGGTAACAGGTCAGGAAACGGGCACAAAAACTATTTTCACCATCACAATTTATATCATTTTAAATGTCAGAAAACAAAAGAATTTTAGCGACAAAATTCAAAGCTTACCAAAGATAAAATAGAGTTTGAGTCCATCCGGTGTTCAGTCAATGTTGCTATATACAAATATTATTTAAGGGTTATTTCTCGCGAACCCTCTTCGCGACAACATGTAACTAGATTATTAGACATTTTGATGCTTTTGATATGGTAGCAGAGGTTGCTAAGGAAGCTTTTAGGATACTGAAGTATTGTATAAATAATAATAGAGGATATAAACGAGATTTGATAAATATATTATGACTTTTGATGTAAGAGAAAATTTGCGAGTGACAATGACATATATCAAAACATTGATTGCTTAGAATCCATATAGACTTCTTCGAAGGAGGTTTCTACATTAATAGCTTTAAATTTTATTTTCAAATAATTTGCCAATATTTCTTTATTTATACAAATTTTAATGTTTTATAGTATAGTAAAAGTACGACTGCACTATTTTTTTATTTCTTATGTATCACGGGTGATACAATGCCAAGAAAAGGGTTAATAAATTGAACTTCTCTTTCCAACCGAAATCAGTGAACATAGGAGTCGATAGGTCCTCTTCTTCAGCTAACAAAAAATTCCTAGCCTCGGTTGGTGAAAGGTGGCAAAATTGGGACCGTCTCTATACAGATGCCTCTAAGTTCAATGATGGGCCCATAGGATGTGCTTTCATTCACGATAACCTTAACTCAGTACACAAATTCCAATTGCCCAATATCTGCTCTATATATACTGGGGAATGCTTTGCCATTCTGAAGGCGGTTAAATATGTTAAAGAACACAAACTGGCAAACGCAGTAATTTTTTCAGACAGCCTTAGCTCTATCCAAGCCATTACAAACAACTTAATTAAAAACTGGGCCAAATCACCGTTGGTTTGCCTCATCAAGGAGGGTCTCCTATCCTGTCGACTTCTGAACTTGGAAGTAATCTTATCTTGGATCCCCAGCCACAAGGGTATACATGGAAATGAATTAGCGGATAAAGCTGCAAAGGAAGCAGCAGAAAACGGTGATAGAACTTTCTTTCAAAGCTTTAGCAAAGACTTGGACGCGATCTCATCGTTAAAACTATTTTCATCATGGTCGGCTTTATGGGCTACCGATAACAAGTTGCAGTTTTACGAACTGCAAAGAAATATTCCGGCTTCTCCCTGGTTTTTTAAATTCAAATTAAAAAAAAGAGTAACTAGTTGCATCCAACGCCTCAGGCTGGGACATTTGTGCTCCCCTGAATTTTTATTTAAAATCAAAGTCATAAATAGTGCGGAATGTCTGTGCGGGCATGATGTAGGTTCAATTGATCACATTTTTCTCGAGTGTCCTTCAACTCTTTTCTCTCTTTATGACCTACTAACAAAACTTAAAGTCCAACTCCCTACTAATGTTAAAACTCTCTTGGCTAGTTTTGAGCCCAAAGTCGCTAAGGCTTTGGCTTATTTTATAGATAAAAATAATATCAAATTATAACTATTTATGAATATATATAAGCACTCTTTTATCCACTTATTACCAATATTCAAATATGGTCGTTACGTACAATTAGTCCCTGGGGCAAAATTATTAGGTGCACTCCACGGAACCGTAAAGCCAAAACTTCCCCCACTTGACATTGGCAAAGTGCCTAAGCAGCAAAAAGCCACACGGGAAAAAAAAAATCCATATAGACAAAGAGAATATAATAATAATAATAATTACCACCCATATTGATAACATACACATACAGAATAGGAGTCTTTATCTCTTACACAAATCACAAAATAAACACGAGTCCTATCTCTTCATAGTTCACACAATAAATACGAGTCCTATCTCTTACACAAATCACAAAATAAACACGAGTCCCATCTCTTCACAGTTCACATAACTAAAGACCAAAATAATCAAGACACGAGAAGTAAATAACACCATAAGCGAATTTTCAAAAAGTAAACTTGAAGTTTGCTTGAAGTAAACGACCGACGCCATGACACATGACACAAAATATGTAGGGTGGCGACCCTTTTTGAAATTCCTACCATATTATAAATGGCTCTATAATATACGACATAAACCTTGTTCTTTTGACCACTCACAATTCAAATATTATTATTTTGTAAAAGTTTATATCGTTTTATTTAATATTAAAAGAGATATTATTTTATTTTTATGTCATACCTGTTTTATAAAATTATACTCCGTGAACCACTTGTTTTAACCATAGCAACATAATTGTTCCGCTTCTTTATGTTGGCAAACAAGACACGGTCTTCTAGTACACATTTATTTTCTATTAAGTTTCAAGAGACTGCATATAGACTTCTTCGAAGGAGGTTCCTACATTAATAGCTTTAAATTTTATTTTCAAATAATTTGCCAATATTTCTTTATTTATACAAATTTTAATGTTTTATAGTATAGTAATAAAAAAAAAATAAGTACGATTGCAATATTTTTTTATTTCTTATGTATCACGGGTGATACAATGCCAAGAAAAGGGTTAATAAATTGAACTTCTCTTTCCATCTTGTAGCTGCGTCTCTAGGTTTTTGTGACAAATAGGTACACATAAGTGTATATTTAATTGCATATAAAGTTCTAGTTAATATGTAGTCTATCTTCTTAATAAATTAAATTCGGTAAATTTACCAGATTTTAGCGTTTTTATTTATCTCTTTTTGGCTTTTTACTTTTTTTACCTTTGGCTTGAACAGTAGAAAATCCGGCAAAAAGTCCTAGATTCTAGAATAATTAAATGTCAAAACCATTAAAAACAAAATACATAACCTTTCTGCACCTAATGCACCTTTGTTATTTTGATATTGTATTCAGTTTCAGTTTAAAAAAAATATTTGTAATGAAAAATAATGCAGTGCAGTTCACAGTTATCCGCGAATGCTTTAAAAAAGCGTAGTAACGAACTGTTAGAACTAAGTTCCTACATACAAACAGTAGATAATGATGTAACTATGATACTGCAAAGCTTGCAATGGGATCGTAAACATTTGATCGAGGTATTTCACACATTACGTGATCCTGATCTTGATGTATTATGGCTGTACATCCTAACCATCCTAACACCAACATTCCTCTGTGGAGTTATATGATTATTTAACATACTTTTTCTATGTTTATTCTCACGTGCAGGCTACGCCGATGAATTCGTGTAGATATGACCAAAATCACAGAGTACCGCCGGATAAACTTGAATATCATGAGAAGGAATGCTATCTGAGAAGCCTGGGCTACTCCAAGGACGACCTGTTACTGCCGGAGCCACTTGATGCTAATGCTAACACTTTGATTACTCTAAGTAAGAATTGATTAGTGTTTTAAGATGTTCTTACTGTTATAGAATGAACAAACCAAACCGTCTACTGAGACTATGTAATGAGTGTGAGATATAGTCTGTAAGACTATAAAGGACTGAAAGAGGAAGCATTATCTCAGATTTCAGTTTGGTTTGTAGATACTATTGCCGCCCCAGGCCAAGTTTGCTCAGTTTGGGTTGCATAGAGAGGTTCCACAACACTTAGGGATTTAAAATACCGCAAGCCATCCGGTTGCCTCTGGGATACTGCAACTATGCATCATTGCTCTGAATATTATAGTCATAGTGATATACAGGGTGTCCAGTAAATAATGGACAACCTTCTAACCACAAATAGGGCACCTTAGACTGGTCCAGAATATCGACTTTGAGGTTTAGTAAAAGTCCCCTGGTTTTCGAGATATTCGCACTTTGCGAAGAGCGAATTGTACCAAAACAAGGTGTTTAAAAGTGAACATTTATAGCAACATCATTACTTGCACCACTTGCACCTTATTTCACTTTAATGACCTGGACGTTAATAATTCTCGGAAATATTATCTAACAATGATGCTAATGAACGTGTATTAGAGTTTTGTGGTGGCCAGACCGATTTCTGTTTAATTAGGTCTTAATTAATAAAATCACATTTTTCTATAAAATGTTCTACAAGTTTGATTGCTTGTGGTGAAAAAAAAAATTATGAGGACCAGAGTGGCCAACTACCTGAAAAATTGTTTATCTAATACTGATTCTAAAATGGTATAACACATGCCATTTACATCTTTACAAATAAAGATGTTGCTATAAATGTTCACTTTTAAACACCTTGTTTTGGTACCATTCACTCTTTGAAAAGTGTGTATATCTCGAAAACCAGGGGACTTTTACTAAACCTCAAAGTCAATTTTCTGGATCAGTCTAAGGTGCCCTATTCGTGGTTAAAAGGTTGTCTATTATTTACCGGACACCCTGTATAACATTATTTTAAATGTCTGCAATAGTTTTAATAGTACTAAGATACATTTCTTTTTCAGATAAAAATGATATTGAAAACATCATTGATTATGCTGCGAAAATTGATCCTTCATTCAAAAAAGGTAAACTGGCCATGAATACAAGCATTTAAGGGGACGTAGGTTCGTGGTCTTCTCTCCCTCTCACTGAGCATAAGCGTGAGCGAGATGGAATTGCGTGTTTGGAAGCGCGGATATCATGTTTTTTAATTTTCTTTTTTTGTGCGTTTTAATAAATAAAAAAGTAAAACATGACATTGCCGATTTTTAGAACTAATTTTAATATGTTTAACTGTTGTGCATAGTTTGTTATAATTTTTTTAAGTGTATTTTAGACCTATGTTCGTGATTTTTTTCTATCGAGCGAAAGTCAAAAACTCAGGATTCTAATAGCTGATTTCCCTTGAGAAAGGCCTCAAGATTGCTAATTAAATTTAAGGCAGCCGTATTATAATCCAAACAAGAGCTACGATTTTTAAAAATCAGTTTTTGGAGCTCACGTTGCCTTAAGTATACTAGAAGTACAAAATTCTCTATATGTTTACTAATTGATGATCATCTTTGCAGCACATTTTATTAGCTGCAGATATTTGAGCTGAATGTATCCTTTATAATGTACAATAGCCATTTGGAAATTCTTGGAAAAAAAGTTTGTATTCTCAATAGAAATAAGTTTCTGTCAAAATTTTCATATTTGGTACAAGCTTTTATTGCCGACTGTACTTTTCTGTATACCATCATCAACTACTCATTGAGACGATTCTAACAAGCCCAAACTAATGGGGTTACATCGGTTAAGTACTGAATTCCCATGGCCACCTTCTTTCTCCATCATCAGGTCAGCTTGATGGTACCATAATATTGAATTGTCATCCAAACTATACTAGTACCCAAAATTTCAGCTCAATTGAATCGTGGCAAGTGACTGAAAAATGAATTGCAAATTTTGACGGACAACTTACATATTTATTTACTTATATATTTACATACATACGAACTGTAAAAAACGATTGTACATAGATTCACCAATGAATATGGCCAATCTAAATCCACACATTGATGGGCACTATCCTGCCTCATATCCTAGTGTTTTCCCTGTTTCATAGCCTGGGGTCCACTTCAGCATCTAATCCCAAGACTGTAGCTTGTAGGTGCTCGTTTTACAAAAGCAATTTGCCATTTGAACTGCAAAACCTGCCATACAATGCATGAAGCTTATTATGGTTTCTTTAAAACACTAAAGCAGTCATAATAAACTAACTTATTTATTTATCGTATGGCGGTTACACACTGGTACATGTATGTATTCGTATAGATGTCGCTGATAGAGTTCCAGTGTGAGCTGCGAGCTTCAGAAGGAACAGTGCAGTTGCCGAGTTTGTTGTTCTTTTAGCACCACCCGGAGGTCACGTGTAGGGTTTCTAGGGTTATTCCTACGGACGTAGAACAACACGACCTCCGTAAACTAACTATCAAGTTTCCTTAACACAACTAAGGCAGGGGACCGGAGCTCAGTCAGCCGCTGTCACTGGAGCGCCTGCAGCGAGGCTACAGCGCGGACGAGCGCCGCGCCCTGCATGATGCCGCGGTCACCGCAGCACCCTCCTGTCATGACCTCAACGAACTGGCACTGCTGGGGTAACTATCTTATTATTTAAGGGAATAGGTAAAGCAAATTACGAATATAATCTTTATAGCATTATTCAGTCTCCACACTTTCAAATACTTCTTTAATAAAATTCTGCATATATAGAGAATAATGCATAAAAAAAACGATGAAGCGCTTTAACAAAAGTTAGCTAGTGCCCTTGTGCTTTGCTTGGCTCGTCTTGAAGTGGGGCACTCCTGTACCCCCAGATACATAGTCATGACAACGTTATACATACTATAATTAGGGTTAGTAAAAGAAGTTATTTATTTAGCACACAACAGACACATACAATCAGAGATACAATACAAGTACTTAAACATCTTAATGGGATATAGGTTTAAACATCAATATTAATTTTCATAATTGGCGACATACATGAAGAGTTTCAAGTTGTTCTCACGGCTGTGGTGAGCTATGTACAGTCGCCATCACATACATAGGAACACTATAGGTGTTCAAAAATATCGGCACATGCACCCTAATGGCTTGAAAATAGAGGTGTGTTCCGATGTTTGTTAGCTGCTGGTTTGCTCCGATGTATGTGATGGCGACTGTACCTACTGCCCGCCTAAAGGCATGCACGTGCGCTCCGGCACTGCTGGACCATTTCATATTTATACATTTTTCCCTCTTACTTCCTGCATGCCGATGAGCGTCATTTATGTGATTATATTTATGTATTAGCGGAGACGGCGAGGCGCAGACGTCTATGCGCAAGTCTCGCGCGGAGATCCTAGCGGAACTGAGAGACATGAAGCGGCGGCGTACCAAGTATCGCGGCGCCGCCAAGACGGGCCACTACTCCGATGTGTTGCGAGGAGTTATCGCCACACAGGTACTGTCTAAAGCTGGGTACACACTGGGCAACGAACGGCTATCTATGTCACTCTAACAAATAGCTACCACAATGCTTCGCGTTCGTTGGCTGTTCGTTTGGCCAATGTGTACGTACTTTTGAGCCTCCACGGCATTATTCTTCAGGGGATAGATTGACTGACTAATCCTCATCTCTTTCACACTGTTCTAATGGGAAAGAGGAGGGAAGATTTTCTCGTGTTGCGTTGCGGTGTCGGTTATGCCAGCCCCATATTTTCCATTGTTAAACAACACCAATCCTTTTTATTTGTTGAGTTTACGATGTTATATTTATTTCTAAGTATAGCACCATAATGTTGTCTTCCTTTTTTAATTAATGCAGTGCGAAGTGAAATTCATTAAAATCCTTCTATTTATGGAAAAAATATACAAAGAAAATGAAAAGCCTAACAAAAGTGTCAATGCTTCAAATATTATTTATATTAACAATTACACTATCATACAAATTGACTTCGAGGAAGTAATAAAAAATCAGCATTGCTTATTCAGTTTTAAATGATTTTTATTGAGATATGACTCATAAATATGTACTGTAAAATAATGACAAATCATTTGATAAAACTACATATAAATGTTTTTGCATGTTGTGTTGTATTCAAAGCTACTGTCCTGACTTCTATGAAATAAACTCCCTAAAAAAATGTGATTATCTACTAAAAATCTGCATCATTATGTTTAATTTTCTCAGATGGAACATTACTCTGAGGCGCACAATGTTAATACAGACAACGCACAAAATATCAATAATTCAAAAGCAGAAATACCAAAAGATTATAGAGAGGTATATGTCAAGAAAGAACCGTATGAACAAGATAAAACAGATACACAAAAATATGCAGATAAAGAAACTAGAAGGCATTCTAAAGATCATCGTCATCGAGACAAATCCAGAGATGAAATACGTCACCGAGAGAATTACAGAGACGAAACACGACATACAGACAGGTCTAGAGACAAATACAAGGAAAGAGAAAAGGCATATGATGATTATAAGAGAGATAGAGATGATAGGAGACATAAAGATAACGGAGATAGATATTCAAGCTCTTCAAAAGAAAGACGCAAGGACACAAAAGATTACAGAGATAGTGAGAGATATAAAGATGATTCTCGCGGGGACCAGAGATGTAGTGATAAATATAGAGGTGATTCGAGAAGAATGGATTACAAAGATAACAAGTCGTCACGGAATAAAGAAAAATATAAACACGAACACGATTCTCGTGAAAAGTCATATACAGAAGAAAAACATAAGAGATACTACGATTACAAGCGAGTTGATGAAGTGCCCAAAAAACGTATAAAACAAGAAAAAGACTGAATAAAACACTCTTAAAGAAAAATGCTGTTTAATTCCTCTCCCTTTTTTCCTTGTTTACAATTTGTTATGTATGTAAATATATTGAAAACAAATGATAACATATTTAATAGCAGTGTTTTACCTAAAAGCGAAATACCTTATTCGAAGCCTGAATTATATATATTTGAGAGAGGCAACACTGTTTGCTGTGACGTGACGGCTGCTGATTGGTCGATACCCTACTTCCACCTGTTTCCGTTTTCTGCCACCAGGGGAGGGGCGCCGCAACGGCTGGAGCTGGTGCGCGCCCTATCCTCATTGGATCTCAAATTAATTAATTTACCATTAATAGCAATGACCCACGTATCAACCGCTAAGTGAAATGCGTAAATAGTGCTATAAACGTCATTTGTTAACATGTTTGACAGTTGATAATGACGGTGGATCATTGCGTAATCTACCGCCAGGCAGGCCTAAAAGTTCAGGCTTCGAATAAGGTATTTCGCTTAATAAGTATTTTATTTTTAGGTAAAACACTGCTATTAAGCTTCTGTACCGTTATTCGAAGCCTGAATTATATATTTGAGACGCCAATGTGAATACGTTATTTTGTGTAACTTGTATGAAACAGCGGAGTTAGTGATATCAGCGTAATCTTGACTTATATGCAGGGTCGTTCTCATTTTTCGTCCGGATTTGCAATTTTCGAAAAAAAAAAAAAAATTTTAGGCAAACAGTGTTGCCTCTCTCAAATATATAATTCAGGCTTCGAATAACGGTACAGAAGCTTAATATGGCATTATTCTCCGAGCATACTTAACCAAAGATACATATAGGTAGGTTAGGTTTGTTAGGTTGCGTCAGAGCTATAACCACGTACTTCGAATCTCGAACTTCGTATATCTCCGTCTCTATCACACTTATGGTTTATGGTACTCGAGCGACAGAGACGGAGATATACGAAGTTCGAGATTCGAAGTTCGTTATAGCGCCGCTGATGTCCGAAGGGAAAACCGCGCAGAAATAGGGTTTCACTTCCATCGAATCCTTCGAACTACGAAGAAAATGGCGACAGGGGTGTGAAGGTAATGTAACTATTAGTTATGTATGTGGAACAAAACAAGGGCTAATAAGGCATAAACCAGCGTATGGTGATAATATTGATAATGCAGTTTTATACATTAGTTCATTTTATCTCGTATTTCGAGATAGAAATACTGTTATAATTATGTTCGTTTCAATTTTAGAATAAGGTATCAAACAGATCTATAGGTATCGAAAAGTAAATAAAGGAAACCTGAATAAAAATGCCAATTTAGAAATTTCGTCGCAGTCTATGCCAGGTACATCAAACAATGTCCAGGTGTTGGATTCGACGCCCGCAACACCGTCACCGGCGAAGACTCCTATCACCTCTCCGCTGTTGGACCCGGACCTACTAGTGAACACAAACGCAAACGAAAGAAATGAGGAATCACTCGTCGATAGATGTGAAATACAACACACAGAGGACTCGCAGTCTTTTCTACCCACCCAAAATAACTCTCCGACTTTGGACTCCAACATTAGTACTCTATCGAACAAGGATTGGTCTTACGATCATTTATCGCCTCAGGGTAAATTATTATCAAAAAGCGTGGACGGCTTTGACGATTGGGGGCTGGCATACACTTACCACCCCATGAAACAAACGAAAAGATTTCCGAACTCGAGCTTGCTCTAGCGAGAACACAGAACGAGCTTGAAAATAAAATTATAGAAAATATTGAGCTAAAAAAAAAGGTAGTCAAGCTTACGCTGGAGACAGAAGTAATCCAGTCACTATGACATATACAATCTATAGAACCGAAAAACACTAAATACCAGCACAGGGAAGAAACATAGATTATCTTTATTACCCAAGTCATCAACACCTTCAACGCCAAGCACTTCTGCTTATATTGACAGAGAATCCCATTTCAATAAGAATATATTTCAATTGCAAACAAAAATTATAGAGACGGGAAAACTAGTAGAGAATATGGGAAACCAGCTCACAGAACTTGACAAACAGATGAAGTCTTTGACGGAAAGCCTTCGTACTCCCGCACCAACTTCACCTCTAGCGAAGCTAGCGCCATCTAACGAAACCCAAAAAACTAAGTATCAGTCTATGAGAAACAGCGAAAGACTCTCTACAGGGCCTAAAATATTGATCTACGGTACTCAGCAATGCGTCGGACTCGCCTCATCATTGGTCAGTTCTAGGAGGACAGACAATTATGTGAAGTATGTAGCTACTGCGATTACTAAGCCACACTCATCAAGCGCTGAAATATCGAAGAATTGTCTGGCTGCGCAGTTGAAGCCGGGGGACAAACTAGTCATTTGTTTGGGTGAAAATGATAGTAGTATACAAAACACTTTATCTCAGTTGCGAATTATACTAGGTAAATTTGCCAAATATACGGTGCTGATACTAAGTGTAAAAAACAACATACATTTAGATACAGTCAAGCTTAATTTCGAAATTGAAGAGATACCTATGTGCTGAATATAAAAACAGTCTCTTTATAGATTGCTCGGATAAAAAACTTCACAGCATGTCGAAATTGATTATCTATCATATAGATTGCATAGATTACGAAAATAATCACCTAAACATAAGTAAACGGGAAAATAAATTTAAATGCAACAGTCGAGGGCAGAGTAAACACGAAACTAATTTAGCAGTGTTAATAAAAGGCACTATCCCATATTATTTTGCGCGCGTAAAACCTAAAGCTGCTGAAACTGTAAATGCGGCTTCCATGCACTGCAAGGAAAATAATAAGTTGAAGAAAGGGACTATAACTGACTATTTTCCATTGCTAACAAAACAGGACTTTTTCGTAAATAAAACATCAAATTGCAATTTTTCTATTCTTCACCAGAATATAGCCAGTATTTTGGCAAAACAGGATATACTAGAACTTACATTACAAGAACTTAGAGCAAAGAATTATATTCCGAATGTTTTATGTCTTACGGAGACATTCCTGAAGGCAGGCAGTGAAAGTTACGTTCAACTCTACAATTATGACATGGTAGCTGTTTTTTCCAGAGAAAAACAACGAGGTGGAACATGTATATTAGCTAAAAAGGGTCAACATTGTAAGGAACTGTCATTTATTAAGGACTTCTCTACCAATCACGTAGGTATTTGAGTTATGTGGTATAGAGTTCCCACTACAAAAGCTCATAATAATCTGTCTCTACAGAACTCCGTCGTCAAATCCTACAATATTCCTAAAAAAATTAGATATCTTATTGCACAAATTGCATGAGAGATTTAAATCAAAACGGCACATAGTAATAGCCGGTGACTTTAACATAAACACACTGAAAAAAAGCTCTACTGTAACGGATTTGTTAGACCTGTCAAAAAACCATAATTTGACCTTACATATTGACGTACCCACACGGAAGCACTCGTGTATTGACCACATACTTAGCAATATCCCAAGCGCTACAGCTGCCGTGCTGCCACTTCATCTCTTTGACCACGACACAGCACAAATGTTAAGTTTTCCTGTAAACGAAGTACCGCTGAAGCCTACCAAGTACTTTTACTATCAAAGAGACTATATTTAGCGTAGATAACGTGCGCAAGTTCAAATAGTGTTTGCAGAGCCTTTCTTGGTCTGACGTTTATGAGGAGACAGATCTCAACTCTGCTTTCAGTAAATTCCATGACCTACTATGTCTTTTTTATAAGCTATGTTTTCCTATAATACGTAAAATAGTAAAAATGAAAATAATCGAAATTGGATTAGCAAAGGACTTAAGGTCAGCTGCAAAACCAAACGTCAGATAAGGTATAATTATTACAAAAAAAAATCAGCAAAAGACAGGGCTTTGTACACTAAATACTCTAGTATATTAAAGCAATGTATTTATAAATCAAAAAGAAATGCAAATATACAATTCATTAATAAAAGCTCTAATAAATGTAAAGCGTCATGGCAAGTAATTAAGAACCAGTTAGGCTCTGCAAAACCACGAGAAGAGTTCGAACATATCACTCTACACAACACTTTAATATTGGACCCAGTAAAAATCGCTACCACCTTCAATGACCACTATATAGAATCCACGCACAGGTCATCAATTGCCCTTCCCAAAATAAATATCAAAAATAGTTCAAGAGCAAACTCTATGTTTCTGAGACCCATGTCAGAAAACGAAGTTCAGGGTGAAAAGTATTGTCATTAAATAACACAAAATCTGAAGGCTACGATGGAATAAGTACTTTTATACTTAAGACGTGCTTAAGTGAAATTTTGGTGTGCTTAAAAAAAATCTTAACTTATTTAGTAAATTTATCTTTTATAACGGGCACTTTTCCTGATACTTACTCTAAAAACATTAGTTATCTATCATGCCATTATTTAAAAAGGGTAAAAAAGATGACGTCAGTAATTACCGGCCAATTACATTGATACCCATAATTTCCAAAATGTTTGAGAAATGTATGTTTAAACGGTTGCTTGATTTTTGCACGAAATTCAATATAATCAAAAGTGAACAATTTGGATTCCAAAAAAATAAATCTACTACGTTGGCCATTTAATCACTTCTAAAATTGGTTTTAGTTGGTCTTGACAATAAAAGCTTCACTACAGGGCTATTTTTTGATATGTCCAAAGCTTTCGATTTTGTTTCCCATGAGACACTATTATCCAAACTAGAGGCACTCGGAATCAGAGGGCCGGCCGGCACTCAAATGGATGTCGTCATACCTAAATGACAGAAAACAATGTGTCAAAATCACAAAAATTAACGAAAACAGCGAAATGACTAGCTATTAATCGGGATTCAGATATAATAAGTTCGGTGTCAGAGCACCAAGGATCCCGCTAGGTGTAAAACCATCAAGGGCCCAAATGGTGACTTGTTGTACCGGGATAAAGATGTAATAACAGCCTGGCATAATTATTACGAACAACTTCTTAATCCCAAGTCAGCTAATACACAGCTTCCAATTATGGAATGCAATGTAGGTCTAATACCTCCAATACAGCCATGGGAGGTGAAGAAAGCGATACAAAAGATGTCCAACAAGAAAGACATAGGACCTGACGGTATCCCGGTGGAAGCTTGGAAATGCCTCAGAGAGCGAGGAATCGTATTGCTTACCAACCTCTTTAACCGTGTGATGCTCTCTTCTAAAATGCCAGAGGCATGGAGATTGAGCACCATAGTTCCAATTTACAAGGGAAAGGGTAGCAAGTACGAGTGCAATAACTACCGCGGTGTCAAGCTTTTAAGCCATACTATGAAGCTTTACGAGAGGGTGATTGACAGCAGACTGAGATCCGAGTGCGTACTATCTGAGAATCACTATGGCTTCGTACCTGGCTTATCTACCACAGATCCCATGTTTGCACTGAGTGTGATCGCTGAGGAGTATCGCGCAAAAAACCGGCCATTATTCGTTGCATTTCTGGACATTGGAAAAGGCATTTGATCGGGTCCCGAGGGATACGATCTGGTGGAGCCTTCGCAAGAAAAATGTCCCCGAACAATATATCAACATCATTGCCGACATGTACAGAGGTGCACGGTCAATGGTACGGACGGTGGTGGGTGAAACAAAATCGATAGCGGTCACAGAAGGTGTTCACCAAGGTTCAGTACTGAGCCCTTTTCTGTTTTGCTTGGTTTTGGACTCACTCACCGAGGCAGCGCAAAATTCAGCAGCATGGTCATTTATATACGCTGACGATGTTGCTATTTGTACTGAGAGCCGTATTGAGTTGCAGGAAGCGCTTTTGTCATGGAAGCACCAATTACAGGCCGGTGGCCTAGTGTTGAGTGTTGCAAAGACCCAATTTATGTCCCTGAACGAGCCAGATCCCGGCGACGATAGTCCGATTCCCATCGATGGGCAATTAGTCACCATGTGCGATCAATACAAATATCTGGGTAGTATGATGCACAATTCAGGGAACATAGAATGCAACATTCAGCACCGAATAGCCGCTGCATGGTTAAAATGGCGAGAAGTGACTGGTGTTACATGTGACAAGCGAATGCCGGTTAAACTTAAAGGTTTGGTCTACAAGAGCATCATAAGGCCGGTTCTCATGTATAGAAACGAGACGTGGGCGTTGACTCAAAAGCATGTCCATACCATCCAAGTTGCCGAAATGAAGATGTTACGGTGGATGTGCGGCGTTACCAGGCTCGATAAAATCCGCAACGAGTACGTACGAGGAAGCCTGGGCGTCCGTGACATCGCCGATAAGATCCAAGAAAGCCGGCTGCGATGGTATGGTCATGTGAAGAGGAGGCCACCAAACTATGTTGGTAACTTGGCACTACAACTTTCCGTCTCTGGTCGAAGATCCAGGGGCAGACCCAGAACAAGATGGAAGGATGTAGTGCTAAGAGATATAAGAGAGAGCAAGTTATCCGAAACCGATGTCGAGGACAGAGCGAAGTGGAGAAGTAAGACGAGGAAAGCTGACCCCACCACCATGTGGGATATATAGCTGGGAAGAGAGAGAGGTGTACCACAGGATAGCGTTCTAGGCCCGATATTATTCATACTATATATTAATGATATTACTGACATTACGCATTACAAATGTATTTTATTTGCCGACGACATTTCTATTATTGTGACATCTAGTAAAAATAAGAACACAAGTAAAGACCATGAAAAAGAAATAAATGATACAATTAGCATAGTGAAAGATTGGCTATTCTCAAATAATTTAATCTTAAATCTTGACAAATCGAAGTATGTACAATTTAATAAGGCAGT
This sequence comes from Epinotia brunnichana, assembly GCA_963854355.1. Taxonomy (NCBI): domain Eukaryota; kingdom Metazoa; phylum Arthropoda; class Insecta; order Lepidoptera; family Tortricidae; genus Epinotia; species Epinotia brunnichana. Next base: position 32,930,523 of record OY977943.1, read on the forward strand.
TCATGTCAAGACAAATATCGATCTTAATATTCCCACTATAGACAAGATCCCGCAGATAAAATTTCTAGGAATAATTGTGGATGAGAACCTTGACTGGAAGCCGCATGTAGATTTTGTTACAAATAAAATAAATCAATATGTTTTTGCTCTTAAACAAATAAGGAGGGTTACAGATATAAAAACCGCGCTCTCCTGCTATCATGCATATGTGGAATCTGTCATACGCTATGGCTTGATAATATAGGGGAACAGCACTGACATAAATCGCGTGTTCGTTGCACAAAAAAAATGCATCAGAGCAATGCATGGTATGCGACCAGATGAATCGTGCAGACCAATGTTTAAAGAGCGTAATATATTACCACTTCCTGCCTTGTATATTTATGAGATATGCATGTTTGTTCATAAAAATAAAAGTATTTAAAAAAAAGCATGTGATAGTCATCCACGAACATGTCGAAATCCGGATAGACTTCTACCTGACGAGCACCCTACTTTGACAGGAAAAGTTGTATAATATTTTCGATTAAGATCTAAAATAAAATACCAATAGAGATTAAGAAATGAAATATTAGATTATTTAAACAAAAATTGCACCAATGGCTAAATAATAATATTTTTTACGTCATACCTGGCCATAAAGTAGGAATTACCGCACGCTATACGTGCGGAAAACCCCACTTCCTGGCCAGATAGAGACGCTCACCACGGGCGGTAATAAAGAAAGCCTCAGAGCGCATATTTATCGCCCTTGCCTTCGGCTCGGGCGTCAAATACCTGCGATCTGAGACATTCTTTGTTTAACCGCCCTAGGTAAGTAATGTACTATTATTCTTTAAATGATTTTTTTTCTTCTTTGACATGAAATAATGATTTTATAGTTCTGTAAATATTTTTAAGTCATACCTGGCCATAAAGTAGGAATTACCGCACGCTACGCGTGCGTAAAACCCCACATTCCTGGCCAGATAGAGACGTAAAATTTTGTACTCACCACGGGCGGTAATAAAGAAAGCCTCAGAGCGCATATTTATCGCCCTTGCCTTCGGCTCGGGCGTCAAATACCTGCGATCTGAGACATTCTTTGTTTAACCGCCCTGGGTAAGTAATGTACTATAATGTGTAATCTTGTATATTTTGCATACCAGTCATGGTTAAGCATGGAAACCTACCTGCAATTTTGTTTTCATCTCTCCTGCTCTGAAAGTTGATTTTTCATGGGCATATAGCCGGGTGGAAAATAGCTTTTTCTCCCCTAGGGTGGAAAGTATTTTTTTTTTATTGTTACGGTCAGCCACGGAGTCGAAGATGAGGCGAGTACGTGTTTGCTTTCGTGTCATATGAAAAAAACTTGAGGAGAAGACGTCAAATCATTAAAATAAAAACTTTTCACAAATCGACACTCAGCTATAGGTACCTGCATTAACGAGTTGTTTATTACGATTATAGGTTGATATTAAATAATTTTTCCTCACAGTCGAAATGAAAAGTAGAGTGTTTAACTCGGGTGAAATTACCCATTTAACCCTCGAACAATTGGCGCTCTCACTTCGTTCGAGCGCCAGAAATATCTCGGGTTGAATGGGTCACTTTCAACCCTTGGTTAACAATCTACTATTGTAACACCTGTTTGGTAATGTTTAACGCAAATAAATATTCTTATTCTTATTCTTGAGTTGGCCGAATTGCATCAAAGTAGTGCATTCCGAAAGCAACTCTACCGTCCAAGGAAGAAGATTGCAATTCGAATAACAGTTTTATAAAAAGTCGACCACATTCAATAATCTCAACCATCATCATCATATCAGCCGAAAGACGTCCACTGCTGGACATAGGCCTCCCCCAAAGAGTGCCACAATCACCGCACCTCCTATCCTGCGCCACCCACATCCAGCGAACTCCCCCGACCTTTACCAGTTCATCAGGTGTCTCCTAACACAGGCAATCTTTTGGATCAATTACCTCAAGTATTTGATGTAATAAATAATTTTGTATTTTTGTATCAGTCCACCACGCTGCGCCTTCCGGTACGTGGTCGCCACTCGAGAACCTTTCCGCCCCAACGGCCATAGGTTCTACGTGCAATGTGCCGCCCAACTGCCACTTAAGTTTAGCGATTCGGAGGGCTATATCAGGTTATCCCAACCATACATTCAGTTAATTTAGTAGACGGTGCACTATACAACCTGCTTTACATCCAGTAATCAGGCGTTAGGCTCGCGATTCATTTAATGGTAGGTATTAAATAAATTGAGTGCAACGAACCTCTTGTAATTTGTTTAATACGTTAACCGCGGGTGCGCGCGTGCGCGTGACCGTTCCACATCGGACAGTTGGATACCTATATGATTCATGGGTAGGTAATTAGAATTACTTGTGGAACTGGAGAATTCGGCTTTCGCTTCAATTTGCTTACAAATGAAAAAAAAAAATTGTTCAGTCACCTTTTTAACCCCAAAAGCAAAAAGATAGGGGTGTTATAAGTTTGACGACGTGTTTTTGTGTCTGTCTGTGGCATCGTTAGCTCCTAAACGAATGGACAGATTTTAAATTTTAATGCGTTTTTTTTGTCCGAAAGCTGACGTAGTCGAGATGGTTCTTAACTACGTATCATCAAAATCGGTTCAGCCGTTTTTGAGATATTGCACTTTGAAATGAAAATGTCGGGGGCTTTTCAACTTTGCTAAGTTGTAGTTATTTTGAATAGTATATATATGTGTGTGTCAAACCAGCATACAGTCTGCCTGTTGCCAGAAGACACCGTAGCCTATTGACGCTTGCGACTCCAGCCCCGCTATTCTGTATCTTGTTTTTCACCTCACTTGCTCGGAAAGGCCTTTTTGTATGTTTGTTAACTATTGAGAAAATCGCTTTTTATCCACATGTGAAGAAAGTAGACGTAGAACGTTAAAAGTACTATGACGTAGAACGTTAAATGTTTATTTTTGTTTCTTGTAGGTATATTTTATGACATATTTTTGTTTAATTTTTTTAACTTTTTTTAAAACTTTTTTTAAACTTTATTTTACTATTTTTGTTTTTTTTACCCTTTTTCTTATTTTCCTCGCTGTAGTGAGGTAAAAAGATTTGTGTTATACACGGGTGAAAAGTTATTTTACGTCTCGTGTGCTACGCTCGCTACGCTCAGGATTCTATTTTTGAACCACTCGCTTTGCTCGTGGCCAATCATAGAATCCTTTCGCTAGCTCGTGTTTCAAATAAACACTTTCCCCCCTTGTATAACAAATAACTATTAACCTACCGTTACCCACAAATATATCTTGACGCCGCGATTCGTAGTAACTAAACGTTAATCAGAGGTCTATTTTCGTTAGGCTTGACGGGTGAGGTGAGGCGCATGAACGCGTTCCGAGTAACAGCCCAGAAGAATCACCAGCGCTTTGCCGACCCTTTATTGATTTGAGGATTCATTGTGTTGAGACGTACGCGGGTCTCTAAGTCTCAACGTAACACATCCTACGGACCTCCTCCATGCATCAGTTTCCTCAATAGGTACAAAGGGTCGTGGTCATGTCTCTGGAACAATTTTTCTCGGATGATGTGTCTCTATCTCTTCCTGTCTACAGCCGAGTGCAGTGAAGAGTATCAAGGGCTGCACGAATTCAGCCTCTCAATTAAGTGCGCTCATCCTTGGAGCAGCCCAACTGGCGAATTATCTCCACTTTGCAGAAGACCACAGACATAATGACAACATAATGAAACCACTAGATCACTATTCGCTCTGTAGGTAGGATGTGGTGTTGTGTTCCTGTCGGTGAGTAAGGTCGCCATAGCTCCTGAAGATCGCTGTGTTGGGAGTGAGTGACCGCAGCGGCGCTACCACGATAATCGAAACTCGATTCTCGAAATATATCCCTTTCTGTCGCTTAAATAAGCAAGTGCAACAGAGATAGAGAAACACGAACGAAAGAGCGAAGCGTTTCATAGTTGCCCCTCAGAAAGGCGGGCTAATACCCTGACCTTCGATTAGGCGTCGTTGATTATATTTGTGTTGTGTGTGTGGTAAAGGTCGCGGGAGTCCGCTGGATGCGGGTGGCGCAGGACCGGCCATTGTGGCACTCTTTGGGGGAGGCCTATGTCCAGCAGTGGACGTCTTTCGGCTGATATGAGGATATGGGTGTTACGTAACTACCGTGTCCTCACTGGATGGACCCAACGGAAGACCAGCGCTGGCTGCAAAACCATCATCATGCAGCATGAGTGGGCCCTTTTTGTCACACGGCACAGATTCACTTTTCCTTGGTCTTGTAATACAGTGTGTTGTGTCACAAATAAATGTTTGATTCTGATTCGGATTCTCTGCCTAGCTTGCTCTGTCCAGTAGCCAAAGTACCTACAATCTGAAATCAATCAGAACGCAATCGGAAAAATAACAGGATCTACTCTTGCGTAACCCGCAATATTATAGCAGCTACTCGGGCGCGTAATCAGGCCCAATATGCAAACAACATAATTTACCAATTACATTCGCGTCAATAATGGCTCTGTTTACGCACGCATGTCGCGGTGAAACGACGCGGCCTCGACGTGTTGCACGGGTACCAAGTCTTCCTATTGTTGGACCAGCCAGCCTGGCTAGCATGGTGACGTAGGTACCTATATGTCGGATGTAAATGTCCGTCATTAGCAAGTATGTAAGTGCGTGAGGAGCGAACGCTTATGTCCGACATAAAAGCAATCATACCAGCTAGGCTGGTGTCATTACCCACTTTCCAAAATGCTAGTAAATTCTTACTAAAGAGTCGGACATGAAGAGTCGTAGGTTGTACAGTTAAGTGCATAAATATGTATCCATGTAGGTAATCCTCTCATAAATATGTACCAAAACCGTAATCCGCTCACATAACAGCGATGGGGCATATTTATGAGTAAGTTGTATGCACCCATATTTTTACACTTGACTGTACACGAACGACTTCACCTCACTATTGATCGGATAAATCCACATAGAATTAATCAATTTCATGGCACCAGTCAATTCCAGCGCTGCAAAAAGTAAACTTTACCATGCAAATAGCGTCGATTGAGTTAATTGACTAATGCGGAGAAATTCTGATCTGATATTCACGATTACCGACAACTCGACTCAAGTTAACCAGTAGGTAGGGTCATTTCGCCGGTTAGCGACCACCTAATTTCATGTGCCGGTTAGCGACCACTTAGCTGAGTTGGTGAACTGAAAGCATATATTCTCGTTTGTTTAGTAAATTGCTATTCCATAACTACAAACAATAATGCATACGGCTAACTGTTTCAATAGGCTCTGTAGATTTGATGTTATCTTCAATTGAAAAAACCATGTCCTTCAGGTGGTCGCTAACCGAAGGTGGTCGCGTAACCGGCGAAACGACCCTATACCTACCTACGTACAATTTTACACACAGACTCACGCCTGTATTTAAATAAAGGCGTAGGTAGAGTGCACAAAATAAAATATTCAGTGCCAATTTATAGAGACCATGTGATATTGCGGTTACAGATTGCTAGCCCATACATGACATCCTGTACGTGTATCCAAAAGGGGTAGGTACCAACCAGATCTTATCTTATCTTATCTTATCTAGGTGAGGGCCCTTTCGGATGCACTTCGACCCAGTGGGATCTTTTGTGCATTTGCCCTCTCCTTTATACCTGCTCCCAGGCTTGCTCCATCATTTCCACAAAGCGGATGATGCAGTTCGTCGGGAGCACCTTGAATTCCTTTGGTTGCGGGTAACCGTTACCAAAGTAGTTCATTCTTTGTCTGGCAAGGGCATGACATTCACACAATAAGTGTTCCATAGTCTCATCCTCCTCACCTATTCTACAGTCTAAACTATCCGATAGTCCCATCTTGGCCAAGAGATCCTTGACCCCGAAATGACCTGTGAACACCCCAGATATAATTCTGAGTTGCTTCCTACTGGATTTCCAGAGTTTTCTGGTCCAGCCCTAGTCCACTCCTTCTATGAAGAGCTTAGAGTGCCTTGAGCCAGCCTCATTCCTCCACTCGTGTTGGTGTTTGGTTTTGGCGTAGGCTTTAAAGGCCGATATTATGGTCCCCTGCGAGAGTCCCACAAATGGTTCCGGACCTACAAAGTGATTTGTAGAGCCCCCTCTTGCAAGCTCATCTGCTCTTTCGTTGCCGATGAAGCCCTTGTGCCCTGGTATCCAAACAAGTTGCACCTTATTGTGCCTTCCAAGCTTGTTTAGTGCTTGGAGGCCATTGTAAACTAGTCTAGAGTTCACTTTCGGCGCCGTAAGCGCTTTAAGGGCCGCTTGACTGTCACTGAGTATATAGATAGTCTGCCCTTTGGTTTGCCTGTCTATATTCTCCTGTGCACAGGCAATTATGGCATATGTCTCCGCCTGGAAGACAGTTGCCAAACTACCCATGCTTACACTACTGCTATAGTCATTTGCATAAATGCCTGCTCCCGTACCGGATCCCATTTTTAATCCGTCCGTGTACCATATATTGTCTTTGATACCAGACTTTGGTGGTTCTAGACCTTCGGCCCACTCAGCCCTGGTTGGAACTTTTACTGTGTAGTTCCTATGGAATACGTACTTGGGTAGCATTTTGTCGCTTCCCATGTTTGTTATTCTGTCTAAGAAACCATCAGTCTCCATGTTTGTGTGCTTAGTCTTTGGCTTGCTATCGCTCCACAGTCCAAGAGTTCTCAATCTGTAGAGCGATTTGCGCGCCTCTGACTTAATCACCATGTGAAGTGGCGGTAGGTCTAGCTAGTAGGACTTCTAGCGCCGCTGTAGGCGTGGTACGAAACGCCCCTGTTATAGCCATGCATGCCGTTCTCTGCACCTTTCTCAGGGCCTCTCTGCATGTGTTCATTAAAGTCCTTGGCCACCATACCAGGCTACCGTACAGTATTATGGGTCTCACCATCATGGTGTAGACCCACTTCAGTACCTTAGGGTTCAGTCCCCATGTTTTGCCATACGCTGATCTACACATTCCAAATACCCTCAGGGCCTTTGTAATGGTGAGATCTGTATGCTTCTTCCAGTTCAGTTCCTTATCCAGTGTGACACCTAGATATTTCACGTCATTGGACAGTTCTAGTACCCTTCCGTACAGCTTCAACTGCTGTATGCCGCGAAGAGTCCTTTTCCTAGTAAAGGGTATTACTACAGTTTTGCCTGGATTAATGGATAATTGGTGACAGTCGCACCATCTCTCCACTTTTCTCAGTGCCTTGTTCATGATTTCTGATACCGTACTTGGGAATTTCCCATTAACCAGTATCACTAAATCATCAGCATATCCTACCGTGTGGATGGGACCTTTATTGAGTTCTATCAAGAGTGAGTTCACCACCAAACTCCATAGAGTTGGTGAAAGTACCCCACCTTGTGGACATCCCTTTGTGGCCGTGGCCATTATCTCATCCCCTAAAAGAGATGACTTTATCAGTCTGCCATTTACCAACCAGATCACATAAATAGTACATTACTATAGAGGCCGGGAAACGAAGGGTTGCAGGCCAAGTAGATATGGATAGGGATACGCGGCCGGCAACCCCGTTTCTCGCCGAGATTTGTATAGTGCTTTTCTCAAACTTGCAATGAAATAAAATGTAGTCAATTTGTTTTATTCGTACAACTTAATAATACGTTTCTGATAAGTAGCTGTCAGTGCTGTCACATCATAATAACCTATAATTGTGTCCCACATTTCTTACTAACAAATATTCCGCTTATTCCCTAAATTAAGTATTAGTTTATAGTTACATGGACTTATTATATCTAACTATATAGACGAGGCACTACAACAAAGAAATCACTTATAATTTTTATGAATTTTTCATACGCCGTCATGTAGGTACCTAACTTTTGATTTCGGGGGCAGTAAATTATTCATGGCTACTCTGCTCGCAATTCCGGAGGCGTACAGTTCAATTCCATTAGAATTAAGAAGAAGAAGAATTAAGAATTTTTATTCATTCACATAGGTTAACAGTATGACACCAAATCACTTATGTGGTACCTACAAAATACATAACATAACTAAATATATAAACACTTTATGCGAAATTCAAAACATACGGTAACGATATAACACGATAAACAAAAACTAAAATAAACTCATAAACAACTTCAACAAGAAACATGTCCAAGTTTAAATCTTAACACTATTAGGCCCACTTGCACCACGCTGGGTTATCATGGTTAACTCAGAGTTAGATATTAACTTGGAGTTAAATTATAATTATGTCTTGCACCACCCAGAGTTAGGGGCTAACCTCGAGTTATAATTTAATTTTCTTAACCCGCCGATGGGGGAGGTTTAAGTCAACTAACTCTGGGCTAGTAATGTCAAAATTGACGTTTGACGTATATTCTACTTGTTATTTTATTTAGGTTATGTTCATGTTGATGCAAATCGCAGTGAATACGTACAGTGAAGCTTTAGTTAGTTTTGTCCTGACAATGATAAATGAATGGTTGTTGTCTGATGACGATGAAGAGATCATCGAATTTTTTCCAACCTTCAGAAGAAGTCCCATACTCTTCAATATTCAGGACAAGAGCTGTCCTATCAACTGTAAATTAAAAATGACACAAAAATTCAGTAACATAAATGATAAGTAAGCATGCCAATTAAATCTGTTTCCCTCCACTTCACATCATATGAAACCATAATTATTTAAAGGTATACAACCATAATTATTTAAAGGTATACATACCTGGTATATCCATTTTAACATCGGAAGCATTTTTCTTAGCTTTCTTTTTTAAATTCTTATAATTTTGTTGTAAGCTCTCCAGCGTACGGGAATGTCCAGTGGTGATAGAATTGAATTCTGTCACCACTTCCAACCAAGCTTTTTGTTTTTGTAGGAGGCAAGCTCCATCAGTTTTTTTATTTTCAATGATATGTTTAAATTTCGCTACTATGTCACAAAGTAGCAAATTGTCGCTATTTGTAAAATTTGGGCCACGTGCACGAGGTTTCTTGTCCATTTTTAAGAAAGTATTATGACTTGTTTTCAATAAAATAACACGAGACAGACACAGACGCTAACGGAACAACAATAAAGTGACACTTGAGAGTCAACATAACACGTTTAAAACGAAATGTCATTTCAAATGTGACATAAAAGAATAAGACTTATGCAAAGTATTGTAGAGTGAGAGAGAACACAACACTAAAATCATTCATCATTCGTTCTATCATATTTGGTCGGATATAAAGTGAATGAATGAATGTTACATTAACCTCTGATTAGTTGACTCTGGGTTAATTTATATTGGTGCAACATAAACTACGAGTTAAAATTTAAAAATTTAACCTATAGTTAGTTAGCCCCGAGTTTATTATTTAACTCGAAGTTTTGGTGCAAGTGGGCCTTATGCGATAAGAATGCTAATACTTTTCTACAGAACACACCAATACTGTCAGCAAATATGTCTATACCGTCGGCTTCCTGTATTATATGGTTTAAAGCTGTGCGCGCTCTGGCAGTAGGAGCGTTCGCACCGCGCCTCGTGCGCTCGCCGTTTACAGTGAACAGCCACCGCGGGCGCCGCGCCGCAACCGCGCCGCCCGCCGCACCGACCGCCGGCCCACTCGCTCGCGGCACCTGCAGGCCCATGCGTTCGCACCGCGCCTCGTGCGCTCGCCGTTTACAGTGAACAGCCACCGCGGGCGCCGCGCCGCAACCGCGCCGCCCGCGCCGCCCGCCGCGCCGACCGCCGGCCCACTCGCTCGCGGCACCTGCAGGCCCATGCGTTCGCACCGCGCCTCGTGCGCTCGCCGTTTACAGTGAACAGCCACCGCGGGCGCCGCGCCGCAACCGCGCCGCCCGCGCCGCCCGCCGCGCCGACTGCCGGCCCACTCGCTCGCGGCACCTGCAGGCCCATGCGTTCGCACCGCGCCTCGTGCGCTCGCCGTTTACAGCGAACAGCCGCCGCGAACCGCGCCGCCCGCCGCACCGCTCGCGCCGCCCGCCGCGCCGACCGCCGGCCCACTCGCTCGCGGCACCTGCAGGCCCATGCGTTCGCACCGCGCCTCGTGCGCTCGCCGTTTACAGCGAACAGCCGCCGCGGGCGCCGCGCCGCAACCGCGCCGCCCGCCGCACCGACCGCCGGCCCACTCGCTCGCGGCACCTGCAGGCCCATGCGTTCGCACCGCGCCTCGTGCGCTCGCCGTTTACAGTGAACAGCCGCCGCGGGCGCCGCGCCGCAACCGCGCCGCCCGCCGCACCGCCCGCGCCGCCCGCCGCGCCGACCGCCGGCCCACTCGCTTGCGGCACCTGCAGGCCCATGCGTTCGCACCGCGCCTCGTGCGCTCGCCGTTTACAGCGAACAGCCGCCGCGGGCGCCGCGCCGCAACCGCGCCGCCCGCCGCACCGACCGCCGGCCCACTCGCTCGCGGCACCTTCAGGCCCATGCGTTCCAACACGGACGCGTTATCTACTATTTTATTTAGCAGTCCCATAGCCATAGCCTCCATATCATTTTCGTCCGAACTCATTTCGATATCGATGACTTTATTAGAAAGTTTCAAAATAATTACGAACTATTGACAAATCCGGCCAACAAGAAAAGAAAACTTTCTTCAATTTACGCGCCAATCTTTTTTTTAACCTGTTTGAAGCAACGTTTTACCCGGTGACATTAACATTAGTCCTAATCTTTTCTTTTTTTTGTGATTGAATGCCAATACGTTCTGTCACAATTTGACGTTTATAAACAAAAGACGGTTGCTTTGCAGCTCAGACTAATTAAACTATATGGACACGAAATACCTACGAAATGAGCGTGTATACCTAATCCTGGCGCATAATATGGCGGCCTGTCAATTCGTGGCTGTAGGGTTGTCATCGATTAGAGACAATTATCGATATCAACTTGGACTTTGAAAAATATCGACATCAATATTTGAGTTTTCTCTGTAATTGAAACTGACCGAGACGAATAATAATATCCAAGTACACTACTCTATTACCGTAACTATATTATTTGTGAAGTGTTTTACCAACATTGCATTTTATTGGTACAACCGATAAGATCGCAGCTGCCTATAGTGTGAATGACACGGTATTCAGGTTTTAATGTCAAGTTTTCATAACGACCTCAGCATTTTGACATTAGAAACTCATTTTGAAAAAAAAATTGAGTAGACATGTTCTTTTCGTGGACCCTTCCAATATGGTCAGAAATACAATTAAAATATTTTGGGTTATTCAGGCCCAGCCCACTGTGTATACTATGATTACTATATGAATGGTGCAGAAGTGAATAAAACAATGGCATTTTTACAAGCTTTTATTTAGCTCACCACGTTTGTTTTTATTATTTATTCTTGTTTCTTGGGTCAAATTTAGTAATTGAAAATTCACCCTCTTCCTGTCAACGGATTGATCTGAAATAACATCATAAAATTACTCACATAGTCTTTAATTTAATAGCAAGTTGTCGATATCAGAGCGCAGCACTAGTCAAAATAAGATGTATGATTTAAATGTTAATAATACTGCTGTAAATATAGCGAAACGAGTATTTTCTTGTTGGGAACGATAAATCCATTTCAAAACTGACTATCATTTGGCGGATAGTGCGATATACTGGCAGTTAACAAAGAAAAACGGCTACTAACCTATGAATGGTCAAATTCGGTTGATTACTTGATTTCCGTGCACCACATTGCTTTATTGAGCACGCAGGCATTTTGCGTTCACATCTATATGTGTTCACTACACAAAACCAAGTCCAAAAAAACTATTTTAATACGGAAAATTACGATTTTAACTCTGAGTTGTTTACCACTTGACAGCGCATGTACTACAAAGACAATTGGCGCATAAAATGGCGCATGGCACGCGGCTGTAATGTCTGTTGCTAGTATCGGAAGTAAGAGCAACGTAATATCATGCTATCTCTTTCACCATACGCTATCGAAATTTGGAAAGAAAGAGATAAGTTGTGTTTTTGACCTTCTATGTAGATTTCATGTATATTTGCATAACATAAATGTATCTATAGTAGAATAGGGCCTCTCCATGTATGTATCTACTCAAAGCTTTGCAGGCCTAGGTGTGTAAGGTTGTATGAAATTCCTTTACATATCATCTTCACTAGTCGCACCGGATACGTAGTATTTCCGGACCTAATTTGAAGTAAGTCATGTCAACATTTCATTGCAAGTTTGAGAAATAGTAAATTGTTAACCAAGGGTTGAAAGTGACCCATTACACCCAAGATATTTCTGGCGGTCGAACGAAGTGAGAGCGCCAATAGTTCGAGGGTGAAATGGGTAATTTCACCCGAGTTAAACACTCTACTTTTCATTTCGACTGTGAGGAAAATAAATTATTCGATTTTAGATATACCTAAGTAAAATAATTAAAACTATAACCTCTAACCTCTTTGCACTGGCCACTTGCCACGGCCTACTCGATTGTAATCGAGTAGGCCGCGACGCAACGAATCTAGAGGGCCATGCCGACACGTGAAAAAACAAACAAAACAAAAACAAACAACAAAAGAAAAATAAACAAAAGAAAAAAATTATTAAAATAAAAAAAAATACTAATAAAAAACAGAAAAAAACAAAAAACTAAAAAACTATCAAAAAAACAAAACAAACAAACAAAAAAACTGAAACAAACAAACAAAAACAAACAAACAAAAAAAAAACAAAAAACATAAAAAAACAACAAAAAACAAAAAAAAACGAACAACATCAAAAAATTAAAAAAAAACAAAAAGAAACAAAAAAACAAAAAACAAAATAAAACGAAAAAAACAAAAAAATACAAAAAAAACTAAAAAACGAACAAAAAAACAAAACAAACTTACAAAAAACAAAAAAAATAAAAGAAATCAAACAAAACGAAAACAAACGAAAAAAAAACGTAAAAAAAACACAAAAAACTAAAAAACAAACGAAACAACAAACAAACGAGCAAAAAATAAAAAAAACAAAAGACAAAAAAACGAACCAAAAATTGAACGACAAAAAAAAACAAAACCAAAAAATATATTAACCAGATTTTATGGTATTTTTACAATACGCAAAAATTACTTTCCACCCTAGGGGAGAAAACGCTATTTTCCACCCGGCTATATGCCCATGAAAAGTCAACTTTCAGAACAGGAGAGATGAAAATTAAATAATCATAAGATGTATGGCTTATAAAATAAATGAGATTAAAAAAAAAAAAAAAAAAATTCAGACCCTACTACCATGAATTGTAGGTGTGAAAAAGGACAAAATGTGATATTGCAGTTTTAGGTAGTAACATGGCCTACGTAGTTACCATCGTCCACAACACACTTCAACTATTCCCATAGCCGACTTTTAAGACACCCACGGGAACAAAGGGGTGCGTGGTGCTATTCTACTTAGAACCCTAATAGGTAGTTACAACAAGCATAAACAGCTAAATATATTTTTTATTCCGACTACGGAAAACTAACTCAAATAATATATATATATAAAAAAAAGGTATATATATATAATGTCACCCGGAGCATAATTTTCGAACATATTCATACCTCCACGATACCTCATTCATCAAAGTTGGTTCAATAACTTGAAGCGACACAGAACAGTATAATACTTAGTATTACATACTAATGCTACAGTAGAACACACGTAAATACATACAAACATAGACTCCTAAAATCATATCCCTTTTGGCTCTGTCGTAGGTAGTCGGGCTCGACTTATACGTGCTAGGGAATATTGAGTTGAGAAAAGTTGTGAATATCACGGCTGATCCGATCGGCTCGACTAACTCGACAAGAAACAAATTAACAACGTATATTCATGCAAATATTCTGCAGCATCTTGTAGATGGTATCACATCCTTGGATCACGTATATTGATAGTCCAGTCAACAGGTATATACTAATAGAATCGTTCGGCTTGGACGTATATCTGCCTATCCATCAGATCATCATCATCATCATCATATCAGCCGAAAGACGTCCACTGCTGGACATAGGCCTTCCCCAAAGAGTGCCCCAATGGCCGATCCTGCGCCACCCGCATGCCCCGCCCACTGCCACTTAAGTTTAGCAATTTGGAGGGCTATATCGGTTACCTTGGTTCTGCTGCGGATAGCCTCATTTCTGATGCGAACGCGCAGAGAAACTCCCAGCATAGCCCTCTCCATTGCCCTTTGAGTGACTTTGAGCCTTCTTATGAGGCCCATAGTAAGCGACCACGTTTCCGTGCCATATGTCATCACTGGCAACATACACTGGTCAAAGACTCGTCTTGAGACACTGCGGCATATTTAATTGGACGAAAAGATGTGCCGTAGCTTCCCGAATGCTGCCCAGCCGAGTCGGATTCGACGGTTTACCTCTTTCTCAAACTACCTAACTGGACAGCCTGTCATAATCGTTCTATATTTTCATTATATAATTTGTTTTATGTATATTATTAACAGCTACGGAGTCTTTTGTGATTCGAAATAAAGATGTTATTATTATTATTATACAATAAGGTAGATCGTTTTCGGGTTCCGTAGCCACAATGGCAAAACAGAACCATAGTTTCTTCTGTCAGTCAAACTGTACATATATCACAAGAATTTCTCAAACACTAGGGCCCATATTAACCACAGAGTTATAGGTACCTCTACGAGCTAAGTATTTCCGCTACGGAGCGGAAAAATACTGCTACGCGCTACGGCGCAGCACACGTAGCGTTAATTGGCCTCGAATGGGTAGGCCTCGATTTGGTAGGTATATTGTATAAATATGTATGTACGAGTAGGTATGTGTTTGTTGTTTGCCTAAATAAGCGGGGGCGTATGCGTAACGCACTTGTTTACTTGAAACAGTTCATATCCCGCTATCAGTCAGAAAATCTTAATAACACGATTCAGCGTGTTTTGATCTCAGATTTTGCCCGGAACTCGACGAGATAATATTAAACTGAAATTAACAAGCAAAATGATAATTAGGACCCAAATGCTTCGAAAGCGTAGTGAGAGGGTGCAAAAAACGATGGAATTCACAACTTGTATGGACACGCCTCACCACGCATCTCTAATGTAACTTGAGCCAGAGATTCGTAACAACTGGCTGGGATTGACTAATCAGGAATAAGAACTGAGGCTAGACGACCAAATTGTATGAACTAAACGGGATGAACTCAATTCGTGCTTGGCCAAATTGACACTAAGAGAGACAGGGCACTGCGGTATGTCTCGCTCATATTTGGAGCAGCACAACTGGAAAAGTACACCTTTCTGACGATCGCAGCCATAATAATAACACCACATTGCTGTGTAGGTTTCTTGTGTTGTGTTGTGTTCCTGGTGGTGTATTTTTTATATTTATCGTATGGCGCTTACACACTGGTATTCTCGTTCGTGGTGGTACTTGGTTTGTATTCGTATCGATGTCGCTGATAGAATTCCAGTGTGCGCTGCGAAACCTCGCAGAATGAACAGTGCAGCTGCCGAGTTTGTTGTTCTTTTAGCACCACCCGGAGGTCACGTGTAGGGTTTCTAGGGTTATTCCTACTGACGTAGAACAACAACGACGTATAAGGTCAGAGCTCCAGAGGGCGAGGCACATGTATTTTTCTCCAGCTATCGTTAGGTATTGTCAATACAACGAATCCTCAAATCAACAGATATCATGAGGCAGGCCGTATATTTTCTGGTTTATTGAACGAGCGAGCGAAGCGAGCGACGTTCTCGGTTTCAGCTTGGGCCAAAACTCTTCCGCATGTCCGGATGTCCAGATGTATGTCTCAAATACCCTCAAGAAAATAATGCATGTGTAATAAAATAATAAATAAATTATGTAAACAAATTTATATACATTAAAAACCTAGAAATTGGCTTATCTTACAAGATTAACATTGGGCTAAGTAATTAGTAGTTTTTTTGTACCAATTACCTAACTTAGGTAGGTACTGAAATAAACCGTTAAAATTTTTTTAGGTCGCATTTCTTGTAAAGTTTTGTGAGTAGGTTCAATAATTGTATAGAATTTGTGGAATTATGGTACACTGGTCATTTTGAGGCGGGGAGAGGCAGTGTCGTGAATAGCTCAGCTACCGTCGCGTCGCCTGCGCCGGCGCACAATGGGAGTGTGACGGCTCTAATTATGACACTAATTGCTTAGATCTATCTAGACGTACAAGCTATACTAATGGTAGTCGCGAGAAAACATACTCTATGTTGTTTTACAATAACTGTTTGTAATAATTATATCCGTGATATCACCTGATGGCCTCGGCGGACATATGCCCAGCTCTGGCCAGTTAGTTAGGACAGTACCTTGCTGAATCGGGACCTTTTTATTATAGAATTTTATTACAAGCTTTCTATTACTTGCAGTGTATGTATGTATGAACCTAACTATGTTTGTTCGGGTGGAATCTTGCAACTCTATTTTGAAACAGATATCTTTAACCGATTGAGCTGAAATTTAGGGTAAAGTTATAGTTTGGATGATTTCAATATCATCAAGCTGATCTGATGATGGTGACAGAAGTTGGCCATGGGATTTCAGTATTTAACCGACGTAACCCCGTTGAGTTTGGGCTCGTTAGAATCGTCTCAATTAGTAGTTGATGACGGTATAAAGAAAAGTGCAGTTGGCAATAAAAGCTTGTACCAAAAATGAGAATTTTGGCAGAAACCTACGAGTATATCTATTGATTTTATGATTCGTTGTGTGAATTTAACAAATAGTGTCTACAAATTCGGGTTCCTCAAATCCTCATCCCTAACACAGTGCATACTCGGGAATTCTGGCGACCTTTCTCACCACCAACACAACACCAGATACCTACTTACATAACGCAGTGTGGTTAAGTAGGGCTGAAGTCTTCTGTAAGGTGGAGATACTTCCCCAGTTATTAGGCTGTGCCAAATATTGGATAGGTGACACTCCGCTGTGCCCTGCCTCTCGAATGGTACTAGGTACAAGTAAACAAGGATAGGTCTACGGTCTCCCCCACCTGTCGTAAAAGGTGACTTAGTGGGGTCAACGGGGTCGCCAGTGGTTTTTGTGGCGGGGGCCACAGCACTTGGCCATATACCCCAGAGAGAGCAACGAAGATGCCCAGAACGACCCCGCAGGGGCAAAGCGCGAGGAGGGCTCTAGTGCGTTCAACTTGAGATCTTAAGAGTCCTTCGAATTACTTAGCGCAGATAGCGCGGCTGGCGTGGAGTTCTTTGTGGGTAGAAATATCACATAACCCAGACTTCCCCCGAGAGCTGGGTACCTGGTTCGAAAGTTTCGTCACGTAAAAAAAAGAAAAAGTTACGAGTAAACAAATGCATGGACGTAGGTATTTACCTCAGAGCATAGAATACTAGAGAGAGGACAAGCCGCCGGCGGCCGTGTCGCAGCTGTATGCTCAATGGGCATACACTGCCATACTGTGCACGCGTGCTGATCGCAGAGAATAAGTATTACGTTTTTTCCCAAAATGCCTGATATGATGCGCGTTTATTGTCAAATAAGCGTGTAGGTATACAAGAGTGTGTGTTTTAGATGTGTGCGTGCTTTGTCTTGTCAATTACTTGGGCGTTGTGTGGGTTAATGTACTTGCGACAGGCTCACTCTATACAAATCGGCCGCCATGTCCGATCTCCTTATATTCATACATCTGTGGTATTTACCCATTTTATTAAATTACGTAAACGTAGTACCTACCGTTTCAACTGTTTCCGATGATCCCTCGTGATTGACACCTTGATTTCTATGCGTAATTACCGCATATAATCATAACCGACACGTATTCCGAGTATTCCGACCAAATCTAAAAGATCGTATAGATCCATCAACTTCATACAATCCACTCCCTTTTAAATTTAATAGCCTGTTTTATTACAATTGCGTTAGGTACTGGTACATACCATCGGCAACAGAGTTAACTGAATAATCGTGGACCTTATTGCAAAGGGGGTAAGGTACATTAATGGTCAGTGCGTGATGGGTTTGTACTGGAACATGCGAAGCGTTATTACACTGTTTAATCACGGATATCATTTAAATATAACATGGTTTTGGTTTTGATTGGATTGCTCAATCATTGAACACTTAAGCTAAGTGTAGTTGCGAGCGGAAGAGGATGCTTAGAAGCAGTTTATAGGCAACATTGTAAATGATTACTTTATATACATACTTAGATTCAAACTTAATTGTTTAGACGTTATCTTCGCTCGAGTTTAGGACCTTTTTTTATTATTAAAGCCTTTTATTTCAGACACACTTTCTTAATTAATCTAATGGTCTAATATATCACACTTTCTTATCTTCTGTGTGTCCGTTTGCCAATCGGCAAAGGCCTCCTCCAACCTTCTCCATTCCTTCCTATATTGTGCTACTCTAGCTGCACCATGTTACTCCAGCAACCTGGGTTATGTCATCATCCCATCTTTTGAATGGTTGGCCTCTCTTCCTTTGGTTTCCTCTGGGTTACCATTGAGTAACACGTTTGCTCCATTTGTTTGCTCCTCTGATAATGTGACCAGACCATTTCCATTTTAGCCTCCTTATTTTTGTTGTGATATATATATATTTACGAGTTTAGGATCTACTAAAACATATTAATCGAATGTACAGTCGCCATCACATGTAAAGTTACATGGGAGCAAACAACCAACTCACAAACATCTGAACGCAACTCTATTTTTAAGGCATCAGGGTGCATGTTCAGATATTTATATAACACCCTGTACTGTACAGATGTATGTGATGGCGACTGTACCTAGTACACGTTAGGCTAAATGCGGTAGTACTTCCTGCCAAGTATACCTTAACTAGTGATTCTGTGGGCTGTAGACCTCGCGAGTTTAACTTTTTTTTTAATTTACTCAGTTTTTAAAAATCGACAAAAAAGGCAGAACGGTAATGACGGACTAACCGAAGCTGGACTACCATCTAAAACCACCAACGAGTTCCGGCGCCGCCTTGTACAGTGGGGCGTCGCAGGATCGCTCCTGGCATTCAACTGCGTACGTCCCGGCGGGTGGCCCACAGTAGCAGGCCACATACATTTCGAGGCATCAGCTCCAGTCCTATGGGACCTTTACATACAGGGACCCCGACTCCCTGCATGGTTCCACTACGGCGGAGGTAACAGATGCGCATAGCGCCTGGCTCTGCCCCCAGTCCGTCGCCGACCCGGCACTGAGCCTGCCTATACAACAATATTTACTAAAGTATTGACATTTCAAGTTTTTATAATACTTAACTAGTTTCTGGCACTTCAATCCTGAAAAAAGTTTACTTAATGTCGCTGAAACGTTACTAAAGATCGCCCTAGTGCTTCATAGGGAATATACGAATGGTCGGATAATCGAATCTCGTTTCTAATACGGCTAATGATAGGTGAATAAGCCTACGACATTAATTAAGTGCATTCATTAACACCCACTGTTAACACCCACGTTTACCTCTACGAGTATCTAAGAGTACATACAAAATTAGTGGCATTTCGCCTTCTTGGAGACCGGACTAAAACTTAACTATGAACTTATACAGTTAAAATTTAAGACGGTAACGCTCGAGGGCCCCTATGGAGCATCTGATGTCATAATTAAAAGACGTATATGCCACTGAACATGTTTTAAGTTACGCCCTTTGGTTCAACATGGTGGAGCGCGTCTCAACGCTAGAACTTAGAACCAACGGCTAAACGAAACTCCAGTTACTCCAGTCTACTCGCGAACTCGTGGCTATACGCACGGCTGTGTGGACGCGTTCGGTATAAACTTTCCGTAAACTTTCGTGTTCCAATTGGACTGAACGGTGTGTTTACTGTTTTTAGTGGGATTTGTGCTGTGATTGTGACAATGTGGTTTTATGTTTGTGTGTATGTTTAGGAGGCAGGAGGGATTTTGATTAAGTTTTTGTAAGTACGATTTTCATATCAACTGTTTTGAGATATGTTATGAAGTTACATATATTATGAGGATATAAAATATGGTGATTAAATAATTATTTACATCGTACATGCGGTTTTAATACTCAGGTGTAGTTAATATTTTAAATAGATTTACTGTAAGAAATTACATATAAACATAACAATGTTGACTTAGTTCGTAACTGGAGCTCGTATTTTGGCAACTATTAATAAGCAATTTTTTTTAAGTTCCTAGTCTCAATGATGTTTAAGTCGTATTTGACTGGAGGTTCGTTGTCTTAAGATAGTTACTTACTTAATTGTGAACATGACTGATCTAGACTAACTTGGCATTGATGATATTTAGCGTGCATTTGTAAGATATTAAAAGTCCGAAGTTAAAAAGCTACAATGTTCAAAAGCGAATGCGCTTAGTCCCATAATGTGCTTAATTGTCTTGTACGTACAAACATTTTGATAAGTTCAACGGGGCTACATAGAAGGGTAATTAAAAAAATGTTGCAACTCCCATTTTAAAATCTCAACAGTATTTTTTTAATATCACTTCGGTAGTAAACTACGTACGGCGCCTGACGGTAAGTGGCCCCCCTAGCCTATGGATGCTCGCAACTCAAGGGGTTACACATGCGCGTTGCCGACCCTAAACACATGCAAAGGGGAGTTTTTGATGTAATTATCCCTAACTACAAGCTTGACCTTAAAATAAGTAGATATGTTAGCTTTGTTAGCTCACTATTCCGTGCATACGAGAGTTGACGATAAAGCTAGAACTTTACTGCTTCGCCTGCAATGTTCGACATGAGGACGGACGTATTGTAGGCTGTCGCCTGGGCTGTTATTCGCTAAGCGTTAATGCGGCTCACCCCGCCGGTCACCCGTTACGAAACTAGACCTCTACCTACGTTTAATTACTACGCATCGCGGTGTCAAGGTATAATTGGGGGTGAGCGTTGAGGTGAGCTTAAAACAAGTTACAGAATAGGGGGGCTGAACCGTGGTGCGACTAGTCTAGGCGCCAGGAAGTTTTTGTATGAAAAAATAATGATATTTCAGTTACTTTTCCGTAGTCAGGTTACAGTTTTGTGAAATGTTTATGCTTGTTTCTCAGATGTCTTTATAACAGTTAATCAAGCATACATATTAAACAAGACATGGAGTTTTAACTTAAGGTTGGTTTCTCAGAAACAATTTAAGGTCAAATGTCACATAAAACTTGTTGTCCAGCGAGTCGAATACCGGACTCACCAGACTTCTTAAGTATCTTGATTGTTCCACTAGACTTCAACTTAAGCATGCTCTCTCGGAGCTAATCTGGTTTGTGGGGTCGCGGGTTCAAGCCCTGCGGTCAATTTATATAATTTATCAAGTTACTACTTTCTCCTTGGTGTACGTAACCCGCAGGCCAGTGTAGCATAATGAGCGATTCCCCGCTTTCATGCGAGTCTTAGGAACATATAACAAGTATAATTATACTAGATAGATAACTATGTAGCCTACTAGATTTGTCTATACACGCGGCATACTAAAAGTTTTCGTAAAATGACACTTGTCTTCTGAGGGGTAATCACTTAACGTTCCGAACGCGCGTCGGTACCTACAATTTAACTGTCAATTTTCCATATAAAAAGTGACATTTAGACCTACCCGACGTTCGTACAATGCGTTACGTGATCGACCTACTGGGCCCGATTTGGGGGAGGGCAGGCGGGGCTGCTGCGGAGGCTGCGGAGCCCGCCTGAATCCGGCCCTGGAGACAAGTGTAATTTCACAGGACCGCCCCTTTGTTGCCCCAGGGCCTCCAGACCTCCAAATCAGGCCCAACTTGTCTTCGGTAACCTGTTTGACTATGTATGCAGGAAGTACATAATCTGCAGAACTTTTCAACCGATTTCAAAATTCTTTAGAACTCTTTGACTTTGCCTGTATATAGAGTGGACTTTCTGGATGGATAGGCTATATTTCATCCAGTAATATTGCCTGCGTTATTCGCGGGATCGAGGGCGGTGGCGCGCGATCTAGTAGGTATAAAATAAATTAGGCTTTAGACGATGATTATATTGTTTCTGTGTTGGTGCTCTCGATAATATACACATAAAATACCTTGTTGGCTAAGTGGAGTAAACACACATGCAATTACAGTGATCTCGTCTGCATAATTGACTAGATTGTAGATAAAATGTTATTCAAATGAGCGCGAAAGCGAGTCGCGTGCGCACTTTGTTTAATTAACTACCTACCTTGGCGTTATTTTATTTCGTCTCGAGTATCAATCACGCCATGATCTCGATTGATACCAGTAAAAATATTTTTTTGATAGGTATAAGTACACTTTCATTACGAATGAAAGCTATACTTAGTACTTATTTAAATGAGCTGCGACGTTTAAAGAGTAGGCATGATTGCAGGTGTTATTTTGTTCTGAATTGTGTCTGTGGAATATATAATTACTTACATTTACACCCATGATCCCAGAAGAAGTAGACAAAGCACATTAAATTATATTTTCCGTGGCACTTCTAGCAATTATGGGTTTAAAAACGGAGAAAATGTGACACCACACAGGGCTTATATACAATTGTATAAATCTTTTTTTTTGCTATTACTGTATTTAAGGCCTCCACACACCGGTCGCGGGTCGGGCGCGGGCCCGCGCCCGACCCGCGCCCGCGACCGGTGTGTTGAGGCCTTAACTCACATGACTACTCTCACAACTAAAGTATTAAGAGTCCGCAGTAAGCTCGGCCGAATTTCACCTTCCCATACAAACGGAGTTTCGTTCTAATTTTAAAACTACGTGTTGGATTGTACCGCGTTTGCATATACATACAATGACATGAGGTATATCTAGGTCTGTAATTAGTTTATAATATAGAAATACAGCAAAAGAAGTATTGTATCATCATCATAAATTTAAGAGTTAGACTCTTGTCGGTGTAGATCCCTCCATCTGACTCTATCTAGGGCCGCCTCCTTGACCTCTTCATACGACGTGACTGCTACTTTTTCTTTTATTTGTTTCATGTAAGTAACTTCTTCGCTTGCCTTCTTTCATGATGTTATTACCTAACTCCTACACTCTTCAACTTGTACATGAACGATCTAATCGAGTCGCTCAGTAGCATCCATGTCGGCTGTCACGTGGACGGGGTTTGTGTCAACAACATAAGTTATGCTGACGACATGGTGCTGCTGAGCGCGTCGGTATGTGGATTGCGCAGGCTTCTAAATGTGTGTGAGACCTACGCGCTGAATTATGGCCTGAAATATAATGAGAAGAAGAGCCAGTACATGGTCTTTGAGAGCGATCGCAACAAGACATCGGAGGTACCTGCCATTTATTTAAATGGCAGCCCTATGGAACCGAGTGACTAATTTTAAATATCTGGGTCATGTTGTTGCGGCCGATCTCAAGGACGACCTGGACATTGAACGGGAGCGGAGGGCTCTGTCGGTGCGTGCGAATATGATAGCGCGGAGATTTGTTGGGTGCTCCAGGGAGGTAAAGGTTACCCTGTTTAGAGCCTTTTGCACATCCCTATATACCTGTAGACTCTGGGTGCAGTATTCGCAACGGACCTACGGGGCCCTTCGAGTCCAGTACAATAACGCGTTCCGGGTGATAGTGGGACTGCCTCGTTTCTGTAGCGCATCGGGATGTTTGCGGAGGCGCGGGTTGATTGTTTTTATGCTAGTATGCGCAGCCGCGCTGCATCCCTGGTGCGCCGGGTGCGGAGCAGTCCCAATACCATTCTGAAAATGATTGCGGATAAGCCTGACTGTGCCATTATGCTACACTGCGCGGGGCTGCGTTCTCCCACTAGTGTTACTTATTAAGTGGTAAATATCACTGTAATTTGTAGTTTGTATTTAGTTTAGTTTTATTTATATATGTGTCATGTAGTTACACGAAATAAATGATTGAATTGAATTGAATTGAATTGAATTAATAAAAGCGTCAAGTTTTGTATGAAAAACTAATAATAATACATAAACTAATTACATACCTGGATAGTACTTAACTTATTCTAAGTAAAAAGTTTCAGAGCAAACTAGCTAGTCGTTTTAAAATGAGAGCGTAACTACGACGTTTGTATGGAGAATCGAGTTTACTGCGGACTCTTAACGTCTCATGCTAACAGTAGTCTTATGTATATGATTGCTTAACCTAAGATCCTAGTGTTGGAAGAAATAAAACACGAAGACAGCGTGCGTGCCGGCTAGTCATGCCGCAATTATCATTACAATTACAGCGCAGCGTATATCATTTATATTTGAGATCGAGGCAGGAGCAACGCTAAAGCTGGACATTCACGACCGCTCCACAAGCCGAATGGAGTAGCGTTGCGCTAAAATCGGTCCATGAGTCGTCCAACTTTAGCAAGTTGGTGTGATAAATTGCGTCGTTTGTAGTGTGCTTATTATGAGTCCCCGTCACGGTCGAATCAAGTCGACTACATACAAACTTAGTTTCGTTCTCATTTTAAAACGTTCTAATCGCGATTTTTTTTGTGTTTTAATTTCTTGCAACAGAAACTACTTTCTGACCTAGATATGAAGGATCCTATTGTGTATACAAAGTTTGTACACAATGGGATCCTTCATAAACGACATGCTAGAATAGCATGAAAGTTTGTATAAACTTTCATGCTATTCTAGCATGTCGTTTTAAATTGAGAACCAAACTAATGTTTGTATGGAGAGTGGAGTGTTCTGGCGATCCTTATGTGCTATCTTATCCTTATGTATATTCAACTCCAAAACTCCAACAACCTGAACTTCACTAACCATACTTATACATTACAGCACCAGCAGAGGTTATAGACATTAAGTAAGGTACCTACCCTTAAATATTTTGTACCTTATTAGATTGTATTAAAGTTAAACATTGTACGTTGTCTTAACTGCTTATTACAGACCTCAAGACAATTGGATACTTAGCGAAACTGTTTCTCTCAGATAATCCATCTCTTTCTAGTAAATATAGGTTCGATAGGAAAGCTTTTCTTCGACGGTAACGGCGTTGCCCTGCAGGCTGTAATTAAAAAAAAACTATAATAAAACATGTTACAAGAGGCTACATTGAATTGGCAAAGCAGTTGCTTGTCGACATGGTATTTTTAACCGACTTAAAAAAAGGAGGAGGTTCTCAATACGTCGGATTTTTTAATTTTGTATGTAACATAGGTACACTACTTGACCGATTTGTATATTTTTTTTGAAAGAGTTGGTATCGTTGTTATGTGGCCCCATAGTCATCAGGTCAGGTGATGGTGTACTGAAGAAATCGAGGGAACTCCTCAAATAAGGCGAATTACTAATATACAAAGTTGCTAAAAACTTTGTTTTAAAAGCGACGTAGGCTCGTGGTCTTCTCTCCCTCTCACTGAGCATAAGCGTGAGCGAGATGGAAGTGCGTTTTTGGAAGCGCGGCAATCATGCTTATTAATTTTAATTTTTTGTGCGTTTTAATAAATAAAAAAGTAATAGCTGATTTCCCTCAAAAATGACATTGCCGATTTTTAAAACCAATTTTAATATGTTTAGCTGATGTGCATATAATTTGTTACGATTTTTTAAAGTGTATTTTAGACCTATGTTCGTGATTTTTTTCTATCGAGCGAAAGTCAAAAACAGGATACGAATAGTTGATTTCCCTCGAGAAAGGCCTCAAGATTGCTAATTAAATTTAGGGCAATCATATTATAATCCAAAAAACCGGCCAAGTGCGAGTTGGAATTGCGCACGAAGGGTTCCGTACCATTATCTATAAAAAACGGCAAAAAAATCACGTTTGTTGTATGGGAGCCCCCCTTAAAAAAATATTTCATTTTGTTTTTAGTATTTGTTGTTATAGCAGCAACAGAAATATAATCTGTGAAAATTTCAACTCTCTAGCTATCACGGTTCTTGAGATACAGCCTGGTGACAGTTTATCTATAAAAACGGCAAAAAAATCACGTTTTTTGTATGGGAGCCCCCCTTAAATAAATACATTTTTTTTTTTAGTATTTGTTGTTATAGCGGCAGCCGAAATACATAATCTGCGAAAATTTTAACTCTCTAGCTATCACGGTTCTTGAGATACAGCCTGGTGACAGATTATCTATAAATCTATAAAAACGGCAAAAAAATCACGTTTTTTGTATGGGAGCCCCCCTTAAAAAAATACTTTATTTTGTTTTTAGTATTTGTTGTTATAGCGGCAGCAGAAATACATAATCTGTGAAAATTTCAACTCTCTAGCTATCACGGTTCTTGAGATACAGCCTGGTGACAGACAGACGGACGGACGGACGGACGGACGGACAGCGAAGTCTTAGTAATAGGGTCCCGTTTTACTCTTTGAGAACGGAACCCTAAAAAGAGCTACGACTTTTTAAAAATCCGTTTTCTGAGCTCACGTCGCCTTAGGTAAATCCTCACATTTATATTTTTGATGGTGAATTCACTTCCTATTGGTGCTGACCGTATTGCGAAGATGGCAGCGAAGCGAGGAATTAATTGCCGCGTCCGATAAGATAGTTCATAAGCCATAAATATCGGCTTTCCACCGATGCAGATGAGGAGGCGATTTGCATAAATATAGCTCTCGATTACATCTGCTTTTGATATTGTTACATTGTTGTTTTTTGCAACTGATAGCTAGTTGATAATTAGCGCACCTAGTTCCTTAAAACACTTGACATATTTGGCGAATGGGAGATGGATCGATGATGGCTTTTCAGTGAATGTCGACGATGGCCGACAAATATACGCTGTTGATTCATTAATTACAGTTTTTAACTTTATCTTCAGTACTTAACAACTATATTTTGAATGTGTAGATATATTCGCA
This sequence comes from Epinotia brunnichana, assembly GCA_963854355.1. Lineage (NCBI taxonomy): Eukaryota > Metazoa > Arthropoda > Insecta > Lepidoptera > Tortricidae > Epinotia > Epinotia brunnichana. The sequence goes on from OY977943.1 coordinate 32,957,234, forward strand.
GATTTAAACGGCCACTTGACGGTTGCCATCACACCCCTCCGACCGAGCCGTCGACCGTGTAGCCAGTTGTTTGGAGCAAAATTTCATACTACAGCGGTCGGCGCCGACCAAGGTAGCGACCTTCGGAGTGGCGTATTGGCGAACGTCTAGCAGACACTTTAGGTATGACGTGCTCTTAAATCGGGTCTATTTCTTATTTTTCGTAATAGTCAGATGTACCCTTCTTAGCCTTATACCCGCCACTCCCGCAAGTGAGTCAACTTTAGATCTCCTGTGAAAATCACCTGTATCGATACTGTATCGCGGTTTGTAGCGCTGCCGAAAAAGCCGCCGTTTATAACCGCTCTAAGACTATCATTAAGCTATCTTAAGAATATTTCATATGACCAATACTACGGTTAGTATGATAGTTAGATGAATTAGGAGAACAGTTTAAAAATACAAATAAATTTCCCTTGCACACTGCCAAACGGAATTCAGTGTGGGACTAAAAGAAGATTTACTTACCCAAACAAATCGCTATCAACTCGTCAGATCAGTAGCTGAGTCATTCGGAATATAACCAAACAATTGAATATTTAAAAGCCTCAAGTAGACAAGTAATATTTACACGTTACAGAAACGGTTTGTTCGTGCTTATCTCCAAAACTACCGGCTTTAAACGTAAATTATACCAGCTCATCGCGAATGCAAATGCGTTCAGGGCCTAAATTCGGTGCAACTTTTTCACATTCCAATCGCATTGCAATTTGTTTCGTCCCGTTCTTACAAGTTTCGTCAGCCCGCTTTGGAGCGAATGCGCGATCACATTGAAATGATTAGAATCGGAAATATTCGGATGCGATGAAAAATTTACTTGCAGGTTTAATCACGGAATATTTTTTACACGTATTTAAATCATTTAGAAACATCTTAGTTTGCATGCTCGCTTTTCCTTAAAACAGAGACGAGCGTGTGTGAGTGCGACGGTGCGACACACTGATATAGAAATGGAACCTTAATGACGCACGATACGGTTCGTTATTTTTTTTTCTCACGAACGCTCCGGCTATGGAATGGGAAGCTCATGCCGTGGTTTGCCCGAGGGACTACAGTAGTATTGGGTTCTTCAACAAAAGTGTGAACATATTTTTAAAAGGCATGCGGAGTCACCTGGAGCCACCGCTTACCATCATAATGGGCACGCTTGCCACCGACGACGAGGTACTTATAAAAAGAAATGGGATGTGTATCAAATTCAAATGTGGTTTAAAAAATGGAATACGATTGGTCAAATTGAAACGATATGTTTAGTAGCAAAATGGAGGCCCAGAACTAGTGACGTATCAAGATTTAGTTACTTTCTATCGAGAACCAGTTTAGTTCCCACCGCGGCACAATGAAGAAGCCATTTGTATTTGTCTAAAGGGGACTGAACTCCGAAAGGGGTCACAAATACATATTTTTAACATTTATCATTCTAATTTCAAATACGCTATGTTTGCATTGTGTTTTCAAAACTATCCGCTTCTCGTAAACGGTTATATTCACAACACCGACTCGTCTCAGGCAAATTATAATGGATACCTATACAGAGGATATTTATTCAGAGATATGCGAACTGTGTTTTCACACATTTAACCCTAAGTCTGAGCAAGTCTGCGTACAATACAATTAAAATCAGTTAACGATTCTGAAGTTAGCCTCGAGTCGCCTCCCGCATACCCGCCCGACCCCTCTGACACCTTTGCGGCGCTACTAATAGCTAACATCAGAATCGTTAACTGATTTTAATCGTACTTGTATCAGCTAAATATATTACTAAGGTGCAGAAGGTCCACTGCCTTAGTCTTGGTTGACAAACTGTGAAATGTACACCATAAACTAAAAGCTCATATGTGAAGAGATAGTACCTATTCTTTCGTATTTTTAGCCACATTAAAATCGTATTCAGTGAAGCAATAACCCAGACAATTTAGATTTACATAGTGAGGTATACAGAAGTGTAATTTCGCACCAAAGTGCGGGTAGTACCCTGAGAAAATTACGGTTTTTTTGGAAATAATTCAATATCAGGCTAATTATTTGTATACGGCTTTTATAATATGTTATTTTAAACAACTTTTACTACTGATATCAATAATTCTATGGACCGGAAGTTAGGAAAAAAAAATAATTCGCAAGCAAAAATGCTATCAGTATTTTTATAATGAAAACATGTTTGAGTACACAAATTTGGAGACTTACTACCTGAATCCAAAAATATATGCATCAGGAAATAACGGCATTTTAATTAAATATTTACGACCTTGAGATAATATTGAATTTCATCTGGCCTATATGTAGAAAGGTTTATTCACTAACAAAAATAAGTGGATTATGCGCGTATCCCAAAGAACGTATATAGACGTAGTCAATTATAAAGCAAAGAAAGTTTATACCATTTTCGCCTGATTTTTACGGAATTTATGAAGATTACTTTTCATTATTTATTACCGTATCGGTATTAAATTTAGGTGTAATGAATATTTAGTCAAATTACCCAACCTATTTTTTGGTGTAAAAATATGGCTGATATCGATATATTGTTGTGTTTTCATAGAGCGAAACTGTAAAGTTCTCAGGGTATAGGCCAGGGAGTTCTTATTTAAGTCCATTACGACGCCAAGACCACTAACTATTGTCATCTTCAGGGAATCAAAAATCACTATAGATATTACTAGCTTCTGCCCGCGACTCCGTCCGCGTGGAACTCGTTTATATCTTAGTTGCATACAAATTCTCACCCCTAATGTCACCCCCTTTAAGGAGTGATTTTGTCCTTTCCCGGGACTCAAACTATCTTTATACCATATTAAGTTTAAATCGGTTTAAGCGTGAAGAGGTTCCTAACAGACAGACACACACTTTCCTATGGCTAGGATCCATATTCACACATTTGTGGCAAAAAGTTTGCGTATAGTATAAGTCGTTGTTTTCTCGAGCCCATGGTAGAGTAATGTTGTATGGGGTGTCTAGTTGTTGTTGTAAAGTTACACCTTTTTGGCGACACGGGTTATTTATGCGACGTGTCGCGGATATCGCTTTTTTTAAATGGCGATTGTTGTTTGACTTATACTCAATACAGATGTCTAATTCTGTACTTATTGGGATTTTAACTTCCGACTAAAAACGGTTGTTGTTAGGGGACATGGCCAAGTCCACTATAAATTGCATTCATATATATAATACCCTTGAAGAAATTCAGGGCAATTCTTTCAAGCCCCTTATGTGGTCCCTAAAAGATACAAATCTTAACTGTAGTAAAGAACACTGAACACAACATACCTTATTAATGCTCCATGTATCAAGTTTTCAAATACTTGGTCAAAAACGAGTGATTTTTGCCATTTCTCTCTTCAGAGATCATCAAAAATCTAAACTACTCTGACGGACCTAAAGCCGTGAAATTTTGTATGTCGTTAGTATTCAGTAGGTAATTAAGTAAAATTCTGCAAAATTGAAAAATCATTATTAACGGAACTTAATTTCGCCTAAAATTATTTAATTACCCATTGTAAAAACATTGCTTTGAAACTCAAGACAAAAGAGCCATGTTCCTTTTATTCCTGTCCATGAATAGCACATTGCATTTTGTTTTGACGAAACCGTTTCAAACAAACGCAGCTCTTCACTACCTGTCATATGAAACACCATTCACTCATATGTTGACCCCCAGAATCCTTAGTGTTTATGCGTAATCAGGGATCAGATAAACTGGTTAGTCTGAGTGGAGTTGTCGTCATTGTAAATACCCGGTAGGTAATCGGATCCGGTTGCTATTGTGAAGTTACTTAAAAGTTACGAACGGACGTAAGCCACGTGTATTTTGTATGGAGATGCTGTTTTTTTGCAGTTTAGAAGTGAGCGTGTCGGGTGACCATTGTGGTAATGGACTAATTCTGCGGCGTTTAGAAATACAAGGATTATAATGGTTTTTATTGTGTAGGGTAGAATCGGGTCTACTGCACCATGTCTTCGTTTTTTATAAACATCTATAGATAGTGTTTTTCTAATAACATTTTGTGTGGATGTAGAAAAACAAAAAAAAAACATGACCCCGACAATAACTGCACGATGACAAAATTAGAAAAAGCCTTTTTGAATGTGTAAAAGATGGGCTCCACATAATAGGGAACATTACGCAAAACTCTTCGTAGGTGGCGACACTAGCAGCGTTGACATTGTATCTCGTTCCCACTTGGGGTATTGTCTATGCAAGCATCCTTGTCACTCATTTGACAACCAATTGTGCATGTGTGTGTGAATCCCTATATTTCTATACTGGATTACTATTAGTGGTAGTGCTGCCTCTGGCGGCAGAACATTGCAGTAATGTTCCCTATTGACAAAGAGTATTTAAAAGTACCTAAGTTTCACAGCCATATCTCATTTCGTTTGTTTTATGTTTATGGCCAGCACGTGCCAATAAGGAATTTTTTTTTTTCGAGGTTTTATTTAACCAGCACTGTTTGTACGTATGAAGGTACTTATGTAAGTTGTCGTTCAAAATTACGGGATATTGAGCTGATATTTGGCATACTTATGTAAGTTTGGTGACAATGAAATAGCATCGCACCTCCGAGCTGAACTGATGATAGAGACAGATACTGAACTGATTGTATTGGATGTATTTATTGCCAACGCAACGCTTAAACTACACAAGATAATACCGTCGTAGTTGGGCTGTCAACGACTTCTTGATGAAATTGTGATTGCGCATAAAACTATAGACGGCAACTACAGCAGGTGTCAAAAATTATATTTTACAGCTTAAAATAATAACGCATAGAAGGATAGTTTCATAAGGCCGACGCGCCAAGCGTGAGGCATAAAATGGATTCATGTAGTTGTGATGTTGTGATCAACTCGTATTCACACGCGCCAATACGCACACAAACGCACCAATTTTGTTCCACCGATCGGCGTACTGGGCCATTTATGGCCGAGTTTTAGTGGCCTCACCGTTGCGCGTGAACTGCGTTTCTATATAGGCGTTATTATTCTAAGTTTTACAGAAACTTCATCATCATAAACTTAAGAGCGGGGCTTTTGTCGGTGGAGTAATCGCAATTCTGTTCTTTTCTCTTGCAACTGTAAAAATATGAAACTGCCTTTCACACCCAATCTTCAGGTAGTTGAACATAGCTGACATTATACAAAGTGTTAAATTTTTCAATAAATTACCCATGGATCTTAAATTTATCACAAACTGTAGCCATTTCAATTTACGTCTCCGAGACTTTCTCTAAGGGGTGTTATTATAACATAGAAGAAATAAGACTTAATTAAGTACCTAATTATTATTGTAAATAATTCAATGTAATTTATTAATTATATATTTATGTGACAAATTCAAACACAATTAATGTATTGTGTATTCTATGTATTTATTTCTCTATATAAGTATCTATATCGTCGTCTAGTACCCATAGTACAAGCTTTGCTTAGTTTGGGACTAGGTTGATTTTTGTAAGATTATCCGCAAATATTTATTTATTTATTTATTGTTATTGAATAAATAAACTATGAACTGGTTTAGGCTCCTGATACGAACATTACATTAACTTTCTCTTTAGCTTTGTCCATAAACGCACGTATTGGTATTTTCCTGCCTATGCTTCCTTCTATCTTGCTTTTATACTTATTCTAACGTATTTTGCCTTTTTGCCATCTTTGGCGCTCAAAATGTTAAATAATGGACCGGCGGCCCAACGCTCACCAAAGACGCATTAATTTCTCGGCTTCCCCTCCTTGCAAAGGATTCGGGAATGCAACCACCCGTCAAAGCAATCTGCACCTTCACGCCTACACAATTAGGTTTCATTTCGAGTGAACAAAAAACACAAAAACCCGAATATAATTATACCGGCTGCCTGACTCGATATAATCATTTTTTTTTGTGGTAATTAGGACCCTTGGTATCTAACGGCTATTTTATCATATCCAAGTAAAGAAGGGTTTAAGTGTAAGGGATTTGTTATGGAAATGCGCTTTTTTTGTGAAGTACAGTAGCTGGGGAGATGTTTGGGGTACAAGTTTAATGTGTAATGAAATCATGGGGTTTTTGGTTTTGGTTTATGGGTGTACAAAAGCCAAAAATTTATTTGATTAAAATAAACCTTCTTGAAGGGTATTTGCTAATTAAACCATAGATGTTTGTTTAATATACTTACATAAATAAAATGAACAGATACAGTAAGAGATAGATTGAAAAATGTATGTTAACAGAGCCTCTGTCTCTGTTAGAGACAGAATACTATAGAGGTACTCGTAATGTCTGTAAGATTGAAGCTTAATACTCATAATTTATTGATAATAAAAATCACATGTCAACATAATAGGTACATATAAAAATAAGTTTAGGCTATTAACATAGCTATTCATTATATTACTTCGAATTTTAAAATTCTCTTTAAAATTTATATGTTCTTATGTAAGCCGGCGAGGTAATCGAGCGTTTTTCAAAATTGTAAAAAACTTTTTTTTTCTGAATTAGTTTATTTTTATTTTTTCTTACTCAGAAGCTTTGATACTATCGATCCTCATGTAAGAAAAAAAGTGTCCTGAATATTCTATTCCAGATCGTCACATTTTTGTATGCAGTCTTTTTTATTTATATGGTCGTGACGCACTGGAAAAAAACTTACATAGTAAAATCAGGGACACTTTTTTTCTTGTATGAGGATCGATAGTATCAAAGATTCTGAGTAAGATTATAGAGGTAGATTTCGCGATTGTAAGTGATATTAACGCAACATTAGTTTTTTATGAGTGCAAGTGTAGGTATCTCAGAGCATAGAATACTAGAGAGAGGACAAGCCGCCGGCGGCCGTGTCGCAGCTGTATGCTCAATGGGCATACACTGCCATACTGTGCACGCGTGCTGATCGCAGAGAATAATACGTTTTTCCCCCAAAATGCCTGATATGATGCGCGTTTATTGTCAAATAAGCGTGTAGGTATACAAGTGTGTGTGTTTTAGATGTGTGCGTGCTTTGTCTTGTCAATTACTTGGGCGTTGTGTGGGTTAATGTACTTGGAGGAATGAGGCTGGCTTAAGGCACTCTAAGCTCTTCATAGAAGGAGTGGACTCGGGCTGGACCAGAAAACTCTGGAAATCCAGTAGGAAGCAACTCAGAATTATATCTGGGGTGTTCACAGGTCACTTCGGGGTCAAGGATCTTTTGGCCAAGATGGGACTATCTGATAGTTTAGACTGTAGAATGTGTGGCGAGGAGGATGAGACTATGGAACACTTATTGTGTGAATGTCATGCCCTTGCCAGACAAAGAATGAACTACTTTGGTAACGGTTACCCGCAACCAAAGGAATTCAAGGTGCTCCCGGTGAACTGCATCATCCGCTTTGTGGAAATGATGGAGCAAGCCTGGGAGCAGGTATAAAGGAGAGGGCAAATGCACAAAAGATCCCACTGGGTCGAAGTGCATCCGAAAGGGCCCTCACCTAGATAAGATAAGATAAGATAAGAGTTAATGTACTTGCGACAGGCTCACTCTATACTAATCGGCCGCCGTGTCCGATCTCCTTATATTCATACATCTGTGGTAGGTATGGATGGAGTTGCACGTTGTACGGGCGCGCTAGCCGCGAACAAAAGACTTCAACGCGCGCACTTGAGCCAATATTGACCGAACATTACTCATTGAACCAAACAATGAATGAGTAAGTAAAATAAATGACTCGAGCGAACTGGGGTTTCAATGCCAAGACTTTTATTATTCCACGACGACGGCAAACAAGCATACGCCCAGCCTGATGCTGAACAAACACCGTAGCCTATGGACGGTGTCCTCTTATTTCACCGACAAACGTTTCACCGACTACTGCATTGTTTCATCGATATTTCATTTCATCGAATTTTTGTTGCTCAGAAACCGTCAACTTTTTTGGTACAGCTTAAAAGTCATTCTGTAGAACCCATTAGGTTAGGTTAAGTTTGTTTTATAACAATCCTGAAAAGTTTACTGATTCCGAAAAAAAAGATTTTCGATGAAATGAAAATTCTGCTAAACATACATTCGATGGAACACGTCGGTAAAACCAGGTACAACCATGGACGCTTGCGTCTCCTCCTTTATTATTTGAGGATTAGTTGTCACGACAGCTAGACAAACCTACTTGGATGTTCGTTTCGGTTAATCCTACTGATATTGTAAATATGAAACGTGGATGTCTGTTACTCAATCACATAAGACCGGCTCCAGAACGGATTAAGAGGGCGTAGTGGCGTGGACTTCTCTCCCTCTCACTGAGCATACGCGTGAGCGAGATGGAAGTGCGTGCTAAAAGTTCGGATATCATGATTTTAGCGTTCCGTACTCAAAGAGTCAAGCGGGACCCTATTACTAAGACTCCGTCCGTCTGTATGTCACCATTCTGTATCTCACTGATACCGTGATAGTTCCAGCTGAAATTATCACAGATGATGTATTTCTGTTGCTGCTATAACAACAAATACTAAAAACACAGAATAAAATAGTTTTTTTTATAGATAATGGTACGGAACCCTTCGTGCGCGAGTCCGACTCGCATTTGGCCGGTTTTTTAATTAAATTTTTTTGTGCGTACTTTTATAAGCAAAATCCTTTTACCAGATTTGAGAACTTATCATTGTACAACAATTAAACCAAAAATCATTGCTAAAGATTAAGCTTTGCTTAGTTTGGGACTAGGTTGATGTGTGTAAGATTGTCCGCAACTATAAATAAAAAAAAAAAAAGATGGGAGGGTCTTACAGATTCAACCAAAAACACCCTAAAGAAGGGTTAGGTTTGAAAAATAAAATTATCGAGAAAATTATTGCCAATCGTGTTTTCACTTTTAACAGACTGAAGAAAAACAGTTTAAGATTCATATACTGTAAGGACAGATATGTAATCACTATAGATGTTGAGGTCTAGGTCGATAAACATTGGCAAATTTGCATATGGGGGCTCTTACGATATATAACCTGGATAATAAACAGGATACCTGCTTACTTTTTATCTCGAAGCATTAACCATGGAATTTGACAGAAAATAGATAATAACGTTCATGCGGACGAAATTGCGGGCTAACGCTAGTTAAAGTGTCAAAGTAAATAGATAGGAATAGCTGGAATACCTGCTTTGTTCACAATTACACAAATTGGCTTCTAAGAAAACCACACCGCTTAGTCATCGAACCTTGATAAAACGAATCGGATAATTTCAACAGTTTTTCAAGTAAAAACCCAATGGCGGATATGTATTGTGAGCCGAACAATCGGCCGAGGAAAGTGGTCGTTCAACCGTCGAACAATGGCTGCCATAACACTAGAGTATCTGAAATATTTCCAGTCGTTACTTAATACCGGCAATTGCTCTTTGTCAATGATACTTGTCACTAGTAGAACCAAGAAACTGGTCTGCCACTTTTCAATTCTATTATTTGTTAATTAAGGCGCTATAGTATCATGGTCTTCTCTCCTTCTCGCTGAGCATAAGCGTGAGCGAGATGGAAGTGCGTGTTTGGAAGCGCGGATATCATGTTTTTTAATTTTAATTTTTTGTGCGTTTAAATAAATAAAAAAGTAGTCACTAAGTTCCCTCAAACATGATATTGCCGATTTTTAGAACCAATGTTAATATGTTTAGCTATTGTGCATAATTTGCTACGAATGTTTTAAGTGAATTTTAATATGTTTTAGACCTATGTTCGTGATTTTTTTCTATCGAGCGAAAATTGCTTAATCGTGTTTTGAATCACTGATTTCCCTGCAGAAAAGCCTCAAAATTACTATTCGTATTTTTTTGTAACCATATTATTATAAACAGACGCATTATATTGTTTCAAAAACTATGTTCGCTTCACTTCGCTGAACCTATAGCGCCTTAAGGTTCAAAGGTGCTAGATCACTTTCTTCGCTGACTTTACAATGAGGATTGATTTGGAACAAAAAGTGGGTAAAGAAATTAATTACTTAAGTTAAGTCATTGAGAGGTTTAAGAGGTTGCCGTAATATTATGCTGTAAAAATCTGCCTATGACCTATGAAAATTTCGTCATATAAAATTAAGGTATCTGGACAACATAATAACTCAAAAAGAATAAATTTATTTTGCAACAACAACAGGCATACGTCATATAAGGGCGCCTAAAACAAAGGTGCCTTTGCTATGTTTTACGAAAACGACTGCCATCTGACCTTCTAACGATGTTTTCTTTCACCGAAACGATGACACTACAAAAAAATACTTTATGATAAAATATTAATTTTTTTAGATTTTACACTAAACCCCTCTTCCCCAGCAATCCAACATTTGCAAACCAGCTAAGTATTGCACTTTTGAGTACCTATTACCTATGAAGGAAGGCAGACGCGCACGCGATACATAATCGCACCCGACCTGTTGCAGGAAACATTTTCTTTGTTACCAACCATTTACCCAGGCATTCATAAATCATAACACTTCAAGCGGGACCCCCAATTACTATCGCTGAAGACCCCTTATTTATTTCGTTTAACATTCAACAAGTGTTAAATGAAATAAAGTCTATTAGATTGCAAGAATGTTTTTACTCCGTTGACGAATATTTTGCTCATTTTACCTTTTTTTTTGGAATAAAAAAAAATACAATATTTGTAACTTAATCTAAAGACCTGGGTCCTGACATTTGTTTTTTTGATTTTAGCTATAAGTAAGTTCTTATTGAGTATGACATATTATTATTAATGACATTGTCATTTACTTAATTTAAGAGTATTGAATTGGTTATGGTTATGACATTACCATTTAATTTCCGGTTAATTTTCTTTGGTTTTTAGGTAGTTTTTTTAATTTCTGCACGCCAGTTGCTGGTGAAATGTGTCTTGAACTTATTTATACGATGATACAGTCTTATGTACCACATTTTATGCAGAATAAAAATATTAGTTTGTATTTGTAGCGTTTCTGAAATAATACCACTGTCAACCCAACTAGCACACTATATAGTATCCGCAAAACTAGCTGGCCGGTAGGGCAATAAAAGTAACAATGAAACCTTTTTGTGTGTAATAATAGCATGCTTCTAATATTTTACGACCTGACCGGCCAGATAGTTTTGCGGATACTATAGCGTTAAAATAACCCTTATATCATTCTTATATCGGTTCCAGCCAAGTGTTAAGATGTTACAATGCCTGTAAAAAAGGTGTTAGAGCATGCTCTAACACCCTTATAACCACGAATCAGGCCCACGATCTTACAGGTAAAGGTGTTAGAAAGCCTTTAGAGCAGTGTTATCTGACACCTAAAGTGTTGACCAACCCTCTACAAACACCGTAGTAACGGTTAAGGTGTTAGCTAAGAGTGTTATAACACTCTTGCGCTCACCGAGTTCCAAGTGAGCATTTTTACTTCTTACTATAAAATTATGTGACAAATATGTCTACCGACAAAATGGCGAAGATAGGTATTAGTGTATTTGACAGGAGTTATTAATTGAAAGTGATTTGTGTTTGTGTTATTAAGTGTAAACTATCTGCCCTTGTGATTTTACGGTAAATGTATACCATGTTTTCCATCTCAATTTGAACGCGCCCACGATTTATTAAAGATTTCTACTAAAACTTGTGAAGAATAAAATAGACACCTATAGTTTTTCTCATTTTCTATTCTTGTTTCTTGGCCAGTGGCATGTTTAATTAAGTGGCATCCATAGAATGGCATTTTGCTGTCAAATATTGAATAACCTTCTGAGTGAGATGAGTTTTTCAACACTTCTAGTATCTTGTATTACCAACTCTTGACCAACTCTCTTATAAAGCCTCTGCCTGCACCTTATAGTAGATATAACACCTTAAACTTTATAAGACACTCCACGGCAACAACTAAAAAGCAATAGCACTCTTGTAAAGGTTAAGGTGTTAAAGCTTTAACATCTTAAGTATACTTGCTTTGAGTAACACTCTTATAACTCTAAAGCCTGCTTAAGAGCGTTCAATAAAGCTCTAGTAATACTTTTGGATTTAATATTTTTTTCTTAACTCCTCTATAAATTAGTTCCAACTGAGATAATTATAACTCACTTATAAAGGTTAAGGTTATAATAAAACCCTTAGCTGACACCAAAATGTTAGTTGGGAAGAACAAGCGAACAAGCCAAGAGCAAGTCAGTATTTTTTCCCAATACAATGATAGTACCTACACCTACTTAAAATAAGTAAACCTGAATACGAATGCAAAAAAGAGTAAGAGAAAAAGTACAACAATACAATACACATACTATTTATTGCACACCTTACATGAACGAAACAGTTCAAAGAGAAACAAAACAATAACATGTAGATAGAGGTAGACAACAAGTACTTATAATTAACACCAAGAAAACATGTCGAGCGAGACTAAATTAACTCAATCGTTTAATATGCTTTCTTGCAAGATCTGTGTCTAACATCTGGTTCCTTTCCTACCTACAGTTCCCGGCAAACAACTTGAACATGCGGGACGAAGTGGGGGGGGGCAGCTCGCACGTACAATTCGCCTTTGCGCAGGCAAGGTCAAATGTTCAAGAAGTTTGACGGCATCTGTACCTTGATGTCGAACATCTAGTTACCTGGGCGTGGCACAATAGCTGTATATATGACTTATTAAACTAGAAATCGTAAGCTCAAGATAAAGAGTAGTACAGAGATATAAGACGAGTTGTGTGATGGATGAGTAAGAATGGGAATCGCTAGAGCGCATTCATGTTCAGTTTTTGCCGGCGTTACAGCTGACAGCCTGTCAAAAACATGCAAGCGCTGTCTGGAAATGACATGTACATGTACACTATGTAAGAGGCTTTTAATTGAGCGTTATAATTACAAAAATGGTAGTAAGTATACTCTAAAAGCATACACTTGTGAAACGCAAAAACAAGTTTTTCTCTGAAAGAATAAGAGTTTATTACAGACAATTTCTTTTCGTGTGTATCTTGCTAGTAGATGCTAGTTGACTGACTGATGATTAGCAGACACTGTAGCCTATGGATGCCTGAGACTACACCGGAGTCACAAGCCCACTTATCCAAAGTGGACAACGGAAGGCTCTTGCTCTGTGTTGAGGGATATTGATCTACATTTCTCAAGCTGACAACGAATATTTAATAAACAGCGCGGCACCTGCTCAGCTTCCGTCAGCTCAGCTGCCGTGTGGTTGTTTGCCGCCGTCGTGTTTCTAAAGTAAATCCCCTGCTAAGTTGCCAACACGCCCCTCCGACCGAGCGACCTTGGTGGACACCGACCGCTGTAGTATGAAATTTAGCTGAAACAACTGTCTACACGTCGGTGCAGACCAAGGTCGCTCGGTTGGAGGGGCGTGTTGGCAACCGTCTAGACCCTGCACTTCAGAGTAGAAGTGTAAATCTGACCTCCGATTAGGCCCGCCATGACGCCACGCATAGGTCCAACGCTTCAGTTGTATCGCAGCCCGGATTTTGCCGAGGGACTTCAGTATGGGGCTCTACAAGAAAGGTAGCATACCTATACCTTTTTAAAGAGTCGGCAACGCGTATTGTGAGACCCCTGGGCTGCTATACGGAACGCGCTAATACGCCTCACCTCACCCGTCACGCCTATCGAAACTAGACCAGAGGGGTAATCACGTAACGTTTCGAACCCGCGTTAGGACAGTCCAACTGTAATTTTTCCATATAAAACGTGACATTTAGATCTACCTGACGCGCGTACAATGCGTTAAGTACGTGATCGACCCGCTGATTACGCTTAGTAACTAAGAATCGCGGCGTCAAGATATATTTGTGGTTAGACGGTGAGGTGAGTTTAAAACAAGTTGCAGAATAGCGGAGCTGGAGCTGCAAGCGTTCCTTGTTTACGGTGACGCTTGTCTGCCACCAATATGTTTAAAAAAGTTAAATAAATCTCGGGGACAAGTTATGTTACGAGTAAGATGAGCCGACACTGGTTACGTATCTCTCGACAAATCACGTCTAGTCCTTAATCGCGCACGTGACATCGCGTGCGCACCATTCAGCTAGGGCGTAACTACAAACGCAACACACTAAAGTAATACCTACTTGAGACACCAGAGACAAATCCATTCAAATAACAACTTTACATATTAAACTAGAAGGTCCAAATTGTAACAACAGCTCGAATAAGTTGTCATAGTTTGAATAGAGAGCAATCCATTCAACTAACAACTTTATAATCTAAGTTAGGATATCCAAATTCTAATAACAACTGTTAGAACTTGTCATAGTTTAAACAGCGAGCAATTGATTCAAGTAACAATTTTATAATCTAAACTAGAGGCGCTAGAGGCTTCAAATTGTAGCAACAGTTCCTATAATTTGTCATAGTTTAAACAAAGAGCAATTATTCAAATAACAACTTTATAATCTAAGCTAGGATATACAAATTCTAATAACAACTGTTAGAACTTGTCATAGTTTAAACAGCGAGCAATTGATTCAAGTAACAATTTTATAATCTAAACTAGAGGCGCTAGAGGCTTCAAATTATAGCAACAGTTCCTATAATTTGTCATAGTTTAAACAAAGAGCAATCCATTCAAATAACAACTTTATCCTCCAAGCTAGAAAGTCCAAACTTTTGTACCCGTTCTTACAAATTGTCACAGCTAGAACGGACAAGAATTCATTCCAATAACAACTCTATAGTCTAAGCTAGAAGGTTTAAATTGTAAAGACATTGCTCGTAAGTTGTCATAGTTGAACTGCATTGTGCTTCGCGCACGCTATGCGTTTGCGCAGCTTTTTGTACGACACCGCAGTGATGCGTGTTCCGTATTCGCGAGTTTTTTGACACCGTGTGACTGTTACAGACTTGCTTACCGCAAGATTAATGGTGTATATGTTTTGTCAGCCGATAGACAAGTTTATGTCTTCCTTACGAAGATTACTGTCTAGCACCTATAGTTACAGGTACGTAATAGTTCCGTGACGGAAATATTGCAAAACAATGCACATCCTAAACATATCAAGCAAAAGTTATATATAAACAATTGAGTCAGGTTTCCTGATTAATACAACTATACAGGGAGTTCGGCACATGAACCGTCAAATTTTTTTGGCGTGCTGGTTGGGTCATTTCCTACTTTTTCACCCTTGGACCCTAATTAATTTATTAAAAAAAAAAATATTTAATTTTAAAGTGTTGACGGTTTTGTAACTTCGTTTTGTTTGTTAACAAAAGCCTCACGTTTTAATTTTGTGGTGTTATTTGTTCTTCTTTTGCCTGGCTCCTTCCCATTTACTTGGGGTCGGCCCTTCTAATCATGCGTCGCCAGGCCGGTCGGTCCTGGGTCGTCTCTGGTCTTAAATTTCCCGCTTCCATGTCTTTTCTCACTACTGCCATCCAGGTTAACCGGGGTCTGCCTCGCCCCTGGGGTGCAACAGTCATGTCTAGGACTTTTCTGGTCATGTGCTCTGGTGGTCGTCGCATCACATGGCCACCACCTCAATCGGCTTTCGGCTAGTTTATCTTGGATAGGCTTTATTTTGAAACTGCCTCTTATATGGTTGTTCCTTACATGATCAAGCCTCGTAACGCCACCGGCCCATCTAAGCATTTTCATTTCAGCGCCGTGTACCTTGTTTTCTTGCTGCTTTTTAAGAGGCCAGCATTCAGCTCCATGCGTCATTGCTGGGCGTACCGCTGTTCTGTGGTGTTATTTGTTACAAAAAATATATTTTTTTAAACACACACAACGTACACGTAAGATAATTAAGCAAGTTATGCATGTAAACACATACACAAAAAAAGTTATGGGTCTTCGAAGGTCAGATTTTGGGTAATTTAGGTAAAAAAAATAAAAAAAATCGTACCTCCTTGACCGTAACTCTTAGGACCCAGGGTCCAAGGGTGGAAAGGTCGGAAATGACCCTACCAGCACGCCAAAAAAAATTGACGGTTCATGTGCCGAACATCCTGTATACAGATGTAGTACATTATTGTTTTCCATCGTATTTTCTCGGAAACGTTCGTATTTGTCATGCAACTTCAGTCAACCTACGTACTTTTTGTACTGAGGTTGACTGAAATAGCAAGACACGTTCGTACGTTTCCGTAAAAATACAATGGAAAACTAAAACTTAGAAAAGTTGAAAAAACCTCCGACATTTTCATGTCAAAGTTCAATATCTCAAAAACGGCTAAACCGATTTTGTTGAAACGTAGCTAAGAACCATCTCGATCACATCAGCTTTCGGATTAAAAAAACCGCATTCAAATTGGTCCATGCGTTTAGGAGCTACGATGCCACAGACAGACACACACACAGACACACAGACACGTCCAACTTATAACACCCCTCTTTTTCCGTCGGGGGTTGAAAATAAATAAAATAATCATGCACTACATCTGTACCTACACTACTACTTACTAGTCTTGAAAAAGGCCACGGATACCAGTATACTCCAGTGCTCCTGCAATGCCCCTTTGCTATTGCAATCCTATCTAATTTTTAAATCCAATCAAATCGCTACCCTACATACCCTAAAAGAACCATGTTTATTTTCACAAAGTCATCACTCCATTGAAATCAAGCACACACTACAAACTCTTATAAAAACATCCCCTAATCTTATTGTTATCCGTATTACATCACACTGAACAGATTAAAAGGGCGCAAGTCACTAGAAATTTCACTTCAGTTATGCTCTTTTGTTTAAAATGTGTAGAACCGGTAGTTCTATCGAGCTATTGTTTAGCTACGCTGCGTCCGCGACGTCAAAAGAAGTCTTCTAATATAGTCGGCGCTTATGTCCCGCGATGAAATACAGGATGAGTTTGGTTGGACCATTGGGCCCAAAAATATACTTAATTAAATAATGGTCCATTTCAAATTAGATTAATTCTGGTGGACATATTTAAAGACTGTTTAATCCGGGTCTAACGCGATAGAAATAAATGTAAATAAATATCGCGTTAGACCCGGATTAAACAGTATTTAAATATGTGTACAAAGCGCGAGAGTTTAAAGTGTTATAATTCTGGTGGACACTTACAAACTAATTTAGTAGGTACCTAGTATATAACGTAAGCTTGTTTTTATGGTGCTATTTCACCGACAAGCGTTTCACCGAATGCATTGTTTCGCTGAATGGAATTACTGATTCTGAAAAAAAATGGTTTTCGATAAAATGAAAATTCTACGAAACATTTATTCGATGGAACAACCCTAATTCTATAAATATTATTTTGTTCGGAATAATTCAACACAACAAACAAGAGCCTTAAAACTGATACACGTACCTAGTATGGAAATTTAAACCCGTTTTTTGCTCTTTTTTTTTGGTGTAAAGTTCCCACTTCACCCTGTACCCCTGTACTTTTATTGTGCAAAGGTCAGTAAGGGCCGGTCATGTTAGGGCGATGGCGTGGAATATGGAGCCTGTTATGAGTGGTCTAGATGGCGCTATTGATCGAACAACGGAATCGTTCCGGTATCCAGCTGTGTGCCCGAGTGACGGGAATCAGCGACAAACTGATTAACAGTTATGTCATTTGTGAGACCCTGGTAAATTAAATACGATGTTTTTATACACTGATTAATTATACACATAATAATAATAAATGCACGCGTTAATGATTTACACTCTCCGTTGTTTATAATACAATTTCCATAATTACACTAGTACAAAGGAAGTTGGGTGACTATGCGAAGATGCGTATAAAAAAATATGACATAACATAATGTTGTCTCTATTATGGTATTTGTATATAAAGGTTCAACAATGGCTGACTATACAACATTTAATTACCTTAATTTCCAAAACAAATTATACAGTAGGTACAACATTATTAAATGTTCACAAAAAAAATCTAGAGCACTCAAAATAATGTAACGCTGACGAGGTAAATGGCTACTTATTAAGCATTTTCAGAAGCGAATTAAAGTACTTAATTTTTAATTTTAATTTAATTTATTTTTCCAAAAATAATAAGTTAAATTTTTTATAACTTATAAGTTCGCCAAACATAGGTGTAGTACTCACCGTATGTCGAATAGACATCCTCGCTTCCGCTCTACCCCTGCGCCTACGCACACAATCGCCTGCCACTGCTTTATTTATATGAAGTTGTAAACGTCAATTTGATGTCATTGTCACACGAGAGCACACGGCGCTTTGTCGTCTAACTTTTGTACAAGTCAAACTAAGTCAAACAGGCACATCTCCATACATAATTCAAAGTGACATATGATTTTTTGACTTCAAACAATAATGTGACAAGGACAAGTTTATTACGAGCGCATCAAAATGAGATAAAAGGTTTGCTGGAGGGTCGGTTTACACGGCACACTACCGTTAATAATACGAGTACGAGATCTATTATTTGACAAAGTTTGGTAGCGGCTGAATTCGCTTGCTATCATTCTATGGGGCCAATAGAATTAACGTATTGAATTGAAGTTTGAATTTATAGTACACTCTCGCCTCCATGACTTCCATGAGTGTCAAGCCGAATGTGCTAGGGTATATTAGCTTAAAATTCACGGAATAAAGAATCCATAGTTTGTTATTTCGTGTTAAAACCCTTCGTACCTATAGTTTAGTTAGTCAAATAACACTACTGTGTCGATTTCTCATACTATCAGGCATGTAAATAAATTGGTATTTACGAAGACGTGAATGAATTACACTCTAGAGAAAATTACATAAAATTAAGATGGTTCAGAGACTCCATTATTTATTACTCGTAAAATCTAATCTTCATGGAATTAATAAAATCCTATTAAATATTGTTAGCTACTGGCTTCGAGGCAGGGATTCAATTGGTATGGAAATGTTTAACCAGGTGCAAGAGCTAATTTATATTCGGGGCTTAAATGCGGTACGACTTCAATTAATAAAGCATTCATAAATGGTAGCATACTTTTATATGAATAATGTTTATTATTCATATTTAATGACGCTGTTAATCTAAAGGGTTTGTCGTGGTTACGCGTATTTGTTTGCATGTAGATCGGGTTACATAAAATTTACGACATGAAATTGAATGTGTGTGTGTCACTCTATATCTGAATGGAAACGGGAAACTGGGGAAGTAAAAACATACACATACTCTGCATTTGATAGCTTGTAAAAACTTGTAAATGGAATGATACCTAATGACTAGCTATATCAGTATATCACATATCACGCAAAACTAATAAATTACACAAAGAGGGCAGTTTTTGTGTCCATTCCAATCGATATGACAGTCACATCATGGTAGGCTTATATTATATCACTCTTAAATCTTGCGGTGGTCCAAATAGTGCAGCATGTTGTTAGGGGAAAATACTTCACTTTCGGATACCGGCTCCAAATTTTAGTATGTTGTAAATTGTCATTAGTTTATTTATTTATACATTACATTATATTTTAATATATATACGCTAGTTTAAGTACTATTAGCAAAAGTATGAAAAAATCAAGAAAATATCTAAAGACTTTCAGACTTAGAGGCAAAACTAGAAAAGATACACGAATGTAATGTATGACACAAATGATACCTAGTATTTCAGCTTTAAATTTTACTTCTTTATTTTTAGACAAGAGCAGAATTGGGAAAATTGTGCTCAAAAAACCAACAACGCAAAGCGAGTTTTCCCGATTCCGAGATTAATTTTATCGAAATTACTATTTTCCAGAATCCCAAAATTTTTCTTTGATTGTTTGGTACTTTTGCTAATAATACTTAAACTAGCGTATATATTGAAATATAATCAATCAATCAATCAATTTTATTGCGGACAAAGTCCATAAATTGTTAGTAACATAATTATTACTTAAATTCTGTAGCAAAGTTCTGAAAAAAAAAATGTAGTAAAGAACTATTGACAATTTATTTAGCTTTAATTTGGTACCCCACATGAACGTTGCATGGTTTGGGTGTAATTTAAACTTTTCCAAGCGCTTCTGCGGCGTTTTTGATGACGTGACTCCTTAGAGATTCTCTCCCGGCAGTTTTGGTATCCAGGGGACATGCCTAACAACATACCAAAATATGGCGCCGGTATCCGAAAGTGAAGTATTTTTTCGACGGAATCCCCTAACAACACGCACTAAAACGCACTATTATCCATCATAAATTGAGCAATTTATACATCTCTTAATCATTTTCTCTAAATAAGTTAGACATTACCGGCACTCGACGATTATGACAAATTAATTATGTACAGTCACTGGCATAAATATGTGATGGAACAAAGGCCGCAAAAATTTCTGATGACAACTCTAATATTCCTACAGCCGTTAGATATTTTTGCATCATAATATTGATACCGGTGACGTAGTACATACATGTCTTTACGGAAAAACTTAAATAATCGTGTAATACAAATAAAGCGTAAAACGTATGCAAATTCTGCTCATTTGTATTTGTAACACGAACTATACGCACTAAAGTTAATAAATATATCAACAGGAATACTTATATAGCATACTTACCGGTGAACATTTTCATGTACTTATTAGACTTACGCACCGTAACTGTGTAGAAAAACTGGATTCAATTTGTACTTACCAGTTACTCGTTATCAACACTTTCCCGTATCCCTAATTAATTTAAAGTGTAATTTATGTAAAGCGTGAATTACTTACTTAGAACTTCTGGTTTGATGCTGCTACCTATTAAAAACGTAGCCAAGAGTAAAGGTATTAAGCAATCAGAGTTTCCTTGCCACTTAGGCCTTTTTTCTACTAAACAATGAAGTAATGTCACTTGAAGGAAGTGTCCTTTCTGTGAGCGCACGCGCCAATGCGCGACTTGCACGGACTTTATCTAATTACTGCCCGATATCGAAGACACTCCATACATAGCTCAGCCCAGAACGACTAGTTGTCATGACGTATGCTGTCAAAGTAATAGGCGTGTAGACACTAAATAAAATTATCAATAATGTTGCATTTTCTCGAAAAAGGATTAAAAATGTAGGCAAATGGAGAAATAGTTATTTGTTCAACAAGAGAGCAAAGTAGATTTTTGCTGCGAGTGTTGAAGTCCCGAGCAAGCGAAAGATTCTATATTTGAATCACGAGCGTAGCGAGTGATTCAAAATTAGAATCTTGAGCGTAGTGAGGGACTCAAAGGCACGAGATGCAAATATCTTTGCTCTCGTGTGATACATACAACTTTTCACCTCAGCAGTGAGAACATCGTCACGTTAAAAAATATATCGCTAGGCTTTTACGCCAGCGTTCGTTTCAATCGACATCTACGTACTTACATAACGTAGGTAACACTATGATGTGTCACCAGTGCTCGATATCAAAATTAAAAAGCTACTTTGCCTCACGGAGTGAGCAAAATCGCATTTTGCTCACTGTTTTCACGCAGCAAAATATGCTTGTTCGAGCTGCTGAGGTGAAAATTGTATTATATTGCATTGTATTGTTCTGTCCCTTTTCCGCAAAACGCACTTTCATATGAAATTATTGTCATTTACTATGACGCTAGCGCTAGACGATCGTGACTTCACAATCCCGGAGCGTTTTCTCTCTCTAACAAGCAACATTAAAATGGTTGTAGCTGCGTAATTTTTTGAGATATTCGGATGGGATTTTTGTCAAAAGGCATATTTTTTTGCCTTCTTTCTTTTGAAGTAATAAAATTTTGAGTCTACACCCCTATTGTAGGAATGTTGGTGGGCGAGGGGTATTTTTATGTGCGGATTGGTAGTTTAAGGAAGCCAGTGGTGCACCAAGAGCTGCTTGCTTACATGTTTTTTAGAACTGCGCGTGTGTAAAGAGTGACTGCTTTTACGGAGACCAACCTAAGTTTGACACACTTCGCCAGAGGTTGCCACTTTCTGCCGCCTTCCCTTAGGTTGCTAAGCAAGTCCTGTGTTCTATGCTGTCCTGTGGTGCACTGAATGTTTCTACTGTGTGTATATTGTTAGTTATACTGTATTTGTATGTGCATTAAGAGCACAGGCGGCCCAAAGTACCTCCTTAAGTCAACTTTAACAACAGGCGAAGACGACCAAACCTATTCTTCACTGGTTGACACCGACGCCAGTGTTAAACAGACACGCAAAAGCTAAAAAAGTGTGATATATACACTTTTTTATAATAATCTAATAGACCAGGGGTCTTGAAACTTTTTGACTCAAGGGCCACACTGCACTTATATTAATATAAATTCGTGCGGGCCAAGACTGTTGAAAAAATATTATTTCATCACACTTGCTCGTAAAGGGTGTATTATAGGCAGGTGTATAGAGCAGCTACAGCCGATTTACCTCCCGCGAGAGTTATGGATTTTTATAACTCCCGAGTGAGTTATGCTTATGAGATTGTGTGTGATCTGATTGGTTAAAGCAAATCTAGGTGGCCGCGCGCTACAAGAATTCTGCTCCGTGATTGGTTGAAATAAAATCTACTAGGCCATGCGCTGCAAGAATACTGTTCTGTGATTGGTTGAAATATTGAAGCCGCGCGCTCCACTCGCACTGATCTGGAAGTGAAGGTGTCAATTTCGTAATTTTTTGACTGGTGCGCTTGTATGAAACATAAATTTTTCTGTCTTTTCTAGTTATTTATTTCCTCGCAAATGTGATGAAAAAAAATTGTGTATAACACGGGCGTAAGAATATTGCAAACTCGAGTCATCAAAAGCCCTCCGCGGCCGGCGTCGGGCTTCTGATAGAGTCTCGTTTGCAATATTCCCTGTCAACTCACGCCCCTCGTTAAACAATGTACTATTTCTATTCTCTTTACGTTCCTTATAATATAGACTCGGAAGTATCCTTTTTCGGGCGCAGCATCTCGAGGCGGCCTGAAATGGGATTTCATACAACTTTTCAGGCCAGGGCCTGCAAAGTAACTTTTTAATTTTCATTCCACTATTTGTGGCACAGCATCACGGCATTCAGCCATGAAAATTAGTTTGATTTGAGGATTTTTTTTTATTATTATAAAAAAGCAGTTACATTTAACAAGTTTCATTAAACTCGCCAAACTGTGACGTTTGATGGCGAGAAACGCTCATGTTTTATACTACAGGGTGACTGGTAATTCGACCTATTCCTTGAAAGGGGTTATACTAGAGCTAATTTGCAACAATTTATGTCCACCAGGGGTCGAAACTCGCTGGTTTACGAGATATTCGAGTTTTTAATTTGTTTGAAAAAAATTCTCATTGCAGCCTTAAGCTGGTGATTGTGACAAAAGTACTTCCATTTGGATGGTAAAATAACATTTTTGTCACAATCAGCACTTTGAGGCTGCAAGGCGATTTTTTTTCAAACAAACTAAAAACTCGAAAAATTAAAAAAAAATCGTGTTTTGACCCCTGGTTGACTGGACATAGATTGTTGCAAATTAGCTCTAGTATAACCCCTTTTAAGGAATAGGTCGAATTACCAGTCACCCTGTATAATAACTTAATAACCTATTTAAATCTAACAATTTTTAATGAGATTTACATTCTAATTTAGTAGTAATTTTTTTTTTTTGTTTTTTTTTTTTGATTTTTTTAACATTTCTCTTATAGGGATAAGTTTGCCTCTTATACAATCAAGTGCTTACGCCATGCATTAAACTTAACAAAAAAAAATAAACAACTAAGCATGCTCGTAGAACAATGTATCCTTAAAGTTTCCTTTTAGCTAGCTAGTCGACAGTGACTCGCTATCCAGAAGAAAACTTTGATTTTAACACAGCTAGTTTTGCTTACTTTGGGAGTTTCTCTTAATATATTAATTTTGTTAAATATTTTTGGTACAATATATTTAGACATTATTTCACCATAATAGTTTCTAGTTTTCTATTGTACCTACTAGTTTTTTTTTCTCTTACCCTTCTTGTATTATATTTATTACTATTTTCTATTTTGTGATCATCATCATTATAATAATCTTCTAACCCTATTAAATATTCAACCTTTTTATCGACCGGTAAGATCTTAAATACATAAGGAAAATAACTTGTCATATTCTTTGTTGCATTTTTTCCTAACTTTTTTGCTAACGAGGCACTTTATTAATCTAGTTTGTAGTTTTTTGACATCATTAATGTAACTTATAAATGTTCGGCCGTAAATATTTCATTGCATGTTTGAGAAAAGCACTATACATGCCTCGGCGTGAAAACGGATCTCCGGCCAAGTATGTATAGATATACGGATAGAGATACGAGGCCGGGAGGCTGTGTTTTCCCGGCCTCTGATGTAATGTACTATTGTTTTGTTTTATTTCGAACTCGTGGGCTCTCCCGCTTCCTTTCCGCGGGCTGGATTAGACGGGCTCGCGGGCCGGACTTGACCAGCGGGCCGTAGTTTGGCCACCGCTCACACCGCTGCTGTATTAGACCATCAGAGTAACTAAGAATGGAAAGGTGTCTGAAATGAAGACTTATAATAATGGAATTGGTGTGATACGCATCCAGTACTGAGTACCGCCCCGCTTCCGCGCATCCCGCGCCAATCAGGAAGCACTTCATTTACCTTTTTTTAGGGGGATATGTGGGACTCTCACCTTCCAGCCAACTCTATTTAAAGAGAAGTGGGAGGGAGTTTACCCACTAAAACCACTCCGGCGTTTCCATCCCTGCCATTAATGGGGGAGCAGTGGGGTCGCGAGCATTCTACCACGATACCCCCCGAAGCACTCATTTACCTATAAGACTAATTTTTTTTTAATGGCTCTGTCGATAAGACTCATTTAAATGTAGGCGTGCTGATCTGATCTGACTGACAGTTGTCACTGACAGCTTATGGTACCGAACCGACTCTGTAGCACCAAATGCGGAAGTAGCCTTAAATGGGATTTATCTAATTATTGCCAGGATGGAGACAACTGTCAATGGATGCGGAAAGGCCGCGTCGGTATGTAACTTGTTTGAACTGCTTAGAAGGTCCTTATGTGACTAAAACTATTTTAGGCCTTCGATACCTTTCTTTTTTGTTTGTGTGCATAGCTGGAAGACTTTAAAGTGAGTATATACGCATTTTTTAAGCACAATATGGGGTAAGGACGTAAGGAACACCGTCCCGGACACTTTCCGTAATACAAACGTGTCATATTGTGTAACATACAAAGGATGATCGCAGGGAGCATTTTTGAAATGAAGTTAGAAGTCTTTAGTTTTATGAATCGAGGATTTTAGTAGGTGGTGTACCTGATGATGCCTATCTGGGAAAAGTCAGTTGAGTATTCTTGCTCTCTAACCTCTATTCGCCCAAAGGCCCATTAAAAGACCTCCTTTGCAATGGTATTTGTTTCAGTTTAAATTGAAACAGAGTTGCATTTGTTTTGTTTCGTTCGATTTAAAACAGAGCAAACTTATTTCCAAACGTCGGACTCCAGAGGGCATTTTCGTGGCATGTCAGAATGATAGGTAAGGTTCGCAAATCAATCAATTCACTTTCGAGTATTTGTACTTAGTATTTGGTACCTAGTATTTATAATGTGAAATTCCAATAATGTGACCATTCTGTGACTTAAGTTCGGAGTGCTGTCGTAGTATCGTATCCATTGCAATACATAGATATGCAAAATAACAAACAAAGCAAATCTTTCTAATGATTAGACGGCACTCAACCAACAAATATAAGTATGAACAACAGTCATAATGGCGCATGTCAACTATTTATTTGTTTTTTAAGTGGCCACTTCAGTGGGCTATCAGTCATCACTTCAAAGAGTATTTACACATAAAATGAATAAATGATAACGGGTAACTAATTTAATTAACTATGTTACAAATAATACATTATAATACTCGTAAGTTAAGATATTTTTGTAAACCTTACCTTGCCCTCAAACTGCCCCCTATAGTCCGACGTTTGCTTATTTCCTATTATATTGATTCCATTTTTTTATTGTCAATTTGCCTGTATGGTGGTCGGAGGACATGTTACTCATGAAGGCGCGATCCTTGGCCGTTCGCACCGATTTAACAAAAAATTTGGCGAACGAATTGGTTCTGATGATGATAATGAACAAACGATCGACATGAGAATATAGGTTCTTGGCTTGGCTGGTTGCACTAGCTAGTGGTCCCTTTAGCGCGCGATGCGTGGGAGCACGGCAGTAATGACGGCACAATGAACGCGTCACGCACCGCCGCGCCTGCGCCCTGCGCCCTACGACACCAGCGCTTCCACTTGGGACTAGCGTACAAGTGGTTTGAAATATAAATATGAAGAAAACGACACTTCTGCTAGTGTCGATGTCGTCACGATTATCTATGATCAAAAACGTTATTTATTTTTATTTTTACGTATTTAAAAATCTTTAAATAATATTGAAAAAGCCATGACGGATTTTAAATATATTAAGTGTCAGTTTTGAAATTTTAGTAGTTTGTATACAGAAAACAAGTACCTACAAAAAGATAAAAATACAAATAGTTTTCAAAAACAGTTGATTGATTGCGAGGTGTAACTACAAATCCACAAAAATCTGACAAGTTATTCGCAGTATTTTTAGGTTTCCGTACCCAAAGGGTAAAACGGGACCTTATTATTACTAAGACTCCGCTGTCCGTCCGTCTGTCGCCAGGCTGTATCTCATGAACCGTGATTGTTAGTTAGACAGTTGAAATTTTCACAGATGATGTTATTCTGTTGCCGCTATAACAAGAAATACTAAAAAACAGAATAAAATAAATACTTAAGGGGGCTCCCATACATCAAACGTGTTTTTTTGCCGTTTTTATGGTAATGGTACGGATGAATATGAAAATGAATATGAATAAGAACCCTTCGTGCACGAGTCCGACTCGCACTTGGCCGGTTTCAAATGTTCAGCTTCAGATAAGGCAAAGGGTTCATGGTGTTCAGTGTCAAGAGGAGCGGCCCCGGCCCGCACCTGTCGCCAGGTCGCCACGCTCGGCCGCTCGCGCTTGCCCGATAACCGCCGGATACTTGAACGTCTTACGGTTACCTATACTATACATTTCGTATTTTATGCCATAATATCTTCTTCTTAGTCAATTCACTCTTAAGGATGACTCGCGCTAGAACGGGCAGTGTCTGGCCCGGGCTGTTTTGTAAGAAAAACGACGGCGTTTTTGCGCGGTTGAGCCATACCCAAGCCCGGCCATGCCACGGCCGAGGCTCGGAAGCGGCTTGGTGTCGAAACAGCCAGGCCGTGGGCCGGCCGGGCTTGGGTATGGCTCGGCCGCACAAAAACGCCGTCGTTCTTCTTAGAAAACGGCCCGGGCCGGTCACGGCCCGTTCTAGCGTGAGTCATCCTTTAGTCGCAAGCTAGATCCGTCGCCATTCGTCCCTGAATACCGATGTAGGGATCTACCGCGGCCCTGATTTGGTCAGTCTATCTCATAGTTGATCTGCCACGCACTCTTGTGTCCTCAACACTGCCCTGCATGCCTGCACCATGTCGTAATATATCTGCGAGAAAAAGTGGTATTTCATCCTCAGCTACAAAAATACGTCTATGCCTTGTTGTTTCAATAAAAAAATCGTTCTACAGACTACTTAAGACATGTTTGGTTGATCAGCATCTTTCATCTTTCAATACCTATATGTGTATCGGCCGCGTGAACTTTCATACCAAAGTCCACCTCCAATTTGATGCTCTTGGGGTTTACTCCCGGGAAAGGTATCCTCTCGTTTAGCCCAGGCAATGAACTACTTTCTTGCCTTTCATCCATGTCCATTACAAACATATGAATATCCTAACTATCACATTTATCATATTACTTAAGTAGGGAAATAGTAGGATTGCAAACGTATCACATCAACGCTACGTAAGACGCAGTTGGCGGCTTGGCACTTTATTCCTTGTGCATGATATGGCATGCTTGAAAGCGGTACAGAAGAAAAACAGCACTTCAAGATGAGGCTCTCAACTCAACATGAGGCTCATACTATATTGTGGTTATTTGACTGAACCCAACGGCGCATGCAGTAATGAAGCCGACGCGGGAGCGGCTCCTTTGGTCTTTGACTTTGTTAAATAATATGTGTCTGGTTTAGATTTTATATCTGCGGAATAGAGCTCAGAATGTTGTACAAATACTGTAGCTTGACTGCGAATTGTATTCAATGTTGCATGAAGTCTATTTGACTTTAAACATTTTGGATTGAAATCGGATTTAAGTTTATTAGTCGCGCGCGGTCTTACTGACAAGTAAGCACAAAATACATAATATAATTGTAGTTACTACATAACGTAAGGATCAGTATGAGTGAAAGCGAGCTCGCACAACAATAATATACTGATTTAAATTCAATAGGCTTAGTCAAATAGACCCCCAGGAGTGAGTTTGCACTTTTATTACATTTAACATCACTATTCTATTTACATACCCATGGCATAGTGGTTAAAGTGGCCAACTCACTGTCGATGCAGAGAGAGACGCAGGTATGAGTTAGGATGAGATATGGAACAGGATTATCGCAATCTCATTATATCGGAGTGCCTCTCAGTAGTGGCGGTAAGGCAGTTAATTATTAATTTAAGATGGAACCAGAGTGTATAGAGTCAACATAATCTACAGGTACGTACCTAAAATGCACAATTTTATCTCATCTTTATTTATATTTTAATTAGAAACAACGGTCTTAAATGATATCCAAGGTAATTAGCTAGAAGCTATTTATACAATAATAAGTAATATAACTAGACCTATACTTAGTTTCCTATAATCTTACGTTGCTTATTAAGCGTATAACGGCAAAGAGTAGCGAGGGAATGCCAAACGTGCCGAATAAAACTTAGTTTTCAATTACGAACTTTTTTTTTTTTTTACGGAGTGGAAATGCTCTTACGCATCCCCCAGCCAAGGGTAAGCTTAAATGGGGGGTATGTGGGACTCCCGCCCCCCAGCCAACTCTATTTGAAGAGAAGGGGGAGGGAGTCTACCCACTAAAACCACTCCGGCGTTTCCGTCCCTGCCATTAATGGGGGCGCAGTGGGATCGCGGCGAGCATTCTACCACGACGCCCCCTGGCGGCTTCGCATAGATGCGAGCCCCCGCGCCAAAGGAGAGGAGGATCTGAAACGCATGTCGACCTTCCTTCCAGACATGTAAGGCCGTGCAATGTGGGTCCCTAACCCTCAGTGGGTAACCCCTACTGGGGAAGGACACGGCTTACGGCTGCAAACCGCGCGCGTCTTCTCCCTCTTCGTCTACGCCGGATTGGGGGCGCATCTGCACTGTCCTCGCGCTCCCTCTCCGCCGCCTCCTTTTGCGAGATGATTATGTCGCAGAAGGAGGCCACTCCAAGGACCGCAACCATTGTGCGGCGCTCCGCGTCCCAGTGGCTGCACTCCTCTAGGGTGTGTTGGGCCGTGTCGTCCTCAGCCCCGCACTCGTGGCAAGCGGTGCTGGTCTCCCGCTTAATTCTGACTATGTTAATGACCAAAGCACCCATGTCCGGTCATTACCTGCGCCAACCTAAAGCCCACCTTGCCGTGGGACCTCTCCAGCCATAGGTCGAACGACCCCAGCAGAGCCCCTATGGTGCGGACTCCATAAGGGGAGTCCTCGAGGTCGCTCTTCCATCTGTCCCTCATTCTTTGTTCGGCCTGTCGACGGGCAGCCCTCACCTCTTCGGGAGCGGGGAACTCTCCAGAGGTCCTGTTCCTCGACCGCTCTTTATGTGCCTCAGATAGCACCACCTCTGCTTCATTCATTACGAACTTGCTTCTCGCTCTTATATGCTAGGTAAAGCTTAGGCATGAGCGAGAAAGTAAGCGATCTAATAGTATTCACCACCCAGATTAACTTCGCAGCGGGGAACAAACCAATTTCTTGCACCTATAAAACTTTGCCCTCAATGATTGCTTGAATCGTTTTTGTATAGCCATGAATATAATCACGATCCGCTAGCAAGTCAGTACCTATCCTTGTCGATATAACTGTCTGTCATTGCCGTAATTGCATGTCAGTAAGTTCAACGTCACAAAATATGTATGCATTTATGAACTTTTCTCAAACATGCAATGAAATGTCGTCATTCCGTGCGTCAGAACAGAGGACCGATTTTTGACTTTCGAGCGCTCGCCTTTTTCACTCGAAAATAGTCAAAAATTATGAAATGCTTTTTTGAAATAACGATAGAAAATTTAAAAACGAGTGGCATTGACCACTCGTATTTAATTATATCGGTAGAATGTAAGTGCCTGCAATTTTATCGCTACAATCGTATTTACTTTTATTTAATTTTCGAGCGCTCGAAAGTCAAAAATCAGCCCACTGGCTTCAAAGTATCACGTTTCGGGCGGAACAATTTGAGAGAACTGTAAAGGAATTTCATACGAAATTGAAGGCCTAGGCCGGGAGGTTTTTTTTTTATTTTCATTCCACCATTTGTGGCACAGCATCGCGGCATTCAGCCATGAAAATTAGTTTGATTTGAGGAGTTTTTATTTATTTATTTCATTGCATGTTTGAGAAAAGCACTATACATGCCTTGCCGTGAAAAGGCCTTGCCGGGCGAGTAGGTATAGACATATAGGATAGTGATACGAACTTTCCCGGCTTCTGCAGTAATGTACTATTATTTTAATAAAATTCATGTTTTTATAACACACACTGATGCCCCCGTCTGCATTAGTACGAGGCCAGGGTAGTAGTTAATTGTTTTTAAATTTTGCGAAATTCTAGAAATATATCTACCACGAATACCATACCAGCGCGAGTGACCATCCGTCTGTGACTCTTCTCTGCACGGCTATTACAAGACGGCGTGCGAGCTCTTTCGATTTTTCTCTTTACACGATACGTTTCTTTCTAAGTTTCCTAATAAGAAAGAGACGGATAGTGCGAGAAAAATCGAGAGAGGGCTCACACGCGGTCTTGTGATAGCCGTGCAGTCATACACTCTTGTCAAAGCGGTTGTGGTCATAAATATCATGGTATAATCGGCGTGTCTCCATCGATGTTGTGCCTCTTGCCAATGGTCGCTTCGAGATCGCAGCTTTTGCTACTCGTACAAAGCGTCACTTCAGACGGTTTGGGTGCACTGGACTATGCTGGTTTCCGTAGCCTGTTTCTGTGACAATCACTTCGAAAATACGGAACGGGCGCTGAAAACTGGCGGTGACTTCGTCAATTTTCACAAAATGTTTTAACCCCGCAATATTTGACAGGATGGGATCTGCCTCCAAAAAAGTGGAGGCAAGTTTATTAATACGTAGAAGCTAGAGATCGAAGTGCGGCCTCTTACTCCATGTGCAGCGCACCGCTGTAAGGTCGGCGGTGAGCGGGCGTTCATATATTCGAGCGACCTCAAGGCCTCCACACACCGGTCGCGTGCGCGGGCCCGCCGCGGCGGGCCCGCGCACGCGACCGGTGTGTGGAGGCCTTAATTGTATGGGCACCCGCTCGCCGCCCCGCTGCCCACGGGCGTCCAGACTCCGGCCTCACCCAAGCTGTGGCCGAGCCTTTACTGCCCTGGTTCAACGACTTGAAATGAATCTTGATCAGACATACGCAAGCTCCTTAATTAAACATTAATGATAATTACAAGAAAACACGTCGTCAAGTGTCAAGTACACATTCTTAAAAAAACTCGCGTGCTCGGCGTACATGTCAAACATATAAACACACTGTTAATGAAAACTAAATTGGCACTTACCGTACGGAACGGCGGGTGGTAATCGGCGGTTTTCCGGTGAGGATTGCTACGAATGGCTATCAGATGCTCGGGGAGCCAATCATGCGCAAACTCGCCGCATCCTGATCGATTAACTATACCAGAAGTACCGTAGTTATACTTCTGGTTTTCTAGTCCGTAGAAATTCAATTCAGTTCGTGCGAGAGCTTGATAGCCTGGAAATGATATTGTTGTGCGACACGTCGAAGGAGCCGAGGAAGATCACTGATCCGTTGAACCGATGCAGGGAAGGAAATATGCAAAGAAAACTTGGATGGCCGAAAACCGAGCGGCCCGGGAAGGAATCGTGGGCAAAGCGACCACCTCGTGTAGTCACGAGTGTCACGACCCTTGGCCATGAGCATGTGATAAAGTAGAAGAAATTCTTCAAGTACTTCGACTAAAGGTCATTGTTCCATCATCATCATCATCCAATATACGTCCCTCCACTGTGCCTAGGCCTCCTGTCATGGATGAGAAGCAATGGGGTGTAGTCCCCCATTAGTTCAGTCAAGTCCAGTGTAGGTTGAAGACTTCAGATACACCTTTAAATTTCTTCATAGTTGAATGCAGATTTCTTTAAGATGCTCACCTTCGCCGAACAGTTAAGGAAAATTCATATCAGAGAATGAAACTTAAAGGTGACTGACACTATGTATTTATTTTCCTTCCCCTGTCCCCACAAGAGGGGATACTTAAAATTATCTCACAACACCCTATTTGTAGAACCGTTAGAGTGCACGGTGACTATACACTGTGTAAAAGAGACGTTAAACGTCATGTTATTATAATTATGCACTCGCTCACAAAAAAAGTGTGATGAGTATTAATATTTATAAATCTCTGCTAATTGTCCATACACGCCAGTCCAAAGAAACATGTCAGATAAAGTGAGAAAAGTTTTTCCCTATCAATGTCTTTATGGCATCGACATAAGGTTGAATCTCCCTTGCCCTGTTGAAAAGGTTTTTCTCGAAGATGGCAGTGGAAGTCGTGTGCGCATAATGACCTTGCTGCTGATAGACATGTGCATCGAATCATCCTCGCTTCCGCGAAGTCTTTCAGTGAAAGTCGAATAATCATCCAATGACCATCGATGTGTGAAAAATGGGATAATTACGAGACAACTCCCGTTGGAAATTTTAATGTTTTTCTAAACTCTTTCGCACCGCTAAACACATATTTACTTACGATTGTACGTCTCATGTAAAGTTCGATGTGTGAAAAATAGGATAATGATGACACAAGTCCCTTTGGAAATGTAATGTTTCTAAACTCTTTAGCACCGCCAAAGACATATTTGCGATTGTACCTAATATAAATATCATATAAAGTTCTTCCAAATCAATAATATAATAAGTTAGATCTGAATATGTAGAGTGGTGTAAGGTATAAATTATTCGTCATGACCTAAATTAGGACCTTGTGGGTTGTGAAAGAATAGTAAGTAGTTATTCCCTACACATATTCAGCTAATACCTAAAACCTTTGCACTAGACAATAGGGACGTGTTCAGATATTTGTGAGCACTTTGGCAGCTGCGATATATCTGATGGCGACTGTACCTCAATAGATGTTATAATTTTCTTTATTTCCGTTCAATTGGATTTAATTTTAATAGCTTAGTATATCTCTGGGTATATTGTTTTTAAGACGAAAACACGACGAACAGAATCAGTCTTATAACACAGGCGGTTCAAGGGTAATCTCAATCTCCATAAAAAGTTAAAAAATAACTTTCTTGCGCCGGCCGCAAACCGGTTCCTCCCTCAATTTGGAGCCATTTCTTTCATTCCACTCGTATTTCGTAAACCTAACTTTATGTTCCCGATCGCATGATTGCGAACTGAACGGTAATTGGTCATAAAAGATTTTGTGGTCAATTTGACTTAATTAAGTTACTTATTGGTTTTATAATTATTTTCGTGAAAGCGATCAAACGGTACTGCGTAACTTGATTTTTTTACAAGGCATACAGTTACAATAAGAAAAATTATAAAGTGTATCTTTTTATCATGGCTTACAGTAGGTCAGCCATGTTATAGAAAGCATGTACAACTTGCCATGAGCAACAAACTAACCTGCTAACATCATACAACCGGGAACACAGAAATTTTCCGAAGTAAAATTACTTCGGAAAATTTCACAAATGTCCGAAACCAATCATTATTCCGGAATTTTAAAATTCCGAACGCTATTTTCCGCTAAACTCAAATTTGACGCAGTTGATTTAGTGTGCGTCAGAATGACTGACCAAAATGGCAGATCAATGTTAGACTACCATCAACATTCACTACCTATTTGCTACTATTTACTACCTATGATGATTTAATGAAGTGGGCAGTCATTCTGACGTCAGGATGAATGCCCTCATTTATTATATGGGGTTGGACTCCCTTATTTGCAACTTTCTATATACTATGATTTACTACCTATTTGCTACCTACACATATATTTTTTCCAGATTTTTAAGGCAAAAAATAAAAAAAATAGAAGCATAACATGGAATTTAATTACGAATCGGAGTGTACAGGCTGTTACCTCATAACGTGATAGTTAGACAACCGAAATTTTCACAGATGATGTATTGCTGTTGCCGCTATAACAGCAAACACTAAAACACTGAATAAAATAAATTTTTAGGGGGCTCCCATACAACAGACGTGACTTTGTCGAAAGCCAATATAGAATGACCCCACACTGCGTACATTTTGCTTAGGAGCAGGGCTCTGCTAATACTAGATTATAGTTACGGCCCTTTTTAGTGTATATTTTGTAGGAAACCCTCGGTGCGTGACCTCCAGCGGGGTTAGCGGGTTTTTATTCATCCATACCAACAATTAAATAACATTATGTAAGGCTCTTACAATGGGACTTAACACAGCAATTTTCATCAGTCTGATAATGTCATCGGCGTGGCTCCTGTTGAAATCAATTAGATTGTCATCTGTTTCCGCTATTTCTGTCCAGTCTTGGCCTGGACGTTGATGGTAATTGCAAGCTTTCGTCCCCGGTGAAATATAAAGGTTAAACTTCATTAACAAACCTGCCCTTATTGAATTGGGAATTGACAGTGTTACCATAGGGCACCTACCAAATACACAATTGTTTTTCAATGATTGATATATTGCTTTTGCAGACAATCGATACGACAATAATTGACTAATTTCTTCGAACACTGGATCACATGGTGAAGGAAGGTCATTTTTACTTGCAAAATGCTTTTTAAACTGACAAATCACTTTCTTTTGTTTTGATCTTCTAAAGACACCATCACAGATGTATGAATATAAGGAGATCGGACATGGCGGCCGATTTGTATAGAGTGAGCCTGTCGCAAGTACATTAACCCACACAACGCCCAAGTAATTGACAAGACAAAGCACGCACACATCTAAAACACACACACTTGTATACCTACACGCTTATTTGACAATAAACGCGCATCATATCAGGCATTTTGGGAAAAAACGTAATATTCTCTGCGATCAGCACGCGTGCACAGTATGGCAGAGTATGCCCATTGAGCATACAGCTGCGACACGGCCGCCGGCGGCTTGTCCTCTCTCTAGTATTCTATGCTCTGAGAAAGACACTAAACGTTGCCGCCCCCTTTTCATAATAACTCAGTAAATCCGTGCAATGAACGCAATTCAATGACGATTTTACCACTTCAGACAAACAATGAATAATGCAGAAATAATTATTCGCGTTAACAACTTCCGAGTGAGATACTGATGATAAACGCTAGTATTTTTATTTTTTTTATTTATATTAAATATACGTCTATCATTACATTACAGTCTCCCAATGCGATAGCGTAGGCCTGTGCACTCCGATTCGTAATTAAATTCCATGTTTTGCTTATAATTTTTTTATTTTTTGCCTTAAAAATCTGGAAATAATATATGTGTAGGTAGCAAATAGGTAGTAAACTATAGTATATAGATAGTTGCAAATAAGGGAGTCCAACCCCATATAATGAATGAGGGCAGTCATCCTGACGTCAGAATGACTGCCCACTTCATTAAAACTTAGGTAGCAAATATGTCAACATAGGTAGTAAATAGTAGCAAATAGGTACCTAGTGAATGTTGATGGTAGTCTAACATTGATCTGCCATTTTGGTCAGTCATTCTGACGCACACGTTGATTTAATGGAATATTAAATAAGTTAGGATAGTATTACATCCCGAAAAATCAAAAATTCCTTGAGCGGAACATGTTTTTCGGAATACCCTCTACAACCAAGTAGGTATGTTATTAGTAGGTACCTATATAACCTGAAGAGATGAATTTTTATGTTTTATTTCGATAATAAATCATTCATATCTTGCTAGGAACTTATCTACTTACAATATATTCTGTTATATATTATTATTAGTATTATTGTTTCCTCGGGTAATTATTTATATTCAAAACTTTATAAATATTTGATTTTAACCAACCAATGTAGGTTCTTATTATGGTTAACCCCCTCGGGCTGTAATCTGGGCAGTGTCTTCAGAAAAAACTTGAGGCAAATCAAATACAATTATCTGTATGGCTTCTAATGCTGCGCAAGCGCGTTTTCATGCCAAATTTATCGCATCTTAATCGACGCAAAACGAGTTCGATAAATTTAATGGGTAACTAATCGATTCCATACGCTACCGCTACTGAAGATAGCAGCCGAGCCGGTCAACGCGAGAACTTTTTATGCAAATTGATTTACAAAAACACATTTTGATAGCTTAACTAAATTCTATTACTTATTACCTCTGTTACACGTAACCAGAAGAGTTTCCACTTTTAGTTTCTCGTAGATAAACAATAGTAGAATGTTTATAAGAATAGTTGAGTTGGTTAATTTTGATTAGGCAAGACTTAATTTAATTTTAGTTTAGAATCGGTTTTCGTCAATTAATTTGAACGAATATATTGTTAAGGCAGTCAAGGTATCATAAAGCTATTAAATATTAAGCTTACATAGGATATGTATATATGTAAATACTTTATAGTACAGTCACCATCACATACATAGGTACACTATAGGTGTTCAAAAATATCGGCACATGCACCCTAATGCCTTGAAAATAGAGGTGTGTTCCGATGTTTGTGACGTGCTTGTTTGCTCCGATGTATGTGATGGCGACTGTACATACATACACAAGACATTGGTAAACATACAGACAAATTAGGTTAAGTTGGTACAAAGGCGAAGGGGAAGCGAGGATGTCCACCCCTTATCTCATCATCATCATCATCACATCAGCCGAAAGACGTCCACTGCTGGACATAGGCCTCCCCCACAGAGTTCCAAAGTGACCGATTCTGGGCCACCCGCATCCAGCGGACTCTCGCGACCTTTACCAGGTCATCAATCCACCTTGTCTAAACCCCTTGTCTAATTGGACATAATGGAATACTGTTACTGCATCATACTTAATATCAACTTTCGCATTCATAACAGCGACTAGAATTCCCGTGTCCATTTGATGTGTTGCCCGGCCACTTTCTATCCCTTTTAATAAAGTTCTGTCTTCAAGCGAGTTATGGCGATTGCATTTGCATATAGAGTAGGGGAATCGTATCTCGTGGATTTATTGTATTGCTAGAATACTCCCACGCTGCTGGTGACAAGATTTATCTTATGAAAACTAACTGTTCCGGTTCAATACCTACAGTTTCAATTCGATAGCGCAGCATCCTAGAAATCATCAGGGGATTTACTATTGGACCAATAGTATTGGATTTTTACCTTGTATACCAATTGATTGAAATCTATATATAATTATAGCCATGCCCCACGGACATTTATTTAATGTTATGGCTTACATTATTTGGTCTTTTTGAGTTTGTCACTCTTTAGTACCACCCAGGGGACACGTGCAGGGTTGATGCCTACCTGTAGCTCCTGCGGACGCAAGTGACAATTGTCCACCCTTTGTCAAGTGAG
Source organism: Epinotia brunnichana (assembly GCA_963854355.1). NCBI lineage: Eukaryota > Metazoa > Arthropoda > Insecta > Lepidoptera > Tortricidae > Epinotia > Epinotia brunnichana. Next base: position 32,994,738 of record OY977943.1, read on the forward strand.
TGGGTAACTCGACTGTTAGAGGTTCTTAAGCCGCCCGAAGGCCTCTAACTCGGCTTAACAACTACTGTCATAGACAGCAGCCGGGATCAACTGCTTAGCGTGCCTTCCAAAGCTCGGAAGCACTCATTTATAGTAACCACTCAAACAGGCGGTCACCCATCACCCATCCAAAGACTGACCGCTGTCATCTTTGCTTAACCTGCGTTATCGTTTCCGATTCGCAGACGCCGCCAGGCTATGCACGCTTCAACCGCCGCCGCTAGGCTATGACCGCCCCACGGACATGAACGGCCACGCGACTTTCAATGGTGGTTGTGGATTCGAACCCGGCTCGAACCAAAATAAATGTTAATTTAAAGTTTCATTCCTTTATTCATTAATATTCTTACATGAAAAGGTGCCGCATTGAGCCCTCGCTGTGGAAGAAGGAGGCTGCCAAAAGACCGGAGTGGTGTCAGCTTGTTAAGTCAAAAATATCTAATTTTTAAACCGAGCGGCGCTTTGAGCTAGACTCAAAGCGCGATGCATTAAAAGCCAGACCACCTGCGGCAATCAATTATAATTATTTAAACGGTGTAGTCAAACGCCCGCAAGCACCTTCACGAAGAAGATTGGGTATACATAAGTTACATGCGCGCACGCGAACTTCTATCTATATCATACCCTGAACGCGGCCAAAATCGGTCGGGACTAAATACATCAATATTCTTAAATTAGTTTTCTACAAACTTTCTTTGAAGTGTAGAGAAAAAAGTAAACATCAGACACAAAATATAAAAACCTACCTAGTTAAGGATGACTCATGCTAGAACGGACCGTGTCCGGCCCGTGCCGTTTTCTAAGAAAAACGACGGCGTTTTTGCGCGGCCGAGCCATACCCAAGCCCGGCCGAGGCTCGGAAGCGGCTCGGTGTCGGCACGGCCCGGCCCGATCTAGCGTGAGTCATCCTTTACTAGGTTGCTGCCGGCAGTGGGACGGAGCTAAAGCAACCGATGGTTAAGACGACCGATTCTCGTGAAATTTTGGAGCTGGTTCAATAATTATACCTACAGTTATTTTTGACGATCCAGTAAAAAAGTTACAGACAGCCTCGCGAGTCCTACAGCTTACAGAGCCACTAGTTAATACATTGTTTAATATGTTAAATCAGAGAGCTAGTCTTGAAATCCATATGATTGAAATAAGTTATATGATCAATATCCAACTTAATATCCAAACTAAATCAATCGAGAAATGTATAACGGTAGTTATTTCAATTGCTCTTAGCGTAGCTTTACAATACGGTCATAAAATGCAGAACTAATTTATACTTACTTCCATTTTAACTACTTTACCTATACCAGTCGAATAACAATTTGATGGTTATTGGTTTCGCTTTATATATTTCCTTTATACGCTTTCAAGCATGAACGAGTCGTAAGATTAAATTCTGCTAACCATCGGGGTCTGTTTTATATTTGTCGCGTGCGACTGCGACGCTTAACATATCAGAACAATCGCGCGCAACAAATGTAGATTTGATTTCAATCCAATTCCAATTTCAATTTTTAGAGAGGTAGGGCACAGCGGAATGTCATCTCGCTCGTATGTGGAGCAGCCCAACTGGGGAAGTACGTCCACCTTACAGAAGACCGCAGCCATAATAGCACCACTGCTTTGTAGTGTTGCTATATTATTGCATGCTATGAAGTATGTGGTGTTGTTCCTGGTGGTGCGCTGTGTTGGGAGTGAGGGACCTGCATGTCTCTATCTGCCAACACAGCGAATCCTCAAGTGAATAAAGGGTCGGCAACGCGCTTGTTCGCGATTCATCTGGAGTCACAAGTGTCCATAGGTGACGGTACCAGCTTAGCATCAGGCAGGCCGTAAGCTTGTTTGCCACCGTCGTAGTATAAAAAAAAAACAATAGGTACGTTTAGTGAGATGGACCAGTAGGTCGATCACGTAACGCATTGTACGAACGTCGGGTAGGTTTGGCATTCACAACGTTCATGTGACATTCCTGGAGTACCTAACTAGAGTATAAGTAGTTCACCATCATTTCAAATGCTTGTTTACCACCATCTTGGTATAACAAGTAGACATAAAAATACAACCGTAATTGTAAAAGATCAAACTCAACTTCTAACCTTTACAATCGATGAGCGGGACTATATAAATATCAAGTGTAGTTAAAGGAATTAAAAAGTCTGCTTGCTATTAAAAACAAATATTTATACTATTATAATAGCAATTTACAAATTCTGACTAATCGATTGACCCCTCAATCATTAAAATCTATCCAGAAGTTTTGAAGACTCGAGGGAATACCACATGGCTAGATACATATCTAGATATCTACGCGTCAAAAACATTATCCGGGCGTTGCTGTAGCGCAGTCGGATAAAAAAACTTTAGAAGTAACTAGTCCATTAAATAAATTCATTCATTAAATAAAGTTACCAGCTTTCATGCCAGTTGGTATCCCGGCCCCTTTGCGATATAATACAACACTCAGTAGTCAGGCGTGAAAGATAAGATGATCTTCACAACCGTTTCTTCTGCCCCTATAAATTACACGTCATTCTCGCTATCTCTTGCGCGAATCAATTAAAAACCATCTCTATCCAGCTTTCGCACCATATGCGGGAAGGAAATAAATCCTTATTATATATATTTACGCGTTAGCAACATCATACTGCCTTAATATGACAGATGTGCTTCGATAATAACTCCGAATGCCGAGACATTAAGGTTTCTTGTCAGTTACTTAGAAGCGGGTGAATTGACTGCTTTGCCGTTGGATATTGACTCTAAATACTGTGACATTAAAGTATCTTATCAGTCTCAGAATTAGCGAGTATCATGATAGTTTTGCCATTGGATAATAGCTCTAAATTCTGTAATATTAAGGTGATTTTTCATTTATCTTCAGGTAAACGCACCATGTGCCATCGGACCCAGTCATCAATCTCTCGTTCAAACATGACGCGGCAGTTTACGGATACAATTATGAAACTATCCTGAGCCTCTATTTACGAACCAACTTCCATTGCAATCCCATTTCATATCAGTGCGTCCCGCTCATATAAACTTGGCTATGAACTTACGAAAGAGGGAGCGCATACACCATACACCAAGACGATTCAAATTACGATTGTAATTGTGAAAAACGCGTTCTGAAATTGGGACCCTTCGTGTGAGACGGCACTTACGGCAGGTTAACTTTATGTCCTTTGTATATATTATAAAGTACGCGGAGCTAAAATATAGTACAAAATTTTCACCCCCCATTTTATCCTTTGACCTTCCCCGGGACTCAAACTATTTATGTACCAGATTTCATCCAAATTGGTGCAGCGGTTTAAGTAGCTCCATACAAATTTCCATCCCCCATTTTATCCCTTTAGGGGTTGATTTCCGGGATAAAAATACCCTATGTCCTTCCCCAGGACACCAAATATTTCTATACTAAATTTCATCTTAATCGGTTAAGCCGTTTTCACGTGATGCGCGGTCACATAAGCAGACAAACAGATAAACCGATAAACAGACAAAAATTCTAAAAACTGTTGGAACGTGTTCTGTTATCGATTCTAAGAATCCCTAGCCAATTTTTTTTCGATTATCTTCCATGTACAGACTTTCGACCCACTTCAGCTTTACGAGTATTATACATATATATGTATAGATAGTATGTCTGGCCACCCGACTAGCAACACATGGCAACTATTAGGAGTTAAAACAGTATCAAAGACAAATAGGCACTTGTGCTATTTATTGCATGTTTCATCGAACTTTCAAGTGATTGCTGTACAAGAAATGACATGTAAGCCAGGGTCCTTAAAATATTAATAAACATTCCAAAGTCGAAACCAGTCGTAATTTATAGGGAAAGCTTATTTTGATAAATAAAATATTAACCAAATATAAAACCAACTTACTTCACGTGGGCGAGAATATTTCCACATTCTTATTGGAAAGGGGTAAAATCTGCAAGATACATTTCAAATTCCAATTAAAATACAATGTTTGTTGACAGACACATTGAACTCAAATTGGAGTTTAAAATACGATTTTTATATTGCCGAAACTGGTTGAGATAAATTTATATGAAATACTCAGGTCTACTGTCCCTTGGAGCTGTGAAAAAATCAAATTTCTAAGCCGACGCAAACAAAAGATACAGCCGTTTATGCCGCACCGCAAATTTTCGAAACTCGCAAGGGAATCAAAACCTACAGGGTACTTCCCGTGAACTCAGAATCTTGAAATTTGGTACGAAGTAACGTCATATAACCGATGGCCGTTGGGGCAGAAAGGTTCTCGAGTGGCGACCACGTACCGGAAGGCGCGGCGTGGGTAGGCCCCCCGCAAGGTGGACTGATGACCTGGTAAAGGTCGCGGGAGTCCGCTGGATGCGGGTGGCGCAGGACCGGCCATTGTGGCACTCTTTGGGAGAGGCCTATGTCCAGCAGTGGACGTCTTTCGGCTGATGATGATGATGAACGTCTTATAGCACAGATAAAGGAAAAATTGCGAAAACCATAAATTTTTGTCTAATTATCAACTCGTCTATATAATCTGCCGGTAGTGACTGGCTGTGATACTGGCTTCAATATTCTGCACACCCTATGCAATATGGAGGACAGGCGAATGGATCAGCAATTGGCAAGAATCTTTTCTTATATAACGTAAGAACAAAACCGGCGATGTTTCTGACATGTCCAACTACAGGCCCATTTCTTTGGCTAATGTTATTGCCAAGGTTCTGGACAGTCTGCTTGACAAACAGCTGGCAAAGCATATCCGCCTGCATGACGCCCAGTTCGGCTTTAGACCTGGCTTATCCACCGAATCAGCCATCCTATGTCTAAAGCAGACTGTCCAGTACTACACGGCTAGAAAAACGCCTGTGTATGCCTGTTACTTGGACCTGTCAAAAGCATTCGACCTGGTATCATATGATATGCTGTGGCATAAGTTGCAATCTGAGACTGATTTGCCGTGTGAGGTTACCTCGTTGCTCAGGTTCTGGTATGATAACGAAGAAAATTGTGTAAGGTGGGCTGGAGCGTATTCGGAGGTGTACAGGTTGAAATGCGGGGTGAGGCAAGGGGGGTTCGCCCCGCCTCTTCAACCTGTACATGAACCGACTGCTGGAGGAGCTCAGCAGTGCCAGTGTGGGATGTTCTATAGATGGGGTGCGCGTGAATAACATCAGCTACGCGGATGACATGGTGCTGCTGAGCCCCTCAGTGGGTGGCTTAACCAGTTTATTGCGCAAATGTGAGTCGTATACGCGGAGGCCCAGGGGCTCAAATATAATGCTAAAAAAAGCGAGGTTATGCTATTTAAAGCGGGTAATAAGGCCTACAGAGTCCCCTCTGTGACTCTTTGTGGTACTACCTTAGCTCAAGTCAAGCATTTTAAATATTTGGGCCACTGGGTCACGGACGACATGGAGAGGGAACGCAGAGCGCTGGCTGTACGTTGTAACATGCTGGCTCGTAGGTTTGCACGATGTACTGATAAGGTAAAGGCTACGCTTTTTAAAGCATATTGCCAGTCCTTTTACACGTGCAGCCTATGGATCAGCTATACGAAGCGGGCATACAGCGCTCTGCGGGTACAATATAACAACGCGTACAGGTTGGTGTTCGGGCTGCCGCGACACTGCAGCGCCTCTGGCATGTTCGCGGAGGGGCGGATCGACGGCTTCCACGCGATCATCAGGAAGCGGTGTTGCTCGCTACTGAGACGGTGGCGCGCCAGCTCGAATACCATCCTGTGCACGCTGGCCGACCGGTGGGACTCACCGTGGCTGAGGCACTGGGTGCAGCTGCATGTCCCCCTATGTCTTTACACCTAGACCTATATTAATATTAATACTAACCCTAGAATTAAATAATATGTTACTAACAATTTATGGACTTTGTCCGAAATAAAATTGATTGAATTGAAATTGAATACCATTGCACAAGAAAGGTTCGACCAAGTCCTGTGGAAACTTTAGGACTGTAGCGCTCATATACCTTTGTACGTCATTATTATGTCTTTAACAAACGGCTCTAGGCATTTTTGCACTGGCAGATCCCATTATAATAAGTATAAGGATTCGTAAAAGTATAAAGCATAAGTTAGTGAGTGTTAGACAGATTAAAGGGAAGTGTCGCGAGTTTAACATTTCAATATTGATGTGCTTCGTTGTCTACCTACTCGAAAACGTTCGATTGTGTTAGATGAGAATGTCTGTGGAATACCTTAATAGAGATGGTGTACCCAGACAACTCTACTTAATCGCAAACCTCTATCAGGATGGAAGCACTGCTGAACGTCAATAATGTACTGTCGGCACCCTTGAAGCAGCAGAAAGATGTTAGGCAAGGATGTATTCTTTCTCCGATATTTTTTATTTACGGAGAGTACATCATGAGGCGAGCCCTAGATGGCTCGATGGGACGGTGGCAAAAAAAATGTCTGAAATAAATAAATCTATTCTATTCTATTCTATTTGTGATGGCAGGAAAAAGTCGGCAACTTAACATATACCGACGACACAACACTCATCGTATCTCCGAAACAAGAGTTGGCTGAACTCCTGTCAAGAGTGGAGAAGGAAAGTTAGTTGATGGATATTAGCTTCAATAAATCAATAATATACTTTCCAAAACAAAGTTTTAACCGACTTCAAATCAGTAACCAAATCGCTTCAAAAATAACCAAATCGCTTCGCCTATAAAATTTGAAGATATTCCTCGAATTCTCCAGGATCCCATCATCAGAACTGGATTTTGGTGACAACGGGACCAATCTGAAACTATATGCTTTCAAACAAAGAAAAAAAAAATTCAAATCGGTTCATAAAAAATCAAATTCCCATTCATCCCCTATTTTCCTACCCTTAAGATTGGATTTTTTTTTCCAAATTTATATGGGACCAAATTTTTTATTGGAAAGGGTGTATACCTTTCCAATAAAAAATAATTATCAAAATCGAGCTACTCTGTGAAAAGTTATGCGTGGTCATACATAAAAAAAAATATTTATATTATTATACGCGTCGACTTTAGAACCTCTTCCGTTTTTTTCGTCGTTTAAAAACCGTCTGCGATGGTATCTACTTAAAATTAAATGATTAAACGGACTTACCTCAAGTGAATTTCTATCATAATTATACGATGCTCCTTGTCCTTGTAGTAACCGTAAGAACGTCTCGGACAAGGAGAGGAGTATAATATAATAATGGGTTTTGCCCCCGTGTTGCCAAACAGTTTACAACAGCAAGCATCACTCTAACTAGGAATCTGACGGACGGCTAAGAATTGATGACGTAAGTATTAATGGATTCTGGGCAGGGTTTCTTAACTGCGGACATTTTAATGACGGTTATTTTTAACAAGATACGGTTATCTATAGTGAAGTGTTAATTTATTCATTTTACATTAATTTACATAAGTGTTGCAACTGCCGCTCTATATCTGCATTTGGAAATATTGCGTGATGGTTATAGTCACTTATTTATTTTGGAAATAAAATTAAGTGATACAATTAAATATAATGTTTTTTAAGCACTGATTATTCAATAAATAATAATAAGTACCATACCTTATTTAGTAAGTCGACGCCAAAAATATGTTTACAGTTTTCGCCTTATTACAATGGAATAAGGTGCAAAAGTGTAAACATATTTTTGGCGTCGACTGTACATGTAGTTTCAATGAACGAATAAAAGACCAAAACAATATATTTTGTAAGTATGCATTTTACGTCATTCGTATATCTACTTTTAGTAACTACGGTACGTACAATTAACAACTAGACTTAATACCGTACTGTACCGGTCTACGCAATATAAATGGCAAGATAATTATCCTTGGGCAAACTTCGACTACACGGTTGTTAATAATAAATGAAACAAAGAAACTAACTAGCATTATGTTCAAGCCTTGCTATTAACACTGACAAAGAAAATAGTCAACCTGTTACTATAGTCATTACTGATATGAATCGATAGATCAATGCATGAGCTTGACATTTCCGTCAGTAGGACATTGTTTCTTATCACTAGAAATTATGACTATTATTAATGCTAATTGCATGCTTTTCTGTTAAATAATCCTTTACTTTATAATACTTAGGATTTCTGAGTCAATAGGTATCTTTAACAACTTTTTTTAATTTTCAAGTCTGGTAGGTCTGTAATGTGACTGGGAATTTTGTTGTAAAAATGTATTGAACGTCAAATAAATGTTTTTCTAGCTTTTGCTAATCGCAATCGATGCACTATGAGTCTATGACTACTATGAGTTTGTTTTTATTTCTGGTGTTAAATTGGTGCAGATCACTATTTTTGGGGAGATCTGCGTAATGTTTTCTAGCGTACATAATAACTTCGTAAATGTGTGACGGCAATGTTATGATATCCACTTTTCTAAAACGTTTTACGGTTGACAATTTAAAATAATGTCGGCACATAAAACATGACGTTTGATGAAGCCAATTAAAGTAATAAAAGACCAGTGCGTTATGGGTTAGTCTAGAATTAGAATTATTCCATTTAGGTATTATAATTGTAACAAATTCAACTTAAAAACCAAAAAAAAAGAATAAATAAAACTATAAGATGCTGGCAGCATTTCCCCGTTGTATCGCAATACTAATGCGTTGAGCGAGGAAGCTGCCAGCTCTTCGGTCCCCAGTGGTGTCGGCTAATTTTTTGGCGAGCTCTTTGATTAGGTTGAGTGCGCTGGGACCCCATGGACCAAGGGTCTCGACGCCGAATGGAACAAAGCAGTATTCAGCGCCGAGATCCCTATATTTATTAACTTTGGCCTTTTCCGCAGCCTCTGCAGCCGCACCGGCTCTGGAGGATGTCCCGTGGAGATGCATGGGATGGGGCCAATGTGTCGACACAGGTGGCGTCCCACACGAGCACCCGACCCATCTTCCACGGAATTAATGACATTCCATCCGGTCTCTTGCCATCGTCCCTGAAAATGCCGGGCGGCTCTAACAAGGCCGGCACATTGACGCTGGCAAGAGAGCGACGTAGAATGTCATTCAGAGCGGCGTGCCTGGAAAACCGGCCAGCGCTTTTCTGGCAAGAAAGCCCGTGATGTCCCAGTGAGTCTACAGAACTGCCACAGGGACATCTGTGTGGAGTACATATAGGAATCCCGAGCCGCAGACATGTTGAGATACGGAGCGTTTCAGGCTCCAAGAAAGTGCCAGTGTTTGGCGACGGGTAAGCGTGGAGCCATTCACCGGATTCCTTGGTACCTGACGCCAAAAGTCTGGCCCGCTCCGCACCTGTACTACGGCTCAGGAGAGAATCAAAATAAATTTTGCAGCATACATCGTCCCAGCTCCTTTGGCATCGAGGATGGTCTGGGAAATCTTTTCCCGGGCAAGCGGATGACCAAGCTTTTTTTGCCTCCATCAAGCCAGCAGTTTCAAAGTTTGAGGGGACACCCCCTCGGATTTTGCCTATGAGACTAGCTGAACTGTGGATGGAATTATAATCATAATGTCCACATATTCATACCTAAACCGCTAACGAGCCATATTTAACAAACAATCCATACTTTTTAGGGTTCCGTACTCAAAGAGTAAAACGGGACCCTATTACTAAGACTCCGCTGTCCGTCCGTCCGTCCGTCTGTCTGTCACCAGGCTGTATCTCACTGATACCGTGATAGTTCCAGTTGAAATTTTCACAGATGATGTATGTCTGTTGCCACTATAACAACAAAGACTAAAAACAGAATAAAATAAATATTCTTATTGATAATGGTACGGAACCCTTCGTGCGCGAGTCCGACTCGCACTTGGCCGGTTTTTTTTTATTTCAATATTTATTCATTATTTTCTTCTAAAACCTGGCCGCCCAAGTAACACTCGCTGTCGTTTACTCCGATACAAATAGACAGTGTGCGTGTTTTTGGTGTTGACAGCGCCTTAACGTTTGCGTGTATGTCACTTAGTACAGTGAACACCAATGTGTACCGTAAATATTGACTCACCAAACACCCGCACGTATTCCCACTCCGCTAAACAGTCGGACAAAGTTAACAGATTAACGTGAACCGGTCGGCTCCGACACCGACCGTATTATTGGACACCGGCGCAGCTCTAACATTCACAACCAATCTCTATTAACCTCTTTCATCTCCAGTATAACTTGTAATCCAGATCCGCAACAACTTTCAGCCTTTTATACTGGTTTGTCTGAAACTAGTGGGTAAGTATTGTGAATACAAGAGCAGCTAACACGAGTGAACGGTAAACAAAGTGATGGGATCGCTGGTATGCAGCCGAAGTAAATGTCGAAAACCGTAGCATGCGCTATATCGTCGGTGCTTCAAACACTAGGTTCGAAAATACGTGGTATAACTTAATCGTAGCAGCTCATTGAGCAAATGGGTCATTGTCAGAAACAAAAATCGTCTTTTCTGTGGTCAATAGTTAAGGGCTTATGTTTATACGGGGTGGGCCCTGTAACAGAAGCAAATATTCAAAAGGATGCTTGCTTAGAGCATTTGCAGTAACCCCTTGTTTCTCATCCACTTTCAAAATTTTTGGTTTCGGAGAAATTTTGATCTAAAGTTATGACCTCCAAGTAATGTATCTTGGCATAACGGGATCATATCAAGGCAGTCAATGCAGATTTTGAGGTAACATCATGTAATGAGTCATAATAGTTTTTGCATTTTTGTTTTCAAAAGATATTTTTGTGAGATTTTAATTTTTATTTCATTTTTTTTCGTGTTTTTAAAATAAAAAGTTACTCATAGCACCCTAGAAGAGTAAAAAATACAAGTAAACTTATTTTAAAGATAAATTTTTTCGAAAAAAAATTTCACGTTAAACCTCTTGGAAATAATTGTTCACAAGCTTAATAATCTACCGTTTAATTTTTTGCTCATGTTACAAGGCCCAGCCTGTATATAACATGTTTTTATCGCATAGAATTATAAAAGAGGCGACGCCGTTTATACGGATTCAGAGTTCAACCAAGAATTAGGCTTCATAGTTAACTTTGGCGATGTCCACCGAAGAGACGCACACAAAAATCTGACAATGACCCAAATATTGCAAAGGGGTTTGGGTAAAAACGTTGTAATTTTTTTAGGTGAGCGGGCACTCGTAAAGGTGGTAGATTGTCAGTCATTCAAAACAAACATGTTTTGTTGTCAAATGTAATACTCTAAAATGCATCGGAGTCGAGATATTTGCAGTATATATTTCCACATGTACCTAATACTGAAAAGTTATTAACAAAACTTAAAACTTAAATATGTCGGCTCCGATATTGTTTAACGCTTTTCATTTTATATATCTATGCGTATTAAGAGGTCATCTGAACGATTATTAAAAAAAATCCTTGGCCGCTGCAACCGACAATTTTTGTCATACAAAGTTCCCCAATGCCCTTTCTGTGCAGTTCTCAGTCAATCGTGTCGGTCAGTCAGTCATATGAGTTGCGAACGCTTTCTAATGAAATATACGAGTATATATTACAAATTAATATTCCACCAGTAAATAAGTCAGAGAGTCAGTGTAATACTTAAGTGAATGGGTGTCGGTTTTAGGCGGTCGCGGTAGTAAAAACTAAGGCAAAAACCTTCAATGAGAAACGTTGAGTCATCGGATTACAAGAACTTGAAAACATATTATACAAGTGAACCTCCGAAGCATGAAAAACGAAATAGCGAAAATTTTAATGAAGAGTATTCACCGATGACAATTTTGCGATGGTTTGGGAGTTGTCTGCAGCGAATCGTTTTGGGAACTACGTCTAAAGTTATAAACTATTCGCGTCGGGCGTTGAAGAATTTTTTTCGGAGTGTATATAGCATAATTATGCGGGTTTCCCGGTTTAACTTGCTTCATGATTAATACCATGATATAAAGAAAGCAATGTATGTTGCTTAAATACCTAATGGGTATTACTTGTAGTTTTATTACTTCATTAAATTGTATTATAAGCCTGTCGTGTGATTGCCCGAGACTTTACTTACTGGCGTTCCATGTACCCTACACCTGTCAATTTACGGAGCTCAACATGATAGTATAATTAAAAACAACTCTGATTTGAGACGTTCATTAATGCCGGCCAGGTTATTATATGCCATAAAACCCTTGAGTTGTATATCACTATAGTCCCTGCAGACCAAAATGACCGTACAAGATGTGAGACATGCTTCGTAAGACCACGCCAGTACGAAAGAGAGTCGTCAGTTTGCTTCTTGGGTATTATAGAATCTCTTAATTGTTCAGGTCTTACAGGATCGGACAGGGCGGCATTTTTGCATACTTGGAGCAGAAGTACTCATAAATGTGGGCATTCGATTATGTTTAGCAATCTTATCTATTTTACTACTCAATATTTTTTGTTGTACCTATACAGGTTGCTCCAAATAGAGATATTCAAAAATAGGGATATTGAGTTGTAGATGTCGGCGGCCGATCGTGAAATACGGCAGATCACGAAATTCCTAGGCATATCGTGAAACGCCGCCATTTCATGATTTGGCTAATAGTCATCAGTCAATTCAACAATTTTATATGGCACGTTAAAAACCCTCGGTTGTATGAAGTTTGTAGAGAAATAGGAGCAAGTGAAGAGACCATTTTACAACATGAGTTGAAGCGTGATGTTTTCCGAGTATTTTCGTAAGTATTGTTGGTACTGTTTTGTTTTTCTGGTAATATACTAATTATTTATTTTTGCTTTCGATCGTATGTACTCAACACATTTACAATGAAACTCAAACATTCGACCCGAAAACCAAGAGTGTAAAACTATGCAATATAAACCTGAAAATATATAACAATTCAATACGTTTTTCGAATAGATCCCTTGTCGTTTTTTAACTGAGTCTTCCGTAAATATATCTGCGGTTGCCATAACGACGCATTGACCTGTGAAGCCTTAATTTTAAGCGGTGACATACCGCCGTCGCGTAATGGCCTGTACCTAACGGTGTTGTTAAATGTAAATTATAATCAGCGTAATAACACACGTAATGACATATGTAATGACAAATACTATGTACCTATTAACAAGTGCCGGCGCACGCGGAATGCTGCAAAAAGCGGGCAAAGTAATGTATTTAAATTAAATGCCAGTTTTCACATCCCGCTGTTAGCGTAAATATGGCGTTTCGTTTAGTAGAAATCAAAAGATTTATTCAATTTTAGAACGGCTAGAGAGAGGGGGATCTGTTTCCTGGGTGTTGTGTTGTTTCACCCTGTGATTGAGTAAAGGATGACTCACGCTAGAACGGGCCGTGTCCGGCCCGGGCCGTTTTCTAAGAAAAACGACGGCGTTTTTGCGCGGCTGAGCCATGCCCAAGGCCGGCCGAGGCACGGCTGAGAGTCGGAAGCGGGTCCGCCGGGCCATGGTATGGCTTGGCCAAGAATTTGGTCAATCACTTTTGAACTTTAATGTAATAAATGTTATATTAAGTCCTAATTAATAATAGAATCGAAAAATTATAAACCATTTTTCTGGCGGAATCTAGTATGTTGCTTGTAACAAGCAAGCATAATATATATACAGGGTGATTCAGGAGACGTAAGCAGGACCAACCCTACACATACAGTAAATGTTAATGGATTGTTCACCATCGTAACTAAGTTAAACGCCGTTATTATTTTTATTTTGTTATGTAAAAGTTTCATTCTCAAATCATGGTCACCAAACAAAACTCAAAAAAACGTTAATCTTACCAATGCTGGTAAGATTGAGTAGCTTATAATCGACTAAATCCGTAGTGCTGATCCTGCTCACGTCTCCTGAATCATTCTGTATATACCTAATACCTCTTAACGAAACAATAGTTATTTGTTATACAAGAGGGTGCAAAGTTGTATTTTAACCGCCAGTGTGGAATGGAAACACGAGCTAGCGAGTGGATTCTATGGTTGAACCATTAGCCAAGCTAGTGGATCGAAAATAGAATCCTGAGCGAAGCGAGTGGTTCAAAAATAGAATCCTGAGAGTAGCGAGTGTTGCAACACACGAGACCTCAACTTAAATGCATCTGTGTGTAACACAAATCATTTCACCTCAATAAAGCGAAGAACGAAACATTTTTTCTTTTTGATTTTTTTTAATTAAAATTAAGAAAAAAAATAAAGAAAACCTACATTTCAAAAAACATAAAAAAAGAACAAAAGAAAAGTAAAAACATTAAAAAAGAGAAAAAACAAAAAATAAAAAAAAAACATTAACAAATAGACAAAAACGAAAAAAGGGTAAAATAAAAACATTTGAAAAAAAGGTACTTAAAAAAGAAAAATACATTGAAAAATAACAGTAAAAAATATAAAAATCATTAAAAACAGACATAAACATAAAAAAAAAACATTTCAAAAAAGAAAAATGATTTTATTATACTATTTTATGCAACTGTGTTGTACAAGAAGGGTCTTAAAACGCGAATGGCGTGGGTTACGAATAAGTTGCGTTGCGAATGTTGCGATGCGACCCTTGGTGGCGAGCATCGCAATTAATGACGCCACGAGCGTAATAGTTTATCATCTTTTGTCTTTTCATTTTGAACCATTTTGAACTGTATTTTGGTGAGAAATCGGAATAACATCGATTATAACTTCTGTATACTTATTGTGTATGTTGTGGGTTTAGCCACATGTGTATAAATTATAAATTCAAGAAGATTCACACATAATTTCAGTTGGTGTATTCCGGAACCCCAGTTGATTAATTTTGATTAGTGTTTTGATATCTTCTTGCCCACGCTAAGATGCGTTAACAAATTATTTACAACCTCCTTAATTGCCATAAAAGGCATAGAAAGCCGTTGTTCACTGTCCAAAAATTACGTGTTAATTATTTTATGTGGCTGTAAAGTAAGAGTTTGAATTAAGACTAATTCCATTGAAATCGAAGCCCGTGGGAGTGCGAAAGTGAAATTAACTCGAAACTCGAAATACGTTGTAAAATAGTAAATTGGTTTAGGCAATTAGAGTTCCGGTCCGGTTGTATAACGTACTTCACACGAGTCTTCCTAGATATAGTCTGGGTAACCATTCATGTCCCTAGAGCGTAGCTTAGATCTATACAAGTAGTATGGCCCAAGAGTGCGCGTAGGTGTAACACACATGTAAGTTACTTACGTAAGTTCAGTATAGTTTTAGGTTCGAGGCGTCCAAGTGTTGGAATGATCTCCTTCCACCTATTCAAGGAGCGTCTAGCAAGAGCGTCAGCTTAAAGGCTATTTGTTGACGCTCCAGAAATCCCAATCCTAACCCATCCAGCACTTTCCTATCCCAACCGTGTCGCGTTTTTTACTGAGTGTTTTTTTTTCAATTTCATTTGGCTACTGGTACCTACATTATTTACAAATTTATTACATTAATTATTTATTATGTGTATACAATAATTATATATTTATTATGGGTCTTATTGTTAAGTTGCGTTCCGTGGGTGACGTGGGTCACGTGCGGTGCTGTCTGAAAATCAGCGCTGTAGGTGTCTGTCTGACACCTCGGCATAATGCTGAGACAGCGACCAATTCACTGCCGCGTATTAGACACACACAATATGTGTTCAATTGTAATGTACTTATGTCTACTCCCTTTGTCTCTGTGTGTCTCTTGTGTAGTAAATAAATGTCTTCTTTCTTTCTTTTCGTTCTTTAAGTTCCGTCTCTTTTTAATGCTTGCACTATAACCTCACAGGAAGGGATTAAAGATGATATGATAATGTAGGAGTTAAGGACTTATACTGCATTATTTCAGAGTTTAGTGGCCAAACTTAGTCTTTATACGGTTGTACGTACGACGTCAAACTGTAGATATTCAATTCAACTAACAAACTAACCAAAAGCTTCGTATCTTGCAAATATTTACTCACTTGTCAGTGCCTAGTAGGATTTTATATGACATGATGATATTAATAAATAAAATACCGTTGACAAACCGTGCATATTTATATATTGGTCAGATTTCCTCTAACACATTACGTCTAGGTATATGAAACGTGCGGCGAGTAGGTAACGACTTGCTTATAGCTTGTAGATTATTTATAACACTTGATTATTTATAACCCAGTCTAATAAATTTTAAGTAAGTATGTTGTAACGGGTAGCATACATTATGTGACACAAAACCATGCCATTCGAAATGGACAACTGACATATTCATATTGGATTTGGAGAGTATTGGGGCAATCGTCTTACACTATTGGCTATGCTATGTTGCAAGCGCACTAACCAATACGATTCGATTCCAATCGACTCGTGTTCTGCGATGGAGTGCCTGGCAGGCGATGTAGATAACCATAGTAGATTTATAATATAATCGACGTCAAAAAGGTATATGCGTTTATGGTCTTATTACTAAGCAATAAGGCATAAAAGTGAAAACATATAGCTTATTTGACGTCGACCGTGCCTCATCATCATCATATCAGTCGAAAGAGGTCCACTGCTGGACATAGGCCTTCCTCAAAGAGTGCTAAAGTGACCGGTCCTGCGCCACCGTCTGTTTATAAAAAAAAAAAGAGGCCAAGTGCGAGTCCAACTCGCACATGAAGGGTTCCGTGAAATAAATTGCGGTTTACGATTTATGACGTATTAAAAAAAAACTACTTACTAGATCTCGTTCAAACCAATTTCCGGTGGAAGTTTGCATGGTAATGTACATCATATATTTTTTTTAGTTTTATCATTCTCTTATTTTAGACACACATTTTACCACTTTGGAAGTGTCTTTCGCGCAAACTATTCAGTTTAGAAAAAAATTATATTAGAAACCTCAATATCATTTTTGAAGACCTATCCATAGATACCCCACACGTATGGGTTTGATGAATTTTTTTTTTTGAGTTTAATTTCTGAGTATGGGGACCTTAATGTTTTTATCGATTTTTGTGTAAAAATCTTAATGCGGTTCACAGAATACATCTACTTACCAAGTTTCAACGGTATAGCTCTTATAGTTTCGGAAAAAAGTGGCTGTGACATACGGACGGACAGACAGACAGACGGACATGTCGAATCCATAAGGGTTCCGTTTTTTGCCATTCGGCTACGGAACCCTAAAAACCAGTTATTTCAGGCACCTAAGGCCCATAGTAACAGATACCTTAAAGACATACATGGCAGACTATACCAATGTGGGCTAGTGTACTGATTAGTGTAATGTGTATTCCACTCCAATACTATAAATGCGACCAATGGGACCAGACAGAGGGGGCTCTACAAATCACTTTGTAGGTCCAGAACCATTTGTGGGACTCTCGCAGGGGACCATAATATCGGCCTTTAAAGCCTACGCCAAAACCAAACACCAACACGAGTGGAGGAATGAGGCTGGCTTAAGGCACTCTAAGCTCTTCATAGAAGGAGTGGACTCGGGCAACTCAGAATTATATCTGGGGTGTTCACAGGTCACTTCGGGGTCAAGGATTTCTTGGCCAAGATGGGACTATCTGATAGTTTAGACTGTAGAATGTGTGGTGAGGAGGATGAGACTATGGAACACTTATTGTGTGAATGTCATGCCCTTGCCAGACAAAGAATGAACTACTTTGGTAACGGTTACCCGCAACCAAAGGAATTCAAGGTGCTCCCGGTGAACTGCATCACCCGCTTTGTGGAAATGATGGAGCAAGCCTGGGAGCAGGTATAAAGGAGAGGGCAAATGCACAAAAGATCCCACTGGGTCGAAGTGCATCCGAAAGGGCCCTCACCTAGATAAGATAAGATAATGGGACCAGACCGATTCACACGTATGCAGGTACCTCAGTTCCATTGAACTTTCAAAACCATCACCACAACAAACTTAGTACGTACTAATTAGGTACGTAACATATGAAGTAATGTTAAAGATAAATCATCCATTAAACAACTCGTTAACATATATGCTCAACATGCCTCCGTAATGACTGCCGCCCGACCGCAGCAATATATTAGACAATGCCACAAAACGCTTGTTACAATATATGGGTGGGCAGACCGCCTGTCTATCGATAGGTAAACAAAATATTTTGCACTCACATGAGATCTTTTATAGATATGCATTGCATAAATAATGAGATTAAAGAATGAATGGCCTTAAGTCTTCAGCTATGCGTGATAATAAATCATACTTAGACTAGTTCACTTCGGCGATGTGGCGAATCTTTCCGAATGATACCTACCGTCAAACATGCCTACTTTGCCACCAGGGGGAACTTTGCCCAAGAGGAAAATTTTAAAATTTGCTTCTTGGGCAAAGTTCCCCCTGGTGGCAAAGTAGGCATGTTTGACGGTATATGATTCACAATGTATGCGTAAACCGGAGGTCTGGTGGTGCGCCTGAGACGATTTAATGCCGTAATCACACTATATAAAATGCAATTCGTCACAACAACTGACAGAGACACAGCGGAACAGAGCATAGTTAGGATGAGAGACATAAATATATTGCCGTCTCGTTCCAACTATACCGTAAACCCGGGTTACTTTGGCCCTGGGGGCAACATTGCCCACCCGTGAATAAACACTTTTTATTAATCCAATATTCTTACAAACAATACCACACGCTAAAGCAACGTTTGTTTTAACGTATCATAAATAGTTAAGACAACAGTCATTAAAATAATAAGAGTTTTGAGGATGGGCAATGTTACCCCCCAGGGCCAAAGTAACCCGGGTTTACGGTATCTGAATTTCGGTGAGTTGTTGCGATAGATTGCATCGCTTATAAACACCTTTATCGGTAGATACGGCTTGTAAACAGCAGCCAGCGGTAGTGCCGACCCCCGGGTCGCCGCAAACAACCTTTGTGGTTAGGTAATGAAGGACTCTGGTCGAATATTATAACAAAACAATCCGTTGTGTCGTAAATGGTCTTTAGATAACATTATACGAGCAAATGATTACTGAACTCACGGCCATATTTATATTGCAAGCGAAACACCACAAGATACGATACGAGTATCACATTTAATTTTTATCATTGAGATTTGGTATAACAATCTGGTATTATAGAAAGCCTTCCGTGATTCCTAAGACTTTATAATTACCTTAAATAGAGAGTTTCTAACTTTCTAGATTAGTAATCAAACAAAAACAGAGTTACACCCACGATCGAAATAATTCCCGTTTCGCTATTTGAAAGAGAAAGTCGAAAAATAGCATCGCAAAAACGATGTTAAGTAAATCTACAAACATAATCAAAGGAATGTGATTTTATAACTAATCGTTTGAATTCAAATGACCAATGATTATAAGCTTGGGAATACTTATGAATGCCGATGTTTTTTATTACAAAAAATAGCATACATTATATAGAGCTGACATAATCATTTGGCAGTTATAATTATAACCTTAAATTAATCAAAATTCACCACTATTCCTTTATTAGCATTTTTTATATACAGAGAAACGAAAACATTGAAAAAAAAGTGGACTTTATCATATTATCGTGTCAAATTGTTAAAAATAATGACCTGAGAAATATCTATGCAAGTTTTTCAGCCTAACCTAACTTGATAAGGCCTCTTCCGCACTAGGCGGGACGGAATCTGTATGCGGTATTTTGTACATTACATTTGCACGGTTAGTAGGTACCTACCTGGGTACTTATAATATGGGATCCCCTTCATTGGCATAATTTTTTTTGACTAATATAGTTTTGCATGAGAGACATAAATATATTGCCGTCTCGTTCCAACTATACCGTAAACCCGGGTTACTTTGGCCCTGGGGGCAACATTGCCCACCCGTGAATAAACACTTTTTATTAATCCAATATTCTTACAAACAATACCACACGCTAAAGCAACGTTTGTTTTAACGTATCATAAATAGTTAAGACAACAGTCATTAAAATAATAAGAGTTTTGAGGGTGGGCAATGTTACCCCCCAGGGCCAAAGTAACCCGGGTTTACGGTATCTGAATTTCGGTGAGTTGTTGCGATAGATTGCATCGCTTATAAACACCTTTATCGGTAGATACGGCTTGTAAACAGCAGCCAGCGGTAGTGCCGACCCCGGGTCGCCGCAAACAACCTTTGTGGTTAGGTAATGAAGGACTCTGGTCGAATATTATAACAAAACAATCCGTTGTGTCGTAAATGGTCTTTAGATAACATTATACGAGCAAATGATTACTGAACTCACGGCTCACGGCCATATTTATATTGCAAGCGAAACACCACAACATACAATACGAGTATCACATTTAATTTTTATCATTGAGATTTGGTATAACAATCTGGTATTATAGAAAGCCTTCCGTGATTCCTAAGACTTTATAATTACCTTAAATAGAGAGTTTCTAACTTTCTAGATTAGTAATCAAACAAAAACAGAGTTACACCCACGATCGAAATAATTCCCGTTTCGCTATTTGAAAGAGAAAGTCGAAAAATAGCATCCCAAAAACGATGTTAAGTAAATCTACAAACATAATCAAAGGAATGTGATTTTATAACTAATCGTTTGAATTCAAATGACCAATGATTATAAGCTTGGGAATACTTATGAATGCCGATGTTTTTTATTACAAAAAATAGCATACATTAAAGAGCTGACATAATCATTTGGCAATTATAACTTATAACCTTAAATTAATCAAAATTCACCACTATTCCTGCATTTTTTATATACAGAGAAACGAAAACATTGAAAAAAAACCTGGACTTTATCATATTATCGTGTCAAATTGTTAAAAATAATGACCTGAGAAATATCTATGCAAGTTTTTCAGCCTAACCTAACTTGATAAGGCCTCTTCCGCACTAGGCGGGGCGGAATCGGTATGCGGTATTTTGTACATTACTGAGAGCTTACTGATGTCCCCTCGATTTCCTTATTTGTCGATTTATTTATACATTACATTTGCACGGTTAGTAGGTAGGTACCTACCTGGGTACTTATAATATTGCGCATCCTTGAATCCCGCGCCAGTTGCAATCCGAGGGCCCATCACGTAACTTTTCGAATGTACGTTAGGACAATTCAACTGTAATTTTCCCATACAAATAGTGACATTTAGACCAACTTGACGCACGTACAATACATTACGAGATCGACCAGCAGGAAGCACTCGTTAGGCCCGCGGTAAAGAATTTATACTGACTTGACTGACAGTTACTGATACTGCACCGACTTCACACTGCCAAATGCGGATTAGGTAGGTACACTAGGTACTTACCAAGAAAGTACAAGGTACCTTAGTAATAACAAGTATTTAAAGGTATACTTTTCAACAAGAATTTTAAATAACTCTTTAATTGCACTCCATATCAACATACATTGTTAAATAACTATAATGTATGGCATATTAGTATGTATTTATAAATATGTGTATGTTAGCTCTTTATTACACAAAGGTATAAAGCATATAGTGGGTACATGACATATGATTAAAGTGCAAAGGCTAACTTAAGTATATAATGACGGATTGGCCTGCAAAGTTTGGAATGCTTGAAGTAACTTAAGTTGCTATTGAATGTGTGCGTTCCACTGGGGTATTACAGAACAATAAGGCTAACTGGATCAAACGTTTTATCATAATGGATTGCGTAAGGGACCTACCGAGCCGAGTAACGTAAGTTCATCCCTCAAGGGACGCTTCATAATATTTATTATGCTCTATATTCCAAGAATAGAAGCTACGGTAGCCTAGTGGTGCAGCATGCATGCGGCTGTCAAGCGGCGGTCTTGGGTTCGAATCCCGGCTCGTACCAATGAGTTTTTCGGAACTTATGCAGGTAGGTACGGAATATTTACCGTTAGCTTTTCGGTGAAGGAAAACATCGGGAGGAAACCGGTCTAATCCCAATAAGGTCTAGTTTTCTAACTAGTGCCTATGCCACAATCTTGGGATTAGGTGTCAAAGCGGACCCCGGGCTCCTTTAGGGGCACAACCGGGAATTAACGCTAGGAGGATGACGATTGTAACAATAGAACATTCATTATTACATCAATTGACTACTACTACTGGTATCTATGTTTCGCGATCAGGCTAAGTGAGGCGAGCCACCTTAATAAAAATATACCTATTACCCTCATCTGTTATTTGATAATTATCAATATCCTAGGAAATAGCTACATGTTGAGAAATGGGGCCATGGGGGCCAAGTGCGCGTCGGCTATACAAAGATTTGGCGACGCGCCTAATAGAGGCATCGGGCGACCAGAGGGCTGGCCACTATTTTGCACAGCGTATTAGTATCGCTATACAGCGAGGAAATACGGCCAGCCTTCTGGGCACCTTGCCTGTTGACGGCGACTTAGGCCAAATTTTTTACCTTTAGGTTAAGTTTTATATTGTTGTTTTTATTAATTGCCTTGTTATACGATTAAATAAACACATTAAAAACTAATATTACATAAAATTTCACTGATAAATCGGAGAAAATCAAAGTCCAGAAAGTAAATTATCCGGGTACTTTTTATTGTGCAGTTTTTGAGTTAACAATAAAGTTTTACCTACATACAATACGAGTACATGCTTATTTTTACATGTTCGATAAGATGGCATTGATATGACACCGACTGGTGTCAATGCCGTCTTATCGATCAATTTTTTGAGTGTCGGGAGTTCGGGACCGCCTTTTAAAAATCCGACCTTTAAGTTCGGCAATCTTTGTTGTATGTATGTATCCAGCTTTCGCCGAGGGAAACGCCATAAACGCGATCATGTTAGCTAAAACGTTTGCCTATATTAATGTACGGCATTGTTGTTGCAGGTGTTGTGAGCCGCCATGTCGGCGGTGATGTCCACGCTGTCGATGATCAGCGGCGGCCGCCGCGCGCACCGCAAGCTCACCAGCTCCAGGTACTACCATCATAAGCCTACCTTTAATCAGTAATCATTTATTGTGTGAAGAATTCAGGTCGGTACATAGTCGAAGGTGAAGTCGAAAATGACAATATAGTATCACTAAATCCTGCCTTATCAGGCGTACACACATTAACTATGGTTTCTAATACTTAACAATGAAAATATAGGTATTAAATTCATAAATACACATTCACAATCATACGAGCCAAATTAACGAGATAATTAATACATAGCATTCTAAAGAAAGTTTAATTAATAATTGTATAATAATAATAATATCCTAAAATTAAGTAAATTTCATTTGATAAAAAAAAAATACAATAATAATATAAACTATGTCAATTGCTTGCATTTACTATAGTATTCTTCTAATGAATAAAAACATTCGGAAAGCAGCAATTTATTAAGTGCAGAATAAAATTTGTTGTCAGGTAAAAATGTCCACGAAATAGGTACAGCGTTATATATTGTTATTGCCATATGATAACAGTTTTTGTAATTAAGTTTTAGTCTACAGTTTGGTCGGACTAGGGCTTTATGTGTGATTGTACGTTTATTTAAGTTACACTTTAATTCGAAGAGGTGAATGTTGTTACGAACGAACTTGCATATTTCAAGTATATAAAGACTAGGGATTGTCAAAACTTTGTACTTTTTAAATAGGGGTTTGCAAGACTCTGACCATCATTTATACATACCTACTTGTGAGCCGCCATGTCGGTTGTGATATGCACGCTGTCGATGATCAGCGGCGGCCGCCGCGCGCACCGCAAGCTCACCAGCTCCAGGTACTACCATCATAAGCCTACCTTTATACATACCTACTTGTGAGCCGCCATGTCGGCGGTGATGTCCACGCTGTCGATGATCAGCGGCGGCCGCCGCGCGCACCGCAAGCTCACCAGCTCCAGGTACTACCATCATAAGCCTACCTTTATACATACCTACTTGTGAGCCGCCATGTCGGCGGTGATGTCCACGCTGTCGATGATCAGCGGCGGCCGCCGCGCGCACCGCAAGCTCACCAGCTCCAGGTACTACCATCATAAGCCTACCTTTATACATACCTACTTGTGAGCCGCCATGTCGGCGGTGATGTCCACGCTGTCGATGATCAGCGGCGGCCGCCGCGCGCACCGCAAGCTCACCAGCTCCAGGTACTACCATCATAAGCCTACCTTTATACATACCTACTTGTGAGCCGCCATGTCGGCGGTGATGTCCACGCTGTCGATGATCAGCGGCGGCCGCCGCGCGCACCGCAAGCTCACCAGCTCCAGGTACTACCATCATAAGCCTACCTTTATACATACCTACTTGTGAGCCGCCATGTCGGCGGTGATGTCCACGCTGTCGATGATCAGCGGCGGCCGCCGCGCGCACCGCAAGCTCACCAGCTCCAGGTACTACCATCATAAGCCTACCTTTATACATACCTACTTGTGAGCCGCCATGTCGGCGGTGATGTCCACGCTGTCGATGATCAGCGGCGGCCGCCGCGCGCACCGCAAGCTCACCAGCTCCAGGTACTACCATCATAAGCCTACCTTTATACATACCTACTTGTGAGCCGCCATGTCGGTTGTGATATGCACGCTGTCGATGATCAGCGGCGGCCGCCGCGCGCACCGCAAGCTCACCAGCTCCAGGTACTACCATCATAAGCCTACCTTTATACATACCTACTTGTGAGCCACCATGTCGGTTGTGATATGCACGTTGTCGATGATCAGCGGCGGCCGCCGCGCGCACCGCAAGCTCACCAGCTCCAGGTACTACCATCATAAGCCTACCTTTATACATACCTACTTGTGAGCCGCCATGTCGGTTGTGATATGCACGTTGTCGATGATCAGCGGCGGCCGCCGCGCGCACCGCAAGCTCACCAGCTCCAGGTACTACCATCATAAGCCTACCTTTATGCATACCTACTACCCGGTTGCAATATCCCGTCACCAGAGCTGCCTAGGATGCGCTGTGTTGGGAGTAAGGGACCTGCTGTCTCTATTTGCCAACACAGCGAATTCTCAAGTGAATAAAGGGTCGGCAAAGCGCTTGTGATTCTTCTGGAGTCACAAGTGTCCATAGGCTACGGTACCTGCTTGACATCAGGCAGGCCTACCTACCTAACTTTGTCTACATAAATATATTTATGTTATTTATATTATAAATCAATCAATCAATTATAGGTAGTACTTATTGAATATAAAGTATGTCACTATTTTGAAGCTAAGCAGCTAAGTCAATAAATTCCGCGTCAAGCTGCCCCAACACCAAATCATCCCGCTGTTTTAAATGTTTTAATCATATCCAAGATTACGGTTATGGCATTTCGAAATCATCATAAAGATCAAGGTAATTGGTAAATTATGGTTATCGCTTGTAATAAAATAAACTAGTTCGTTGAACGTGTTGCGTTCCTCGCATGGGTGGTAGTCCGAAACTCGCAGTAAATGATGCCTCCGAAGATAACTTCAGCTAAACTTTTAATACTACCTAAATATATGTTCATTAAGTGAACAAGGTAACCGGTGTTTATGCGCCATTTCAATGTTGGTATCTACTCGTTTCACTACTGTGTCCCTTTGTCTCTGTGTGTCTTTTGTGTAGTAAATAAATGTCTTCTTTCTTTCTTTCTGTAATGATGATAGATGAATGTACAGTCAGCTGCAGATAAACGTGTTCACACAACAAACAAACACACAAACTAAGTTCTAAGTTCTATGCAGCTGATTGTACCTACCTCGGAATTATTATGTTAAAAGTACAGTTATCCTAGCAATTTAATGGTTAGGTAATTAACGTACTGAATGCACGAGATAATTTCACCAAGACTCTTATGAAACTTAATGTAGTTGTCCATTGTCCAGGTCCTTTATTCAAATAATTTATCATTTTAATCAGCAGTCGTATCCAAATACCTCAGCAAATAAATCACTGTCTTTATTATTTTTATTGCATCATACAACCTTAAAAGACATACTTGAACGATAGTGTGAATTTTCCATAAAAAGGTTTTTTATTTGACTACGAAACGAATTTAGTCAATCATATCCCCTATTTCCCGCAAAATATTTTTGCATTATTAGTTTTTTATGAAAAATAAAAAACGCTTTTTTCTCAATACAAAACGGTTTGTACGGAAAGTTCATGCTATCGTTGCCCATTAACCAACCAATCGCCTTTTGCGCTCATCGTGCACCACAGATAAGATAGCCATAATATAATACATTGGCAAATCAAACGGTCGCGGAACCGTTATATCTAGTATGCTACATAGGCCGTTTTAAATCGGTGACGTAGAGAGGTTCTAATTCTAATGAGCCACTCTTGCGCATGGTGGGCTGAGCAAGGCTTAATTGAATTTATACCGCTGGAGTTAAAATGAAACTTGCTCCGTTTTGTGCAAAAAGTTAGTAGCGTACTGGTTATAAGTACGGACAATATTTACATCAATAGGCAAAATGTGTTTATACTTATAAACAAAATTATCCCCACTTAATAAACCCAAACTGGCCTGCCCAACGGTTTTATTGTTTATACTCGCTATGCCCGTGGGTTCGCTCGCGTAGAGCTAGTTGACACTCCAATACAAAATCCCCGAAATGTTTCCTGCAGGGGATACTTAAGAGTGCTCTTCAAAAAAGCGCTCGCTCAGAATTCGGTATTTTGACACGCGTAGTGCGTTTGTGTGTGTAAATACTACTACCACCCACACAAACGTACCTAACCCCCACATGCACAGCGAGATCGCACCAGCCGCGGGTGCCGTCCCTTTCTAGCTATATGTAAGTGCGATCGGGATAGAACTAACCGCGGAGCTTGCCGATGCAAAGATCTGTATAGCGCACCGTTGGAATTCACTCCGTGACCGATATTGATACTTGCACTAAAAAGTGGTAAGTATTACTTCGCTAACATGATGTTCTAGAATATCATGTTAGCGAAGTTAGATAACTTGAATAAAGTAAGTATTTGATTTTTGAGCACAAGTTTTCTATTTGTATTAAAATACTATGATATGACAAAGTATATTTAGTTTCGTTTTTTTAGTATAAAATAAACTAACGAGTTTTAAAGTTGTCAGTAATAAGAATAATAATTTGTTTTACGGATATTAATAGTTTGCATGTTATCTGAGTATTATTTATATATAGTAATGTAGTGAAATTATACCAGTAGACCCACTACTAGGAAATTACTGGGTACTTACGTATTCATTTCTTGAAGAATTTTTTTTTTAGTTATGGACAGTAAAAAAAAACTGCCCTTCATAGAAATTGCTATGTCCGTTTCTTACCAAAGGAACTGAAAATTATAAATTATACAAACACAGCTTTTTATCTAGAATACAATTAATTAATGCGTGATTTTATTCAAAAGCCTAAAACCTCAGATGATAAAAAGGAATAGATATGAAACGGGGGCTTGGCGCGTGTCGGTGCGACATGGCCAAATGGGCATGTCACTGCCCACCGCATGTTAGTCGCAATTTGCCGTGAATCTGAAATGTTTTTCCACGTTTACTCAAAATGCCGAATTGTAGCGTGGTTACATGCAAAAATAGGAATGAAACTAAAACCTACATGAATGGTGGAGTCACGCACCACATGTGAGTATTAGTATTTTCACTTAAGTCAGTAAAACTAATATTTTAATAAATAAACGCAACGCCGCATCATTTCTCGGGATCGAACTAACACATCGTACGAAAAAGCATATTTTTGTTCTATGCACAACTTTAATTGTGATATTATTACCAATAATCTATTTTAAATGAGTATTTTTTACTTTCATTTGAAATGTGATAATTGAAGAAGAAATCTCGGTTTCTTATTACAGTTTTCCAAAGAATCCGAGTAGGTACTAAAAAAATGGATAGATGCTACTGGCAGAGGTCCTAACTGGTTTCCTGTACAGAGAAGAGTTAATGTGTTCGTAACATTTTCAAGAAAAATGTTTCCAACCACTTAACAAGAGCCGTACACTTTTCGAATATTTAACACCTCGCTTGCTTGAAACCTAGGTGTAAAATGTATGGTAACACATCTTCGCACATCTTTGGTGGATACTCGCCCTTAGCCTTAAATCTCGTAATATGAGTAATGGACATATTATTTCGCGCCAAAATCCGAGTCGGATCGGCCTGGTACCTACAGGTCAAAAATATCGATGTGACCAGAGTTTTAAATGTATGTGAACACGAACTTATAAAAAGCCGTTTATGTTACTCTGTAGGTATTCGTCATTATTTTTTACTTTTGCGATTTATGGTAAGTTAACAACCCGTGTTATTTAAACTTGTAGCTAGAAGTTTAAATACCACCACATAAACTTACCATGTCGTTGAAGTTGTTACCCATCAATATCTTAACATAATATTAATTTTAATATCAATGTCGATAAAACATAATTTTAACGTTTGTCGCCCCCCTAGTGTAGTGCGTTTAAGCCAATCACAGCCCTTGTTTGCATGTTGCCGTAGACTCACTGGCAACGCCCGAGTCTTTGTTTTTACACGGTTCAATGTGTGTGCCTGTGGGCGCTGCGGTGGGAGAAAACTGGGGACATCGGTTTTGGTTGAAATTAAGCAGTACGGCACTTCTCCCTTTTTTATGTTCTGAGCATTAAACCTATGTCACTTTTTAGGATTCCGTACTCAAAGAGTAAAACGGGACCCTATTACTAAGACTCCGCTGTCCGTCTGTCTGTCCGTCTGTCACCAGGCTGTATCTCATGAACCGTGATAGATAGAGATTTGAAATGTGATGTATTTCTGTTGTCGCTATTTATAACAAAAAATATTAAAAAACAGAATACATAATTTTATTTTTATTTTAGTTTTTATCTGTTTCTTTTTCTTTTACAATCTTACACAAATCGACCTTGCCCCAAACTAAGCAAAGCTTGTACTATGGGTACTAGACAACGATAAACATACTTACATAGATAAATTAATACTTAAATACATAGAAAACATCCATGACTCAGGAACAAATATTTGTGCCCATCACACAAATAAATGCCCTTACCGGGATTCGAACCCGGGACCTCCAGCTTCGTAGGCAGAGTCACAACCAAGTTACTAACTAGGCTACAGGGGGTTCCTATACAACAATTTTTTTGCCGTTTAAAGATATAGATAATGGTACGGTACCCTTTGTGCGCGAGTCCGACTCGCACTTGGCCGGTTTTTTAAACATTTATTTCGAAATAAAGAGTGATACTCGGAAATGTCGAAGGGAAGGTCAATCGTCGAATCCGACTCGGCTGGGCAGCATTCGGGAAGCTACGGCACATCTTTTCGTCCAATATTCCGCAGTGTCTCAAGCCGAGGGTCTTTGACCAGTGTGTGTTGCCAGTGATGACATATGGCACGGAAACGTGGTCGCTTACTAAAGGCCTCATAAGAAGGCTCAAAGTCACTCAAAGGGCAATATCTCTCCATTGCCCTTTGAGTGACTTTGAGCCTATGCTATGCTATGCTGGGAGTTTCTCTGCGCGATCGCATCAGAAATGAGGCTATCCGCAGCAGAACCAAGGTAACTGATAAAGCCCTCCGAATTGCTTAACTTAAGTGGCAGTGGGCGGGGCACATTGCACGTAGAACCGATGGCCGTTGGGGCGGAAAGGTTCTCGAGTGGCAACCACGTACCGGAAGGCACAGCGTGGGTAGGCCCCCCGCAAGGTGGACTGATGACCTGGTAAAGGTCGCGGGAGTCCGCTGGATGAGGGTGGCGCAGGACCGGCCATTGTGGCACTCTTTGGGGGAGGCGTATGTCCAGCAGTGAACGTCTTTCGGCTGATATGATGATGATGATGATGATGACTCGGAAATGTAATAAAACCACGTAAAAATCTTCCTTTCCAGTGTAAACCCCCGGTGTGTGTTATTATTATATATAAACGAAAATAATTACTAAATGCAAGGTAGGATCGTGCTGTACTTAACAAACGCCATATAAGCTTGTTTTTTTAAAAGTTTTTTATTCATCTTGTTATTTTCAATAACCCTGCATATTATGTCGCTGGTTCGTGGGTACTTGTACAGACAAATCACACAAACCCAAACAAGATAGGTCTATCTATTTTAGTTAAGGAGTTCCCATGACCACCTTCCATCATCAGATCCTGGAAATCATCCATCACCAAAGTGTTTACCAAGACAAAACAGATGAGCTCAAACTAGATGGGTTTATCTAGTTTAGTTTAGGAGTTCCATGACCACCTTATAGCTCCATCATCAGACTCTGGAAATCATCCAGCACCAAAGTCTTGCCGTGCCATGACCAAATAAATGAGCCTAAATTCGATGGCTTTATCTTGTTGAGTTTAGGAGTTGCTATGGCCACCTTCCGACTCCATCATCAGACCAGCTCTATGATATTATGTCACCGAAGATACGCAATTGTACCTAATTTGAAAATTTCACCCAAACTCCCATACATACATACATACTAACAAGGTGGACTGATAGTAACAAGTAAATAAATTAAATCTATCAAGTATCACGATCACTCGTACAATAATAATTGACTATAGAACGCGTAGTTTAGACAAAAGGATCCAACCCACAAGACATCACCATTGAAATGTATGACTTTTGTTTTAGGTAGAAGGTTCAATTTTAAATGTTACGTATCCGGTGGGTTTGAGCCTTTTCGCTACACTACGTCATATATGGCAGCTATGCAATTCATAACTTGTCTCGATTAGCCTCACGAGTGTATCCCCAGTATAGTTTGACCCCGAGGTTGGTAACAACTATGCCTAGTCGGAGATCAAAATAATATTATTTTATCTGAAGAGTGGCCGGTTAGCTTCGTGAATAGCCACAAATAAACACACTACACGTCTGTCTCGGAGGGCTATTCAGCCGGTACTGAGATAAATTCCCGCGCGACGGTAAATTTATACTAGTTTTGAATAATTATTTATAAATATAAATTTTGACAAAAGTTATATTTTTTGGACTGGATCTTGTTGGTACAAGCATGAACTTTAATGTTGTGTAAGATTCAATACAAAAATTATTCAACAATAATGAGAAAATCCTTGAGTTTTCAGTACGATTTTGTTGACAAATATGGTGTAATTGAGAACAGTTTACATATATATACGTGCAGAATAAGGAAAATTCGAGGCGGCTAGGCGCAATGGCAACATATTACGCTAGTGAAAATAGAAAAAAACAAGTAGGTTCTCATATAACATCATGGAGTATTAGGGGCTCAAACTTATGACTCTGCGCTCTCTTCAGAAAACTACCGTCGGTAATCGGGTATTTTCGGTTAAAGTATTCAGTTCTTCGTAAATTGGAGGCGGCTAGGACCAAAATGAGGAGTTTACCTATGCAAATAAGTAATCAGGATCTAGAAAAAGCTCTCCGTTTCTTAGAATTACAACGTCAAAAATCCGTCATTCTCGCTTATTCCTGACCAAAAAACGAGCGCCCTCTTAAATAGGTACCTAGTGCAGGTACCTACTAAATAGAATTCAAAAAATTTTATGTCCTTCGGGACTCAAACTATATTTATATTAACAAAAATTGTATGACTTGATAAGACAACAGATATGTATCTACATAACATGCTTTCCCATTAATAAATGAGTGAGTTAGTTCGCCGACAATTTTTTAAACAATTGGTAGAAGTGGTTGTACAAAAAATTACTAAACATTACGCAACTAGATCCCGGTCAAGTATATAAACTTGTTAAAAGCTGAAACAAAACAACTACATAGTTAAGTTTTTACGACTTGTGATTGCGTTGTTCCCACCTCCGCGATGGCGGAGATACATTCCCTGTACGTTGTAAATATTTTATTACAGCATTGTGCCCGTGAATGCTATCGATACATCTGCTATGCCATTCACAACCTCGACTAACTTCACCATATACCATTATGTGTTGACCCTGAGATCCGTAACAACTGTGTGTAATCAGAGGTCAAGTTATGGTTCACAAGTGGCGCGTCGGTAAGTGCTGAATATCGGCACTCTTGACAATCAGATGGTGTTGTATACTTGAGATTACTTGAGTTGGCCGAATTGCATCAAAGTAGTTCATTCAAAAAGCAACTCTACTGTGCAAGGTAGAAGATTCCAATAACAACGGGGAACTTGCATGGGACTTCAATTTCGAATCAATTGCGCTCAAACGATGCGGATAATATAGGTACGTAGAGATATCATACATAAGAAAAAAAACGATTGTTTTAAACTCTATTTTTTATTCCGTAGACTAAAATGACAGCCAGAAATGTCAAACTTAGAAATAATGTGACCAGCTATCAGTGGCGGACCGCCCATACAAGTCGATTCCTACCGGCTTGCCTAAAATTTATTTTTAGGCAAGCCTATACTCGTAGTTACATAGTCTTAACAGTTACTTTTTTGACCCGGGTTGCCCATCGAAAATGTTCACGCGCCGCTACTGACATCTATATACATTTATACAAACAGTGCTGATCTTTGGTATCGGTTTGTGAATATAAGTACCTCCCAATCGTTTATTTTCGGTTAGTACCGGGATTAGGTGTCAAAGCGGACCCCGGGCTCCTTTAGGGGCACAACCGGGAATAACGCTAGGAGGAGGAGTACCGGTTGTAGCACATCACTATTTCTAAGACGTAAAAAACTAGCAATACATGAAATATCATTTTAGTCTACGGAATAAAACAATAGACTTTAGTTTTATCTCACGTTAAAATGACGAAAATTTTTTTTGATAGAATAACAACAGTTACACCGAATGTTAAATTAGAAATGATATTTTGTATGAGAAGTATAGACTTTTAAGTCTATACTTGCGTTTAAAAACGCAAATGTTGTGGAGATAATTGCAAATTAATGACTTACTCCATTGTAAACGGGCCGAGAATACCTATATGCTGTAACGTCATAGCATAAGCCAGTTTAATATAGGTACTTAGAGCGTTTTCGGGGGGTGCCGGCGGGTGCAGATTTCAAATGCATATAACATCAGAAAAATAAATCATAAGAAAGTTTTAATGCTACAGTTGTCTTAATGCTGGATTATACTTTTGATTTTCGTAATAAAATAAAAAAATGCAAGTTCCCTATTACAGTTTTTTGAAAACTCGGCCACCTTTAATAATCTCAACATATCTGGGCAAACTATCCAAGGTTTACCGCTGTTATGATACTCCATTCTGATATTATCGAAGGAACATAAATTGTTGATGATTTACTGATAGGCGAAAGGCAAACCAAGGAGATGTGGGCAATGTAGAAAGTCCAATTCGTTCTCGAGGTTATTAAATCTTTAGAAAAAAATATATACTAGGAGCTCTAGCCAAAAATAAACAACCTAAAGCTCCCCTAAGGAGCTTAATAATAAAGAACTGGTTGAAAAATTGTGGAACCGAGCAGCTCTGATACTTAGCTCAGTTGGTTCGAGTCCGGCCAGGGGTGATGTTTTTTTCCCTTTAATTAGATTTTCTTAGCATTTACTGGTAAATAGAAAATGAGGTTAGAAAAAGATTAGCGATTATGACACAATTGGTTTTACAATTTTTTTAGCTACTATATATGTACAGTCGCCATCACATACATAGGTACACTCTAGGTGTTCAAAAATATCGGCACATGCACTCTCATCATCATCATTAATTTAAGAGCCAGGCTCTTGTCGGTGGAGTAATCGCCATTCTGTTCTTCTTTCTGCCACTGTTTTGAGCTCCTGATACGACATTACATTAACTTTCTCTTTAGCTTGGTCCATAAACGCACGTCTTGGCCTTCCTCTGCCTCTTCTTCCTTCAATTTTTCCTTCAATTATAGTTTTTATGTAATTGTCATGTCGTATCAGGTGCCCCAACATATTTCCCCTTCTGTTTTCAATAGTTTTTAGTAGACATCTTTGTTCTCCTATCAAATTTAGAACCTCTTCGTTTGTTCTTCTTTCTGTCCAACTAATACCTTCCATCCTTCTCCATGCCCACATTTCAAATGCGTTCAGTCTCTCTCTGTCACGCTGGGTTAGAGTCCACGTCTCACTTCCGTACAACGCTATGCTCCAGATGTAGGTCTTAATAAAACGTTTTCTGATCTTTCGAGATATTTTCGCCTTTAATATTTGCTTTTTGGCATTGAAAGCTTTTTTGGCCATGGCTATGCGTGCGATGATATCCGAAGTGCATCTGGAGTCACAGTCACATGCACTCTAATGCCTTGAAAATAGAGGTGTGTTCCGATATTTGTGACGTGCTTGTTTGCTCCGATGTATGTGATGGCGACTGTACCATGGTGTAACAACGTTATCGGTCTACCGAAAGTTAATGTAACGTAAAACCCCGATTGTGGCAGAAACAAAATCCGAGTTAACGCCTCAAGGCCGGTATTGTGAAAATTTTAAATTATTTCTATTGACATCAAATATCTCGTTAAGTGAGTATATTGTGGAAGATTTACGAAACAGCTTGGCTGGTACATTTTGTGTTCTTGCTTCTTGAAATATAATCTGCTACATTCGATAGTTTCGACGTTCAGACGAATTGTAGATTGCAGGTATTAGATATTTCGAATCGGAATTCGAAAGAGCAACAGCACAGTTACAAAATACGAATAATCTAATTTGAAAAGCAAAAAATAACGTTTCATTTCATTTAACAAAGCACACAAAGATTAGATACAAACATTTATTAGACAACTCAGGCATCTATTAGACAAGGTCCGATTCCGAAACGCATTATTGATGCAAACAAATCATACGTGAGGCTCCCTTTTATGTTCATCCACATTTTAGATGTTTAAATAGGTATCAAATTAAAATGAAAACGTTAGTAACAATATGAAGGCTCTTCATTACTTTTGTCTCAAGGCCGACATAAGCGAAAAAGGGCTCACGAAAGAGGACACCCAGAATCGTGCACAGTGGAGAAAAGCGAGTAGGAAAGTGGAACCTGGCAAAACAAGGTCAAACCTGTTTAAATGTTTGTAATGTGAATATGGAGCCTATGGATCAACTATACGCAAAAGGCTTACAGCGCCCTACGCGTCCATTCCAATGTAATAATGGCTTTAGGATGTTGTTGGTGTTGGGGCTGCCGCGCCATTGCAGTGCATCAGAGATGTTTTGCGAAGCGCACACTGACACTCCATAATGCTTAAGCGTGTCGCGTCGCGTCCCTGATGAGGCGCCTGCGCGGTCCCGAACAGCCTCCTGCAGACGGTGGCGGCGCGCCTGCATGTTCCCTTCCTGTTCCACTGGGATAGGTTGCATAGGGCATCCAACTGCTACTTAATTGTAATAAAATACCTACTAACATAGTTTTAAGATCACTGTTACTAACGAAGTAAATGTTAATAATAATATGTTTGTTTGTGCAGCGGGCGCAAGTCGGGGCAGCTGTCGGACGCGGGCGAGGACCGGCGCGCGCGCTGCGACCACGACCTCACCAAGCAGCAGCGGTCCGCCTCGCTGGTGAGTCTTCTTCACACCTGTATGATAAACTACCTGCTGTAATGTCTTCTGTCTCACTCGCTCTGGAAAGAGGAGGGCAGATTAGCGTCACGCTGCGTCGGTTGTGCTAGGCTAGCCACAATATACGATTCATAACTTTGACTAACCTCGTCATCCGACGTTTAGCATGAGCCTGGAGATTCAGAACAACTATAAACTACTAGCGTCTGCCCGCGACTCCGTCCGCGTGGAACTCGTTTATATTGTAGCTCTCCATACATACTTTCACCCCCTTAGGGGATGTTTCCCAGGATAAAAACTATCCTATGTCCTTCCCCGGGATTCAAACTATCTCTATACCAAAGATCATCTAATACTTAAATCGGTTCAGCGGTTTAAGGCCCCTCCCCACACTACCGGCAGCGTGGTGGTAGTGTGGGGGGGGGGGGGGGGGCTAAGCGTCAAGAGGTAACAGACAGACAGACAGACACACTTTCGCATTTATAAAATTAGTACGGATAACTGCTTGTTTGCCTGTGATGTGTTGTCAGTGATCGTTGTGAATATCATGTTTACAGATATTTTGGACATGAATTCAATATATTTACATAAAATATAAGTTATGTATGCTAATAAATAATTTTCTGACTTGAAAATGCTGTATAAACAGCAGTTATAAAACCACATAACTGATATCTGAATTTCCTTTATAATAAATATATAGTTTGGGCAAATGTTATAAATCGACCTATAGTCCCAAAATACATTTTTTTATTTTTATTTATTGACCAATAAATAAAAAAACCTGAGTAGTACATTTTGGTATACATTTTTTTCACCAGCGGAAACCTCTGGGGTTTATATGCTGATGAATAGAATAGAAGAATAGAAATCATCTATAACTTAAGGAAATTATATTCGTTCTCATCACACAAAATTACCGAGTTTCGAACCCGACGGCTTCACAGGCAGGGTCACTACGTCACTTGCAACTTGGTCAAAGTGGTGATCACATTGTTGTGGTTTTGCTACACAAATACATGAATGTAATGTAAAGTGATACTTATCTCGACAGATAAGTATTTTTATTTAGCTCGAGAATTCGCGTCATGTTTTTTCCTAAAGTCGTCGCTCCTATTTGGTAAGAATATTTGATGTAAAGAGATTATGATGTTCTCAGAAACATTGAGTAAAATGATCCAGCGAGGTAAATAGGCATGCAGTTTTTATTTTCGTTGATGCAGTATATGCGTAGAATAAGCACGTCGTACGCTATTCACGTACGAGTTGCGGCCGTAAACGTAATCTGATATGATAATTGCGGGTGTAATGGGCTAATTGCTGGAGCCGCGATCATACCTGTCTGCATGGAGCTATGCTGATCGATCTGCGATGAGATGTAGTGAGTTGTAAAAAAAAAAAACAGTCTGAATAAAAAGTGTAGACTAGACTAACTTATGGGCGGGGTTAAAAGTAACATAAATAAAATTACCATAAATATCAAGATATAGGTACTTAACTCAAGCATTAAGAGTGCTCTTCAAAAAAGCGCTCGCTCAGAATTCGGTATTTTGACACGCGTAGTGCGTTTGTGTGTGTAAATACTACTACCACCCACACACACGTACCTAACCCCCACATGCACAGCGAGATCGCACCAGCCGCGGGTGCCGTCCCTTTCTAGCTATATGTAAGTGCGATCGGGATAGAACTAACCGCGGAGCTTGCCGATGCAAATATCTGTATAGCGCACCGTTGGAATTCACTCCGTGACCGATATTGATACTTGCACTAAAAAGTGGTAAGTATTACTTCGCTAACATGATGTTCTAGAACATCATGTTAGCGAAGTTAGATAACTTGAATAAAGTAAGTATTTGATTTTTGAGCACAAGTTTTCTATTTGTATTAAAATACTATGATATGAAAAAGTATATTTAGTTTCGTTTTTTTAGTATAAAATAAACTAACGAGTTTTAAAGTTGTCAGTAATAAGAATAATAATTTGTTTTACGGATATTAATAGTTTGCATGTTATCTGAGTCTTATTTATATATAGTAATGTAGTGAAATTATACCAGTAGACCCACTACTAGGAAATTACTGGGTACTTACGTATTCATTTCTTGAAGAAAATTTTTTTTGTTATGGACAGTAAAAAAAAACTGCCCTTCATAGAAATTGCTATGTCCGTTTCTTACCAAAGGAACTGAAAATTATAAATTATACAAACACAGCTTTTTATCTAGAATACAATTAATTAATGCGTGATTTTATTCAAAAGCCTAAAACCTCAGATGATAAAAAGGAATAGATATGAAACGGGGGCTTGGCGCGTGTCGGTGCGACATGGCCAAATGGGCATGTCACTGCCCACCGCATGTTAGTCGCAATTTGCCGTGAATCTGAAATGTTTTTCCACGTTTACTCAAAATGCCGAATTGTAGCGTGGTTACATGCAAAAATAGGAATGAAACTAAAACCTACATGAATGGTGGAGTCACGCACCACATGTGAGTATTAGTATTTTCACTTAAGTCAGTAAAAACTAATATTTTAATAAATAAACGCAACGCCGCATCATTTCTCGGGATCGAACTAACATATCGAACGAAAAAGCATATTTTTGTTCTATGCGTTGTACATTGAACGTTCAATACAGTAAACCACGGCGCAATGTATTAAACCACTATGGATATGGACGATGCTTGATTTTTTTAGTGGTACGGCCGCTGCTTGGCGTCGCAAACTAGAGCAGTGCCAAAGTGCAGTTACAATTTACGTGTAATCGATAAAATAGAAGTACGATATCATACTAGTTATTTTATTTCGACTACTTTCGCTGTTTTATTTTATTTAATTACTTGTTTTGGTTGGGTGCCTATCTTAAAGGTAACTAATAACATACTAATAAGATTAAAAGTTACAAAATGTTTACGGTACCTACTAATAAGATTTTCACTAAGTTGCAGTATGAACGGTAAATAGACATATTAAAATTGTATGTACAAGTATATAATTTAGTTGCAAATGGCTTCAGAACAACTTTAAATGTGATATTATTACCAATAATTTATTTTAAATGAGTATTTTTTACTTTCATTTGAAATGTGATAATTGAAGAAGAAATCTCGGTTTCTTATTACAGTTTTCCAAAGAATCCGAGTAGGTACTAAAAAAATGGATAGATGCTACTGGCAGAGGTCCTAACTGGTTTCCTGTACAGAGAAGAGTTAATGTGTTCGTAACATTTTCAAGAAAAATGTTTCCAACCACTTAATAAGAGCCGTACACTTTTCGAATATTTGACACCTCGCTTGCTTGAAACCTAGGTGTAAAATGTATGGTAACACATCTTCGCACATCTTTGGTGGATACTCGCCCTTAGCCGTAAATCTCGTAATATGAGTAATGGACATATTATTTCGCGCCAAAATGCGAGTCGGATCGGTCTGGTACCTACAGGTCAAAAATATCGATGTGACCAGAGTTTTAAATGTATGTGAACACGAACTTATAAAAAGCCGTTTATGTTACTCTGTAGGTATTCGTCAATATTTTTTACTTTTGCGATTTATGGTAAGTTAACAACCCGTGTTATTTAAACTTGTAGCTAGAAGTTTAAATACCACCACATAAACTTACCATGTCGTTGAAGTTGTTACCCATCAATATCTTAACATAATATTAATTTTAATATCAATGTCGATAAAACATAATTTTATCGTTTGTCGCCCCCCTAGTGTAGTGCGTTTAAGCCAATCACAGCCCTTGTTTGCATGTTGCCGTAGACTCACTGGCAACGCCCGAGTCTTTGTTTTTACACGGTTCAATGTGTGTGCCTGTGGGCGCTGCGGTGGGAGAAAACTGGGGACATCGGTTTTGGTTGAAATTAAGCA
The DNA here is from genome assembly GCA_963854355.1 of Epinotia brunnichana. Taxonomy (NCBI): domain Eukaryota; kingdom Metazoa; phylum Arthropoda; class Insecta; order Lepidoptera; family Tortricidae; genus Epinotia; species Epinotia brunnichana. The sequence goes on from OY977943.1 coordinate 33,033,855, forward strand.
GTACGGCACTTCTCCCTTTTTTTATGTTCTGAGCATAAAACCTATGTCACTTTTTAGGATTCCGTACTCAAAGAGTAAAACGGGACCCTATTACTAAGACTCCGCTGTCCGTCTGTCTGTCCGTCTGTCACCAGGCTGTATCTTATGAACCGTGATAGATAGAGATTTGAAATGTGATGTATTTCTGTTGTCGCTATTTATAACAAAAAATACTAAAAAACAGAATACATAATTTTATTTACGTCATACCTGGCCATAAAGTAGGAATTACCGCACGCTATGCGTGCGGAAAACCCCACTTCCTGGCCAGATAGAGACGTAAAATTTTGTACTCACCACGGGCGGTAATAAAGAAAGCCTCAGAGCGCATATTTATCGCCCTTGCCTTCGGCTCGGGCGTCAAATACCTGCGATCTGAGACATTCTTTGTTTAACCGCCCTAGGTAAGTAATGTACTATTTTATTTTAGTTTTTATCGGTTTCTTTTTCTTTTACAATCTTACACAAATCGACCTTGCCCCAAACTAAGCAAAGCTTGTACTATGGGTACTAGACAACAATAAACATACTTACATAGATAAATAAATACTTAAATACATAGAAAACATCCATGACTCAGGAACAAATATTTGTGCTCATCACACAAATAAATGCCCTTACCGGGATTCAAACCCGGGACCTCCAGCTTCGTAGGCAGAGTCACCACTAAGTTACTAACTAGGCTACAGGGGGTTCCTATACAACAATTTTTTTGCCGTTTAAAGATGTAGATAATGGTACGGTATCCTTCGTGCGCGAGTCCGACTCGCACTTGGCCGGTTTTTTAAACTTTTATTTCGAAATAAAGAGTGATACTCGGAAATGTCGAAGGGAAGGTCAATCGTCGAATCCGACTCGGCTGGGCAGCATTCGGGAAGCTACGGCACATCTTTTCGTCCAATATTCCGCAGTGTCTCAAGACGAGAGTCTTTGACCAGTGTGTGTTGCCAGTGATGACATATGGCACGGAAACGTGGTCGCTTACTAAAGGCCTCATAAGAAGGCTCAAAGTCACTCAAAGGGCAATGGCTCTCCATTGCCCTTTGAGTGACTTTGAGCCTATGCTATGCTATGCTGGGAGTTTCTCTGCGCGATCGCATCAGAAATGAGGCTATCCGCAGCAGAACCAAAGTAACTGATAAAGCCCTCCGAATTGCTTAACTTAAGTGGCAGTGGGCGGGGCACATTGCACGTAGAACCGATGGCCGTTGGGGCGGAAAGGTTCTCGAGTGGCAACCACGTACCGGAAGGCACAGCGTGGGTAGGCCCCCCGCAAGGTTGACTGATGACCTGGTAAAGGTCGCGGGAGTCCGCTGGATGAGGGTGGCGCAGGACCGGCCATTGTGGCACTCTTTGGGGGAGGCGTATGTCCAGCAGTGAACGTCTTTCGGCTGATATGATGATGATGATGATGATGATGACTCGGAAATGTAATAAAACCACGTAAAAATCTTCCTTTCCAGTGTAAACCCCCGGTGTGTGTTATTATTATATATAAACGAAAATAATTACTAAATGCAAGGTAGGATCGTGCTGTACTTAACAAACGCCATATAAGCTTGTTTTTTAAAAAGTTTTTTATTCATCTTGTTATTTTCAATAACCCTGCATATTATGTCGCTGGTTCGTGGGTACTTGTACAGACAAATCACACAAACCCAAACAAGATAGGTCTATCTATTTTAGTTAAGGAGTTCCCATGACCACCTTCCATCATCAGATCCTGGAAATCATCCATCACCAAAGTGTTTACCAAGACAAAACAGATAAGCTCAAACTAGATGGATTTATCTAGTTTAGTTTAGGAGTTCCATGACCACCTTATAGCTCCATCATCAGACTCTGGAAATCATCCAGCACCAAAGTCTTGCCGTGCCATGACCAAATAAATGAGCCCAAATTCGATGGCTTTATCTTGTTGAGTTTAGGAGTTGCTATGGCCACCTTCCGACTCCATCATCAGACCAGCTCTATGATATTATGTCACCGAAGATACGCAATTGTACCTAATTTGAAGATTTCACCCAAACTCCCATACATACTAACAAGGTGGACTGATAGTAACAAGTAAATAAATTAAATCTATCAAGTATCACGATCACTCGTACAATAATAATTGACTATAGAACGCGTAGTTTAGACAAAAGGATCCAACCCACAAGACATCACCATTGAAATGTATGACTTTTGTTTTAGGTAGAAGGTTCAATTTTAAATGTTACGTATCCGGTGGGTTTGAGCCTTTTCGCTACACTACGTCATATATGGCAGCTATGCAATTCATAACTTGTCTCGATTAGCCTCACGAATGTATCCCCAGTATAGTTTGACCCCGAGGTTGGTAACAACTATGCCTAGTCGGAGATCAAAATAATATTATTTTATCTGAAGAGTGGCCGGTTAGCTTCGTGAATAGCCACAAATAAACACACTACACGTCTGTCTCGGAGGGCTATTCAGCCGGTACTGAGATATATTCCCGCGCGACGGTAAATTTATACTAGTTTTGAATAATTATTTATAAATATAAATTTTGACAAAAGTTATATTTTTTGGACTGGATCTTGTTGGTACAAGCATGAACTTTAATGTTGTGTAAGATTCAATACAAAAATTATTCAACAATAATGAGAAAATCCTTGAGTTTTCAGTACGATTTTGTTGACAAATATGGTGTAATTGAGAACAGTTTACATATATATACGTGCAGAATAAGGAAAATTCGAGGCGGCTAGGCGCAATGGCAACATATTACGCTAGTGAAAATAGAAAAAAACAAGTAGGTTCTCATATAACATCATGGAGTATTAGGGGCTCAAACTTATGACTCTGCGCTCTCTTCAGAAAACTACTGTCGGTAATCGGGTATTTTCGGTTAAAGTATTCAGTTCTTCGTAAATTGGAGGCGGCTAGGACCAATATGAGGAGTTTACCTATGCAAATAAGTAATCAGGATCTAGAAAAAGCTCTCCGTTTCTTAGAATTACAACGTCAAAAATCCGTCATTCTCGCTTATTCCTGACCAAAAAACGAGCGCCCTCTTAAGTATGATGTATCTTGATATTTATGGTGATTTTATTTATGTTACTTTTCACCCCGTCCATAAGTTAGTCTATACTGTTTTATTTATTACTGTTATAGCATACTTACTAGCTCCCCATCCATGTAAAGTCATTTATTTACCGTCGCCACGACATACTTACCATTTCGTCTCTCACACTATCTAGGTATCCACTACGGCAATTAGTTGAGGCCCAACTTAGAAGGATATGTATGTACTATATGTAGGAACTATCCATTCACTTTTCTTAATATTTTTTTTCTTTTATTCCTTTTATGGATGGCTGACTCGACTCGACCGTTATACCCATTGGTCTCTAGTAAGTGTTATTTTCAGTTATATAAATAATTAAATAAAAAACAATTCGCTACCTTGTTAACGTAACTCTTGTTAGATGTAGTTTTTTATATCAAACTTAAGCTAGCTTACATTGTTACTTGATCTACAAATGCGTCGACCGTGAGCTCGTGTGCCGACCCCCCGCCGCGTTGTGTCTTCATTCCGCTAATTACTACAGAATCTGGTATTTAATGACTACACATCCATTTATCACGTTAATGATCCTGCGTACAGCGCGCGGCTTGCTTCCTCTCCAGAGCTAGATCTTGGACTCCGCAGAGAACCGTTGCATAAGTAGGTAGGGTCATTTCGCCGGTTACGCGACCACCTTCGGTTAGCGACCACTTGAAGAACATGGTTTTTTCAATTGAAGATATCATCAATTCTACAGAGCCTATTGAAACAGTCTGCCGTATGCCTTATTGTTTGTTGTTATGGAATAGGAATTTACAAAAAAACGAGATAATATGCTTTCAGTTCACCAAGTCAGCTAAGTGGTCGCTAACCGGCACATGAAATTAGGTGGTCGCCAACCGGCGAAATGACCCTACCTAAGTTTTTAATTTTCTGTCAAAGATTTAGTCTTTGATAAACGCTACTCACGTGAGGCAGTAATTAGGTATATTATGATTTCTAAAGTCTAGTCGCAATGTCTTTCGGTGTATTAGAAATGATTGGTCTAGCCATATTTTTATAGTACAGGCAGCCAAGAAAGTGTTTAAATACTGTTTAATCCGGGTTTAACGCGATATTTATTTACCTTTATTTCTGACGTTTCGACACGGGTTGCACCGGTCATGGTCGCAAATAACTGTCGTCCCAGCAAGTTGTCAACAGAGATATGGGTTTACAATATTTTGTTATTTTAGAGATAAAGGTAAATAAATATCGCGTTAGACCCGGATTAAACAGTATTTAAATATTATGTGTACAAAGCGCGAGAGTTTAAAGAGCCAAGAAAGTGGTCTACCACTCTTGAACTATCATCCTCGTTGGCCTTTAACATCTATAAAAGCAGCGTCTATAAAAGTACGACATGAGCGTACGTGGATTGTACGACCAATACGAAAGCGACAGCGACGTCCGTAAAGATTATAAAGCAGCGCACTGGTATCACAATTCTCGTTTGTGGGATGAGATGTTAAACAGTGTAATATAGTGTAGTATCACTTTAACCTAATACCTCTAATAATAGAGTCGAAACATAGTAGACCACTTTACAACGTGTAGTGGTCAAGTCTCTCAAGAGTATCAAGTTTACAGTAAAATATAATTGTACAAGAACAGATGTATGAATATAAGGAGATCGGACATGCCGGCCGATTTGTATAGAGTAGGCCTGTCGCAAGTTCATTAACCGACACAACGCCCAAGTAATTGCCAAGACAAAGCACGCACACATCTAAAACACACACACTTGTATACCTACACGCTTCATCATCATCATCATCATATCAGCCGAAAGACGTCCACTGCTGGACATAGGCCTCCCCCAAAGAGTGCCAAAATGACCGGTCCTGCGCCACCCGCATCCAGCGGACTCCCGCGACCTTTACCAGGTCATCAGTCCACCTTGTGGGGGGGGGGGGGGGGGGGGGGGGGGCTACCCACGCCGCGCCTTTGACCTACACGCTTATTTGACAATAAACGCGCATCATATTAGGCATTTTGGGAAAAAACGTAATATTCTCTGCGATCAGCACGCGTGTGCACGGTATGGCAGTGTATGCCTATTGAGCATACAGCTGCGACACGGCCGCCGGCGGCTTGTCCTCTCTCTAGTATTCTATGCTCTGAGTGTACAAGGTATATTGTAGACCGGGATATAGTGACACAAGATTGTAGGTCATTTGTACCAAGTATGGCGACCTTTCAGGGGCAACTTGTGGTTCTGTGGGGCTGTAGACATCGCGAGTCAGTCTTTTTATAAAAAAAAAACCTTTTTTTTAAATTTCAAAAACGGAAACGACAAGAAAAATGAGAGATGCGACCTGTAGAGGAGAACAGCCGAACAGCCGGATATACGAAAGGATTTTTTCCGAAGCTGAAACAGAAATCTTTGTTCGCTTGCTCGTTCTATTAGCTAGTTAGCTTAGCTGGCAAAAGACAAAAATAACTAACAACTAAGAAATGTTGAAATACCCCCGACATTTTCATTTCAAATTTCAATATCTCAAAAACGGCTGAACCGATTCTGTTAAAGCTTTCGGATAAAAAAAACCTCATTCAAATCGATCCATTCGTTTAGGAACTACGATGCCACAGACAAACACACACATACACAGACACACACATACACACAGACACGTCAAACTTATAACACCCCTCTTTTTCCGTTGGGGGTTAATGACAGTCAAAGTCGTAGGTACCTATGGCTACCGATCGATACTCTTTCTACGTGGCTATACGCTATACTCTCAATTGAATAAAATACTCGGATGGTTTGGCCATGTAGAGGGGATGGATGGAAGAAGATCAACTAAGATTGTGTATGAGGGAAAAGTGGAAGGATGGTACACTTCGGCGAATTTCTTTCGATCAAATACCCTATTATTATCATCAAGCCGCGATTACGATGTTATTTAAGGTGACAGCTTTGCCACAAAAACACGTCAAAGTTTACATGAACTGACAGTTATTCCAATCCCATTGAAATCGCGGTTTGACAATACCTACCATCATTTATAAATTATGTCAAAAAGTACCTAAAACAACAGTCTGACATGTCAAATGAAAAACCTCGATCCCTGCCTACTCCTCTCGGAAACAGGCTTGATTATATATGTAGGTACCTACATGTGTGTTTGTTTGTAAATTGGAAACCCTCGGGCCACGTTCACATTGACGCCGCCATTGACTGCGTTGTTCTATAATTGACGTCCGTGAGGTCTCGCACAATGCTCAGTGGGATGTGGGACGGGATGCGTTTAAACCATTTCCGTATTATTTCAATGGAGATCAGGCAATTACACGCTATTGGAAACATTTTCTATTGCTATCTTAGCCATTTCTGTTGGTGGGCATTTCTACTTAAACGTATCCCAAAAGTTTTAGTCCATTTGGTTACGTTTCTCAATAGGTACAACCTTCTATGACTAAGAATTCAGACATACGAAAGTTTTCTAAAAATTTGGGGACTTTTTTTCCTATCAGGAACGAAAGGGCTGCTTGATTCTGAGTAGGGTAATAGTTTGAATTCATATATAGAACCGTACCTTGTACCTTCAGTGAAGTTCGAAAATATGTGCACGGTCAAAGTGATCAAAAATATGTGAACAGGACTTTATTGTTAGCTCAGATGCTTATGAACCTTTGGGAACATACATATATTTATGAAAAACTAGACATGTGGCCCAATAGCTCACCTCATAAAAAAACTTTTGTTGCCTTCTGTAACCTAGGTAAATTATGTTGCCGTTATTTCTGGATCAATTGCCATGAGTTGATTGAATGAAAATGAATGAATATTTAATTTGTTGGTTATTGTGCTATTATGCATTGAGGATAAGATTAGCGAGATCTTTCCTGTTTAAAAAAACATGTTGGTAATTTTAAAGTTCATTGGTCGTTGATTGTGAATGTACACATTGATCTACCGGTAGGTAAACAGCTGTTACGCGCGAATTAGAGCGCTATCACTAGTCGAGCCACAGTAGAGCGGTAAAGCCGATAATTGGACCGGCCCGGCAGGAAACACCAGTCTTTATTAAAATAAATTGCAGAAGAAACGGTGCTAACCGTACTTTATAGACACTTTTACTATCTAATTTATTTTATTACTAGTAAATTGAGGAAATATAATAATTTTATTGTTATACAACTTTCACACTTGGCTTCGGAATGTGACAAAATAAAGATATAGTTTGTTATGGTAATTAAAACTAACTTTTTTTTTTAAATAGAAATGTGCCGTCCGCAGTAAGCTCGGCCGAATTTCACCTTCCCATACAAACGGCGTTTTGATCTCATTTTAAAACTGCGTGTTGGATTGTAATGAAACTTTGCATATACAATGACATGAGCTATGTCTAGGTCTGTAATTAGCTTATATGGCTCCAGTTTACAAAACAAACAAAATACAGCAAAAAAAGTTTTGTATGAAAAACTTAAATTTGCTATATTTTTTTACTATGGTATCTGAAGCTACATAAACTAATTACAGATCTGGATGGTAGGTACTTAACTTATTCTAAGTAGGTACAACGTTTCAGAGCAAACATGATGGAAACGAGCCAGTCGCTTTAAAATGAGAGCGTAACTACATTTGTATGGAGAATCGAGCTTACCGCGGACTCTAAATAACAACTTAATTTCATTTATGTTGGTGTGATAGTATAAGAATAAGTGTGCGCAAATGCTATAGCATTTGCGCACACTTATTCTTATGTCCTAAATATATATGTACACTCATCATCATCATTGGCCTCTACGTCTTTATCAGACGATTCAAGCAGCGCAGCGCTTTGCGAATGCATAATAGTAGAGCACTTTTTTAAATGGCTATGTAACCCTATGCGGGAGCGGCATTGTCTTCCGCAAAGGTGGCAGGAGAATTGTGCATTAGGTAATGGCGGGGTGTTTATTTGTCTTCTCCTTCTTTTACCTTCGAGAAGGTCAAACCAGGCCCCGTCATGTTTCTTGCGTCCGTCCGTGAGAGCCCTTCGCCACTTAATCCTATCTTCCGCAATGTGCTCCCAACATTGGTGATTGATGCCGAATGCGTAGCAGAGGTCTACCTACACCTCTTTTAGCATTTGCTACGGCGCCAAGCAGGATACGGCGTGGAAGACGAGTGGGTGGCATACGATGCACATGCCCCAGCCATCTCAACCTTCTCTGTTTGAGCAAAGCGGTGAGACTGGGCAGCTGTGAGATTTCCAGCACCCTCTCATTAGTCGCTCTGTCCTTCCAGCTGATGCCAAGGATGTTGCGAAGACAGCGCATGTAAAACGTATTAAGCCGGCGTTCTTGTTTTGCATACGATGTCCAGGTTTCTGCTCCGTACAAGAGTAGGTATACTCAAGCTATATACACTATGATTACCTAAATTATTTAGTGCGAGTACAGTAGACGGCAAACTTCGTGCGCAAATGACCTTGCCTGCGCAAAGGCGAATTGTACGTGCGAGCTGCCCCCCCCCCCCCCCCACTTCGTCTCGCATGTTCAAGTCGTTTGCCGGGAACTGTACCTAGAATAGTTTGTCCTACTTTGCGTTTTGCATGGACTCGAACTAATCATTAATGGATGTGTAGGTAAACATTGTTTACAATCTATGATTTAAACGGGCCTTACTAGGTTACATTAGGTTTGCCTGCATTTCTTGCAATACGCGAGCGGAGCCACGCGGACATAGTTATGTTATACACTTATATCGTTAGGTACTTAATGTTTGTTTATTTGTTTCAGCAAACCTTGGAGGGTGGCGGGGTCGTCAACCTCGAGAGCCTGGAGGCCAAGGTCAGTGACCGATATCTCCCACCCGTCATCTCGATCGGTGCATTAATATTTAGGGCATATACGCACACAAACGATTATGCACGATAGCGCGGAACCAAAAGAAGCTATTTTAGCCCACAAAGAAAACACATGCAGAACAGAGAATGTTGGAAAGCGCTGGGGGAGGCCTATACCTAATTTTTATCAATTGTACACTTGTGTATCAATATGGAAAAATAAAAGTCTTATTATTATTATTATATAAAAGGATTTTAATATACTTATTAGTAACGCGTTCCAAAAATGGGCCCCGGGCCTAAAATACTAATATTTTCACACAACAGAGTGAACATCCATTTTTGTCTTCGTAAATTTTAAATTAGTGTGTTTATCGATAAGTACATACACTAGGCATGGTACCACTCTAGTCATACTGGCAATCGCCCCGTTAAAATGTCAAACGCGAATAACGCGATACATTGCTGTGACATTACGGTAGTTCCTTAATCTGCGGCTTTGGCTAGCAAGCAATGCAAAGCAATGGCGAATGTCATAATCGATTGCGTATTTATTCAAAAAACTGTTATTTTAGTACTTACCGGTGATAGAAAATCGCTCCCGGAGGAACCTTTGGGTCCTGGCTTGCCTGTCGGCACGACTAAATTGCAGAACGCGGCGTGTTTTTATTTTTAATACGGCAAAATCGTCACCGACGGTCAACAGACAACTGATCTGCGTTTTAAATGCGTTTGACAGTGTTATGAGTGTTCACTCATAACCAGAGATCGGACAAATTTGCGACATTGCTCGCAATAATGTGGACATGACTCCAAAATTAATCAAAATGTTAATTAATAAAATATTTCTTGAAATAAAATTTAAATTTCCGGGGATAATAATAGTTTATACGTGCTTATAACTATTAGGAAAATGTTATTTGAAGTGGTTATCATTTTCGTAAATATTTTTATATAATAATGAAATGAAGTTACGGTTTTAAACTGACACGATTATTTTCACTAGAAATAATACCCAACAACTACTACATGGTAAATATTCTTTTTTGTTCAATAGATATAAAACCTCCGAGGATTTACTTTTTCTTAGTAAATATATTTTGACATTGATAGTTGCCAAATTACAGTCGTAATTGCCGTACCTAAATTACTTACGTAGGTACGAACCGTACCTAAACGGTCAGAAAAATTAAATAATGGCATGTTCTTTACTGATGGGTACTGAATATCGCCAGTTTAAAAACGCTGTTATATAAACTTTAAGGAAAGGTGTTGGAAATTTATCTTGAAACAAATCAATTCATCAAAATTCGATGAATGTTGGGAAATGGTAATCGCTCTTATTCGTACATTTCAATGCAACAATAATCAAAGTAACCTTTCTACATTACTAAGCTGATGGTTAAATGCACTAAGAACTATGCATGTAAATTAGTATTGATTGTATCGATTTCTATTTGTATTTGTATTTTATATAAAAAGAAATAGAATTACTGCAGAAAATTTTGAAAAAATACTGATTATTTTCTTTTATAAATGTATACTTTAACACACTTTTGTATTTATTGACTAGGAATCTAATTATATGTCATGTAAGAAAATAATTAATTGAATAACATTTTGATTAATTTTGGAGTCATGTCCACATTATTGAGAGCAATGTCGCAAATTTGTCCGATCTCTGCTCATAACATCGGCTACACGCACCCCGCCCACTACCGTTTCTATAGTATTTACTTGTTCTGTGTTATTGGCTGATAAGCACGTGATACCTCATTTTCTGACTTATCAAGGGTATTCAACCTTTTTAAGTCAGTTTTATTTTCTCTCCAGGCCGGCTAGCATGGATGAGCTCTTATCACGCAATAGACGACAAGTCACGTGACAATCACATGATTTGTCTACTTTTTCACTCAAATTACCGATTCAGAACATGCTGGCACGTGTTAAAATGGAGTTATCCAACTTTGACAGCGATAAATGTCAAATGATAGCCGTTACCGTTTTGTAGAACATTGTCACTGGTTAATGTGACAGATAATCGAAATTTGACGTTTCAACTTGGTTTATTTTATTATTTTATCTAAGTGCTTCGGAGATGACGATAAGCTATGTAAAAAACTTGGTTTTGCACTAAAATTACGAGTAAAATACTCGATAATAATGATACTGTGATATGGTAATTTTATCCCTATAATCAAACATTGATTTGTTTGTTGAATTCACACCTATTATTGAAAAAGTTCTCGTGAAATTTCATCAAGGAGAGTCTTCAACAAACGCTGTGGGCTCGTGGAGTTCCTAAACCTGCGTGTCTGTATTTAAGTCCCCTAATATTTATTTGTTTGTTTACTGGCTTCTGCCCGCGACTCCGTCCGCGTAGAAATCGTTTATGTCGTAGCTATTTCCAGGATAAGAACTATCATATGTCCCCCCCGGGGCTCAAACTATTTCTATGCCAAATTTCATCTAAATCGGTTAAGTGCGAAGAGGTTACAGACAGACAGACACTCTCGCATTTATAATATTAATATGCGCCCGCAAATAAAGGAATGCAGAATGTCACTAACCGTATATTTTAAAAAGTAGCTTAAGTGTGTTAAACTCAAGGCATTCAAAATCGTCTTAATTTGGTGTCATAATAAATAAAACATCCTATTTGTGTGCAAGCATTCATCCAATATTACCAACAAATTTATAAAAGGCATAGAGGCTAGAGTTTTTGAAGCACGACAACTTTTGACACTTGTTGTGCAATAAGTGACAAGCTGTCAAATAGTCGACGGGGCATTTGTAAACCATGTTTGCATGCTTGGTTAACGTATCACGAACGATACGGAATCATATCCACAATCACGTGACAAGTGATAGCGTCTATGCTAGGCCCGCTGGGCCGTATCACGCTCGTAACTTGTATAATAATATACCAAATATAATCTTTATTGCTTACTTTCTTAACCTAAGATACATGTAAGACTCTTTGTAGTAGTAGTGGTAATAAAATCAAAGCTAAGTTTTACATATCTACTATTACTAGGTACTACGTTTTCCCGCAATTTAAAACTAAAATGCTTACTTGCATACGGTCGGTTGCGATATTTGGTCCGGCAACGACTCTGACAACTTAGAGCTACGGGCGTTACCAAAGTCATTTCACGAAACCTGGTAGTGTTGGGACTTGGGACTGTCGAGTGGCTTCTCACAGAAGAAGGCATAGATAGAGGCACTCGCCATCACGTCGTTGAGTTTGCCGTTGCGCAGCACGACTAGGCAGCCGCCCGTGCCTTTGCGTCGCCGTGTTCGAAGCGTGTACTGCCTTACTAGTAGCCGGTGTCGGGTCGCTTCTCACAGAAGAAGGCATAGATAGAGTCACACGCCACGTCGTTGAGTTTGCCGTTGCGCAGCACGACTAGGCAGCCGCCCGTGCCGTTGGGCTCGCCCTGTTCAAAGCTCGCGTACCCTGCTGCTGGCAGAGACTGCCCTGTAAACAAATCATTGAGGGACTCAATTTCAGACTCAGTATTCGGCCACAGTTTCCGTTGTGTAAATGCCTAGTATATCGCCTTTAGGGTCAATATTAAAAGGAATGAATCTACAAAATATACTGTTCTGGATAAAGTCTAGACCGCTAAACGACCACAGATGCAGAACGTCTATATATGGAAATGATACGGCAGTAACACGGCCACCGAGCAGAAGGTCTTCACCTTAGAATGGCTTTATATCAAAACAACTAGTTCACAAAATGGCCACGACGACGTGGGACGTCTACTTACATCTTTAAATGTCTTGGTAATAAAACGACAACAACGTGCTACCAAGTCTCAAGACTCCTGTTAGTGCAAATTAAAATAGCAGGGTAGATTTTTCTCCTCTTGCGTCGCATCAGTTGTGCTAGAAGCTGAAAGAAAGAGATAGAGAAATGTTTACCATGAACAGTCTGCCAGTCCCCGCGCTCCCCCCAGTCTTGCACCCCTATATACGCGTACTCTTTGACGAAAGAGCCCGTCATGCTGCTATCAGGGTGCTCCATGAACAGCTCCTTAAGGACCTGGGCTTCGAGCTCGCTGTTGATGATCGCGAGATGCGCGCGCTCTACGGAGCAGGCCATGAACGCGCGGGACCAGGTGCGGCCGGTCGTGTGGAGTTTGTAGCAGCTGCCTGTTCTGTTGTCCAGCATGTACCCTGTAACGTCCAGTAAGTAATGGATATCATTATTGTCCTACATCAGTTCTTGATCATCACCACAAGAAGTTGTAGGTTGAGTAAGATATACATAAATATACAGTGTGATTCTACGCTCCGGGCTTTTTTAAAGAAGGTGAAAATAACGTATGTTTATAATGTAATCAATCATGATATTAATTTAATTTAGAAACTAAATTTCAGACTTTGTTAATTTTCTAACAAAATTTTAATTGCTAGCAATGTACAGCGAAGTAAATTGACAAGTTAGTGTAAATGACAGCTCTTCAGACATTGTTTAGTACGACGTCATACACCTACATAGTACATTGAAGGTTCGGATTTTGGAAATTTAATTGTGATTTAGGTACTAATACGTGCAAACGATTGTTAACGAAGATATTATCATCACATCATCAGTCTCAATAAAAACCCGGGTCGTAGAAACACACTGTATATTAGGGGACAATGGGACAACAAAACAAATGGCATGAACCAAACGGGGCTAGTTACCTACTTTATTTAGTTAGCTCAATCAAAACCAAAAAAATCTAAATCAAGATATTTATGCTGCAAATAGGCCACAAGGGCACTTTTACAAGTCAAATTGTATCTATAGCACCTAATAAGGCTTTTGTTATGAGTACTACGCTGCGATTGCTAATTCAAGACCAAAAAATCTACCGTAGATCTATTGCTATCACTGCGAGAGACGAAATTTTGTACTGAATTAGCAATCGGAATGTTGATGAGGTGGCGATGAAACATCCAAGACTCAGAAACAAATTTTCATGCTCATCACATAAATTATTCGGAATTCGAACCGAAGACCGTCAGCTTCACTACGCTAAAGCGGTCGTGAAAAAGTTGAATTGCCCCCTCGGTGTTGAGGCCTTTGGAATAGTGGATGGCATTTGTAAATCGCCATGAAGTTTTTCAAAATTAGACGGGTCGCGGCAAATTATGTGGCATAATACGAGTATATCTAAATATTATTAATAAATGACGGCAATCGCTTGGTTTTAAATGCATGCTGCGTTCTAAGTTTTGGTGTACTGTAAAATTGTTAGCTGCATACTGGTGATGTACTCGTACACTCTTGGTAGCTCGCACTTGTGATAAAGATCTTTTATAATACCTATTTACAAGTGAATGCATGCCGTGTTACATATACCTACCAATACAAATGTCAAGCAGCTGACATGACATACTGCGCCGACTAGCCGACCCCAAGTAAATGGGATAAGGGCACGAAAATGATGAATGATGCTGCAAGCAGACTCTATATATTCTCTCGTCATATTTGACTTTTTCTCACCGTTGTTAATCGGGCCGCATGGTCCAACACCTGGTGGAACACCTTTCTTAAAGCACACGTAAGGCAGAGGACTGTCGCAGGACCTGTCCTTTAGGTTTCCGTAGGGATTTAAGGCGACGCAGTCCGCTTTATTTTCAAAATCAAAATTATATGATTTCCACGTTATTGGCGCTTGTTCTATGGGTACTCCTGAAAAGTTATATTGTCGTAAGATAGCATAGGCCACATAACACAACGTATGTAAACAGATAATAAAGCTGAAGAGGGTCGAAAGTCTGTACATGGAATGGATTCGAAAAAAAAAATGGCTAGGGATACTTAGAATCGACAACAGAACACGTTCGATCAGATATGGGGGGAGAAAATTTGGATGAAACTCATTTTGATGAAATTTGGTTTAGAGATAGTTTAAGTCTTGGGAAAGGACATATGATAGTTTTTATCCCGTTAATCATCCCCTAAGGGGGTGAAATTAGGGGTGAATATTTGGATGGAACCCATTTATGTAAATACAATTTGGTATAGAGATAGTTTGAGTTCTGGGAAAGGGACATAGGATAGTTTTAATTCTGGAAATCACCCCCTAAGGGGGTAGAATGGGGGGTGAAAACTTGGATGGGAACCGTTTACATGAAATTTTATATAGAGATAGTTTGAGTCCCGGAGAATACCACTTATAGTTTTAATCCCGAAAACCATTCCCTAAGGGGATGAAATAGGGGGTGAAAATTTGGATAAAACCCATGTAGATCAAATTTGGTATAGAGATAGTAGGAGTCCCAGGGAAGGACAATGCATAGTTTTTATCCTGAAAATCTTCTCCTGAGGGGGTGAAATTAGGGGTAAAAATTTGGATGTAACCCATTTAGATGAAATTTGGTATCGGGAAAGGACATGGGCACGGAAATCATCTCTTAAGGGGGCGAAATGGGAGGTGAACATTTGTATGGAGCTACTATACAACCGCCGCACCCGTTTAGATAAAATTGTCTCGGGGAAGCACATAGGATAGTTTTTATGGAGGGTGAAACTTTGTATCGAGCCACGATATGAACGAGTTCTACGCGGACGAAGTCGCAAGCAGAAGCTAGTTTATTATAATTACAAAATGTACTTGCCTTCGATGGAGAAGATATCTCCCTTAGAAAAGGTAGCGTGGAAGCCGACAAATATATCCCCGTTATAGAATTCAAACATATGTCGGATTTCGTTTTGCATCACTTGCAGCGTCCCATTATTCAAGGGCGAGGCCAAAACACCACCTGTTGCAATAGTTTGACTGTAAATTCTAAAAGACAAACACTCCTATTCTGCTACTTTTAGATCAAGAACGTGAGTGGAAGCCAATCATGTGTTAGATTTAGGGTTGCATAACCTGTTAGCTTTTCTAGGTCATGATGGAACGTGGATGATTCTGAAAAAAAACCGAGATTGTAGAGTTAGTGGCCAAGCCAAACATTATTGGCGAAACGAAATTCCATAGACTTCGCCGGCTCGATCATCTACTGCGAATGGGAGATACTCGAGCCGTCAAGAGAGTGTACTTAGGTTTGGTTGAACGACTAGTCACCGCCCAGTGCCAAGTAGGTATCACCGGGGAGAGCGGAGAGAGCCGGGGAGCGTCCAGGTGGATCTACCACAGTTTAATCTAAAAGATCTTTATAAAATCAAACCTAAAGCGGGAATTGGGAACGAACACTATCGTTGTCTTCATCTCATAGGATAATTGGTTGCTCAAAATAAAATGTCATTGCCTCAAAATCAGACTCGAAAACATTTTATCTTTTATTTCAATGACATGAATTGTTTTGAGATACCACCATTTCCCTTCGGAAGGCACTGAGGGCAGCACAGGCCGGCGGGAAGGGGAGACCAAGGTTTGACGGCATACCTTCCAGGTGGCAGCGCATCCGCGCCTCTTGCCATGTGGCCGGGCGACGATGCGGCTTGAACGAACCGCCAGCTTGCGGGTGGTAAGTGTACTTCGCCTCTGCAAGCACGGATCACACTTATAGGTCACACAACTACTATGTAGACAACACAACTACTGGTGGGGCACAACACAGCTCCCGAGGATGTGTTGTGTTGCATTGAGAGTGAGGGCCCCGCGTTCGTGTCTAGATCAACACTACAAATCCTCAAATCAATAAAGAGTCGGCAACGCGCTTGCGATTCTTCTGGAATCGCTAGCTTCCATAGATAAGCTACAGTGTCTACTTACAAACCAAACCGAATTCTTATTTGCCACCGTCGTAGCATAAAAACATGCTGCCTGTGACGTATGTTGTTGCTTAGTTACATTAAAAAGTAAGAAAATAACACTGCTGTCTTTAATGTCTGAATATATGTAATTTTCTCTCCGAATAAAATATTGCTTAACGTTACACAAACGCCTTTCCAATTCGTCATACTGCCTAGTCGCGTCGCGCGCGACTCAACGGCAGTCTCACTCGTACTGTTCAATAAAGAGGAAGGTGGATTTCTTCGTCCCGCGTCGCTTTGCGGCGTCGTAATGTGATAGCCCATCAGCTCGTCGAAGAATTTGAGTTTAACGCTAGCCCTCTCAATTTTATAACTATGGCGATTTGAATAATGATATTATAAAACGAATAGTATTACAGTAAATATTTTAAACAGTTAAGTAATAGGCTAATGAAATCATGGAAAATATTAGTTAACTCTAAATATTCACATGACAAACTTCAATGATAACCTGTATGTACTGTAAAAATAAATCAAAAACATGCACTAACACTAACGTTTTACTATCAACATTACTCGACTTTACTTACCGTTACCGCTGCCGCTGCCAACAATGAAGAAAAGAGGTATAATTAATTTAAATCCCAACATTGTGTGCATGGAACCAAGTCCCTCGGTGCAATGAGTTACCGC
Organism: Epinotia brunnichana; assembly: GCA_963854355.1. Lineage (NCBI taxonomy): Eukaryota > Metazoa > Arthropoda > Insecta > Lepidoptera > Tortricidae > Epinotia > Epinotia brunnichana. The sequence goes on from OY977943.1 coordinate 33,051,145, forward strand.
CCAATGGCTATCCTTTTTATCACGACACAACTTTGACAAGCTCATACCTAAGTGAGGGAGTTATCAGATTTATGTGTGACTATACAGGATGTGTGATAAACCCACGCCACCAACAACATGATAAACTTAAAAAAATTATACTAAAAGCACATTTTGTGTTTTGATTAAAATGTTTCCAGGAAAGTCAGATATAATTTTAAACGATTATAATACTTCTACTTTACTTCTTCATTCGTTTATTACATGGAAAATGCTTGTCAAATATACCTTATGAGCCATCTTGGTAGTGGTAGAGCTACCATATACATCAACGACGTAGATGTGTATGATAATGAATATTAGTTTCTAAAGGATTCGCTGTTTTTAAATAACCTGAACGGAACGGAAAACACAAATATTTTTTACGGGACATATTACGGGACGATCTTACACAAATCAACCTAGGCCCACGGTAAGCTCAGTAAGGCTTGTGTTGTGGGTACTAGGCGATGATATATATAATAGATACATACATATAGATACTTATATACATAACATCCATAACTCAGGAACAAATATTCGTGATAAATACACAAATAAATGCCCTGACCGGGATTCGAACCCGGGACCTCCAGCTTTCAAGCTGCTGCAAAGATTCAAGTATTCAAGTATATTATTGCATTCATGTTGTTACGGTGGATAGATGACAATAGGGAACTTGCATCTTAATATTTTATTACGAAAAACAAAAGTATAATCCAGCATGAAAACAACTGTAGCATTAAAACTTTGTTATGATTTATTTTTCTGATGTTATATGCATTTGAAATCTGCGCGCGCCGGCACCCCCCGAAAACGCTCTATACTAAACGGGCTTATGCTATGACGTCACAGCATAGCCTTTACTATGGAGTAAGTCATTAATTTGCGATTATCTCCACAAAATTTACGTTTAAGTCTATACTTGTCACACAAAATATCATTTCTAATTTAATATTCTATGTAACTGTTTCGTTATTTTATCGAAAAAATAAAAAAAAATTTTCGTCATTTTAACGTTAGGTAAAACTAATAAAATCGTTTTTTTTTTTCTTTTTTTTTCTTTTATCTCTACGTATATCCGCATCGATTGAGTGCAATTTATTCGAAATTGAAGTCCCATGCAAGTTCCCCATTGTTCAGTGGGTCGATCACGTAACTTTTCTTACGCGCTTCTGTAAGGTCTAAATGTCAATTTTATATGGAAAAATGACAGTTAGATTGTGATTTTACTGTCAGACGCGCGTACAATGCGTTACGTGATTGACCTACTGGTCTTAAAAATGAACCCATTAAAGGCATTGCAATATATTTTGTAAAGTAACATGCACACAAGCCTGGCGTAGGGATTTCACCAAACATCCGTCACTTCAAACTTAAAGGTTTCTCAACATATGAAAACCGATTAGAGACATAAACACGCTCATTTACAGAATTTAAACGCGATTAAGTTCCGTTTAGTATAAATAAAAACCGCTCTTTAGCTATATTTGAAATATTATGTAACCTAACACTTCTTATAAGTAAGTGTACCGTACTAACCCAAAATGGATTTTTTTGTTGTCCGAATTAAATGTTTTTTACATTTTATTTTATTTTTTAGTATAAATAATGAATCAATCTTGTAATTCTAATAGGTACATCAAAAGGATTTGAATATATTAGTATTCATACAACAGAGTGAACATTAAAAATTATAAAATGTTGCGTTATAGTCCATTTTATTTGAGGTGCACGACTGTTTTATAAAACTGTCATTGTAATTGGAATGTCTTTCCTTGGATGGTAGAGTTGCCTTTTGAATGGACTTTTTTGATGCATTTCCTCGATCTTAAGGGTCTTTACTCCTTAATGCTTCCTTTTCCATTTAAGATTACGACGAAACTATTAGTATTTATTCAAAAAACTGATAACGTACATAAATAATCATTTCTTAAACTAGCTAGGGGCTAAAAAAGTTCAAATTTTAATTTTATTTTTCTTACCCAGCGTGCTTTATACGTCTTTTAAAAAAATATAAATCTACGGCAACGTAAGTCCTATAGTTATGATTATTTTTTTATGGGTTAACATAAAGTTACAGTTTGCTATAATATTTTTTTAAGGCAAAATATAAGTACAATTTGCGGTAGATAAATAAAATGTAATCCTGTTTTCACCAAAAACATGACAAAAACTCGGAAGGTATTTTTTTTAATGAATCTTTGATTTTCAATCATGTCATGCCCCGTATGAGATATGGTGAATTGAATTGTAATCATTCATGTACCAAATGATTCTTGTTTACTGCAAAATTGAGAACCGAAACGACACTTCTCACTGCAAAATTTGAAAAAGACTCCCAAGAAATCTCATTAATTAAGGTTTTGAAAGAGAAAATGAAAATTGTAACTTTTTCGGTCCCTAGTTTAAGAAATGATTATTTAAGCACGTCATGAGTTTTTGAATAAATACTAATAGCTACGTCGTAATCTTTAATGAAAAAGGAAGCACTTTGCAAAATACGCACGTCTGTAGGAGTAAGGACTCTTAAATACAACTAACTATACTAACAACCACAGGTTGTACCTTCATAGTACAAAATGACATCAACGCGCACGCGGCACGAATTCTGATTTACATTTTACTGGGCTCCACTTCTCTGAACTGAAAGGTTCTCGTCTCGAGTGGCGACCACGTCCCGGAAGGTGCGGCGTGGGTAGCCCCCCCCACAAGGTGGACTGATGACCTGGTAAAGGTCGCGAGAGTCCGCTGAACGCGGGTGGCGCAGGACCGGTCATTTTGGCACTCTTTGGGGGAGGCCTATGTCCAGCAGTGGACGTCTTTCTGCTGGTATGATGATGATGATGAGGCTCCACTTACGTATTTTACGGATGCAATCGAAGCAGCCGGATAAAACATCTATATCCATCTGGAAGGGCCGTTCTATATATACTGGAGAAAGAATTTTGAAAATTGGATGGTATACGCCGTACACATAAACTCACAAAGCTATAACCTCACAGATACAAGCCGCCGGATAAAATATACATTTAGGTACATCATATATATTAAGCTCGCCATTTGTACATTTTTTTTGTATTTTGTGCAATAAAGTTTTAATAAATAAATACATAGGAAACATCCAATACTCAGAAACACATGTTCATGCTCATCACACAAATATTTGCCCTAACCGGGGTTCGAACCCAGGACCAGGACCTTTAGTTTCGCAGGCAGCGTCGCTACCCACAAGGCTAACCGGTGGTCAATAGATTTAGTACACAATGTTACCATTTATTTAAGACAATTCTAAGGACGTCAGCATCTTTTATCATGGCAATTCTCGGCCGCTCTTCAACCAACCACCCCCATTCGCATCTCCACGAAACGTAACACAAACATTAATCTCTCAGTTTCCATTATAATACTCAACAATTACACATGCATAAATAATGGTACTTGTACCAGTGGTATACAATTAGTCGGTCCACAATAGCACAGGACTGTAATTTGGGTTCCACGCTGTACGAAATACTGGCTGGGTAAAACAAACGCGTTCCGTTACCGCGACAGTAATCGTTGCTTTCACTAAATACGTGTAATGAGGGTACAGTTAGCCTGCAATCAAATGGGATAGCAAAAAAACAAAAAAAAAAAATTAAAAGTACCATTTTGGAATCGGTATAATCTCCCGAATATGGCCTTGATCGGTTCACACCCCATTTTTGATACACCCTAATATAATATATATATATTATATTAGGACCGATTATAGCTACTAACAAGCTAAGTCGTGATCAGAAAGGTATGCGTAACTTTTCGAAAGAGCGTTAGAATAAGTCAACTGTCATTTTACCAAACAATTAATGACATTTAGATGATTTAGACCTACCCAATGTACGTACGAAACGTTACGCAATCGACCTGCTGAAGGTAATCATTTTTTTCAGAGGGCAATAATTTACTTTAAAAACAATGTTCTAACCGACTTCAAATCAGTAGCCAAATAGCTTCAACTTTGCCTATAAAATTTGAAGAGTTCCTTCGATTTCTCCAGGATCCTTTCATCAGAACTGGATTTGGTGATAACGGGACCTGCTGCTGCTGGAAGTATATGCTTTCAAACAAAGAAAAAAAAATCAAATCGATTCATAAATTACCGAGTTGTCGCGTAACAAACACACAAAAAAAAATACCGCTGAATTGAGAACCTCCTCCTTTTTTGAAGTCGGTCAAAAAATCATGAAAAGGGTTTTTTTTGTGAAATATAGTGCTGCGAATTTTCTTGTATTGTTATACCCATTGTATGGGTGGTCAAACCCGATAAATCGCGATTTATTTTTTACATCATAGAACAATACAAGGATATACAAAAAAAACTACGGTACTTAGCCTAGTGGTCTTAGTCAAGCATGCGGCTATTAAACGGCGGTCGTGAAGATTCAGAGAAAAACTGCTTTTCGAATCCTAATTTAGGATAAATGAAAATTCTGACAAATTGAACACTCGGGAAATTGTATTTATTTAGTGACTTAGATATTAGGTAGCCAAAAATTCTATAAAATCATAGTCAATTTCATTATCTTAAATCGGCTGTTAAACTGGCAATTAAGGGGGACAGCTCCAAGCCTCCGTCCGGTACCGTTGTTCGATCACAGACACAGATGTTATTGATGTATTTGATGATTGATAAGCACGTGACACCTCATCTTCTGATTTATCAGGGGTATTCAACCTTTTTAAGTCAAAGTATTCTTTTGCTCTCCTGGATACGGATCCACGCCGTATCACACGCGAAACTTAATAGCTAAGTTTTATATATCTACTATTACTACTACGTTTTCCCGCAATTTAAAACTAAAATGCTTACATGTATACGATCGTGTGCGATATTTGGTCCGGCAACGACTCTTGACAACTTAAAGCTACGGGCGTTACCAAAGTAATTTCACGAAAACTGGTAGACAGTGTTGGGACTTGGGACTGTCGGGTGGCTTCTCACAGACGAAGGCTTATCGAAGTCACACGCCACGTCGTTGAGTTTGCCGTTGCGCAGCACGACTAGGCAGCCGCCCGTGCCTTTGCGTCGCCGTGTTCGAAGCGCGTACTGCCTTACTAGTAGCCAGTGTCGGGTCGCTTCTCACAGAAGAAGGCATAGATATAGTCACACGCCACGTCGTTGAGTTTGCCGTTGCGCAGCACGACTAGGCAGCCGCCCGTGCCGTTGGGCTCACCCTGTTCGAAGCTCGCGTACCCTGCCGCTGGCAGAGACTGTCCTGTAAACAAATCATTGAGGGACTCAATCTCAGACTCAGTATTCGGCCTCAGTTTCCGTTGTGTAAATGCCTAGTATATCGCCTTTAGAGTCAATATTAAAACGACTGAATCTACAAAATAACCTCTTCTAGATAAAGACTAAGTAGACCGCCAAACGACCACAGATGCAGAACATCTATATCTGGAAATGATATGGCAGTAACACGACCACCAAACAGAAGGTCTTCACCTTAGAATGGCTTTTTATATCAAAACAACTAGTTCGCAAAATGGCCACGACGAGGTGGAACATCTTTAAATGTCTTGGTAACAAAAAGACTACAACCTGCTACCAAGTCTCAAGACTCCTGTCAGTGCAAATTAAAATAGCAAGGTAGATTTTTCCCCTCTTGCGTCGCATCAGTTGTGCTAGAAGCTGAAAGAAAGAGATAGAGAAATGTTTACCATGTACAGTCTGCCAGTCCCCGCGCTCCCCCCAGTCTTGCACCCCTATATACGCGTACTCTTTGACGAAAGAGCCCGTCATGGTGCTATCAGGGTGCTCCATGAACAGCTCCTTAAGGACCTGGGCTTCGAGCTCGCTGTTGATGATCGCGAGATGCGCGCACTCTACGGAGCAGGTCATGAACGCGCGGGACCAGGTGCGGCCGGTCGTGTGGAGTTTGTAGCAGCTGCCTGTTCTGTTGTCCAGCATGTACCCTGTAACGTCCAGTAAGTAATGGATATCATTATTGTACTACATCAGTTCTTGATCATCACCACAAGAAGTTGTAGGTTGAGTTAGATATACAAAAATATATATTAGGAGACAATGGGACAACAAAACAAATTACATGAACTGCATGAACGGGGCGGGACTAGTTACTATATTTATTTAGTTAGCTCAATCAAAACCAAAAAGTCTGAATCAAGATATTTATGCTGCAAATAGGCCACAAGAGCACGTTTACAAGTCAAATTGTATATCTATAGCACCTAATAAGGCTTGTGTTATGAGTACTACACTGCGATTGCTAATTAAAGACCAAAAAATCTACCGTAGATCTATTGCTGCGAGAGACGAAATTTTGTACTGAATTAGCATTCGGAATGTAGATGACGATGAAACATCCAAGATTCAGAAACAAATTTTCATGCTCTGATGAGCATCTGATCTGATGATTTATGTGATCATAAATATTCGGGATTCGAACCGAGGACAAGGACCGTCAGCTTCACTACGCTAAAGCGGTCGTGAAAAAGTTGAATGCCCCCCTCGGTATTGAGGCCTATGGAATAAGTGCTGCCAGCAATGAAGCTTTTCAAAGTCAGACGAGTCGCGGCAAATAATGTGACATAATATATCTAAATATTATTAATCAATGACTGCAATCGATTGGTTTAAAACGCGTGCGGCGGCGGCGCGGCGTCCTAAGTTGAATATGAAGAAGTTTTGGTATAAATTAGCTGCATAAGGTGATGTCTCGTGGTAGCTCGCACTTGTGATAGAGATCTTTTATAATATATATAAGTGGATGAAGACGATGAAAGTTATGCCTATGCTTTTTGTTTTTGTGAATGTTTGCCGTGTTACATATACATACATTTACAACAGCCTCTATTCTCTCGACGTATTTTACGTTTTCTTACCGTTGTCAATCGGGCCGCATGGTCCAATGTCAAGTACCTTTGGAACACCTTCCTTAAAGCACGTATAAGGTAGGGGACCGTCGCAGGACCTGTCGTTTACTGAGCCGTAGGCATTTAAGGCGACGCAGTCTGCTTTATTTTGAAAATTATATGGTTTCCACGTTATTGGCGCTTGTTCTATGGGTACTCCTGAAAAGTTGTATTGTCGTAAGACAGCATAGGCCACATAACACAACGTAGGTATGATATATTTTGGTATATTTATTTGAAGCCTTCCGGAAAGCGCAGCATTTATTGTGAAAGAGGTGTCTAGACTCGCCCTTATATGTGCTCTGTTTTAGTGTATACTAGGCTTAATTTGCCTGTCAAATGTCTATGCCAATTGTTTCTGGTCACCTTGCTAGCCGGGAATCCTATCTTGTCATTGTGTGTTTTGACTCGTTTTCGTTAGCGTGACTTTCGAAGTTAAAATCATAATTTTGGTGTTTCTTGAACGAAATAACGGTGAATTCCTTTAAAATAAACCACTATAGTGTTAGTGCGCGTTGCATTTGTCACGTGTGTGGGTTCTTGGTGAGCAAAATGGGTTCTAATGAAGAAACACCAGCCGGGCCACGTGCTAATTCCGTGGACGGCTCAGCTTCGATGCAGTCCAGCTCCGATGACTCGTCTTCAGAAGACGAAAGTTCGTCTTCGCGGCTCCCAAACAAGCGAGGTAAAGGCGAAGATCCGCGGATCGACGCCCTTATGAATCAGGTAGGTTATCTGACTTCCTTTATTCAGGGATTTACCGCGTCGAATGCTTCGAGCGGGATATCTAAACCTAGTGTACCCGTGCCTGAGGTTAATACATATGTAGTCGCCCCTGAGACACCTTTTTTAAAGGCTCCGACCGAGCCCCCAAAGGTTCTTGACCTAGGCGATATTGAAACTCAGTTCGAGTTAGTTATCAAAGGAGCGGATCCTTCGAGACTAAAAAAACTACAACAATTACAGCAATTTGGTAGTCCAGCTTGGAAAACTCTTAAGTACAAAAAACCTTTGGAATCTCATTTGGCCTCGCCGGGTTTCATAGAACTAAAGGCCAATGATGAACTCACTTATTTCCATCCTAATAAAGATTACCTAGCGGGTACAGAGAGGATCATGGCAGCCTTATCTAATGCTCTTTTAGAGCAAAGAGCTATGCTCAGGTCGGGCCTGCAGGCAGTAGTCGATTGGGTGGCAAACTCCCCGGAGGACATTAATGCCACATTACTAATTGACAAATTTTCGGTTTTATTTGGCTCATCTTCTGATTATTATAAAAACTGTGAGTCTTTACTCCAAATAGTTTGCGGAAAAAGGGCGGAGTGCATTGAGGTACGCAGACAGGCAATTGTTAAGGATATCCCTAATAAAAATATAAAAGCAGCTTTACTTGATATTCCCCCTAGTGATGAACATCTTTTTCAGAGGGATAAATTGTTGAATTTTATACAAGCGCAGGGTGGCCCACAAATCTGGCTTCACCCACCAATTATTAAAAAGGATGCAGACAAAAATCTTAAAAGAAAGGACCCAGAGCCAGGACCTTCTGGCATCAAACCAAAAAGATTTAAGTCCTTTCATAACAAGAATAAAACATATAAAGGGAAGGGCAAAGGCAAATCCAGTTCCTTTCGTTCCAAAGGAAGTGGAAATGACCAAAAGTGACAGATGGCCTTTCAGTGGGGGTTGCCTGGCTCAGTACCGGGAGAGGTGGTTGGAGTTGGGGGCCAACAATTTCATTTTAAATGCAATAACAGCTTCCCGTATTCCATTTATTCAAAAACCCCCATTAATGCGAAAGATACTACCAGACTTTGCAACAAAACCCTCTGTACAGATGTCCAAACAGATTCAAGAACTGAAGTCCCAAAAAATTTTGGAGAAACCTCAGACAGTCTCAGGCAGTTTTTTCTCAAAGATGTTCCTTGTACCGAAGAAAGATGGAGGTGTGAGGCCTATCTTCGATCTGAGAGGTCTCAACAATTATGTGGGGACAAAAGCTTTTCACCTCATATCTCATACCATAGTACCGGAGTTCTTGCAACCTCAGGATTGGCTTGTGAAAATAGACCTATCTCAGGCCTATTTTCACGTGCCAATATCCGAAGCACACCGACCCTTTCTCCGTTTGATCTACAAGGGAGAGGTTCTTCAGATGACTTCATTACCCTTTGGACTTGCTTCTGCCCCCAGGCTCTTTGCTGGCATAACTTGCTGGGTTGCGGAAACCCTACGCAAGAGAGGGATGCGCGTGCTAGTTTATCTGGACGACTTCCTTCTGGTCCATCAGGACCGCGCCAGACTAGCACAGCAGGCTTCGGAAGCCGTTCAGCTACTGGAGTACTTGGGGTGGCAGGTGAACCATCAAAAGTCAATTCTTTTACCCACAAAAGAACTCGAGTTTTTGGGTCTTCTCTGGAAAATAGAAACAAACGAAATGTGTCTACCAGTAGCAAAACAATTAACCATCAAGGAGTCTTTGCGCAAAATGATCACTCAAAAGACATGCCAAACACGTCAATTGCAGCGTCTGCTGGGCCTGTTAAACTTTGCCTGCTTCGTGATTCAACGGGGTCGACTTCACTGCCGGCGTCTACAGATATTTCTTCGGCAATTTTCCCATCAGAATTTGAAGAAAAAACTCCATATACCAAAGTTAGCATTACAAGACCTTCAATGGTGGCTCAGAACGCTTCAAATGTTGGTTGGGGTGCTCATATGGGGGAGACAACAATGGCAGGCTCATGGAATCAGAGACAGAAAATATGGCACAGCAACAAGAAAGAAATGTTTGCAGTCTTCTCAGCCATAAGAATTCAGAGCGAACAGCTGAGGAACTCTCACATAATGTTGCAATCGGACAACAGAACCGTGGTGGCATACTTACGGAAAGAAGGAGGCACTCGGTCGATAGGTCTACTGGCATTGACGTTCCAACTCTTAAAACTGATCGATCATTTCAACATTGTTCTGTCAGCACAATATCTTCCGGGAAGATACAATGCCATCGCGGATCGCCTGTCTCGGGGCAGAGCATTACCCGAGTGGCATCTGACAACCGAGGCGACCACGGAGGTCTTCAATCGGTGGGGAAAACCAGAGATAGATCTGTTTGCCTCAAACCGCTCCGCGGTGGTAACCAGATACGTCTCAATCGATGCGAGGGATTGCTACGCAGAATTTACAGACGCCTTCAGCCAGGACTGGGACTACAGTCTAGCATGGATCTTCCCACCACCCTGCCTCATCCCCAGAGTACTGACTCATCTAAACCGAGCACGGGGCGTGTACCTATTGGTAGCTCCAGACTGGACTCAACCGTATTGGAGAGCGGATCTCCAATCCCGTGCACTAGAAGATCCAGTACAGATTCAGAATCTCCAGAAAGTCCTAGTGGATCTGACAACAGGCCTGTCTCCACCAGAAGTACATCTACTGGATATGAAAATTTGGATGGTTGGGGGTGGGCTGCAAAAATAGAGAACTGGAGTAAAGAACAGAAAGATCTCTTGGCAAAGAGTTGGAGGCAATCTACTCTACAGACTTATAGAGCTCCACTGAAGAGATGGTTTGAATGGTGCTCGGAGAGCACTGTCGATATAAAATCGCCTCAAGCGCAAGACATTGCTAGATTTTTAGCCCACACTTATTTAAAAGAAGGACTATCATATGGCACAATGCTAGTACACAAATCTGCTATAGCCACCTATTATGGACAAAATGAGGCTATATCGTCAGATTTTCTGGTTAGACAAACTCTTAAAGCTATTGCCAATTCTAAACCAGCTTCCTTCAAATCCCCTATCTGGGATCCCAAGATAGTATTTAAGTGGCTCCAAGAAAACCCTCCGAAGATGACTTTGTTTGATGTCTCTCGTAGAGCAGCTACAATTATGTTGTTGGCTTCAGGACGAAGATTGCATGATTTAACACTCTTAAGTGTTAAGAATGATAATTTTATCAATCTAGGAAATTCAATACAACTTTGGCCTGTCTTTGGTTCAAAAACTGACAACAAATCTTATAGACAGTCGGGTTGGAACTTACTCAAACACCCCTGTGAGAACATATGTCCTGTGAAGTCTTTAAATAACCTTATTGATTGGACCAAAGATAGAAGATCAGGCACTGAGACTCATAGTTTATTTATTACTATTAAGGGAGCAACCAAGCCTGCAACAAAGGCAATTATTGGAGGATGGGTAAAATCCGTGCTTCGTGAGGCTGGAATAGATTCTACTCCAGGTAGCTGTCGTTCAGCAGTGGCTTCCCTAGCTTGGTTGGAAAATAGACCAATTGAAGAGATACTAGCCAAGGGCAATTGGAGGGCAGTTAATACCTTCCAAAAGCATTATTGCAGAGAAATAAATAAAGCGCAGAATCGGGCTAGTGATGATTTATTTGATAATTTCTCTTGTATTTAATTACAAATGATTGTTTGACTGATGATTGATCTCTTATGATAAGATAATTTGTTGAAGCATAACAATATGCTATTTGTTTCAATTAAGAAATATAAATTTTGTTCTTTCAAAATTGTTTATATTCCTGTTATGCCTATAACTCAGAATTATTAAAATTTGTTTTATTTTCTGAGAATGTCAACATTGTGTGTTTTTGTTTATGTCACCAGCAGATAACAGACACGTCTTCCACAATAAATGCTGCGCTTTCCGGAAGGCTTCAAATATAACCGTTTTACATAACAATAAAACGGGTATTTTAAGCCGAAAGGAAAGCGCAGCATTATAAGAAATTCTTCCTGGTGAAGACTACAATGACAAGATAGGATTCCCGGCTAGCAAGGTGACCAGAAACAATTGGCATAGACATTTGACAGGTAAATTAAGCCTAGTATACACTAAAACAGAGCACATATAAGGGCGAGTCTAGACACCTCTTTCACAATAAATGCTGCGCTTTCCTTTCGGCTTAAAATACCCGTTTTATTGTTATGTAAAACGGTTATATTATAATTACAAAATTTACTTGCCTTCGATGGAGAAGAAATCTCCCTTAGAAAAGGTAGCGTGGAAGCCGACAAATATATCACCGTTAGAGTAGTCAATCATATGTCGGATTTCGGTTTGCATAACTTGCAGCATCCCATTATTCAAGGGTGAGGCCAAAACACCACCTGTAACATTTTTTATTTTGTAATTTTTATTATTCTGTTAATTTTAGATCAAAAAACGTGAGTGGAAGCCAATCATGTGTTAGATCTAGGGTTGCATAACCTGTTAGTTTTTTAACCGACTTCAAAAAAGGAGGATGTTATATGTTCCACTGTATGTTTTTTTTAATGTATGTTCGCCGATTTCTCCGTCAATTGTGGACCGATGTACGCGTGTAGTGATTGCGGTATTTTCTATTATAAACCGTGTATTTACCCTCGGAAATCGTAATTTTGGTGAAGTGGCACTGATAATGAAGACCACAGGTGACTTATGGAACTCCTCAAAGATGTAAAGTACGTTAAAGATTCTGACATGATTCCGTTGAAGTAGCAACTAATGAAGTGTTAATTCTGAGATCCTTGAGGAATCGACGAAACTTCTCAAATATTATCAGCCCACATATAGCGAACTGGGGTTTTTTCTGTAATTATCAACGCATTTGCTCTCGGAAAGCAGTTCATGTGGTAAATTGGAAAGGAAATGTGGAAATTTTCATGTACCATGTGGCTTGGCGAACTACTGAATTGAAGTCGGTTTAAACTTTGTTTTTAAAGTAAATTATCTAGGACATGATGGAACATGGACGATTCTGAGATTTTGGAGTTAGTGGCCAAGCCAAACATTATTGGCGAAACGAAATTCCATAGACTTCGCCGGCTCGGTCATCTACTGCGAATGGGAGATACTCGAGCCGTCAAGAGAGTGTACTTGGGTTGGGTTGACCGACTAGTCACCGGCACGGTAGAAAGCGGCCAGGTGGATTTACGACAGCTTCAAGCCTAAAACTGGCTGGGTAAGATCGGAATATGCAGCGTGTTCTTGTTTCGCTAACTGACTATTTTGTATCACTGAACCAACATAGTAAGTTACTCTATGTCATGAAATGAAGCAGATGTCAGTGTGGTCCAACAAACGAAAACATACGGCTCGTGGCTATTAATGTAAGGGTTCGCGACCGCTCATTTCTTGTGTTTTCGGTTTACATGCCCGTTAATCAAACTGATAATTTAGCTGAATTTACTGATTTCTCAGTGAAATGTGTGCTATTGTGGAGAACGTGCAGGTATCATCTGTTTTTATGCTGCGTGATTTCAACGCGCACCCCGATAGTTTGTTTGGATGTGAAATGATGACATTTTGTGAGGACTAGTCATGGCTCTGTGCGGATATTGTTAAGTTAGGTGCAACGTCGGACACATTTACATTTGTGAGCGGCGCTCACGGTTGCACACGCTGGCTCGACCACTGTCTGGTGACCGAGGCAGCGATGCAGTCAGTGGTTGGCGCTGAGGTGTATTACGGGTCAGATTGGTCTGATCATCTAGCCCTGGAAATCAGCTGTGATATTTTTATTTTGCAACCGTTACAAAGTCGGACCGGGAATGCTTATAGCAAGGTACTTTAGGGCCATAGGGATGCGACACAGGTTGAAAAGTTCCATAATTTGTGTAACGAGGGACTCAGAGTTATTGACTTTCCCCAAGATTTATCCGAATGTTGTGATGGTATATGTAGCAACAGAGAACACAGGATTGTATTAGAATGGTTGCATAATGATATTATTAATACACTTGTTGTGGCTGTATGATCTGTCCGGAGTTGAATAAATAAAGATAAGAGTTTCTTGTAGGCAACACCAGACAGGGATGTCATGGCGCATGTCAAGTGTCCTACACGGCTCTCTAATTAATTAAATTGTGATTTTATTTATCATAAAACATGGTGGCAGCGCAAACCTAAAAATGGGTAGCCTAGAAGAGTTAGTGCGCCAACAGGCGATGATGCTGCAAAATATGCAAGAGCAGTTATCAATACTAAGTACGCGTACAACAACAGGCACACACCAAGCAAACCACGCCATTAACGTTCCATGGCCGGCTCCACTGAATGTCAACTCCGACCCTGAGGAAGCATTCAACATATTTAAAGAATCGTGGAAAAATTATTGCCGTGCCACTGAAATGGAGAAATGGTCTGCAAATCAAGAAGCCAGGAAAATAAGCGTTTTGATGAGCGCCATTGGCGAAGAAGCCATTAAAAAATACAACAATTTCGGTATCCAAGAGTCAGACAATACATGCGAAATTATTCTTAATGTAATTAGTTTGAAGATGGTACCCAAAAAGAACGTTATCTATAATAGATACATCTTTAATTCACGTAACCAAGGAGAAGAAAACTTCGATCTGTACTACAGCGAGCTAATAAAACTGGTCGATGACTGCAGTTTCAAGGATCTACGAGACGAATTGTTACGTGATAAAATAGTGTTCGGAATCAAAGACATCAGTCTCAAAAAAGATCTGTTAAAACGTGAAAACTTAACGTTAAATGATGCAGTAAATCTATGTCGAGCATCTGAAATAACTGAACGCCAAGTAAAGACTCTAGCACAGCCAGAAACTATCAAGAAGATTAAAGAAGATATTCCAATGAAGGTATGCAAGTTCTGTGGCAATAAACATGAGTTCAAAAAAAGTTTATGCCCTGCATGGGGCAAAACTTGCAAAATATGCAATGGCAAAAATCATTCCGACAAAGTCTGCAAGAAGAAACCTAAAATAAAGCAAATTATCAAGACGCCAGACAAACAACAGGAGGAATCTTCTGAATTAGACTCTGATGACTCTGACAGGAACTTCATCATCAAGAAAATAGAGAATGGCAATAAGAATTTGGCGGAATGTCTTCTACAATTCAAGTCTGGAAAACAATGGAGAGAATCAAAATGCCTTCTAGACACTGCCGCAGATGACAATTTGGTGGGCCTCAAGAATATCACAGAAATGTTAGGGGAAGACCACATACAAAGAAAAATGCGTCCATCAAATAAATGCTTATTTGGTTTTGGAGGAAACAACATAATGATTCATGGTGAAATTGACATCATTATGAAAGTAAAGGTTGCAGGCAAACAAAAAACATACAAAAACACATTTCAAGTGGTACATACACCACACATTCCTTTATTGTCATGTAAAACTTGTACAAACATGGGTCTGGTACGGTTCTGTAAAGAGGTAGTCTGTGGGAATAATGAGACACTAAACATTATTAAAAAGTATGACTCTGTATTTCATGGTCAGGGTAGCTTTTCAGGTGAAATCAATCTTGAGTTAGATGATTCAGTCCCTCCAGTCCTACAAAAAGCTCGTCGAATTCCAGTGGCACTTCGGAAACCACTTAAAGAGGAACTACAAAGGATGGAACAACACGGCATTATTATCAAGGAAGAAAACTACACAGATTGGGTAAGTAATCTACTCATTGTTAAAAAAAAAGACAATTTTAGAATCTGCCTTGATCCAATACCGCTTAACAAAGCAATAAAAAGGCCCAATTACCAGTTCACAACAATAGATGAAATTCTCCCTGAACTAGGTAAAGCCAAG
This sequence comes from Epinotia brunnichana, assembly GCA_963854355.1. Taxonomy (NCBI): domain Eukaryota; kingdom Metazoa; phylum Arthropoda; class Insecta; order Lepidoptera; family Tortricidae; genus Epinotia; species Epinotia brunnichana. Next base: position 33,066,650 of record OY977943.1, read on the forward strand.
GTATTTACCACATTGGATGTAAAAAAGGGGTTTTGGCATCTAAAGTTGTCTGAAGCTAGCAGTAAACTCACAACATTCTGGACCCCATTTGGTAAATACCGCTGGAAAGTCCTCCCTTTTGGCATTTCCTCATCGCCAGATTACTTTCAGATGAAGATGTATGAAGTAGTCCAAGGTCTGACTGGTGTAGAAGTGCTAGTTGATGACATACTAGTATATGGCGTTGGTGAGTCTATCGAGGAGGCTACAAAAGATCATAATGTGAACCTTGAAAGATTATTGAATAGGCTATTGCAACATAATTGTAAATTAAATATAAATAAGATGAAATTATTACAAAGTTCTGTAAAATATTATGGTCATGTATTTACGGACAAAGGTCTCCAGCCGGATCCAACCAAGGTGGAAGTAATTTCAAATATACCATCTCCAACAAATAAAAAGGAACTCCAAAGATTCTTAGGTGTTGTGACATATCTAAGCCGTTATATACCAAACCTTAGCTATGAATCTTCTCACCTCAGATACTTGACTTTAGAGAATACAGAATGGAAATGGAGTAAAAAAGCAGAAAAAGAATTCAACAAACTAAAATCTATAATAAGTGACCAAAAAACTCTGAAATATTTTGACAAAAATAAACCGTTGGTACTTGAATGTGATTCTAGTGAGGCGGCATTGGGTGTAGCTGTTTTTCAAGACAACCAGCCTGTGGCCTATGCTTCGAGGACTTTAACCAGGACAGAAAGAAAATATGCCCAAATTGAGAAGGAGCTGTTATCAATCCTCTTTGCTTGCAAACGCTTCGACCAGCTTATCATTGGTAATAAGAAAACCGTCATCAAAACCGATCATAAACCTCTTCTTAATATTTTCAAGAAGCCTCTATTAGGCGCACCAAAGAGATTACAGTCAATGTTACTAATGTTGCAACGTTACAGCTTAGAGGTAGAATTTGTTTCTGGTAAAGATAATATTGTTGCTGATGGCCTATCAAGGTTTTTCATCAACTGTGAGTCTGAAAACAAAGACAGTGAGTACAAAATATTCAAAGTTTTAGCTGAAATGAATCCAATAGAGGACTTGCCTATCTCAGAAGGATGCTTAAAAGATATATCAAGTATAGCCAGGGCTGATCCATATTATGTAAAAATGATTCAATATATTCAGCAAGGATGGCCCACATTCATCAGAGATGTTCCTGACGCGTTAAAACAGTTTTATAGTTTCAAAAATGAGCTAACAGTCTACCATGACTTAATACTGAAAAATAATGCTATATTGATCCCTGAAAATTACAGAAGACAAATTCTCTACAAACTACATAAAGCTCACTCAGGCATAGAAAATACTCTGAAACTAGCCAGAGAGGCAGTATTTTGGCCAACAATGTCAATGGATATCAAAGAAATGATTAAAAGTTGTTCAATATGCACCAAATATGCTTCCTGCCAACAAAAGTTACCAATGCAAAGTCATCAAATTCCAGAGAAGCCATTTGAAATAGTATCAATGGATGTGTTTTTTGTCACTGACAAAGGTAAACAACACAAATATTTAATAACAGTAGATCATTACTCTGACTTCTTCGAAATTGATGAAATCAAGGATTTGTCAGCAAAGTCTGTTATTGATAAATGTAAAAAAAACTTTTCCCGGCATGGTATACCAGATGTGGTGGTGACGGATGGTGGTACCAACTTTGTTAATCAAGACTTCAAAAACTTTTCTAAAGAATGGATATTCACACATGTAACATCCTCACCACACTATGCTCAAGGAAATGGAAAAGCTGAATCGACAGTGAAAATAGCAAAAAAATTACTCCTTAAATGTACCGAGGGGAAAGAAGACTTTTGGTATAGTTTGCTATGTTTAAGAAACACTCCTAACAAAGTAAATAGCAGTCCAGTCCAGAGACTATTCTCAAGAAGAACAAGATGTTGCCTACCTATGATTTCAACACTATTGAAACCAACGATAATTGACAATGTTTCTGAAACAATAAAAAGAAACAAAGAGAAAATAAAACAATCTTATGATAAATCTACAAGAAACCCTGTTACACTTGAAATTGGTCAGCCAGTCTCGGTGCAGCTACAACCATCTACAAACAAACATTGGACGCCGGGCATAGTAGCAGATGTTTTATCAGACAGGTCATATATAGTTAATGTCGACAATACTCAATATCGTAGAAATTTGTCTCATATTCGCCCCTCCTCTTCACAGAACGTACAAGAAAACCACAATGCATCTCTGTCTTCCTCATCTCATAATAGTCATAGTACACATCAAAATCACATAGAATACCATGAAAAACCAAATGTATCTGAACAACAATATTATACTTCAGACATTCCCGGTAACCAGGAAAATGAAAATTGTGTAGATGAAAATATTATACCAACCAGTCCTTCAGTATCAAACAATTCTGAAAAGTCGATTAATAGCCCTATGTTGAGAACTAAGAGAAAAATAAAGATTCCTAGTTATTTAAGTGATTATATTTGTGAAAAGTAATTGTGTTTTTTAAAATACTTTGATTTGGATAATATCTTTATACGCTACTGATCTTTAAGATTAAGTTACCATCATTGTCATTTTAATGTTCTATTCCACTAGTAATTCATTATGAATTATCTTTCTAAAAGAAAAAGAGAACGTGTTGTGGCTGTATGATCTGTCCGGAGTTGAATAAATAAAGATAAGAGTTTCTTGTAGGCAACACCAGACAGGGATGTCATGGCGCATGTCAAGTGTCCTACACGGCTCTCTAATTAATTAAATTGTGATTTTATTTATCATAAAACAACACTGAAGTATGCGGCGGAGGAAAGTTCGTGTGGGTCTCGTAAAAACGATAAGAAACGTAAGTATGTTGTGGGGTGGAACAAACATGTTTATCACTCACACCGGGATGCCAGGCACCATTTTCAGATATGGTTGACATATGGAAAACCATCTAGCGGGCACTTCTATGAGCGCATGGCGGAGTCAAAGCGTATTTTTAAGTCGCGACTGAAATGGTGCCAGGACAATGCGGATCGGATAAGGATGGATGTTTTAGCCACACACCATACCAAAAAAGACTTTTGCAGTTTCTGGAAGCAGACCAACAAACTTAGTCCAAAACCGTGTACCCCTCTCTGTGTCAATGGTTCTAGTGAGCCCGTTGACATAGCCAATGTGTTTAGGGATAGCTTTTTGGTGAAACCTCTTGACAAGGATGTAAAGGCTCACTGGTTCCGTGCGTGTCCAGGTCACCCATTAAGTTTGATGCCGCAGATGTCGCTTCGGTCATTCGTGGCATGACCAGAGGGAAATCACCTGGTCACGATGGAATTAGCATCGAACACTTCAAACACGCTGGATGCTACTTACCGCGCGTTCTAGCAATGTTAAACACTATGTGTGTTCGTCACTCTTATCTGCCTGGTGAGTGTATGAGAACGGTGGTTATGCCGATAATTTAAGAACAAAACGGGGGATCCGTCAGATAAGGCCAATTATAGACCCATATCATTAACAACAACGACAGCCAAAGTGTTGGACAGTTTGCTTGATCAACAACTGTCTAAACATCTTAAGTTGCATGATGCCCAGTTTGGTTTCCAAGCTGGGCTATCAACTGATATAGCAATTCTATGTCTCAAGCATACTGTCCGATACTGATAGACTACACTGATAGGAAAACTCCAGTTTACGCGTGTTTTCTAGACCTATCGAAAGCTTTTGATATGGTATCTTATGACCTACTCTGGCACAAGCTGCGTACAGAAACGGAGGCCCCGGAGGAGATTGTCAGTGTTCTTGATTATTGGTATAACAACCAGTCAAACGTCGTCAAGTGGGGCAATGCGTTTTCTGATGAGTACAGGTTGAAGTGCGGGGTAAGACAGGGGGGGTTAACGTCACCACGTCTCTTCAACCTGTACATTAATCCTCTCATAGAGGACCTCAGCAGTAATAGGGTTGGTTGTGCCATTGCTGGGGATATGATCAACAATATAAGTTATGCCGATGACATGGTGCTGCTGGGGCCTTCTGTGTGTGCAATCAGAAAACTGCTGAGCAAGTGTGAGGAGTACGCCGTGGCACATGGACTTAGGTACAATGTGGTTAAGAGTGAGTTACTTGTTTTCCAGCCGCGAGAACACAGGGTTGAGAGGGTACCTGAAGTCATGCTGTATGGAGTAGCCCTAAACAGAACCACGAAATTTAAATACCTGGGTCATTGGGTCACGGAGTACCTCTCAGATGATCCTGACATTGAGAGGGAGCGCAGGGCGTTGGCTGTGCGGGGCTGCGGGGGAATATGTTGGCTCGCAGGTTTGCACGATGTACGCAGGAAGTTAAGTTAACCCTTTTCAAGGCTTACTGCCAATCCTTTTACACGTGCGGCCTGTGGGTTAGCTACACTCAACGGGCAATCAACGTCTTGCGCGTTCAGTATAATAATACGCTACGGTTGCTGTTGGGTCTTCCTAGACACTGTAGCGCTTCGGGAATGTTTGCCGTGACACGAGTAGACGGCTTCCACGCAATCTTGCGAAAACGGGTCGCCGGCATGAAGCACCGTGTAAGGGACAGCCCCAACACCCGCCTAGCAATCATAGCAAATAGGCTGGACTGTCCCATAATGAAGCACTGTGACCAACTCCATGAAATGTAAATTCTATAGGTACCTACTAACATAAGTTTTTAAGTTACTTCAACTAACACATTAATGATTTTTTTTTGTAATGTATGGATCTTTGTTATCTGGAATAAATGATTGATTGATTGATTGATTGATAAACGCTTACCGGAAAGTTGCGCTCTTTTGTCCTTTTGTACGAGCATTTTAACTGACTTTGTGGTAACGTAAAACCAGTAGGGAGCAAGAACAGATAAAGGATTCGGCATGTGTTCACATCATGTTATATGCTCCCTCGCAAATATCACATTTCCAAGATACCGTAACTTTCAGAATATCGTGCACGTTGACATTACTTATTCTGTGACGTTGATTAGGTACTTGCTTTTACAACAATTATTGTTAAATATGGGGTCTCTAGTTTGGGACTATTAAACTCAAATTTTATAAAAATCCTAAAACGGGAATTAAGAACGTGAAATAGGACAATGGGTTTCTCAAAATAAAATGTCATTGGAACAGTTTAAAATTGCCTTAAAGTCAGACTCGATTGCATTTTATCTTTTAATTTAATGACATCGTTTTGAGATACCTCCATTTTCCTTCGGAAGGCACTGAAAGCAGCACAGGCCGGCAAGGGGAGACACGGCATATACCTTCCAGGTGGCAGCGCATCCGCGCCTCTTGCCATGTGGCAGGGCGACGATGCGGCTTGAACGAACCGCCAGCTTGCGGGTGGTAGGTGTACTTCGCCTCTGCAAGCACGGGTCACACGTAAGTATAGATCACACAACTACTGTAGACAACACAACTACTGGTGGGGCACAACACAGCTCCCGAGGATGTGTTGTGTTGCATTGAGAGTGAGGGCCCCGCGTTCGTCTCTAGATCAACACAACAAATCCTTAAATCAATAAAGAGTCTCAACGCGCTTGCGATTCTTCTGGAATCGCTAGCTTCCATAGATATTAGATAGGCTACAGTGTCTACTTACAGACCAAATCGAATTCTTATTTGCCATCGTCGTAGCATAAAAAACATGCTGCCTAGTCGCGTCGCGCGCGACTCAGCGGCACCAGTCTCACTCGCACTGTTCAATAAAGAGGAAGGTGGATTTCTTCGTCTCGCGTCGCTTTGCGGCGTCGTAATGTGATAGCCCATCAGCACGTCGAAGTATTTGAGTTTAACGCTAGCACTCTCAATTTTATAACTATGTCGATTTGAATAATGATATTATAAAACGATAGTATTACAGTAAGTATTTTAAACAGTTAAGTAATAGGCTAATGAAATCATGGAAAATATTAGTTAACTCTAAATATTCACATGACAAACTTCAATGATATGTACTGTAAAAATAAATCAAAAACGTGCACTAACACTAACGTTTTACTATCAACATTACTCGACTTTACTTACCGTTACCGCTGCCGCTGCCAACAATGAAGAAAAGAGGTATAATTAATTTAAATCCCAACATTGTGTTCATTGAACCAAGTCCCTCGGTGCAATGAGTTACCGCCCAATGGCTATCCTTTTTATCACGACACAACTTTGACAAGCTCATACCTAAGTGAGGGAGTTATCAGATTTTTTATGTGTGATAAAGCCACATGTGTGATAGGTATACAGGATGTGTGGTAAACCCACGCCACCGACAACCTGATAAACTTAAAAATAATAATTAAAAACATATTTTGTGTTTTGAAAAAAAAAAATCCACGAAAGTCAGATATAATTTTAAACGATTATAATACTTCTACTTTACTTCTTCATTCGTTTAATACATGCTTAATGCTTGTCAAATAGACCTTATGAGCCATCTTGGTAGCTTGGTCATAGTATAAAGAGGGCACTCTTTATACTATGGCTTGGTAGAGGTACCATATACATCAACGACGTAGGTAACTATGTATGATAATGAATATTAGTTTCTAAAGGATTCGCTGTTTTTAACCGACTTCGAAAAAGGAGGAGGTTCTATGTTTCATTCATGTATATATATATATTTTTTTTTAATGTATGTTCGCCGATTTCTCCGTCAATTGTGGACCGATTTTCAAAATTCTTTTTTTATTCGAAAGAGTATACTCCCGAGGTGGTCCCATAGTCACCAATTTAGGATCTGATGATGGGATCCCAAAGAAATTGAGGGCAACCCTCAAATTTTATAGGCACGCGTGTAGTAATTTTGGTATTTTCTATTATAACTCGTGTATTTTCCCTCGGAAACCGTAATTTTGGTGAAGTGGAACTGATGATGAAGACCACAGATGACTTATGGAATTCCTCAGAGATGTAAAGTACGTCAAAGATTGAACTAATGAAGTGTTAATTCTGAGATCCTTGAGGAATCTATGGAACTCCTCAAATATTATCAGCCCACATATAGCGACTTGGGTTTTTTCTGTAATAATACTAATAATCAACGCATTTGCTCTCGGAAAGCAGTTCATGTGGTAAATTGGAAAGTAAATGTGGAAATTTTCATGTACTTTGTTTTAAAAACTAACCTAATTAAATTATTAAATAACCTGAACGGAACGGAAAACACAAAAATGCAAGTATTCAAGTATTTTATTGCATTCATGTTGTTACGGTATACCTATAGATGACAATTGTTCAGGTCTTAAAAATTAACCCATTAAGGGCATTGCAATATATTTTGTAAAGTAACATGCCACACAAGCCTGGCGTAGGGATTTCACCAAACATCCGTCACTTCAAACTTAAAGGTTTCTCAACATATGAAAACCGATTAGAGACATAAACACGCTCATTTTCAGAATTGGTGACGATTTTGACCATTACCGAAGGCCTAATTTTAAACATACCTTCTTCTTCTTCTACTGGCCTTCTTCCCATTTTTAATTGGGGTCGGCTCTCCTAATCATTTTCCTCCAGAGCTGGCGGTTCTGGGTAGTCTTTGGGTCAATATCATTTCTCTTTAGGTCGTTATCCACGGTCTTTATCCATGTAAGTCGGGGTCTCCCACGTTTCTTCGGCGCTGACTCAAGCTCGAGAATTTTTCCTAATTTTAAACATACCTACCTAGCTTAAATAAACTACGTTAAAAATTACACGAGTACCTACCATTGAGAACATAGTTTGATATGTCAACCTTATTGTAAAGCCACAAGTTCTATTAATCAGTTAATTTTTAAACAACAACACCCTAGAAGGAAATTGAAAATGTAGCTCTTATAACTTCGGAGAAAGGTTCAAAATTAACAGATGACCGTGTCCTCAAAGGCTCGTTTGTATCTAGAAATATACTGTGAGGCCATTGGACTGTGCTTACCTTAATTAGTGCCTAATTACCGGGGAAAGGAAACGCTATAAACAATAGAGGTGGGACAATTGGGAAGGAAACCCGACTCGGTCGGAACATAGGACAATCGAATTCTTCGCTATGAGTATTGTTTACTTGGTTGATTTTAGCAAGTCACTCCCCTTGCTCCTATAGAACTCTGCTTGTACTCTGTTGGTGACCCGTGTCATAAAATAAATAAACAGAATGATGTTGCCATGGCATATGACATGATTATATTGCTCTTAAATTTGCTTATTTAATTAATAATTACTTTTACTAACATACCTATATCTTTTTGATTTTAACGATCATTGACATAGACATAGACATAATTTATTGGTAATAACACATTACAGGTCAAAATATTTTATACATGAATCACTTTAAAAATAAAAATCATTGCATAATTAGATGATTACATATAAAAAAATAATTACATTAACATCATTGGGTTACAATTTGGCATAATAGATATATTCATTTCACATCCATATTTTTATTTTATCGTATGTTAAAACACTGCTGGATAAGCCACTTTTTTAATTTAATTTGATATGCTGTAAGGCTCACAGCTGTAGTTATAGATTCTGGTAACTTATTGTAAACTGCCGGACCCGCAACATGGACTGTCTTACTTGTTTTACTGAGCTTGTGGAGGATCGTACAGAGTTTATTCGCATTTCGAGTAACCCAGGCAGAACCATCGCTTCGTCTTGGCGTACAGCGACATGTTTTCCCTCACATAGACAGCTATTTGGTAGATTAGTATTGATGTTAGTGTGAGGACACCGAGCGCTATAAAATGTGGCTTGGCACTCTCGTCGTACTTGGCGCGTGCCAGTGTAGGCACGTCGCGCTTTTGCAGACGAAACACGCGCTGCCATTCAGCTGCTCGGCCCCAGAATTCTAATCCGTACTGCAATACTGCTTGTATGCTAGCGAAGTAGCAAGATCGGACTGTCTGGCACTGCAGGGTGTGATAATAATAATGACTTCATGTAAATATTGTAAATTGACATATTTAGGTACTAATTTAATTTACAATATAATTTATCGTATTATGAAATAAACGGATCTGAACCTATCATGAAGCAAGTAGGAGTTATTTGGTCCGCTTAATAATGAATGCACTATACTGATCACCATTTAGCATTTCTCACAGCGGATAAAAAGTAATCATTGCATATCATCGAATCTCGGCCAGTGCAGGACAATCCATCCGCGATATTTGGCAGAAATGGACATGTCATCTTTCAAAAATAGTATGACAGAGACATGAAAGGGGGAATATGTCAATTTCTGACCAATGTCTCCGTCCTACTCTTGAACGTAAGACATCTTGAGCGTACAGTAGGTATGGCGAAATAAGAGAGGGAAAGCGGTAACTTTAAAAATTACTCAGAGACTGACAAAATGTGTACTTAATAACAATAATAAAGGTGTGGAGGTCGCGGCTTTTTAAATGCCAAAGACCTCCACAACCGCGAGGTGTGAAGTCTCAGGGATTATTTCCTAAGCAACGAGTGTGGGATGCATCGCGACGTAGTAGCAGTAGACGGAAACTTCACCCCGCTCTCCTTGGCAAACGAGAACTGGCGCATACTTAAAGTGATGAGCGGCGGGGACCGCAGGGCGGTGTGGAGGAGCAAGGAGCTTCACGGGCGGCTCTGCAAGGCCCTCACAGGGCCCGGTGTAGATCTGTTCGCGTCGGTGAACTGGCTACGTTTCGGGGATCTCTTCGGGGAAACCGAAGGTTTTGTCTGACGAACAATTACCGGAGGTATATTCTGAAGGACGGTACGGTCGACATTTGTCGGGCATGCTGCCGTCCCGGGGAGTCACTCAGGCATATTATCTCCGGCTATGGTTATCTTGCTAACGGCGAGTACTAGCACAGACATAACCTTGTAGCCAGAATTATTCACCAGCAACTTGCTCTTTTATACCGTCTTGTGGTCTCTGAAGTGCCTTACTATAAGTAGGTACACACCTGCGCCAGTTCTTGAAAATGGTCGTGCCACGCTCTATTGGGATCGATCTGTCATCACGGACAGGACTATTCTTGCCAATAGGCCTGATATCGTGCTGACAGATCGATCGAAACGCCAGGCAGTGCTCGTCAACATCACCATCCCTCATGACGAGAACCTCGTGAAGGCCGAGAAGGACCAGCAAGTACCTAGACCTGGCACACGGGGTAACCGCCATGTGGGATGTTGATTCGACGATCATCGTCCCGATAGTCGTTTCGGCAAACGGTTTAATAGCGAATAGACTCGACCATCACCTCAAGAGACTCTCGCTAGATGGCTGGATGAAGGGTCAGATACAGAAGGCGGTACTCTTGGATACTGAGCGGATAGTCAGGAGGTTCCTGTCTCTGTCGCCCTGACAACCGGTAGCTTAGGCCCCGCCTCGCTGCCGGCGGCATTCTAGGTTAGGTTTTTATAATGATTGTATATTTTGTATGTATAGTTTTATATATTTAGTAGTATTTATTTCTCTATATAAGTATATATATCGTCGTCTAGTACCCATAGTACAAGCTTTGCTTAGTTTGGGACTAGGTTGATTTGTGTAAGATTGTCCGCAAATATTTATTTATTTATTTATTTATTTATATTTTATGTAGTTATTATTGTAAAAACGTAACGTAAGAAGAAAGTAAATAAAGTCTGATAATAAAAATATAAAGGTTTTTATTATCAGACCAAATTAATCCATAGATTGTAATGAAATGTACAAAAAAATATCGAATATTAGCCCCAGAGGCACATGAACTATAGTCCTTTGCTTATAGATATAGATGTACGCAGTCTTTAAGAGATATACACATAAACAGTAAGTAAAACTTCCCAACTATACGTTTACATATAGTCCAAATCACCCAACTTTGGTCCAAATTAACTCGAACAATACTCGTTTAGTTATGACTTTTATTATGGATGAACCAAGACAGTTATTAAATCTACATAAATTTAAATAATTTACTTTAAAAACAAAGTTTAAACCGACTTCAATTCAGTACTTCGCCAAGCCACATGCCATTTCCTTTCCAATTTACCACATGAACTGCTTTCCGAGTGCAAATGCGTTGATTATTACAGAAAAAACCCAAGTCGCTATATGTGGGCTGATAATATTTGAGGAGTTCCGTCGATTCCTCAAGGATCTCCTAATTAACATTTCATTAGTTGCTACTTCAACGGAATCATGTCAGAATCTTTGACGGACATCTTGGAGGAGTTCCATAAGTCACCTGTGGTGTGGTCTTCATCATCAGTTCCACTTCACCAAAATTACGATTTCCGAGGGTAAATACACGAGTTATAATAGAAAATACCGAAATTACTACACGCGTGCCTATAAAAATTGAGGGTTGCCCTCAATTACCCTAGGATCCCATCATCAGATCCTGACTTGGTGACAATAGGACCACCTCAGGAGTATACTCTTTCGAATAAAAAAAGAATTTTGGAAATCGATCCACAATTGACGGAGAAATCGGCGAACATGCATTACATCTTCGAGGAGTTTCATATCTGTGGTCTTCATCATCAGTTCCACTTAACCAAAATTGCGATTTCCGAGGGTAAATACACGAGTTACCTATAATAGAAAATACCAAAATCACTACATGCGTGCCTATAAGATTTGAGGGTTGCCCTCAATTTCCCTGGGATCCCATCATCAGATCCTAAATTGGTGACAATGGAACCACCTCGGCAGTATACACTTACGAACAAAAAAAGATTTTTGGAAATCGGTCCACAATTGAGGGAGAAATCGGCGAACATACATAAAAAAAAACATACAGTGGAACATATAACCTCCTCCTTTTTTGAAGTCGGTCAAAAAACGCATATGGATGGGTGGTGTGACGGGAATGGATCGTGTGGGTACATAGTTGAACAGTTACAAGTAAGAGCTAATCGCCTACGTTAGTATGAACAATTGGACATGTCACGTGGAGGGATGAATGTGGAGTATTGTAAAATAAGAGGTAGGTCAATGTGGTGGATGGACTGCGTGAGATACGATGTGAATAGAATAGGAAAGATATGAGTAACGAGGTGACGAAAGCAAAGTCGGGAGATACCTAGGAGATCTGGAAGGAAATAACAAACTACACTGATCCCAAGTAAGTGGGAAAGTGGGATGAGAGTAAGCGAACGATGATTAGAAATTAATGAGTTTACTTTTGGACCATAGTTGGTCTTTTAGACTATCGTTAGAGGTTTAACGGTGCTTGTTGTGGGTGGGAATCGTATTCGACATAATACAACCGATCAAAGCCATATTCGGTAGCGTATTGCGATTTCAAAAATACATTTGTTCATTGTGTATGTGGGTGTGTGCGACTGAGCATAGCTGTGGGCGAAGGCTTGCGCGCGATCATGATTAACACTCAGTGCTTTACTAATAGCATTGTTTAGATCGCTAAGCATGGGTTGCCTTTGAGTGGCGTATTGTTTCGATTACAAGGGGGACCTTGACATTCTTACATTAAGTGGTGCTGAATACTATGGTGTTAAGCGAGTTTGAAAGTTTGTAGCTAGACTTTGTTCATTTGTCTGTAAAGAGTTCCCGAAAGAATTCGGATTTTCTGTCAAGACGCAGAACTAAGCTCGGTCTCACTGGTACAGTCGCACTTGCACCCGTTTGACAATTTGGTATGGCAGTTTATACATGATGTCAATGATGTTAAAGCGACTACAAAGGTATACCAAGTGAAACCGGTAGGTCATGCACGCTATGTTGGTTTCACTTTTGATGGCAGTCTGCAATGGGGCGACCACATTGACTCATTATGTGCAAAATTGAATTCGGCCTACTATGCCATATCCCGATTAACTCGCACATTATCGCTACACAACCTGCTAACAGCGTACTATGCCTACTTCCACACGCACCTAATACGCGGAATCGATCTCTGGGGTCTGGCAGCTGATAGAGACCGGCCATTCATATTACAAAAAAAAGTGATCCGTTTGATTTGCCGTGTTCTATCAGATGAGACAGCACGGCCACTTTTTGCGACTCTTGGAGTACTAACAGTGCCTTCTCTCTACATATTTGAGGTCGGTAAGTATGTTAGAAGAAACCCCGAGGAGTTCCCTATAGGTAACTGTTATTCAGCAAGACGGAAACCGGGACTGGCCGTCCCTGCGCACAGGCTCCAGAAAACTGGCAAGTCTCTTGGTGTAATGGGTGCCAAAATTTACAATAAAATACCAGAGCAAATCAGAACTTTAGACACTGAAATTAACTTTACACATAAACCTAAAATATATTGCGCAGCCAAGGCTTACTACTCTGTGAAGGAATTCCTGGATGAATAAATATGTCGAGCTGACATTTAATTAGAAATGACATTGATAATACTTACATTTTGATTGTATCATATTATTTTAATTGCGGACATATTCAATCTACTATTTCATCATTTTATATTCAAGCTATTCTTATTCAATGACATTATGTAACATTTTTTTAATATTATTCTTGGGACATTTGTAATCCAGTATTTGTGGTTTTAATTTTAATTTACTTATAAGTTATAATGTACCCAATTGACAGTGTATGATTAATACCAAATAAATAAATATAAATATATAAATATGAAGCCCCTTATGAGGCCCACCGTAACTTAACTAGCTGCCCGCGCGGCCCCACTCGCTTATTAGAAACTAGCTTTTTCCCGCGACTCCGTCCGCGTGGAACTCGTACTCGTAGCTCCATACAAACTTTCACCCCCTATTTCACCGCCTTAGGGGATGGTTTCTGGGATAGAAACTCCTATGTTGTCCTATGGGAAGGCCCCAGGAATATAACTATCTCCCTATGTCCTTACGAAAGGTGAAAAAAAAAAAACAAATCGGTTGAGTAGTTTCGGAGATTACCCCCTACACTATTTTATCCCGCGATTTCCCTGGATTCTCTGTAATACGCAAGCAGAGCTGCGCGGGCAGTTAGTATATATTATCTCATCTTATCTAGATGAAGATGAGGGCCCTTTCGGATGCACTTTTACCCAGTAGGACCTTTTTAACCCCCGACGGAAAAAGAGGGGTGTTATAAGTTAGTTATAAGAGCCTTTATGTCTGCTCCCAAGCTCACTCCATCATTTCCACAAAATGGATGATGCAGTTCACCGGGGTGCTCCCGGCAATTCCTTTGGTTGCGGATAGCCGTTACCAAAGTAATTCATTCTTTGGCTGGCAAGGGCATGACATTTCACACAATAAGTGTTCCATAGTCTCATCCTCCTCGCCACATATTCAGCAGTTATACAACGGTTGGTTTTATTTTGTGGTCGAAGCGAAGCGCTGAAACTGGTTCTTAATCAGCCCCAACAAAGGTAACGCACGAGTCCGATACTTAAGACCGCGGAATGCATATTAATGCAGAACCCTGTAGCGGCCCAGTTAAAATATTGTACACAGTATTTTGCGTTAAGAAGGATATTATATTTCAAGTGCTGCCTAGCTCTTTGGAAAACAGGCGAGTTTATATACATGTCGTTATTTAAGGCGACGTAAGTTCATGGTCTCCTCTCCCTCTCACTAACTAAGCATAAGCGTGAGCGAGATGGAAGTGCGTGTTCGGAAGCGCGGATATCATGTTTTTTAATTGTAATTTTTTGTGCGTTTTAATTAATAAAAAAGTAATTACTAAGTTTCCTCAAACATGATATTGCCGATTTTTAGAACCAATTTTAAAATTTTTGCTTTTGTGCATAATTTGTTACGAATGTTTGTTGTCGTAACAAGGTTTAGCTTCTATTTTTATTTCGCTATCCCTTGGTTTTTCCGACGCAGTCCAGTCGCCCGCCCTTCGCTCGGGTCCCGCCAGAAGCCCGCACCGTCAGCAATTTGTCTGATTGTTACACATAGTTGAGATTATTAAAGCTGACTGAGTTTTTTTATAAAACTGTCATTGAAATTTGAATATTTTATCTTGGACGGTAGAGTTGCTTTTAAATGGACATTTTTAATGCAATTTTGTCAACTTACCTAAATAAAACTAATTATACACTTACCGGCCTCCTTCGCGAGCTTCTGATTTCACGAATCACCGACTTTGATATAGATACACTCTTAGGGTAGCAAAAACAAGTAAACGCTCTGTTTTTTTATGTCATTCTAAGGTTTAGGAATTTCATAATCGATACTTTTGATTTTTTCTAATGTCCTCATTTAAAAATAATAATAATTATTTGTTTTAAAAACAACATTTAAGTTTGACATGATATCATGAATTTAAGATTACAAGGTCATAGTTAAGCATTTTATAGAAAATTGATATTACTTACAGCTATTAAACGTTATACTTTGGCTATGGTAAGTGATTTTAGGACACGGCACCTAAAACCTATTAGGTTTGCGAGAGTCACCCTAAGATAATATAGTGCGCAGCGCACACTGGAACTCTATCAGCGACATCGATACGAATACATATATGTACCAGTGTGTAACCGCCATACGATAAATAAATAAATAATATAGTGTAAATATAATATAGATCGTGTGTCCCCGCTACTGCGGTACCTTACTAAATATACTAGGTATATACCGCTCGTGATGACGACAACGGCTTGTGCCGTTAATTGAGGCATTGAAATATGCTACAGATTACCGGCTCGATGTTATCGGGCACCGTGATATCGCCTTATTTGTTACCTACCTATCGAAACATTTCCTATATTACTGCACAGTTTAAGGAATAACAGCGAAAACTTTATACGCCCCACCAATAACCACTGTTGAACCTTAACGTACAGATAATACAGGCGAAAATTGGTAGACCACTTGCTTGACTTACTGTACGGTGAAAGCTCATCTATAGAGTTCTAGCGCATGTGAGTTCTCTGGAGTCGCTGGGGTCCATAGGTTACGGTGATTGCTTACCATCAAGCGGGCCGTAAGCTTGTTTGTTATAAAAAAAAACTGTAGGTAATAGGCATTTTGCATACCATGAATATAGTACATTGTTTAACAAGGGGCGTATGAGGAATATTGCAAACGAGAGTCTATCAGGAGCCCGACGCCGTAAGGCGTAGGGCTTTTGACGACTCGAGTTTGCAATATTCTTACGCCCGTGTTAAACATAATGTTTTTCATCACATTTGCGAGGAAATAAATAACCACAAAAGACAGAAAACCCTATGTTTTATACAAGCGCATCAATCAAATGTTGACGAAATTGACAACTGCACTTCTAGATCAGTGCGAGTGGAGGGCGGAGCTTCAATATTTCAACCAATCACAGAGCATGGAGCATATGGTTCTTGCAGGGCACGGCCTGCTCGTTTTTTTTTCAACCAATCACAGAGCAGAATTCTTGCCGTCCAGATTTGCTTTACAAATCAGATCACACACAAGCTCATTACTTCCCTTGGGACCATTATTTCCCGCGGGAACAATTTCTAGGCCATTGTCCTTCTGTATACAGGGAAGGAATAACACCATTTATGAGCAAGTGTGATGAAAAGTATATTAAGTATCTATAAAACGAAAGTATTAAGTAGGTATATATATCTACCCATGTAATGATGACATAAAGGTCGAACATAGTTTATCAATTATTGGGAGGTATACCTTCAGTTGTAGGTTCTTCAAATAATAATAAATAATCTTGAACAGAGAGAAGCGATGTACCTACTTATTATAGTTAATTAAGGCCTCCACACACCGAACGCGGGTCGTGCGCGTCGCGGGTCGGCCGCGGCGCGGGTCGGGCGCGGTTGAAACGGTATATTCACACCGCAAGCGGACGGCGTGTAGTAACGCGGGGCCGTCGCGGGCCCACGCGGGACCGCCGCGGTAGCAACGCGGGCCCGCGTTACTACCGCGTTGGTCCCGCGTTCTAAAGGACGGCAAAGAGAATACGCCCGGCAGCACCAGTCGATTTGGATTTCAATTTGTATATACTTAATCAAAATATTATGGGCGTTCGCTTAAAATCAAAAAATATTAAGGTTTAAAGTTTACTTATAGTAGTTCAAAACACAATATTTTTTCGGAAAAGGTTGAATTACTTAAATATTCTAAAAAACTATTCTAGAGTACTGGTGAGCTAACGCATACGAAACAGGTGTCAGAAAAAATCACACTTGTAAGTGCAGCAATTTACATTTGAATACACAAAAATTAACATAGAATTATCAAATCCAATTTTCACAGAAAGTAACTGGAATACATATAAGTATTAAAAACCTGATACAAACTATTTTTAGAGGTAGATGTACACGAAATAGTCAAAAACATTTGAGAAAGTTGATCAGGGAAAAAATGGATTTCGGATTGATAACTACGTAAAGTCCACGCGATTTCGGGACTAGGTTTACTACAAATTACTTTCCACAGAGACTACTGAACGAAAACATCTGAAAATTTGCAGAGCTATAGTTCGATAACTACATAATACAGTTCAATCATAAAATTACGGGCGTTTGCTTAAAATCTAAAATTATTAAGGTTTAAACTTCACAAATAGTTAAAATTACAAATAATTTTCGGAAATTTTTGAATAAAATGAAAACTATCTATCGGTTCTAGAGTCCTGGTGATCTAACGCATTCAAGAGAGGTGTCAGAAATAGCCGCACTTACAATATTTACAATTTATAAACAAAAATTGGCATAGAATGATAAAATCTAATTTTCACAGAAAGTAACTGGTATACACATTAGGGATCGTATTTTCGCTTAAAAACCCGGTTCCCACTATGTCGTCTGTCGGGACGATTTTTTATCGTGTGTCGTAGTGGCAGAACCTTTTATATGATGCTGTTCACACTTGTCGGACACCAATTTGTATGAGGCGACGACACCCGATTAAAAATCGTCCCGACATCCGACATAGTGGGAACGAGTTCTAACTTAGCGCCGCGGGCCCACGTACGAGGTGTGTTTGAAGTGTAGTTTCAATGTTTTACAACTTGCGCGGGCCCGCGCCCGACCCGCACCCGCGACCAGTGTGTCGAGGCCTTAAGATAATTTACTTTAAAAACAAAGTTTAAACCGACTTCAATTCGCCAAGCCACATGAACATTTCCACATTTATTTTCCAATTTACCACATGAACTGATTTCCGAGAGCAAATATATACGTTGATTATAAGAGAAAAAAA
This sequence comes from Epinotia brunnichana, assembly GCA_963854355.1. Classification (NCBI taxonomy): domain Eukaryota; kingdom Metazoa; phylum Arthropoda; class Insecta; order Lepidoptera; family Tortricidae; genus Epinotia; species Epinotia brunnichana. The sequence goes on from OY977943.1 coordinate 33,084,735, forward strand.
CCAAATCGCTGTATATGGGCCGAGAATATTTGAGGACTTCCGTCAATTCCTCAAGGATCTCAAAATCGCCTTTGGCTCTTATTGTTTGCTATTTCAACGGAATGATATCAGAATCGGTGACGTACTTTTATAGTTTCAAGTACAGTCAAAGAATTTAATTTCCTACCCACTTTGGACTTTGTCAAAGTGACGTAATCAATCAAAACGTAAGAGACTTCTTATGATTTTATTTACAGTGTCACTTTGAAATAGTCCTAAATGGGTAGGAAATTATATTCTTTGACCGTACAACATTGAGAGAAGTTCCACATGCCATCTGTGGTCTTCTTCATCACTTCCACTTCACCAAATTTATGATTTCCGAATGTAAATACACGAGTTATAATAGAAAACACCGAAATTACTACACGCGTGCCGTATATATTTGAGGAGTTCCCTCAATTCATCATGGTTCCCATCATTCAACTGGAGTTTTCAAAACAATGGGACCAACCTGGAAGCATATACTTTCAATTAAAAAAAGAATGGAAAAAAAAATACAACCGAATTGAGAACCTTCTCCTTTTTTGAAGTCGGTTAAAAATGGCCGCATCATTTGCGTAACGAGCATCTAACAGCGGTCACTTTTTGCGGCGCGAGCGCTGACATGATAGACTATACAGTTTTATTGTTATCTCACTAGCGAGCGCACACCCGTGTTTTCGTTTGTACAAAATAACACTTAATAATATAAATGAGACGTTTAAGGTGTTAGAAAGTACCTAATTACATGTTTGAAAATGAATGATGAATTGATGACATTGGTAATATTGACAGGTACATAAAAGCGACTGTGTCGACAGTTTCTACACCATTTTCATCGACACTTTGGGGCGAACAGACGGCTGATCAATTGACACGATAGCGTCTCAGTACTTTATTACGGTTTAAAATTATGCTTATAATATGACGATTGTCTTAAATAAATAAATAATAAAATAAATATTACGGGACAATCTTACACAAATCAACCTAGGCCCACGGTAAGCTCAGTAAGGCTTGTGTTGTGGGTACTAGGCGACGATATATATAATAGATACATAAATATAGATACTTATATACATATATAACATCCATATCTCAGGAACAAATATTCGTGATAAATACACAAATAAATGCCCTGACCGGGATTCGAACCCGGGACCTCCAGCTTAGTAGGCAGAGTCACTACCCACTGGGCTACGCAGGCAGTCTTGTCATCACACTAAGGATTGATGAAAACAAAATGCACGTTGAGAAGCGCGAGTTTCGCTTAAAACTTTAAAACAAATGCAAGTGAGAAGCGTGACGTTCGCTCAAAACAGATTCAGATTCAGAACTTTATCGGTAATATGTCATATTTTACAGGTCAATATCAGTAAATGGGTACAAGTAACAAGCTACGGTAGCCTAGTGGTTCAGGCATTCGGCTGTCAAGCGGCGGTCGTGGGTTCGAATCCCGGCTCGTACCAATGAGTTTTTTCGGAACTTATGTACGGAATATTTACCGTTAGCTTTTCGGTGAAGGTAACATCGTGAGGAAACCGGTCTAATCCCAATAAGGTCTAGTTTTCCCTCTGGGTTGGAAGGTCAGATAACAGTCGCTTTCGTAAAACTAGCGCCTATGCTAAATCTTGGGATTAGGTGTCAAAGCGGACCCCGGGCTCCTTTAGGGGCACAACCGGGAATAACGATGATGATGATGATCAGTAAATAGGTATATTATTCCTAAGCGCAAAATTCACATGCAAGAAATTGCGTGCAAGTGTCATTACATTGCGGGTTACCCAGGATGCTGAGTTTAAATGATGTATCAAACCCCGCAATGTAGTTAAACTTTGCTTGCAATTTCTTGCATGTGTAAATTTCGCTTTATATCGTGGGTTTTCGACGTGCCACGTCCCAATTGCGATCACGCGTTGACCAAAATGATTTCAGTTCTCGGTATGTGTTATTTAGGTTAGATAAACTTTATTCAACCACAACGCAACAGTATAGTGATGAAAACTGAGGTTCAGGTAAATTGTTACGCTACTTCTAACTGGTTGGCTCAAATGGTTTGCACTTGACGATTCATAATCATTCATCATCATCACTTCGATGGACCTTCGTGCACAGCTCGCATTCGTACTTAGCGTTCGCTGCGATGGGCCTAAATTAGATATGAACATTAACGATTCTTCTCTACAAACATACTAATAGAAACTAACTTGTTCTTCTTATTGTAAATATTTCTTTATTTATATCGTTTCATTTTACATCTCGCATCCACCATCGCTTTGATTCCATCTGTCACTTTTTTTCTTAAAAACCGCCAACTCTCTTGCGCTCGAACCATAATGCCACTCACGTCGCTGTCTTGTCCGACCTTATTCTTGACGTATCGGCGTTTATTAACTTTGCGGGCGTTTTAAATCTTTGATTATAAAATAGCTAACAATACTAATAAATAATAATGGTCTTTAGTCTATGGTATCGTGTGTCTATGCATTAGCGACGGCCAGAGCAGCGCGTTATGGGGCATTGTGTGCGCTGCGTAGGTGTTGTCCCAGTACAAGATAACCACAATAATACTGCAGATATTATCATTCTTGTATTGTTTACAATAGAGTCCATTGTGGCTTGATTCGTAACTCTTCTGTAATAGTTGGGTTCGAACATTTATCATGTGCCAGAGTTTATCTGCTGCTGCCGCTCTGTCGAAGACTTTACGTATGACTTGCATTAGCTGTGTGATTATAATTATTTTGTACTTTGTAGCAAAAAGTATGTGACATGTAATGTAGTCATTTGCTGATTTCCGCACATATATTAAACTAGTCTGTGAACTGAGGTGTTTTTTTTTTCTAATTTTTTATTTTTATTTTACTGAGATCACAAAATTGACAAAAAAATCTAGGTATATAATTATCGAACGTGCTCACAAAATTTCACGAGAATTGGTTGAGAAATGTGTCCTGTAGAGGTCTGCAGGACATCCGGATATCCGGTCAGATGGACATATGAAAGCATTTTTGCCCGTGCTGAAACGGAGGACTTCGGTCCCTCCGCTCGCTCGTACAAATATATTTTTGTAGTCATTTGGTGTCACGATTTTTATGCTAACTAAGCTAACTGCGCAGATGATACTCGTAATAAGCTCTCCTTGAGGTCTATATATGTCCATCGCAATCGATTCCGATGCGATCGCACTTGATGTTTCGCGCACTGGCTTCCACGCGCTGAGCTAACGCGCACAAACGAACAAATGCGATTACAATGTAAAAAGAGGCGATCCATTAGGCCCTTGTTGTCGTTGCAGTGAATTATGGAACACGGATATGTTAAAGTAAGGTTATTGTTTGTTTCAGATGGCGAGTATAGAAGTGTCGCTGGCGGGTCGCAGGCGCAGCGCGGGCGGCGCGCGCGACTCGCGCGAACTAGACGCGCTGCGCACCGCGCTCTCCGACAAGGATGCACTCATACACAGGTACCTACAGTAGCGAGGATGGAGGTGCTTCATAATACCGGAATATAGAGAGGAGTCTATATTAGTCTTAACTAAAATCTAACCTCACCCTTTGTGAGTAATTATGTCTCAACTGTGTTACTTTGCATTGTACAAGCGTGGTACAAGCCCTTAGAGAAAGTTTTACCTTAATGATCAAGTACTTACCTATTTAGTAGGTACTAGGTACCTACCTACCTTCACAATAACCACAGGATTTTTTTATTTAATCGTATGGCATTAAAAACACAAACATAATAGGTATATAAATGCTTCTGTTTCATTACTGCGAGGCTCTCATGAAGAGTGCAGTGCAGCGGCCAAAGTTGATTACTCTTTAGCACCACCCAGGGGACACGTGTAGGGTATATAAGGTTATCTTCCTACGGACGCGAGTAATCATTGTCCCCACAGGATGTAGATTATTCTTCAAAACAATTTGTAAAATCGAGCACATAGTACTATGGGAATGGGACATGGCCTACCTCTGGGTAGCGCCACGGCACGGTGATTAAGTACGGGGTCGATGACTACTTGGAAGAATACTCAGACTTTAGCAATTATACATAGTTTTATAATATAATTTTCGTAGCATTGACTTTATCCCAAATATAGTACAACGTCTGCAACCAACGATTGCAGCAGAATGACCATACAATTTGTTTATCTGACAGCTTTCTCAATAAGTTATTGAAATTAAAATATAGAAGCTGTTCTTTTTGTATGGCTAGCCCGGTCAATCATCAAACCTCTATACTCTACAGCACCTAAGTGAAGAAATCACCCGAAATAATTTAAATTATTTTCCGAGTTTACCGAAAAATACCACTAAATTTTCAGTTCAGTTCCGAGAAGGTAAGTAGGAAGAACCTAGGTTCCACTTAACGTAGTCAAGATTTATTTTGTGATCATTTTTTCGCCGTCGATTTGTGGGTGAGCGTTGAAGTGAGGTGAGCTTTAACAAGTTACACAAAAGCAGGGCTTATGCCCGTCAGTAATAACCTAATAACAAATGGTAAGTATACTGAGTAACTAAAATTTCTATTGGTATAAGTTAACTTAAATTTGGTCTAACTCATCTTTATAAGACCAGGCCTTAATAATAAACATAACACTAAACTTGGATCCTCACTCAAAGTAATGTAAAGCTTTGGCGCTAGTTTCCCACTGGTATATCTACTTGTGTATCATTAAGAATAGATATGATATTCTTATTTACTCTATCCCGTTCTACAGTCTGAAGATGCAGCTGAGCGCGTCCCTGGCGGCGGCGCGGCTGGCGCCCGGCTCGCCCGGCGGTCGGCGTGAAGCGCCGGCGGCGTTGTCGGCGGACGAACGGCGTGCGCTGGAGGAGCGCGCCGCCGCCGTGCGCGCCGATCTGGACGCTCGCCGCGCTAACATACAGGAGCTGCGACGCCGGCTTGAGAAGACACATGTTACTGAGTAATTGTTTTATAATTGAATAAGTACCTGTAGGAGTGTGACCTAGGCGATCATATCATTCACGACCGGTTAGCCTAGTGGGTAGGTGGTGGGTTCGAATACCGGTAAGGACAAATATTTGTGTGATGAGCACGAATATTTGTTTCCGAGTCTTGGATATTTTCTATGCATTTAAGTATTTATGTCCATTAAATATATCGTCGTCTAGTATCCTTTTCGATTAGCTAGTTCGATTTGTGTAAAAGTTGTCCCATAATATTTAATCATTTGTTTATCGTTATGGATAAAGCTCCACATATTATATCTGACTGGTAATGTTTAAGTATACCTATGCGAAAGTGGGTAGTGGAAGATGATGCCTAATCGCCATCAAAAGACTATCAAAACGTGACGGTCATAGATCGAAACATAGATAATAGAAGACGGTACAGTAACCGGCATAAATATATGATGGAACAAAGGCCGCAAAAATATCTGATTCACCAAAATAATTTGTAAAATCGAGCACCTACCTAGTATTAAGGAAAGAAATAACCAATAAGAACTCGATATAAAATTAAATTTAAGAATTACCTATATACCTACTTTGTATTTAATGAACACTGTTGTTTATTGTCCCATTACTAGACTTATGTCCGTTTTCAGCAACATCGACACGCGCATCCAGCAGGCCGAGCTGCAGTACAAGCTGGGGCGCGAGGAGCTGGAGCTGCTGACGCTGGGCGAGCAGGCGCGCGCGCTCGCGCAGCTCATCGAGCACGCCGACGCCGCCGCGCGCTCCGACGCCGCCTACTACAGGTATGTCTACTGACACAGCAGGCCGAGCTGCAGTACAAGCTGGGGCGCGAGGAGCTGGAGCAGCTGACGCTGGGCGAGCAGGCGCGCGCGCTCGCACAGCTCATCGAGCACGCCGACGCCGCCGCGCGCTCCGACGCCGCCTACTACAGGTATGTCTACTGACACAGCAGGCCGAGCTGCAGTACAAGCTGGGGCGCGAGGAGCTGGAGCTGCTGACGCTGGGCGATCAGGCGCGCGCGCTCGCACAGCTCATCGAGCACGCCGACGCCGCCGCGCGCTCTGACGCCGCCTACTACAGGTATGTCTACTGACACAGCAGGCCGAGCTGCAGTACAAGCTGGGGCGCGAGGAGCTGGAGCTGCTGACGCTGGGCGAGCAGGCGCGTGCGCTCGCGCAGCTCATCGAGCACGCCGACGCCGCCGCGCGGTCCGACGCCGCCTACTACAGGTATGTCTACTGACACAGCAGGCCGAGCTGCAGTACAAGCTGGGGCGCGAGGAGCTGGAGCAGCTGACGCTGGGCGAGCAGGCGCGCGCGCTCGCACAGCTCATCGAGCACGCCGACGCCGCCGCGCGCTCCGACGCCGCCTACTACAGGTATGTCTACTGACACAGCAGGCCGAGCTGCAGTACAAGCTGGGGCGCGAGGAGCTGGAGCAGCTGACGCTGGGCGATCAGGCGCGCGCGCTCGCACAGCTCATCGAGCACGCCGACGCCACCGCGCGCTCCGACGCCGCCTACTACAGGTATGTCTACTGACACAGCAGGCCGAGCTGCAGTACAAGCTGGGGCGCGAGGAGCTGGAGCTGCTGACGCTGGGCGAGCAGGCGCGTGCGCTCGCGCAGCTCATCGAGCACGCCGACGCCGCCGCGCGCTCCGACGCCGCCGCGCGCTCCGACGCCGACGCTGCCTACTACAGGTATGTCTACTGACACAGCCACTGAACTCTACTCTGAACTACACGAATTTACAGATACGAGTAGACTTATGTACGTAGGCCTTAAACCAGCGAAAGAGTGACGATTTTAATGACTGGTATTATCAACCTATCTTACAGTGCGGAAAAAAAAATATTACAAAACATCACACGAACAAGATTAATTTACAAAAATGTCAGTGCCGAAGTGGAGAAGAAAGAAGTGTACCTATATTGCAGAAGATTTTCTTACTGTCAGCTAACCTCGCATTTTTTAGACCCAGAATTTAAAAGACACTTAAATGTTACAATGGCTTTTAGTCTCGATTCTGAAGAAATATTTATCCTGTGTCGTCCGTTTCACGTAATACAAGTTACAATTAAGTCAAAATTTGTTTGTGTCAAAAATATAATTTTTGGTACTAGCTTTTATTGCCAACTGTACTTTTCAGTAAAGGTACCGTCCTCAACTACTTAGGTATATACTCATTAAGACGATTCTAACGAGCCCAAACTCAACGGGGTTAGGTCGGTTAGTACTGAATTCCAATGGCCACCCTGTCTACATCGTCAGATCAGTTCGATGGTACCATAATATGGAATTGTCGTCCAAACTGTAAGTACTTAACTATACCTACTCAAAATTTCAGCTCAATCGGTTGAGGTTAACTATTTAGTTCAAGATTCAGTTCCAAGATTTGTCCCACACTACCAAACTAACAAACGAAGTGAAGTTACATAAAAGCTTGTAATAAATAACACTGGTCAATTGGCCAGTCGTTAATGTTCCAGCGCTTGTGTGTTGCCAGTTAAGACTTGTAAATGTGTAACTATAGTAGTCTGAGTAGTAGCTTCATTAAACGGGTCACAGGTAATATGAAAAAAAAAATCATTAGATGGATAGGAAAGCTTCTTTAATTCGTGCTCGATTGCATATCGTGTTGACGGGTGTTCCGTCTACTTCGTCGCAAATTAGCCATTGTAGGGTTTCCGTGTTCTCGCTCTTGGGAAATAGTTTATTGTTGGTAACTATACGGGGTGTCTCAATACATCCACATGAAACATAGCAGTGTGTCGTTGTTAGAAGATACATAACATGATATAAATAAGACTAACCCCCTTATTCATGGAACTTAAAATGCCTCTGCCAAATAAAATGTGCTTTGTCCCTTTCTTACGAACACAAATGTCAATGTGACGGATAAGGACAAACGTATTGAATGAATGAATGAATATATGTTTATTGCGGAGTAAATGGTACATCCATATATGTTAGTAACAATTTTACTTAGGTCTATGTTATTTCTCATAGCTCACTTGTGAGCTATGAGACTTCGTCCATTGGCAGAATATAGGACTGTCATGCGTTTCCGCAACTGCACTCTCCTGAGTGGAGTCCGTTGGAGCTGATGATGAAAAATGAAATGAAATAGGCTTGTAGAACGTTTATGAGTGTGGCCGCAAGTATTTAACAAATCCCTACTTATTTTATTTTCCTTTTAAGATCGAGAAAAAAACAGGTTTAGATAATTGTTTTTTTAAGAAATAGTACATGTGGTATACACTATGCAGATAGAAATCTAGGTCTTGGCACTTTGGCCAAATGAGTAGTTTTTACTAACTATTTGAAAACGGCCTTTTCACCTAGTTCCATCATTAATATATGTTCAACTTATACTTAGTATCTATACATTGCGTATGTATAACATAAATTTACAATTTTGTGTCGTTGTCCCAAAATATATACATATTCCTAATATTGGCTTCCACATTTGGGACACCATGTATGTAAGTGTCTAGATTTACGATCTAAACTCGAGCTAAACACAATCAGGGACGTGTAAATCGTGCCGCGGCACTGAGGAGCGGCCGGAAAGATGCAGCGATAGCCAAATAGTGTGTAATCGTTACGATTATTACGGCACGGCTATTGTTTGGCGCACTAGTGTGGTAAAAAGTAAAAAGGTCGTATTTTAGTGGCAAGATGAGGCTAGTTATGTTTTTTGTAGCCAGATTCGTCGGGTCGAACGCTGTCCGTCAATTGGCGAAAGTCGATCCCACAACTAAGTGTAACTTCGGCTTTCTTGACGATTAAGGGCTCCATTTTGCAAGTAAGTATGTTATTTCAATGTGATACTATTTCAGTGCGTTGCGCTTACACACGTAAAGTAAAATAAAATAAATGTTTGATACCCTGTTGTTGCCATTTATTGCAGTTGAAGGTTGTTATTGAAGGTTGAAGGTGCCAAGTAATGAGCCAGTGTTGAGAACTAGGACTTTTTATAAAAGTATCTAATGACGTAGAACGTTAAAAGTACTATGACATAGAACGTTAAATGTTTATTTTTTGTATATTTTATGTCAAATTTTTATTTTACTTAACTTTTTTTTCTACTTATTTTTTACTTTTTTTAACTTTTTTTTTTATTTTTTTAAACTTTTTTTAACTTTTTTTTTACTTTCTTTACCCTTTTTCTTATATAACTACAGCGAGGTGAAAAGATTTGTGTTATACACGGGTGAAAAGTTATTTTACGTCTCGTGTGTTAAAACACTCGCTGCGCTCAGGATTATATTTTTGAACCACTCACTTCGCGAGTGGTCAATCATAGAATCCTTTCGCTAGCTCGTGTTTCAAATGAACACTCGCAGGTAAAATACAACTTTCCTCCTTGTATAACAAATAACTATTCCTTATCACTAATTTAAAATAGTGTATTTTACTTGCAGTGTACATTTTGCCTTATGTATATTTTGTGCATTACTATTTGGTTTTTAGTGTTCCGTTCCAAATTGGTCCAACATAATTCGCTTGAGTACAATTTGTGATCTGTACCTACATTTTGCATACTACATTTTGCTGTGAAGCGCTCATGCCAAATAAAAATAAAAGGCTCCACAACTCGGTGTCGTTTGCATGGATAATCGGCGGCCAGTCGGCGCCTAAGTAAACAGCCGCAATTACTCGATCGCTCTATTACGTGTGGTTGATTGTTTGATTTACGGCGGGTATAGGTTTCTCACGGCTGCGGTCCGCGGCAAATGGACGGCAGGAATGTCACAGGGACCCTTTAAGGGCTGTTACAACATTGTAACTTGGGAGTTGATTCTACACATGCGTTATGCTTTTTAGTTTCAATTCATTTCATGCCGTTGTAACTAGCTTCCCACAACTGTAGTAAACTGTCATAAGATAATCTCATTTTAACATACCTGGAATTTGAATTTTAAGTTAATAAATAATTCTTACTTAATCGTTCGACTCGCAGACATCCAAGAATATATTCTATATTCTCTTTGATCCAAGATACAGGCTCGGCCTAGTTTGGAGTCTGATGGATATGTTTTGTATGCTAGTCTGTTTCTGCTAAATAGACTAACTAAGTATCTGTGTTTGTCTCCACCCATCTGCCATTAACATGACACATGGCATAAAGCATGAAACAATACGACAATATCAGACTATTAGGCAAAAAATTACATCAAAATGGATTTTGAATTCATTATGTATGTATCAGATTGACCCTCTCGTGGATGAGTAAAAATAACCAACTATGAATTAATAAATCGACCTAGAAAAGCTGTTTTTAGATCTAGATATCCCGATTAGTTATGGGAACATGCAGAGCATGTCAAGGCTTGAACCGTTAGGAAGGGTTAGAGTTCAGAGTTAATAGTAGGACTGGTAGCAACAAGCATTGTGCTTGTTTCTGTGCGAAGTCTAGTCGGCGTCATAGATGTATACTTTTGGACCCTATTCCTTTGTAATAAGGAGAGAAATGTGAACATGCCTTTGACGACTGTACAGTTATTAGTCTAGATCGTACGCTCTACAACCCGTGACATGCGCTTGAGTGTAACGATGTGTATAGAATGTGATAGATGCCTTTGTCTTTAAATGTCATTCGTAGTTTTTGCGGTTCACAGTTAATTATAGAGTCAATCAATAAAGGTAAAACGGAGACACATAAACAAACTCTCCATTATTCCGTACTCCGTACATTAAAATTGTAGTAGATATAGTTAACACTCTATGTTTTTATATATATAACACTATGGATCACTAGGTCTGAAATAAAGTATTTTTATTTTTTATTTATTGCAATAAAATAAGTTAGGCTGATGACCTGAGGGGTAATCACGTAACGTTCCGAACGCGCGTCGGTACATTTCAACTGTCAATTTTCCATATAAAAAGTGACATTTAGACCTACCCGACGTTCGTACAATGCGTTACGTGATCGACCTACTGTAAAGGTCGCGGGAGTCCGCTGGATGCGGGTGGCGCAGGACCGGTCACTTTGGAACTCTTTGGGGGAGGCCTATGTCCAGCAGTGGACGTCTTTCGGCTGATATGATGAAGTTAGGTAGGTACACATACAAGAAAATACAAAATAATTTGAAAGATTTTTACAAAGGCGAACTTATCCCTTTAAATAAGGAATCACTTCCAGGTAACCTTGTTAGTTTTGTGTACTTTTTAAATAGGTTGAATTTTGAAGAAGGGAGCAGTTGAGAGCCAGACCTCCAATTGGTTTTTTTTTTATGTAGATAAGGGATTTGCCACACTGGATGCGTTCTGCGATCCGGTCACCTTTTTAGGGTTCCGTAGCCTAATGGCAAAAAACGGAACCCTTATAGATTCGTCATGTCTGTCTGTCTGTCTGTCTGTCTGTCCGTCCGTATGTCACAGCCACCTTTTTCCGAAACTATAAGAGCTATACTGTTGAAACTTGGTAAGTAGATGTATTCTGTGAACCGCATTAAGATGTTCACACAAAAATAAAAAAAAAATAAAAAAAATTTGGGGTTCCCCATACTAAGAACTGAAACTCAAATTTTTTTTTTCATCAAACCCATACGTGTGCGGTATCTATGGATAGGTCTTCAAAAATGATATTGAGGTTTCTAACATCATTTTTTTCTAAACTGAAGAGTTTGCGCGAGAGACACTTCCAAAGTGGTTAAATGTGTGTGCCCCCCCCCCTGTAACTTCTAAAATAAGAGAATAATAAAACTAAAAAATATTTATAATGGACATTACCATGCAAACTTCCAACGAAAATTGGTTTGAACTAGATCTAACGGGGGCGACACTAACACAAACCGTAAACAAACCGCCATGACGTACAATGTCATATTTATTAACCTAACAAATAATTGATGAAAACGCGTTGAACTACAATAGTTTTATTATCATTCGTGTGTAAAATATCTATACTGTGTTATTAAAATGGCATCATATAGCTATTTAAAGGTGGATGAGGGCTTTTTTTTGCTTTACGACGTATTGCCGCTTCCTATAGTTTTCGTTTCATCGTTTCCTTCGGAAATGAATGATGCCCTTCATTCTTGCATCCAATTACGCAGCACTGATGCATTTTATTTATTGAAATATTCTCTTCCCTAGTTTGATCCAGAGCGTTGAAGGACACACACACACACACACACGCACGCACAAACATCGCTAGATGTAATGCTATAATCATATTTTAATTTAAGTACGATCTGTTAACCGCACTCGCAGTAGGCCAAGATACAGGCTCAGCCTAGTTTGGTCACTGACGGACAGCCTCAATTCAATGTTATATTTGGTTTTGTGAAATAAACTATTTTGTATTTGTATTTGTATTTGTCAAAGTTGTCAAAAAAACTGTTTACTAATTGTGATAGTGCTGCACTCTGGCGACAGAACATTGCAGTAATGTTCCCTATTGACCACAGGAATACGACCTATGTTCTTCTGACTGTGTATGACCCTGCCACGCCGAATCTAGATATCCAATCTATAATACCTACCTACATTATTTTGAGAGAAACCCGAGGTACTACTGGCACTAGTATTTCCACAGCCATTCATTAATTTCTGAAGAAAACAAACGCCTATAGCTGCGTGAATCCATCTATAAGGACTAGGCCATTAACATGGGAACGCACTTATTCGTTCGCGCACTCGCAGAACCACAGTGACATTGCTAAAACAGTAACCCATACAAACGTTAAGGATTTTATCCATTTTTGCATAGATTTTTAAAAGTAGACCGGTACTTACTGTAATTTTTAATAATTTGTTACCACGCGCTTATACAGCCGGTATGACGAATATTATCTCAAATTGTAACCATACATAGCTTTTAGTACTATGAACCGATATTGTAAGAAAATTGTAAGTTAATCTTAACTACCAAAGCGTAATTAATTTTTGTTTTTTTTCGAGCAGCATGGTAATGCCTACACTCATTTGACACATGGAAGAAGTGGGTTACTTGTGACAGTTGTGATGATGTCACATCAGTAAGACAATGTATGGTAATACATTGCGTGCTGAATTATTTTATAAGGAAAACAAAGTTGGTATAGTTCAGAAAAAAATTGTTGCAATATCGTTTCATAGCGCTAACACCTACCTCTGGTTACAATTTGAGGTAATATTAAAAATACACGCTGTATAAGGCGAAGTATGCCCAGGCCGATTAATTCGATTTTCCATCGAACATTTTTTTTAATTTAGCAATGTGCTTATGAAATATTCCAATAAGGCAATTCCAGCTTTAGCATGTATACGAGTAGGTATTCAGTTTATTTAGCATCGGGCCTCTATTTTCATTGTCTCCTGAAAATATGAAATTTTAGTTCACCGTGGATTTTATTGAAGCTTCTTCACGGTTACTCTCATGAATAAATGGCATGTAAACTTGTCAAGCTCTCTCATAATAATGTGAGAATTGCCAACCAACATGTTGTTTATCCAATTATGTAAACTTCTTCGGCGATTGTTCGTAGAATTGTCGTCAAAATGCCGTGAAAAGCGTGCTTTTGTGTAACTTACAAGCCATTGTATTAAGTGGTAGCGAGTTTAAATTCCAAAAAACCATCTAAAATATATGTTTATGACATGACATATTCTTAATGTGATAGGTAAAATGATTTTAGTCATTATAGAATTTATAAAAACCCTGGTGAAATGCAATTTAAATCTTCTCTTATTGTAATTCCATTTCGGACCGCGTTATATTATAACGCGACCATTTCATAAAATATTGCTACTGGAAAAGTCTAATTATCACTACGTAGCATCTAGGTAGTAGGTACATATAAAAATAAGCATCTCTAATGATAAGTTGTTTTTATCATGTAACTATTTATTCCATAGGTACCTACTTAATAATGCCAATTCATGCTTGTAAATAACCATTTGAAGCGCGTTAAATGGGTATTTAATAAACAAAATACACTTTCCGAAATAAAACAGCTGTAACAATAATTATTTCGTTCCACTTGACAACCAAAAAAATGCGCTCAAGTTGGATCGACATCCCGTTTTTGTCACCATTACCGAGTCTGACATAACTCTTCATTTCATCTGACCAGGGCTGGTATTCACACACCACTACTCGCCTGACGAGAACCAGTGTAAGTGAAAATTGCATGTTGACTCCGCTTGTAACTAAATAATCGTGTTCAATAATTAGGTAAAATTAATGCACTGCACTCTCGTGCCGCCAGTAGGTGTTCAAATATGGGTACATAGGTGTTCAAAAATATCAGCACCTGCGCCCTAATGCCTTGAAAATACAGGTGTGTTCCGATGTTTGTGAGCTGCTTGTTTGCTCCGATGTATGTGATGGCGACTGTACCTACGTCTTTTCTTCATAAAAGTTCTAAATAGCGATGTTTCACGAACATACTGAGGCGCTTGACCAATAACGAACGACTGGCCATTTGACCAGTGTTGCCAGTTTAGATTACAAAGGCTGGGCGGAAACGTTCGGTTTCCGCGTACGTACGGTTTCCAGATTCGGTTTTCGACTTACAGCCCTCTAGAGCGATAATTATTGTTCTGTAAACGCCTGCGAGCGCTATAAGTAGCTAGTAATAGTAGCTTCGTGTAAATGGGCACACTTGGGACGGTAGTTCATTGTATTCGGTATAGCTAGCGTACTTGTATGTAGGTATCTCCTAAGTTATAATCTGATGTGAGCGCATCGCCAACAAACTTCTTCGCAGCGATAGGTACCTTCACTTAAGGTACTTACACCCTTTTTATTTTTCTTTGCAAATAAAAATATAGGTATACCTATATATATATTATAAACCTGCTTGAACCGCCTATTAATTTACCTCTACCACAGAATATATAATAGTACACCTCTACTGTCTCCCTGTACTTATCTCTGTGTTTTCTTTTGTGATTGTTCTATCTGTGTGAGGTGTGCAATAAAGAGTAGGTATTTGTATTGTATATTACAAGTAGTTGCTACGTGTCAAGATATACTGGTAGTGAGTGGGGAGGACTGAAACAGCTTGTGAATCACCAGTTGATGAACGGGGCAAATAAAAGTAAGAATTTGTTCAGTGAAAGTGCGGTAACAATACTTTACTGCCCGTGGTAACAAATGATGGAAACCGCATTCAGTATTGCGTATTATTAAGTGATGATTGTTACAACTTTATAAGACTTGATGCTTGTGAAGACTGTCTGTTACAAACGTAAGCTTAGACGAGATTTCTCACAGTTTCATGTCAGATAAGAATTTACCTTCAAAAGCTAGTGTTGAATAGCAAAGCGTTGTTTATAGTGTCGTTTCATTTTATACGTGTAAAATTATCATCTTTAAAGAAATTTAAATTTCACAGAATTTTCAGTTTATAGGAACTTGTTTCACTGAAGAGTATAATTATATAACAGCCGTGATTTTAGGTTTTATAACAATTCCAAATAAAAATTACCGATATGAGAAGGTTCTATGATAAAGTAATACAATATGATAAGGGTAAACTAGGTGTACTTAGATCTTTCTATCCACGATGAAGCGCTTTTGTCCTCATTAGACAATATCTACTAGTTTAGTTTGTGGTTAGTCCATTACAGGGGTAGGATACCCCACCTGGTTCAGGTTTTTTACCGATGCCTCCGCATGGGTTTCACCAAACCTAACTTTACCTTTCAGCGGTTGATTTATTGAAAAATCATAAGCTTTCTTATTATCAGCCCAGACTTTTTTTTTCTCCTTCTGCTATGTAAGTACTTTTATTTTTGGGCAATAAAGTGTTTACTAATGCTACATAAAACTACGCCACTGCTTATAACAAGTATGATACCTACTCACTTAATAAAAATCGCTAACTCAACATTTTTATTCCAATTAAAATGGTTTACCTTATTAGGTTCTGTTAGTTGAATATAAAACGCGTAAATTATTCATTCATACTCGGAGGCATTTCCTCTTGGACGGCATTTGTCGGTAACCTCGGTGAAATCAGGCATCCGGCGTGTTTCGTTCTAAACAACTCTAAGACCTTGTTTATGAACTGGCGACGCGTGCAACGGCGCGAGACGCGGGCTGTTCGGTGACTATGGAAACAATCACGCCTTCATGCCTCTACATAAACACTTATTAATCAAAATGTTTGTATTTAAGATATTTCTAACGCGAGCCCCTCTCTATAAACGCGGCCTAAAGGACTCCACCAGGCGAAAGGACAATTTGGCATGATCTATTAACTTTTATACGTTCTTTTATCCTTTAGGTTAAGAATTATAAAATTTTGCATTACGACTCTATGTTTACATACCTATCAGTAACGGAGCGCCCATACAAGCCGATTCCCACCAGCTTGCCTAAATTTTATTTTTAGGCAAGCCTATTGTTATCTATATACTCTACCCTTTGATAACTTTTTTGTTCCGGGTTGTCCATCGAAAAATTTCACGCGCCGCCACTGATACATTATATCAAGTCCGTTATGTCCCACTGCTGAGCAAAGGCCTCTCCCTCTTTTTCCATTCTTCGCCGTCTTGAGCATCTGGCCAGACTATTAAAAAGGAGTCCATGTTATTCCGCCATCGTCTCCGTTTTGAGTTGAGGCTTTATAGGTGATACTTAGTTGTAGTCACCTAAAATGTACTGATTTTCAAATAATAGTCGTTAAATTTGGACCAAATGGAATGGTGTGATTGTTTGATTTAATAATTATGTGTATACTACAGTTACTTCCACAGTGTTATGTCCTACGGAATCCTGTTGTGGGGAAAAGCGGCTGACATCCAGACCATCTTCGTGCTACAGAAACGAGCTGTACGCTCCATCTACGAACTAAAAGCCCGAAATTCTCTCAGGGACAAATTTAAGGAGGCAAATATTCTTACTGTAGCATGCCAATACATTCTTGAGAATATTATGTATGTGCGGGAAAACCTTCAGGACTGCAAACTCAACAGTGATATCCACGACTACAACACCAGAAGTAAACACAAGATCGCAGTGCAGTACAGTCGTCTTCGCAAGGTTAGCACGTCGTTCGTGGGGAACTGTATACGTTTTTACAATAAAATACCTACCGAAATTGCTAATTTGCCGTTAAGTAAATTTAAGTCTCATATAAAAAATTATTTGCTAAGCAAGGCGTATTATAATGTCAACGATTTCATTAACGACAAAAATGCCTTTAAGCCAGTAGCAGTCAAATTCTATTAGAATTAATATACCTTCGAGTATGATTGTCTTGGCGTATTACCTTTGTAATTATTATAAGTACCGGAAATAGTTATTCCGTTTTATGTAACATGAAAGCACGTAATGCTTTTTCTCGCCGAACAAGTCGCTTTAATCTTTGCTATTATCAATGTCCAGTGTGGCTTGAATATGTCATGCTCGCTTAAAGGGCTTTGCTTACGGTGGCGTCGTTGATCGGGTCACCACCTTCCCTAACATATGGTTGAGGGAGGCGATGGCTGAGATATGCGTCATACTCGTGATCGGGTGCTGTTTGTGGAGTCCGGTCTGTTCATGCTTGCAAGGGCATAGTAACTACCTAAATACTAGTGTTATTCACATCATTCTGTTCTTGACACGTTTTATTGTTATATTGACCCTGTACATCTCTGACAATATTACATTAATGATCCTTTTTTTCTGTTTTAACGCTTAGAGACAGTATACATCTCTACGAGTATAAGAACATTAGAATAATTATTAATTGTATTTGGACGCTCAGAGACCTTATACATCTCTGGGGTACTAAATTAATATCATAAACGTATTGTTAATTCTGATACAGACCTTATATCGAATGTAATTGATAATATTTTACAATTTTGGATTTTTTTACTTTTCATTTAGTGACATTTAGTTTGTTAACCGTTTAAGTACTAATTGGTTAAAATCTGCAATTTTAAAATGATTATTGTGTAAGATTATTAATATTATATTGTAGAATACCATTTGACATGTAAAAGTGCCCTTGTGGCCTATTTGCAGAATAAATAATTGATTTTGATTTTGATTTTGTTTTTTTTTTATTTTTTATTTATTTTGGTTCACCAACAATTGTTTACACTGAAGTTTACAGTAATCCAATTATCATAACTACTTGCTAAGTGTAACAATCACTTAAAGGTAAACACCGCATGCATTATATAAAAAAAAGCCTTAACCTTAACTTATCAAAATTATACACAGTTTTTGCTTAACTTATTATTGCGACGTAACTAAATAATTTAAAACTTTTTTAACAATTTTTTGCGCGTCACTCTTATAGAAAATGGATGTCACCAACTTTATTATTATTGCAATATTTTGAATAGAGTAACTAAGTATAGTGCGTGCGATCTCGTCGTCACTAACACTTGCGTGCGCGCACTGCGTGCCGCGCTGATTGCTGGCTCCTATAACGTTCATAACCATAAAATTACTATAATAAATACACAGTTTTGCCTAGAAATGGCTGCAGTAATAACTTACTCATATTATTACTGTCATTTGGGAAGAGAGATAAACTAGGTCTTTGTCTGTTAATTATAGCTAATCTACAATGCAACTATCTTTATCTGTATTTATTTCTATACTATTTTCACAGCTATTATTATAAAGAGGAAAAAGTCTGTGGGGTTGTAGCTTTATTTGTTTGTATGTGGAGTAGGTAACATGGATTATATAATCATCGTGCTCCTAGCGTTATTCCCGGTTGTGCCCTAAAGGAGCCCGGGGTCCGCTTTGACACCTAATCCCAAGATTTGGCATAGGCACTAGTTTTACGAAAGCGACTTCCATCTGACATTCTAACCCAGAGGGAAAACTAGACCTTATTGGGATTAGACCGGTTTCCTCACGATGTTTTCCGTCATCGAAAAGCTAACGGTAAATATTCCGTACATAAGTTCCGAAAAACTCATTGGTACGAGCCGGGATTCGAACCCACGACCCTTGACAGCCGCATGCCTGAACCACTAGGCTACCGTAACTTAACATAGATTAGATAATGTGACTGAATTAACTAGAGGTATATCGATGGTAGCCTCTAGTTCACCATCGATATAGCATCCTCCTAGAATAACGGTAGGAGGATGCTATATCGATGGTGAACTAGAGGCATACTGGTCCTTAAAACATATATTTAAGTCAACAATGAATATCAAATTAAAGAAAAAAGCAATGTATACCGTGATAACACCGACCTTGTTGTATGGATGCCAAACATGGCCTTTAACTAAAGAAGTCCTGACTAAAATCAAAGTATTCCAGAGATCAGCTGAAAGAAGCATGCTAGGATTAAAACTAATGGATAAAGTGCGAAATACCGAAATCCGTCATCGTACAAAAATCGTCGACGCAGCAGAGATGGCATGCCGCCTAAAATGGCGAAGGGCCGGTCACAGACGGACGATGGAGCGAGAGAATGCTACATTGGTACCCACGAGAATGCGCGCGACCGCGAGGCCTGCCGCGCCGACGCTGGCGAGACGACATCGTAGCGGAGGCTGGTATGGTATCACATGGACGCGAGTAGCTACAGTTAGGAACGAGTGGAATAGGAGGGAGGAGGCCTATGTCCAAAAATGGACAGCCCAATAGACGTAGGAATAAAATATACAACTGATTAATTATAAATGTTAATGTTATTATAAATTATGAACTTAATCGCAATGCATGAATTTATCTATTGGAAATAAAAGGCTTAATTATTATATCGATGGCGATATGTCGTGCCTGATGAAGATAATAGTTTATATTACAACTTAAGTAGGTATTTGATTTAGCCGTTATTTATGCTAGTAGGTAAGTATTTTTAGGGTTCCGTACTCAAAGAGTAAAACGGGAACACTATTACTAAGACTCCGCTGTCCGTCCGTCTGTCTGTCACCAGGCTGTATCTCACTGATACCGTGATAGTTCCGTTGAAATTTTCACAGATGATGTACTTATTTCTGTTGCCGCTATAACAACAAATACTAAAAACAGATTAAAATAAATATTTTTATTGATAATGGCACGGAACCCTTCGTGCGCGAGTCCGACTCGCACTTGGCCGGTTTTTTTTTATATTAAGGCCTCCACACACCGGTCGCGTGCGCGGGCCCGCGCAAGTTGTAAAACATTGAAACTACACTTCAAACAACGCGAGCTCGCGGGCCCGCCGCGGGCCCGCGGCGGGCCCGCGAGCTCGCGTTCGTTGTGTGTTTGAAGTTTATTTTCAATGTTTTACAACTTGCGCGGGCCCGCGCACGCGACCGGTGTGTGGAGGCCTTTACGTCCGAGAAGGGAAAACGGTAACAGTATCCTGAGGACGCTGCTGGCTGCGAGGCTGGATGCTCCATTAACCTAGGCACTGGAACACCCTACATTGTGCAGGACCCTATGCGAGGGGATGGAGCATCTAACTCCATTAGGATTATAGGATTAAATTAATTTGTAACCAGTGTATGATTTTGTCCCGGTTGCTGTCGAGACAGCTGGGCCTTGGTGTACCGAGGCCAAGAGGTTCGTCAAAGAGATAGGGCGGCGCTTGAGAGAAAGGGGCTGCGACCCTCGTTCTGGTTCTTACCTGGTCCAACGAATATCACTGGCCATTCAACGTGGTAATGCTGCAGGTATTTTTGGCACGTTTGGTCCGGGTGAGTATCGGAATGGGGGGTGAACTGGTGGTGAATGTTTAATATAGTTGACGAAACCTGTGTGGATTTATGATTTGTAGGTGATTGACGAAACCTGTTGTGGATATATAATTTGTAAATGATTGACGAAGCGTGTTGCAGATATTTGCTGTCTTGATGTATTGACGAAGCCTGCGTTGTGGAAATGGTGTGTACCTCTTTTTTGTCACATTATTAATTTTACGTCTGAATAAATGACTTTATTATTAATTAATTTGTTATACTAACCTTAGTCATAATTCATGATTGTATACTAACAACTTATGGACATTAGTCCGAAAGAAATAAAGAATTGAAATTGAAAACGGTTTTTTCACCTTTGTATATTTATCTATTAGAATGGGATCCAGGTATGTGTTTCTTTCTCGCTTGCCAACGAATACGACGTACACGATTTTACCCGAACAGTACCTAGGTACTTGCAGAGTTGCACATACAAGAAAGTTTATCTGGGGGCACGGCAGTGCCCCCGCCAAGTCGAGCAAAACAAAGAGGCACGGCCGTACCATCCTTTTCTCGAAGAAATTCAGGCCATTTTCAACATCCTGTAATTTTGTGCTGTTTCTATTTCTATATGAAATAACCGCAATGTACGTATTTCGACGCGTACGAGTATCTAACCTGCCGGCAATATAAAACGACAGAATTTCAATTTTATCATGCGGAATCATATCTCAGCATCGTTCCTTATCAGGTACCGGATAAATCACTGCGAGCTGTCGATGTGCACGGACTAGTGATGTACCGTTGCAAATGGCCGTTCCCGGGAATACCGGCACAGGAACATTGCCGGCAATAGAAGCCAATTAAATTGGGTATTATATTTACCGCAATTGTAACGTAAATGACGCATTATTGTACGCTCATCGCGCCCATCGCTTTCCCAAACGAGGTTGCTTTAACTTCCAATGTTTACCCTTAGTTTAATTTAAACAAGCATAAAAAGTTCGGAACACCTTCTTTTCGCAACTAACGTTTGGCAAACTGATTCATTTCGCAATTTTCGCAACTTTTCATTTCCCAAACACTGAAACTGTAAATATTTCAGGATTTATTTCATGGCCATCGTGTAGAACCCTATAGGTTAGGTTAGGTTAGTTTATAAAAATCTTGAAATATTTAACAGTTTCAGAAATATTAAGAAGTTGGGAAATGAAAAGATGCGAAATGAATCAGGTTGCCAAACGTAAGTTGGGAAACATTAGTGAACCAAAAAGTTCACAAAACTGTATCTCAACTACTTATTCTGCGTTCGGAACTTTAACGGGCTAGATACGCAATACGGGCGGGCGGGATATTCCGCAAATAAATATTTCATTTCATTTCACACCTTTTTTTTTTTTGTCACATTGACAAAATAAAAAATACGTGTCCAATACTTATTGTTAAAGGATCTATTAGGCCCGTGGAGTTATTTTAATAAATAAAATCGGGATTTGACGTGTTTGCAGCTACATATGTATTTCTAAGAAGAGAAGAAAACAAAAGGCTAACATTATATTTTGACGACCGCTTTAGCCTAGTTGGTAGTGACCCTGCCTACGAAGCAAGAGGTCCTGGGTTCGAATCCCGGTAAGGGCATTTATTTGTGTGATGAGCATGAATATTTGTTCCTGAGTCATGGATGTTTTCTGTGTATTTAAGTATGTATTTCTCTATATAAGTATCTATATCGTCGTCTAGTACCCATAGTACAAGCTTTGCTTAGTTTGGGACTAGGTTGATTTGTGTAAGATTGTCCGCAAATATTTTTTTTTTTTTTTATTATTATTTATTACCTACCATATAAAACCATAAATTAATGTTGCACTACGCGCAAGCGGTGCGCGTGCTTGCTCTGCAGAGTGCGTGCTAGTCCCAACATCATCTTGAATATGATTTCTGCAAGGTTCGATTGCCCGTATATGACTCACTGCATGCAGATTCATGTACACAGGAATATAAAATAGCCTGCAGCTTTTAGTTTAGTTTTTCTAGCAAAGTCGACTTTGTACCCAGTTTATTTATTTTAATGATCTTTTTTTGACATTTTATATTATTTTAATGATTATGTATTTTAAATTGATTTAATTTTAATGTGTATGTGTGGACGGACCGATGTTGTCTGAAAATAAATAAAAATGAAATGATGGACTAAATAGATATTTTTAGGAAAGTAGCCAATTCTTGGGAACGGCGCATCACTAGAGCAGCGCTGGCGCATGTTTAATGCATCGCGCCGAGTTGGGCCCCAAATGTATGCGCATCGATCGCCTATCAAACGCTCTGTCCGCGGATCATGCCTTTTACTTTATTTGATTTATTAGAGCAAAAAGTCGCTGCTTGCGGATGCAACGACACAGTACACTTAGGCAGTGTCTTAACCTCTTAAGGCCCACCATACAATACCAAATGGCATCGAAATTTGAATCAAGCATTGTAGCAAGGAGAATTTCATTCTGCAGGACCGAAACAAAACAACTCTGTTGTAATGGAAAATTATTTAAATTACTAAGAATAAGGCCTTAGTACTGTTGAATACTAAGAATATAAATTATTTTATTGCCAACCAAAATAATACCACATCGCAATTTCGTTATTAATAAGAAAAAACAATATTTAAATAAACTTAATAAATTAACCAACCGAAACTGAAATAACGTGGATAAAAATAATACTGGTGGTGCTGCTATAGTGGCTACAAGTGGAAACCACTCAGCATATGCTGACATGACATTAAACAATGCCACAGCTGGTATTCCGTGGAGCCCGGGCTGTAAGGTAGTTCCGAACAGCAAAAAGTGGCAAACGTGGTATAATTATACCTCCTAATACATATATTTAGTGATCAAATAAGATCATAACTAGTAACGCATATTATCAGAACTGTGAGTGACTTATTAGAAGATTTAGGAGTAGGTGTTTGTACGTGGCCTCTTGGACATAAACTTGTTGGCCATAGGCCTGTTGGACATAGACCGCCCTCAAAGAGTGCCACAATGCTCGTCGTTTACCAGGTCATCAGTCCACGTTTTGGGGGGTCTACCTACGCTGCACCTTCCGGTACGTGATATGTAAAGTGTCTGATAGACGGTCGCCAACACGCCACTCCGACCGAGCGGCCTTGGTCGGCACCGACCGCTGTAGTTTAAAATTTTGCTGCAAACAACTGTTTACCAGGTCGCTCGGTCGGAGGGGCGTGTTGGCGACCGTCTAGCAAAGGCTTTAGTAAGGTGACGTTTTCACTGGTCGTTAGAGCCGCCATCCCGCATGCGGGGAGCTCGTGTTTTGTTGCTCCCCCTTTAACAAAAACAAAGATAGCACAAGTTCCACATGCAGGATGAGGGTTCTAAGAACCACTGAAATTGAGCTCTAAGGCGTCAGCCAGACCGGAAGATAATGCTCGTACTTGACCATTGTCACCTGATAACGACAATAGGGGTGTAGACTCAAAATGTATCCCCAAAAGAAAGAAGACAAAAAAATATTCCTGGCGACGAAAATCCCATTCAAATATCAAAGAAAATTACGAACATACAACCGTTTTAATATTGCTTGTTAGAGAGAGACAAGGCTCGTGGATCGTGACGTCACGATCCCCAGAGCGGCATAGTAAATGACGTGCGTAGTAGATGAAGGTGAGTTTTGCGGAAAAGGGACAGAATATACCCCCTCTTAAAACTTTGGACACTTATAATTTTGTGATGATTTAATCCCCTGCTTTACTTTTTTCTCCATTTGACCATATTTTTGAGAAAAATATAATTATTGGTTATTTTATTACACCCCTATTCCACGTACATTGCGGAGTCGATAAGTAACAATGCTATCCAGTGACCATCTTTACTTTTCAATCCAGAAATGTACAGCCAAGCCGGGCGTACGCAGTTAAGTTACTGGTAGCTATGCATATTCCGTGACAGCGGGGATACATCAAGCGGCGCTGCCCTGTGGGTGCTATTCTGTATAAAATGGCTTATCACATTAAGATATCTTGGGCACTTATGATCTTTTTTAAATGGAAAGTACACAGCTCGAAGCGCCGATTGTAATTGCCGGGTAACTTACTGCGAATTGCTTTACGTGAGACTTTTGTATGTTTGTATCGCGATTTTACATGTATTTAAATATGAGCCGTGTTCGTAGGTGTTAAGGTTCTTTTTTTAATACACTGTGCTGGAGTTTGTGAAGTATATGCGTTTTGCTAGCGATATTAGGTATAAATCCTCCCTTCGGGTCACTTCACTAGTGTACATTGAAGACAGCTTTCCTATTAATGTAGATATCTACATGTAAACCTTTTCTATAACCACATCAGGTTTGTTAACAGAATTACTGGCAAAGAAAAATCTCTTTGGTGCAATAAAGACTTAGATGCTTTAAGCCTGCATCACACTGGCGCGGCTTGCGCTGGCGGTCAATAGTAAATTTGACAGCTAATGACAACTTTACTATTGGTCGCCGCAGCTAGGCCGTGGCAGTCTGTGAGAGGCCTTATAGTTCCCATTATAAACCCTCCTGCACACTATCAAAATCCACAGTAGATTAGAATAGGGTTCCGCGTTCTACACAAGTGGATGAGTTTCTGAAATCGGTCTAGTGGTTTCGGAGGTTACAACCTCTTTCAAAAACCGTAATAAATAATTTACGAAATCGGATGAGTAGTTTCGCGGAGATTAGGTCCTACCCACTACATACAAACTTACAACCAGACATTAAATCTTTATTATTAGTACAGAAATAGACATAGATAAGCAATAAGCAACTAACGTGAAGTAACTAGTTACCCAATTTGGAATGGATGAAAATTTTAGAAGTGCCTGATATTTTTTTTGGTGATAGGAATAACCTTCCTTAGCAGTCTTAGCACCTTAAAAGAGTTGCAGACTTTTCAGCTGCATCATTTATTTTTGAAAAATAACAGTTTCCTCCAACCGAAGAATCAACTAGTGAAATCAACACGTAGAGGCCCCTGCGACAATTTAATGAAATAATCTTTTACTCATGTTAAAAAACCGAATAATATCGTCCCTCCTTTATTTATTTTACGGAATTTGACGAAACTATCCAGTAACTTAGCTGAGACATCAGAATAGGACCTAAGCTATAGTTTATAGGCGCATAAAGTCGCGCGCAGCAGCTTGTTGCTCAAATACAACGAGAAACGTCTGATGTTTTGCAAAAAAGTTAACGTCAGCCCAGCCTATACTGATGGACGAGATCAACTGGTGCGGCGAAGTTCGCTTCCTGTGATGTATAATAAAAAAACATTCCATAAGTCAGTCCATTAACCATTAGAATGACTTCTATGTACTATTACTTAGACTCGAGGTTTAAACTCTCCTTAATTGTTAAGTATTGAAGCGAAGGCATTAGAAGAATCCGCCAGCGCTGGCGCTTTCAAAAAGAAATGCCGTTTTTATCTCTTAGGACTGCCACAGTAATAATATTATTACCAGTAATTTACATGGCAAAGAGGAATGCTTCCACGATTGTGGCTCTGAATTGTATTAACTAGTATCTTTCTTTAAATTGAATATAAAGTTATCCAAACACATTCTAGCCACTATTGTTTATCAAGACTCGGCAACTGGAGGACACATCAAGAAAGAGGTGCCATCTATCCGACATGAGAAATCGAAGAGCCTCAATTCCAATCACCTTTCAACTGACTCAGGTGCACACCGGGCATGGGCAATCACAAAGCATATCTTTCGAACCCAGGACCTCTTGCTTCGTAGGCAAGCACTACCAACTAGGCTAAAGCGGTCGTCAAACCATCATCATCATCATCATCGAATTAATCATTCACAAAGTTAATTTGCAAAACAATAAACAGTCTCAAAAAGTTCAATAACATATAAAAGTTCAACGGAGCATAGTTTGCCCGATTCACTCACATAATCTTTACACTAAAAAAACAAAGTAAAAAAAAAGTCTCTAAGAGTAGGAATAGAGTCGTATCAGATATTAATGCGCGCTTTGTTGTAGCAGATATGAATGCTGGTGACAGCACATATTCAACGTCTTTCTTCCATTCCTGCCTGTTCTAATTGACAATGGGTGAATTAATATTGACGACCGGTTATCCTAGTGGGTAGTGACGCTGCCTACGTAGCTAATAAGCAGGTAGAATATATATTTTACGTCATACCTGGCCATAAAGTAGGAATTACCGCACGCTATGCGTGCGGAAAACCCCACTTCCTGGCCAGATAGAGACGTAAAATTTTGTACTCACCACGGGCGGTAATAAAGAAAGCCTCAGAGCGCATATTTATCGCCCTTGCCTTCGGCTCGGGCGTCAAATACCTGCGATCTGAGACATTCTTTGTTTAACCGCCCTAGGTAAGTAATGTACTATTAAGTTATTACCTATCATTAACCCTATTTTTAAGTATCTACTAACACACATGATACCAGTTGGATTTTAAATAAATAAATAAATAAATAATAAATAAATATTTGCGGACAAATAAATATTTGCGGACAATCTTACACAAATCAACCTAGTCCCAAACTAAGCAAAGCTTGTACTATGGGTACTAGACGACGATATAGATACTTATATAGAGAAATAAATACTTAAATACATAGAAAACATCCATGACTCAGGAACATATATTATATTCGTGCTCATCACACAAATATAAATGCCCTTACCGGGATTCGAACCCAGGACCTCTTGCTTCGTAGGCAGGGTCACTACCAACTAGGCTAAAGCGGTCGTCAAAAATGAAATGAAATTGAATTGAATTGTAGCTGAAGGTCCTGGGTTCAAATCCCGGTATGGGCAAATATTTGAGTGATGAGTATGAATATTTGTTTCTCAGTCTTGGATTTTTTGTATGTTTATAAGTAAGTATTTATATATTGACATCTATTAAAATGTATCGTCGTCTAGTACCCATTAAACAAGCCAATAAAGCTCACTAAAGGGCTAGCTCGATTTGTGTAATATTGTCCCCTAATATTTATATACGTAATTAATATGACCGGTCCTTTTTTTTTTTTTTTTTTTGACGGTGTGAAAATGCTTGACGCATACCCACAGCCCAGGGGAAGGTTATTTGGGGGTTATATGGGACTCTCTCCTCCCGCCGCCATCCGACTGATGGTGACTGGGGGAGCATACCCACTAAAAACACACCGGCGTCACCCGCATTCCCGTTAAGGGGCGCCATGGGATCGCGAACATTTCACCACGACGCCCCACCCCCCGGCGGCCCTGGCTAACCAGGACACCCGCGCAAAAGAAAGGGGAGGGCCAGGACGCTTGAACCTCCCACTCCACAATGTAGAGCCGTGCAGTGTGGGTCCCCTACCCACTGGCTCTACTGGGGGAGGACGCGACCAGCGGCCGCAAACCGCGCGCGTCTTCTACCCTGCCGTCTGCGCCGGAGCGGGAGCGCGTCCGCACTGTCTTCGCGCCCCCTCTCCGCGGCCTCCTTCTGCGAGATGACTGTTTCGCAAAAGGAGGCCACCGCTTCCCACGATCTCTCGCTGCCCAGCATGGCCGCCACGACACTGTGCAGCGAGAGATCATCCACATTGAGGGCTGTTACCATAGTGCGGCGCTCCTCGGCCCACCTGCTGCACCACTCCAGAGTGTGCTGGGCCGAGTCATCCTCTGCGCCGCACTCAAGGCAGGCAGGGCTTCCCTCTCTTCCAATTATGTGCAGGTAATGACCGAAACAGCCATGTCCGGTCATCACCTGCGTCATTCGGAACCCCACCTTACCATGGGCCCTCTCTAGCCAGGCGTCAAACGACCCGAGGAGCGCTTCTATGGTGCGAAGTCCATATCGCGACTCCTCTAGGTCTCTCTTCCACCTGTCCCTCAATCGCCGTTCCGTTTGCCTGCGAGCGGCCCTCACCTCTTCAGGAGCGGGAGATTCTCCCGAAGCCCTCCACCTTAGCCGATCGCTGTGCGCCTCAGCTAGCATCTCCGCGTCCAGCTCCCACGGAGGAGTGCCTGCTAAGGCGCACGCTGCCGCACACGCCACCGTTACGTAGGCCCTGCAGATACGGTTGGCCACCACCCTTTGTGGCCTCCTAAGCAGGGCCTTATTTGCCGCATTTAGCCGGTCAACCCAAATCGGGGCCCCGTAAAGGGCCATGCTCCGGGCGACCCCGGCATACAGGCGACGGCACGCAACGGAGGAATATGACCGGTCCAGCGCCACCCGCATCCAGCGGACTCCCGCGATCCGCGACCTTTACCAGGTCATCAGTCCACCTTGTGGGGGGGGCCTACCCACGCCGCGCCTTCCGGTACGTGGTCGCCATTCGAGAACCTTTCCGCCCCAACGGCCATCGGTATATTGGGGGAGGCCTATGTCCAGCAGTGGACGTCTTTCGGTTGATATGATGATGATGATGATATTTAATATACTGTATTATTGAACTGTGCCACGAGACCACTGTGTCGATAATTAGAAACCGTTATAAACACTAGTTGATTGTTTTTGCGCGGTCCCTTCGCACACTAATCAAAAGCATTTTTTCACTTTCCCAAGCTCATATCTTACGTTATTGTTTAATTGTCAACACGACCTTATGTTTAATTAAATAGAGTTCACATTACACCTAATATGTAATAAGTACATGAAAAAAGGTACGTAGTGTGTGGGTTCGCGGTTTTCACACGACTTTAAAGAGTTGATTGCTGTTTTTGCTTGTGCCGATATATCAACTCGTATTTGCTCATTAGGGTAATTTTACTCGTCTTATAACGGTAAAGTGTGTTCTTATTAGATTTTTTTTCTCGAATGTTATGTTGAATGCCATAGATTTATTAAAAAACTTAAGAGGCTATTGAATTGCAAATAGCAAAAAACCGTAGTACATGTATACTTACTCGTAATGTCTTGAACTCTTTATTGTAAGCATTCGTTTGCTCGGGAATTCGCTTTGAGCTGTTTTCATATGTAGCCAGGGCTATAACCACAAAAATCTTTCGAATACCTCCATCACTATCGCACTTGCTCTATTATTCGAGTGACAAACTTAGAGAGATATATGAACTGACATTTTCTGGCATTCGCGGTAACAGTTCGTTACAGTTAAACGGTTTCTGTTTCGAAAACGTACAAAGTAATGTATTTATGTAGGTTTTTTTTTTATAAAAGCTTTTTTAGATACACACCGGCTCTATTGTCATAATAGGAAGTTTTTGCGTGCGTCAATATTTAGCTGTAATAATCTACAAACTATACCTCTACTGGTTGTGTAATCTGTGGTCGTAGTGAGTAGTAGAGGGTACTGCGAGTATTTCCCTTGTTTTCGTACGCTCCAGCGCACTCACGTCCCGCGCATGCGTGGGAACCTGAGAGCCGATGCCGGCTCTAATAAACTTCGGTCAGTGCTCAAATTGCTCAAGTACCTACTTACTTCTAAAATACAATTCCCTTCCCAATTTATTTTATACTGTGTTGGTGGCAAACTAATACCATATTTATATGGGACACGGGATGTCTGATGGACAGCCAGACCTCGTAGCCAATGGACGCTTGTGAGCCTGTAGTGAGGTGAAAAGATTTGTGTTACACACGGGTGCAAGTTATTTTGACGTCTCGTGTGTTGTAACACTCGCTACGCTCAGGATTCTATTTTTGAATCGCTCGCTACGCTCAGGATTCTATTATCGAACCATAGATTCCATTCGCTAGCTCGTGGTTCAACCCTAGAATCCATTCGCTACCTCGTGATTCAATTCCACACTCGCGGTTAAAATATAACTTTGCACCCTTGTATAACAAATAACTATTATGTAGATGACGTTTGTAGGGAAATACTAGCCATTAGCCAATGACGTATTTAAAACTAATAAATTAAGTAGTTAAAGCGTGATTTTTTTCCCCGTATTTTAGTGTGTTTTAATTAGTGATAATTATTAAAGAATAAATTATTTTAACCGTTGTCAAATATTGTATTTGATTTGGTCACACAAATGCAATTGCTGGTAAGTGTCGGTGTGGCACAACAAAGGGCGTCGAGGTGCCGGGACCTTCGTGTCCCGACGGTGCCGGTGTAGGGAGACTGCTCTTTGCGCTGCGAAGGGATAGCCGCAAAAATTACTTTCGTAATATCATTGCGGCAAAAAAGAAACCACACTAAAATTACCAAAGTAAATTGTCTCTGCCTGTCTGTCTCTTAGCTTTTCACGCCTAAAATACTGAACCAATTTTGATTTTTAGGATATTTCGGCCACTTTGGCATATTTAACATTGATATAATTTAGAGTCTCTGATGGAGGGCGTGGGTTCGAGACCCGTAGGTACGACCAGGGTTTAAAAAAAAAACTTATGATTACAAAAAAAACATTATAAGTAACTTTTCGGTGAAAGAAAACATTGTGAGGAAACCAGCCTAATCCCAACAAGATCTAGTTTTATTTCTGAGTTTATGAGATTAGGTGCCAAAGCGAACCCTGACCTCGTCTACAGGATACAAACTTAGAAAAATTTAAAAACCCCCGAAATTTTAATTTCAAAGGTTGTTGAAACGTAGGTAAGAACGTCAGCTTTCGGACAAAAAAAACCGCATTAAAATCCGTCCACTCATTGAGGAGCTACGATGCCACAGACAGAAACACAGACACACAGACAAGACACTTTACATGCACGCTACTGATGATAGATTTATTTTTGGTTTAGATTTATTTTTTCACAAAATAAAATTGCACTTAAAATTACACGGACTTAATAAATAACACAAGCATTATGTCAACAAATTACAAAATGAATGTGTCCATAAGTAAAACAATGGGACCACCTTTCGGGTCGTCAATAATCTAGAAATAAACTAAATCATACAAAATTAAATGATAACCTAGTCATAAAGAGTAGGGCTTATTCCACCTAAATTTCATAATTCTTTATTCACTATTACCCCTAATTTTCAAAGTACCATGGGCTCATAATACCTAAATGTCAAAATGTTACATTCTTAAAACGAACGAAATTCATTATGACTTTGACCCAAAACGTCATAATCTCTAAATACCTAAAGATTGGAATGCACAAATTCCTTCAAATGCCGAATGTCTTCTGTCATTACTATGACAAAATATTAAAATAACTAAATTGTTTTGAAGTTTAGGCATTATGAGACTAAGCTATTTTGAAATTCGGCCATATTAAGAATATGGTGTTATGAGAAAAAAAGTTAGGTGTTCTGTGATTTAGGTATTTTGACACTAAGTTATTTTGAGATCTAGGAGTATTGGTAAAAGGGTAAAATGGAAAATAGGTGGAATAAGCCCTACTCGTCATAAAGAGCATGTCACACCGACTGGTTAATTGATCAGTTAATGTGTCTTTTAGATATGACAGCACGACATGACAGTTATACCTATCACTGTTAAATCCCGCAAAGTCTCCCACATACTCGACCCTTCATAAATTGAGCTAAGTATAGTGAGTATTAATATACAATAAAAATACCTATTCGCTATTGCACACCTCAATACAAGAACACTGTATAGAAAATTATCAATACAAGTAGAAGCAAACAACGGGCGGTCTTATCGCTGGGGAGCGATGTCTTCTAGAAAACCTTAGGGTAGTAGAGATCAAATCAAACCAGTACGATTCATAGTAGATGGTGCAGAGATCTTAATCACAACACTGATAGTAAGTACATTAAGAACGAAAGGATAAGCTAGACATGAATAAGTCCTTACAAAATTAACGTTAACGTAGTAAAGTGTAAAGTAGCTGTAGGTAGGTAGGTACCTCTATTATGTAGATAAATGTTTTTTCCCAATGTCAGTTGGTCATAGCAAGCGAAGTGACGGAGAGAGCGGTGATTATATTGACATTAACAGCCTCAAGCCGGGATATGATAATGATGACTAAATTGCTGCTACTGTTTCCGAGTAAATTTGGTAATTTTACGCTCTCGGACTGGTTTTAAGTTTGTGAAGCCCTGTAGTTTGCAACGTTGTAGTTTCTTAAAATCTTTAACAGTCATGTTTAGGTACTGTGAGTAATTCCAGGCTAATGTCGCTTTTCTCGTACTACCTAACTCACTCACACAAAAACCATTTTCTGTTCAGGGTTGAAGAAAAATTTGGGAACACCACGGTAGTGAAGATTTTTCAGATTGCTTGATTACTGCACGGCTAAGCTGAAAAGTAGTTACCGGTGATTGATTAGGTGATGAAAAGGAGCTAGGAGCATTCCAACCGCTGCTTCGTTTTTTTCTATTCCCTATTACGGTATCTCTTAGTAGTCTCTGGTGCGCGAAACACAAATAGGACACAACGGAAGCCAAGTGGCCCCCTTCATCGGTCTACATTCCTAATATCCTTGATATTTACCAAATGATGGAGGCAGTTGCGGTCAGTGCCCCTACTGCCCCGCGTGCCCTCAGCCGTGACTCCTCCATATAGGTACCTATACAAGGTGCTCAAGACATGCCCAAAAGATTCTAGCTACGTATTCCTGAGGTCGTCTGTCAAATTCAGCTAAAAAGATTAAACTGTTGTGGCTGTACCCGTACCTACAGTACGCTGCACAAAAGTATGCGCGTCTGATGTTAGACATAGACATAGAAAAACTTTATTCAACATCACATTTTATACAAAAGGAACAGTGTACAAATTCGACTTAGGAATAGACAAACACACTCAAACAATATCGTACGAGGCATTTAAATACATTTTGTGATGCCAAAAAGGGGCACTCAGCATACTGTTGCAGTGAGTACCTACTGAGTGTTATATTTTAAATTATGTAATGACTGTGGTTTGGTTGTACTTGTATAAATATGTATGTTAATTAAGCAAGTATATTAAAAATATGAAATAATATAATAAACAATTTGAAATGACACGTATATAGTATATTGTAAGCATCAAAGATACGAGGCCAAGCTCACTACTGCTACTCGACCGCCCAAGTTATTTGTATCTGGAGGAGGTGTCGTTTTAATTTTAATTTAAAACTGCTCAGACAATTAATATTTTTGAAAGGTGGAGGTATATTATTCCAACACTTGGTTGCTGTGTACTTAAAACTACCCCGAAAAGGGGTGGTGTGGTGATGAGGAATTATGAAATTTTGGCTGATTGATCTAAGGCCATACACTGTGGAACTATTTTTACGCCAAGTGACCCTTTTAAACAAATACTCGGGTACTGAAGTTTTTAAGATGCCGAACAACAGGAATGACAAGTGAAGCTCTCTTCGAAATGCCATGTTAGCTACTAGTAGCGCCGCAAAGGTGTCAGAGGGGTCGGACGGGTATGCGGGAGGCGACTCGAGGCTAACTTCAGACATGCAAACTTTTGTGCCGCGTATTGTACCATCGAGATATTATTAAATTGTATGATATTTTCAATATTTGAAGTGAAAAAATAAAAATAAGCCTTACGATAAATAAATAACAGTTGATTACTTAGTCAATGCATTATGTCCGTTTCTCGCAAACGTTCGGTTAATATCTTGCTTGCCACCTCAGATGCACGGTGTATAACCTATAGCAGCAAGTTCACGTATAGTATACCGCGGTTGCGCACGCGCCCATCCGTGGCCGATGCGGATTATTTTGACTCCTCTTTTTGCATATCGAAGCTGCCTTTAGCGCTTCGGCATGTGAATGTGCCGGAACGCTGTTTTATTTTCAAGGTGCGATACAAAGTATGGATTATGGATACCTCTGTTACAATACAGAAGTTACAATTTAAAGGAATATCATATTTTTTCATCTCTCCTGTTCTGAAAGTTGACTTTTCATGGGCATATAGCCGCGTGGAAAGTATTTTTTTTTTATTGTTACTGTCAGCCACGTATAGTGGAAGACAATTGAGTTACTTCATATTATTAAAACAAAAGCTTTACATATATCTAAACTCAGCTATGCATTAAGCGACGAATCCTACTAAAGTTGGTATTTTTCTTCCTAATGAGTGTATATAGAATCGTATAGTGAAGACGATGATAACATTGATAACCATATAATTGAAGTTCGTATACTTACGACAGCCGCTTACTCAACATCGAAGCGAGTAAAATAAATCGGATCAATGGTTGTATAAATACTTAGCATTTATTTTCTTGGGACGATTATAGTGTTTTCATCTCATGTCCCGTACTGGAATGAAAGCGTCCATTCTTATCTCATTTTCATTATCTTTACAGAGATTTCAGAAAAAGTGATGATTGCTACTTTGAATTACTAAACGTATACCTCGGATGAAATTGATCATATTAAAGTACTAATAATAATGTATGTTTGTTGCAGTACGCTTCGTGAATGCGGCGGCAGCGCGTTGCTTGTGGCGGCGGAGGCGCGCGACGGGTCGTGGGGCGCGGCGCCCCGCGGCGCGGGGCTCTGTGTGGACTGGGCGCGCGACCCCGCCCTGCGGGTCGGAGACAGGTCAGTTACAGTTGCAGCACGCTATGCGCATGTAAGACGTAACTAGTAGAGCTGGACTCTGTGTGGACTGGGCGCACGACCCGGCTTTGCGGGTACGAGTAGATTGATTATTTTCGAGGGTCACACTAATATGCGAAAAAGATTGACCGCATGCAGGTACCCGTATACAGATAGACTAGACTTTAACGCTGAAACGCAGTGTAAGCTATAGCTACGGGACGAAGGGGAGGTACCTAATCTGTAATCACACGGCTATAGTAAAGCGCTGGCATGCGAAAATTGTACGCAGACGCTCGAGGTCAGCAGCACATACACAGCATAGCAGTAGCTTAACAAAGGATTTCCACAAACTCCCAACATACTCGTATGCCAACATAGCCAAATGTTGGGAGTTTCTCAGCGTGATCGCATCAGAAATGAGGCTATCCGTAGCAGCAGAACCGAGGGAACCGATATAGCCCTCCGAATCGCTAAACTTTAGTGGCAGTGGGTGGGGCACAGTGCACGTAGAACTGATGGCCGTTGGGGCGGAAAGGTTTTCGAGTGGCGACCACGTACCGGAAGGCGCAGCGTTGGTAGGCCTCCCACAAGGTGGACTGATGACCTGGTAAAGGTCGCGGGAGTCCGCTGGATGCGCGTGGCGCAGGACCGGACTTTGGAACTCTTTGGGGGAGGCCTATGTCCAGCAGTGGACGTCTTTCGGCTGATATGAACATTTAAATGTTGACAGTAACATCGATATATTTTTTTGTCGATAAAATATTTTGCTACGTCACTTTAGTATTGGTGCCCCGAGTTAGCACAGGTACCTATACGTTAACCACAATCTGCGCACCGATGATATCGCACGCGCACGGCGCCTCATAATTGGCCACTAACATACTCAATTTAAAAACGACATAAGTATTTCAAAATTGCTTTTACTTACGCCCTTTTCAACCTAGAATCCCACGCGTCTATTTCCAACCAAGATGCTTCAGGGAACCGATAATAGACAGGTTTTTTCGATTGGCATACCTAAGTATGCGTGAAACAAAAAAAATTATATTCTCTGGGACCAAGCTACTTATAAGGAGATGGTATTTTCACGCGGTATACTCCCGCCAGTTGATTATCAATAGAATATTACCTTAAGAGATTTCTGATGTTCTTTTATATGATCATTAAATATTTACTGTAATTAAATAATAGGCAATGCTACGCAGTAAGCGAAGCCAGCGGGGGTGCAATTTGTGTCCGTCTAATTTGAATAGTTATAATTGGACAAATGATAGCGATTGCTAACTAGGGAGTCTATTTGACAAAATACCATTCTGATTCCAATGCAATTAGTTAGGTTACCTACGTTCACTACGAACGACTGATATTAAGGTGGTTCGATTGCCATACAAAGCGTTATTTGACATTCGCAGGCTAACGGCGTGATATTTTATGAAACTTTTGTAACAAACTTTCATCAATTGGCTTCCCATTTGCGCCAAATTTCCCCTTTCCTAGAATAAACTTGTATAAACTAGATTAATTAGAGAAACATAGTTTTCCCAAAATAGGTATCACGTTCTAAACCAATTTCTCAAATTAATCTGGTTTATACAAGTTTATTCTAGGAAAGGGGGAATTTGGCGCAAATGGGAAGACAATTTATGAAAGTTTGTTACATAAGTTTGTTAAAATATCACGCCGTTAGCCTGCGAAAGTCAAATAACGTTTTGTATGGCAATCGAACCACCTTAACGTTAAAACACAGAGTCAGCCCCTATTAACTTACATCGGTACACTTAGCGCCAGTATTTCCTGGGGGATTCGTTTTCTAATTTACACAGGGAAAGCATTTGATAAATATTAAACTTATTCCAATTAAATTAGAGGTTATATACGTTCACAACGTCTGGATACTAAATCAGTCCCTATTTGACTACATCGGTACCAAGCGCCAGTTTTTCCTGGGAGGTAGTTTTCTAATTTACCTAAACAATCTTGAAAAACCTTACTAAGGCTCTATTGCTTCTAGACAGAACCCTTTAAAGGCTGTCCTATTTCTATAGTGTAAATAATGTAAATCCAATGTAAACGCCTGCTGCCGGCGGGGCGCCATTTGTCGCCGTCTCATTTGAATGCGCGGCCGCATCAGCCGGTTATTACTCGACAAATTATTGCCATTGCAAACGGGGTTCTATGTGACTGAACTTATTGAATTGCGCGCTTGTCTGAAAAAAACCCCACGTTGGTGGCAAACTTAGCACACACATGTGCATGTGCATGTTCCATGTAACATGTACCTATTTAACCTAAACCTATTAACAAATTAGTTAACTCTGTACTATGTTCACACAGACAAACGTTCCGACAGTTTTGTGAGACCCAGTTAATTATTAAGTTTTCATCACACTTGCTCATAAATGGTGTTATTCCTTGCCTGTATACAGAAAGACAATGGCCTAAATTGTTCCCGCTGGAAATAATGGCCCATGGAAAGCTTGTGTGTGATCTGATTGGTTAAGCAAATCTTGACGGCCACTAGCGTCAAGAATTCTGCTCTGTGATTGGTTGGAAATATAATCAAGCAGGCTCTGTGATTGTTTGAAATATTGAAGCTACGCCCTCCACTCGCACTGATCTGAAAGTGAAGTTGTCAATCTCGTCAACATTTGATTGATGCGCTTGTATATAACATAGGTTTTCTGTCTTTTTTGGTTATTTATTTCCTCGCAAATGTGATGAAAAACATTGTGTATAACACGGGCGTAAGAATATTGCAAACTCGAGTCATCAAACGCCCTCCGCCTTACGGCGTCGGGCTCCTGATAGACTCTCGTTTACAATATTCCTCATACGCCCCTTGTTAAACAATGTACTATTATATACTCTGTTTATTAAATAAATAAATAATAATAAATAGCGTGCAACAGGAACACCATAGGCGAGGGACGCATTGCAACTCCAGAGAAAATTGATGAAATGAAATGAAATATTTATATCGATAACGTAGGTAGTTACATGCGATAATATTAATCATAATTATAAGTAATTATTATTGAATTAAGTACCTACTATTTTAGGATTATATCATTACATCAGATTAGCTAGATTCAAAATTCGCCATAAGTATAAAATAATTCGTTCATATATAAGCCACATATTTCTTCGCTGATGATTCGCTGTGGTGACGGCAAGACACCGAATGCACGTCTCACTCTCAACACAGGGCATTCTCAAGAGAACTCCTTACCCTACTCCTACCAGTAGATAATACAACACCTTTAGTGCAAGTAATAGTGCTATTAAGGTAGCGGTCTTTTATAAGGTTTGGGCTGCTAAAATATGCGCGAGATGAAATTCCACTGTACCCTACCTCTCTTGACGCGTTATCTCGGAAATATAAAGCTCAGCTCGCTACTGTTCGTATATAGTGCCGCGGCCGCTGCAGGAGACTGTGTGCCGACTTCTGGCCGAGGGGTGTCGTGTTTCGGCGGTTCCGGGGCAGTGGCGTAGCGAGGACTAATCTAGCCGTGAGCGAAGTCGCATCCGCGAGGCCCTTTTCTTTCAATGTGTATGCCTAAGGTCAATGCAGATGTCCTACTCGCGCAAGGCCCCCTTAACTGCGAGGCCGCGTGGGCGAGGGGCCGCTTCGCCCACGCCTAGCCGGAATCCGGGGTAACCTACCTACATAGACGCCTGAAATAAATGGTTTATGGTTGTTGTTGTTGTTGGTGTTCTAACACGAGCGCAACAGATACCAAATTGATTGCAATGCAGTAAAGTATAGTCAGATAGACCTCAAGTAATGAGCCTCCTTAAATTGAATGTGCGCCGTGTGCTGTGAGAAAATAAGTACTTATAAGTAGACTTCCAGTAATAAGAGTGTTCATAAATATGGCTGCCGTGATACGAGACGGTTAACTCGCCGAGCTTTTATAGTAGTTGGATAATAACACGTAGATAAGAATAAGAATATTTATTTGCGTTAAACATTACCAAACAGGTGTTACAAACAAAATTACAGGTAGGTTTCCATGCTTAACCATGACTGGTATGCAAAATATACAAGATTACACATTAAAATATTTACAGAACTATAAAATCATTATTTCATGTCAAAGAAGAAAAAAATCATTTAAAGAATAAAAATTATTATTATTTAGCCATTGGTGCAATTTTTGTTTAAATAATCTAATATTTAATTTCTTAATCTCTATTGGTATTTTATTATAGATCTTAATCGAAAATATTATACAACTTTTCCTGTACTTTGACAAAGTAGGGTGCTCCTCAGGTAGAAGTCTATCCGGATTTCGACATGTTCGTGGATGACTATCACATGCTTTTTTTAAAATACTTTTATTTTTATGAACAAACATGCATATCTCGTAAATATACAAGGCAGGAAGTGGTAATATATTA
This sequence comes from Epinotia brunnichana, assembly GCA_963854355.1. NCBI lineage: Eukaryota > Metazoa > Arthropoda > Insecta > Lepidoptera > Tortricidae > Epinotia > Epinotia brunnichana. The sequence goes on from OY977943.1 coordinate 33,124,094, forward strand.
CGCTCTTTAAACATCGGTATTTGACTGCCCTCTAACCAAATACCACGGGCAAGTGGAGGATTTTAAAACTTTAACTAAAGACGCGGTAGCGTACTTGAAAACCGTAAATCTTTGAAGTAGAGATATAAAAAACAAGCCATACGATAAATAAATAAATAACATTGGTCTGCACGATTCATCTGGTCGCATACCATGCATTGCTCTGATGCCTTTTTTTTGTGCAAAGAACACGCGATTTATGTCAGTGCTGTTTCCCCATATTATCAAGCCATAACGTATGACAGATTCCACATATGCATGATAGCAGGAGAGCGCGGTTTTTATATATGTAACCCTCCTTATTTGTTTAAGAGCAAAAACATATTTATTTATTTTATTTGTAACATAATCTACATGCGGCTTCCAGTCAAGGTTCTCATCCACAATTATTCCTAGAAATTTTATCTGCGGGATCTTGTCTATAGTGGGAATATTAAGATCGATATTTGTCTTGACATGAACTGCCTTATTAAATTGTACATACTTCGATTTTTCAAGATTTAAGATTAAATTATTTGAGAATAGCCAATCTTTCACTATGCTAATTGTATCATTTATCTCTTTTTCATGGTCTTTACTTGTGTTCTTATTTTTACTAGATGTCACAATAATAGAAATGTCGTCGGCAAATAAAATACATTTGTGATGCGTAATGTCAGTAATATCATTGATATATAATAGGAATAATATCGGGCCTAGAACGCTACCCTGTGGTACACCGAACTTATTATATCTGAATCCCGATGTATAGCTAGTCACTTCGCTGTTTTCGTTAATTTTTGAGATTTTGACACATTGTTTTCTGTCATTTAGGTAGGATGACATCCATTTGAGTGCCGGTTCTCTGATTCCGAGTGCCTCTAGTTTGCATAATAGTGTCTCATGAGAAACAAAATCGAAAGCTTTGGACATATCAAAAAATAGCCCTGTAGTGAAGCTTTTATTGTCAAGACCAACTAAAACTAATTTTAGAAGTGAGAAAACGGCCAACGTAGTAGATTTATTTTTTTGGAATCCAAATTGTTCACTTTTGATTATATTGAATTTCGTGCAAAAATCAAGCAACCGTTTAAACATACATTTCTCAAATATTTTGGAAATTATGGGTATCAAATGTAATTGGCCGGTAATTACTGACGTCATCTTTTTTACCCTTTTTAAATAATGGCATGATAACTGATGTTTTTAGAGTATCAGGAAAAGTGCCCGTTATAAAAGATAAATTTACTAAATGAGTTAAGATAGCCAAAATTTCACTTAAGCACGTCTTAAGTATAAAAGTACTTATTCCATCGTAGCCTTCAGATTTTGTGTTATTTAATGACAATACTTCACCCTGAACTTCGTTTTCTGACATGGGTCTCAGAAACATAGAGTTTGCTCTTGAACTATTTTTGATATTTATTTTGGGAAGGGCAATTGATGACCTGTGAGTGGATTCTATATAGTGGTCATTGAAGGTGGTAGCGATTTTTACTGGGTCCGATATTAAAGTGTTGTGTAGAGTGATATGTTCGAACTCTTCTCGTGGTTTTGTAGAGCCTAACTGGTTCTTAATTACTTGCCATGACGCTTTACATTTATTAGAACTTTTATTAATGAATTGTATATTTGCATTTCTTTTTGATTTATAAATACATTGCTTTAATATACTAGAGTATTTAGTGTACAAAGCCTTGTCTTTTGCTGCTTTTTTTTTGTAATAATTATACCTTATCTGACGTTTGGTTTTGCAGCTGACCTTAAGTCCTTTGCTAATCCAATTTCGATTATTTTTATTTTTACTATTTACTATTTTACGTATTATAGGAAAACAGAGCTTATAAAAAAGACATAGTAGGTCATGGAATTTACTGAAAGCAGAGTTGAGATCTGTCTCCTCATAAACGTCAGACCAAGAAAGGCTCTGCAAACACTGTTTGAACTTGCGCACGTTATCTACGCTATAGTCTCTTTGATAGTAAAAGTACTTGGTAGGCTTCAGCGGTACTTCGTTTACAGGAAAACTTAACAGTTGTGCTGTGTCGTGGTCAGAGAGACGAAGTGGCAGCACGGCAGCTGAAGCGCTTGGGATATTGCTAAGTATGTGGTCAATACACGAGTGGTTCCGTGTGGGTACGTCAATATGTAAAGTCAAATTATGGTTTTTTGACAGGTCTAACAAATCCGTTACAGTAGAGCTTTTTTTCAGAAGTGTTGTATTTCACATTTATCGACGAGTGATTCCTCATTTCTTTCGTTTGCGTTTGTGTTCACTAGTAGGTCCGGGTCCAACAGCGGAGAGGTGATAGGAGTCTTCGCCGGTGACGGTAATGCGGGCGTCGAATCCAACGCCTGGACATTGTTTGATGTACCTGGTATAGACTGCGACGAAATTTCTATATAATATATGTAACGTAGGTACGTGTGTATTTGGGGTTCTTCAAGAAAGGTCGGGAACGCGCATGCGTTTCCCCTGGGGCTCTTCCTACGCTACGCTTAATTACTACGCATCGCGGTGTCAAGGTATACTTGTGTTGGAGCGTTGTGGTGAGCTTAAAACAAGTTACAGAATAGGGGGGCTGGAGTTGCAAGCGTCCATAGGCTACGGTAACCGTTTACTATGAGGCGCTTGTTTACCATCATCATCATCATCATTTTCAGCCTGTAATCGCCCACTGCTGAGCATAAGCCTCTCTTCGCGTACGCCACTTGTTTACCACTGTAAGAAAATAGGAAATTAGTTAGGGGTGCGTAGAAATAGGTGGGGAGTTTTAAATTGAAAATTATCGCATCCGTCTCTCTCGCACTTGTCTGCTTGTCACAGTGACAAATAACATATCGTTATAATCGCGGCCTATCAGAGCGCAACTGGTCCGCCCTGGAGCATAGATTAAACTCTATCTAGAAGACCGTTCCCAGCAATTAAGTCCCAAGTTGCACAACGAACGTGTCGCTATTAATTCGCCCATCTGTCAGCGCCGGCGCACCGCCTGACGTAGGTATCTAAAAGGATATATACCTGCTTTATGCTTGCCGGTCTTTAGTATGGCGATCCGTACGAGCTGCAGCTAACCAATAGTCAGGCGCATGCAATGTTATTCTATTTAACCCTCTGAGAGTAATTAACATTGTCAATGATAAAGTATTAAAACTGTATTTTAACTTCCTGTTTTCACCATTCAGCTACCACCAGCAGTCTGATGATGTGATTCCAAAAGAATAGGTTCGGAAAACGGCACGAAAAACCACACTGTGCGATGAAGTAAGTTTGAGATAGTTAGAGTACAGCGGAATGCCATCTCGCTCATTTTTGGAGCAACCCAACGGCAACCTTATTACAGAAGACCACAGCCATAATTTATTTATTTATTTAAAAAAAAATTACACCACTACTTGCTTCGTAGGTATGTGGCGTTGCGTTCCTGGTGTTGAGTATTCCAGAGCTCCCAAGGATGTGTTGTGTTGAGAGTAAGGGACCTGGGATTTGTCGCTAGCTGTCGACACAAAACAAATCCTCAAATCAAGAAGGGTCGGCAACGCGCATGTTACTTCTCTTGATAGATGTGATCTCCTCGTCCATAGGCTACGCTACGGTGTCAGCTCACCGTCAGACCGGCCGTGTGATTGTATGCCACCGTCGTGGTATCACAGAATAAGTAATAGTACTACGTACAGAAGGTTCTCTGTTAACAAATTCCCTGTTTAGGTACGCCAAACGTGCCTAAATGTGGAATCATGCAACGCGCTGCGACCCGTGCGAGCGTCCCGTGCCAACGCGCGGCAACTACTAATGGGCCGCCAATTTGGCGGCCGTCCGGCATGTACTTGTATCGACGTGACGGAATCACAAAGTGAACCGCCCCTGGTGGTATTAAAGAAAGGAGAAGTTTAAAGATAAAATACTGCCGGGAACTGCACCGCGTCCACTAAATGACATTAGTCTCTGTCAGCCGTATCATTGCATCCATTACCCACACTTTGCATTTTTATGCGCATACGCTTAGACGCCATTACGCAAGCATATTAATGGCCGACGAGATGCGACCCGGATTAGGAAATTTCACAAAGGAATATGTAGTATCTGTACTCGTAATCTTGATAAAGATAAGACCACCATCCCTGAAACTAAACGTAATAAGAGTCTTAAGGGACTTATGTGTAGTTATTACCTTATTATTTTGAGATGTTGCATAGCTGGCACGCATGTACGCTCTCTTTCACACGCACGCGAATCGGTACAATTTCGCTCATGGCAAAAACTCCATCGCACGCCATCGGTAATGAAGACGCATTATTGTTTTTGTTTGGAACTCCAGGCATGCTATAGATTTTATAAGTACTTATTGGGACGACGTGATTTGAACCTTTGAATGCCTCTCGTCGTTTATTAAAAGGTTAGTGTTAGTTGATGGGAAATTAAAAAAAATACATAAGTAGGTACTTCTTGAAAACCATGATCCTGGCACATCGGTAGTTACCATTTCTAAATGTGACTATTGTAGGTAGGTGTATAATTTCTAGGTTTTTTTTTCGGTCATTTACTTCTCAAGTTCAGGTTCAACTAAATACCAATGTACATACCATTTCTAGGTGTGATATAATAGAATAGAGTACCTACATATAAATCATACCTGTAAATGTTTTTACGTCATACCTGGCCATAAAGTAGGAATTACCGCACGCTATGCGTGCGGAAAACCCCACTTTCTGGCCAGATAGAGACGTAAAATGTTGTACTCACCACGGGCGGTAATAAAGAAAGCCTCAGAGCGCATATTTATCGCCCTTGCCTTCGGCTCGGGCGTCAAATACCTGCGATCTGAGACATTCTTTGTTTAACCGCCCTAGGTAAGTAATGTACTATTACAGCCTTCTTCTTGCGTAGAAATAAATAAATAACTATTTAGGTACCTACTTAATTCTTCTGTACACACACACACATTACATTATTCTATAATTGCACTGACCGTGAGATCGTTTTTAGAAGTCAAAAAAAATGTATTCGCGCCATATGTGGTATTCCGCCAATGGAATCATGTAAGCCACATTACATTAGACTACGTAAATTGACTCTGCCATGCTTATATATCTACGAAATTGCTTGTTATGTTAAATTTAATCAAAATAATTTCCCTAGTTTTAACAGTGTGCGTCAACGGGGTAAAATCTGCAATACCCTTTCATGTAAAACGGCCTTGCTCTCAAAAAGTGTTCTTGGGATGGCTTCAATAATTTTCAATAAGTTGCCAAGAAACATTTTAAACGCAGAAAATTTGATGATGTTTAAAAAGAAACTGTTTGCTCTTCTAGTGGAAAAGGCATACTATTCAATTGACGAATATAGAAAAGATACATTTTGAACTCGCATATTTATGTACTTAAAAAAAAAAAAAAAAAAAAAAAAAGCACGCTGCATGAAAATTTATGTTTATATTGACCATTAATTGAAGTCTATATTTTGTTACACCTTCGGGTAAGACATAGCGATACCAAGCTGCATTTATAACATCTTTATAACCTGTGTTTTGACAAATAAATACTTTGAACTTTGAACTTTGAACTATTCTTCAACAGATTAGTAGAAGTAAACGGCACGTCAGTACTATCGTGCCGCAACGTAGAGGAGCTGCAGCGCGCGGCCAGTGCGGCGTCGCCAGCGCGGCTCGTGGTGCTGCGCGCGCCGGGCTCACCGCCCGCTAGCTGTGCCGCCAGCCCAGCGCCCGCGCCGTCCGTGCCGGCGCTACCTAACACTTTTACACAGGTCAGTGTTTCAGAAGTTCAAAAAAACGAAAGACAACGAGTCCCACTCGAACACTATTCTGAGGGGTAATCACGTAACGTTCCGAACGCGCGTCGGTACAATTTAACTGTCAATTTCCCATATAAAAAGTGACATTTAGACCTACCTGACGCGCGTACAACGCGTTACGTGATCGACCTGCTGGTCACGGCACCGAAAGGTAACGAACTTTTCTGCTTTACGTAACTGTAAATAATATCAGCCTGTCCCTAATGTATCAGCCCGTCCCAAATATCCGCCAATCCGCCCCATTTGTAAGTACTATCGGCCAAAGCCAGAGTCGACCACCTTAAAGGCGCATTTTGGTTCCAGCCGTATAGCATTGCAAGCGATTCTGTTTTTAATCTGGTCGACTCTGGCTTTGGCCGATGGTACCCACCCTAAATGTAACAATCTGATTCAAATGTATACTTAAACCCACCCCATTCGTATCAAAATGTTTCAACCCGTCCCTATTGTATCATCCGTAGTATTTCCCTGACTAGGACTTCCAGTTGGCTATAACATCATTTTGGCTACAAAGGAACATAACGTTATTAAACGATATATCTTCTCTTCTTCAGAACGAGGCAGCATCACTGCGCGCAGAGCTGGGTACCTTGCGCTCGGCGGCCGAGCAAGCGCAGCGGGCGAAGGAAGGGCTACGCGCAGACAACACGCGGCTCACGCATCGCATATCGTATCTCGAAGAGCAAGTGTCAGAACTGCTGGCAAGGCATCCACAGGTACGAAAAAAGGGTGACAACATAAGTTCCCGAGCATGCAGCCATACAACGCGATCTTTGATCGGACAGTAAGCTGTCGTGCAAAGATATCGTAGAACCCGCACCGCACTGACACTCGAGGGAGAGGGGAATCCAATTATTGTAATTTTAGTGCTGTGCCAGTGCTTTGTTAACGAACTGACAGTCCTAGATGTGATATTGTTGTATCTCGTATTAGTAATTTTAATATAATAGCAAAGAGTAGAATAGACTCTAGACTCTGTGCATGTAATAGAACATCCACAGAGATCAGCATAGGTATAATAATTTAGTTTAAAAACAAAGTTTAAACCGACTTCAATTCAGTACTTCGCCATAGCCACATAATGTACCTACTTACAAGAAATTTTCCACATTTCCTTTCCAAATTACCACATGAACAGCTCTCCGAGAGCAAATACGTTGATTATTACAGAAAAAACCCAAGTCGCTATCTGTGGGCTGATAATATTTGAGGAGTTCCGTCGATTCCTCAAGGATCTCAGAAACTCAGAATTAACGTGTACACTTCATTAGTTGCTACTTCAACGGAATCATGTCAGAATCGTTGACGTATTTTAGATCATAAGTCCTCTGTGGTCTTCATCATCAGTTCCACTGCACCAAAATTGCGATATCCGAGGGTAACACACGAGTTATAATAGAAAATATCTAAGTCGGTTCCATCGCAGCATTAGCTGGCCTAGTGGCCAGCCAGCGCTGGTCTTTCGATGGAATCATCCGGAGTAATCTACTAACCATAGGAAGTTATCACATTAACTAGACCTTGAACATTTGTTTTCAGCTCCAGACGGTCAGCAGCAGCGACAGCTGCATAACGGTCAACAAAACCAAGAAGAACGTGACCAACATCAGCATCAGCTCGGAGCCGCACGCCAAGAGCCCCAAGTCCGAGGTTCAAGTGTTCCAGAAGGGTCCAGACATCACGGCTATTGTGGCCAAGTTGCCTGGGTTGGACGGGGTCGAGTCGAATCTGCCGCTAATGCGGCCGCGGTCCAACGCATCGGGTGCCTCTAGCCGTGCCGCTGTCTCCCCCCGCGCGTCCCCCGCACCCCCCGTATCGCGCGCACACTCCGCTCACAGCATGGAGCCCCGCTCCCGCATGCGTCACTCCCTCTCCCACCACTGCATCCACGCCGCCGACTACAGCGCGGAAACCGACGCGGCCATCCGCATGATCGAGCGCAACCAAAGACACATGGAGAAGCAACGTCTCAAAGCGGATAAACACAACCGCTCTAAAGAGGAACACTTCCGTTCAGACAGCGATTTGGAGATGAACTCACGGGCAAGCGTCCCACCTGACCGCCACTACGAGATCAAGAAGGCTGCTGACAGAATAGAAGAGAGCATCAAGAAGACTAATTGGGCGGAAAGAAAAACGATGTCCATAATCGAGCAGCTCAAACGCTCGCAACGCTTAAGAAAGTTAAAAAAGAACGATAGCGCTGAAGATGTCCACGTAGAATCAGAGCGGCACTACATGTATCATAGGATAGACGGAAAGGTTTTGGAAAACGCTCACAAATCCAGCCGGAGAACATCGAAACTGCTCTCCCGAAGCGCCAAATCCTCGGAGCTCGAGTCGGAATGTTCCGACTACCCTAACGGGGATATCTACAGCAGCTCGCCACGGATCGACTACGGATCGGAGAGCTGCTCGACGCGGCTAAGCCACTACAAGAAGAACGATGATAGGGATGTTAAGTCCAGGCCGACGCCACCTCGCAAGCCACTGCGGCTATCCCTTCATAAAGCGAGAAGCGCGCATTCCTTGATGAACGGAAGCGAGTCTGAAACCCCAAGCCGACCACCGTCAGACATGAATGGAGACGAATCTTGTAAGAAGCCTGTGAAACGGACGCATGCTAGTGACAAATGGGGACGAGAAAGGAGAAGCGATGGTGGTCGAGCGACTCCGCGACCTATAAGACGGCATGCGGGCGGTTTGAGCGCGTGTGAAACGCCGGCCGCTGATGACTTGTATCCGGAGTCGCACGCGCCGCTGCGAGCTATGAGCGCTATTAGTACAGGCAAGTGGTGCTAGCACCCAGCCTGCGAGGACTCTCAGTTCTCAAACAGCAAACGATCAATAAAGGAATTTATATTGTTTCTAAAAGTTAGATTATTAGTCAGCATCAGTTGACACGGAAAGGTGAAAAAGGTCTACAAAGTTTTTACTCCCTAGTGTAAAGACCTTATTATTATTATTTTCCTTATTACGAGTATTATATACCTTCTTAATCGAGTAACTGGCAAAAGAAGCGCAGCAATAAGAGTGGGAGAATTTGAGCATTCATTTATTACTCTGTCTGTGCGTCGAGAGGGTGTGGTAAGTCCGTACGTTGTGTAATTATTTTTGAACTAATATTTTTGTACATATACCTACTGCCGACTAGTATACTCGTATGGCGCTCAGCTACATGTATGGAATGGAAAATTGGCCAATCTTGCCGTGCCCTACGATTGTGTAGTCCATCAACAGCCTTTTATGAAAGATGTGTTCTGAAGTGTATTTGTAAGATAATTATTTTAGTTTAGGTGTATATAAATTTAAAAAAATATTTACATCTGCCCTAGAGGCTAATTTTGAATTATAAATAGTTACGATATTATCAATTCGAATTAGAAACTCGAGTTTAAGAGACTGTATTTTTGATGTTTGGCTGAGATGATCGATTGTTCAGAATCAGCTCTTGAGAAAATAATACAAAACCCACTTCCACGACAAAGCGTAAAATTTTGAATGTACACTTCCCAGACGGTAGTAAAGATAGTCTCAAAACATTTTTTATCTGCGATCTGGTTTAATATTTGTTAAACCGTCGTTTGTGTACAGCCTCGAAAATATTCATAACGCGACTGCAAAACAGGTTGTTTATAGTTTTAACTAGAATTACGTTAGCTTTAGCCGCACATTGTATATTATATATGCATATAAGATATCTAGCACCCACCGCGTTAATACTCACCTAGGTACCTAACATACGTAGTGTATTTATTTAAGGAATTATAAAGATATAAGAATGAAATTGGAACTTTTTATTTTTTATTAAACCTTACAATTACAATCAAATAAAGTCAACGTTGTAGACGCTCGTGCGTTCAGTGGAGTATAAAAACCTCGATATATAACACATTCAGTCTAAAACTCCATTCGTAGCTTCGGTCACATCGGCAAGAGGAGGCAGCTATGTGATTGGAATTTATCTCTTTCTATCAAATAGCTGCGTCTCTATTGCTGGCGTGAACGAATGGACTAAAAACGATTCCTATACGTTTTATACTGACATGGAAATCCAGTCACACTTTCATTCAATATGGCCTTATCTGATTTGTTTTTACATTAAGTGTATAAAAAACTGATGGGAATCACTTATCTGGCTAGCTCCTCTAAGAAGAAATGTGGTGTATAATTTTGTCCATACAAACGTTTCGATTGGTGACACTCGACTATTTTCTTCTACAACGTTAAACCTGAGTAAATATAGTTCATGCCTAGATATCGCACATCAAACAGGTACCTATATTTCTTTATTTTTACGAAAATAATTCTAGTCTCCGTTTATCCATAGCTACGAAGTCTTTTATTATTCTGCGGAGGGATATATACCTGGTCGAGAACCACTGCTTATAATCGAAGATTTTGTATGGAAGAAATACTAGCTCGCATTTAGTCTTAGTTTTATATCATGCCACCTCTATCTAAATTTTAACACGTTCACTATTCCCATTAAAAAATAATCATACAATGTCACACGTCCATAAGTGTGCTTGCAGTTCAAAGCTGTGAATCCATTGCGGACTCCTGAACAGCTGGTGCAATTGGGGGCACTCGGACAGGGCACGTGTTAAGTGAGAAAAGGATGGCACCTCGTCTAGCTCTAAAATAGAACGAATTACGCGTCTCTGCAACGCTATTTCAACCATTTTTGCATCTCGATCTTTTGCGAAGTTTTTAGTAATGCGAGCGGGACACCAATAGTGGCTTATTACATCTTAGTATAGAGTCGTGGGTATAGCTTATTATTGTCCAGCTTATCAATAATATCTGAGCGGAAGATATCGACACGCGCAGGCCTAACCGAATAAACAATGACAATCCGTTGCCGGTGTTTGGTTTGTGCGTCCCACTGTCGGGCACATACCTGTCATAGGTGAGAGGGTATGGGCCCACTGCCCAGTGCGGGTTGGCAGTTCACACATAAGTATGAGCGAGTATCATCATCATCATCATATCAGCCGAAAGACGTCCACTGCTGGACATAGGCATCCCCCAAAGAGTACCAAAATGACCGGTCCTGCGCCACGTGCATCCAGCGGACTCCCGCGACCTTTACCAGGTCATCAGTCCACCTTGTGGGGGGCCTACCCACGCCGCGCCTTCCGGTACGTGGTCGCCACTCGAGAACCTTTCCGCCACAACGGCCATCGGTTCTACGTGCAATGTGCCCACTGCCACAAGCGAGTATAGGTAAAAATATAATACATTATGTATTATATTTTCATACGCTGAAGAAATGAAGAGTCCAAAGGAAAAACGATGAGAGTGCATTTCATTTTCAATACAAATGAAATTACGCATGTAATAAGACTAATAAGGGTGGTAATTGATCAACGAAAGTAAGTCCCCTGCATTATTCATATGTAAGTACTTTATAAAGAAAGTCGCACTCAGATATCATTGAATACAAATACAAAACAAAATATTCAGTACAACAATTAATCTGTTTGTCTGTCCGTACACAGCGCTATGGCACGTCGTTGCCTAACCAACTCAATAATCGAGGCACTATGTACAGTCAAAGAATTTAATTTCCTACCCATTTAGGACTATTTCAAAGTGACACTGTAAATAAAATCATAAGAAGTCTCTTACGTTACGTCACTTTGACAAAGTCCAAAGTGGGTAGGAAATTAAATTCTTTGACCGTACATTATTTTCAATTTTTTATGATTCGTTCCACAGTTTTACTTGAGTTTTACTGTCAGTAGTAGCGAGAGGTGACTGCCGTCAAAACACAAAGCCATAGACACACATAGGTACAGCGGAACTACCAAAACTGAAGTGAGAAAATCTACCCGCCTCTTTCTAGTTTGCTTGATGCGAGTGAGGCAACAGTCACTGAGTCGTGTGCGACGGGATTTATCAAGTTGCCTATCCTCCTGATGACTCGACTGACTGGCCTAGACTTGTTTTCAAAGTGATTTTGTACGTTTTCATTCGTACAAGCGCTTATGGGCCAGGGTTCGTAAGGATAATTAATAATCAATGTTGATAATTATCATGATAATTATCGTGATAATAACCGATGTATAATTATCGATTGATAATAACAAAAAATTGCGCTCGTGAAAGTGAACTGTATTCAAACGTGTACCTATTTGTTAACGTGCCGTGCCGCGACGTGGGGATCTGGGGAATCCCCTTACAAGAAAAATTCAGTTCGGATTATGCAAATGAATTTCTTATACTGGTGATAATTATCCGATAATTATCAATAGGCGTCATTATCTTGATAATTTCGAACCCTGTTTTGGGCGTTAAAGATCCATAGGGACGACTTCTGATAGAATTAAAGATGTTTACTAGGCTTTGAAAACGTGACTCGACAAAAAAACTATATCATTAGGTAACGAGGTTTGTGATCGTCTCACGAAATTTCACGAAAATCGGTTTAGAAATGCTACCGGTAGAGGAGAATAGCGGGACAGACACCGGGCAAACGATTCTCGGCCCAAGCTGAACAACTTCAATACAACTTCGTTCGCTTCGCTCGCTCGTTCAACTATTTAATATAGCAACAACATTACATTACAATGAGATAATTAAGGTATTGACGGCAGTGAGATCTCGTGAACCATACTACACTTAACACCAAATGTCTTGTATGCACCAAAACGTGCCGGAGCCGGTACCACGACATCATTAAGGTCATCTGTCTCGTTCCCTGACAACTAGTGACCCAGCTCCATTTCCACGCAATTATAACGCTAGCTGCTATAAGCTTACATTCTAGAATCGCGTGAACGTTCACATGAACTTGGATCGCTGTGAATTACAGTCAGCGGCAAAACTGTTTCCCTACAAACGCGCTCTAAATAGCGCTTGACAGTGATTCTGACAATGACATATTTAGACAAAACATTTTTGCAGCTGTACATGTATTATGGCGCTCCCATACTGGCTGTTATAAATGTTATATGACATAGTGTAGCAAGAATAAGGCTATGTAACACTGTGATGCTGAAGAAAGATACTTGCTGTTATATAAGTTATATAAAAGCAACTATATAATATAATATAACATTTATAACAGTGTGGGAGCACCTTTAGGATAGCCCTTAGAGCTGTGACTTATCTTTGAACGGGTCTACATTAAAGCTTTATTAACAATAACACAATATTTCAATTCATTATACATATGTGGCGATATATTCAAATTAAAACGACAACATGAACAAAAAAAGTACAATTATCAAAATTATTACAGAATACCTTAAGTGTTAAACTATTTCCGCGGCTGAATGTATCAGAGACTAGAGTTATACAAGAATGCTGAACTCGAAAATAAAGGCGGCTAGGTGTCTCGCTACTAAAGCAGCACATCTCAACCACGGCTCAAAAACACTAGAAGGGTTCTCTTTAACGTAATTCATTTGTTATTACATGCAAATGAAACAAATGACATTCGTATTTACAGCAATATTAAGTATGTACAATTAGCCCCGCAGGCAAATTCATTTCGGCCGACTGTACACCATATATGGGCATAAACAATTATGATCGCACTATGGGTTTTTAGAAATTCTTATAACACCAGCTAGTAACATTGTGGCGAGAGATCTAGGTGACAAAATCCATCAAACATAATGATAAAAACTACCTCTCGCACAGTACCTACCGGTAGTCGCAATAATCCTGAGTGTAATGTTTCTGCCACATATCTGATGTATGGTCGAGGAAAATGAAGGTTTGGCACATGCCAACTCTATTTGAATGACGTAAAGGTCCAAAAGTGCTAATGATTCAGTTTCCTCGACTGTACAGTCGGCCTTATTTGTGGTCTTTCCTACGGCTACGCAACGACTGCTTAACTCGTTCAGCGCGCGGCATTGCTACGCCGTACATGTAGGCCTAGCACCATTCGTGTTCGAGTAATGTGCTCACAAATGGGAGATGCGATACCAAGGGATTAGGGTTTCACGTATTCGCCATTTTCTATCCGTAAGATAGACTTTTACACCTAGTCTAGACACACTAAACAATCCTAGTACTTTCTCCAATTTAACACAAAACAAAATATAAAAGTAATATACAAAATTATAATTACAACGACCGAACGTGGCCGGATTGGTTGACAATTATGAATATCCTTCTTTAGCTGTCTCCATTGTAAAATACACCTAATTCACTAAGATATAACGTCTAATTTATAATATACTAATAATAATCCAAAATCTTATTGAATTGAGCGATCGCGCGCTAATTCGTAAAATAAATGACTATCTTTGAGCAGTAATTTCAGACGCACCGTACAAGCCAAATTGATCTTTATCACAACGTGTTAAAGTCGTATGGAGCGTCCAAAACAACCAGCCAGCTTACTCGATGAACAATAAAAATAAGCAGTACATTAACGCCATACAGACGTCTCACCATTTTTAACACTTATAAAATTATAAACACTCGATTTATCGGAACGATCTGTATAATGTGAACGGCGAATGAAAAATTAGAGCTCTAGAACTTACTCGCTTCTGGAAGCTTCGAGAACTGAAAATTTAAGAAAGCGGCCGGTAGGTCTTTGTGTACTTAAGTGACGCTTTTGGCGGTCATCGTGAAAGTTTTACTACATGGATGGAGATTCTAGAAGCTTCTAAAGAGCTTACTTATAACATGAATGTGAATGTATGACGAATTCTTAGAAGCTCATAAAATGAACGCGCTTCTATAAGTTTCTATTAGCATAATTATTGAACTCATAAGCATACCCCGGATGACGGGAGCAAAAATGCGTTGACAGCTTTATAGTGCGAGGACACACATTTTATATCATATAAATCGATGTCGATAAAAAACACGATGTACCTACTGGACTACCGCTATGATATGCAGAAGTATTAATTATTGTTGAAAATTAAAACGAAATGTTTGTATTTTTTCAGTATTTTATATAGTTTTCGTAATATACAATTATCATTTTTTCTAAATTTTCTGATTTTTAACTCCTTCGCCTTGGCGATAAAATCCATTTCATCCAACTAAAGGACCGTTCCAAATCTACTGTAGTAATCGGAGCAAAATTAAATAATTCATAGTGGTAATGGATTTCTTCTGTACAACGTACTTCCACTTCTTTACCAGATATCAAATTATTTAAGATGTTTAAAGTTAAAAAGCCAACGTTTTTCTTCAACACATCATGATACTTGTTGTGAATAACTTTACCTTGAGGATGTAACCGTAATCTTGTCAAGCGCACTTTCAACTTGTGTACTAATTTAAACTGGCTTCCAGGCTTAAATTTTGATTTTGTAATTGTTTTATTGTACTAGTTATTATTGACAAATTACTGTTTATCCATTTTAGATCATTCAAAATATTTAAATCGTTCATTGCACGTTTGACTTTCAAAATATACATTGAATCCCTATTAGGGAATGTTTGTATGACTCGCTTGATTTCAGGCAAATATTTATGATAGTAGCAGGCCGCGTTTATCAATTTTCCTCATCTTATTATAGTTGGCTGCGGTGGTAAAGGAACAGTTGGTAACATTTGACGAAACGTTCTTATTCTTTTAGGCGATTTTCGGAACACCTTTTTTGTGTATGCGATTAAATTATTCACAGAGGGAAAAAGTAATCGAACTTTTTCAGCCACCCTATTTACGCCATGAGCTAGACATGTAACATGAACTAAATTAGGAAAAAGTTTTTTCAAGTTTTTTCCTGCCTTTAACATATACGCTACGCCATCCGTAAGGAGTAACAAGACTCTGTCGTGTTTATTATGGTCTTTCCCCCATAGTTTCTCCAAGGCAATTCTAATGAGTGTTGATATAGTAACATTATTAACTTCGTCTAACCAAAAACTCGATATAATGTGTGGGGTACTCATCTGTTTTTTTAATAAAGCTCCAACCATTACATTACCGATTTGACGTCCGTTTGCATCTGAGGATTCGTCTACGCTTACGTAAATTCTAGCATTTGCAAGTTCAGTCCTGATTTGGTGCATTTTCTCTTTATATGCAATGTCCAAAGTAGTTTTTCTCAGTAAAGATTCATCGGGAATACGTACCTTTACAAAATTTTCCGGATATGCAATTGCAAATGAAATTAGTGAAAATGGGGTTCTTAACCTGGGTCCAGGGGATGTTGCAATCCAAAATAAACTTTAACAGTTCCAGATTGAATAAATTTTGTGTTTTTGTTGAACCGCCGCTGTACATTTTGCTTCTGATGTATTTTTGTACGGAAAATTTGGAATTTGACATTGTGATTTCACATTTTTTACAAAATAAATGTTCACCTCGATCTTCTATATATTCCGCGTAATCGGCTATCCAAGTACGCTGTTTCTTCTTGCGTGGCATGGTGGCGGCTCGATAATATTAATGATAATGAATCAAATAAATTATAGTAAATTAGTTCGTCTCAATGTAATTTCTAAGATTGACACCGATTGATTTGAGTCAATGTCAGATAGCGGTTGTTTATAATTGCGATATGCAAATATGATATGAAAGAGGTCTGTAAGTTATGTGTAAAGTATCTATTTATAACTGTCATTCACTTTATCTATTTTACGATCATTCCCGTGAGTATGATATAATTATAGTACCAATGTAATTAGTTGACTGAAATGGTATCTATACTTACCTGATGTACCTAATATTGTGTAACAATAACAACCTGACATGTAAGATAATAAGTTTGATCTATAAATTTCTGATTCAATAATTTGTTCGTATGGGATGTCGATAGAATAGTCGATATTTAACTAAGCACTAGTGACAAGTGCATTTTTCCTCCCGTGGTCCGGGGTATGCTCATAAGGTACATCTGTGGCGCTTGTTTTTTGAAGCTTTCACAATATAGAACTCAACGCTACGGGTAGTTCACATATTTCATCAACGCATATATGGAGAGGTGCGCCCGAATCCAACAACCACGCCAGAGCTATAACCACGAACTTCGAATCTCGAACTTCGTATATCTCCGTCTCTGTCGCACTTATGGTTTATGGTACTCGAGCAACAAAGACGGAGATATACGAAGTTCGAGATTCGAAGTTCGTGGTAGCGCCGCTGGTTTTATGCCGACAAATGATTTCGGAGAGCTTCTAGAAGGCAACAGGACGCGATTCTAGGCGTTCCAATGAATTTAAAACTCGAAGCAGCGGCCCAGGTTGACGTACTTCTTCATCGCGTGAGGCAAGGGTAGCTCCTTGACGGCCCGCTTCATGAGCACGGAGAGTCGCACGCGGCGCGCGTCCGTGCCGTCCGACGCGCGGCGCTTGTGGATGTGGCGGCGCGCGCCCGACGAGTCCGACGTGTGCGAGGAGCCCGAGCCCGAGCCCGACGAGCGGCGCAGGCAGTGCCGCTTCGGGCGTCGCTGTCGGCCTAAGGGAGACAATACGTATACGTGAGCTGCTGGCCGGCGACGAGTGTGTAGTGTACCTAGGGTTTGCAAGGTGTAGTCTAGTGTACCTGTCCTAGTGTCGTCCCGCTCCGAGTCCTGTCCGGAGCGGCGCGAGCTGCCGGCCTCGTAGCCCGCGCTGGCCGGCGACGAGTGTGTAGTGTACCTAGGGTTTGCAAGGTGTAGTCTAGTGTACCTGTCCTAGTGTCGTCCCGCTCCGAGTCCTGTCCGGAGCGGCGCGAGCTGCCGGCCTCGTAGCCCGCGCTGGCCGGCCTCGTAGCCCGCGCTGGCCGGCGACGAGTGTGTAGTGTACCTAGGGTTTGCAAGGTGTAGTCTAGTGTACCTGTCCTAGTGTCGTCCCGCTCCGAGTCCTGTCCGGAGCGGCGCGAGCTGCCGGCCTCGTAGCCCGCGCTGGCCGGCGACGAGTCGGGCACAGCTAGTGATACATCAGTGTCTAGTGTACCTGTCCTAGTGTCGTCCCGCTCCGAGCCCTGTCCGGAGCGGCGCGAGCTGCCGGCCTCGTAGCCCGCGCTGGCCGGCGACGAGTCGGGCACAGCTAGTGATACATCAGTGTCTAGTGTACCTGTCCTAGTGTCGTCCCGCTCCGAGTCCTGTCCGGAGCGGCGCGAGCTGCCGGCCTCGTAGCCCGCGCTGGCCGGCGACGAGTCGGGCACAGCTAGTGATACATCAGTGTCTAGTGTACCTGTCCTAGTGTCGTCCCGCTCCGAGTCCTGTCCGGAGCGGCGCGAGCTGCCGGCCTCGTAGCCCGTGCTGGCCGGCGACGAGTCGGGCACAGCTAGTGATACATCAGTGTCTAGTGTACCTGTCCTAGTGTCGTCCCGCTCCGAGTCCTGTCCGGAGCGGCGCGAGCTGCCGGCCTCGTAGCCCGCGCTGGCCGGCGACGAGTGTGTAGTGTACCTAGGGTTTGCAAGGTGTAGTCTAGTGTACCTGTCCTAGTGTCGTCCCGCTCCGAGTCCTGTCCGGAGCGGCGCGAGCTGCCGGCCTCGTAGCCCGCGCTGGCCGGCGACGAGTCGGGCACAGCTAGTGATACATCAGTGTCTAGTGTACCTGTCCTAGTGTCGTCCCGCTCCGAGCCCTGTCCGGAGCGGCGCGAGCTGCCGGCCTCGTAGCCCGCGCTGGCCGGCGACGAGTCGGGCACAGCTAGTGATACATCAGTGTCTAGTGTACCTGTCCTAGTGTCGTCCCGCTCCGAGTCCTGTCCGGAGCGGCGCGAGCTGCCGGCCTCGTAGCCCGCGCTGGCCGGCGACGAGTCGGGCACAGCTAGTGATACATCAGTGTCTAGTGTACCTGTCCTAGTGTCGTCCCGCTCCGAGTCCTGTCCGGAGCGGCGCGAGCTGCCGGCCTCGTAGCCCGTGCTGGCCGGCGACGAGTCGGGCACAGCTAGTGATACATCAGTGTCTAGTGTACCTGTCCTAGTGTCGTCCCGCTCCGAGTCCTGTCCGGAGCGGCGCGAGCTGCCGGCCTCGTAGCCCGCGCTGGCCGGCGACGAGTCGGGCACAGCTAGTGATACATCAGTGTCTAGTGTACCTGTCCTAGTGTCGTCCCGCTCCGAGTCCTGTCCGGAGCGGCGCGAGCTGCCGGCCTCGTAGCCCGCGCTGGCCGGCGACGAGTCGGGCACAGCTAGTGATACATCAGTGTCTAGTGTACCTGTCCTAGTGTCGTCCCGCTCCGAGTCCTGTCCGGAGCGGCGCGAGCTGCCGGCCTCGTAGCCCGCGCTGGCCGGCGACGAGTCGGGCACAGCTAGTGATACATCAGTGTCTAGTGTACCTGTCCTAGTGTCGTCCCGCTCCGAGTCCTGTCCGGAGCGGCGCGAGCTGCCGGCCTCGTAGCCCGTGCTGGCCGGCGACGAGTCGGGCACAGCTAGTGATACATCAGTGTCTAGTGTACCTGTCCTAGTGTCGTCCCGCTCCGAGTCCTGTCCGGAGCGGCGCGAGCTGCCGGCCTCGTAGCCCGCGCTGGCCGGCGACGAGTCGGGCACAGCTAGTGATACATCAGTGTCTAGTGTACCTGTCCTAGTGTCGTCCCGCTCCGAGTCCTGTCCGGAGCGGCGCGAGCTGCCGGCCTCGTAGCCCGCGCTGGCCGGCGACGAGTCGGGCACAGCTAGTGATACATCAGTGTCTAGTGTACCTGTCCTAGTGTCGTCCCGCTCCGAGTCCTGTCCGGAGCGGCGCGAGCTGCCGGCCTCGTAGCCCGTGCTGGCCGGCGACGAGTCGGGCACAGCTAGTGATACATCAGTGTCTAGTGTACCTGTCCTAGTGTCGTCCCGCTCCGAGTCCTGTCCGGAGCGGCGCGAGCTGCCGGCCTCGTAGCCCGCGCTGGCCGGCGACGAGTCGGGCACAGCTAGTGATACATCAGTGTCTAGTGTACCTGTCCTAGTGTCGTCCCGCTCCGAGTCCTGTCCGGAGCGGCGCGAGCTGCCGGCCTCGTAGCCCGCGCTGGCCGGCGACGAGTCGGGCACAGCTAGTGATACATCAGTGTCTAGTGTACCTGTCCTAGTGTCGTCCCGCTCCGAGTCCTGTCCGGAGCGGCGCGAGCTGCCGGCCTCGTAGCCCGTGCTGGCCGGCGACGAGTCGGGCACAGCTAGTGATACATCAGTGTCTAGTGTACCTGTCCTAGTGTCGTCCCGCTCCGAGTCCTGTCCGGAGCGGCGCGAGCTACCGGCCTCGTAGCCCGTGCTGGCCGGCGACGAGTCGGGCACAGCTAGTGATACATCAGTGTCTAGTGTACCTGTCCTAGTGTCGTCCCGCTCCGAGTCCTGTCCGGAGCGGCGCGAGCTGCCGGCCTCGTAGCCCGCGCTGGCCGGCGACGAGTCGGGCACAGCTAGTGATACATCAGTGTCTAGTGTACCTGTCCTAGTGTCGTCCCGCTCCGAGTCCTGTCCGGAGCGGCGCGAGCTGCCGGCCTCGTAGCCCGCGCTGGCCGGCGACGAGTCGGGCACAGCTAGTGATACATCAGTGTCTAGTGTACCTGTCCTAGTGTCGTCCCGCTCCGAGTCCTGTCCGGAGCGGCGCGAGCTGCCGGCCTCGTAGCCCGCGCTGGCCGGCGACGAGTCGGGCACAGCTAGTGATACATCAGTGTCTAGTGTACCTGTCCTAGTGTCGTCCCGCTCCGAGTCCTGTCCGGAGCGGCGCGAGCTGCCGGCCTCGTAGCCCGTGCTGGCCGGCGACGAGTCGGGCACAGCTAGTGATACATCAGTGTCTAGTGTACCTGTCCTAGTGTCGTCCCGCTCCGAGTCCTGTCCGGAGCGGCGCGAGCTGCCGGCCTCGTAGCCCGCGCTGGCCGGCGACGAGTCGGGCACAGCTAGTGATACATCAGTGTCTAGTGTACCTGTCCTAGTGTCGTCCCGCTCCGAGTCCTGTCCGGAGCGGCGCGAGCTGCCGGCCTCGTAGCCCGCGCTGGCCGGCGACGAGTCGGGCACAGCTAGTGATACATCAGTGTCTAGTGTACCTGTCCTAGTGTCGTCCCGCTCCGAGTCCTGTCCGGAGCGGTGCGAGCTGCCGGCCTCGTAGCCCGCGCTGGCCGGCGACGAGTCGGGCACAGCTAGTGATACATCAGTGTCTAGTGTACCTGTCCTAGTGTCGTCCCGCTCCGAGTCCTGTCCGGAGCGGCGCGAGCTGCCGGCCTCGTAGCCCGCGCTGGCCGGCGACGAGTCGGGCACAGCTAGTGATACATCAGTGTCTAGTGTACCTGTCCTAGTGTCGTCCCGCTCCGAGTCCTGTCCGGAGCGGCGCGAGCTGCCGGCCTCGTAGCCCGTGCTGGCCGGCGACGAGGCGGGCACAGCTAGTGATACATCAGTGTCTAGTGTACCTGTCCTAGTGTCGTCCCGCTCCGAGTCCTGTCCGGAGCGGCGCGAGCTGCCGGCCTCGTAGCCCGCGCTGGCCGGCGACGAGTCGGGCACAGCTAGTGATACATCAGTGTCTAGTGTACCTGTCCTAGTGTCGTCCCGCTCCGAGTCCTGTCCGGAGCGGCGCGAGCTGCCGGCCTCGTAGCCCGCGCTGGCCGGCGACGAGGCGGGCACAGCTAGTGATACATCAGTGTCTAGTGTACCTGTCCTAGTGTCGTCCCGCTCCGAGTCCTGTCCGGAGCGGCGCGAGCTGCCGGCCTCGTAGCCCGCGCTGGCCGGCGACGAGTCGGGCACAGCTAGTGATACATCAGTGTCTAGTGTACCTGTCCTAGTGTCGTCCCGCTCCGAGTCCTGTCCGGAGCGGCGCGAGCTGCCGGCCTCGTAGCCCGTGCTGGCCGGCGACGAGTCGGGCACAGCTAGTGATACATCAGTGTCTAGTGTACCTGTCCTAGTGTCGTCCCGCTCCGAGTCCTGTCCGGAGCGGCGCGAGCTGCCGGCCTCGTAGCCCGCGCTGGCCGGCGACGAGGCGGGCACAGCTAGTGATACATCAGTGTCTAGTGTACCTGTCCTAGTGTCGTCCCGCTCCGAGTCCTGTCCGGAGCGGCGCGAGCTGCCGGCCTCGTAGCCCGCGCTGGCCGGCGACGAGTCGGGCACAGCTAGTGATACATCAGTGTCTAGTGTACCTGTCCTAGTGTCGTCCCGCTCCGAGTCCTGTCCGGAGCGGCGCGAGCTGCCGGCCTCGTAGCCCGTGCTGGCCGGCGACGAGTCGGGCACAGCTAGTGATACATCAGTGTCTAGTGTACCTGTCCTAGTGTCGTCCCGCTCCGAGTCCTGTCCGGAGCGGCGCGAGCTGCCGGCCTCGTAGCCCGCGCTGGCCGGCGACGAGGCGGGCACAGCTAGTGATACATCAGTGTCTAGTGTACCTGTCCTAGTGTCGTCCCGCTCCGAGTCCTGTCCGGAGCGGCGCGAGCTGCCGGCCTCGTAGCCCGCGCTGGCCGGCGACGAGTCGGGCACAGCTAGTGATACATCAGTGTCTAGTGTACCTGTCCTAGTGTCGTCCCGCTCCGAGTCCTGTCCGGAGCGGCGCGAGCTGCCGGCCTCGTAGCCCGCGCTGGCCGGCGACGAGTCGGGCACAGCTAGTGATACATCAGTGTCTAGTGTACCTGTCCTAGTGTCGTCCCGCTCCGAGTCCTGTCCGGAGCGGCGCGAGCTGCCGGCCTCGTAGCCCGCGCTGGCCGGCGACGAGTCGGGCACAGCTAGTGATACATCAGTGTCTAGTGTACCTGTCCTAGTGTCGTCCCGCTCCGAGTCCTGTCCGGAGCGGCGCGAGCTGCCGGCCTCGTAGCCCGTGCTGGCCGGCGACGAGTCGGGCACAGCTAGTGATACATCAGTGTCTAGTGTACCTGTCCTAGTGTCGTCCCGCTCCGAGTCCTGTCCGGAGCGGCGCGAGCTGCCGGCCTCGTAGCCCGCGCTGGCCGGCGACGAGTCGGGCACAGCTAGTGATACATCAGTGTCTAGTGTACCTGTCCTAGTGTCGTCCCGCTCCGAGTCCTGTCCGGAGCGGCGCGAGCTGCCGGCCTCGTAGCCCGCGCTGGCCGGCGACGAGTCGGGCACAGCTAGTGATACATCAGTGTCTAGTGTACCTGTCCTAGTGTCGTCCCGCTCCGAGTCCTGTCCGGAGCGGCGCGAGCTGCCGGCCTCGTAGCCCGTGCTGGCCGGCGACGAGTCGGGCACAGCTAGTGATACATCAGTGTCTAGTGTACCTGTCCTAGTGTCGTCCCGCTCCGAGTCCTGTCCGGAGCGGCGCGAGCTGCCGGCCTCGTAGCCCGCGCTGGCCGGCGACGAGGCGGGCACAGCTAGTGATACATCAGTGTCTAGTGTACCTGTCCTAGTGTCGTCCCGCTCCGAGTCCTGTCCGGAGCGGCGCGAGCTGCCGGCCTCGTAGCCCGCGCTGGCCGGCGACGAGTCGGGCACAGCTAGTGATACATCAGTGTCTAGTGTACCTGTCCTAGTGTCGTCCCGCTCCGAGTCCTGTCCGGAGCGGCGCGAGCTGCCGGCCTCGTAGCCCGCGCTGGCCGGCGACGAGTCGGGCACAGCTAGTGATACATCAGTGTCTAGTGTACCTGTCCTAGTGTCGTCCCGCTCCGAGTCCTGTCCGGAGCGGCGCGAGCTGCCGGCCTCGTAGCCCGCGCTGGCCGGCGACGAGTCGGGCACAGCTAGTGATACATCAGTGTCTAGTGTACCTGTCCTAGTGTCGTCCCGCTCCGAGTCCTGTCCGGAGCGGCGCGAGCTGCCGGCCTCGTAGCCCGTGCTGGCCGGCGACGAGTCGGGCACAGCTAGTGATACATCAGTGTCTAGTGTACCTGTCCTAGTGTCGTCCCGCTCCGAGTCCTGTCCGGAGCGGCGCGAGCTGCCGGCCTCGTAGCCCGCGCTGGCCGGCGACGAGTCGGGCACAGCTAGTGATACATCAGTGTCTAGTGTACCTGTCCTAGTGTCGTCCCGCTCCGAGTCCTGTCCGGAGCGGCGCGAGCTGCCGGCCTCGTAGCCCGCGCTGGCCGGCGACGAGTCGGGCACAGCTAGTGATACATCAGTGTCTAGTGTACCTGTCCTAGTGTCGTCCCGCTCCGAGTCCTGTCCGGAGCGGCGCGAGCTGCCGGCCTCGTAGCCCGTGCTGGCCGGCGACGAGTCGGGCACAGCTAGTGATACATCAGTGTCTAGTGTACCTGTCCTAGTGTCGTCCCGCTCCGAGTCCTGTCCGGAGCGGCGCGAGCTGCCGGCCTCGTAGCCCGCGCTGGCCGGCGACGAGTCGGGCACAGCTAGTGATACATCAGTGTCTAGTGTACCTGTCCTAGTGTCGTCCCGCTCCGAGTCCTGTCCGGAGCGGCGCGAGCTGCCGGCCTCGTAGCCCGCGCTGGCCGGCGACGAGTCGGGCACAGCTAGTGATACATCAGTGTCTAGTGTACCTGTCCTAGTGTCGTCCCGCTCCGAGTCCTGTCCGGAGCGGCGCGAGCTGCCGGCCTCGTAGCCCGTGCTGGCCGGCGACGAGTCGGGCACAGCTAGTGATACATCAGTGTCTAGTGTACCTGTCCTAGTGTCGTCCCGCTCCGAGTCCTGTCCGGAGCGGCGCGAGCTACCGGCCTCGTAGCCCGTGCTGGCCGGCGACGAGTCGGGCACAGCTAGTGATACATCAGTGTCTAGTGTACCTGTCCTAGTGTCGTCCCGCTCCGAGTCCTGTCCGGAGCGGCGCGAGCTGCCGGCCTCGTAGCCCGCGCTGGCCGGCGACGAGTCGGGCACAGCTAGTGATACATCAGTGTCTAGTGTACCTGTCCTAGTGTCGTCCCGCTCCGAGTCCTGTCCGGAGCGGCGCGAGCTGCCGGCCTCGTAGCCCGCGCTGGCCGGCGACGAGTCGGGCACAGCTAGTGATACATCAGTGTCTAGTGTACCTGTCCTAGTGTCGTCCCGCTCCGAGTCCTGTCCGGAGCGGCGCGAGCTGCCGGCCTCGTAGCCCGTGCTGGCCGGCGACGAGTCGGGCACAGCTAGTGATACATCAGTGTCTAGTGTACCTGTCCTAGTGTCGTCCCGCTCCGAGTCCTGTCCGGAGCGGCGCGAGCTACCGGCCTCGTAGCCCGTGCTGGCCGGCGACGAGTCGGGCACAGCTAGTGATACATCAGTGTCTAGTGTACCTGTCCTAGTGTCGTCCCGCTCCGAGTCCTGTCCGGAGCGGCGCGAGCTGCCGGCCTCGTAGCCCGCGCTGGCCGGCGACGAGTCGGGCACAGCTAGTGATACATCAGTGTCTAGTGTACCTGTCCTAGTGTCGTCCCGCTCCGAGTCCTGTCCGGAGCGGCGCGAGCTGCCGGCCTCGTAGCCCGCGCTGGCCGGCGACGAGTCGGGCACAGCTAGTGATACATCAGTGTCTAGTGTACCTGTCCTAGTGTCGTCCCGCTCCGAGTCCTGTCCGGAGCGGCGCGAGCTGCCGGCCTCGTAGCCCGCGCTGGCCGGCGACGAGTCGGGCACAGCTAGTGATACATCAGTGTCTAGTGTACCTGTCCTAGTGTCGTCCCGCTCCGAGTCCTGTCCGGAGCGGCGCGAGCTGCCGGCCTCGTAGCCCGTGCTGGCCGGCGACGAGTCGGGCACAGCTAGTGATACATCAGTGTCTAGTGTACCTGTCCTAGTGTCGTCCCGCTCCGAGTCCTGTCCGGAGCGGCGCGAGCTGCCGGCCTCGTAGCCCGCGCTGGCCGGCGACGAGGCGGGCACAGCTAGTGATACATCAGTGTCTAGTGTACCTGTCCTAGTGTCGTCCCGCTCCGAGTCCTGTCCGGAGCGGCGCGAGCTGCCGGCCTCGTAGCCCGCGCTGGCCGGCGACGAGTCGGGCACAGCTAGTGATACATCAGTGTCTAGTGTACCTGTCCTAGTGTCGTCCCGCTCCGAGTCCTGTCCGGAGCGGCGCGAGCTGCCGGCCTCGTAGCCCGCGCTGGCCGGCGACGAGTCGGGCACAGCTAGTGATACATCAGTGTCTAGTGTACCTGTCCTAGTGTCGTCCCGCTCCGAGTCCTGTCCGGAGCGGCGCGAGCTGCCGGCCTCGTAGCCCGCGCTGGCCGGCGACGAGTCGGGCACAGCTAGTGATACATCAGTGTCTAGTGTACCTGTCCTAGTGTCGTCCCGCTCCGAGTCCTGTCCGGAGCGGCGCGAGCTGCCGGCCTCGTAGCCCGCGCTGGCCGGCGACGAGTCGGGCACAGCTAGTGATACATCAGTGTCTAGTGTACCTGTCCTAGTGTCGTCCCGCTCCGAGTCCTGTCCGGAGCGGCGCGAGCTGCCGGCCTCGTAGCCCGCGCTGGCCGGCGACGAGTCGGGCACAGCTAGTGATACATCAGTGTCTAGTGTACCTGTCCTAGTGTCGTCCCGCTCCGAGTCCTGTCCGGAGCGGCGCGAGCTGCCGGCCTCGTAGCCCGCGCTGGCCGGCGACGAGTCGGGCACAGCTAGTGATACATCAGTGTCTAGTGTACCTGTCCTAGTGTCGTCCCGCTCCGAGTCCTGTCCGGAGCGGCGCGAGCTGCCGGCCTCGTAGCCCGTGCTGGCCGGCGACGAGTCCGCGGACGGAGTCATCTCGCCGATACCTAACAACATAACTATGAATTAACAACACACGTATACAGCTGAATATCATTTCGCTGATATTTGGAGCAGTCAGATTTTTATAATTAGCTATAAGATAATATTGCCGTGCCCTAACAGGGTTCATGTATTGGATGCTACCTAATGTATTGATAACACCTTTGTTAACAACATGATGCAATAAATATATGAAATGAAATGAAATAATAGTTAGTATTTATTATATTAGTATAATCGTACCGCTGTCGAGCTTCTGCCTGGGCGGCTTCTCCGTCGGCTCGGGCTCGGGCGCAGGCTCGGGCTCGGCATCGGCCTCCAGCTCCGGCTGCTCAGTCTCCGTGTCATCCTCGGCCTCGCTGTCCTCGTCCTGCTCCTCGTCGGCGTCCCAGTCCATCTCGCGGGATGTTGTGGCCTCGCCGCCGCCCATCTGATCAACAGAGATATCAATGGACTCAATAGATACTTATCATTAGATTAACGGATGGTCTTATAGCACATTACATTAAAAATGCATTTTCATGCCAGTGATGCAGCTGGTTCTACGTAACTCATATGCATATGGCATCAATGGCCTTACCTATTGATAATTAAGTAGCTTAAAATCTAAGGAACGCTACCAAGTGGCCTAGAGTCATTTTAACAAGCTAAAAATAATGTCACTTTTACAGCTATAAGCTGATTCTATAGTAGCTACCGATTACTGTAGAATCGGATTATCAACATGCCATGCATGCATCATAATTTACATCAACTGCTGCGCTGACAAATAAATATCAATAAATAAATGTCACTGACCTTTCCCAAGTATATCTCGACCTCTGCCGGCACGTCCTGTTCCTCATCATCGCTGTCCCTGCGACGTCTGCGCCTGTCCCTCCTGTCCCGCGAGTCCCTTCTGTCCCTCGTGTCCAGCGCGTCCCTCCTGTCCCTCGTGTCCCGCGAGTCCCTCGTGTCCCGCGAGTCCCTCCTGTCCCGCGTGTCCCTCGAGTCCCTTCTGTCCCTCGTGTCCAACGCATCCCTCCTGTCCCGCGAGTCCCTCGAGTCCCTCCTGTCCAGCGAGTCCCTCGTGTCCCGCAAGTCCCTCCTGTCCCGCGAGTCCCTCCAGTCACTCGTGTCCTGCGAGTCCCTCCTGTCCCGCGAGTCCCTCGTGTCCCGCGAGTCCCTCCTGTCACGCGAGTCCCTCCTGTCCCGCGTGTCACTCCTATCCCGCGGTTCCCTTCTGTCACTCCTGTCCAGTGAGCTCCTATCACGCCAATCTCTCCTATCACGAGTCTCACTTCTATCTCTCTCTTCATCAGTCCTGCCGTTTCTGTCTCTTAAAACGCTTTTATCGGTGTCGCCCGCGTAGCCACCGTCGCTTTTGTCACGTGTGTCGCTTTTGTCACGTGTGTCGCTTTTGTCACGTGTGTCGCTTTTGTCACGTGTGTCGCTTTTGTCATGTGTGTCGCTTTTGTCGCGTGTGTCAGTGTCATCTGTGTCGCGCGCGCTGTCGTCGGTCGGCCCTGGCGGCGACTGTGAACCGCTCGCTGAAGGTACTGGTTCTGTGCAAAATATTGAATTTATTAAGAAGGCTTTCATGCTAGACATCATTAAAACATAAACAATTATACTTCTGTGGACGAAACTTCCTTGAAGAGACATATTTGCTAAGCTGGTAACTAGATTATTATCGGCGTCAGTTTTTTTATTTGACGTACAAATGGTGATTATCGGATTATTGATTGATATTTTGGGTTTGAAGTTTCTTTCAATAGATATAATGGAAACTAAAAGCGGTGTTCTCAACAAACTATGTTAAATCTTTTATCTGGATAAATCTCGAGAGCGCGCGCCGGGCTCGTCTGACGCGGGCGCTGGGAGTGTGTCTTCTGTACACTGTGATAGTTCACCTGTAGTGTCCGTCCCGGTGGCAGCCCTGGGCCTCGAGGCCTCGTCGCGCAGCTCGAAGGTGAGCATGCCGCGGCACGGGCGCCGCTCGGCGCGCGGGCGGGAGCGAGAGCGCGGGCCGGGCTCGTCTGACGCGGGCGCTGGGAGTGTGTCTTCTGTACACTGTGATAGTTCACCTGTAGTGTCCGTCCCGGTGGCAGCCCTGGGCCTCGAGGCCTCGTCGCGCAGCTCGAAGGTGAGCATGCCGCGGCACGGGCGCCGCTCGGCGCGCGGGCGGGAGCGAGAGCGCGGGCCGGGCTCGTCTGACGCGGGCGCTGGGAGTGTGTCTTCTGTACACTGTGATAGTTCACCTGTAGTGTCCGTCCCGGTGGCAGCCCTGGGCCTCGAGGCCTCGTCGCGCAGCTCGAAGGTGAGCATGCCGCGGCACGGGCGCCGCTCGGCGTGCGGGCGGGAGCGAGAGCGCGGGCCGGGCTCGTCTGACGCGGGCGCTGGGAGTGTGTCTTCTGTACACTGTGATAGTTCACCTGTAGTGTCCGTCCCGGTGGCAGCCCTGGGCCTCGAGGCCTCGTCGCGCAGCTCGAAGGTGAGCATGCCGCGGCACGGGCGCCGCTCGGCGCGCGGGCGGGAGCGAGAGCGCGGGCCGGGCTCGTCTGACGCGGGCGCTGGGAGTGTGTCTTCTGTACACTGTGATAGTTCACCTGTAGTGTCCGTCCCGGTGGCAGCCCTGGGCCTCGAGGCCTCGTCGCGCAGCTCGAAGGTGAGCATGCCGCGGCACGGGCGCCGCTCGGCGCGCGGGCGGGAGCGAGAGCGCGGGCGGGAGCGAGAGCGCGGGCCGGGCTCGTCTGACGCGGGTGCGGGTGGGGACGTGTCTTCCGTACCCTGTAATATGGTTATGTGTGTTGTAGATTTTGCTGTGGCATCGTTATGTGGGGTAAAAAGAACGAACATTTTTGGGAATTCAAGACATACCATGGTTACATATATTGTAGAATTCGATATGGTATATTTGCCGGAGACTGACACACATGTTACCTGGTCGGGGTCAGTGGGGTCGGTGTCAGGGTCGGAGGAGTCGGAGGGCGCGTCAAAGCGCAGCGCGCCGGCCACGCGGCTCGGGCCCATGCTCAGCACGAGAGACAGCAGCGCGTTCATCTCGCCCGCGCCGCCGCCGCGGTCCAGGTCGTGGAGCGCGTTTAGGCCCTCTGGAAACGGTACATCGATGTTATATTTTGTATTGTATTCATGGGTTGCTGCTAAATGCAAAACAAAAGCAATGTATAACGTGTTACGGGTGAGAGCGCCTGTCTGGTTAGATGTACTGACCCACGTCGCTCTCGTCCTCGATGGGGATGCAGATGCGGCGCGGACAGGGCTTCTTGGCGGGCGGCGGGCGCGGCGGCGGCGCGCGCAGCTCGGGGTGGCGGCGCCACACGCCGTCGCGCAGCGCGCGCCGCACCAGCCCGCGGCACAGCGTCTGCAGCCGCGCGGGGCACTGCTCATCTACACAATACCAATCACATACATGTATAGCTGAAGCAGTTAAACATGAAACAATGGGTAAGGGCGGGTTGCACCAAACCGCAGTCTGCAAGCTCGGCGCTGCGCGGGCCAACGATGGGGAGGGGGGGTACGCGAGGATATTTAGCGCAAACTCATTGCGTCTATTTTTTTTTACCCAGGGGACATCCATTATGGATCCCACCCGGCTCGAGAGAAGCCGAATGGGTATGTCCGACTCCCACATACTAAAACCCCTGGGGTGTTCCATCACTCGCTTTAAGACAGAGCTCTGGGAACGCATCTGCACACATCCAGACCTCTGTCAGCGTTGTCCTTGCGGGCCCACGTAGGTTGGAGGGAATGGTGCCCTACACGCTCCACTGTCAGCACCCCAGAACACCATGGGGGCTTTCCAGCTCGGGACCGCTTCTAGGCGGATGATGGAACTCCCGACCCATCACCCGCAGGTCCTCGTTATGGCGGCAGCATGCGGCCTGCGAAGGCCCTTCGCCGCCTGCCCGGCCTCCTGCGGCGCTGCGGGGCCGAGTTGGCATCGTCCTCGCGCATCCGCTCTGCTGCCTCCTTCTGCGTCAGGACTGTGACGCTGAAGGTGGCCACTGCCGGCCACGCCTCCTCACTGCAAACCATTCGGCTGATTAACGCCGGGAGTGAGAGGTCTCTTCCTAAAGCCGTGGACAGGGCTGCGCGGGGCTCCACCCATGCCGGGCACTCCTCACGCGTGGCGTGGTGGCACGCTGGTGACTGCTCCCTACCCACCACCTCACACAGGTATTTGCCGAAGCAACCATGCCCGGTCAGGAGCTGCGTGAGGTGAAATGTGGGTGCGCCGTGCTTACGTTCAACCCATTCTTTCAGAACGGGCCGAACAGCATCCACCAAGTCCCGGCTAGCTCCCGGGATCTTGAGTCTCTCCGACCACCTGCGGAACATGTTGTCCCGAGCTTCAACTCGCCACAGCTGGACCTCGCGTGGTGCAGGCCAGTAATTGTCGTCTTCCCTAGCCCATTTCACCCGCCAGAAGACTCCTGATAGGACCTTGGCTTCCAGGTCTCAGGGTGGACTACCGGAGAGTAGACAGGATGCAGCGTACGACACTGTGCGGTACGCTCGAGCCACTCTGAGTGCTATGGCTCGCTGTGGACGTCGTAGCAGGGTCATATTCCGAGCACTCATTGCGTCCGCCCATATTGGTGCCCCGTAAAACAAATGTAGAGGCGTCTGGACGCTCCTCCTAGTCCTCCTAAGTTTGGGAGTATTCGCCCGAGCGCTCCGGCGGCCGCGATGAGTTTTGGAGCCGAACGCCGGAAGTGTTCATCAAACCTCCATCTACCGTCGAGGACGAGTCCCAGGTACTTGATCGTGGGCCCGACGGCGATGGAGGTTCCTCCCACTGTGATTGCGGCCCCGGGGGGTGGTGCATTTCTCGAGCAATGAAACACCATGACTTCGAACTCATTGAGTCTACGCTAACTATTTTGAAGGGTGTCAAGTTTGAGTCTATAAAACCGACTTCAAAAATGGGGGGGGGGTACGCGGGGAAGCAGGACGCGAGGAAATTTAGCGCAAACTCATTAAGTCTACGCTAACTATTCCGAACGGTGTCAAGCTTGACTCTATAAAACCGACTTCAAAAAATGGAGGGGGGGCTTACGCGGGGAAGCTGGACGCGAGGAAATTTAGCGCAAACTCATTAAGTCTACGCTAACTATTCTGAAGGGTGTCAAGTTTGACTCTATAAAACCGACTTCAAAAAATGGGGGGGTACGCGGGGAAGCAGGACGCGAGGAAATTTAGCGCAAACTCATTAAGTCTACGCTAACTATTCTGAAGGGTGTCAAGTTAGACTCTATAAAACCGACTTCAAAAAATGGGGGGGTACGCGGGGAAGCAGGACGCGAGGAAATTTAGCACAAACTCATTGAGTCTACGCTAACTATTCTGAAGGGTGTCAAGTTAGACTCTATAAAACCGACTTCAAAAAAGATACATTTTAATATGAATGTAGATAATAAAGCCACCTTTTTGAAATTCTTTCAATACATTCCGATTTCGTTCAAAATCTAAAGGTCCGAGGAGCCTCATAATACGAATCTGAGGATGGATTTAAAAAAAAGTGGTAGTTAGCGTAAACTCAATGAGTTTGTGCTAACTATTAAGTATTTATTCATTATTTTTATTACATTCTTGTTTGTGTACTAATTTGTAGAATTCCATACCTTGTCTTGCTCTATCTTTAAGCCGCGTAATTGTTAATCTGCAATGTTTGGTTTCCACGGGACAGGCCCAGCCTAGTGTGGAACCTTAGCCACTATGTTGTTTTTGAAATTCTCTCTCAGAAATAAATATATTTTCATAAAAAACAAAAATCATATTCTGAAGGGGTTTCAAGTTTGAATTTATAAAACCCACTGCAAAAAAGTAAGGTTAAAATCGATACCAGAGGGCTCCAGATGTATTTTAATATGGATCCGAGGGTAGATAATAAAAGGCCGCCATTTTGAAATTCTTTCAATACATTCCGATTTCGTTCAAAATCGACGTCTGAGGGTTCGAGGGGCCTTTTAATACGAATCTGAGGATGGGTTTAAGAAAGGGGCCGCCATCTTGAAATTCTTTAAATACGGTCCGATTTCGTTCAAAATCGATATCTGTGACGGTCCGAGGAGCTTTTTAATACGAATCCGAGGTTGATTTCAAAAAAGAGGGCACCATCAATTGTTTTAGGGTTCCGTACCTCAGAAGGGAATAACGGAACCCTTATAGGATTACTTTGTTGTCTGTCTGTATGTCTGTCAAGAGCCTTTATCTCGGGAACGCGTGGAGGTATCGAGTTGAAATCAAAACCATATACTCAGGTCTACAGCCCCTTGAAGCTGTGAAAAAATCAAATTTCTAAGTTAACGTAAAGAAAGATACAACAGTTTATGCCGCAAAAAACGTATACTTCGACACTCTCAAGGGAATCAAAATTTATAGGGTACTTTCCGTTGACCTATAACTATGAAATTTAGCAAGTAATATCGTCTTATACATACTACAAGTACTGGGAAAAAACTGAAATCTATACATTTTGTACGGAACCCTCGGTGGGCGAGTCCGACTCGTACTTGTCCGGTTTGTTTAATAGGGCCCGATTTAATGTATCTTAATACACATTCGAGCTTAGATTCAAATTAATAGGCCCCTCAAACTCTCAGATATCGATTTTGAACGAAATCGGACAGTATTAAAAACATAAATAATTGGAGGCAACTTTTTTACAATCCAAGATTTGATTAGACTCCTCGGACCTTCAGATATTGATTGTGAACGATATCGGACAGTATTGAAAGAATTTCAATATGGCGGGTACTTTATTGAAATCCAATCTCGGATTCGTTTACTTGTACTATTACCTATACACAATTCAGATTATCTCGCTCCCTACACCTCCACCAAGTAATCGTTCAACAATAGATAATAACTTACCCAGTCGAATAAGGTCCGCGGCCTCCTCCTTGGTGGGCACGCGGAGCGTCGCGAACGACACGTTGAGGACGCTGCGCGACGTCCACTCGGACTCGCCCACCCTCTTCACTTGTACTAGATTGTCGTTCAGCGGCATTACGAGAATACCGCCAATCTGGAACAATGCGATTAATAGTACATTACTGCAGACGCCAGGAAAGAAGGGCTTGCCGGGTAGGTATAGATAGATAGTGAGTGAGCCGGCAAGCTCCTTTTCACGGCCAGGCATGTATATTGCTTTTCTCAAATATGCAATGAAATAAATAAATAAAAACTCCTCAAATCAAACTAATTTTCACGGCTGAATGCCGTGGTGCTGTGCCACAAATAGTGGAAAGAAAAATAAATAAAAAATACTTCCCGGCCTAGGCCTTCAATTTCGTATGAAAGTCCTTTACAGTTTTCTCGAGTTGATTCACCCGAAACGTGATACTATGAAGCCTGATATAACCCACGTAATGACGACATTTCATTGCATGTTTGAGAAAATAATATTGTTTTAAGCAACCATAGATGCTATAATTATGATTGCTTGAGAACCAAGTTGACCCAACGTATTTTACAGGGATGTTGCAGAAATTCCGCATCAATGTCAACATCTGCACCCACATCCGCAAATATCAATGCAATGTTTATGCGGATGTGGGTGCAATGCAAGTCACGAGAAGAATCGGGCTAAGCGCGCGCGTGTTGTTATTTTCGCCATTAGCCAAAAAATATAGCTCATAGCTCGTAACGAGAACAGACGCTATTGGTTTGACAGTAATTCAGTCGCAACGTGTTTGATTACTGCGTAATTAATGATTATATTATAGAAGGCTGTAAACACTCACACATATTTGTCAAACTTTACGTTTTGTTTGTACGTTTTCATCAAACATCAGCGCACACATATCAACAAGTTTGTCATACAAGACTTCACTTTCAAAGCAGTTTTCGCCATGAAGTGACGCTTGACGCCATTTATTTGTATTCAGTAAACAACAAAATGGCGAGTTTGTTTGACAAACATGACTGTACACCAGTGTTGGGCAAAACGTAATTGAATTACTAATTAATAATTACAATTACAAAAAGTAATTGCAATTACAAATTATAATTACAGGGAAAATGAAATTGTAATTATAAGTTTCAATTACAATTACAAAATGTAATTATTAATTGAATTATTAATTACATTTTGCAATTAATTACTTATTAAATTACAAATTACTTTTGTTTTATTAAGAGTGTATGAGTGTAATAACTTTGTTTTCGAAGAGCTTTGCAAGGTTTAGCTTGAAATGAAAAAAAAAATTATACGTGTTGTATGCAACTAATTTTACATTTTTATATCTGTCCGGTCTAACCTAACAACAGTATTAGTTTTGTGGTTCAGTCAATACAAATAAATATAAATATAGGTACACACATTTATTGTTTTGATTATTACATCATTGCAATCAGACCAAGTAAACACGTATGCTTCTCATTGTTTATAAAAAAAGTTGACTTAAAGTAATTTAGTAATTTAATTTACAAATAAATGTAATTACAATTACAAATTACAAAGTAATTTCAATTACATTAAATTTTAATTACATTCAATTTAATTAACGTAATTGAATTAATAATTGTGTAATTTGTAATTAAATTACAAAAAGTAATTAATTACGCCCAACACTGCTGTACACCTTCAAACAAGTATGACAAGCACGCCGTCAATCAAATCTTTCAAACACTACGTTTACACTATGCCGAAGTGAGCAGGGAAGTGGGTAATACCGCATTTTACGCCCATCCTGCCCATACTTCCCTGCTCTCTTCGGCATAGTGTAAACGTAGTTGTAGGCGACGCAATGCCCACAGCCTAACGTCTTCGATAACTCGATGCGAAAGCACAGGTTCCTACTGTGCTCGTCCCGACGAGCGCTGCTGCGTCACACCTGTTCTGCACACGATCGGGGTATACACAGTAATGCTTTCGACTGAGCACGCCTACTCTCGCAGCTCTGTTCTTGTAAAGATCACTGTTCAGGCCCCGTAGCATGGATGGCCTATCACGCGACAAGTGACAGGATAGAGCATCCGTCCCTGGCTGACACCGTTCAATAGAACGAGTCGACGCGCTTATCCTATCACTTATCGCGTGATAACGCCATCCATGATACGGGGCCTGTTATGGAACACTCCGTAATAAAAACACTGAGTCTGGTTTAAAAGTTATAATGAAATTTGACAAAGGAAAAACGTACAATCTTAAGGCGTAAACCAAACAGAGACGGCAGACGGCGAGGGCGAGGCGCAGGCGCGGTGCAGGCATGATGCTGCTTCAAACCATTGTAGACCTTAATAGTATGGAATAAGGTGCTAGTAGTAGTAGCTTGCTGCGCGTCGCTAGCGTGCCTCCGCCGCGCCGCTTCAGTATAATTTAAAATACGTCTCCTTAGTACATTACTAGCACCTTATTCCATTGTATTATCTTATCTTATTCTGGTAGTGGCTTTCGGGCTGTCAAAGCCCTTATATCACTGCTACCATCGCTGATCTATTGTGATCGCCACTTACTACAATTCTTGGTCAAGTCCTGCAAACTCGAAGAATTGCAGGATTTTGTTGAACTCAAGAAATTTGATCTCCTCCGGGCACATGATGTGTTTGCCCAGGAAGGAGTTACGACTGCGCATGAGGCAAGGGCAATCGGTTAGGATGTGTGTAGGCGTCTCCTCTGCTTCAAAGCATTTGTATTGAGGTCTACAATGGTTTGAAGCGGGTGTGTAATGATCGGTATAAAAACAAATAATATCATTTTATTGGGTATAACCATTTTTGATATAATTTCAAAGGGTAGAATCATTCATAGTATATAATAAATGTTTGGTATAAACTATCATTCGGTATAACGCTTATTTCCTATAACAATCATAGAGTATTATTCTTATTTGATATACATCTCATATTGTATAATGATCAAGCGGTATAATTTTTATGTGCAAATTGCGTTTTACGTTAGCTAACCTACTATTTTTCCGTTCTAACCTAACGTAAACCTAACCCAACCGCCAGCGTGTCGACGTCACCCCGCTTCGCGGGGTGCCTATTTCCGCTCTAAGGGACACAAGTGAACCCTAACCTAACCCACCAATAGTACAATTATTGCGAGTGTTGGTTTTTTTACTGCGGGGGCCCCGAGCCCCCCTCGTGGGGGGCTTTGCCCCCCCCCCCCCCCCCCTCCCCCTTTTTCTGGCTACCCTGGCTTGATTATATCAACTGTACATTAGACGGAATGAGC
The DNA here is from genome assembly GCA_963854355.1 of Epinotia brunnichana. Classification (NCBI taxonomy): domain Eukaryota; kingdom Metazoa; phylum Arthropoda; class Insecta; order Lepidoptera; family Tortricidae; genus Epinotia; species Epinotia brunnichana. The sequence goes on from OY977943.1 coordinate 33,160,489, forward strand.
ATTATATCCAATGTTCAATATAGCAAATATGCATTATACTTAATGTATGTTATACTAAATATTATTATATCAAATTATCGTTATATAAAATGATAATTATACCATATGAAAATATATGAAGTGTTGTTATACAACTCGAGAATTATATCAGATGAGCGTTATTGCGAGTAATATTATATCAAAAATATTTACAGCCATCGTTACGCACCCGTTTGAAGCGGCATCATGCCTGCACCGCGCCTGCGCCTCGCCCTCGCCGTATGCCGTCTCTGTTTGGTTTACGCCTAACACTATTCACAGTTAACAAGGTTTGAGTCGGATCGAGCTTAAATTCTGTTTAATTATAATTTATAACCTTTGTCGATCCGACAGTTCGTTAGAGAATAGATATTTATGAAACAGAATTTAAGCTTGACTCGACTAGACCAGAGTGACTGACTGCTGTTGACTGCCTTGTTCATGTTTTTATTTTATTTTTTGAGCCTGACTGTTGCTATAATAGGACGAACCCGATATAGCGGTCGAATTGCGTGGTTGGAGGGTAGCTTGGGGAAAATCCAAGAGGAACCTCCGGCACGACCACGCGGGAAGGGTTAAACACTGGAATACTCTAAGAGTTTGCGCTCCAGTGAGATTGGTTGAACGGTATCAACCGAATCTGAGGTGTGAGTGGTGATGAACTACTGGTATTGCTGGTGCGCTAAAACCTACCCTAGCTGAGAAGAGTCCAGCAAGAAACTCAGCTAGGCCCGACATCGGTCGGGTTTGTCGGACTGAGCCTTGTTCATAACCAGCCGTGCCCTCTTATGTCCGGAGGCACGCCGGGTAACGGTACCTATAAGATACCTGACTGTCCAACGTGGCAGGAGTTCCCACAATTTACAAAATATATTAACAATGGTTCTAAAATGAGTAGACAATGGTTACTAACAATAGTTCTGATTTGCAGACAACGCGACAAAGGAAATAGCCAGTATTTAACTTAATGACCGCCTATTAACACAGGGTAGGTAATAAATCTTTCGAAATATTTTATGCTTTTACTATATCTCTAAGCCCTAATGAACGTAATATAATTTCGCGATTGGGGAAGTACATTTTGGTAAAATACACAAGGTAAAATATTTGGTAGTTCAATGCTTAGATCTAGTGTTTAGGGCTACACAAGCGTCTATTTCGCACTAACCTATTTAACACAAATTGTCCATGATCACTTCTCACTTTATATTGTCTTCGGGGCTGTCCGCAACATTAGTGTATTAACAGCCAAACACGTAGTTTGCTTGACAAACACGTCAAACATGACCGCAGACTGTCAAATAATTTGCCAAACACGTAAAATTTGCCAAATTAGGTATTTGAGTGTTCTCAGTCTATAGGTACATATATATTATTATTATTCTGGTAGTGGCTTTCAGGCTGTCAAAGCCCTTATATCACTGGGACCATCGCTGATCTATTGTGATCGCCACTTACTACAATTCTTGGTCAAGTCCTGCAAACTCGAAGAATTGAAGGATTTTGTTGAACTCAAGAAATTTGATCTCCTCCGGGCACATGATGTGTTTGCCCAGGAAGGAGTTACGACTGCGCATGAGGCAAGGGCAATTGGTTAGGATGTGTGTAGGCGTCTCCTCTGCTTCAAAGCAGAATCTGCACTGCCTTGTGTCACACAGTCCTATCGTTTGCATGTGCTTATTTAGGCGGCAGTGCCCAGTAAGCACCCTGACCAGCATGCGTAGGCGGTTCCTACTTAGCGCCAAGGCGTCAGAAGACGCCTTTTTGCTAAAGGCTCTAATAAGTGCATTGGAATGTTTCAGTCCTGGGTTAGCTCTCCATGCTTGAATGGTCTTGTAGAAACAATAGGCTTTTAGAGTGAGCTTGGTTAGACTTTTAGGGATACCACAGAACGGCTCTGGTCCGCAGTGTGTTCCCTTCGCCCCCGCTCGTGGAAGCTCATCAACCTCTTCATTTCCCTCGATACCTGCATGCCCAGGGACCCAACGTAAAATTCCCTTGTTTTTGGCACCCAGGTCATTCGGCCAAGAATTTCAAGATGGCGGCAATTCAATTTGAACGAAATGAGACTGTATTTAAAGAACTTCGACTTATATTAAAAGACCTCGGGCCCTCAGATATATTATCAATTTGGAACACAATTTAAGTGACATCATAAAAAAATCACCTAAACCTTACCGATATATAAAGTCGGTTTTATAAAAAGTCAAACTTGACACCCCTTCAAAATAGTTAGCTGAGTTTGCGCTAAACTTCCTCGCCTCCCGCTTCCCCGCGTTCCTCCCCTCTCGTAACATAAGTTTCATGTGCTCTGCCTACGCCTTTTAGGCGTAAAGTTAGGATAAAGGCGTGATTGTATGTATGTATGTAAAACTCTTCGACGAGAAAAACCGGCGTAATAAACTCGGCGAGGTATCAAGTTGCCGAGACGAGACATACAAGGTGCCAAGTCACCACATTTTGCTTACCTTGATAAGTTGCTTGAAGTAGTTCTGATACTCCTCGGGGCAGCCGGCGCCGCAATACAAGCGGTCGTACGGCGCCCCCAGGGGTGCTATGAACAGCCCATTGCCTGCGCAAGACAAACATCATAACAATTCTCTAGCATATGATGATAAAAGGAGGAAATGCTTTTACAATATGCATTAAAAAGAGTGAGAAGCATGCAGCTGATAGAGCGAGAAATTAATGATGTAATTCTTCTGTCATATATTAAAATGTATATATCTAATTTGTAATTCACAGCGACTTAGTTTTAAAATGTTATACTGTGTTATTAATTTAAATAAATAAATAAACTCACAGAAAACACTAGCAACCCTTTCTTTTCAATGCATGTTGAAGAAAATGTTTGTGAATGAGGACTAAAACTCAAATTTAAATTAATTTACTGAACTCTTCAGAATTATTGCGATATCAATAGATGTCACTGGGCACCAAAATGTTAAGTGAATATTATCAACACTCAAGTTTTTGCAATTTTCATACTATTGCATAACATGACAGGCAATATTACACATAGGCCAATAATAGTCGTATTTTACCATGTTTTTGAGCATAATGTTCATTTCATAAAACTTATCACCTAAGTGATGCAAGTTTCAGATAAAGTCAGGTACACACATGAATGTGATACAATAGAATAATAATAACTAAACACCATTTAGTGTTTTAAAGGTTTTAAAAAGGTGACATGCTTGATTAAATTTTACATAATCTTTATGTTTAACTTACCCAGGTAATATTTAGGCTCACAAAAATCAAATTCATCCAAAACTGGGGAATTTTCCATGAACTGTCCAAGCCTTTTGTTTGCGTACTCCACCACTGCGGGATGCACTTCCACCCCATGGCTGATCCCACTAGATCCCAGGATCAGGCCCACCAGGGTACTGAGATAGCCTGTACCCGACCCCACATTCAGGAACGATAGCCCCGGGGACAGCTCCAGCCCTTCCATCACTTCACTGTCGGGCAAAGAGTTCACCCTTCATGCATTTGTACAGAGAACCTATAATATGTTTAAGACAAATGAGAATAAAGGATCCTGAGTGTATTGACAAAGAAATATTAACTGTAATTCATATGGCCACAAGGTTCACCTTCAATTGTCAGTCACAGTGGACAAAGGGGTCAAGTTTCAGAGAGTTCAAGTAAAATTACAAACAAGCGATTATCATTAGCGATTATTAAGGCCAAGTGTTTACATTCACTTTTGTTTTTCGACATTTTATCGTTAGGGACGCGGCATACCTGTAGATGCAGGGCGCGGAGAGGTGCAGCGGGCCGTGCCGCCAGGCCAGGTCCTTGTAGGCCTGGTCCCGCGCCTCGCGCGTCATGTAGTCCGCGCGGTCCAGCGCCCGGAACACACGCTCCACATCCCGCGAACGGATGTAGTTGCTGCTCACTAAATTGTCGATCAACTCATTGTTGTCCCTGCCCGAACTCACGGCGCCCCCCATATTGTTTGTTTTGTTCCGACCTTTCCTTGCACTCCCAACTCCTCAGCTGATAAAAATTGTGACGTCACACTTGTTTTTCAACATAATTCGTCGCCAATATGTCACATTCACTGCGATCGGGTGATTATGAAGCACCATGTATGAAAAGGAGATGTTGAAGCAATTTGTATCAAAGGGATACGTGATCAATTTCGTTAAATCCAAGAAATCGAACAATCGAAACAGATAGCTAACATGAGGAACATTGTAGTAGGTATTTTTATTTTTGTTTTCTCTCGACTGTCAAAGTGAGCCAGATCTGGGATTGGTCTAGATAAGAAAGGGACAATGGTTCACCAATCAAAATGCAGCATAAACAAAGTCAAGAAATCGTAATGTGAAATCAATTGATTAAATTTGTTTACAAGCTATTGTTACACTTACGATTATAAAATCTTATAAATAAAAGTGGCTGTTTTAATTCATAATTTTGTTAATTCAATATGTATTTAATATAATTAAAATTATTTTACATGCATACGTGGATCGCGTGAATGTTGCGAACTCCTCCTGTCAAGTCTATAGTCTATAGCAAACTTTGACAGATCAGATCAAAAGTCATCAAAACCACTGGACAGGACGATGTGATTTGTTTTTCTTATTTTTTGTGCAATTCCGCTGACCATCCTTAAAATTCCACAGTAGAAGCTGATCGCGAACAGTTTTCACAAGTGAGCATCTGAGGTTATGTGAAGGTTCTGTAATAGGGGAATTGTCACGTCATAGTCGGACGTCACGACTGACGAGCAGGGTTCGTGATAAGCGTCGTTCGTGATAAGTTGATGTTGTTGTGATCGGTCGGTTGTGTGCAGACTTGCAGAAGTGCGATGGCGGAGACGAGCGAGGCGGCGGCGAGCGCGTCTGCGCCCGGCGGGGACGCGAGTGGCGAGGATGAGAAGCGAGACGAGCGGATGTTGGAGTGCAACATCTGCCTCGACACGGCTCGGGATGCCGTCGTCTCCATGTGTGGACACCTCTTTTGGTGAGACCGGTTCCCTCGCTATACCTATCCCATTCACACATCGAAACAAGGTCATGTCTAATATGCTAATGAACAATTGTTGGTAGATTTTTTAAGTTGTCTCAGTACATTCTCTTTGCTCAGTACAATTGGGTCTGCACACAAAATTGGTGGCTAGTAAGTGAATGACAATTTCTTAAGTGGTCAGTTAGAGAGTCAGATTTACCCTACCATTAATAACAGTAGGAGACAGCATATTACTAAAAAAGCTTTTAAACTATTATATTATTAAAAACTATTTTATTAAAAACATGCTTCTGCCCGCGACTCTGTCCGCGTAGACCTCGTTTATTTATATCGTAGCTCGATACAAACTTTCACCCACCATTTCCCCTTTAGGAGTTAATTTCCAGGATAAAAACTATCCTTTGTCCTTCCCCGAAACTCAAACTATCTCTATACCACATTTTATCTAAATGGGTGCAGCCATGCAGCGGTTGTATAGTAGCTCCATACTAATGTTCACCCCCCATTTCTCCCCCTTAGGAGATGATTTCCGGGATAAAAACTATCCTATGTTCTTTCCCGGAACTGTAACTATCTCTAAACCAAATTTCATCTAAATGAGTTTCCTATGTCTTTCCCCGAAACTCAAACTATCTCTATACCACATTTTATCTAAATGGGTGCAGCCGTGCAGCAGTTGTATAGTTGTTGTGTTTGCACCATGCGCAAGAGAGCGGCCTCTGCGGCGCGACGCGCGCGCGCCGGCGGCAGCGCCCTGCTGGCGGTCGTCGCCGATCGTATTGACTGTCCATTTATGAGACACTGGCAGTCATTGCATGCACCAGTGTCTCATATCTGGGCTAAATAAAATAAATAAATAAATAAGTTAATTAATGTAAGAGTAGTATTTAGTAATTTATTTTGTCACTAACATTTAATTTAATTTAATTTATTGTAACACACATTATGGGTCCAGTAACCTGAAATAAATATATATTGAATTGAATAGTAGCTCCATACAAATGTTCACCCCCTATTTCACCCCCTTAGGAGATGATTTCCGGCATAAAACTATCCTATGTTATTTCCTGGAACTGTAACTATCTCTATACCAAATTTCATCTTAATGGGTTCCATCCAAATTTTCACCTCTTATTTTACCCCTGGGGGAGGATTTCAGGGATTAAATCTATACATTCTTTCCCGGGACTTATCCTCGGGATTAAACTGTCTCTATATCAAATTTCATCTAAATCGGTGCAGAGCGGTTCTAGTAGCTCCATACAAATGTTCACCCCCAATTCCCCCCCTTTAAGGCTTATTTCTGGGATACAAACTATTCTATGTCCTTCCCCGGGTTTCAAACTATTTATGTACCAGATTGAATCTAAATGGGTTCCATCCAAATCTTCACCCCCCATTTCATCCCCTCAGGCGATAATTTTCGGGATAAAAACTATGCATTTTCCTAAATTTCATCTAAATCGGTTCAGCGGTTTAGGCGTGAAGAGGTAACAAACAGACAGACAGGCACACTTTCGCATTTATAATATCAGTATAGAAGTATGGATTTGCGTTTATTATATTGTTTTATTTAAGCCTTTAAGAAAAGGTTTACAACCTCTTCATCCACGGATATGCCGATCTTGCCTTTAAAACAGAAAAATATGTACCTATAAATTTAAATTGCAACTCTATCTCCCTGAACTCAAAACATAATTTGAAATGGCATAAAATTACGATACCAACAATGTAATCAACATGCCTATTGACCTTCAAATAGCGCGGCAAGGAGTACTAGACTAGCCTTACCTTATACATCACGGGAAGACCGTCTACTCACTGAGTTTTAAAAAAACCTCATTTTTAGGGTTCCGTAGCCAAATGGCAAAAAACGGAACCCTTATAGATTCGTCATGCCTGTCCGTCTGTCTGTCTGTCTGTCCGTCCGTATGTCACAGCCACTTTTTTCCGAAACTATAAGAGCTATACTGTTGAAACTTGGTAAGTAGATGTATTCTGTGAACGGCATTAAGATTTTCACACAAAAATTGAAAAAAAAACAAAGTTTTAGGGGTTTATACTCAGAACTGAAACTCAAAAATTTTTTTTTCATCTAACCCATGCGTGTTATCTATGGATAGGTCTTCAAAAATGATATTGAGGTTTCTAATATCATTTTTTTCTAAACTGAATAGTTTGCGCGAGAGACACTTCCAAAGTGGTAAAATGTGTGTCCCCCCCCCTGTAACTTCTAAAATAAGAGAATGATAAAACTAAAAAAAATATATGATGTACATTACCATGTAAACTTCCACCGAAAATTGGTTTGAACGAGATCTAGTAAGTAGTTTTTTTTTAATACGTCATAAATCGTAAACCGCAATTTATTTCACGGAACCCTTCATGTGCGAGTCCGACTCGCACTTGGCCGCTTTTTTTGCATAAGTTTTAGTTATTTTGTCAATTTGTTAAAGCAACATTGTAAAATATATTATATATCATCCTATAAGTCTAGGCCGTTTAACCTGGAATAAATAATAACATTGTATAATCGGATCAAACATAACTTTAAATAAAGTATGCCCACATTGACCTTACAAAACTGGTTTAAGTTTTTATCACATGAATCAAATAAAAATAAACTCCACTATTAATCCAATGCTATACTTAAGTTTATTACAATATTGTGGTAATTTTTGTTAAAATTTACATTATAGAGGTCAAGCTTGGAGGTTAAACTGTGTATTTTATGTTGTAAACAACTTTATTGACTAGCTGCCCATATGCCCATCCCAATGGTCTATTCTATGTACATAAATAAGGACAAATATCTGTACAGGATTTTATTGTGAACTAGCTTCTGCCCGCGGGTTCCGCGAACTCGTTTATATTGTAGTTTATATTGTAGCTCGATACAAGCTTTCACCCCCCCCCCCCCCCCCCCCCCCCCATGCTGCTTGAACTATTGGGCTACCTACAAGCCATCTATATCATGTGTGTAGTAATGAGCACATCCACAGCTGGCCCTGCCTGCACCAGTGGCTGGAGACGCGGCCGAGCCGGCAGGTGTGCCCGGTGTGCAAGGCCGCCATCAGCCGGGACAAGGTGATCCCGCTCTACGGCCGCGGGAACACCAAGCAGGAGGACCCCAGGAACAAGGTACACCCTATTAGTGGCGGCGCGTGACAATTTCCACTGGACAACCAGGAGCAAAAAAAGGGCTGTTTTGTGATGATTTATTAGTTGGGTAATATATTCAATTCATTTATTACTCAGATAACGAGATCCATTATTTGTTAGTAGTATCCTTAGAACGACTATGTTAGTACTTAATATATCAAAAATAAATAAAATCATGAATGTGTTAGTTCAAGTAACTTAAAAACTTATGTTAGTAGGTATAAAATTTACATAACATGGAGTTGGTCCCAGTGCTGCATTATGGGACAGTCCAGCCTATTTGCTATTATTGCTAGGCGGCTGTTGGGGCTGTCCCTTACACGGCGCTTCATGCCAGCGACCCGTTTTCGCAAGATTGCGTGGAAACCGTCTACACGTGTCACGGCAAACATTCCCGAAGCGCTACAGTGTCTAGGAAGACCCAACAGCAACCTAAGCGTATTATTATACTGAACGCGCAAGACGTTGATTGCCCGTTGAGTGTAGCTGACCCACAGGCCGCACGTGTAAAAGGATTGGCAGTAAGCCTTGAAAAGGGTTAACTTAACTTCCTGCGTACATCGTGCAAACCTGCGAGCCAACATATTCCCCCGCACAGCCAACGCCCTGCGCTCCCTCTCAATGTCAGGATCATCTGAGAGGTACTCCGTGACCCAGTGACCCAGGTATTTAAATTTCGTGGTTCTGTTTAGGGCTACTCCATACAGCGTTACTTCAGGTACCCTCTCAACCCTGTGTTCACGCGGCTGGAAAACAAGTAACTCACTCTTAACCACATTGTACCTAAGTCCATGTGCCACGGCGTACTCCTCACACTTGCTCAGCAGTTTTCTGATCGCACACACAGAAGGCCCCAGCAGCACCATGTCATCGGCATAACTTATATTGTTGACCATATCCCCCGCAATGGCACAACCAACCCTAGTACTGCTGAGGTCCTCTATGAGAGAATTAATGTACAGGTTGAAGAGACGCGGTGACGTTAACCCCCCCTGTCTTACCCCGCACTTCAACCTGTACTCATCAGAAAACGCATTGCCCCACTTGACGACGTTTGACTGGTTGTTGTACCAATAATCAAGAACACTGATAATCTCCTCCGGGACCTCCGTTTCTGTACGCAGCTTGTGCCAGAGTAGGTCATAAGATACCATATCAAAAGCTTTCGATAGGTCTAGAAAACACGCGTAAACCGGAGTTTTCCTATCAGTGTAGTATCGGACAGTATGCTTGAGACAAAGAATTGCTGTATCAGTTGATAGCCCAGCTTGGAAACCAAACTGGGCATCATGCAACTTAAGATGTTTAGACAGTTGTCGATCAAGCAAACTGTCAAGCAAGTTGCATAGCAAGAAATTTTAGGCAAGCCAGTGGGAATCGGCTTGCATGGGCGCAGGAGGCATATTTAAAGATTTGGCGCCCCGGGCCAGTAAGTTTTGGCAGCTCGCGCCGCCCCTCTGAGCCTGCCGCCCCGGGCCATGGCCCCCTTGGCCCTAGGGTAAATACGCCCCTGCATGGGCGCTCTGCCACTGCACCCTATCTAACTAATAGGTTAAGTCCGCGTATCGTTCATAGACATGAGTGGAGAAGGCTGGAGGAGGCCTTTGCGGACTGGCAAGTGGACACCCAAAATTAATAAACAAACCATACTAATAACCAAAGAAGAAACTACAACATTTGGATGTCACGATCAGAGGCTATAACATAACATAACATATAACATAACATCGTTCATCGCATTAAGCAATTCATATTACGCCTGTACAAAATATGCCAATGTATAATATTTTTTTATTCTATTTTATTTAAAATAATTACACAGCATAACAGTTAAAGACGAAGTCACTGTGAATTACAAATTAGATATATTTAGTTTTAATATATGACAGAAGAATTACATCTATCCATCACCTCACAGTACCTTAAGCACGATACACCACCACCAACACACACCATTCCCCAACTACTTCCACATCTGGTGCTGATGCAAGAAGCGCATTGAGGCAGTGTAGAGCTCTAATATGCCATTAGACATAACATGCATGCACCTGTGGAGGCGCTGCATCAATTATCGCACTTCCATAGACACTTCCACATCCCCATTTTACCCCATCAAGGTATGATTTCTGGTATGGACACTATCCTATGTCCCAGGGATACCATCTAAGATATACCAAATTTATTTAAGTGTGAACAAGTAACAGACTTTTGCTTTAGTAATATTAGTATGAATTTTTGGTGACTGACACTGATAAAATGAATCGCTTTGGGTTAATTACAACGTAATTTCAAAATAACTCAGTGTCAAAATGCCTAATTTGTTTTCTCAAAACACCAGATTCATTTGAACGTATGTTTTGAGATAGAAATGTTGTTTAGCTTTGAAATCATAAGACTCAAAAAAAATACCAATCAGCCAGGCAGTATTGAAAAAAAGATTTGGGCAAACTCAGTTATTTTGAGGTCTAGAAGTATTTGAGTATTAGAAAAATGGCAACAAAACCCTACTTTTGGTGGATTTCAACTCATGAACCGATCGCTACACAGTAAGACGAATTTTAACCGTATATTTGCAGCTCACTAGAGACCCAAGAGTGTAATGAAATTGTTTTGTCTATTTATTCAGGTGCCGCCGCGGCCGGCGGGGCAGCGCACGGAGCCCGAGAACAACAGCGGCTTCCCTGGCTTCGGGTTCGGCGAGGGCTTTCACATGTCCTTCGGCATCGGCGCCTTCCCCTTCGGCGTGTTCACGTCCTCGTTCAACTTCGGCGATCCGAGACCCAGCGCCGGTACGTCCACACTTACACTAGCCAGACAACTTCCACATGCCCTTTGGCATCGACACCTCCCCCTTCGGCGTGTTCACGTCCTCGTTCAACTTCGGCGATCCGAGACCCAGCGCCGGTACGTCCACACTTACACAAGCCAGACAACTTCCACATGCCCTTTGGCATCGACACCTCCCCCTTCGGCGTGTTCACGTCCTCGTTCAACTTCGGCGATCCGAGACCCAGCGCCGGTACGTCCACACTTACACTAGCCAGACAACTTCCACATGCCCTTTGGCATCGACACCTCCCCTTCGGCGTGTTCACGTCCTTGTTCAACTTCGGCGATCCGAGACCCAGCGCCGGTACGTCCACACTTACACTAGCCAGACAACTTCCACATGCCCTTTGGCATCGACACCTCCCCCTTCGGCGTGTTCACGTCCTCGTTCAACTTCGGCGATCCGAGACCCAGCGCCGGTACGTCCATACTTACACTAGCCAGACAACTTCCACATGCCCTTTGGCATCGACACCTCCCCCTTCGGCGTGTTCACGTCCTCGTTCAACTTCGGCGATCCGAGACCCAGCGCCGGTACGTCCACACTTACACTAGCTAGACAACTTCCACATGCCCTTTGGCATCGACACCTCCCCCTTCGGCGTGTTCACGTCCTCGTTCAACTTCGGCGATCCGAGACCCAGCGCCGGTACGTCCACACTTACACTAGCCAGACAACTTCCACATGCCCTTTGGCATCGACACCTCCCCCTTCGGCGTGTTCACGTCCTCGTTCAACTTCGGCGATCCGAGACCCAGCGCCGGTACGTCCACACTTACACTAGCCAGACAACTTCCACATGCCCTTTGGCATCGACACCTCCCCTTCGGCGTGTTCACGTCCTCGTTCAACTTCGGCGATCCGAGACCCAGCGCCGGTACGTCCACACTTACACTAGCCAGACAACTTCCACATGCCCTTTGGCATCGACACCTCCCCCTTCGGCGTGTTCACGTCCTCGTTCAACTTCGGCGACCCGAGACCCAGCGCCGGTACGTCCACACTTACACTAGCCAGACAACTTCCACATGCCCTTTGGCATCGACACCTCCCCCTTCGGCGTGTTCACGTCCTCGTTCAACTTCGGCGACCCGAGACCCAGCGCCGGTACGTCCACACTTACACTAGCCAGACAACTTCCACATGCCCTTTGGCATCGACACCTCCCCCTTCGGCGTGTTCACGTCCTCGTTCAACTTCGGCGATCCGAGACCCAGCGCCGGTACGTCCACACTTACACTAGCCAGACAACTTCCACATGCCCTTTGGCATCGACACCTCCCCCTTCGGCGTGTTCACGTCCTCGTTCAACTTCGGCGATCCGAGACCCAGCGCCGGTACGTCCACACTTACACTAGCCAGACAACTTCCACATGCCCTTTGGCATCGACACCTCCCCCTTCGGCGTGTTCACGTCCTCGTTCAACTTCGGCGATCCGAGACCCAGCGCCGGTACGTCCACACTTACACTAGCCAGACAACTTCCACATGCCCTTTGGCATCGACACCTCCCCCTTCGGCGTGTTCACGTCCTCGTTCAACTTCGGCGATCCGAGACCCAGCGCCGGTACGTCCACACTTACACTAGCCAGACAACTTCCACATGCCCTTTGGCATCGACACCTCCCCCTTCGGCGTGTTCACGTCCTCGTTCAACTTCGGCGATCCGAGACCCAGCGCCGGTACGTCCACACTTACACTAGCCAGACAACTTCCACATGCCCTTTGGCATCGACACCTCCCCTTCGGCGTGTTCACGTCCTCGTTCAACTTCGGCGATCCGAGACCCAGCGCCGGTACGTCCACACTTACACTAGCCAGACAACTTCCACATGCCCTTTGGCATCGACACCTCCCCCTTCGGCGTGTTCACGTCCTCGTTCAACTTCGGCGACCCGAGACCCAGCGCCGGTACGTCCACACTTACACTAGCCAGACAACTTCCACATGCCCTTTGGCATCGACACCTCCCCCTTCGGCGTGTTCACGTCCTCGTTCAACTTCGGCGATCCGAGACCCAGCGCCGGTACGTCCACACTTACACTAGCCAGACAACTTCCACATGCCCTTTGGCATCGACACCTCCCCCTTCGGCGTGTTCACGTCCTCGTTCAACTTCGGCGATCCGAGACCCAGCGCCGGTACGTCCACACTTACACTAGCCAGACAACTTCCACATGTCCTTCGGCATCGGCGCCTTCCCCTTCGGCGTGTTCACGTCCTCGTTCAACTTCGGCGACCCGAGACCCAGCGCCGGTACGTCCACACTTACACTAGCCAGACAACTTCCACATGCCCTTTGGCATCGACACCTCCCCCTTCGGCGTGTTCACGTCCTCGTTCAACTTCGGCGATCCGAGACCCAGCGCCGGTACGTCCACACTTACACTAGCCAGACAACTTCCACATGTCCTTCGGCATCGGCGCCTTCCCCTTCGGCGTGTTCACGTCCTCGTTCAACTTCGGCGACCCGAGACCCAGCGCCGGTACGTCCACACTTACACTAGCCAGACAACTTCCACATGCCCTTTGGCATCGACACCTCCCCCTTCGGCGTGTTCACGTCCTCGTTCAACTTCGGCGATCCGAGACCCAGCGCCGGTACGTCCACACTTACACTAGCCAGACAACTTCCACATGTCCTTCGGCATCGGCGCCTTCCCCTTCGGCGTGTTCACGTCCTCGTTCAACTTCGGCGACCCGAGACCCAGCGCCGGTACGTCCACACTTACACTAGCCAGACAACTTCCACATGTCCTTCGGCATCGGCGCCTTCCCCTTCGGCGTGTTCACGTCCTCGTTCAACTTCGGCGACCCGAGACCCAGCGCCGGTACGTCCACACTTACACTAGCCAGACAACTTCCACATGCCCTTTGGCATCGACACCTCCCCCTTCGGCGTGTTCACGTCCTCGTTCAACTTCGGCGATCCGAGACCCAGCGCCGGTACGTCCACACTTACACTAGCCAGACAACTTCCACATGTCCTTCGGCATCGGCGCCTTCCCCTTCGGCGTGTTCACGTCCTCGTTCAACTTCGGCGACCCGAGACCCAGCGCCGGTACGTCCACACTTACACTAGCCAGACAACTTCCACATGTCCTTCGGCATCGGCGCCTTCCCCTTCGGCGTGTTCACGTCCTCGTTCAACTTCGGCGACCCGAGACCCAGCGCCGGTACGTCCACACTTACACTAGCCAGACAACTTCCACATGTCCTTCGGCATCGGCGCCTTCCCCTTCGGCGTGTTCACGTCCTCGTTCAACTTCGGCGACCCGAGACCCAGCGCCGGTACGTCCACACTTACACTAGCCAGACAACTTCCACATGCCCTTTGGCATCGACACCTCCCCCTTCGGCGTGTTCACGTCCTCGTTCAACTTCGGCGATCCGAGACCCAGCGCCGGTACGTCCACACTTACACTAGCCAGACAACTTCCACATGCCCTTTGGCATCGACACCTCCCCCTTCGGCGTGTTCACGTCCTCGTTCAACTTCGGCGATCCGAGACCCAGCGCCGGTACGTCCACACTTACACTAGCCAGACAACTTCCACATGTCCTTCGGCATCGGCGCCTTCCCCTTCGGCGTGTTCACGTCCTCGTTCAACTTCGGCGACCCGAGACCCAGCGCCGGTACGTCCACACTTACACTAGCCAGACAACTTCCACATGTCCTTCGGCATCGGCGCCTTCCCCTTCGGCGTGTTCACGTCCTCGTTCAACTTCGGCGACCCGAGACCCAGCGCCGGTACGTCCTCACTTACACTAGCCAGACAACTTCCACATGCCCTTTGGCATCGACACCTCCCCCTTCGGCGTGTTCACGTCCTCGTTCAACTTCGGCGATCCGAGACCCAGCGCCGGTACGTCCACACTTACACTAGCCAGACAACTTCCACATGCCCTTTGGCATCGACACCTCCCCCTTCGGCGTGTTCACGTCCTCGTTCAACTTCGGCGATCCGAGACCCAGCGCCGGTACGTCCACACTTACACTAGCCAGACAACTTCCACATGTCCTTCGGCATCGGCGCCTTCCCCTTCGGCGTGTTCACGTCCTCGTTCAACTTCGGCGACCCGAGACCCAGCGCCGGTACGTCCACACTTACACTAGCCAGACAACTTCCACATGTCCTTCGGCATCGGCGCCTTCCCCTTCGGCGTGTTCACGTCCTCGTTCAACTTCGGCGACCCGAGACCCAGCGCCGGTACGTCCACACTTACACTAGCCAGACAACTTCCACATGTCCTTCGGCATCGGCGCCTTCCCCTTCGGCTTGTTCACGTCCTCGTTCAACTTCGGCGACCCGAGACCCAGCGCCGGTACGTCCACACTTACACTAGCCAGACAACTTCCACATGCCCTTTGGCATCGACACCTCCCCCTTCGGCGTGTTCACGTCCTCGTTCAACTTCGGCGATCCGAGACCCAGCGCCGGTACGTCCACACTTACACTAGCCAGACAACTTCCACATGCCCTTTGGCATCGACACCTCCCCCTTCGGCGTGTTCACGTCCTCGTTCAACTTCGGCGATCCGAGACCCAGCGCCGGTACGTCCACACTTACACTAGCCAGACAACTTCCACATGTCCTTCGGCATCGGCGCCTTCCCCTTCGGCGTGTTCACGTCCTCGTTCAACTTCGGCGACCCGAGACCCAGCGCCGGTACGTCCACACTTACACTAGCCAGACAACTTCCACATGTCCTTCGGCATCGGCGCCTTCCCCTTCGGCGTGTTCACGTCCTCGTTCAACTTCGGCGACCCGAGACCCAGCGCCGGTACGTCCACACTTACACTAGCCAGACAACTTCCACATGTCCTTCGGCATCGGCGCCTTCCCCTTCGGCGTGTTCACGTCCTCGTTCAACTTCGGCGACCCGAGACCCAGCGCCGGTACGTCCACACTTACACTAGCCAGACAACTTCCACATGCCCTTTGGCATCGACACCTCCCCCTTCGGCGTGTTCACGTCCTCGTTCAACTTCGGCGATCCGAGACCCAGCGCCGGTACGTCCACACTTACACTAGCCAGACAACTTCCACATGCCCTTTGGCATCGACACCTCCCCCTTCGGCGTGTTCACGTCCTCGTTCAACTTCGGCGATCCGAGACCCAGCGCCGGTACGTCCACACTTACACTAGCCAGACAACTTCCACATGTCCTTCGGCATCGGCGCCTTCCCCTTCGGCGTGTTCACGTCCTCGTTCAACTTCGGCGACCCGAGACCCAGCGCCGGTACGTCCACACTTACACTAACCAGACAACTTCCACATGCCCTTTGGCATCGACACCTCCCCCTTCGGCGTGTTCACGTCCTCGTTCAACTTCGGCGACCCGAGACTAGGGTTTGCAATCCGGATATCCGGATATCCGAAATATCCGGATATCCGCCGAATTTCAGATCCGGATCTTACAGGTTCTTGGATCCGGATCTTTCGGATATTACGGATCCTTAAAATACAACCATGAATACCGAAAATACGGCTACAAAATGAAGTTTTTACCGAGTCCACGCTGAAAACCGAATGGTAGATAACTCAATCTCTGTTTTTATTCGCCACTTCATCATCCCAGACCAGATTATTTTTGTTTTTAATTTATTAGTCACAAAAACTAATGAAACCTACATACTACAAACTAGTAAAAATGCCGCAGTTTCATGGAGAAAGTTGGCGTTGGTTTAAACCATGCACTAATTCACCGTAGGCAAAGACACAAAGTAATTATTATAAATCCAATGTTACCTATATAGCTACCTACTAAAGACTTACGCCCGTATTCATAAACGTTCAACAAGCCTATTTTAACTATTTTTTCCACTCCTGTACCGTTATCTGTCATTTATATAGGCTGTAGCTCAAATACAATGACACCACTAATAAGACGTCGAAACACTATATGCTCTATGGCCCAAAAACGAACTGTTTAGCGTACTTTTTTGGTTCATACATTTTTCATAAAAGCACTGTTTAACTTTTTTTTAAATCGGCCGCTATATTGCAGTGGTGCCAACTTCATAAACAAATATTTCAAAATAAAAGTATTTATTTACGATTTAATATTTGTATATTATAAATTATTATATATAATATTTCATTTCATTTCATTTTCATTTCATTTCATTTCATTTCATATTTCATTTACTACAATAATAATAAATCATCATCTATTGTGTGTTAAATTACATGTTTTATAAATTCTTGGAATTATTTATAAAAATAAACAGTTCGAATTCGGTCCGGGTCCGGATTCGGTTTGGTTTGGATGGCAAGTGCAAACAAATTAAAAACAAAACAAACCATAAGCAAGAGCTGTCACATTTCCGATTTCCCTCCAAAATACAGTTCAAAATGAAAAGATGAAAGATGATAAACTATTAGTCCTAAACTATTAAGATTTTATTCGTGTTTGTGAAGACAAAAGTGTACGTTCCTTTTAACATGGTCAAAGAAATTAATAACTGCACTCCTGAAGAAATTGTGTGAGTAGCAAAAGTACGAATAGAAAACTTGCTGCCTGAAAAGTTTAACTATTCTGTAGTCTGTTATTTATTTAAAATTTGTCGTAGAAAAAGTATTGTATGCAACGGTGTATAACTAGTCTAAAAACGGTCGTGGCGTCTTTAATTGCGATGCTCGCCAAGGCTCGCATCGCAACCCACGCCACTCGCGTTTTAAGACCTTTCTTATACAAAAGTTGCATAAAATACTATAAAGTGGCGTTAAATTTCGTTTGTCCTTATCTGTCACTTTGACATTTGTGTTCGTAAGAAGTGGACAAAGCACATTTTATTTAGCAGCCATTTTAAGTTTTATGAATAAGGGGATTAGTTTAGTTAAATAAACCTATAGAAATGATTAAGAAGCATAGTTGACCCAGGAAGTAAAAAGTAAATGCAGCAACAATACCTACGTTTAATACTTGTAATATTTTTTTTAAATTTTTAATATAATCTTGACCTATAATATGATCATGTAATATAATAAGCATGGTACGCTATATTAATGCCCGTTCACCGTTTTTGCCATATCCAGACACAGTCTTGCCTAAAGGAATGCCCCCTGCTAGACAAACACCTTTTCCCTCGTCCGGATCACATTGTCAATTTCTCCTCCTAGGTTTGATACCTAGTTACAACCCTATTGAATTAACTCCGGTACATAGAGCTCATTGAAACATATGTACGAGCACCAGGTACGGAGTTAACTCGACCTGCTGTGGTCAATCACGTAACGCATTGTACGCACGTAAGGTAGATCTACATGTCAAATTTTATGTGGGAAAATGACAGTTCGATAGCTAACGCGCGTTTGGAACGTTACGTTGATTACCCCTGGTTGTTATTCAAATGACAGCTTTCAGTGACGTAACTCTCACTTTGCCGGTTAGTTTGTAGTTGTAAATAAAAAGTTGAGTAAAAAAAAGAAGTTTATACTCTTTATGACCTCGGGAATGCGTACCTATTTAAAATCTTTTAGGTATACGGTGGTGTAGCCGTTTTTTCTTGATTTAAACTTACAATTCCTACTTTATACCAAAAAAAACCTTGTGGATCCGTATTATCCGAAAGATCCGGATATCCGGATCTGTTGAATTGAAATATCCGAAATATCCGGATCCAAAATATTGGCGGATCTTGCAAACCCTACCCGAGACCCAGCGCCGGTACGTCCACACTTACACTAGCCAGACAACTTCCACATGCCCTTTGGCATCGACACCTCCCCCTTCGGCGTGTTCACGTCCTCGTTCAACTTCGGCGACCCGAGACCCAGCGCCGGTACGTCCACACTTACACTAGCCAGACAACTTCCACACGTCCTTTGGCATCGGCAAAAAAAACCCTCGGAGGGCACCCAATGCGTCCGAACTGGCGGTCGGATACATGGGACCCGTAGTGTTCACGGCCTCGTTCAACTTCGGCGACCCCAGGCCTAGCGTTGGAATCCGCACCATAGGGGCGCTCCTCGGGTCGTTTGATGGTTGGATGGAGAGGACCCATGGTAAGGTGGGGTTCAGGATGACGCAGGTTATGACCGGACATGGTTGTTTCGGTCATTTCCTCTACAGAATTAGGAGGGAGGCAAGCCCCGCCTGCCATGAGTGCGGCGCGGAGGACGACACGGCCCAACACACTCTGCAGTGGTGTACGAGATGGGTCGAGGAGCGCCGCACTATGGTGACGGCCCTCGAAGTGGATGATCTCTCTCTGCACAGCGTCGTGACGGCCATGCTGTGCGGAGAGAGATCCTGGGAGGCGGTGGCTTCCTTTTGTGAGACAGTCATCTCGCAAAAGGAGGCCGCGGAGAGGGAGCGCGAAATCAGTGCGGATGCGTTCCCACTCCGGCGCAGGCGCAGGGGTAGAAGACGCGCGCGGTTTGCTGCCGCGGGCCGCGTCCTGCCCCAGTAGGGCCAGAGGGCTGGGGACCCTCATAGCACGGCCTTACACGTCTGGGGGGATGGTCAAGCGTTCCTGACCACCCCCTCCTTTGGCGTGGGTGACCTGGCACAAGCCAGGACCGCCGGGGGGCGTCGTGGTGACATGTTCGCGATCCCATGGCGCTCCCATTAACGGCAGGGACGGAAACGCCGGAGTGGTTTTAGTGGGTAGACTCCCTCCCCCTTCTCTTTAAATAGAGATGGCTGGAGGGTGTGAGTCCCACATACCCCCCATTATAGCTTCCCGGCTGGGGGGATGCGTAAGTGCATTTCCACTCCGTCAAAAAAAAAAAAAAAAAAAGGGCCTAGCGCCCCCAACCCAACCCTCAACCCTCGAAACCCTTTTCATACGTACGATCCGCCTCATGTCCGCTCACAACTCCAGGGTTGCCATATGAACGTGCAGAGCCGGTGTTACTGAAGACTCGCTTTGGACAATTGGAACACCTTCAACCCTCCGCATCCTCAGTAGCGCCCTTACTTATCACGTGGGAGACGTTAAGCGCTAAGCGCCTCAAAACTTAAAAAAAATATAGTTTTATTTGGAAATAAGTTACATTGCTTGTCCATTGTACCATACCATTGGCTTTTGAAATAAGTTACATTGCTTGTCCATTGTACCATACCATTGGCTTTTGAAATAAGTTACATTGCTTGTCCATTGTACCATACTATTGGCTTTTGAAATAAGTTACATTGCTTGTCCATTGTACCATACCATTGGCTTTTGAAATAAGTTACATTGCTTGTCCATTGTACCATACCATTGGCTTTTGAAATTTCCCTAAAATGAAGAAACCTTATACAGGATGTTCGGCACATTAACCGTCAAATTTTTTGGCGTGCTGGTAGGGTCATTTCCTACCTTTTCACCCTTGGACCTTAATTAATTTATAAAAAAAAAATATTTTATTTTAAAGTGTAGACGGGTTTGTAAATACGTTTTGTTTGTTAACAAAAAGCCTCACGTTTTAATTTTGTGGTGTTATTTGTTACAAAAAATATCTTTTTTAAACACACACAACGTACACGTAAGATAATTAAGCAAGTTATGCATGTAAACACAACATACACAATAAACGTAATGGGGCTTCGAAGGTCAGATAATTTAGGTAAAAAAAAAAAAATCGTACCTCCTTGGATGGAAAATCGTACTCTTAGGACCCAGGGTCGAAGTGTGGAAAGGTCGGAAATGACCCTACTAGCACGCCAAAAAAGGTTGGAAATGACCCTACTAGCACGCCAAAAAAGGTCGGAAATGACCCTACTAGCACGCCAAAAAAGGTCGGAAATGACCCTACTAGCACGCCAAAAAAGGTCGGAAATGACCCTACTAGCACGCCAAAAAAGGTCGGAAATGACCCTACTAGCACGCCAAAAAAGGTCGGAAATGACCCTACTAGCACGCCAAAAAAGGTCGGAAATGACCCTACTAGCACGCCAAAAAAGGTCGGAAATGACCCTAATAGCACGCCAAAAAAGGTCGGAAATGACCCTACTAGCACGCCAAAAAAGGTCGGAAATGACCCTACTAGCACGCCAAAAAAGGTCGGAAATGACCCTACTAGCACGCCAAAAAAGGTCGGAAATGACCCTACTAGCACGCCAAAAAAGGTCGGAAATGACCCTACTAGCACGCCAAAAAAGGTCGGAAATGACCCTACTAGCACGCCAAAAAAGGTCGGAAATGACCCTAGTAGCACGCCAAAAAAGGTCGGAAATGACCCTACTAGCACGCCAAAAAAGGTCGGAAATGACCCTACTAGCACGCCAAAAAAGGTCGGAAATGACCCTACTAGCACGCCAAAAAAGGTCGGAAATGACCCTACTAGCACGCCAAAAAAGGTCGGAAATGACCCTACTAGCACGCCAAAAAAGGTCGGAAATGACCCTACTAGCACGCCAAAAAAGGTCGGAAATGACCCTACTAGCACGCCAAAAAAGGTCGGAAATGACCCTACTAGCACGCCAAAAAAGGTCGGAAATGACCCTACTAGCACGCCAAAAAAGGTCGGAAATGACCCTACTAGCACGCCAAAAAAGGTCGGAAATGACCCTACTAGCACGCCAAAAAAGGTCGGAAATGACCCTACTAGCACGCCAAAAAAGGTCGGAAATGACCCTACTAGCACGCCAAAAAAATTTGACGGTTCATGTGCCGAACACCTTGTATATTTATAGAACCTACTCACTCATAAAATTTCACGAGAATCGGTTGAGAAATGCGACCTGTAGAGGAAATTTTGGCCTTTTCGCTTCGCTCGCTTGTTCAAAAAGGCAGTAGTGTTCACGTGCAGTGAACACAACTTCATATCTGCATTATGAAATTAATAGTAGAGCTATAATACAAATTAGTAGAGATTATTTTGTTTTAAAATCGTGCGAAACAAAACAAAAGCAACCTTGTTCCAATTTAAGACGATGTAAATTCCACTGCCTTTAAAAATACTAATAAAATAATATTTTGTGGCTTATTTTTTGGTCATTGACGACGTGAACATGGGGCGAACATGTTGGCCCGCAGATTTGCTCGATGTACAGATACCGTGAAAATAACGCTGTTCAAAGCGTATTGCACATCACTGTACTCGGCAAGTCTGTGGTTCAAGTACACCCAAAAGGCATACAATGCTCTGCGCATCCAATTTAATAATGCCTTCAGGGCGCTGTTGCGGCTGCGGCGCTTCTGCAGCGCGTCTTTTATGTTTGCCGAGGCGCGTACAGTAGACGGCAAACTTCGTGCGCAAATGACCTTGCCTGCGCAAAGGCGAATTGTACGTGCAAGCTGCCCCCCCACTTCCCCTCATTTGCGCACGAAGTTTGCCGTCTACTGTACAGACGGTTTTGACGCCATTTGGCGCAAAAAGTCTGCCTCTCTCCTGAATAGAGTGCGCGGGAGCAGCAACAGCATCCTGAAAATGATAGCTGGTAAGTTTGATTGTCCCTTGACAAAAATACTTACTGACCGCACCAAATCCCTTTTTACCATTAAGTACTAACCTAGACTAAGAATAAATAACACCAGAGGACCTAATAGTTGTCTTGTAATTAATAAATAAATAAAAAAAATAAAAAAAAAATTGACCCTAATGCCTCACAACTGGTAACCTATCGCAATCACTAAATTTCATTTCCGAAAATTTACATTTCGGCAAAAAGCCAATTATCTCGAAAACCAGAAAGCTTTTCAATTTTTTTTTATACTTATCGTGTTTCGGACAAACAATACAGTTCGGAAATAAAATTTTCACACCTTTCATTCAGAAAAGTAAGTTTTGGTTCACGACAAAATGCTACTTTTCGGTTCAAGCTACTTTATTAGGGTCAAAATTATCTTCGTCTTGGGCCTCACTACGTTCAGTTCAGTTTGCTCCATTGTGACACAAAGAACTATTGGTGATTCAGATAGGTAACCCTCACAACCATTTATGGTGTTGAAAACGTTAAAAAAAACGTTATCTTGTGTTGCAGCGCCCCGCGGCACCGCACAGTACGAGGAAGAACAGTTCCTCTCGAAGATATTCCTGTGGGTCGCCATCTTGTTCGTGCTCTGGCTCATCTTCGCCTGACCGGCGTGTCACACCTCGGACCGAGTCACACGTTCATTAGTGGTAATGACACATTAGAGTTGGGACAACGCAAGTCACAGTACATGTATAGCTTCAAGCAGTAAAACAAGTCCGATGTGAAGCACTCGCAGACCCGTCGCTACAGTAAACTTGAGCGTAGTTCGGCGGCATGGACCTTTAACACTCAAGACAAGCTGTGGTCATAATAATACCACGTCCGAACGAGATGGTAGCATACAAATCTCGGTTATTCCCACCTGTTACCAGTGGTAACAGCCGGGATTTTTTTCCCATCTTTTACCACTAAAGTACTCGGCACCGAGTAGTTTATTGGTGAAAGATGGGAAAAGATTCCCAGTGGTTACCACTGGTAAAAGATGGGAAGAAAATTCCAGCTGTTACCACTGGTAACAGGTGGGAATAACCGACAAATGTCAATAAATGTGATAGAAAGGGAAATTTGTCCTTGTCATAGTTTCACTTTTTTTGTTTGCCGCAACAGATTTAGTATGAGGTTGCGGCAAATAAACTATTACCAGCCCAAATTAAGTAGGTTGTTTATGGTAAGCATTCAACCATTTTAAGATCAATTCTTAATTTAGCTGCATAGGAGCCTTTTCGTCCCTCATTGTGGCAACACATATAGCTTGTCCTGTGTATAATAGGTCCAAGTTCGGCGTAATCGGTGTATCAGTCTGCGTGCAAATGTAACGTAACTCAATAGAGCTCAAGTGTATAAAAGTCTTAAGAGACTAGTTGAAATACTGCTTTAGCTAATATTTTTACTGTGGCGTTGTCAGGCACGGGCAGAGGTGAGCTCCATTCTCGGACAAAATTACGTGTCGTTGGGGCCATAGAGAGCCTCTCGTTCGCACTTTGTGGCGCATGTATTAGTGTGAGCGAGAGGTCTGACCTATTTTATGGTCTCGGCACATCCATTTTATCTCTACCAGAAACTACTACTAGCTTTGGTAAAAGCTCACAAAAAGTGTTTCGAAGAGGTTTGTCCGCCCCCCTCTGATCGTGGTTAGATGCCCTTAGCATAAGGCAACTGATTATTTCTAATGCCTAACTAGTGTTGGAGTGAGTACGATATATTTTGTTCATACAATCAGTGCCCATAGGCAGTGTCCCGTGAATACAGCACAGCATCACGTTGTATAAAATACACAGCAATTCCATACAACGTGATGTGCACTTACGTACAGTCGCCATCAAATATATCGGAGCGGCCAAAGTGCTCACAAATATCTGAACACGTCTCTAATGCCTCGACAATAGAGATGTGTTCAGATATTTGTGAGCACTTTGGCCGCTCCGATGTATCTCATAGCGACTGTTCAAATTGTTATGTGGGCGCGAAAGAAATTGATACATAAAGGGATGGAGAGCATTTCGATAAATAGCGCGAAGCAGCATTAAATTTAATGAACGTTTGTACAACGCAATATCCTGATCCCCGCCGGCGTGAATTGCTTTCGCGTGTTAAATTATGCTATGTATTTGTTCTTGAACCTTGTGTCCGTCAGTTTAAGACTGAAATTCGCACGTATATTGGTTGGAATTGTGTAATTTTATTACTGTGGTTGCACATTGAAAAGCCAGCTACAACTGCTACTTGTCTCGATAAATTCATTGTTATTCGGTTTATAAAATAGCCTGTGGTATTCTCTGGGCCATGATTTATGAAATATGCAAAGAATCACATCAATCTGTTAGTCCGTGTTACTTTAACTATAAGGTTGCAGTAGAATAGCAAATCGAATCGAAAATATCCCAAATCGGTATGGGTTTATACCTCGCCTAAGACTTATACTTTCTGCGTTGTGTTAGAAGAAAATTAAGCTTGTTTATGTTATATTGGCAATACACAACACTGCTGTTTACAATATCTGCATTGAATTGCAGTTCTGCTGTTTAAATTATATTATTTATATTTATTAGAAAACGCTTGGTGCTGGTGTGAAAAAGACAAATCAACGAAGCTAAATTCAACACAACATCTACTTACTATTTACTATATTATACAGGAGTATATTATAGGGGGGTCAAAAGTCGACTAAAAACGCTGTTGTAATAGACAAGCCCTTATACTAAAAATGAATTCTGTTATAGGTGAATGTTAATTTTTAGTTTGAGGTGGCCAGTTATTGGCGATTTACCCTACTTTACTGTCTTTATTTGACGATAGAGTCGTGATTATGAATAATTTGTTTGCACAGGTGAAATGTGAGGATGGCTGATGTAAATATCAAATTATTCAAGTTGTTTTCCCAACTTTCAAATATTAATTTAATTGTTAATATTTATACCGCACGAACGGCACTCGCGTGGCAGGGGATGTTTTAAAGATGGGCAATAATTAAACTTTGGTGTTAAATTACCTACTTGCAAATTAGTCACAAGACATATGGCTACTACTATACTATATACTAATAGTTATAGCGTGATGTCGGACATAAGCAGTCGTCCCTCTCTCACTTACATACTTGCTAATAAGAGATGAATGCCGATGGCCGACATATACTAACTAGGCTGGCACGCCTAGGTGACGTTGAAATCATGCTATGCGAACTTAGAACTTAATGCAAATCCAGTTTTTTTATTGAAATTAGTAGCCTAGGGCAGTGGTGTTCAACCTTTTTCAGGGTGCGACCCCCCTAGAGTAAGAAAATATTTCGCGACCCCCCCCCACTATGCGCTGTTCTTAAATTATATTTTCTATTTTATAAATATGAAATCCCTACATGTACTAACTTACAAAGTTCAAGCAGGCGCGACCCCTCTCAAGAAGCTTCGCGACCGCCCTGGGGGTTGCGACCCACAGGTTGAAAAACACTGGCCTAGGGGTACAGACGGCGGTATTTGGAGTCGATGAGCCGGAGTTCAACCGACGCACTTTTTGTATGTTTTGTACATTCAAAGAAAAGTTTTAAGTATCGCAGAAGAGATGGCGCCTGTATACGCAAGCATTAAATGCCTTCTCAATTTGGTCGAGTTGCCTGTCTATCTCAGTATGTATATTGTAGTCTTTGGTTGAAATCACAACTGTAAATTAATCAAGTTAACGTTAATTATAGTTCGTCGTCTGCCACGTCGTGCTGGCTTTTACAATTCAAACTTTATAATATTAGGCTCGAGAATTGTTAGATTATATAAATAATTCTAGTTTTTTAATGTAAACTGCCAGTGTTTTTACAATTTGAATCGCATTTCGGACAATATATCTATAGTATATATAGTCAGCTATAGTATGAATGTAAATTCCTAAGGTGTGATTTTTATTCGCATGGAAAAATGTAAACAATGGTGTGTCCGTTACGAATACGTATTTGCAGCAATGGGTAGATCATAATGTTTCACAGATAAAAGATTACCTATTACGATAAATTAGATAAAACAAATCAATTTGGCTGACATAAATGCTGATATAATAATTTTTACGTCATACCTGGGCATAAAGTAGGAATTACCGCACGCTATGCGTGCGGAAAACCCCACTTCCTGGCCAGATAGAGACGTGAAATTTTGTACTCACCACGGGCGGTAATAAAGAAAGCCTCAGAGCGCATGTTTATCGCCCTTGCCTTCGGCTCGGGCGTCAAATACCTGCGATCTGAGACATTCTTTGTTTAACCGCCCTAAGTAAGTAATGTACTAAAATAGGTGATACTGTTTTTATGTGCAGAACTTACTTTTACCACGGTATCACTATTACTGTTGTAATTAATACACCGGGGTTGTTCAGCTGTGGGTTGCTTGCATAATTTTTCTTCATATTTCGGCCAAAAAGATCCATTAAAGTGCACACGTACGAAATCCGCGTGATTTCGTGGGCAAATATTCAGCTTTTTATGCCGTTTTTTTTCGTCATTCATTGTCGTCTCCAAGAAATACTATTAAAATTGAAGAATATCAGAGTCCACTTTTGATGAAGACGTAAGCCAATACCGGTGCTGAGTCTTTTTTGATTTAATTTTCCGCGGTATGTTTTTCCACTGCTGAAATAATCTTGAGCCGACAATGACGAGCGGTTCAAACGCCCGGAGATTGGCCCTCGCACGTGTGGGATGCCGGAAGCACGGCGTCCTGCAAAATTCTATCCCTAATTAGCTCTATCTTATAACTTTGTGCCGATCGGACGTCTGGCGTCAGCTGTAGCTAGAACATGCCCCTGTTTTGTGTTGTTTGACAAAAGGAGACGCTACACGGGCCGATATTGGCGGACGGCCAATCAAGGTCATGTAAAATCTAGTATGGAGTGACCTTGATTTGGTTTTTAGCCCGTTCCGGCACGTAACCACACGGGCCGAATTACGTGTCAGCCAGCATGCAGTCGAGCCGATATCGGCCCGTGTAGCGTCTCCGTAACATTTCAGTGCCCTTCCTGTGATAGGTTGTTATTACTCTGTTAAGTTTTTATTTTAGTTTAGTTTTTCGCTGTTGTTACGTTATTCATTCATGTTATTTATCGTTATTTTTGTCCTTTGTGATGGTTTCTTGAATTTTGCTGTTAGAGCGGACTTTAAATATATTATTTCATTACCGACCCATACTTTAGGAACTCCTGATGTGTCACTTTGACAGTGACACAACTTTCATGTTTTCCGTGCGGATAAAAATCACACCTTTATTTTAGGGTTGTTGTAGTTATTCTTATCAGAAATAGCCGACAAGCTGCTAAAAGCGAAATATAAAAAAAACATGTATTCGTGACAAACACACAGATAAAAAAAAACAGAAACACAAGACAGTGTCACGAAACCCTGCTCAGCATGCATTTTGTATATTGAAATACAATAGTAGATTGTTAACCAAGGGTTGAAAGTGACCCATTTAACCCGAGATATTTCTGGCGCTCGAACGAAGTGAGAGCGCCAATTGTTCGAGGGTTAAATGGGTAATTTCACCCGAGTTAAACACTCTACTTTTCATTTCGACTGTGAGGAAAAATAATTTAATATCAACCTATAATCGTAATAAACAACTCGTTAATGCAGGTACCTATAGCTGAGTGTCGATTTGTGAAAAGTTTTTATTTTAATGATTTGACGTAACTCTATATCTTCGACTCCGTGGCTGACCGTAACAATAAAAAAAAAATACTTTCCACCCTAGGGGAGAAAAAGCTATTTTCCACCCGGCTATATGCCCATGAAAAATCAACTTTCAGAGCAGGAGAGATGAAAAATTCTTAAACCCCCATCGTTTCGCTCCCAAGGGCAATCTTAAGCCCCAAAGGGTTTAGGTGTCTTCACTACATTTCAATGCCCGCTATGCCCCGGAATTTTATTACCAGTTCCATAACTATGTCCTGATTTAGCTTTAGGTCGCCGTAGCATAAGTGGTCGATCATTATATCCAGTGTTTAACACGTTTACTGCCCCATACAAAATAATGTCACACGTCCAAGTGAGCTGTGAATCCAAGGTGCAAGATCCATCATTATTCCCATCTGTTACCAACAAATTGTTACCAGAGGTAACAACTGGGAATTATATTCCCATTATTTCCCACTGGTAAAAGATGGGAAAAAATTCCCAGCTATTACCACTGGTAACAATTTGGTGGCAACAGGTGGGAATAACCCATCATTCACTCGGACAGGGAACGTTAAAGCTACTTTTCCGCCAAAGATGTGCTACGTTGCATTTTGATACTAGTGACATGGTATGAAAATGCGGCTTGGCACGTCTCTGGTAACAAAGCGTCAAAATAATGTACTAGAAGCGTATGTGTAAATATCAAGTCACGCAAATTTACCTGACTACGTAGTAAGAAAGGGCACATTTGAAAAGGAACAGTTTGAACACGTAGCTAAAAATAAACGAAATACTCAAAATGCATGCAACTTTTGCTAAAAATAGTAAGCTTTTCACCAGCTAGTCCAGCTCTATACATATGTGTATGGATACGTATCCGTACAAGTGACTGCTTCTTAGCTCAACGTGGCCGATTCGTATGAAAACATTTCTTCAGGTCTAGTGTGGCCGTGGTCCGAGGCAGCTTAAGGCGCCGTAGGTTCAGCGAAGTTAAACAGAGTTTTTGAAACAATATAATGCGCCTGTTTATTATAATAAATGGTTTCAAAAAAAATCGAATAGTAATCTTGAGGCTTTTCTGCAGGGAGATCAGTGATTCGAAACACGATTAAGCCATTTTTGCTTGATAGAAAAAAAACACGAATATAAGATCTAAAATACAATTAAAACATTCGTAACAAATTATGCACAAAAGCTAAACATATTAAAGTTGGTTCTAAAAATCGGCAATATCATGTTTGAGGGAACTTACTGATTGCCTTTTTTATTTATTTAACGTACAAAAAATTAAAAAATTTAAAAACATGATATCCGCGCTTCCGAACACGCACTTCCATCTCGCTCACGCTTATGTTCAGTGAGAGGGAGAGAAGACCATGAACCTACGCCGCTCCATACATATGTTGCGAAAAGCGTCCGTCACGCTCTAACCTAACGCATGTCTGATTGGCGCTTACTGTGCGGTATAAATCGTCGGGTGACAAGCAAAAGTCACTACCAAAACTGTCACTGCTCTTCAAAACCTCGTATCTCAGTACGTAGTCGATATCCAGATACGACCTTAGGCGTAAACCAAACAGAGACGGCATACGGCGAGGGCGAGGCGCAGGCGCGGTGAAGGCATGATGTTGATGCCGCTTCAAACCATTGTAGACCTTAATACAATGGAATAAGGTGTTGTTGCCATACTGTGCACGCGTGCTGATCGCAGAGAATATTACGTTTTTTCCCAAAATGCCTGATATGATGCGCGTTTGTTGTCAAATAAGCGTGTAGGTATACAAGTGTGTGTGTTTTAGATGTGTGCGTGCTTTGTCTTGTCAATTACTTGGGCGTTGTGTGGGTTAATGTACTTGCGACAGGCTCACTCTATACAAATCGGCCGCCATGTCTGTAAGCTAGGCTTGTTTATAATATCCAAACACAGCTTGGTAGTAATAGTTTTAATTATAATAATTATCACGAGACACTAGATGATTAATTTACATTGCGATGATTGTGCAACATAGCTGTCAGGCGGCTGCTGCGGTCGCGTTCCAAAACGTCGACACGAATCGTCAGGATTGAGCAGTGGTGCGTTCCGTTTCATCTTCCTTCTTTAGCGGTATCTCACAGGGACCACGACCTGACGACCACCGCGAGTAGTTCGGGATTGAGGCACGACAGGCGCAGGCGACGTGGTCGGTTGCTGCGTGTTCTCCTGCGACGGTGCTCTCTGTGGTGATGGCGCTACTGGTGGCGGCGCGACCATCTCCTGGACTGTAGTTGTAGGCCTGGCGACAGGAACAGAATCTGTGGACAAATTAGGGTTAGCAGCAGCAGGTTTCAGAAACCACGAGTTTCTTTTATATGTTGCTCCGTCCTCTGTTCTGACTTTATAGGCACGATGCCCTTCTGGCATTACAATTTCCGCTGGTACCCAGTTCTGATGACCTTGACGTAGCATTACCTTTTCCTGTCTGGTAAACTCTTTTCTCTCTTTGTTGCTGCTTGTTCTGTCCGCCTGGTCTTTCTCTTTTTTCTTCAAATTTTTAAGCTGTTTTGATACGTTTTTTACAATATGGGGTGTAAAAAGTCTTTCATTTGTTGGTAAAAGTGTTTTGGTTCTTCTGTTGAATAGTCGCTGAGCTGGGGATCCAAGGTCTAGTCTCGGTGTATTTCTATGATGCAATAATGCAAGTTGGATGTCGGTGTTATCTTCCATGCATTTTTTCATTAAATTCTTAGCTTCTTGTACATAGCGTTCTGCTAATCCATTAGAGCGTGGAAAATGAGGACTTGACATTCTGTGCTCAAAATTCCATTCATTTTTAAAGTGTCTAAATTCAAGGCAGTCATATTGCTTGCCTCCGTCTGACAAAAGCACATCGGGTATTCCAAATAATGCAAACCATGACTTTAATTCCTGTATGATGTTGTAGCTAGTTATGTTTCTTAGTTCTTTAAAGTCAAAAAATCCAGTATAACCATCTGCAATGACAATGTAGTCTTTCCCTAGCTACTATACTCCATGGTCTTTCAGGTGCATCTTGCATTACAATAGGTTCCATTTGATTGTCTTTCTGTATCTTCATACAAGCTTTGCAATTTTTTATATACTCAGTCAGATCTTGTGCCATGTTATGCCAAAACACATTATCTCGTGCAAGTTTTAGTGTTCCTTCTATACCCTTATGACTCAAGTGGCAATGCTTCATTACCAGGGGAATCATTGATGTTGGTACTAAAACTCTGTTATTCTTGAAGATAATGTCATTGTACACACTAAGCTCTTCTCTATAGTACCAGTACTTTTTTATGTCGTCGGGTACTTGTTCTATTTTTTCCGGCCATCCAGTTAGTATCATGTTCTTTAACTGTGCAAGTTCTTCGCATCCTTGTGTTTCTGTTTTTAACTGTTCTCGCCTTGTTTTTGTAAATGGAACAACCATGCATATTTGCAGGTTTTCTGTATTTAGTTCTTCACTGCTGAGGTTTTCACAATCTCTGCTAAGCGTGTCAGCTATAAACATCTCTGAGCCTTTTTTATAGGTTACTTTTGGATTATATGGCAGAATCTGATAAAACATTCTTTGGAGTCTCGTTGGAGCCTCTGTTAGTGGTTTTTTGAAAATTGTTTCAAGGGGTTTATGGTCTGATTCAATTGTTAGATCTTTGCAGCCCCAGATATAGGTATGAAATTTCTTACAAGCCACTAGGATAGCGTTGGCTTCTTTCTCCAGCTGGCTGTAGCCTTGTTCTGTTTTAGTGAATGACTTGGCACAGTAGGCAATAGGTTTTTCATTTTGAATAAGTACTCCTCCACATGCATAGCTACTCGCATCCACTGATAGCAGTATTGGTGCTTTGGGATCATAATATCCGAGTAGCGGTGGGTTCTTTAACAGATTTTTTAGTTTCAAGAATGCCTCTTCCTGTAGATGATCCCAAACCCATTCTGTATTTTTCTGTAATAAAATTCTCAAGGGACCTGTGATATCAGCCATGTTCTTTATGAATTTTGATAGATAAGTTACGAGTCCGAGGAACCTCTGGAGTTCCTTTATATTTTCTGGTCTCTTGATCTTGGAGATAGTATCCAGTTTCTCTGGATCTGGTTTCAAGCCTTCGCTGGTCACTATGTGTCCGAGAAATTTTACTTCCTGAGTGTTGAAAACACACTTCTCTTTATTTAGTTTAAGGCCAACTTGTCTGAATTTTTCTAGTACTTTTTGTGTAGTCTTTTCCAGTTCTTCTTTGCTGGGGGCATGTATAAGCACATCATCCATTGACACTTCTGTCCTTTCTATGTCCTCAATCAGTGAACTCATGACTTGCTGAAACACCTCCGGAGCTGATGCTAAACCAAACGGCATTCGCAAGCAGGAATATCTTCCGAATGGCGTACTAAAGGTGAGGTATTCAGATGTGCGTGGTGTGACCTGTAGCTGCCAAAAGCCTTTTTTACAGTCAAGTAAGGTAAACCATTTTGACGAATGAATGCGTGCAGTGATTTCTTCAACTGTATTAAGTTTAATTCCGATGGGTCTATGCAGATTCTAATTTTATCATTTTTCTTTACTACATCCATCGGTGAAACAGCTGGTGTAGGTATAGTTACTGGTTTTATAATCTTTTGTGCGACCATGCTGTCTAATTCCTCCTTTACTTGTTGTCTTATTGTGTGTGGGATCTTCCGTGCTGGGCATATAGGCAATTTGGGATTGTCAACCAGATCAATGTCATATTTGTATTTTTTGAGACATCCTATTCCTTCAAACAAGTCATCTTTTATTGTGAGTGTATTTATCCTCTTCACTAATTTTAAATTGACACATGTTGACTTCCCTAGCACTGGTGAAACTTCCTCATCAACAACTATATACTTGACAAGTCTTTTTTGCCCCTTAATAATGGTTTCGATTTTTACTTCTCCTAGAACAGGCATTTTGTGGTTTGAAAATGATGTTAAAAATCTTGTAGTGGATGGGCTGATGTGTGTCTCGGTCATGTCTGCTATAGTGCTATTTTCCGGCTAATCACATTACATTGGCTGCCCGAATCAAGCTTAAAATTGACTATGGTACCTTTAGGCAATAATGCTTCTTCATACCAATCTAAGTATTTCATATCATCTTTATCACCATACAGAGATGACACCACAAAGCCATCATCTTCATCCTCATCCTCTTGTTGCAGAGTATCTACCGTTTTTATTTTACAACATTTGGTTTGATGGTTTCGTCCTTTACATCGCTGACAAACTTTCTTGTATGCTGGACAATTTCTCCGCCTGTGAGTTGTATCACACCTACCACAATGGAATGTTTCTTCAGTATCCTGTTTTTTTCTTTTTATTCGTTTCAGTAGTTATCTTATTCCGGGTTACCATGTCCACTGTAGCAGCTTGTTTCATTGTGCTCACCTGCATTTTGACTTGCTCTGCTGAGTGGCAAATGTCAATGGTCTTCTCCAGTGTGAGGTTACCTTCTGCTAGTAGTTTCTCTCTAGTAGAATCACTTTTTATGCCGACAACAATTCGGTCACGGATTAAATTGCTTTCAAGTTTTTCATAGCCACAATTTTTTACCTTTGTTCTCAATTCAGTGATGTATTCGTCGAAACTTTGATTTTCTTTTTGAATTAAAGAATTGAAAACGTACCTTTCATAGGTTTCGTTTATCTTGGGTGTGAAGTAAAGCGTA
The DNA here is from genome assembly GCA_963854355.1 of Epinotia brunnichana. Taxonomy (NCBI): domain Eukaryota; kingdom Metazoa; phylum Arthropoda; class Insecta; order Lepidoptera; family Tortricidae; genus Epinotia; species Epinotia brunnichana. The sequence continues at coordinate 33,194,233 of OY977943.1, forward strand.
AACTTTGCTTTTATTTCTTTGAGTGACTTTGCCTCAGCGTCTGTTAGACTAAAAGTATCGAATATGGCTGCCGCGTCCGGACCGACGCACGACATAAACACCGCGACTTGTACTTCTGGCTCTTTCTGCAGCAGATTAGTAGCGATGGACCACCATTCGAACTGTTGAAGCCACAGCTTCCATGTCCTGGCCACATTTTCATTAGAGTTTATCGTGAAACATTTTGGTGGCGGTATATTTACGACTTCTATTGGCTTGTCGCCCATTTTTTCTTGTCCCTGGTTTCGGCACCATGTAAGCTAGGCTTGTTTATAATATCCAAACACAGCTTGGTAGTAATAGTTTTAATTATAATAATTATCACGAGACACTAGATGATTAATTTACATTGCGATGATTGTGCAACATAGGTGTCAGGCGGCTGCTGCGGTCGCGTTCCAAAACGTCGACACGAATCGTCAGGATTGAGCAGTGGTGCGTTCCGTTTCAATGTCCAATCTCCTTATATTCATACATCTGTGCTGCTGACTGTCATGCAAATTACTGCATTTTCAGGCTGAAGTTTTGTGTATGGTTGACTTTTTATAAAAACTGTCAAAGGAATTGGAATCTTCTAACATGGACGGTAGAGTTGATTTTTGAATGAACTATGCAATTCGGCCAAGTCAAATAACCTCAATATACTTCAATTGGTGTTCACTTGTGATCGTCGTATCAGTCTTTAGCGCGAAACTGTACAGTCGATAAAATATATATCTCCGCTAAAGGACAAGTACACTTCACTCGCTTGACAACTCTGATATTTGAGCTCACCAGTGTAGATATATTTCTTGCTAACTGTACAGTCTAAACGTTCGTACAGTCACCGGCATCAATATATGACGAATCAAAGGCCGCAAAAATATCTGACACGCTCTTACGGCTCTTGGAATAGAGTTGTCATGAGATATTTTTGCGGCCTTTGATTCGTCATATATTGATGCCGGTGACTGTACACATGCTACGTATAAGTAAAAATATATATCAAATTGTGTAGAGACCACGACAGTTGTATTTGTTAGATATTGTTTATGTTAATATTCCTGTAAGTTAAGTGTATATAATGATATTTTAAAGATTTGAAGGGAAGGAAATTTTATTGTTTAGTGTAATATATAAAAAATAAAATAATTAAACAAAATTGAATGTGGGTTTTATTTCGGTTTGCAATAAAACGCTGGTTTTCCAATTATTCTGTTTATTTATAAGGGAATCAATAAAGAAATTAATAGTATTTCATAATGGTGAGCACTATCTTAAATTACTAAATAGGTGCTTGCATCATGCATGATAATATTGATAATCGCAAAAATTACGCCAAATTATTAAATTTAAACATGAATTTTTACAGAATACTCGGATAATTCATTATACATTGATACTTGCACATACAATTTGCATCTTTCTAACTCCACATATCAACCACAATGACCAAGAATACATTCTAGTCAAATAACCGAAAATATAAAATTGATTGTTCACAATGGATGAAGCGCAATTTACACATGCAAGTTTCATTACATTGCGAGTAAAAGTACACTGAGTCTTCAATCGATGTAGTTACACTTGCATGTGTATTTTGCGCTTCGATAATCAAGATTTTGATGAGAGGGCCAGTTTCATAAAGATCCGTTAGGCCTAATGCTAGATCAAATTTAAGTAGCTTAGTACGTTCTTGATTTACCAAAGATCTAACGAATCGATATAAAATCTCCCCCCAAACTATCTAATATTATATCTACGAAATAATGGCTTCTCCAGAGTTGAAAAAATGAGGCTTAAACTAAATAAGTCTTATTCTAAGTGGCTGTATTTCGCCATTTTACCACAATTTAATATGGAACCCTTTCAATAGCCACCACTTGAAATTATTACGTCGCGTTTAACCTTTTCAACGCTCTGTCAAAGAGATGTTGTCAACCACACGCCACGTCAACTTGACATTTAGTGTGGAGTTAAACCTTATGTCAATGCATGTAGGTTGTTATTGCACTGTACTCCTTGATGGAGTGTGTACTCCTCAGTCATTTACAATGAGATTTGAATCAACTCAAAATACGAATTAGAGAAGGTAGACAGAGGACCGGAAAACCCCTTTTTAGGCTTAATAAGCTATTTGGTTACCCTATTAATATGGTTACCTTATGATAGGGTTACCCTATTGTTATGGTTAGCATATCGGATGTGGTAACCATAAGTGTTACCTATTGCGATAGGGTTTTCAAATGTTATAGTTGCAAACCAAGTTAACTCGATCTATAGGGTTACCCTCGGTATGATTACCTTATCATAAGGCTACCAATATGGATAGGGTTTTAAAAACAACTTCTAAAATAACCCTATGGAAAACCCTAATTAGGGAAACCGGTTCCGGTCCCTGAGGTAGACTGTTCTGTTTTCCAACGAACGAAAATAGAATGGAAAACAAATGCTCCTAAACTCTTTTCCAATTTAGAATGGTATTAAATTGTATTGAACAATATTTGCCCTAATTTTGCGTTAGTGGTGGTACAGTCGGCCAAAAATGTGGTCTACGGTAATTTGGTTTGGTCGAGGTTCATTTGAATGCCATGAAACAAAAAGGTCGATTTCCACTTGCAATAATATTATAACCTCAGCGACAATCAGATCAAGAAACTTTTGTCAAAACTGGTTGACCGCTTTCTTGGCCGACCGTACAACAAGAGTCAGTGGTGCGGATATATCCGTCATTGGCGTTGAAGAGGTTAAATACAGGCGTAATCTCGTCGCGCCTGTGCGCAAATGCGGCCGTAACCTTTTAGGACGCCATAGGATTTGGGCTGCTTGATGACTATTCGCCATATTACATCATCCCATGCTATGGGAACTTAGAACTTAATGCAAATCCAGTTTCTTATTGAAAATAGTGTCACCTACTGGATAGCTGGCGAACTCTTCGAAGCTGTAGCGATTGCTAGGCTAGGCTGTCAAGGTATTTTGAAATTGGCCGTATTGTCATAGACATCAGTAGCCTAGGGGTACAGACGGCGGTATTTGGAGTCGATGAGCCGGGGTTGCCTGCGACCGATGCACATTTTGTTGTTTTAACATTCAAAGAAAGAAAGTTTTAAGTATCGGCAGAAGAGATGGCGCCTGTACGCAAGCATTAAATGCCTTTTCAATTTGGTTGAGTTGCCTGTCTATCTCTTTCTCTGTCTTTGCATCATCCTCCTAGCATTATTCCCGGCTGTGCCCTAAATCAGCCCGGGCTCTGCTTTGACACCTAATCCCAAGATATGGTACAGTAAATAAATAAATAAATAATTGGGGACTATCTTACACAAATCGAACTAGTCCCAAACTAAGCAAAGCTTGTACTATGGGTACTAGACGATGATATACATACTTATATACTTAAATACATACAAAACATCCATGACTCAGGAACAAATATTCGTGTTCAACACACAAATAAATGCCCTTACCGGGATTCGAACCTGGGACCACCAGCTTCGTAGGCAGGGTCACTACCAACTAGGCTACAGAGGTCGTCAAGTAAACTATGTGTATCCATTTCCGTACATTAAACTTTGAAATTCGGCATTTTCCTGTGATTGTAGAAACAAGGGCTCCTTAGCAACAATTCTTCCTTACACCCAAGACTATTAAGTTGCGCAAAAAAATTAACTCAGATTTTTAGACAGATTTGACCGGGTTCGATTCCCGGCCGTGTATGATGCATTTTTAAAAATCTTTGGATGCAGTTTTTATTTTTACTTCGGTGTCATGACTCCTAAGAGCAAATTTCCGTATCTCACACTTGTTAAAAAAATACAGTTCAATATACAGGCTGTATTATTCAAGTCATTAAAATTCATTTTATTTGGTATAATCACGAGTTCTCAGTTGTAAAGGGTTAGAAGAATGACACGCACCTAAATCTGTAGCCCACCAAGCCTGAAGCAACCCTTATCAAAAATAATAACCACTGATTTCTCAAGTTGCCCCTGAGGAAAGGTTCGTCAAAACGTGTCGACATGGAAACACAATTAAAATTGGCGTCCTATTTATCAAGATTATTCGATACCGTATAACTTAAGCGTACGATCCATACTAGTAGAGGCGAGGCACTGCGCGTGCCTCCCGAACCGCACACCTGTCGCAGCCGCCGTGTGCTCATTAAACACCTTCAGCTCCTGCCACTGTCTGCACAAATACACGCGCACATCCGACCCGGCCACCGCCAGGTACGTCCCGCTCTGGTCGAAGCACAACTCCTTGATAGCGTAGCCCTCATCCAACTGGATAGTCTTGAAGTTCTTCAACTTCCTCAAGTCCCATAGCTTGACGCAAGCGTCCTCGGCAGCTGTGGCCAGGTAGTACCCGTTCTCGGAGAAGGATATGGAGGTGACGGGGCCGACGTGGCCGGGGAAGTTGGCGACGTTGCTCTGCTCCTTGAGGTCCCAGATCTTGACCTGCGAGTTCTCGGTGCCGGTGCCGAAGATGAGACCGTCCGGATGGAACTGGGCGGTGGTGAGGCTGACGCCGGAGGAGTCGCCGACCTGTGGGAAGGTTTTGCCATGTAATATGTATAGAAAGACTCGCCAGTAGCAGATCCACGATTATAGTTTTGGCTTAAGCCCATTGAGGTTCAGATGCTTATGGCTTGAGCCTTAGAGTCCCCTATGGAAATTGTGAATCCACTAGTCCGACCGACCAAGCATCGGTTATGGTTGGTAAAGTTTGACTGACCAACACATACAGTTTTAACAAGCGAATCTCGAAATTTTAAATTCAGAAGCCGGTGGTGGTTAGGGGTGTGATAATTGTAGACTGTGTCACAAGGGAGCAAAATTATATATTTACGGCGAGAGTGGCGATATTAAAACCTGTAAATATATAATTTCGGTCCCCTGAGACACAATCTACCATTCTAATAACCAGCCTCACATTATTTAAATCAGGCACCGTAGCATGATATCACGCGATAAGTGACAGGATAAGAGCGTCGTCAGTCAGCCAGGGACGGATGCTCTATCTTGTCACTTATCGCATCCATGCTACGGGGCCAGGTATGGCAGTAATTATGAAAAATCAGACGTGGTGTGAGGCACTGTACCTTGGTGAGCGTGGCGCCGGTGCGTATGTCCGAGAAGGCCCAGTGCTGGTCGGTGGACGTGGACAGCACGTAGTCGCCCGTGGGGTGCAGGGACAGTCCCGTCACCGGCCCGTCGTGTGACCACAGTACTGTACCTTGGTGAGCGTGGCGCCGGTGCGTATGTCCGAGAAGGCCCAGTGCTGGTCGGTGGACGTGGACAGCACGTAGTCGCCCGTGGGGTGCAGGGACAGTCCCGTCACCGGCCCGTCGTGTGACCACAGTACTGTACCTTGGTGAGCGTGGCGCCGGTGCGTATGTCCGAGAAGGCCCAGTGCTGGTCGGTGGACGTGGACAGCACGTAGTCGCCCGTGGGGTGCAGGGACAGTCCCGTCACCGGCCCGTCGTGTGACCACAGTACTGTACCTTGGTGAGCGTGGCGCCGGTGCGTATGTCCGAGAAGGCCCAGTGCTGGTCGGTGGACGTGGACAGCACGTAGTCGCCCGTGGGGTGCAGGGACAGTCCCGTCACCGGCCCGTCGTGTGACCACAGTACTGTACCTTGGTGAGCGTGGCGCCGGTGCGTATGTCCGAGAAGGCACAGTGCTGGTCGGTGGACGTGGACAGCACGTAGTCGCCCGTGGGGTGCAGGGACAGTCCCGTCACCGGCCCGTCGTGTGACCACAGTACTGTACCTTGGTGAGCGTGGCGCCGGTGCGTATGTCCGAGAAGGCCCAGTGCTGGTCGGTGGACGTGGACAGCACGTAGTCGCCCGTGGGGTGCAGGGACAGTCCCGTCACCGGCCCGTCGTGTGACCACAGTACTGTACCTTGGTGAGCGTGGCGCCGGTGCGTATGTCCGAGAAGGCCCAGTGCTGGTCGGTGGACGTGGACAGCACGTAGTCGCCCGTGGGGTGCAGGGACAGTCCCGTCACCGGCCCGTCGTGTGACCACAGTACTGTACCTTGGTGAGCGTGGCGCCGGTGCGTATGTCCGAGAAGGCCCAGTGCTGGTCGGTGGACGTGGACAGCACGTAGTCGCCCGTGGGGTGCAGGGACAGTCCCGTCACCGGCCCGTCGTGTGACCACAGTACTGTACCTTGGTGAGCGTGGCGCCGGTGCGTATGTCCGAGAAGGCCCAGTGCTGGTCGGTGGACGTGGACAGCACGTAGTCGCCCGTGGGGTGCAGGGACAGTCCCGTCACCGGCCCGTCGTGTGACCACAGTACTGTACCTTGGTGAGCGTGGCGCCGGTGCGTATGTCCGAGAAGGCACAGTGCTGGTCGGTGGACGTGGACAGCACGTAGTCGCCCGTGGGGTGCAGGGACAGTCCCGTCACCGGCCCGTCGTGTGACCACAGTACTGTACCTTGGTGAGCGTGGCGCCGGTGCGTATGTCCGAGAAGGCCCAGTGCTGGTCGGTGGACGTGGACAGCACGTAGTCGCCCGTGGGGTGCAGGGACAGTCCCGTCACCGGCCCGTCGTGTGACCACAGTACTGTACCTTGGTGAGCGTGGCGCCGGTGCGTATGTCCGAGAAGGCCCAGTGCTGGTCGGTGGACGTGGACAGCACGTAGTCGCCCGTGGGGTGCAGGGACAGTCCCGTCACCGGCCCGTCGTGTGACCACAGTACTGTACCTTGGTGAGCGTGGCGCCGGTGCGTATGTCCGAGAAGGCCCAGTGCTGGTCGGTGGACGTGGACAGCACGTAGTCGCCCGTGGGGTGCAGGGACAGTCCCGTCACCGGCCCGTCGTGTGACCACAGTACTGTACCTTGGTGAGCGTGGCGCCGGTGCGTATGTCCGAGAAGGCCCAGTGCTGGTCGGTGGACGTGGACAGCACGTAGTCGCCCGTGGGGTGCAGGGACAGTCCCGTCACCGGCCCGTCGTGTGACCACAGTACTGTACCTTGGTGAGCGTGGCGCCGGTGCGTATGTCCGAGAAGGCCCAGTGCTGGTCGGTGGACGTGGACAGCACGTAGTCGCCCGTGGGGTGCAGGGACAGTCCCGTCACCGGCCCGTCGTGTGACCACAGTACTGTACCTTGGTGAGCGTGGCGCCGGTGCGTATGTCCGAGAAGGCCCAGTGCTGGTCGGTGGACGTGGACAGCACGTAGTCGCCCGTGGGGTGCAGGGACAGTCCCGTCACCGGCCCGTCGTGTGACCACAGTACTGTACCTTGGTGAGCGTGGCGCCGGTGCGTATGTCCGAGAAGGCCCAGTGCTGGTCGGTGGACGTGGACAGCACGTAGTCGCCCGTGGGGTGCAGGGACAGTCCCGTCACCGGCCCGTCGTGTGACCACAGTACTGTACCTTGGTGAGCGTGGCGCCGGTGCGTATGTCCGAGAAGGCCCAGTGCTGGTCGGTGGACGTGGACAGCACGTAGTCGCCCGTGGGGTGCAGGGACAGTCCCGTCACCGGCCCGTCGTGTGACCACAGTACTGTACCTTGGTGAGCGTGGCGCCGGTGCGTATGTCCGAGAAGGCCCAGTGCTGGTCGGTGGACGTGGACAGCACGTAGTCGCCCGTGGGGTGCAGGGACAGTCCCGTCACCGGCCCGTCGTGTGACCACAGTACTGTACCTTGGTGAGCGTGGCGCCGGTGCGTATGTCCGAGAAGGCACAGTGCTGGTCGGTGGACGTGGACAGCACGTAGTCGCCCGTGGGGTGCAGGGACAGTCCCGTCACCGGCCCGTCGTGTGACCACAGTACTGTACCTTGGTGAGCGTGGCGCCGGTGCGTATGTCCGAGAAGGCCCAGTGCTGGTCGGTGGACGTGGACAGCACGTAGTCGCCCGTGGGGTGCAGGGACAGTCCCGTCACCGGCCCGTCGTGTGACCACAGTACTGTACCTTGGTGAGCGTGGCGCCGGTGCGTATGTCCGAGAAGGCCCAGTGCTGGTCGGTGGACGTGGACAGCACGTAGTCGCCCGTGGGGTGCAGGGACAGTCCCGTCACCGGCCCGTCGTGTGACCACAGTACTGTACCTTGGTGAGCGTGGCGCCGGTGCGTATGTCCGAGAAGGCCCAGTGCTGGTCGGTGGACGTGGACAGCACGTAGTCGCCCGTGGGGTGCAGGGACAGTCCCGTCACCGGCCCGTCGTGTGACCACAGTACTGTACCTTGGTGAGCGTGGCGCCGGTGCGTATGTCCGAGAAGGCCCAGTGCTGGTCGGTGGACGTGGACAGCACGTAGTCGCCCGTGGGGTGCAGGGACAGTCCCGTCACCGGCCCGTCGTGTGACCACAGTACTGTACCTTGGTGAGCGTGGCGCCGGTGCGTATGTCCGAGAAGGCACAGTGCTGGTCGGTGGACGTGGACAGCACGTAGTCGCCCGTGGGGTGCAGGGACAGTCCCGTCACCGGCCCGTCGTGTGACCACAGTACTGTACCTTGGTGAGCGTGGCGCCGGTGCGTATGTCCGAGAAGGCCCAGTGCTGGTCGGTGGACGTGGACAGCACGTAGTCGCCCGTGGGGTGCAGGGACAGTCCCGTCACCGGCCCGTCGTGTGACCACAGTACTGTACCTTGGTGAGCGTGGCGCCGGTGCGTATGTCCGAGAAGGCCCAGTGCTGGTCGGTGGACGTGGACAGCACGTAGTCGCCCGTGGGGTGCAGGGACAGTCCCGTCACCGGCCCGTCGTGTGACCACAGTACTGTACCTTGGTGAGCGTGGCGCCGGTGCGTATGTCCGAGAAGGCCCAGTGCTGGTCGGTGGACGTGGACAGCACGTAGTCGCCCGTGGGGTGCAGGGACAGTCCCGTCACCGGCCCGTCGTGTGACCACAGTACTGTACCTTGGTGAGCGTGGCGCCGGTGCGTATGTCCGAGAAGGCCCAGTGCTGGTCGGTGGACGTGGACAGCACGTAGTCGCCCGTGGGGTGCAGGGACAGTCCCGTCACCGGCCCGTCGTGTGACCACAGTACTGTACCTTGGTGAGCGTGGCGCCGGTGCGTATGTCCGAGAAGGCCCAGTGCTGGTCGGTGGACGTGGACAGCACGTAGTCGCCCGTGGGGTGCAGGGACAGTCCCGTCACCGGCCCGTCGTGTGACCACAGTACTGTACCTTGGTGAGCGTGGCGCCGGTGCGTATGTCCGAGAAGGCCCAGTGCTGGTCGGTGGACGTGGACAGCACGTAGTCGCCCGTGGGGTGCAGGGACAGTCCCGTCACCGGCCCGTCGTGGGAGCGCAGGATAACTGTCGTCTGCGAACTGGAATAAACAATCCGTGGTGAGACGATTTTTTTTCAACTACAGAAATGGAAAACATAATAGAGTGGTGTAGAAGGCGCAGAGTGAAGGCTCAGAGAGTTGAACAGGACAGTTTGAACGCAGACCCGGCCGCCGAATGGTACGAACTCAGAAACAGCACACCAACAACGATCGCGCAAAGAGCTCAGCTGTTAAAAGCTAGATTCTACCACCTTGACTGGCTGGCTTAACATGCTACAGGTGCAGCATGTCTTGTATCCACATGTGATGGTGTATGCATTCTTGTGTATCGAAGGACAGTATACATACGTAGGAACGTTCCAGATGCGTATGGTGTGATCAGGCGACGCCGTGATGACGGTGTCCTCGTCGGGATGGTAGATTACCCTTGTGACCTTAAAAAAAGAGAAATAACAGGTAATTTATTTCCATATTGAATAAATATACAATAATTGTATGTATGTGGATTTTATGTATACAGAATAGATGAAAAATTTATTTCCAGTAAAAACTTAGTTCATCTAGTGCCCTAAAATTTCAGTTGAAGTCATTAACTGACACAGTAGCAGTGTTATGACAATTGAAGGTTTTTAGGTTTAACTTGTCGGGTTGATGTCCAGGGCCAGGATACCCGGGACGCTGGCAGAGAGTTGACCCTGGGTGGTAACATCCTGTGAGTCCTTACCTTCTTGGTGTGCCCCTTGAGTATGGCGACGACCTGCTCGGTGTCCTTGTTGAAGACGGTCGCGTTGCGGTCGTTGCCGCCCGTGAGGATGCGGCTGTGGTCCGTCGGGTTGATGTCCAGGGCCAGGATACCCGGGACGCTGGCAGAGTGAAGACCCTGGGTAACAACAATATATTAAAATCAATCCAAAACAGTAGTTTACTGCGCTCCTGCGTGAGCGCTGTGGCGCGTTCCTGCAGCCGCGAGACCACCTCCGCGGACATGCCGATGTAGTACTCACGGGATGGCTGGCGAGCGTGAGGAAGGCGCGGATCTGGTCGGGCCCCACGAGCCCCTCGGGCACGGTGCGGCCGCGGCGCTTGCGCTCCTGCGTGAGCGCTGTGGCGCGCTCCTGCAGCCGCGAGACCACCTCCGCGGACATGCCGATGTAGTACTCACGGGATGGCTGGCGAGCGTGAGGAAGGCGCGGATCTGGTCGGGCCCCACGAGCCCCTCGGGCACGGTGCGGCCGCGGCGCTTGCGCTCCTGCGTGAGCGCTGTGGCGCGCTCCTGCAGCCGCGAGACCACCTCCGCGGACATGCCGATGTAGTACTCACGGGATGGCTGGCGAGCGTGAGGAAGGCGCGGATCTGGTCGGGCCCCACGAGCCCCTCGGGCACGGTGCGGCCGCGGCACTTGCGCTCCTGCGTGAGCGCTGTGGCGCGCTCCTGCAGCCGCGAGACCACCTCCGCGGACATGCCGATGTAGTACTCACGGGATGGCTGGCGAGCGTGAGGAAGGCGCGGATCTGGTCGGGCCCCACGAGCCCCTCGGGCACGGTGCGGCCGCGGCGCTTGCGCTCCTGCGTGAGCGCTGTGGCGCGCTCCTGCAGCCGCGAGACCACCTCCGCGGACATGCCGATGTAGTACTCACGGGATGGCTGGCGAGCGTGAGGAAGGCGCGGATCTGGTCGGGCCCCACGAGCCCCTCGGGCACGGTGCGGCCGCGGCGCTTGCGCTCCTGCGTGAGCGCTGTGGCGCGCTCCTGCAGCCGCGAGACCACCTCCGCGGACATGCCGATGGGGGCCGCTCCACCGCCCGCTGCAGCTGTCTCCGTCTACAAATATTCATTCATTTATTGCTTCTGATTTTTTACAAAAAAAATATACAATAGAATATCTCCGCCATCCTCCATTTGGACCAACACTGTAAATTTTCCAGCATTGACATAGAATAAAAAAGACAAATTCCCTGGGCAGACATATTAGGAGCTGGACATACCGGGTGCTGCGGCTGCTGCGCGATGCCGGCCTGCGGCTTGAGCGTGGCAAGCGCCTCGCGCGCCGCCGTCACCTCCTTGGTGAGACGCGCGATCACGCGACACGCCGCGTCGTGCTGGTACAGCGCGTGAGATAACTCCTAGTGGACAAAATACTACTTTATATTCAATTGTATACATTTATTGACGACCGCTTTAGCGTGCGTACCTAGGCACTGGAACACCCTACATTGTGTAGGACCCTATGCCAGGGGTGGAGCATCTAAGGCTATTAGGATTAAATTAATTTGTAATACTAACCGTAGTCATAATTCGTGATTGTATACTAACAACTTATGGACATCAGTCCGAAACAAATAAATAATTAAATTGAACTAATTGAAATTTAGCCTAGTTGGTAGTGGACAAGCAAAACTCACTAAGTAACAAATACCTCAAGTCAAGTATCAAAGGTTTCAGATATCAACTACGTACCGAGATACGAGGTTTTGAAGAGCAGTGACAGTTTTGGTTGTGACTTTTGCTTGTCACCCGACGATTTGTTCCTGAGTCATGGATGTTTTCTATGTATTTAAGTATTTATTTATCTACATAAATATGTTTATCTTCGTCTAGTAGTTAGTACCCATAGTACAAGCTTTGCTTAGTTTGCGACTAGGTCTATTTGTGTAAGATTGTCTGCAAATATTTATTTATTGTCATTGTAGAAGGCAGCAGGCAGAAACTTCTAGAAAATTTAGTCTAGCTTTGACTACAATACAAAACATTATTTTTTGCACACTTCCACATGTGGAACTAATGCAGAACATAAACTTAAAAGTAAAGGTAAACAACAAGTTGGTTTTATCGCAAAGGAGTGCTCGAGTGTTCTCTCAATGACAATCAATTAGGGCTGATTCAGACAGGAATGGCAGCAGCAGGCAGGGGCGCGGCGAGCACTTTTCAGTGTTAAATAATTTTAAACTTTATCTACATACTTAAAAGACCAGTATCGCTTGAAAAGATCGCGCGGCCACGCCCGTCTAGTCGGCGGTTCTAACAGCGGCTGCCACGTGACAAATTCAAGCGATACTGGTCTTTACGTATTTAGATAAAAGGAGGTGATGGGAGGCGGCGCGCGGCCGCCTGCGGCAAAGCGAGCCTGCTGCTGCCCCGGTCGGAATCGGCCCTTAGACTAACACATTTCTAGATCACAATAGATCAGCGATGGTCGCAGTGATATAAGGGCTCTCACAGCCACCAGCCACTACCAGAACACATTTCTAATAATAATAAATATCCCTGGCATCAGTCTGCCTGCTAATACTTATATTACAAAATGTGAAATATTATGTTTGTTTCTGAATCAAACAAGCACAAGGCTAAACTGTTAAGGACGACATTCAGTACACAGAACGAAAATGCAACTTTGTATCCAGGAAAACATCGTTTAAAAGGATGAAATTGGGGTGGCATTTGGTATGAGAGTGGACAAAGTCATGGCCCAAAACTAGTTACTACTGAGATTGAAAATGAAAACATGAATTCCAACTTGCCTGTCTAGCCGTCTGCAGCTGCTGCCGCTGGGTGAAGGCATGCAACATGAGAGCATCCCACTCGTCCTGCATGCTCTTCAGAGTGGCCGGGATGGATGTGGCACTTGGAGGTTTCGGCTTTACAATCGCAGGAGCTAAGGTAGTAGAAACAATTATGTTACAAATGTGTTATTGAGCAGCGATATTCCATTCTATTTTGATAATCTTAAGAGTCTGCAGTAAGCTAGATTTGCCATACAAACATAGTTACACTCTCATTTTAAAACGACTAGCTAGTTTGCTCTGAAACTTTGTACTTAGAATAGGTTAAGTACCATCCCGGTCTGTAATTAGTTTATGATAGCTTTAGATACCATAGTAAAAACGATACAGCAAATTTAAGTTTTTCATACAAAACTGTATTTCGTTTGTTTTATAAGCTGGAGCCATATAAACTAATTACAGACCTAGATATACTTCATGACATTGTATATGCAAAGTCTTGTTACAATCCAACATGTGGTTTTAAAATGACAACGAAACTCTGTTTGTATGGGAAGGTGAAATTTGGGCGAGTTTACTGCGGAAAATCTATTCTTAATCTATTTTACTTTACGATACTAACATAGTCACATTTTCAAATTATGACTTCCAGAGATAATTAAATTGCCAATAAAAGTGGTAGCTACAAAAGGTTTTAAGTTTGGGACTTGGCTGTTGACTTTCAGAATAACAACAACTAGGTAAAGTTGAATTGTCCAAATATTACAAGCACAATAAATTTCTGTTTATCACAGTGACATACTTTTTATTTCGATAAGATCCTCGACATGTAACTCCTTGCCGCTGATCGGGTCGACGCCATTTTCAATGATGTACTTCTCAATGATGCGCTTCTCAAACACGGAGCCCGACGATGGAGACACCACCGGCATCTCGGGCACCTCATTCGATACTAGAACCGAAAGTTAGGTTATAAACTTTGCCAAACATCGCAAATATTACGAAACTCATCGTATTTCGTCAACCACTACAGACGCTCGTGGAAATCTAAAAAGATGCGGCTATTTCTCATAGTCATTGCATATCCTGAAAGTAGTGAAAAATAAAAGCGTCGCCCGGTACGCTGTTAACGCAAATGTGAAATTCTCCTTACTTGCACAGTATAACGCCATTTTATTTTCACTTGAACCTACACAACCACTGGATCATGCAGTAGGAATGAAAGATTATTCCACTACTTGTATAATATTATTTTAATTCCAGTGTTTGGCTTCCTGCAATTTCATGAAAGAAACACTCTAAATTTGACAGCTCTAAGCGCAACGAACGAAAAAAAGCGTGTACTGAACCACAGACTAAAAACATAAATTTAGGTCAAGGTTTGTTCAACAGCAGCGGTTATAAAATTGGCTCAAATAACGTGTTACGGCGAAATTACTCCAACCGTGTCAAAAGAGATGTAAAAAGAGTCCTCAAGTCCTCATACCTCTTTGTTACCCCAAAGAAAGTTATTTATTTTATTATACGGGACACCAACAGAAAGAATGAGAAGGGAGCTTTAAGCTTTTCTGCTACTAACACGACTGATCTTGATTCGCAATTTTATCTAGAATAGGTCGAGTTGCATGAATATTACAGGACAACTTCGTGAGAATAAAATCGAAGAACTACATACCCTAGCCACAAAACATGAAATTCTGTAACAGCCATAAGCGTAAATCCAATAAAACTTACGATATCTAGTGCGCCCTATCAGCAATTAATTAATTGAACTGCAGTACACTTGGGCAGCTACAACATTCACAATAATAATAATGGGACAGTAAAACTCCAATTCCTTTCATGTTTTATTGTTGAACAACAGTTTAGAATAGCGTATGCCATCGGGAATGGCACCTTTCTTAACACTACGCTGTTTTCTGTAAAAACATTACACTATTTAATGTAACTTTGTACATGGCCACCGGTAAAATAGAAAGATTCTAATTCACTTTTTACAGATTAACAAAATGTCATATACAGACTATCAGTAGAATTTGCTGTATGTGTAAAATACATACAGTGATTGATAAAAAACAGGATATTGCCAAAAAAATATTCAGATGAAAATATATTAGGACCTACTCTTAGCCACATATTTATCTACACATCGATATAAAATGATCTGCATCATTTTCAAAAGATAAAAACCTAATTTTATATAAACAAAATATAAAATACTCTTCCATAGATATACAATTTCAAGATTTGCTCATTTTTCGCAAGTTTTAGTATGAATGATGTATGAAGCTGAATATTAGGAAAAAGGCAAAATTTCGGTCCACACTAAATGACGACACTGATAAAACCAATCAGAACTAATTAAAATCCTTCATACTTTTCCACCTAATACATTTGTCAGAGAGACAAACACTTATTTCACAAAATGAGAATGTGTCAGTCAGATTAAGATAGCTCCAAACAAGATACGTCGTCATCAAGACATGGGCTCCAAAATTATTGTCCTTGTTGAAACTTAACCTAAGCAATATTCTTTAATATAAATAATTAAAACAACTAAAATCATGCGTTACTAGCCTACAGTTGACTGATACAATAATTAAAACTAACAAAATAACTGTCAGCAATTTAAAACATTACAGCTATTGAGAACCTAAATAATAAATTGCACATTACTATTTCATATACACGAGAACGGAATCAGTTCATAATTTAAAAATAATTTGCTCTCACTTGTTTCCATGGATTTTTTTAGACAATTTCATAAAAATAAATGATGATTATATCTTATAGACCACTGATAAGATAAGATAAGATTTGGATCGACCCTCGCTGGGAAAATTCTGGGTCATCAGCAGGAAAGCTATATTTTCATACAAGTGTCGGACAGCTTTAAAGCTCGACTTGTATATATGAAAATATAGCCTCTACGCTACGCTGGAAAACCAGCTTAAGCCTGCCTAGAAACACATTCGTCCCACTCTAATTTAAGAAGCAAAAAAGGCGGCGATAGCCCTGTATTGTGCAGGTCACAACCTCCAATTTTAAAGCCAATAGTGTCCGCTAGACGGTCGCCAACACGCCCCTCCGACGGAACGACCTTGGTCCGCACCGACCGTGTAGACAGTTGTTTGCAGCAACATTACATAGTACAGCGGTCGGTGCCGACCAAGGTCGCTCGGTAGGAGGGGCATGTTGCCGACCGTCTAGCAGACGTTTAAATCCATTTGTGCTAAGAAACAAGCATACTACCAATATTGTTACCCCATTCTTCAAATTCCATTACTAAATACAAAAATAAAAGTGAACTTTCTTAATACACAGAACTAGTATACTGTACAATACTTTAAGAACACGATTCAAATTCGAGACATTTCATATACTTCATCGAAGTAATGTAAAGTTCCGTAAATTCTTTTGAGTATAAAATTCACTTCATTGAAGCACTTCATCACTTAACACAGTTATAAATCCATTTTAATTCATAGGTTGTGGAACGAGTGTGCCGCTAGATACTATTGTCGCATGCGGCACGTAGACGATGCACCGTGTGCCATGTTGTGTTGCATGTGGCACATAGTTGTTAGGTTACACCGATTACGCGTCGTGTCATTTATGCGCGGCTCCTCTTGGTTTATATTTAAAAAATGTTGCAACGTGTCTTGAAGGCGAAACTTCAGGTAACATAGTAAGTATTACTCTTCCTACTATATAATCGGCAGCACGTGCACACCGTCCGTTGGGTCTAAAATTGCAGCACTGCGTTCTTTACGCGTTGCCTGTCATGTAGCACAGTCTGTCGAGTATTCAGCAGTGTCGCAAGCTGCTTGGGTCTGGCACGCGGTATTGCATGCGGCATGCGGCAGGTGCTACTAGAGCAGCAGGGCGAGGGCTCGGTGGTGGCCCCGTAATCACGTCACGGCGCGACGTAATTGCCGCACGGCGCCGTAAACCTGTTCAAAAGAAAACATGAAGTTGCTGCTTTAATTTGAATTGGTTAATAAACTTATGTTGTAATTATAGTTGTATTTATTTTAGGTATTCTGGGTTTTGATAAGTCACTGATAGGAAAACCATTTATGAATATTTTGAAAGGGTTTTTTTAAGATTCATAAAATAAGTTTAAATATTCTTAGGGCTAATAACGACTGTAAGTGTTATGGGGTACGCTGTTAAATGAACGCTCAACTTTTATATGAGATGTATACTTATTATATTTTAGCTATCTAGTAGCAAAAAATGAGTGCATAGAATTTTCTGTACAGGCGACGTCGAAGACACTGCTTGTTTCTTTGCAGTAAGAAATCTTTGAAGTCGACTGTATGAGAGGAATATCAGTGTTACGCCTGGGCAGAAGTTTAGGTTATAGATATGGCAAGGTATGGTAGCAAATTAAAAAAATGTGAATGTGTATGAAATGTGTTGTAATTAACTACTTAATGTGTACGTGTCCAGTTTGTTTTTGTCACTAATAAATATCTTCTTTGTCTCTAAATTTAGTTACCCTTTGAGTATGCAAGTTCAAAGACAGACATGTCCTTACCTTGACAGCGGGTCCAAGCCGCAGCCTGAGACACGCGACGAGCTCCTCGCAGGACGCCATGAGCAGCTCGCGGCCCGCCAGGCGAGCTGCGCGTGCGGCCGCGCCCGCGCGCGCGCCGCCCACCGCCGACACCAGCATGCCCACCTCCTCCTGCATACAGATACATTTTACTTTTATGGGGAACTTACACAATATTAGGATTGGGGAAAAAAATTTGAAACAAAACCATGTGTCATGGCATAAAAAAATATATAAAATTGGGATCACATCGCAAAAGGTGCAACGCGGATATTCGCATTAGAAAAGTGAATAAAACTACCGCCACCGCTGCCGTTGTTGCTGCTGGTTCATATAGCTGGCTACCGACCTGTGTCCAGATGTCGGGCCGGCTGGGCAGCTGCAGCGCGGCGATGTGTCGCTGCACGTCGGGCCGCAGCCGGCGCGGCTCCGCGCGGACGCGCCGCGGTCGCCAGCGCCTGCTGCCGCTGCCGTTGTTGCTGCTGGTTCATATAGCTGGCTACCGACCTGTGTCCAGATGTCGGGCCGGCTGGGCAGCTGCAGCGCGGCGATGTGTCGCTGCACGTCGGGCCGCAGCCGGCGCGGCTCCGCGCGGACGCGCCGCGGTCGCCAGCGCCTGCTGCCGCTGCCGTTGTTGCTGCTGGTTCATATAGCTGGCTACCGACCTGTGTCCAGATGTCGGGCCGGCTGGGCAGCTGCAGCGCGGCGATGTGTCGCTGCACGTCGGGCCGCAGCCGGCGCGGCTCCGCGCGGACGCGCCGCGGTCGCCAGCGCCTGCTGCCGCTGCCGTTGTTGCTGCTGGTTCATATAGCTGGCTACCGACCTGTGTCCAGATGTCGGGCCGGCTGGGCAGCTGCAGCGCGGCGATGTGTCGCTGCACGTCGGGCCGCAGCCGGCGCGGCTCCGCGCGGACGCGCCGCGGTCGCCAGCGCCTGCTGCCGCTGCCGTTGTTGCTGCTGGTTCATATAGCTGGCTACCGACCTGTGTCCAGATGTCGGGCCGGCTGGGCAGCTGCAGCGCGGCGATGTGTCGCTGCACGTCGGGCCGCAGCCGGCGCGGCTCCGCGCGGACGCGCCGCGGTCGCCAGCGCCTGCTGCCGCTGCCGTTGTTGCTGCTGGTTCATATAGCTGGCTACCGACCTGTGTCCAGATGTCGGGCCGGCTGGGCAGCTGCAGCGCGGCGATGTGTCGCTGCACGTCGGGCCGCAGCCGGCGCGGCTCCGCGCGGACGCGCCGCGGTCGCCAGCGCCTGCTGCCGCTGCCGTTGTTGCTGCTGGTTCATATAGCTGGCTACCGACCTGTGTCCAGATGTCGGGCCGGCTGGGCAGCTGCAGCGCGGCGATGTGTCGCTGCACGTCGGGCCGCAGCCGGCGCGGCTCCGCGCGGACGCGCCGCGGTCGCCAGCGCCTGCTGCCGCTGCCGTTGTTGCTGCTGGTTCATATAGCTGGCTACCGACCTGTGTCCAGATGTCGGGCCGGCTGGGCAGCTGCAGCGCGGCGATGTGTCGCTGCACGTCGGGCCGCAGCCGGCGCGGCTCCGCGCGGACGCGCCGCGGTCGCCAGCGCCTGCTGCCGCTGCCGTTGTTGCTGCTGGTTCATATAGCTGGCTACCGACCTGTGTCCAGATGTCGGGCCGGCTGGGCAGCTGCAGCGCGGCGATGTGTCGCTGCACGTCGGGCCGCAGCCGGCGCGGCTCCGCGCGGACGCGCCGCGGTCGCCAGCGCCTGCTGCCGCTGCCGTTGTTGCTGCTGGTTCATATAGCTGGCTACCGACCTGTGTCCAGATGTCGGGCCGGCTGGGCAGCTGCAGCGCGGCGATGTGTCGCTGCACGTCGGGCCGCAGCCGGCGCGGCTCCGCGCGGACGCGCCGCGGTCGCCAGCGCCTGCTGCCGCTGCCGTTGTTGCTGCTGGTTCATATAGCTGGCTACCGACCTGTGTCCAGATGTCGGGCCGGCTGGGCAGCTGCAGCGCGGCGATGTGTCGCTGCACGTCGGGCCGCAGCCGGCGCGGCTCCGCGCGGACGCGCCGCGGTCGCCAGCGCCTGCTGCCGCTGCCGTTGTTGCTGCTGGTTCATATAGCTGGCTACCGACCTGTGTCCAGATGTCGGGCCGGCTGGGCAGCTGCAGCGCGGCGATGTGTCGCTGCACGTCGGGCCGCAGCCGGCGCGGCTCCGCGCGGACGCGCCGCGGTCGCCAGCGCCTGCTGCCGCTGCCGTTGTTGCTGCTGGTTCATATAGCTGGCTACCGACCTGTGTCCAGATGTCGGGCCGGCTGGGCAGCTGCAGCGCGGCGATGTGTCGCTGCACGTCGGGCCGCAGCCGGCGCGGCTCCGCGCGGACGCGCCGCGGTCGCCAGCGCCTGCTGCCGCTGCCGTTGTTGCTGCTGGTTCATATAGCTGGCTACCGACCTGTGTCCAGATGTCGGGCCGGCTGGGCAGCTGCAGCGCGGCGATGTGTCGCTGCACGTCGGGCCGCAGCCGGCGCGGCTCCGCGCGGACGCGCCGCGGTCGCCAGCGCCTGCTGCCGCTGCCGTTGTTGCTGCTGGTTCATATAGCTGGCTACCGACCTGTGTCCAGATGTCGGGCCGGCTGGGCAGCTGCAGCGCGGCGATGTGTCGCTGCACGTCGGGCCGCAGCCGGCGCGGCTCCGCGCGGACGCGCCGCGGTCGCCAGCGCCTGCTGCCGCTGCCGTTGTTGCTACTGGACACAGAATCGTCGTCCGATGCCTGCAAAATTAAGGATTAATAAAATATGCGGGCAGCTAGCAATACTACTATAGGTTAAGAATAGTACATTGTTGTAGAGGCTAGAAAGTAAGCAATAGATGGACGAGTAAGTACGAGCCGTATTGTACTTTCGACCGAGGCTTAACACAGTGATTTACGTCGACCGCGAGGAAATTGCATATAATTATAAATTTAAATCAAAATTAAGTACCTCATTATAGATCATAATACTAAACAAAAAACACGCGAGCGCGGCCCCGCTCGCCGGCGCGGCGGGGGGCAGCGGTGCCCGCCGACGCGGGCGCGCGGGGAGGGGGCCTGCGATTGGTCGAATCGCTGTTCCAACTGTCCAACAATAACATTGTTTGACAGTTTAAATTCATAGATGGCCTGTTCGTGCGACGTCCAACTAACCCACACCCCAGCTTTGAAGCCTGAATTCTGACCATCTTTTGCCACATTTCCGAGCAGTGGCGTGAAAATTACGTTTGACTATCTTCTGCCCGCTTTTGGCTGGACGTTGATTAAAGTGAGTGAGTGAGTCAGTCAGGACTTTTACTTATATATATATATTATATGTACGGTCTGTACAAAAGTGTGCATTCCGCCCGTCAGCATTTTACTTCACGTAGCATATATTTTATTCCTTTAAGTTAGTACATATCCGACCGCCACGGAGTGTATTCACATCAAACCTACATATTGTATCATTTTATTACGTTATCAAATAAATCATAATTACGGTGGAAAACTGCAGTGTTATCATTATCAATAATTATCAGCTATCATCTCAAGAGTGAACGGGACTGGCCCGTACATCTTTATGGTCCTTCGAACAATTTTGAATCAGTGCACAGTGAAAACAAATTCTGGGACACGCAACGTGACGACGCAACGTGACCAGGGCTGTGACAATCGCATCAACGTGTATCATCATTATCAAGCAGTGTCTATGAAAATCAAGAATATTTATCAGCAGTAACTATCAAGATCAATCAATATATCAAGAACATCAATATCAAACTTGAAGCTTTTATCAACCAGTACTGGCTGTATTGTGTGAGAGTGAACCCCGTGCGATTGCGAATCGGTTAAGGCGGCCTCCCACAAGCGGGTCTCACCGTCTGATTGAGAAGGCGCATATATCCACGGAGAACACTTGAGCATGAAACAGCCAATATCTTCGAAAAATAGATAAGTTCTATTATTGTTACGTTCTATTGTCAATCACATATCACCTATTATCATATCAACTTTTTCGCAAAATGACGAAAATTGAAGACATACTGAATACTCAAGGTCAACTTGCCATTGCTATCGAAAAGCTTTTACTAAATTTCAAAAAAGATGGAGCTGAACGTAAGACTCCACAAAATATCAAACGTCGATTGGACACTCTGGAACAATATTGGAGGGAGTTCCAAACGAATCATATCACTCTTTGCGAGTTTGACACGCAGGACTACGTGTATTTTGCAAAAAATCATTTCGAGAAGATATCAACTTACTGCAGCGAAGCTCGCAAACTTTTCCAACAATCACTGAGACACATCAAGAAGCTAAACCCATTATCAAGCCTGCTACTTCTCAGTTCAACTTGAACATGGACTGGAACCAGGAACAAGTGCCGCAGACTTCGCTTACAGAAGTTGACCCTGCGGACAGCATCCGAAAAGAACAACAACCAGCCTCGGACTCAACAATATCAAACCCAAAAATGATTGAACGAGGCAATCAAAGCAAATTGGAAGAAATGTACCGAAAACAGCAAAGCAACTTTAAAGCTTTTCAACGCGCTATCAACAATACCGAGTTAGAATTACTTACCGAACGGTGGGAATTCGAAGATGCTCTACGTACGCTGCAGGCTCGTTGGTCTGTAGTCGACTCTTTACATTGGGAGATCGATAGTGAACAAATAAACGATAAACCCGAATATGAAACAACATACAACCGATGTGAACAAAAATATAACGAAATCAAGAAAAGTATCAATATCAAAATGTGGGATTCGTCGCATCGAGAAAAATCAACTCCTGCTATTGAAATACCCATCTTGGCAATTATCACCAGTGGATGTCATTTAAGGACTTGTTCACCAAAACCATACATAAGAACAATTCCATATCAAATGCGCAAAAAATGCAATTCTTAAAAAGCAAGGTCAAAGGAGAAGCGGAGAAACTTATACAGCATTTAAAGATCAGTACTGAAAATTATCAAGTGTGCTGGGAAATTTTGAATCACCGCTACAACAACACTAAATTAATATTTAGTTCCCACGTCAATATCCTTCTCGGATTGCCTATCATGCAACATCAATCGGCTGCATCAATAAAGAGACTACACGACAACACTAAAGAATGCCTTCACGCCATACAAAATTTGGGCGTGGATATATCTACTTGGGACCCCTTAGTAGTACATTTATTAGCACAGAAATTGGACACCGATTCTCATAACGACTATATTGAACATTTAGCGGACCCGAGGGAGCTACCCACACTGGCAGATTTTTTGTCATTTTTGGAAATGAAGTTTACGGCCCTGGAGTCGTCTCGTCGGAAACAAGAATCATCAAAACCGGCTCAACCATCAAACTACGAGAGAAGATTCAGCATTAACAAGCCTTCGTCATATCAATATCCCCGCGCTGAAAATTATATCAAAGAAAATAAAATGTATCATTCAACATCCAACAAGAATAATTATCAAGGATCGCCAGCAAAAAAATATCATGCATTCGCAACGAACACCGCAAAGTGTCCTTGTTGCAATTATAATCACGATTTATTTCGCTGCTCGAAGTTTCTAGGCATGACACCCGAGACAAAACTTGCGACAATATCCGCTCGGCAAATATGTACGAACTGCTTATACAAACATTACGGCAATCCATGTTTATCAGAAAAACGATGCAAGCACTGCTGCGGCGAACATAATACGATACTCCACGAGGCCTTTGTCGGCAAGAAGAAAGCTACCGCCAACGAATCAAATACATCAAAGAACGCAGGACACGTTGCCCAAGAAGAAGAACTAGAAACCCTACTATCAACAGCCTTAATCAAGGTCCAGTCAAAAGATGGAGCGTATATCAAATTACGTGCCTTAATTGACCAAGGTGCCCAAATTTCTCTTTGCACCGAAAACGCTGCTCAACTACTAGGACTACCACGTCACAAATACAATGGTTCAATATTTGGAATCGGAACCAAGGAAAATAATTGCAAGGGATTTATCAATATCAAGGCCACATCGATGCACACGGATTACACTTTTACCACAAAAGTTTTTATAATGAGTCGTCTTATCAATAACTTACCTAACCGATCATTTATCAAACCATCGTGGCCGCATCTCCAAGGTATCCAGCTGGCAGACCCCGAGTTTAACATCAGTCAACCCATAGACATTTTACTCGGCGCGGATATCTACTCGAATATAATTTTAGATTCGATTATCAGAAAGGACGAAACTACTCCCATAGCACAGCAATCTCATCTCGGATGGATTTTATGTGGCAACATGAAGTCATATCACTGCAACGTTGTTCTGAACAACCTCGAAGATATCAGTAGATTTTGGGAAATCGAGGACATTGCTGAAACGTCGGACGACTTATCCTCAGAGGATCAGTACTGCATCAATCAATACAAAGCCGAAACAGTTCGTCAAACAAATGGGCGCTATGTGGTACGTTTACCCTTCAAACCCGACATTGAAGAAAAATTGGGAGAATCGAGAAGCAAGGCTGTGGCACAATTTTATCAAATGGAGAAGAAATTTATGAAGAACGAACAATTATCAAAAGATTACAAATCATTTATCAACGAATATTGCGAGCTGGGACATATGCGCGAGTGCGAAAGAGACACAATACCTAGCAACTACTTACCGCATTTCTGTATCCATCGCGCTGAATCAGCTACGACGGCCTTGCGCGTGGTCTATAATGCGTCAGCACCTTCGTCGTCGGGTTACAGTTTGAATGACCTGATGTACAGTGGGCCAAATTTACAATCAGATTTATTCACATTGATTTTGAGATGGAGACAATATGAAATAGCGTTGACAGCGGACATTGAAAAAATGTTCCGCCAGATACTGTGTAACGAAGAAGACCAACTTTACCAAAAAATAATTTGGAGAAATCACCCGAATCAAGCACTGCGCGAATATGCTCTTACAACGGTATCATATGGAACCAAACCAGCACCTTTCCTGGCAATGATGACTCTTAAACAATTAGCCATGGACGAAGCTCACCGTTATCCAGAAGCGGCGAAAATATTGGAACAAGATTTTTACATGGACGACCTTCTTAGTGGCGCGCACAGCATCGACGCAGCAAAAAAGATGCGAACGGATCTTATCAACCTCTTAAAGGCAGGGGGTTTCAACTTGCGGAAGTGGTCTTCCAATCACCTTGCATTGTTTGAAAATGTGAGTAGCGCAAAACAGCAACAATCATTCGATTTCAAGCATCAAGAGTCGCAAAAAACGCTGGGGCTTCGATGGAACCCCCAAGAAGATGTATTTTCCTTCCAGCTAAAGATGGAGCTGTCATCAACAAACAAAATAACAAAACGCTCTCTTTTATCAGATATATCAAAGATGTTCGACCCTCTAGGATGGTTGTGTCCGGTAACAACGAAATTGAAGTTGTTATTTCAGACTGTCTGGAAACAACCTTTAGATTGGGACGACCAAGTACCAGAACCTATCGAAAATGAATGGAGAAGTATCAAGCAAAACCTGAATGAAATAAACCACATAAATATCCCTAGATGGCTGCAGACCAAAGAAAATGACACCATCGAATTACATGCCTTTTGTGACGCTTCGGAGAGTGCTTATGCTTGCGTCATTTACAGCATGATTCGAGAAACCTGCCAGGGTGCATTATCAACCCCTCCAGAAATTACAATTGTAGCTGCGAAGTCAAAGCTCATACCCTCAAAAAAGGCTGTGTCTCTGCCACGGCTGGAACTCTCTGGAGCAGCACTACTTTCCAAATTACTAAAAACCGTCAAGGAGAGCTTATCAAAATACAATATCAAATTAATTTGCTGGACGGATTCAACTGCGGTGTTGGGGTGGCTACAAGGCGACGTTCAGCGCTGGAAGCCATTTGTATCAAACAGAGTAAAGAAAATCAGAGAAATCGCCCCTGCCGATTGTTGGCGATATGTTAAATCCGCCGAAAATCCTGCAGACTGCGCTAGTCGAGGAATTAACGCCTCCCAGTTGAAAGAACATGCGTTGTGGTGGAAAGGACCTTCTTGGTTATCAGCATTTGAAGAAAAACCCCAAGAAGTCACCTATACGACCGACCAAGAGATCAAAGTATCAAAACAAACAAACGTCACAACTTATCAGCGAAATGACGTCATTAGTGACTTAATAATCAAGCACAGCAATATCAAACGTATGACTCGCGTAATCGCGTGGGTATTGCGCGTCTTATCGAAAAACAAGCCTACAGTATCCTACCTCACCGTGTACGAACTACGTAGAGCAAGAAATATGATCATAAAACACATACAGCAGGAATCATTTCGAGAAGATATAAATAACTTGACACGACACGGGCAAGTGAAATCAAACAGTGATATTTTATCACTCAACCCCTTTTTGGACAGCAATGGACTGCTAGGAGTTCGTGGAAGAATAGGAAAGGCAAATATCGATCCAAACATGAAACATCCACTAATCATTCCACATCAAGGTCACATAACTGACCTACTTATAGAAAACGCGCACAAATTGACTCTCCATGGTGGAACACGCCTAACCTTGAGACAGCTCAGGTATCAATTTTGGATCATAGGAGGGAACCGAGCAGTTAAAAAATATATCAATCATTGCGTCACATGTTTACGTCATCGAGCTATGAAGCAGGAACAAATCATGGGAGACTTGCCGGCAGCGCGGTGTAACCCGACTCGTCCTTTTTATCACACCGGAACGGACTACACTGGATTTATTGAAATTAAATCAAGTAAAGGGCGAGGTGTCAAAACAACAAAAGGTTACATTGCCGTTTTTGTGTGTATGGTTACGAAGGCCGTACACCTAGAAGTAGTATCGGACCTCAGCAGCTCAGCCTTTTTGGCAGCCCTTCGGCGGCTGGCCGCGCGTCGGGGAGCGCCGCGTCACATGTATAGTGATTGCGGGACTAATTACATTGGAGCTAGCAAGCGACTGAATCTAGACTTCATAGACTTGAAAAATACACTGGATGACGAGTTCTTCAGAACTATATCAGAAATGGAAATTGAATGGCACTTTAATGCTCCATCATGGCCAAGTGCTGGAGGTTTGTGGGAAGCCTCAGTCCGAAGCCTCAAGCATCATCTCCGCAGAGTTATGGGTGCACAGAAGCTCACATATGAAGAATTATCAACACTCCTGACACAAGTGGAAGGATGCCTTAACTCCAGGCCCTTGTGCTCTATCACCGAGGACCCTGACGATTTGGACTTTCTAACGCCCTCCCACTTTTTATCAAGTGGTCCAAATTTAACAATTATTGAAACCGAAAAGGACGAACGGACGAGGTGGCAACTCGTACAAAAACTATTTTCGGACATATGGAAGAGATGGCAGTCAGAATATCTATCTCAGCTATCACAAAGGAGCAAATGGCAAAAGCCTAAAGAAAACATGAAAATTGGAGACGTTGTTATCATACATGATGCCAATGTACCCGCTGGAAAATGGCCACTTGGTAAAGTTGAAACCGTACACCCGGGACACGATGGGTATGTACGAGTAGTATCAGTGAAAACGAAGAACGGAATTATCAAGAGACCTATAGCGAAATTATCAAAATTGCTCACCACGCAAGAATGCGCTGAGGAGACTAAATCGGAACCCGAACACGAAAAGGCAGCACCCGAAGTTAAACAACGACGCACAAAAAGATCAGCTAATTTACTGACACTAGGACTGATGTTACTGTTTACATTTATATCAACCGCCCAGTGTAAACACAGCCTTACAAATATAAATAAACAGCAAGGAGTTTATTTTGACAAAATATCAAATATGCATCTTATTCGCGACGAATGGAAGCTGATTGTTTACTACGACATGGGACCCTATTGGCAAGGACTAAGAGTATTTCAAGAATATCTCAAAACTTTAGAAAATATATGTATCAAGACGGATAAGCTATCAAAATGTGATGTAATACTCATACAGCTACGTCACGGGTTCTCAGAACTGGAGTACTACGACAGCTTAATGCGCGCTCAGCAACTCACACGCTCGACCCGCCGTCGGCGGGGCCTTATCAACGGAGTCGGATATGCAGCGAACGGTTTGTTTGGAATTCTGGACGAAAGTTTTGCCCAAAAATACGAAAAAGATATCAATCTTATCAAGGACAACGAGAAACATCTGGCTTTGTTATGGAAAAATCAAACCTCAGTGGTCGAAGCTGAATATAACTTACTAAAAAGAGTAGAAGAGGCAATGGACAAGCAACACAAGATCCTGAACCGTCGCATTATCAATCTGGAAAAAGCAACAAATGTGTTGGCAAAAGAAGTTGAAGCTGTCGAACATACGAATGAATTCATGTTATCATCGATTATCACTAACTCCTTGCTGATGAATCTAAAGGGCATACAAGAGACATTATTAGAGACGATCACCAATGTTCAACATGGCAAGTTCAATATCCACTTATTAACTCCAGTTCAACTGAGAAATGAGTTAAGCATCATTTCCGGACAGCTATCAAAAGACTTAGCCATACCTATTGACAACATACAAACAAATCTGCAGAATATTTATCATTTACTTAAGGTCAAGACAAGGATGACACCTAAATATCTTATTTTTGAAATCAGGATTCCGTTAGTCAGCCTTGACAACTATGAAATCTACAGACTAATACCCGTACCTCAACAACTAAAGGAGAACATGATCAGCATATCGCTTATTTCCGAGTATGTGGCAATAAACATACAGAAAGACTCTTATATAACACTCACAGAAAATGAGGCCGACAATTGTAAACAACATGATGCATCCAGTCAGCTATGTCACTTACAAAAGCCTATTTATCATATGAGTGGAGATGACAACTTATGTCTCAAGGATAAGAATGACATTAAATGTAAAAGTACCACACAACCTTGCGCAGACATATGGGAAAGGTTGAATAAAGAAAATACTTATCTATTCTTTGTTTGCGGACATCGAACTATAAGAATCATATGTGAAGCTCAAGTTACCGCCGAGCGAATTAGCGGAACAGGAATTATATCACTTGGAGATGGCTGCATTATTAAAAGCGAGTCATTGACAATATTCGCTCATAAGTATCAGACAAACAACATTAACGCCCAACCAGATTTAATAAGAATAGTAATGCCACCTATTAATAGCATTATGAATTTATCATTACCGACACTTGAAGATCTATCAACACCTAACAGCACGGAAATAAAAAGGCGAATTTTGGACATAGGAAGACAAGTTGATCAAATGAAGGCCAGCGAAACACGAGGTGTTCTAGCCGATCGAATATCATCGCATGATGTACACCAGTATGTTGTTGTATACTTATTATTGAGCGCTGCGATAGTTATATGCACCGTATACGCATGGCGACGTTTACGCCTTCGGTGCTCGGCGCAGGTTCCTCCCGCGCCCCCCAACGACGCAACTGCGGACTTCCACATTCAATATGTTGCTAGAGATGAAAACCGCGAAAGTTCAAAACCACAACACAAGGCGAAAATCAACGTACAGCACGCCAGCAATACGGGAGTTCACTTATCAAGACCACAAGGATTGGACAAGGCCACGTCACCCATCGTGGGCCTGCGATTCGCTGCGCGTGAATAGCAGTGAAGCAATTTAATTTTATAAGATCTTTGTTTTATTATAATTTTGTACGTTTCATCTTCCTTCATCTCGCGCCCGGGAGCATGTACGGTCTGTACAAAAGTGTGCATTCCGCCCGTCAGCATTTTACTTCACGTAGCATATATTTTATTCCTTTAAGTTAGTACATATCCGACCGCCACGGAGTGTATTCACATCAAACCTACATATTGTATCATTTTATTACGTTATCAAATAAATCATAATTACGGTGGAAAACTGCAGTGTTATCATTATCAATAATTATCAGCTATCATCTCAAGAGTGAACGGGACTGGCCCGTACATTATATATATATATATATATATAATAAAATATATATATCCAGCGTCAAACTTCACTTCTATTGCGACTCTCGGAGTGAATGTACGTGCTCTCGATTGTTACCAAAAGTTCTATCGTAGATTTTGGTTAATTTAAAGTCGTTCAAGGAATAATTGTATTCTTCATCGATTAAATTGTTGGAGCCATGCAAAACCTTTTAATTAATCAGTAATAGTTAAAAATATATATAAATGTATATATATATAGAAGATCATCTACTTACTGCATCTGTTTTGGATACTTCTTCTACCCTCTTATGCTTAGGGGGCCTTCCTCTAGCAGGTCTAGAACAAAAAAAAGAGCTATATTAATCAAGATGTGACACATTCAGAAGATCACCAAACTTCACCAAAGGGAAACATAGAGGAAAACGTTTTAAACAAGATGTTAATAAATACATACTTTTCTTTAGGTGCGTCGCTTGTAGGTGTCAGAGTGTCTCCCGTCTTTGGAGGTCGACCGAGGGGCCTGGAAAATACAAAAGTGATTAGTAGGAATTAATTTTTCAACACATTTGCTCGTAACGTGCCTCTTATTGTGCCGCTTTTAGGCTCATAATCCTGGGTATTAAACACGCGTGTTTAAATAACATTACGACACTCGTGTAGTTATGTTTATATCCCGATTAAGACACGTTGGCACCTTGCAGCAAGGTGTATGTATGGACTCGGCGCATTCTTAAATTGACAGGGTTATACAGGTTTGTTTTTAATTCTCGGTAAATGGATTCTTACTCGACTAAACAAATTAAATCCTTCTTGTGAATTATTTGATTATTTCTTCTTGGATATGATATAGAAACGTTTCATTTAGTAAAACTATTTACTTTTGATAACATTTTACATGAATTTATATTGAATAAGAAAATATTTATATTATTTTGTATTGGCTTTTTAGAGATTTCATCTAAGCCTTGCTGCGGGCGCAATGCGCGAACTTCACGAAAAAAAATATAGTTGCGCGCCATTATAAGTAATTTCACAAATATTTGTAAACATTGATGATGCGATGCGTGTTTGGTTATTATTAAAAATGTTGACTCGTGGTGAATAGAAAAGTGATAAATAGAATTGACGCCACTGTACATTCTTGGAGATGTACAAATGTATGTGAGAATGTGAGTAAAAACCTGTTGTCCTCAATAACTAAAGGAAACAACTTAGTAGCCTGTAACATTTTAATTTTATGAAAAGGATTTTTTCCTCGCAAATGTGTTGAAAAACGTCGTATGACACGCGTGAGCTTTGATAATTACATCCTCGGCTCTATTATCAGTATTATCACGCTCACCTGAATGTACTATTACGACGCCGTGCTGCAGCATGCCACGGGCCACTTCCCGTGTTTATGTTCAACCATATAAAGGGGCACATTCAGAGCAAGTGCATTGTAAATAACTATTACAATGCAGTTGCTCTGAAAGTGCGCCTTTATATAAACCATATGGTTCAACATAAACACGAGAAGTGGTCTATGCCGGCACGGCGGTGCCAGTCCGTGCGGGAATGGATTTCAGGCCAAAATTCCCGCACACTGTGCGAGAATGAGATTTCGTGACAATTAAAATTTCAACTTTTATAAATATTTTTTTTGTTTCCTTGCATTATGCAATGTAAAATATTGTATGATACACGTGCGGATAGATAATTGCCAACGAGTAGCGATGACCAAAAACACGACCGTCAGGGACTTACCTGCTTTCCGCACTTGTGTCATAAATAACCATTAGTTACGTTGTGCCGTGTGAGTGTGACGGTAAAGTCAAATGCATACGTCATTAAAAAGTGCCCTTGACATAGTTATTTTTAGAAACGCAAATCGGAACTTTGCAATACTTGCTAATTTGTAAAAAGTTATAATACAAGTGCATCAAAAAAGTCATTGTTTGTTCCGTTCGATATCCGGGATCCATAACTTGAGAGAGGGCGCCACTGCGCACGTTCGAACGTAGCCGTTTGCATCAAACTGTCACTCCACGTCATCGCTGTGACGTCACATCCGCCTTCGCCAACCTGTCAACTCTAGAACCAGCGCCCGTGCGCCCGCCGCCATATTGGCTTTCTCATTGTTGCGTCGTCTGCCGTACAGATCGGACGTACCGTAGCTATTTTTGCAACAAGGAATCTTAAATCTCGATTTTTAACATCGAATTGCCTAGAGGGAGTCCTAAATAGTATAAAAGTTATGGAAAGCGAATCGCGAGTGATATCTTTTCTATCGGACTACCCTCTTTTGTAAATTTTTTACTTCGTTGTTCGCGAGTGCTTTGGAATCGCATTTTGAGCAACGAGAGTCGCTCCACGTCGAAGGAGAATGAACGCGCTTGGCGATCATGCGGAGGATGGATGGCATCGGAGCCCGAAAGCGGCCGCGAGTCTCGCCTTCGTGGGCGCGTGCGCTCGTCGAGCACATTGTCGGGCCCGGAATGGAGGTTTGAATATCTTTCGAATCGATCGGTGAGTCAGTTACATAACAATATCCTAGGTGCCCCGCGTGCCGCCGTCGGCGCGGCGGGGCAGGCCGCCGGCCCCCGCGCGCCACGTGCTGGCCCCCGCGCGCGCTATGGGGCTCCCGCGCGCCACGTGCAGGCCCCCGCGTGTGCTATGGGGCTCCCGCGCGCCACGTGCAGCCCCTGCGCACCACGTGCAGGCCCCCGCGCGCCACGTGCTGGCCCCCGCGCGCGCTATGGGGCTCCCGCGCGCCACGTGCAGGCCCTGCGCACCACGTGCAGGCCCCCGCGCGCCACGTGCTGGCCCCCGCGCGCGCTATGGGGCTCCCGCGCGCCACGTGCAGCCCCTGCGCACCACGTGCAGGCCCCCGCGCGCCACGTGCTGGCCCCCGCGCGCGCTATGGGGCTCCCGCGCGCCACGTGCAGGCCCTGCGCACCACGTGCAGGCCCCCGCGCGCCACGTGCTGGCCCCCGCGCGCGCTATGGGGCTCCCGCGCGCCACGTGCAGCCCCTGCGCACCACGTGCAGGCCCCCGCGCGCCACGTGCTGGCCCCCGCGCGCGCTATGGGGCTCCCGCGCGCCACGTGCAGCCCCTGCGCACCACGTGCAGGCCCCCGCGCGCCACGTGCTGGCCCCCGCGCGCGCTATGGGGCTCCCGCGCGCCACGTGCAGGCCCCCGCGCGTGCTATGGGGCTCCCGCGCGCCACGTGCAGCCCCTGCGCACCACGTGCAGGCCCCCGCGCGCCACGTGCTGGCCCCCGCGCGCGCTATGGGGCTCCCGCGCGCCACGTGCAGGCCCCCGCGCGTGCTATGGGGCTCCCGCGCGCCACGTGCAGCCCCTGCACGCCACGTGCAGGCCCCCGCGCGCCACATGCAGGCTCCCGCGCGCCACGTGCAGGCTCCCGCGCGCCACGTGCTGGCCCCCGCGCGCCACGTGCAGGCCCCCGCGCGCCACGTGCAGGCCCCCGCGCGCCACGTGCAGGCTCCCGCGCGCCACGTGCAGGCTCCCGCGCGCCACGTGCTGGCCTCCGCGCGCCACGTGCAGGCCCCCGCGCGCGCTATGGGGCTCCCGCGCGCCACGTGCTGCCCCCCGCGCGCCACGTGGCGGCGCCCCTGCCGCGACGGCGTCTGCTTCTGTGGTGGAGCCAATCGTTCTGCTGTAATAGTGCTATCCGGCACGATGCCGCCACCGGCAACGACCTTCTTACCCTGGTGCCGTCCGCCTCAATGGCGCCACCCCTTATCTGGTGCCGTCCGCCTCAATGGCGCCACCTCCTACCATGGGCCGTCCGCCACGATGGAGAAGCCGATCGCGATGGCGCTGCCCGCCGCTGGCTCTGTCGCCACGGTGGTGCCGTCCGCCACGGCGGTGCCGTCCGCCACGGAGGCGTTGCCCGCCATGCTGGTGCTGCCTGCCTCGCTGGCGCTATCTACCACGGCGGCGCTGTCCGCCACGCTGACGCTGACCCCACGGCGATGCTGTACACCACGCTGGCACTACCCGCCACCTCGGTGCTGTAGGCCACCCTAGCGCTGTCGGCCACAACGATGCCGTACGCCACGCTGAAGCTGTCCGCCACGGTGGCGTTGCCCGTTATATGGGCGCTGCTGTCCGCCTCGCTGGTGCTCTCTACCACGGCGGTGCTGTCCCCCACGCTTGCGCTGTCCGCCACAGCTGGCGCTGCCCGCCACTACTGGCGCTGCCCGCCACTGCTGGCGCTGCCCGCCACTGCTGGCGCTGCCCGCCACTGCTGGCGCTGCCCGCCACTGCTGGCGCTGCCCGCCACTGCTGGCGCTGTCCGGCATGCTGGCGCTGCCCGCCACTGCTGGCGCTGCCCGCCACCGCTGGCGCTGCCCGCCACTGCAGGCGCTGCCCGCTAATGCTGGCGCTGCCCGCCACTGCTGGCGCTGTCCGGCAGGCTGGCGCTGCCCGCCACTGCTGGCGCTGCCCGCCACTGCTGGCGCTGTCCGGCATGCTGGCGCTGCCCGCCACTGCTGGCGCTGCCCGCCACTGCTGGCGCTGCCCGATATGCTGGCGCTGTCCGCCATGGCGGTGCTATCCGCCACGGTAACACTGTCCGCCACGCTGGCGCTGTTCGCCAATGCCGCGCTGTCTGCCACGCTACTCTGGCGCTGCCCGCCACGATGGTAACGCCCGCCGTCCGGAGTTCGCTACATCGATACAGGAGAACTACTTACGTCTACTTGGTAATCAATCAAATTACAAGGTCCCGCAGTTTGTCTCGGAAAAACGTACCGTGCGGTCGGAGGACTCGATATGAGATTCGTTAAAAAGTAAGATGGGGTCTCCGACCTCTGAACATATATTTCTCAACCCCGTCAAACAATCCTGGAACAGGTGGAGAATGGACGGCATCGGCAAGGTAGGCAAACAGATTTCACATCGTCTCTTAGCTCGCTCTCGCTGTCCCGCTCAGGTTCTGCTCTATAAAGACAAACCTTTCGCAGAGGCCTAATAAACAAAAATTGGGACAAAACCACTTGCCGCTCCGAAGCGAGCCCGAGATTCCGCGCTCAAGGAGAAGGGATCGGAAATAAATACCTCAATTCGGATAAGCCACTATAGATAATGACTTCCGTGAATGTCTTACCGAAACAGTTTAAATAGCATAGCCTTGAAGGCACCGAAAATCGTCTTGGATTTCAGATCAGTAACGATTTAATTTTGTTCATAAACCCTATTGATCGTGTTATGCTATTATCCATGGACTTTTCTAATGCACAAGTTTGTACACTGCCATATCCCGATACAGCCGTGACACATGAAATCTCTTCAAATAAGCTTTTAGTGCATGTACTTACAAATTATACGTGACTATCTCAAAGAAATTACAGCCATTTGCTTTTCTTGTTGTCCCAGGGCCTTCTGGTAACTGTCTATATGGATGACGTCCTTGATATGATACAAACTAATCGAACTGATTACTAATAAAACAGGGGAATCATGGTCCATGTCTTTGAGTAGACATTGCCTAAATGAAGGGCCATAAAGTTCAAGTGCTTGGTAGGATTCCTACTCCGCCGTATAAACGCCTCCTGTTTTTATAATAGTATGCCATAAAAGCAAGTCCTTAACTAGTAGCCACGGGAAGAACGACTCCTTTGTTTTTTGGCCCCAAGCAAACCGACCTGTCGTACCCGTCGGAAAAGGTAAACACCATACGGCGCGATATATGTCTGTCTCGTGTTAGACGGTCTCATACTGGAGGGGATCGTCTCAATTTTGCAATCTTTACGACCCAAGGAGGAAGGTTGCATTGCCACACTCTCGGACTATACCTGCAAGACTACGAGGAGCGCAATGCATGAATGCACCCCCCTCGTCTCCCTTCTATTGTACAAGATACCGTAGTTGACCGGCATAACAGACCCGCATTTAACCGTAAGTGAGAAAGACTAACTATATTGTTGTGTTACTAACTGACAACCGGTGTGTGGTAGCATGGATGCCTTTCCCTGCTGCAGACTGCTGGCAGGAAATAACTATCTACGGGAAACACTGGTCCCATACTACTTGCCAGGTCAGTAGCGCCCAGAAACCACCGGCAAGAAATGTTCGTCCGCTGGGGTGTCTCGCCCATCGACCCACACACACACACTTTGTGGCGATACTTCTCGATCGACTCGCAAGTCTCGAGCGCCTACTGTCACGACGTCACCAACAGATATCGGTGTTACGGAATGACCTACACCCACCTTCCAGACTCCTGCTCCGCGCTCCACATCACGCTCCACGCTGGGCCTCTTCAGCATGATGACGCGCAAGTGGGGCAGTCTCTTCTGTTGGGCAGACCTGAAGAGGCAAGCCGTAGCGGAGCCGATGAAGGTTCACAATGTGCAGGCGTTCCTGAGTGACACGGCCACTATCCGCCCGCCGGGTGGGACGTGACGACACCAGGCTC
This sequence comes from Epinotia brunnichana, assembly GCA_963854355.1. Classification (NCBI taxonomy): domain Eukaryota; kingdom Metazoa; phylum Arthropoda; class Insecta; order Lepidoptera; family Tortricidae; genus Epinotia; species Epinotia brunnichana. The sequence goes on from OY977943.1 coordinate 33,229,857, forward strand.
AGAGGAGCAGAGGAGGTAGCGTCACACGCCAGCTCACCTATTACCGTACGCATACACGCCTGTATGACTAAATGGCCGTCATGGCGTGCCAGGTACAAGATCAACAGCCAGGTACCTCGTCCCATGCGCACTTTTTCTGTCAAATGTGTTCGCGTACTGCATTCAGTACGAACTATTATTTCTGTTCATAAATCTGCAATGACCGCTATCAGCTACTTTTTGGGTCACTAGGATACCTTCGAACGGATACATTCAAGAATACCTTCAATGTGTTTGTGCATACCACTGCCTCTCAAACCACTGCATAGGTTTGGAATTCGAGGAATTTAGATAATTACCTAAACACAACAATCTTACTTCATTAATTTATGTGGCGTATCAAGAAGATCGGCTGCACTTTTACTGAATTATTTTTCAGGCCTCAGAGATCATCACTGTAGCCCAGACAAATTGACAAATCTTGCTCTATATCCGAAGTCTGGTCCTAAATAAGATAATTTTATCAACAGACTTATTGAAAGCTCCGGACAAAAATTATTAACCCAGTGTTCTGGATATATACTTATAACGATTTCGGAAGGTGTAAAACTTCAATAATCTGCTCTAATTTAGTCGAATCAACTAGTGTACCGTCCAAGCCAAGCTTATCGGAGACGGGATTTAAAGTACATATACATATACTTTCTCTTCTCTTGGTTTTATGCTGCGTCTTCAGACAGAATCGGGCCTTCAAGTATCATCTGACTAACTTTTCGACCCGTGGTATCGTCGTTATAAGTGTTATAACTGGATGGAAAACTATCCAATTAACGACATTTATAACAAAAGCTATTTGGCTAATGTTTAGTGCCCGTTAGAAATCTAACGCTAATCCAATAGTTCTCTTTTGTAGGAAAATTGTTTTTCTACCTACGCGTGGGCGCCCGCTGACCCGCCACCAGGAGATAATAAACAGATCTCAAGTTATGGATCCCGGATATCGAACGGAACAAACAATATGAAATTTTACCTTCCAATAAAATTATTATTGTTTTTCCTGAGATATCCGGGATCCAATTAATGGCTTCCTGGGGGCTACCAACGGCATTTCCTCCGCAACAATGAGAAAGCCAATATGGCGGCGGGCGCACGGGCGCTGGTTCTAGAGTTGACAGGTTGGCGAAGGCGGATGTGACGTCACAGCGATGACGTGGAGAGACAGTTTGATGCAAACGGCTACGTTCGAACGTGCGCAGTGGCGCCCTCTCTCAAGTTATGGATCCCGGATATCTCAGGAAAAACAATAATAATTTTATTGGAAGGTAAAATTTCATATTGTATTTCGTATTTTTCCGAAATAGGATTACGATTAATGTTATATGGAGAAAAATAAACACTTATATATTGATAACATCATCAAAGTTTTTAAAAGGAGACTCCTTCTTATTTGTTTTATTGAGGTGTGGTAACTGTTAGATATAATTATAGTATGTAATATAGATGTTAGGACGAGCCGAGTTAGTATTAAACGGACCTTACTACGCAACGTTCATGTCTATCATTTAATCCTCCGCACGTAGCCACCTCATGGCGACCGTGAACAGTTTTTTTTAGCTAAATAGACATTTTATAATGCCGTAAGGCGACTCTCGAGTATGGCGCAGTTGGCGAATTATACTGGCAAAGTGCGGTTTGGTACGAGTGATAATAATAATGGGGAAAGAGTGTTCTAAATGCGTCTGCGAGCAGGAGAATAAGGAGCTGGTGGTAAACCAGCACGGCGGAAACGGCCGGACGACAGAAGACGCGTCCACCACCAACCAACATTACTCCAGTCACATTATGGTAGCGACCTTGCTGACGATCGTTGTCGCGGCACCAATCTTCTTCGTCGTACAACAATATAGAAGGTGCCATCGAAGTATGGTGCAAAGGGAACTACGGTCTGCGGCTTTCGAGAGGGTCCGGCAGAGGTTCTCGGTGCTATACCCTAGGACCGAGCAACGACAGGAGCCAGCATCAGTGACCGCCTAAAGCCATTTTTCGTCATTTTTCGCAAAATGTGGATTCATTAAAATAGCTGTTGGATCGAAAATATGTCTAAGAGAATAAAACCCGGCCAGCCGGTCGGGCGGCGCGGGCGAGGCCGGCGCGCGGTACGGGCAGGCCGAGGCCGCCACGTGCTGCTTGTGCGCGCCGCCGCGCAGGGACCCGAGCCCGCGGCAGCCGCCCACTCCGCACGGACCCAGCACGACCGCTTCTTCCTAGGTAAGTAATGTACTACTTACTACACACCTCGCAGGCCGCTCGCCGGCCAGCCGGTCGGGCGGCGCGGGCGAGGCCGGCGCGCGGTACGGGCAGGCCGAGGCCGCCACGTGCTGCTTGTGCGCGCCGCCGCGCAGGGACCCGAGCCCGCGGCAGCCGCCCACTCCGCACGGACCCAGCACGACCGCTTCTTCCTAGGTAAGTAATGTACTTACTACACACCTCGCAGGCCGCTCGCCGGCCAGCCGGTCGGGCGGCGCGGGCGAGGCCGGCGCGCGGTACGGGCAGGCCGAGGCCGCCACGTGCTGCTTGTGCGCGCCGCCGCGCAGGGACCCGAGCCCGCGGCAGCCGCCCACTCCGCACGGACCCAGCACGACCGCTTCTTCCTAGGTAAGTAATGTACTACTACACACCTCGCAGGCCGCTCGCCGGCCAGCCGGTCGGGCGGCGCGGGCGAGGCCGGCGCGCGGTACGGGCAGGCCGAGGCCGCCACGTGCTGCTTGTGCGCGCCGCCGCGCAGGGACCCGAGCCCGCGGCAGCCGCCCACTCCGCACGGACCCAGCACGACCGCTTCTTCCTAGGTAAGTAATGTACTACTACACACCTCGCAGGCCGCTCGCCGGCCAGCCGGTCGGGCGGCGCGGGCGAGGCCGGCGCGCGGTACGGGCAGGCCGAGGCCGCCACGTGCTGCTTGTGCGCGCCGCCGCGCAGGGACCCGAGCCCGCGGCAGCCGCCCACTCCGCACGGACCCAGCACGACCGCTTCTTCCTAGGTAAGTAATGTACTACTACACACCTCGCAGGCCGCTCGCCGGCCAGCCGGTCGGGCGGCGCGGGCGAGGCCGGCGCGCGGTACGGGCAGGCCGAGGCCGCCACGTGCTGCTTGTGCGCGCCGCCGCGCAGGGACCCGAGCCCGCGGCAGCCGCCCACTCCGCACGGACCCAGCACGACCGCTTCTTCCTAGGTAAGTAATGTACTACTACACACCTCGCAGGCCGCTCGCCGGCCAGCCGGTCGGGCGGCGCGGGCGAGGCCGGCGCGCGGTACGGGCAGGCCGAGGCCGCCACGTGCTGCTTGTGCGCGCCGCCGCGCAGGGACCCGAGCCCGCGGCAGCCGCCCACTCCGCACGGACCCAGCACGACCGCTTCTTCCTAGGTAAGTAATGTACTACTACACACCTCGCAGGCCGCTCGCCGGCCAGCCGGTCGGGCGGCGCGGGCGAGGCCGGCGCGCGGTACGGGCAGGCCGAGGCCGCCACGTGCTGCTTGTGCGCGCCGCCGCGCAGGGACCCGAGCCCGCGGCAGCCGCCCACTCCGCACGGACCCAGCACGACCGCTTCTTCCTAGGTAAGTAATGTACTACTACACACCTCGCAGGCCGCTCGCCGGCCAGCCGGTCGGGCGGCGCGGGCGAGGCCGGCGCGCGGTACGGGCAGGCCGAGGCCGCCACGTGCTGCTTGTGCGCGCCGCCGCGCAGGGACCCGAGCCCGCGGCAGCCGCCCACTCCGCACGGACCCAGCACGACCGCTTCTTCCGTCGCTGTAACAAACACACGAAACATAAAGGGGCGGCTAATAAGGCCGAAATGCACTGACAGTACCTACCAGTACCGATTGTAATGTTCGAGCTACTATGAAAGGATCCGCACAGAGCGGCGTGTTTGTCACATAAGTTTCATTAAATATTACGCCGTTAGCCTGCGAATGTCAAAAGAAGTTTAATGGAACCACCTTAAATACTTACTAAGAGGCGGCTCCAGCGGGTGGCCGGTCTTCAGACACCAGCCGACGGGGTGTATGTCGGGCGAGTCGTCGTCCAACCAGTAGGACAACTCGTCGGGCCAGCCGTCGAACGACACGCGCACCTGGTGGCCCTTCACCGCGCTGATGCTCGCTACGCGAATTAGGAACGGCACCTACGTAGTTCAAAATACGTGACATGTAAATAGTTATTTGTTATACAAGGGTACAAAGTTGTATTTTAACCGCGAGCGTGGAATTGAAACACGAGCTAGCGAACAGATTCTAGGGTTGAATCACGAGCGAAGCGAGTGATTCTAAAATGGAATCCTGAGCGAAGCGAGTAGTTCAAAAATAGAATCATATTCATATTCATATAAATATTCTTTGCACTCTTGAGGATAAATTACCACTATCCACTTCCGAGCGGATGGTTATATACAAATCTAATAAGCACTGTGACAGAGAGATATATATTATTTCTTATCTTTGTCGTAGTTACATTTTGTCCAATACGTGCGGCGTGCGCGTCTTGAAGGCGCGAGGCGGCGCCCCCGCAGCCCCCGCGTCCGCCAGGTAGCTCTCCCACGTGAATAATAAAACATACCCGCTTGTCGACAACCTCGAGCTTCATGCCGGGCTTGAAGCCGTGCGGCGTGCGCGTCTTGAAGGCGCGAGGCGGCGCCCCCGCAGCCCCCGCGTCCGCCAGGTAGCTCTCCCACGTGAATAATAAAACATACCCGCTTGTCGACAACCTCGAGCTTCATGCCGGGCTTGAAGCCGTGCGGCGTGCGCGTCTTGAAGGCGCGAGGCGGCGCCCCCGCAGCCCCCGCGTCCGCCAGGTAGCTCTCCCACGTGAATAATAAAACATACCCGCTTGTCGACAACCTCGAGCTTCATGCCGGGCTTGAAGCCGTGCGGCGTGCGCGTCTTGAAGGCGCGAGGCGGCGCCCCCGCAGCCCCCGCGTCCGCCAGGTAGCTCTCCCACGTGAATAATAAAACATACCCGCTTGTCGACAACCTCGAGCTTCATGCCGGGCTTGAAGCCGTGCGGCGTGCGCGTCTTGAAGGCGCGAGGCGGCGCCCCCGCAGCCCCCGCGTCCGCCAGGTAGCTCTCCCACGTGAATAATAAAACATACCCGCTTGTCGACAACCTCGAGCTTCATGCCGGGCTTGAAGCCGTGCGGCGTGCGCGTCTTGAAGGCGCGAGGCGGCGCCCCCGCAGCCCCCGCGTCCGCCAGGTAGCTCTCCCACGTGAATAATAAAACATACCCGCTTGTCGACAACCTCGAGCTTCATGCCGGGCTTGAAGCCGTGCGGCGTGCGCGTCTTGAAGGCGCGAGGCGGCGCCCCCGCAGCCCCCGCGTCCGCCAGGTAGCTCTCCCACGTGAATAATAAAACATACCCGCTTGTCGACAACCTCGAGCTTCATGCCGGGCTTGAAGCCGTGCGGCGTGCGCGTCTTGAAGGCGCGAGGCGGCGCCCCCGCAGCCCCCGCGTCCGCCAGGTAGCTCTCCCACGTGAATAATAAAACATACCCGCTTGTCGACAACCTCGAGCTTCATGCCGGGCTTGAAGCCGTGCGGCGTGCGCGTCTTGAAGGCGCGAGGCGGCGCCCCCGCAGCCCCCGCGTCCGCCAGGTAGCTCTCCCACGTGAATAATAAAACATACCCGCTTGTCGACAACCTCGAGCTTCATGCCGGGCTTGAAGCCGTGCGGCGTGCGCGTCTTGAAGGCGCGAGGCGGCGCCCCCGCAGCCCCCGCGTCCGCCAGGTAGCTCTCCCACGTGAATAATAAAACATACCCGCTTGTCGACAACCTCGAGCTTCATGCCGGGCTTGAAGCCGTGCGGCGTGCGCGTCTTGAAGGCGCGAGGCGGCGCCCCCGCAGCCCCCGCGTCCGCCAGGTAGCTCTCCCACGTGAATAATAAAACATACCCGCTTGTCGACAACCTCGAGCTTCATGCCGGGCTTGAAGCCGTGCGGCGTGCGCGTCTTGAAGGCGCGAGGCGGCGCCCCCGCAGCCCCCGCGTCCGCCAGGTAGCTCTCCCACGTGAACGTGTCCGGGTCCTTGAAGACTGCAAGGAGAACCACTTTGTCAATGTTTTTTTTTCTTACACAACAAAATTAAAATAGTACATTTTACAACTAGTGTGAAAAGAATGTCTTTTTACCACTAGTACCGAGGTATCTTGCCACGAGCTGAAAGCGAGTGGCAAGACTCGGTACGAGTGGTAAAAGACATTTCACACGTGTTGTAAACGACGTTTTTTAATACAATTGCGAAAAAATAATAAATTAATATTCGTCATTTATATATTAATGAATTCTTTAAATAAATTTATATTATTGTACCTCGATCTCAACTGTTAGTGGCTGCATCGAAACTTCTGCTTGCGTATGCGCTCCTGGTACCTATAGGTGGACCGTTTAACTCGGTCCTCGCCTGCGCGGCGCGCGGGTGCAGGGGTATGACTATAACGGGCTGCGGGCGACGTGCGGAAGGCAAACCCCGGCGCCCGCACCCCGTTATCGTCATACCCCTGCACCCGCGCGCTGCGCAAGCGAGGAATGAGTTAAGCGGTCTACCTACAGATGCGTACATTTTCAGCTTCAAAAATGACTTTCATACTAACGCGATCAAAAATAAATACTCCTAGTATTCGTAAGCGTTTTTAATTTCATAATTTCCAAGTAAAAAATCTAATATAAAATTACTGCGTTTCGAAAGTATAGTTTGGAACTAAAAAGTAAAAAGCACTAGTGCGAGAAATTGAGCTTCTCGCACGCTACGCAGCCACAAAAAGTACCACTTTTTGAGCAACTGTATTAAAAATGTATTAGTGTAAGTCTTCGCCAAACCCCTATGGTCCCTAAAGCTCAAATTTTAAGACATGTAAACAGAGGTTTCGGTGAGTGTGTGTGGTAAACTTGACTAAACTGTCACTTGCATTTGCCCCATTTTTGCCCTAAAATATGTTTTGACCATCACATTATGAAGTTTCAGTAATACGCCCCGCATCAATAATGTTAAATGTATAGTGTATAGCACGGGCGTGTTACAGACTCATCTACTGATGTCATGTTTAATGAAATCCACCCGATAAATTAAGTGCTAGAAGCAAAGTTGTGATTTTAGATTTGGTCTCCACTCACGCCCGCCATATTGTTTTTTTTTTAACTCGATGTGCGCCAACACTATGTCAGCATTAAGAGAAATCCTCATTTTTTGGAATTCATCAAGCATCTTGACCTGGAGGTGGTAGCAAACTATAACTACTTAACGAGAAATTTAATCCATTACCATTTTTTTGGGTTTAGCAGTAGTCGGGTAAAATGTTATTAATAATGTAGTTCATATCCTATTGTGTAAATCAAAGTGCATTTGAAATTCTCCCGAGCTCCAAATTTGGAGAATCTTCCCTGGAAGGACATTGAGGGAAAATCTCACATGTGGATGCATTTTTCTCCACGAAGACACGTTTTCTCGTCAAGGTTGTGTACTACAGGCTTGTGCAGAATTTATTCAGCTTTAATGTTGCTGTAGACTAGTGTAGACCATGTTTTCATAGAGTACGTAGTTTTCGAACAAAACCTGAATTTCTTACAAATGGAGTACATTTCCCAAGATAGCAGCCGTTCTACAAGGTCCAGACCCCGGGACTTTTGGGAGACGAAAACAGGGCTTCCAACGAACATTCATACCAAATTTCATCAAACTCCCCGAAATTTCGAGGTTGAACAATATCGACTGTATTACTAAAACGCTTTATTAGTGTAACGAACAGATAATTAAATAACCATTAATGTGGACAGTAAACGTTAATGCAGGAGATAATTAAGATCTACTAATTGTCAATTAAGTGTAGCCCTCCAAAACTAAGCAACATACGTGTCCATCATATCCATAATAGTGGTAGTTATACAAGCCCAATTTCAAAGAAAAACCGTAAAATCGATTTACAGTTTAATCATTTGACACACGCATACTAGAGGTCAAAACAAAATTTAATTTTTTGTATGGAAAAACATTTTTTTCTCGTCTAATATAAGAAATAGAGTGGGGGAGTAGGTATCTGGAACCACTTACCTATCCTATTAAAAGTATTATGAAATTTCTTTGCGGACATAGGATATACTATTATAGCGGGTAAGCTTGTGTAATAGGGTAAATCGCCAGTTACTGGCCACCGTTCAATAACTGGCCATATTAAAAATGAACGTGAGCCAAGCCGCGGGCAGCTAGTCTTCAATAGGTACAGTCAATACAGATGATGATTTCTAGGATAAAAAGTTACAATTCAATTCATTTTTATTTCAGACAAGGTCCATACACATTTGTTAGTAAAAAATAATTAACTTATGACTAAATGAGTGTTAGTTAATAATACTACTTAGGGTCTAAAATTCTCGTGCGCGCGTCTTTACCTGCACATGCATGGACGTCCAGCGGGCTAGCATAGGACTGTCCCAGCGGTAAGCGAACACGCTCACGATGCTGTTGGGGCTGCCGCGCAAACGAGACAAAAGCGAAGCGCATCTCTTCCTCATCACAGCCGCGAAGCCATCCGTCCGCGCTTCGGCAAACATGCCGGAAGCACTACACCATCGCGGCAGCCCCATCAGCACCCGGAACGCGTTATTGTATTGGACACGAAGTTCGTTGTACGCCCTCTGCGTGTAATTGACCCACAGGCTGCATGAATAAAAAGATACACAAAAGGCTTTGAACAAGGTAATTTTGACATCTTTAGTGCATCTTGCAAACCTGCGGGCCAACATATTGCACCGAACGGCCAACGACCTTCGCTCCCGCTCGATGTCCATGCTGTCGCTCAGGTTATCAGTGACCCAAATACTTGAACGAGCTGACCTGTTTCAAGGGAACACCTAACAGGGTTACAGGTGGCACATTGTAGGTTTTGGTGCCTGCCTTGAAAACCATCATCTCACTCTTGTTCGCATTATATTTGAGTCCATGGGCCACCGCATACCTTTCACAAATGGCCAGAAGGTGCTTAAGGGCTCTAATTGAAGGAGCCAGCAGCACCATGTCATCAGCGTAACTGATGTTGTTTACACACACTCGATCCACATGGCATCCGACTTTGGTACTGCTGAGTTCCTCAATCAACCCATTCATGTATAGGTTAAAGAGCCGAGGCGAGGTTAGCCCCCCCTGCCTCACCCCGCTCTCCAAACGGTACTCCTCCGACAAATAACCTGCCCATCTCACATTGTTTCTTTGCTGGTTATACCAATATCTCATAAGAGAAGTAACTTCACCTGGCAAAGTTGTTTCTTCACTAATCTTACCCCAAAAAGCACGTCATACGATACCAAGTCGAAAGCTTTCGACAGATCGAGGTAACAGGCAAAGACTGGCGTTCTCCCTGTTGTATAGTATTGGACAGTGTGTTTAAGGCACATGATAGCACTTTCCGTGGACAGCCCCTGTCTGAAACCAAACTGCGCATCATTAAGACGGAAGTGCTTATCCAAGTGACCATTCAACACACTGTCCAATACCTTGGCTACAATAGTCGCCAAGGATATTGGCCTGTAGTTTGACGGATCTGTTGAGTCACCAGTCTTGTTTTTTACGACCGGTACAACAATAGTGCGCATGAGCTCGTCAGGCAAGTATGAGTGTTTAATGCATAAAGAATAGAACATCGCCAGGACCCTGGGTAAATGTGTGCCAGCATACTGCAGATGTTCAATGCTAAGACCATCGTGCCCAGGAGACTTCCCTCTTACCATGTTTTTAGTGATAGAAGCAACTTGACTCGCTGTTATGGTAAAGGTCTCTTTGGAAGTGTTGGTCTCAGCATGGAACACTCGCGCGGACGGCCCTAGTGGCGATTCCACTCCGAAATGACGTCGGAAGAGGTTCGCAATGTCTATTGGGTCATGTTCTCCAGCGACGCTCACTGGGAGGCCGGGCTTGTGGTTCTGTTTATTTACAGCTTTCCAGAACTGTCCAAAGCTTTTATTGGAATGGTGTTCAGCTAAAATGTCACTTTTTATTTGCTGCTCATTGTTTTGACACCATTTCAATTTGGCCTTGAACACCTTTCTCGACTGATACATCTCTTCATAAATACGACCAGTAGATGGTTTACCATGCAGCACCCAGTTTTGAAAAAACATCCTAGCCTTCCCATGGGCCCCACTTACATATCGATTCCATCCTGTGACATGTTTATTTTTACTATAATTTCTAACAGTGTAGCTTCTTTTTGCTGCTTTGGACAAAATACATATAATATCTACATACATACACTTTAAAAGCTCAATATGATCGCTATTACAACATATTCTATCACTACAGTTAATAAAATCTGCCGGAAAGTCAACATATCGTAACTTAGAATTACACATATCATGATACAGTGCGATTTGTGTAGAATCACGATTCCCCCAGACAATTTCTTGGTGGTTGTTAAAAACAGATGTTACAATTTTAGGTTTAATCATTTTTATATTGCATTCTACCAAAATGGGATAATGGTCGGACCAATATGTATCGTATAGCACTGACATGCTCGTTACAGTTTGCCGCGCAGCACTAGTGACAACGCAGTGGTCAAGCCATCGCCGACATCCATGCGCCTCGCTTACAAACGTGTACGAATCCTTAGGTAAAAGTTGTGTTACAAGTTGTGTTAGTTTTTTTGCTTATAACTCGAGAACGGCTGGAACGATTTTGATGATTGTTGATTTGTTGGATTTGTCTTCGCCCCGAATAGCAGAATAACTATAAAAAATGGAAAAAATTAAGTTTTTTTTTCATGAATTTTGTACGGCGGACCGAAGTTCGCGGGGTCAGCTAGTAGCATATCTATATTAATAAAAGAAAGTTGTGTTAGTTCCTTTGCTTATAATCTGACAACGGCTGGAACGATTTTGATGATTGTTGATTTGTTGGATTTGTCTTCGCCCCGAATAGCAGAATAACTATAAAAAATTGAAAAAATTAAGTTTTTTTTTCATGAACTTTGTACGGCGGAACGAAGTTTGCGGGGTCAGCTAGTAGCATATAAAAGTAATAGTCAGAGATCAAGTCGCTATTAAAGTACTATGGGTTGTATGTTTTTTTTTCGAACCTAACTAATGAACCAATTAATATTGCTGACGTCCATTATGACGAGAGTACTCTATCGAGGAAGGAAAACATGTAACACTGCATGTAGAATGTCCTGCTGCTCTCTGAATTACATTACAGACAGATTAACCAACGAAATACACATTTCTACGATTTTTTTTTGCCTACAGCAACATTTTCATAAAATCAGTTAATATATTTTATAAATGGACATTTCATTTACATGACAATAAAAAAATACACAGCTTAATATATTATAGCGATTCTCTCTTTGTATTAGGTCTAAGATTTGTATTAGACAGGAAGTCACAAGCTTGGTAAATGGTAATTTGTTCAAGGCATTGCATATTTGTTTTATATACCATGAAATTCTGTAATTTATTATCGGAGTGTAGTCGAGTTTTTGTACTCGAATGAATCATGTATGAAGGTGACTTTATTGAGTCGGTTACTTCGAAGGTGAGCGGCATATAGTATTACAATAATATTTTGGCAGTGTTCTAACACGAAGAAGCAAAATATAATCATTAGCACCAAAGTTAACAGGTTAATTATGACAATTACATTTAGCTTCCCGTATCATTCAACTAATAATAATAGTCTAAAATGCATCCATATGAATTACTATGAAAATTGCATTGATGTTTACCTCGAGCAAGCGACATGAGCGCGCTGTGAGTTGTGCACGATATCGCACCGATAAGTTGTGTACGCGCGCGTGCGACTCGCGCGACGGCCGGCCGCCGACTAATGAACATGTAAATCTACTGATAATGTATTTCTCCGAGTTTGTCCTCGATTGACGCGAAGGATACTTAATGTTGTTTTGATGCTATTTAGAGAGGATTCTGTTTTAATATTGTTAATAAAAACTGGGATATAGGCGTTGTTTTATGTTGTAAGAAATCATATCAGTTTTGATATTTTGGTATAAAGAGATAAGAAAAGCCTTGATAGTTGACGGCAACATATTTGATGATAATAATCACATGAACGACTAATATGTATTGTGTATAACTTGTAAATTAGTCCTAGAAAAGTAATCTGTGTTATTCAGAGCAAGGATAATAATTCATAGCTAAGAAATAAGCTATGAATTAAACATTGTTTAACATAGTAACCGGACCATGCTATGAGTGAAAGTACCTAACCAAGAATTGTACATAAAATATATATGTATGGTATTGTATTGTATTGTATTGTGTGTGTTGTTTGCATATGTATTGTATTTGTTTGTATTGTTTTGTAAATTTAAAATGATCAAGATTTATGTTTTTTTTTTCAATATTTTAGGATTATGTGAATATGTGTGACTTGCTGCCTGAGTGATAAACGATGGAATGGAAGAGTGAGACTGGATCAGAATGGAAGGAACGAATGATGATTGAGATTGACTGAGGACGGATAAGGAGGAATAGTGTTTTGTGGTATCACTTAAGAATTAAATTCATTAAATTTAATCTTGGTTGCGATTAAAATAAACGTAAAACTATGTGTAGAAAATCGTTTTATTGAAGAGAACACTACATCTATAGCATGCGAGTGTGTGTTTTTAGAAGTTTCAGAGCTTCGTGATTTTCGTGCAAGTCCAGGCTCTTGAAGAAGTCAAAAGTCGATTTTAAATGCAAATATTAATCATCATCAAAGGTGGATCGGTAGAGGCGAACGCCTATTCTTTTTGTAATCTATTTTCAAATAAATACGTGATATTTTTTCTTAATCATATGTCTTTTCTTAGTATTACTCACTCCATATTAATGTTATGATTGTATGTTGCTAAGTATGCATTCAGTTGGTGATTTGGGGAATCCCCTTCTTACAATGGACCAATTGTTACTCAAACTTAACAGTACCTATTATCACAGGCAGTATTATCATGTGTCATGTCTCATGCTCTGTAGTTAGTAGATGATCTGTAGGTGAAATGATCTACACAGTATTGCCTAAATAACAAAGACATGTGTAGATCATTTAAACATCTTGGAATGCGTAGCTACTTCTGCTGTAAATCAATGGGATGTTACAAAATGCGTCATATCAAGAGGTGTCATCACTCCAGTGATCTTGCATAATTATATTAGTGAGACTTTTTTAGAGAGCTAGGGCATAGCGGAATGTCAGCTCGCTCATATTCGGAGGTGTCCAACTAGGGCAGTACTTTCTCCTTACTGAAGATTGCAGCCAATAATAACACTACTACCCGCTCTGTAGTATGTTTATTATAAGTATAGTATAAAACAAAGTCTGTCTGTCCCTGTATGCTTAGATCTTTAAACTACGCAACAGATTTTGATGCCGTTTTTTTAATAGATTATGTACCCGTGCGAAGCCGGGACGGGTCGCTACTGTACATTAAACACATGCACATGTGTTGTGTTCCTGATGGTAAGCAAGGCCGCCAGAGGTACCGAAGATTTGCTGTGTTGAGGGTGAGGGAACTACATTTATCTCTAGCTGTTAACACCACGAATCCTCACTAATATTGGGTTAGCAACCCGCTGATGACTTGTCCGAGACGCTAGCACTAGCTTTTCCTTAGGTGAGTTTATGCTCATTTTGTCAGCGTTGGCATCATCATATCAACCGAAAGGCCACTGCTGCACATACTGCATGGCCACCCGCATCCAGGGGACTTCCGCGTCCTTTAATAGGTCATCGTCGACGTTGTAGGGGACCGCTGGTCCGGTTAGGGCTAGTGTTGTGGTATTTAAAAAACAACTTACAGTTAGGCGGCGTCAGCGCGATTTCGTTCTCCTCGGCCCAGCCGACAGGATGGATGTACGGCGACGTGGGGTCGAGCCACACGTCGTACATGTCGTCCCACGAGTCGAAGTTGATCAGCAGCCGAGCTTCGAGCATGTCGGCCACAGTGGCGACGCAGACCATGTCGTTCTTGCGGTCTTCGGCTTCTAGCTTCATGCCGATGCGGAAGCCGTTGGGTTTTACCGTCTGTTGACAATATTAATTACATTATAGTTGTGAAGAACATGAAAGTGTAATGAACATGATCGCAATAAATGAATATGAATATGAAGTCATTTTGAACTACTTTACTAAGCGCGGCTGGACACACTACACGTGACACGGCCTGTACCATCTTTATTTTATATCATCCATGCAACTTTTAATGGTTTGTCACGAATGTTTGAACTTTGAACTAGAGGCATGTTCGAGGAATAGCAGTGTAGTGACATCTCAGACCGCAACCTTGACGTTTATGAGACTGATTTCCGCCAGTTTTCAGGTCTTGGTGACATCCCTGCCGTACGTCGCGCACCCGCACGGCACGGCAGTCACAAAACGGCGCGCGAGTGTGTAGTACCTATCCGTATCCGTGTGTAGTATATTACCGTGGTGGTGATGTGCGGGAACAGGTGCCTGGGCGCGGCGATGGCGCGCATCTGCTTGAGGTAGAGCGGCCAGGAGAAGCCCTGCGCATGCGCGTGCGGGGGGCGGAGGGTGCGCGAGTTGCGCTCGCACCAGCCCGCCGGGAACTAAGGATGGCTACAGTATGTGTATGTTACCGTGGTGGTGATGTGCGGGAACAGGTGCCTGGGCGCGGCGATGGCGCGCATCTGCTTGAGGTAGAGCGGCCAGGAGAAGCCCTGCGCATGCGCGTGCGGGGGGCGGAGGGTGCGCGAGTTGCGCTCGCACCAGCCCGCCGGGAACTAAGGATGGCTACAGTATGTGTATGTTACCGTGGTGGTGATGTGCGGGAACAGGTGCCTGGGCGCGGCGATGGCGCGCATCTGCTTGAGGTAGAGCGGCCAGGAGAAGCCCTGCGCATGCGCGTGCGGGGGGCGGAGGGTGCGCGAGTTGCGCTCGCACCAGCCCGCCGGGAACTAAGGATGGCTACAGTATGTGTATGTTACCGTGGTGGTGATGTGCGGGAACAGGTGCCTGGGCGCGGCGATGGCGCGCATCTGCTTGAGGTAGAGCGGCCAGGAGAAGCCCTGCGCATGCGCGTGCGGGGGGCGGAGGGTGCGCGAGTTGCGCTCGCACCAGCCCGCCGGGAACTAAGGATGGCTACAGTATGTGTATGTTACCGTGGTGGTGATGTGCGGGAACAGGTGCCTGGGCGCGGCGATGGCGCGCATCTGCTTGAGGTAGAGCGGCCAGGAGAAGCCCTGCGCATGCGCGTGCGGGGGGCGGAGGGTGCGCGAGTTGCGCTCGCACCAGCCCGCCGGGAAAATGTCAGCGCAGTCCGCGTTCACCCAGTAGTCGTGGATGTCTGGGTACTCGTCGAAGTGCAAGCGGAGGCGGTAACCCTGGGGGAATTCATTTGCTATAATAACACCTAAAAGTATAAACTTTATCACTTACAAACTATCTTCGGGTCTGTACTTCTCTCTCACTTGCTCTTACACATTCTTAAGACGAAACGAAAGTAACGATTTCACCCGAACCCAAAAAGAAAGATAGAGAGATAAGCAATAGAAAAACAACTTCGAATCCTGTTTCTTTTAAAAGCAGTGGATAAGACGTCACCAAATTGTGCCGTGATAAATAGGTCAAGTTGATTATGCGATAAGTAATATTTGAAGTAACTTCCGGGGACATCGTAAGTAGGAATAAGAGTTCAAAATTAAATTAGATTTTGATGCTTAATCTCATATTTTATTCTGAGTCAAATTTCGAAAAAGGAAATCAAGCAATAAGATGAGTGGGAAGGCCCAAAGCAAGATAGTCTGATGCTGATGACATAAAAGCAGTGGCTGGGCTGGACCAAACTGGATTCATACTGCCAAAGTGGAAACATATGCAGGAGGCCTATACCGGCCAGGGGTCCCTTATATAATTTGAAATAGATACTTATATAAATAAGTAAAATAATAGGGAACAATCGAATTTTACCTGCACTTCAGCCACAGAGACGACGGCCCACACGGACGCGCGCTGCGGGTCGATGGCCTCCATCCTCATGCCGACCTTGAAGCCGTTCCTATTGTACGGGAACGGCTCCTTAAACAACTTGACCGGCGCCGCCTTCGACTTACAGAAGTCCAGGTACCTCATCCACGAGAAGCCGTTCTTCCCGCACATCCACGGGTACTTCTCATCTATCACGTCGTCAGAGAGCTTTTCCTCTTCCTGTTTAGGGTCCTCTATAGGTTCGTCATGCTGTTTTCTCATAAGCAGTTTCTTCATCTTGTTCCGACGTCGCGTCAGCTCGGCGCGCTCGCGATCTCGCTTCTTCTGCGTCAGCTTCTGCACGTCGCTTTGGCACGTGAGACTGCAGAAGTTTGGAGTTATGAACTCCGCTGCCATGCCGTGACAGCCGCAGCCGTCGCAGCGGTATAAGTCTTCAGGGGATGTTGGTTTCTTCTCGCGAGGGCGTTCGATACGCTGTTTTAAGGGTGTGTGGTACTTCGCGCTTGGAGGCAAAGGTAGTTCCTCAGGATCAGAACCGTCTATGATGTCTATGAGCCCAAATTCGTTCGTCTGGAACTGTATCGTGCTGCCCTGCAGCTGTGCTATTCCATTATTCCAGAACAATCCTGGAGGATCGTCCTCTAACGCGCTATCTACACTTTCCCTCTTCAACTTACTATCCTTCCCTGTATCTTTCTGGTAATGGAGTAAGCTCTTGGTTTCCGATTTGTCCTTGTTATCCTTGTACTCCTCATCAGAATCACCGAGGATCACTTTGCATTCGAGATCTTTGTCCAACTTCTCGTCGCAGAACAAGGAAGGCACGCGATGATCGTCATTAATGTACGAGTCCGGAGGACCATCATGCTTTTCTGGAGCTTTCGGAAGTGCCTGACTCAGTTTCATATTCTTACTGGCTAGATTCTCGTGGCATAATGATATCCGCCGCTTAAGGTTAGCATTAGAAGCTTTTCTCTCACTGTTATCAGAGTTTGAGCGCCGTAAGATAGCTGGTGCTGCAATGGTAACATGAGAGCTAACTTCGTTTCTTTCTATAATGTTCCTATTCAGCAAGCTCTTTCCTTTCTCTGGTATTGCGAGCGTGAAGGACTCGCGACTCTGCCCCCCCTCATCATCAGCTATTGAAACTGTGTAAATATCGTCATTCATGGAAGCATTGGTCTCCGGTATTGAGAGACTATATGTCCCTTCCTCTGTAGGCTCCGCTCTGGAGCCCGGAATGGATATTGTATAAGTTTCACATTTGTTATTAGAATTTGTTGTCACTGGAGCCTCTTTGCCATTAACACCCACCTTCCCTAGAGGTTGCAATGGGGGCATATCTGCAGACTCTAAGCCAGCACTATCCCTCATCACTGTGATATTACCTTGAGGATCATTCTGTATTTGTCCATTTGCAATCTGTAGGTTAATTATAGGTCCCTTGGACGCCATGGTGGCTGGCATAGTTACTGGCAGGATAAACTTGGTGTTTTGGATTTTTGGCATATTCATTGGAGTCAAAAATAGCTTCTGGTTGTTAGAGTTAACAGCTGACTGGTTGTTGGAGATCAAGATAGATTGGTTGTCAGCCATGTTCTTGGTGTTTTGTTTTTTTACCGAACTGAGGTAGGCTATGGCTTGCTTGCCTGTACTGCCGGGAGCAATGCTTACTGGAACTATCATCTTCTCATTACTTTTAGGTTTCTGAATAACAATTGGCGGTGTTGCCGCTGGGGCAAGGGCAGTCTTGCCCTGGCCTGGCATTTTTGGCGCAATATTTGGCTTGTTGTTGACATTTGATATCAAATGAATATTTGAATTGCTGGT
This sequence comes from Epinotia brunnichana, assembly GCA_963854355.1. NCBI lineage: Eukaryota > Metazoa > Arthropoda > Insecta > Lepidoptera > Tortricidae > Epinotia > Epinotia brunnichana. The sequence goes on from OY977943.1 coordinate 33,247,647, forward strand.
GACCTGAAAGAATGACATGAGATATAACTGATGTAGGTCCAATACACTGACATATATGTATCAAGATAAATATTGCATGTTGTTTGATATTGATATATAGATAACAATGATTAATACAGAAAACCAAGCATGTTTTTATTAATTATGAAAAAAAGAATGGGATCTTTTAACAAGAAAAAGAACTAAAATACCCATATGTATTAAAATTCACATAAGCTTTCTTTTTATGAGTCATGTCATGATTTACATTATGAAATGTTAAAATCAGAAACACTATTGTTATATTTATTATTTGTATGTCTGTGCCATATCAGGACCATGGGGTCCCGGACTTTTGGAAGGCATGCGTGGGGCCGAATATTATTATGTTACTAAACACTATGATAATTTAAAATATCTCAGCATGTAAATAAGACATAGTATGTAGTATTGTATTACAAGGCAATATTTTTTATAGTTGTAAATCTAATAAAAATATGTATAATAAAAAGAAACCAACTCACAGGTCTTCTAACAATGATCTGTGGAGGATTCCCACTGGTGCTGGCTTGGCTGATGACTTCAGTGCTAGTGACAGCCTTCAGGCCTGCCGGAGTCTGAATGTAAACTACATGCGGCATATTCCTTGTTGCTCCCCTCAGCTGCACAGTCCCCGAGCTCACAGAATTAGGAAGTGCTAGCTGTATTGAGTTATTAACTGAGTTTGGTATCTGCACAACTGTAGAATTATTCCCCATTTGCACTTGAGACACTGAAGTAGCAGTCTGTAGCTGCGAGGAACTTGTCACTATCATATCACTGTTAACATCCATACTATTAGGCCTAGGATTGGACCCCATATGGACATGAATAATAGAACTCATTGGCTGACTAGAGCTTTGCAAAATCGGCATAGACTGCATACCCGGTGGCCCGAGTTGAATATTCTGACTAGCACCAGGTATTTGCAGTGGAACATTTATAGTGTCGCCCGCTGGTAACTGAACAGGCACACTAGTAGTCCCAGACACATGTATTGGAAGACTGACAGGGGCCATATGCAGGGGTACACTACTGGTGTGTGCAGAGAGCTGGACGGGCACGTTGATGTTGGCGCTGGTGCCGGGGATCTGAACTGGCATGTGGACAGTGGAGAGCTGAAGTGGGTAGGATGCAGCGTTGGAGTGCAACTTCACCGGGGCCAGGGAGTGCGTCACCAGCCCGTGCTGCAGCGGCAGCGAGCCCTGCCCGCCGCCCACCGACGAAACTATCATGCTGCTCGATATAGGCGCCTACAAATAAAAATACTACGTCACGAACATCATCACTAATTTATTTATCACGAATCCATGTCAATTAAATCAACTCACCCGCAAGGTATTCAGCAGCACGTTGTGCTGCGGACCGGTCGCCGCCAGATTGTTGCAGGCCGGAGCGCTGCTCGATTTCAGTAATCTTTTTTTCAAAATCTCACTTTTCGAATCGTCAAAGTTTTGAAGTGGATTACACTGCTGTCTCTCCATTTCTCGGCATCGAGATCGCTTGCGAACGCATTACAGACGTTCGGCTATCTTTTCCGATTCATTATTGACGACCTGCAACGTACATAAAAATAAAATATTGAAAGGAGAAAAATCATCTCGACGCTCCATCGACTTCGAACGCTAAAAACGTGTGACGACAAAGTTATTTGCGAAAATAGGTAGAATAATATATACTCTACAAAATAAATGAACACAAACAACTTGTTATACTTTATTCGTATCTTCGAATTTTTATTTCGCGAGTATCGCTCTCTATCAATTGTGCAGCTACTTTTGCAGATCTACAACCTTCCTCAGAAAAGTTCATCAAATATTGAAACCACAGTTTGTTACTCACTGATGAAACTATCGACGTGAACATTATATTAACTGAGATTATTCTAAATATTACAACATCATTATCGTGTTGAAAACAATTTAATATAAATAAGTAATGTGAAATGAAACGACGATATTTACCTGCCTGGCACACAACTGGCAAAGAATTGTGACAACATAGCCAAAATTACTAAATCTGTTAGGTTGGTATTGGCTAAATGTTCGACCAATTACAAAGAGGCATTTCCGTGACGAAGCTTTCGCGCCCGAATGTTCCAAAATAAGTCACCAACAGAGGCAACAGATCATCGAATACGCACTCTGATAATAATTTGTAATTATTTTTTATTGATTTCTTATCATCGTGACGATTTTAAGTATATAATTCTAGAATGTACTTTATTATAGTAATCGGCATACAGTCGTGAGAATAAATAAAATAATATCTAAGCGAAAGTTCGTTTCAATGTTGATGCTATGCTATTTATAGACTAGATTCGAATTTTGTTTACTTAAAAAGTATCAGGAAATATTTTACCGAAATTTATAGTCATGACTATTTATATTCTGTGTCTCAAATTCGCTTGAAGTACATTTTGCTTTGAATTGAATAATAACTAATATTTAAATAGTACCTTGATGACCGGATGTCCGATTTCCACCATGCCTTTGCCTTTCCTTTTCCCGCTGAGTTGTAGATGGTAATATAAAAAAATATGACATAATAAATACACCGTAGACGGAGGATTCTATTATTTCTTTGCAAACTACATGGAGCGTTTTAGCTATATTTCCATTACTGATTAAAATAAATAATAAATAAATCTATACCACATTTAAAAAAATAAAATAAAAAATATGTAATAAAAATTACGTTCATAAAATGGTACTGTTTCAACAGTTCTAAAAAACGCTGAAACTGAATAAACAACCATACAACCGTCGCGAAGGTCGCGATGCTCAAACAGATGTGCAGTTGTATTGAATGTCAAAAATGTCAACTGCGCTGTTAGTTACTGTTTGCATTTTCCTGCAATATTTTTTTGTCTTAGGACAACAGTTTTCGTCAGTGTTAAGAAAGTAAATATAAGCGTACAATTAGTGGTAAAACGTGATTATAACAAATCTGGAGGATAAGGGACAAAACTTTCTAATAGCCTCAAGAAATACCGTGACATCATTTTGTAAGTGCAATAGTATTTCTACATAGTAAACATCAATAATTAATTTATCCTATTAGCTTTGTAATATTCGCTTCTACTCTATAAGTTTTCAATTAAACTTAAAATGAAAGTGATCGTATTTTATTGCCTGTCGATTTTATTAGCTGTTTTATTTATGTAATTGTTGTTTTATTGTCACTACTGTAGGCAATTTAAAATATAATGTTAGCCAATTATATTTAATTTTAATAAGTTACTCTGTTGATTTCCGTTTACTGTTTTAGCCGGTAACGTTACAATCATAAAAGCGGTAGTTTGACATTTTATTGATGCATTGTTCGATTGGATTTTGTATGAAGTGCAGCTCGAGGAATAAATACGTTGTTTATCACCAAAGTGTTTTTATTAAGGATATCAGTTCAGAACAGGGATCGAGTACTAACGCCACAGGTAATCAAACTGTTGAAATTTTATATTGAATTGGCTTTCTTGACGTTAATTACATTAAAATCGGTTACAATATTTGAACTAAGTATGAAAAACTAAATGTGAATATAGGTTAGTAAATATAAAATTTTACTTATTTTACGTAAAACGTGAAGTGAAGAAATAACTGTTTCACAAATGTTTGTTGATTTATTTATTCTGGTTTTATTATATCAAAGCTTGTTTTGCGTAAGCGTTAAAAGTGATTGAATTTCTAGCAATATTACTATCAAGGTAAGAAGTAAATTAGTTAGTATAATTCTGTAGTTTCTTTATTATGTTTTTCAATACTATAGTACGTTGTCCATGCCATTCTTAATGCTAGCTACTACTAATGCAGTAATTAGTAGGGCAATGAAATTTAAGAACAGTTACGCTTGTGTAAACCTTTTTATTTCAGTATGGATGAACATGATAGTCGTGTTTTCTTCCACCTGACGATTCTGATGGAAGTCGAGCGATGACACCGCCAGCTTCAAGCAGGGACAGCAGAGTTCGCGACCGCGAGATGAAAAGGCGTAGTCGCACGAAGAGGAGCCGATCCAGACGCAGCCGCAGGAGAAGCAGCCGCATCAACTCCAACGGGTCGAAGGATAGCCAGCATCGCCGCAACCGATCGCAATCGGGCTGCAGCTGGTCCCGTTCGCGCGGCCGCCGCTCGCGCCGCAGCCCGTCAGGTTCGCAGAGCAGCCACCCGCGCCGCAGCCGGTCACGCGTGCGCCACAGCTGGAGCCACTCGCGTTCACGTCAGAATTGTCGAAGTCAAACGAGGTATAGTGATACACGCAATAATTACTTATTAGATACATTGAAGGATTTGTTTAAATCTGTTAGATCAGATAATAATGATTATGTTGAAAGATTTCCTGTAATGAATGTATTGCCTGAATACAATACGGCAAATCGGAGTCAAACAATGGACGTATGGTTGACCAAGGTGAACGAGGCAGCTAGTATATAGGTACAATTGGACTGAGCGTCAAATTATCCACTATTATGCACTTCCTAAATTAGCAGGAGTAGCTCAAAAATGGTATCAGGGTTTGTCGAGTTTAAAGTACACATAGCCCGAATGGCAAGCTAAATTGAAAACCGCGTTTCCCAGCAAAGAAAATTATGGTTTGTTGTTAACAAAAATGCTTGAAAAGCGCTCTTAATATGGGGCTTCTTTGGAAGACAATTTTTATGATAAGGATTTTTTGCGCAATAGGTGTAAGATAACGGGTACTGATGCTGTTGATTGCATCTTATTAGGAATTGATGACAGAGCTGTAAAAACAAGTGCTGAAGCAGCTCAGTTTACAGAACCCGACAAGCTGCTTGTTTGTTTACGCGGCGAAAAGATTAATATTAAACCTAAGATATCGTCTCGACCGTTGAATAACAATTCCAGCATTGACAATAAGCAAGCTAACCGGGGACATAAGCCAGACAATAGATTAGTCAAATGTTTTAATTGCGGTAAAGAAGGGCATCCTCATTTCAGATGTAAACAACCAATTAGGAAATGCGAATCTAGCTCTAGAATCGGCCATGTGTCCTCTAAGTGTAATATTAAAAGGAACTTAGATGTAAGAGCAGTTAGTTTACCGTGTTTTATAGACTTTGGAAGTCAATGCACGCTCATGAGATAATGCGATGCTAATAATATTTTTGACAATTTGGTCAAAAGATAATTTACCTATTTTTAAGGGCTTTGGTAACTCCGCCGTTCAAACAATAGGTAAAGATATGACGAATATTATGATCGATTCCGTTGACGTATATAATGTGCCCGATGATTATTTGAGCACACCCTTATTAATAGGACAAAGTTATACGAACAGGACCACGTAGTAACGCTTAAAACTAACTAATTGCTAACTAACTGCTTAAATAGCTTGACTTTTACTAATACATCTACGAGCGATGAGTGCAAATCTATTTCGTTGATTGTTAATAATAAAACCACCATAAATAATGTCACTGAAGTAGAGTTTTATACTAAACCTATTTTAAATGTAAGCATATATGTAGAATACGGTTTGAATCTGCAACCTGGAAGGGAATATGAACCATTGCCAGGTGAGAAAAAGATCCAAGCCGTCAAATACTTTCCTCGGCCTACTGATTAACACAAGACTAGACAATTTATAGGTTTAGCCAGTTTCTTCCGGCGTCTTGTGAGGCATTTTTCAATAATTGCCAAACCTCTAACACAGCTTTTAAAACAGGATACTTACTAAATACTTGCGGGGATCAAGAAGAAAACGCGTTTATTCAACTTAAAAATAGTTGACGAACAGAACTATTCTCGTTTTCCTCAATCCTTTATATGATACAGAATTACAGACGGATGCGTCTAAATTGGGATTAGCTGGTATTTTATTACAGAGAAAAGATAAAGACTAACCGTTTCAGGCTGTTGCGTACTACAGTCGACAAACGTCGCCTGATGAGATGCACTTGCATTGCGACTTAGAGACGTTAGATGTAGAGTTTAGTAGTCATTAGAACGGTTAAGGGTTTACTTAATAGGCATACATTTCACCATCGTCACTGATTTCAATTCTTTGAGAGCGATATTTGAGAAAAAAATACATAATATCTAGAGTTGCACGATGCTGGAATGTAATTCAAGAGTACGACTTTGAGATCAACTATAAGCCCGGTAAATCAATGACTCATGTGGACGCATTGAGTCGCCATCTAGCGTAGAGAAGTTGTTTTAGAAGTTAATACCATTACAATAGATTGGGTCGTCACAGTTCAGCAAAATGATTCCGAAATTCAGCGTACTGTAAATATACTTAAGGACAAAGAGACAAATAATATAATCGAGATATCCAAAAACTTTGTTGTCAAAAGGGGATTGTTATATAGGATCACTAATGATGGAAATCGATGGGTTGTCCCTAAGGGTGTTAGATGGCAAATCATGCAAGCCAATCATGATGATATAGGAGGATTCAGCTTTGATAAAACCTTTGACAGAATTAAATGCACTTACTTGTTTCCCAAAATGAGAAGATTTATTAAGAAGTATGTAGAGTCATGTTTTGAGTGTGCTCACGCTAAGGTTCCGGTTGCTAATAAGGCACCAGCCAGTTGCATCCTACAGAGAAAATAGCAGAACCCTTTCATACGGTCCATATTGACCATTTAGGTCTGTTTGTTAAGAGCAAGCATAAGAATACTCACTTTTCTATTAATAAAGGAAAAACACTGGCTCAGGAATTATTTGGTACAAATCTATCGGGGATGTCAGATGCGTTATTACGTTTAGGGATATCCCTAGAGGAAGACACAGTATAAATATATGTTATTAGGTAGGAAATGACGGAGCTTGATGAGCAAAAACAAAAGGATAGATAAGACAGGAACAGAAAACATGTCAGTTATAAAGTTGGTGATTTAGTCAGAGTTGAAAGGGAAGTGCAGTCGACTGGGCAAAGTAAGAAGTTGATTCCGAAAATTAGAGGTCCATATCGCATAACACGAGTAATGGGACACGATAGGTATGAGGTAGAGGATACACCATTGTCCAGGAAGGGTAATAGACCATTAAAGAGCTTATTTGCAGTCGATAAAATTCACCCTTGGTTAGTAAGTATTTAATAGACCTGATTGTCAAGATAAAGATGAAAATGATGTTAGTGGTGACTATCCTAATGCGGAACCTGAAATGTCTGAATAATTTGATAAAATTAAAGATTGATTATTAACGCATTTATATATATTACGTACCGAAACAGGTATGAGGTTTTGGTACATCTACAAATATTATACTTATATGGGAGATGCGAAGGAGGCTTCCATATGTAATGTTATATTTTATTTAAATTATACACGGAAGATATGAATGAGGCTTCCTTTTATTAAGGTAGAATGTTGTCGATAGGCTTCAATGTTCACAAATGAAATGACGTGAAATTTATATTGATACTTAGGTAGGAATGTTGAAGATATGTATGAGGCTTCAATGTTCACAAATGAAATGACGTTAAATTTATATTGATACTTAGGTAGGAATGTTGAAGATATGTATGAGGCTTCAATGTTCACAAATGAAATGACTTTAAATTTATATTGATACTTAGGTAGGAATGTTGAAGATATGTATGAGGCTTCAATGTTCACAAATGAAATGATGTTAAATTTATATTGATACTAAAGATAGAATGTTAAAGATATGTATGAGACTTCAATGTTCACAAATGAAATGACGTTAAATTTATATTGATACTTAGGTAGGAATGTTGAAGATATGTATGAGGCTTCAATGTTCACAAATGAAATGACGTGAAATTTATATTGATACTTAGGTAGGAATGTTGAAGATATGTATGAGGCTCCAATGTTCACAAATGAAATGACGTTAAATTTATATTGATACTTAGGTAGGAATGTTGAAGATATGTATGAGGCTTCAATGTTCACAAATGAAATGACTTTAAATTTATATTGATACTTAGGTAGGAATGTTGAAGATATGTATGAGGCTTCAATGTTCACAAATGAAATGATGTTAAATTTATATTGATACTAAAGATAGAATGTTAAAGATATGTATGAGACTTCAATGTTCACAAATGAAATGACGTTAAATTTATATTGATACTTAGGTAGGAATGTTGAAGATATGTATGAGGCTTCAATGTTCACAAATGAAATGACGTTAAATTTATATTGATACTTAGGTAGGAATGTTGAAGATATGTATGAGGCTTCAATGTTCACAAATAAAATGACGTTAAATTTATATTGATACTTAGGTAGGAATGTTGAAGATATGTATGAGGCTTCAATGTTCACAAATGAAATGACGTTAAATTTATATTGATACTTAGGTAGGAATGTTGAAGATATGTATGAGGCTTCAATGTTCACAAATAAAATGACGTTAAATTTATATTGATACTTAGGTAGGAATGTTGAAGATATGTATGAGGCTTCAATGTTCACAAATGAAATGACGTTAAATTTATATTGATACTTAGGTAGGAATGTTGAAGATATGTATGAGGCTTCAATGTTCACAAATGAAATGACGTTAAATTTATATTGATACTCAGGTAGGAATGTTGAAGATATGTATGAGGCTTCAATGTTCACAAATGAAATGACGTTAAATTTATATTGATACTAAGGTAGAATGTTGAAGATATGTATGAGACTTCAAAGTTCACAAGTGAAACGACGTTAAATTATATTGATACTACGGTAGAATATTGAAGACATATATGAGGATTCAATGTTCACAAATGAAATTAAGTTAAATTTATATTGATACTAAGGTAGAGTATTGAATGTGGGCTTAAATGTTCACAAATGAAATGACATAATATGTTATAAGAATTAGTTAAAATTTGACAAGTGTTGATTTGTGCTGATACAGAAACAGTAGGTAGTCAATTATGTTTAATTAATTTTATTAAAAGTTTAAAGAAAATGCTTACGTGCATCATTATTTTAGTAGATAATATTAATTATTATTACCATTAGTTTTAAATAGAAGATATTTCTATACTGTTAGAATGACCAGTTGTGCATTCATTTTGATTTAACACAGTTGATCTTTTGTTTTATTTCAAGCGAAATGTGATTATGATTAATCTTTAAAGAATATTGCAGTATGTATTGTATTAGAATCAAGTAGCCACAAAACATTAAATACATCATTATTTTCTAAATAAATGTAATATTTAATTGGTTAATTTTTAGGCGTACTGATGATTAATCACTTTTACTGGCAATTAAATTGTATAAATTCCCGGGACGGGAATAAATTCAGGACGGCCGAATGTTAGCCAATTATATTTAATTTTAATAAGTTACTCTGTTGATTTCCGTTTACTGTTTTAGCCGGTAACGTTACAATCATAAAAGCGGTAGTTTGACATTTTATTGATGCATTGTTCGATTGGATTTTGTATGAAGTGCAGCTCGAGGAATAAATACGTTGTTTATCACCAAAGTGTTTTTATTAAGGATATCAATTCTCATTGCATTTATAGTTTGTTTGAAATATACTTATAGCAAAGGATATACTTAACTATTGCTGCCTCCATTTTCATTTAAAACCCTTCTCTTGGCTAATTTAATACAAATTGTAAGTTGTAGCCTTATTAGCGGCTAGTATTACTGAAAAGTTTTTGTGAAAAGTGTTTAAGTACATTATTTTTTATTATTGTTCCTAGAGACAGCAACTAATTGTGTCATATTTTATTTGTTTTCCTTAAGCTGTCCATGTGTTTCTTTAATTAATAATAGATGTCATCTGTTTTTTTAGGATTCAATTCTCAACAAGGAACCCTTAGTGTAAGGCCTGAGTGGACGCTCGGAGCGGAGCGTTCGGTGGGGCGTGCAGCGGGGCGGGCGGGCGTGCATTCGCTTTGTGCAGCGTCTACTCAGGACACCAGTATGAGTTTCATTTGTTTAACATGCACACCCCATGCCACGCTCCCCCGCACGCCCAACTCGAGCGTACACTCAGGCCTTACACTTATAGTTTCCCGATGTCTGTCTGTCCATTCCGCTGTTTGTGTGTAATTTGGCATACAGTATATCATTCAAGACTAATAGGAGGAAACATATGGAGAAGGAAAGCTGTAGATCAAAAATAATGGAAATCTTTAGAGGAGGCCTATGCCGGAAGGCAAGACGACAGTGTTGATGTCTAATATACTTACCTATTTAAATAAGTTTTTTTGTTTCGTTAAATAAAGGCTAAATTAATAATAATAATAATATCATTCATGTTGGAAAAGTTGTAAACTAAAATGAAAAAAAAAAACAATATTTTCTGTCACCTTAGTTTAAATGTGTCACTAATCTGCAATACCCTAATTATAATATCTATCCCCAAGAAATATATTAGTCATCATTTTAATCAAAACTATCTCTAAGTATAAATCATAGGATTATACATGTACATATCTTAAATTATAGTTTGATCACTTTTTTCTTTAGCCTGAATTTATAAGATCTGTCCTCTAAAAAGTAAGTCACAAGCACCAATAATAAATTTGTACCTAAAATAGTAGATCTGTCACCTCATAAATAGATCAGTTCCTTAATTTAATATTGACCATTAAAATTTACCAATCAGTGTAAGGGATGGTATAATATTGTTTCAGATAATTTTAAAATTATCTAATGTAACAAGTGATATAATGATATAATTACATTTAGTATAAAGCCTTGGCCAGACACGGCGCGACGCAGCGCCGCGGTCGCGCCACGCGGCGCGACCGCGACACATGCTAACAGGTTAGCGACGTCAAACAGACTGCGTCACGCCGGCATCGCGCCCCGCTTCTGTCGCGCCCCGCGCCGCGCGGCCCCTTGCGTTCACGCGGCGCGGGCGCAGCGCTGCGCGTCGCGGACGCGGCGGCACGCTGCGCCGCGCTGGGTCACACACATCAGTCGGACGTTAGGCAGCGCGCAGTGCTTAGTGCGAGCGTAGCATAATTATTAGTTATTTTGTGATTAGGTATGGATATAGAAAAATCAATGTTTCCGGTATCCTGTATCCGGGCGCGAATCACGCCCGCATCGCGCCGTGCATCACGCCCGCATCGCGTCGCGGTCGCGCCGCGTTCGCGCGCGCGATGGGGGCGTGTTGAGAGCGCGAGGCCGGCGCGATCCGCGCGCGCCCTGTTTGAACAGGAATCGCGTCGGCATCACGCGGCGCAACCGCGGCGCTGCGTCGCGCCGTGTGTCTGACCAAGGCTTAATAGACATTTAATTTATTTATTACTTGGTATATAACGTGTTTATCATTAATAACTTACTTGACAAAATTCATCAATGCTATAAATTTCAGAAGATATAAGTTGGTTTTACTATAAATAACTTTAGATATAAATAAATGATTAAAGATAAAAATAGGTCTTGTCTGTCCTACCCCTAGAGTGTATATAAAAGCCCGCGGAGACAGAAGCTCGCAAAGGAGGTCCTGAGTTAAATGGGTAATTAAAGAACTTTTTCTCCATAGTAAATGTATGAAAACAGTTTTCTTTAATTTGCTTTTTTGTACATTACCGAAAGTTGACCTGGAAACTATTGATATTGGATAGAAATGGAATCGATTGACATAAAAAAAATACATGTAAAAAAAACTTTTTTCATTTTCATACAAATTGGATGAGGAAAAAACTTTTTTCATTTTCATACAAATTGGATGAGGAAAGTTTTTCTCGATTTATGGCTTTTCTAGCCGGAAATTTCTTTTTGGTCCCATACAAGCTTTTGATCCTGGATAGGAATGGGATCGATTAGCATCAAAAAAAAGTTGGTCAAAAATTACCATTTCCTCGCACCCTGTATGTTTTTTCCAAAATCTGTACACGCCAATCTTCATTAATTTGAAATCGAAGGAAGGTCTCCTAAGACCATTTTCGCCAAGCAACACGGGATCTTGTAGCTGCCCTCACTGACCCAAAATCTATTTCCATCCTGTATACATCATATGTAATGTAGTTAAAACGAAAACCATCACAGCTGAGTTAGCATTAACTTCAAAAATGTTCTCAGAAAAGCTAACTTTGCTCTAGACTTCATCAATAATTACTTTGACGAAGTTGATATTTGTAAGACATCAAACCAAGTTAAAATTTGCAAAAATAAACTATTAGGAGCCTCTTGTGTCCCACTGCTGCAAAGGCCTCTCCCCTCCGTTTCCAGGCTTCGCGTTCCTGAGCAGTCTCCCGCCAATTCTGTAAAAAGGAGTCCAGCTGGTCTCGCCATCGCCGACGAGGTCTGCCACGTCTCCGTTTCGAGCTGTCGGGCTGCCAGCCGCATGCCGAGCGAGCTTTGGGCTAAGATTGCAACTGACTGGCAAGAATAAATTGACACGGAAAAAAAATGTTTGATTGCAGCTCTAACGGTTGGCAGTTAGAGGGAGAAGATGAGTAGCCAGCACCAGTACATGACCGTCAACAACACGCCGAGCACGCGCGTTGGAGACATTGAGCATATCAGTGAGATTCTACTTTCTAATCATTATTCTATTTTCAGTACCGGAAGGCGAGGCGTGGGTAGGCCCCCCACAAGGTGGACTGATGACCTGGTAAAGGTCGCGAGAGTCCGCTGGATGCGGGTGGCGCAGGACCGGTCACTTTGGCACTCCTTGGGGGAGGCCTATGTCCAGCGGTGGACGTGTTTCGGCTGATATGATGATGATTCTAAATTATTTATTAATAGTTAGCAGCGTGATTCGTCCCGCTTTCGCAAAGAACGCAGGTGAACCTTGACAAAGATGGCTTATGTCCATTTAGATAATCCATTCTAGACACAGGTGAAAGAATAGGTTTCTTGCGTGGTGTTAAAATTAATAACGTCGTGTTGCTAAATGGATAGTAAACCATCAAATGATTGTAATAAAGTATAAATTACAAAATATAATTCAAATCATAAAAAGATATGAACCTTGAAAGTTTAGAAAAAAAAGTTTTTTATTTATTGTCCAAGAGTAAATTTAAAGGTACCAATAGAATCCTTACGCTTTTATAAAAACAAATTTGTATGACAACTATGGACCTAAACGCAGTATTTCGCGACCGAAACAGCAATTTACTTCATTTTCCATGCAACGGTTAGTACAAATTGCACGGTGTGACTTCATACTTTAAAGCCAATCAGTATGAAGCGTTTCGGCTGCTGTCAGCGAGTTCCGTCTTTTACTCGATTTTTTGGGTATTAATGTCCTTTAAATGTAGTTGCTTCCATACAAACATTTGTTCATCTACAAAAACGGCCTCCGTAGCCCAGTGGGTAGTGACTCTGCCTACGAAGCTGGAGGTCCCGGGTTCGAATCCCGGTCAGGGCATTTATTTGTGTGTTTATCACGAATATTTGTTCCTGAGTTATGGATGTCATATATGTATATAAGTATCTATATGTAGGTATGTATCTATTATATATATCATCGCCTAGTACCCACAACACAAGCCTTATTGAGCTTACCGTGGGCCTAGGTTGATTTGTGTAAGATTGTCCCGTAATATTTTTTTATTTATTATTTAAAAACTGGTTCGAATAGCATCGTAAACAAATTTAAGGGCAGAAGCCCATTGGTGAAATCAGATAAGTGGTTCTGGAGAGTCCCACGTCCATACAAACTTACCAAACTACAACCAGACTTTTCCTCTTAATAATAGTAGTATAGAAAAACCTGTAACTCGTGCCAACTTCCACCCCCAATTTCATCCCATCACCTCCATGATTTTCGGGTACTGCTGCTGGCCTTACGTGTCTTCGAAAGAGCAATATCCTAAAATGTGCCTCATTATGTACAGGCCACCTGTCCGAGCACATCGGATCCCTCTGCCTGTCATCAGAGTACTCGGATGTGACACTAATAGTGGAGGGGCAGCGGATCCCCGCGCACAAGGTCATCCTCGCCGCCAGCAGCGACTACTTCCGCGCGCTGCTCTATGGCGGCATGAGGGAGGCCAACCAGGTGGACATCTATCTCTCACTCTCTCTCTCGCTCTCTCTGTCTCGCTCTCGGTCGGACTCATTTTTAGGTTTACCCAAAGGGTAAAACGGGACCCTATTACTGAGACTCCGTTGTCCGTCCGTCTGTCACCAGGCTGTATCTCATGAACCGTGGTAGTTAGAAAGTTGAAATTTTCACAGATGATGTATTTTTGTCGCCGCAACAGCAACAAATTCTAGAAAACAGAATAAAATAAAATATTTAAGGGGGCTCCCATACAATAAACGTGATTTTTTTGCTCGTTTTTACTCGATATTGATAACGGCAATAGGTAGACGCTTTAAAAATAAATAATCAAATGAAAATAAAACAAATATTTAAGGGGGGCTCCCATACAACAAACGTGTTTTTTTTTTGCCGTTTCTATAGATAATGATACTGAGTCCGACTCGCACTTGGCCGGTTTTTTAAACCTCCATGTGGCCGTCCCAAGCAAACCTGGCGGCTTACTGTGGTAGACGAGGCGAAGACGATCGGGAAGTCTTGGGGCGAAATGAAGCGAGAAGCTCAAGACCGATCTGCATGGAGTCACTATGGACGCTTTCTGCCCCATCTAGGGGACATGGGATCTTCATGGTGGCAAACAAGCTTACAACCCACCTGATAGTAAGCAGGCACTGTAGCAGGACGCCTGGAACTCCATGTCAAGTGCGCCTTGCCGACTCTTTGTCAGATAGGTTCGTCACCCACAACAACTCGGGAGCTCATGCGACCTTACTCACCACCTGGAACACAACACTACGCCTGCAGAACAAGTAGTCTATTTATGGGTCGTTTATGATATAGGAGTGTACCTACTGAACTTCAACTCTTGGGACTGGATAGTACCACTAGCAGGTAGACCTCAGTCTCTTTCCGGATAATGCTAAGCTAAGATTATGCCTTCTGAACTATACAAGTGGCAAAAATGATTGAGAGAAGAATATCTTCGCTTCACCGTAGAAGGCATAATTGCCAGTTTTGTTTGACAAGTGTTTTTGTTTTAGGCTGAGGTTGAATTACAAGCACCGCTTCAGGCGTTTAAAGCGCTGCTTCGATATGTATACTCTGGTAAGTCATACATGACATAACGTAGACTGCCGCGGGATTCGTACTAGACCAAAGTGGTCAGTCGTATAGTTCATTGTTCGGCATTTCTCAAGTTCACATTGTATTGTAGGCCACATGGGGCTCTCGCTGCTCCGCGAGGACACAGTGCTGGACATGCTGGGGCTGGCGCACCAGTTCGACTTCCAGGAGCTGGAGGGGGCCATATCGGACTACCTGCGGCAGGTGCTCGCGCTCCGCAACGTGTGCTCCGTGCTCGACGCGGCCAGGTGAGCCGTGTTTAGTGTACATTGTGTAGGCCACGTGGGGCTCTCGCTGCTCCGCGAGGACACAGTGCTGGACATGCTTGGGCTGGCGCACCAGTTCGACTTCCAGGAGCTGGAGGGGGCCATATCGGACTACCTGCGGCAGGTGCTCGCGCTCCGCAACGTGTGCTCCGTGCTCGACGCGGCCAGGTGAGCCGTGTTTAGTGTACATTGTGTAGGCCACGTGGGGCTCTCGCTGCTCCGCGAGGACACAGTGCTGGACATGCTGGGGCTGGCGCACCAGTTCGACTTCCAGGAGCTGGAGGGGGCCATATCGGACTACCTGCGGCAGGTGCTCGCGCTCCGCAACGTGTGCTCCGTGCACGACGCGGCCAGATGAGCCGTGTTTAGTGTACATTGTGTAGGCCACATGGGGCTCTCGCTGCTCCGCGAGGACACAGTGCTGGTAATGCTGGGGCTGGCGCACCAGTTCGACTTCCAGGAGCTGGAGGGGGCCATATCGGACTACCTGCGGCAGGTGCTCGCGCTCCGCAACGTGTGCTCCGTGCTCGACGCGGCCAGGTGAGCCGTGTTTAGTGTACATTGTGTAGGCCATGTGGGGCTCTCGCTGCTCCGCGAGGACACAGTCCTGGACATGCTGGGGCTGGCGTACCAGTTCGACTTCCAGGAGCTGGAGGGGGCCATATCGGACTACCTGCGGCAGGTGCTCGCGCTCCGCAACGTGTGCTCCGTGCTCGACGCGGCCAGGTGAGCCGTGTTTAGTGTACATTGTGTAGGCCACATGGGGCTCTCGCTGCTCTGCGAGGACACAGTGCTGGTAATGCTGGGGCTGGCGCACCAGTTCGACTTCCAGGAGCTGGAGGGGGCCATATCGGACTACCTGCGGCAGGTGCTCGCGCTCCGCAACGTGTGCTCCGTGCTCGACGCGGCCAGGTGAGCCGTGTTTAGTGTACATTGTGTAGGCCACGTGGGGCTCTCGCTGCTCCGCGAGGACACAGTCCTGGACGTGCTGGGGCTGGCGCACCAGTTCGACTTCCAGGAGCTGGAGGGGGCCATATCGGACTACCTGCGGCAGGTGCTCGCGCTCCGCAACGTGTGCTCCGTGCTCGACGCGGCCAGGTGAGCCGTGTTTAGTGTACATTGTGTAGGCCACGTGGGGCTCTCGCTGCTCCGCGAGGACACAGTGCTGGACATGCTGGGACTGGCAGCTACGGATAATAGGATAATAGCTCCTGTCTGTCTCTGAGCGCATCTGAGGGGTACGGCGCAGCGGAATGTCATCTCGCTTATATTCAGAATAGCCCGACTGTGGCAGTTCCTTACAGAAAATCGCAGCATTGGTAATTTGCAGGGCTTTACGGGGGCGAAGAATCGATCTCATCAGTAACCTCGAGACTTTGACTACCAATGGTGTTGCTATCATGGGTGAACCAATAGACAGGGTGGTAGAAGCAAATAACCTTGGCCTCCTCATGGACGGCAAGCTGCGCTTTGAGAACCACATACAAAAAGTTGTGAGTAACTGCTTCTACCGCCTTAAAGTTCTTTACAATGTTCGCGATTACTTAAGTGTTGATTTGCGTGTTAACCTTTGTGAATCGCTGATATTGTCAAGATTAAACTATTGTGATGTTGTCTATGCTGGCTGCATTACTGGTCGTACAAAAAAGCTCATACAACGAGTGCAAAACGCATGTATTCGTTTCTGTTTCCGAGTCCCACCCCGGTCCCATATCACTCCCTACTTGAACGCCGCTGGTCTGCTGAAGTCAGGCATGCACGCAGACGGCTTCACCTTGCCACTCTTCTCTTTGGCATAGTGCGATCTGGGGTTCCAGCATATTTGCTGAGTAGACTTGTATGGCCCAAGAGTGCGCGTAGGTGTAAGGCGATGATTCTGGTGCCAATGCATCGGACCACGGCGTTTCGAGGTAGTTTTAGGTTCGCGGCGTCCAAGTGTTGGAATGATCTCCCTCCACCTATTCAAGGAGCGTCTAGCAAGTATACCTTTAAGCGTCAGCTTAAGGGCTATTTGTTGACGCTCCAGAAATCCCAAACCCAATCCTAACCCATCCAGCACTTTCCTATCCCAACCGTGTCGCGTTTTGGGCTTTGTGTTTTTCTTTCTATCCCATTTGGCTACTGGTACATATTTTACAAATTTATTACATTTATTATTTATTATGTGTATACAATAATTATGTGTTTATCAATGGTCTTATGTTGTGTTGCGTTCCGTGAGTCACGTACGGTGCTGTCTGAAAATCAGCGCTGTAGGTGTCTGTCTGACACCTCGGCATAATGCTGAGACAGCGACCTGTTTACTGCCGCGAAGACACACACAATATATGTTAAATTGTAATGTATGCCTACTCACTTTGTCTCTGTGTGTCTTTTGTGTAGTAAATAAATGTCTTCTTTCTTTCTTTATATCTAGCTATCTGGTATAATTTGTTTTCTCTCTGAATAATAATTTACTTTAAAAACAAAGTTTTAACCGACTTCAATTCAGTACTTCGCCAAGCCACATGGTACTGTATGGAAATTTCCACATTTCCTTTCCAATTTACCACATGAACTGCTTTCCGAGAGCAAATGCGTTGATTATTACAGAAAAAACCCAAGTCGCTATACGAGTATGTGGGCTGATAATATTTGAGGAGGTCCGTCGTTTCCTCAAGGATCTCAGAATTAAAACTTCATTAGTTGGTACTTGAACGGAATCATGTCAGAATTTTTGACGTACTTTACATCTTTGAGGAGTTCCATAAGTCATCTGTGGTCTTCATCATCAGTTCAACTTCACCAAAATTACGATTTCCGAGATTAAATACACGAGTTATAATATAAAATACCAAAATCACTACACGCGTGCCTATAAAATTTGAGGGTTGCCCTCAATTTCCCTAGGATCCCATCATCAGATCCTAAATTTGTGACAATGGGACCACCTCGGGAATATACTGTTTCGAATAAAAAAAAGAATTTTGGAAATCGGGCCACAATTGACGGAGAAATCGGCGAACATACATTTAAAATAAAATACATACAGTGGAACATATAACCTCCTCCTTTTTTGAAGTCGGTTAATAATACGATTAACGCCGAGCCAAGCTCAATCGCCCAGGAACTATGATTTAATTATTGTGTGTCTTAGAACCATTCAATCCTTCCCAGAATCTAGCAAGTCAATGTTACATACAAACATAATTATACAGCCCTCGACTTCTATCAGAATTTATAATTAAATTTTTGTTTGCAGACTGTATGGCCTTGATGCCCTGATGGACTACTGCTACAATTTCTTGGACAGAAACGCCACGGAAGTCCTTCAGCACGATTCCTTCTTACAGTTGTCCGTTGTGAGTAATTCTTTTTTTATTTACTTATTTATTAAGTTTCCATTGTGATGAAGATATAGTCAAGATTTTGTTGTGTTTTAGGAAGCGCTGCAGGGTCTCCTCGAGAGAGACTCATTCTTCGCGCCCGAGGTGGACATCTTCAAGGCTGTGTGCCGGTGGTTCGACGCCAACCAGCAGTGGGTCAAGTCGGTGAGCGGGCAGGCGCAGGTGGTGAGTGCCGTTTTGTACCCTATTGCTAGGATATAAGGTTTGTTACTGTTCGACATCTTCAAGGCTGTGTGCCGGTGGTTCGACGCCAACCAGCAGTGGGTCAAGTCGGTGAGCGGGCAGGCGCAGGTGGTGAGTGCCGTTTTGTACCCTATTGCTAGGATATAAGGTTTGTTACTGTTCGACATCTTCAAGGCTGTGTGCCGGTGGTTCGACGCCAACCAGCAGTGGGTCAAGTCGGAGAGCGGGCAGGCGCAGGTGGTGAGTGCCGTTTTGTACCCTATTGCTAGGATATAAGGTTTGTTACTGTTCGACATCTTCAAGGCTGTGTGCCGGTGGTTCGACGCCAACCAGCAGTGGGTCAAGTCGGAGAGCGGGCAGGCGCAGGTGGTGAGTGCCGTTTTGAACCCTATTGCTAGGATATAAGGTTTGTTACTGTTCGACATCTTCAAGGCTGTGTGCCGGTGGTTCGACGCCAACCAGCAGTGGGTCAAGTCGGAGAGCGGGCAGGCGCAGGTGGTGAGTGCCGTTTTGAACCCTATTGCTAGGATATAAGGTTTGTTACTGTTCGACATCTTCAAGGCTGTGTGCCGGTGGTTCGACGCCAACCAGCAGTGGGTCAAGTCGGAGAGCGGGCAGGCGCAGGTGGTGAGTGCCGTTTTGTACCCTATTGCTAGGATATAAGGTTTGTTACTGTTCGACATCTTCAAGGCTGTGTGCCGGTGGTTCGACGCCAACCAGCAGTGTGTCAAGTCGGAGAGCGGGCAGGCGCAGGTGGTGAGTGCCGTTTTGTACCCTATTGCTAGGATATAAGGTTTGTTACTGTTCGACATCTTCAAGGCTGTGTGCCGGTGGTTCGACGCCAACCAGCAGTGGGTCAAGTCGGAGAGCGGGCAGGCGCAGGTGGTGAGTGCCGTTTTGTACCCTATTGCTAGGATATAAGGTTTGTTACTGTTCGATATCTTCAAGGCTGTGTGCCAGTGGTTCGACGCCAACCAGCAGTGGGTCAAGTCGGAGTGCGGGCAGGCGCAGGTGGTGAGTGCCGTTTTGTACCATATTGCTAGGATATAAGGTTTGTTACTGTTCGACATCTTCAAGGCTGTGTGCCGGTGGTTCGACCCCAACCAGCAAAAATTTAATAAGGACGAGAAAATGTATGTACCATGCACTTACTTTATTGCTCACAATACCTTATTTGGTCGATAAATTGATTGAATAATAAAATATTTTTTTATTTTATTTTATTTTATTTTATTTATTTATTCAGGCAAGGTAACAAAATGTAAATTATTATACACATAATTAGCATAGTTCTAAGAAAATAATATTAAATTTACATTTCTATAACAACCAAGCACAAAATACTAGCTACTAAAATAACAAATCGAAATGAGGTAATTGAGCAAGAGTCTAACTACTCTAACTTATGTAATTCTTTGAATAGTTCACTCGAACTATTATGAATGAATGAATGAATAATTTATTTGAAAAACACAACCACAACATTAAATACAAATGCTTAAGGCGCTCTTATCAGACGATCTTTAGGTATTTGCGGGGGTGAGGCAGACGAAGCGGGAGACGCGAGACAGCCCGCTGTGCGTCGCGTCCCGCGCACTCCGCTAGCGACCTTATTCTGTTGGCATCCGTATTCGGCTCGTTTTTGCGGATTATACGATCAAATGTTTTTCATCTTGAATTGTTGTTTTATTTTTCAAATATTAAATATTGGTTGATTTGTGTAAGATTGTCCCATTATTTATTTATTTAAATCTATTATTTTAGAAAATAAGGAAAAATAAGTAGGTAGTTACAATTCTTACGTGAATCGTAGGATGATGACATCAATTATGGACACTTACTTTCCAAAGATATGTTACAGTTTTTTTTAACAATACAATCGGTTACTTATAAGTAATTAACCACTACCTTACCTATAGGTGAGATTATAGCGCCAGTTAACGCCCACTTAAGAAAATATAGGGAGCTATGTTTATCTATTTATTTCCTGGCAAATTATATTATTACCATAATTATTACCTATGTTACATAATATATATACTGACTGATCAAAAACTGGATAGTTAGACCACTGTTAGACAGAAGAGCATTTATTTTATACAGGGTGTTTATTTTAAGACCAGCAAGTTTTTAGTACATGACTGTATGTCTATTAAAACATGTAATATGAACAAACATCATATAAAAAAATCAATTTCAATTTGTCTCTTAAAAACCTAAACGTGTTATGTCACTGCGCTCGCGCGGCGCGTGCTGCCCACCACCAACTGCTACCCGACTGGCGGCCACACCGAGATGGACCTCGATACTGTTGTGAGTATCGAGGTCCATCGCGGCTAGCCAACAAGATTGGTCTTACACTTGTTACTTGACAGATTTAAGTTAAGCATTCATTGTCTTTTTTTGTTTGATTTATATTGAATATTTTAAAGCAAATATAAATTAACCGGCTTTAAGCCTCCTCCATCGCATGCCATTTTTCTCGGTCTTTAGCCAACTGCATTCAGCTAGGCCCGGCGACCTCAGTTATGTCATCGGTCCAACATCTTTGTGGTCTACCTTTCCTTCTTTTGCCTTTCGGCCCTGACTATTTTGTTGTTTCCAGTCCCCATCTTTTCTCCTTATATCTGGTGATATATGGCTTTTACCTGAATGGGGTCCTATACGGACATAAATATGGATGTAAAGAAAAAATTGTATAAAATAAATAATAACACAACTTTTAAATATAGTAAATATGTACTAACACTAACAATATAGAATAAACAAAGCTTAAATAAATAAATATATGTAAATAAACCAAATATTGCTATGCTATATTTTTTTGGTTTCTGATTTTAGTTGGATTTTTTCGAGTACACAGTTTAAATTAAATTTTATTCTTATTATATTTTTAAACATCATTTTTGCATGATTCGTTAGCTAATATTATTTCCTTAAAAAAGTATGACTAAAACATTACATTTCATAACTTGACAAAGTAAATTTCAACAGTTCTTCTGTTATTTAAAATATAAGCAGTACAAAAAATATTCAAAGCATTAAAACAAAATACAGTAGATAAACGTGTTTTTTTTTTAAAGAACAGATAACAATTTAAAAATTAAATAATAGGAACTAAAATAAAAAAATATATCGTAGTTGTAAAGTTGTATAAAATATATAAGAGTTATCATGTAATAAATCATTAAAACCATTAAAA
This sequence comes from Epinotia brunnichana, assembly GCA_963854355.1. Classification (NCBI taxonomy): domain Eukaryota; kingdom Metazoa; phylum Arthropoda; class Insecta; order Lepidoptera; family Tortricidae; genus Epinotia; species Epinotia brunnichana. Next base: position 33,269,725 of record OY977943.1, read on the forward strand.
TATCGTTATCATAGTTCACACACACACACACACAGTTACCACAGTTTTTTTTTTACATATTGATTAAAATATGAGTATAGATAGGTTTATTGTTTATATCTTATTAGTTGCGTTTTAAAATCAAATAAAAATTGATTGTACGAGTCTTCATATAAGATTGGACCTAAATTAATTAATTAATTATGATTAATATTAACATGCATTTATTTTGTTAAATTTATTTGTTTCCAAAGAGCTTTTCGCGAGTAAAGCCCTCCTCCATACTCTTCCACTATTCTCTATCTCTTGCTTTCTTGAGCCAGTCTTTTACTGCTGTTTTGTTTATCTCTAAATGTAAGTAAATTATGGGCAAATCAATAAGTCCATACCGACAAAAGGTCTGTTCACTCAGATAACGTCTCATTTGTTTGCTTTGGCAGGCTTATTTTTAAAGGGGCGTGGCGGAGGAGGCTTTCTTGGTAGTTGTTTAGAGAAGCAGCGGCGGCAGAGTGCGTGCGAGATGTGAAACGGCATAGTTTTAGTGTTTTGTGATGGGTATCATGTCCACAACCAGCTGGCTAAGTTGTACAGGTGTATAGGGAAACACCCTGTAGTACTTTGTACCGACTGCCTCAGAAGGAAGTTTATGTTTTTCGAGCGTATGTATGTGACGAAATTGAGAAAGGGCCGTGGCAGGACCTTTTTCCACACTCGTTTTTAGGGTTCCGTACTCAAAGAGTAAAACGGGACCCTATTACTAAGACTCCGCTGTCCGTCTGTCTGTCTCTGTCTGTCTGTCACCAGGCTGTATCTCACTGATACCGTGATGGTTCCAGTTGAAATTTTCACAGATGATATATTTCTGTTTCCGCTATAACAACAAATACTAAAAACAGAATAAAATAATCATTTTTATAGATAATGGTACGGAACCCTTCGTGCGCGAGTCCGACTCGCATTTGGCCGGTTCTTTTAATAGAATCTACTAAACAGCAAGTAAGTCAACATACTTCAGTTCACCAACTCGTTTAGGACTTAAGACTAGGTAGTCGCTATCCGGCGCAATAGCCCTACATGCTTTTCATATAATATATTTCTGTATGAATAAATAAATCTATTATTCGTACAGTCCATAATTGGTACCATTACCCCAACAATGTGCTCGTGTCCGAATCCGATTTACACCAAACTAGATTTTTATTGACAACTTGTTAATTTGCTCCAGCTACCTATTAATACGTTTTAGGTGCGCTTGTAGAAACGCTTTACTGTAGTAAATATCGCATACCTTATATTTTCTATTCTATCATTTCGGATATGTTCTCCAGCATGTATTAGCGTTTCCTATTCCTTTAAGTATTATTATTTACCGTGATAACTCGAAATAATTGCTGCAAAAAGTCGTATTTGCGTGCCAGGTAAACATTCACAGGTCCGTCGTCGGCAGTGGCCACGGGCGTACTAAATCAGTCTAAATCGTACTCGCCACCGCGCATGCACGACGCGGACACCCGGTTTTTCAAACAAATTACCAAATGTATTGAATTATGAAACATATTGAAATTCTAAGAAGTAGGTAGATAGATCTACCAAAAAGCTACCTATCACATCAAATTTCATTGTAATATTCCGAATAACTTTTAAGATATTTCGAGTTTGGTGGTAAAATAGCACTGTTTTGAAAGGCAAAATCTATCAAGGTTTTTGTAAGCAATCGTGTTTCTACGAAGCACGAACATAGCTAATGAACTGAAGATATACATATCAAAAATTTGGATCTCTAGCAATAGTACAAGTATACTAATAATCGTTTTGGAAAAGGCACTTTTTCGATGCGCAGCTGCATACAGCGCCTTAAAACTAGGAAAAAATAAAAAGAAGTACAATGTTGTTAGAAACCGTGGTTTGCAAAAGCTTGAATACAATGTATTTTGTTGTCCAATTACAAAGATGAGCAATGTGAAAGATACTTATAAAATAAATAAATCATGAAAAAGGACTTAAGGAAAATTTTTACTAACAAATTATGGAACCAGTTTTCTGAATTAAATGATTTTTATTTATTTTTTATTTAAGGACCGTATCGGAAAGAAAGTAGACAACTTTAGGCATCTCTAAAAACTGGTACGTACATAAAATCGGCATATATTTTTTTTAAATAACGAACTATATCATTTTCTTTTAATTGCAACAAAAAGCAATTACTACTTTTGTCAAACTGTCAACATGGGGCGAATTAGCTTACACGTTCGTAAATATATTTTGGACGATTGGTGCAAAATAAAAGGTATGACGATTAGAAAACTGGTTAAAAAGTACGAGTTGAGTCCCGCGGGCGTGCACAAGATAATAAATATATTTGGTGACTTCTGTACTCTCCAAGATTTGCCTAAATCTGGAAGAAAACCGGGGACAACCGACTTGGCATGAGAAAAGAAAGTCGTAAGAATGTTTAAACAAAATCCGTCCCTTTCAATTCGAGATGCGGCAAAAAGAGCCAAACTTCTTCGGCTATGATACAAATAATCAAACTAAGATGCAACCTAAAAACCTATAAAAAACTAAAACAACCAAAACGAGATGAAAATCAAACAATATCTGTCAGAAAACTGGCAAGGAAATTATACGACCGTATATTGACCAAGAAAAATCAGTGCATTATAATGGATGACGAGACCTGTCGCCACGTTGAGAAATGAGGATGTAATAGACGACAAAATAGCGTATTGATTAGAGTATCTGCATATAGATATGATTTGGTTTTAGGACTCAAAATTGTTTTATAACCTTTGATAAAGGTTACTGGTGAACTATTGATGCAGAGAAACTACGAACCCGTATTGTACACTATTCCAAGTGACCCGTGGCTAGCACGGCTACCGTCAAGCCTCGTCTGCACGAGCTTATGACATCACAGAGATCGCCACAACCCACGTGTTGTGGAGCGAGCAACAATCACTACGTGTACTTGTGTGGGCCCCAAATGGGCCCGAGAAGCCTCCTTTTGCCTTCCCCCTATAGCTTCTCCCTGTTGTGCCTTGCAACTTGCCTCACATCGGTATCGTACGAGTCTCTGACTCTTGCTTGTGTTACTTGAACCCTTGGTCGGGCCATTGTTGGTTGTTGAGTCCCACAACCAACCATTGTGTATAATATATTAATTATAAGCACTCACCAGAACAGGCGAACTTGATCTTACTTGAGCTCCAACATCCCTCGCGCGGTGAACTTTTACCATCTTGTGTCTACCTCCATACGTTGTCTGTCATTGTCCGACCAACGACTATAGAGGTTAGTGTTGTCAGTAAGAAATCTATACCTTAACATTAAGGTAAAGCAGTTGATACATGACTTACCGATTGTTTGTTAATCGCGGTGCTCCGCGACAAGACCTATTGCAAATTGGACTTTAAAGCCTTACCAGGACCTCAATTTATTACGGTGCCGGATTATAGAAGGTTACTCGAAAACATACGGCCATCAACATCGAGAAATTCGGCAAAAAAGTATTAGTGTGGCAAGCGATTTTTCAATGCGGTATGCGATCGCAATCCTTCTTCACGACAGGGACTTTGAACGCTACGGTATACAGTGACGAGTGCTTACAGAAAAGATTACTACCACTAATAAAGAAGCACAGGACTAGCACTTTATTTTGGCCAGACTTGGCTTCTTGTCATTACTCTCGCCATATACACCAGCGACCACCTTACACCGCCGAACAAGATGCTGTTAAAACGCGCCAGGGAACGGAAAGCCGAACTGCACTACGCGTATCTATGGACCCGTGATTGTAGAATCCTTATGCGAAAGAATGATACGTCTAAATTCTTCGTAATAAACAATGACACAGATTTGTTGAAGTTAAAGTGACTCTGTTTTTTGTGTTCTACAATTCTATTGCATTTTGTGTACTGTTACTGCCCCTTATCCTTGCTTGATACTGCCAAGTCAGATTACGTAGGTATTGTTATGCATACCCATATCGTCACACATTTATTTTCAAATAGCTACCTGCCTACAACTTCTATTTACCGTCTTGCATGCGCGTTTAAGTTTTATGAGCGCTGTTATCCTATCAACACAATATTCGTAGTTATTATAAACGCCTTGTGTATTGTGTCCCATACACTTAAAAATACAGAATATATATTATGTTTATGTATCTTGTTTAATTGTTTTGCCTTTGCCGCCTTGAAAAATGAATTGATTGTACCGTTATTGCTATGCGCTGCTTCATTACGTATGCATTTTAATAATGCTCATGTGCTTAAAATAATGCAAATAAATATATTCGATCTAAATGGCTAATAAGATTATAAAAGGCTACTATCAAAACGTGCGGGGCCTGCGAACAAAATCCCATAGTTTCTTTTCACAAATAGCCCTAGCCGATTACGACTTCATATGTGTAACAGAAAGTTGGTTGACTTCAAGTTTCTACGACAGGGAGTATTTCGACGATAGATATGTAGTATATAGGTGTGACCGGTCGCAAGAGGATAGCGGCGCGGAGCGCGGCGGGGGAGTAGCGGTGGCGGTGCAGCGCGCGCTGCTGCCGGTGTGCCGGGACTGGCCCGTCCCCTCTCCCGCGCACTCTGAGTGCCTCTGGATATCGCTCCCCATACATAACCATAACAATCACTCGCAGCGTAAATATTTAAATATTGCATGCGTTTACATTCCACACGGAACGAACCATAGGGACACTGTCGAGTCTTTCTTTGATGCGGCTTCTCAACTTATACTCAGTTACCCTGACGATGTATTTCTTATCACCGGAGACTTTAATATTTCCCAGGCTGAATGGTTGGATCGAGGCGGGGGTGAACTGAACTTAAACCCCTCGAACAATCTTTTAGTTCAGTGTGTAGGTGATTTTATAGCGCTTAGTAATCTAAACCAGTTTAATAATATTGCTAATATAAATGATCGTATCCTTGACCTGATATTATGTAGTACTGCCTGTTCTGTCACTAGGTGTAGTTTTCCTTTAACTCCAGAAGATGTGCACCACCCTTCGTTATCATTAAACTTAAGACTTAATTATACGGCACCAATGAAACCTGCCGGTGTCCTTGTGTATAAGTTCCATTCAGCTGATTTCGACAACATTAATAGTGATTTATCGCAAATAGATTGGGATACATTTTTTGATAATTTGGATGTAGAAGGAAGCCTTACAAAACTATATAATCTATTACATAAATTAATAGATAAATACGTACCGAGCTATCAGTCCCGTAATTCGTGCACATATCCTGCATGGCACAGCAAACCTTTAAGAAAGATTTTAAAAGAAAAAAGAAAATACCATAAACTTTGGAAATGTTATGGAAACCCCCTAGACTATGAAACTTTTAAAAAATTAAGAAAACGAGCAGAAATTATTGAAAAGAAATGCTATAATAGGTATATAGAATTTTCAGAGGATAAAATAAAATCACATCCTAAGTATTTCTGGAAATTTATTAAGTCTACTAGGTCCAATGGAGGAATACCACAAACTATGTATTATAGGGGCGTCTCATCCTCGGACGGAGCAGGCATTTGCAAAATGTTTGGTGATCATTTCCAGTCCGTTTTCGAACACTCTTCTTTACCACCTCTAGATGTTAACTGCTTGGATCCGCCTACAAAATCAGTTTTCAACGTCAGTTCAATTACCTTGTCGAATGAAATTGTTCTCAAATATTTGAAATCTGTCGATATAAACAAGGGTGCTGGGCCTGATCGAATACACCCTGTACTGATCAGTAAATGTGCTAGTGCATTAGTTTTTCCTATCACCAAGATATATTTACAAAATGATTTATTTAGTTTTGAAAGTTATTGTACTAGAAACAATTTATTTTTAAATAGCGATAAATGCGCAGTAATAACATTTACGCGAAAGAAAGATCCCATACTATTTAATTACTGCTTGTGTGGTGGTAATCTGGCACGCCAGAATAGTATACGTGATCTAGGTGTGATACTTGATGCTAAATTGACATTTAACTCTCATATTGATGATATTCTAAATAAGTCGTATAGACTGCTGGGTTTCATTCTTCGTGTTGCGAAACCCTTTAAAAGACCTCTTACTTACAGACTCCTTTATAATAGCTATGTCCGAAGTCGATTGGAATTTGCTTCTGTAGTGTGGAATCCCTGCTTTACTGTACACGAGGTTAGAATTGAAAGACTCCAGAAAAAGTTTGTTAAGACAATGGAATTCCGAACAGGTGGTAACTATGAAGATTACGCCTTATCATCCACAAGACTCCATATCCAACCCCTTTCACTCAGACGCACTTGTACCGATTTACTTTATCTGTTCAAAATTATGAATAATCTAGTTGATGCCCCTGAACTATTACATAATATATTTTTTCATGTTCCCCGTAGATTAGAACGAAGTTGTCGCAAGATTAGTAGTTTTAGTATTATTAGATTTAGTATTGCAAGCAGCAGAACTAAATACGCACAGCATTCATATATTAAGCGCGCATGTAAACTGTATAATGAAAAATGTATGGACGCAGATTTGTTTGGCAACTCATATAGTATATTTAAAAGATTAGTTTTTTCTTTAATCTAAGAATGTTAAAACGCAGTTACCTTAACCTTTTCATTAACTTTTTCTTTCTTTTTTTTCATTGTATAATGGTGTACCTAAGTTGTAAAATGTACGTAACTGTCATAAGTGTATTTACAACACATATATGTATATATATATTTATATATTTATGACATTTGGTCTTATATTAAACATATTTTCCAATTTTTAATATAACTTGTAACTTTGTAAACATTTATGAAACTATAGGTCTATTATAGCATTACTCACATAGCCATAGCTAAGTTACTTATGTGTTTTTTAAGACTGTTTGTTTCTCAATAAAAAAAAAAAAAAAAAAAAAAAAAAAATAATTACTCTAAAACAACGAAGGAATGGTATAAAGGCGATAAGGTAGAAGTAGTGGATAAGGAGATAAATCCTCCCAATTGCCCAGAAGTTCACCCAATTGAGCGGTATTGGTCTATCATGGAACGACACCTCTAAAAAAACGTCAAAGCTGCCACCTCAGTTGAAAACATAAAAAAAAAAGTGGAACAGGGCATCATCAAATGTGTCAAAAGTGATCGTCCAGAATTGAATGAGACACATCAAAAAGAAAGTTAGGTTGCAGGCAAAATATATAAAATACGACGAATTCATTCAAAACAGTTTTTTTATAAAGACCTTATTTTTCAGTTTCTTTTTGTTTCATTATCAGGTTTCACACAGAATAAAAATAATACCATTTTGAAGTTATCTACTTTCTTTCCGATACGGTCCTTAGAACCTCCTTTCTTCTATTAAATTCGGTTAAAAATACTTCGTGCAATTAGCTCCGCTCGGGCGCCACAAGCGTAGTGCAGTTTATTCCTAGTTTTATGTATGTCCGCGACGAAATGTCCGCGAGAAAAAGCCTGTATAATTAATTGCATATTATTGCATAATGCGCTTTATTTTCAACAGGAGAAGATCCTAAAATGTGTACGCCTCACACTGATGAGCCTAGAAGAGCTACTCCGAGTGGTCCGCCCGTTCGCGCCGGTCACTCCCGACATGTTGCTCGACGCCATCCACGACAAGACGCGCACGCGCAGCACCGACCTGCGCCACCGCGGCCTGCTGCGTGAGTACCATGGTCGACCTTATTGTCATGTGATAACGTTTATTATTGCTAGTCCGATCTGAGCCTGAGTGAGCACATCTTGCACGACGCCATCCACGATGGATGGCGCAGTGGCGTGTGTAATCATTGTGAACCTTAATGCAATGGTATAGAGTGTAATGTCGCTAATCTAACGCTGATGAGCCTCGAGGAGCTACTCCGAGTGGTCCGTCCGTTCGCGCCGGCCACTCTTACCGTTCTAAACCGTTTTGCTAAATGATAGAGTATACTTAAGTCACCAATTAAAAGACAGAGCTTCATCTAGTCTCAAAAACCGGCCAAGTGCGAGTCGGACTCACGCATGAATAAAAATGGCAAAAAAATCACGTTAGTTGTATGGTAGCACCCTTAAATATTTATTTTATTCTGTTTTTTAGCATTTGTTGTTATAGCGGCCACAGAAATACATCATCTGTGAAATTGTTAACTGTCTAACTATCACGGTTCATGAAATACAGCCTGGTGACAGAAGGACAGACAAACAGACGGACGGACAGCGGAGTCTTAGTGACAGGGTTCCGTTTGACCCTTTGGGTACGGAACCCTAAAAGCTGTCTCTGAGTAATGTGTTGATGTTTCGTTGTCCTCACAGTCCCAGAAGAAAACGTGGCGACACTAAAACGAGGCGCGCGAGTCATCGCAGGCGACATGCGCTCAGCGCTGCTCGACGGCGACTGCGAGAATTACGACATGGAGAGGGGATACACACGGCACACTATCAGTGATGCTCCTGACAACCCTGGGATCCTGGTGCGATTGCCGGCGCCCACTATCCTTAATCATTTGAGGCTGCTGCTGTGGGACAGAGACAACAGGTCAGTACCTATGTCTTTATCAATTAATAACCCTGAGATCCCAGCATGCTACTAACCAATCGCTTGGGTCAATGTTGGATGGATGGAGACTGTTAATTGGGCCAATCAACTATTTCTAATTGCCATGGTTACGTCTCCTGGGTCACCCTTTAAAACGATTATTTTATGGGGTTTAAATCCACTAAACACGTGTTTTTGTCATATTGGTAAACAATATGGTGGCGCATCTCCTTAGCATGATAGGAGTCCAGTTTATAGTATTTTTTTTTTATAGTTTGAAGAAAGTCTGTTACTGTTGTCTCTTGGCTAACCGGGACAGAATAACAACAAGAAAAAGTTGATTGACCCAATTACGAAATGGAGAGGAGATACACCCGGCACACTATCAGCGATGCTCCTGACAACCCTGGGATCCTGGTGCGATTGTCTGCACCAACTATCCTTTATCATTTGAGGCTGCTGCTGTGGGATAGAGACAATAGGTCAGTGCGCCTAATCATCACATTATCTAACCCTAGAATCCCTCCATTCCACCACTTGTGAGCACCCTTATTTTATTCTTTCATATCTCTGATACCCTGGTCTGACTATCTGCTCCCACCATTCTCAGCCATAACATACCTATGAGCCCTATTGTGTCAGCGGGATATTAGGTCAACGACTCAACGCTATGACGTCTAGCCCACGCTCTATTTCCAACCGCTTCTATCCACTATTCTGGACGGATATTGAACTACGACTCGACCGCACATATAGCGTTGTTCTTGACAACCGATGCATCTTTTTACCTTCTGAAGCGCTAGTATAAGTTTTATCGATATATATACGTTTTCGAACGCGTTTGCGTTTAGTTTAAATTTGTATGGCAACGCGTAGTTCCTAATATTTACCACCAGAGGCGCTGTTCGCTTTGCCATACAAATTGAAACTAAACGTAAACGCGTTCGAAAACGTATTGTGTCGATAAAACTTATACTAGAGCCTCTGGTCCCTTACTAAACAGTAAGTTTGCTACACTTAAACTAAACTAAACAGTAACGGCCGTATTCATAAACGTTCCTATTTTAACTAAAATGGCGTGAAAATTCGTTTGTCCTTATTTGTCACTTTGACATTTGTGTTCGTAAGAAAGGGACAAAGCAGATTTTATTTAGCAGAGGCATTTTAAGTTTTATGAAATAGGGGGTAAGTTTGTTGCACCCATATGACACACAAGTCCATCAGTTTGTCATTTCTCAAAGGAAGTGTCTGTCACATTTTATTGCACATAAGTGACATAGTGGCAACCACGTACCGGAAGGCGCGGCGTGGGTAGCAAGGTGGACTGATGACCTGGTAAATGTCGCGGGAGTCCGCTGGATGCGGGCGGCGCAGGACCGGCCATTGTGGCACTCTTTGGGGGAGGCCTATGTCCAGCAGTGGACGTCTTTCGGCTGATATGATGAAGTGATAAACTGCTCACTTTATTCGTCACCTCAAAAATGTAAAGTCACAATTGTTTCCCAGGTCGTACGCTTACTTCATCGAAGTGTCAGTAGACCAGAAGGATTGGACGCGCGTGATCGACCACAGCAAGTACTACTGCCGCTCCTGGCAGAACCTGTACTTCCCCGCCAGAGTCGTGCAGTACGTCAAGATTGTGGGCACCAGCAATACTGTCAATAAGGTAGGTTCTATGGTTACACTACACGTATGTCCACAGTTATGTGGTCTACTTCCATACTGTCTACTCAGAAAATACCACTAAAGAGATCCGACATGGTTTCTGGAGCCCGGAACATAATTATACCCACTCATCTTTGCCTTTGGGGACCGCATCCTACTCTTCAAGAGACCAGAAGCCAGTCTTCAGAATCAAGGAAACAAACTCTCACACACACACACACACGCACGCACGCACGCACGCACGCACGCACGCACACGCACGCACACGCGCACACGCACACGCGCGCACACACACACACACGCCCATACACAAATAGTAATTTTAGTTTTAAATTGTAGTATTAATCTTATATCAAATTTTCTTTTAATGAAACAGGAATTAGAGTTTTGTACTGCAAAACGGTAATATTTTAAGTAGTTCGTGTTAATCGCACTCGCAGGCGGCCAAGATACATGCTTAGCCTAGTTTGGCGTCTGACGGATATAACGTTTATAATTTAAGTGTATTTTTGTTTTTTTTAAAGGACAAACATAACCGGTACTCTCATAATGCTAACTGGACTACAAAAAATATGATTCATTTATTACATGATAAAAAATTACAGCGAAATCATATTCGTCATATAAGTTATATTATATTACTTCCTTTTTGAATTTCAGAATAGTTCAGAAGACAATCAGAATATAGTTGTTGGGGCAGTCAGTGAGGTCACTATAATTTTCTTCGAGCATTCCAATTGCCAAAGAAAGGAATTAGTATATTTTTTCTACTTAAACATTTAGCTGTGGCGTTTCACGAAGCTACCAGCGACAATTTCAACAAGTCTAAATATTCATCACTGAGGCACTTGATCAATAACGATTGGCCATTTAACCTGCGTTGCGTGTGATTAACATCAGATATAAAATCAGGAGGCCAATTATACGTTCTCACAGATAGAAATCAAATAGAAATTAATATCATTATATTCACTATAGACAGTTTGCTGCCCCCAATATTACAGGGTTCTATGTTATATTGTCGGTGTACTTCAATTTAGACCTAGTGTCACTCTGACAAACTTCAAATTTCAAGTTGATAAAATTGCAACATAGAACCCTCTAATATTGGGGCAGCGAGTTATCCAATGAGCGTAGACTAAACAATTACATAAAGTATTAATAGCGGATAAGAACATGTAAGAATAGATTAATCTTGATAATGTAACTTTTAGCTGATGAAACGGAATACAGGGCTTTTTTATTTTATTTATTATTAATAGTCTGTAAGTCTGCTTCCAATACACCTTCGTCTTATGACAACGCGATAAAATAAATGGCACACGGTCGAGAAAGTTGTGCTGAGCAAGCATCAGAAGATTATCGCACCTAAAATTGGCCGAAAGTTTGAAAAATTCTTCACTTCACAAATTTTAAGGGTAGGTATATTTACGTAGGATCGATCGGATCAGGAACACGGAGCTGCGTACCAAAACTGGCATCGTAGATGTGGGTGCCAAGACCGCGAAGCTTAAGTGGGACTGGACTGGACATGTCTGCCGAATGCACGCAGAACGATGGGCCAAATTAGCCACCGAATGGACCCCACAAGATGGCTTTCGAAGTAGAGGCAGACCGAAAAGGCGATGGCGGGACGACCTTGACACATTTTGTACAGATTGGCGAACACTAGCACTGGACCGAGACAAGTGGCGGAAAAAAGGGGAGGCCTTTGCCCAGCAGTGGGACACAAATTAGGCTACAAAAAAAAAAAAAAAAAAAAAATAATATTTACGTCATGTGACAACAGTACGAGACATGTGGCAGCATTTAACCCTTTAATCGTAGATAGAGTTAACCTAATTCTGTCAGTCCTGAAATGGCTGGAAGTACTTGGCAGAAATGGCAGACAGTGCCAAAGTTGGTCCCAAGTACTTTCTCGACCGTCTGCCATGCATTTTATCGTGTTGTCATGAGACGTAGGTGTATTGGAGCGAGCTTACGGACTATAAAGACAAGGAGACAAAACGGTAAGGGCAAGCTCAAAGAACTAACGCGATAAAACATACCTTATGGTAAGGTATGGTATGGTTTTAGACTTGGAAAATTGTAACTGGTAGCTTCGGATACGGGCCACTGGTCGACTTTAGGTGACTGTCAACTGTCATTGTTACAGGTGTTTCACGCAGTGGCTCTAGAAGCCATGCACACGGCCCGTGTTCCACCGCTGAGTGGCGGGCTGGTGCGGCCGCTACACAACGTGGCTACCGTCGAGCTCTCCGCCGTCGTCATCGAGGGCATCAGGTAATGCATATTCTGGGAATGTTTCACGCAGTGGCTCCAGAAGCCATGCACACGGCCCGTGTTCCACCGCTGAGTGGCGGGCTGGTGCGGCCGCTACACAACGTGGCTACCGTCGAGCTCTCCGCCGTCGTCATCGAGGGCATCAGGTAATGCATATTCTGGGAATGTTTCACGCAGTGGCTCCAGAAGCCATGCACACGGCCCGTGTTCCACCGCTGAGTGGCGGGCTGGTGCGGCCGCTACACAACGTGGCTACCGTCGAGCTCTCCGCCGTCGTCATCGAGGGCATCAGGTAATGCATATTCTGGGAATGTTTCACGCAGTGGCTCCAGAAGCCATGCACACGGCCCGTGTTCCACCGCTGAGTGGCGGGCTGGTGCGGCCGCTACACAACGTGGCTACCGTCGAGCTCTCCGCCGTCGTCATCGAGGGCATCAGGTAATGCATATTCTGGGAATGTTTCACGCAGTGGCTCCAGAAGCCATGCACACGGCCCGTGTTCCACCGCTGAGTGGCGGGCTGGTGCGGCCGCTACACAACGTGGCTACCGTCGAGCTCTCCGCCGTCGTCATCGAGGGCATCAGGTAATGCATATTCTGGGAATGTTTCACGCAGTGGCTCCAGAAGCCATGCACACGGCCCGTGTTCCACCGCTGAGTGGCGGGCTGGTGCGGCCGCTACACAACGTGGCTACCGTCGAGCTCTCCGCCGTCGTCATCGAGGGCATCAGGTAATGCATATTCTGGGAATGTTTCACGCAGTGGCTCCAGAAGCCATGCACACGGCCCGTGTTCCACCGCTGAGTGGCGGGCTGGTGCGGCCGCTACACAACGTGGCTACCGTCGAGCTCTCCGCCGTCGTCATCGAGGGCATCAGGTAATGCATATTCTGGGAATGTTTCACGCAGTGGCTCCAGAAGCCATGCACACGGCCCGTGTTCCACCGCTGAGTGGCGGGCTGGTGCGGCCGCTACACAACGTGGCTACCGTCGAGCTCTCCGCCGTCGTCATCGAGGGCATCAGGTAATGCATATTCTGGGAATGTTTCACGCATATTTTGGGAGAGAGAAACTGGGATTGAACATTGCTAAGTTTCTGGGTTGATCGCTAGTTGTCGACCCAGAAATCGATCAGCTGGACCGAAAAAATTGTATATCCAGGATTCGAAAACTGGTGGTGACAATGCCGGCCCAGCGAATCCCGTTAGCCGATAACAACGCGCCGGCGCAGCGACAGCGACCGCCGCGCGACACTTCATCCCGCGTACCGCATCGTGCTCGCACGCACTAACATATTGCACGCGCCGCGACCCGCGACTATTGTAGAATTCTAATAGTTATAAGTGTTTACAGTCCGCTAAGTATTTCTTTTGTACTAATATTTTGCATGATTATTTGTAACTTGTAATACAAGCAGAAACCTTTTAAAACTACGTTCATTAAAAATAGATGTCCGTTTGTATTATCAGTTGTACATTATTATGCATTGTGCCCCTGAAGGCCGAAACGCACTGACAGCGGTGGCGGGGCGGCGCGGGGGCGGTGCCGGTTGTGGTGTTCGAACTAATACGAAAGGATCCGCACAGACCACCGCTGTCAGTGCGTTCCGGCCTTGATTAATATAATCGCCGGCGTGTAAGTGCAACCAGCGCAGTAGTCTATTTTCTTGTGTGATCTGAAGTGAGGCGGGGCGGGGCGAAGGTATCCATAGCAATGGGGTCGTGGGCCCCCGCTTATTTTATCTGAACACTAGTGAATACTGTCATCTTGGTTTTAGTTACTTGCCGAGAGGAATACAAAGAACTTTTTTATTCCCCCAGTCGCTCTCGCAACGCGCTCCTAAACGGTGACACGGAGCACTACGACTGGGAGCAGGGCTACACGTGCCACCAGCTCGGCTCGGGCGCCATTGTAGTGCAACTGGCGCAGCCCTACCTGCTCTCCTCCGTCCGGCTGCTGCTGTGGGACTGCGACTACCGCCACTACTCGTACTACGTCGAGACGAGCGTCAACTACTGGGACTGGGAGACCGTCTGCGACCGCACCCGCGACTCGGCCAGGTGAGGTGTCTAGTCTAGTGATGGACACTGGGACTGGGAGCAGGGCTACACGTGCCACCAGCTCGGCTCGGGCGCCATTGTAGTGCAACTGGCGCAGCCCTACCTGCTCTCCTCCGTCCGGCTGCTGCTGTGGGACTGCGACTACCGCCACTACTCGTACTACGTCGAGACGAGCGTCAACTACTGGGACTGGGAGACCGTCTGCGACCGCACCCGCGACTCGGCCAGGTGAGGTGTCTAGTCTAGTGATGGACACTGGGACTGGGAGCAGGGCTACACGTGCCACCAGCTCGGCTCGGGCGCCATTGTAGTGCAACTGGCGCAGCCCTACCTGCTCTCCTCCGTCCGGCTGCTGCTGTGGGACTGCGACTACCGCCACTACTCGTACTACGTCGAGACGAGCGTCAACTACTGGGACTGGGAGACCGTCTGCGACCGCACCCGCGACTCGGCCAGGTGAGGTGTCTAGTCTAGTGATGGACACTGGGACTGGGAGCAGGGCTACACGTGCCACCAGCTCGGCTCGGGCGCCATTGTAGTGCAACTGGCGCAGCCCTACCTGCTCTCCTCCGTCCGGCTACTGCTGTGGGACTGCGACTACCGCCACTACTCGTACTACGTCGAGACGAGCGTCAACTACTGGGACTGGGAGACCGTCTGCGACCGCACCCGCGACTCGGCCAGGTGAGGTGTCTAGTCTAGTGATGGACACTGGGACTGGGAGCAGGGCTACACGTGCCACCAGCTCGGCTCGGGTCTAGTGATGAGTGGGGCACTGGGGGCCGAAGACTGTCACACACACTGTCGACTGGAGAGAGGTAAGGTTGGGCGCAGCGGAATGTCATCTTGCTCATATTTGGAGCATCTGAACTGGGGAAGTACTTCCACCTTACAGAAGACCGCAGCTATAATAGAGTCTGATGGGTGTTGTGCTTCTGGTGGTGAATAAGGTCACCACAGCTCCCCAGTATGCATTATGATGGTTAGGGCGCATAACGTCCCACTCGCAGAATGTCCCTTTCGCGAAATGTCCCTTTCCTAAATGTCCCTTACGCAAAACGACCCTTCTGCAAAAGGTCCCGTTCGCAAAACGTCCCTTCACATACATAAAGTCCCGTTTGCAAAACGTCCCTTACGCAAAATGACCCGTTATTGGCCATTTCTTATCCCATGAGAAGACTCCTAGTCTCTACTTAAACATGCTTTTTCCAGACGGGACATTTTGCGAAAGGGTCATTTCGCAGACGGGACGTTTTGCGAAAGGGGCGTTATGCAATTGGGACTTTCAGCGAAAGGGGTGGGAACTTGGGTGGGACAGGGACCATTTGCAGAGAAGACGTTTTGCGAATGGGACGTAATTTTGGTGGAGGGACGTTTTGCGAGTGGGACGTTATACGCCCAAACCATTATGATGAGAGTGGTAGTCTAGCCGTTATCACATCGAGTCCTGAATTGAATAAATGACCGGCAAAATGTAACTATATCTATTTATTTCAGATCATGGCAAGTGATCTACTTCTCGCCGCGTCCAGTGTCGATTATTCGCGTCGTCGGCACCAACAACTCTGTTAACGAGGTAAGCTCACTCCAGAGACAGTGCCCGAGCACTCGATCTAACATTTTTGCCGCAAACACATTAAGGTGAGGCATCTCGGGTGAAGCTATATACGCGACACTAAAAACCTACTAGGCGGCGCAACATTATCGTAATTCTCCCCAGAAACACACACCGCTACATTTCACGCACACTATCTCACTTTACTGTGACAGGTCACTGACCTCGGTATTTTTTTTCTTTCGTGATATTATAAATTTAAATCAGTCACCAACCTCCATACGGAAAGTGAAATTGTCAAAACATCTTATTGAAAAATGTCAGACTTGTTGACATTTTCTTATTCTGCGATGATTCTGCGTATGTTTCTTAGGTACATTTTGGTAAATGAAATATATACTATTGATAAATAATAGATTAGTCTAGATTGGCAATGTCATAGCAACTCTATTCGGTCATCGCTAAGGTGCAAAATTTCATGAAAATAAGCAAGCGAAAATTTATTAACATTGCTTGACAAATTTAGGGGTTACATTATGATAAGGACTCAGATCGAGCTGGCTTTTTGGGGGACTTGGGCCTGGATGGATAATTAAATTTGAAAATTCAATTTAATTCTTAAGTCTCAACTCATCACAATAGAGGGACCATTAAGCAATCACGTCAGTCAGAATGATCGAGCCTTGTTGGTACGTACCTATTTGTACGTTACTGGGTAGGTACCTATATATATTAGGTAATCCTTATTTTGCTCCTTAGTTTCATAGTGTGGGAATGAAAAAAGTAGGTACTACAAATAATATGCAAATACTAAGTATAAAATACCGTACTAAAACATAATTATACCTTCGGTGTCTGCTGTTGTTGTAAGTGTTATTACGAAAGTACTACTGTACAACACCAATGTACATATTAGGTATACCCGTAAACCAATATCACTCAAATTGTTGTAAATTTATTTATCTTTTAAACTGTACTACATTTTGATGGTCAAAGTAGCATAGCTTATGACTTTTAAACCAAAATTTCGTGTTCACACTATCCTAACTGGTCGGCACAATATACCAAAGAACCATGCCTTGCGATTTAAGCCTATTTTGTGTCGATTTCTACTGACCTATATCTACAAAGAATAATATAGGTAAGCAATATTATATCGTAAACTCGTGAATATCTGTGAGTTAATTCAAATGAACCCTGAGCATCCTCCAAATCTTCAAATCAATAAAGAGTTGGCAATGCACGGTGGTGAATCCTCTTTAGTAGCAAGCGTCCATAGGCTTCGATATCTCGCAAACCGTGTGCTTGTTTGCAAAATACATGGTATAAAAAAATTTAACTAATAATAATTCTTTGGTAATTGTACTGACGTGCTAAATATAAAACTTAAAGATAGAGTTAAATTATCGGTAATTAAAGCCAAATCAAAGAGCAAAAGCATTGGTAAGATAGTGAAGCAACAAAAGTGGCGCTGCACAGGCCACATGATAAGACAAAACTTAGGTAAATGGACAAAAGAAATAGTTGAGTGGTACCCAAGAGGAAATAAAAGAAAAAGAGGAAGACCCATTCTAAGATGGTCAGATGACCTTAAAAAGATTGGTGGAGGAGTGTGGCTGCGGGACGCAAGGGATCGCGAGGCGTGGAAAGCTTTGGAGGAGGCCTATGTCGGAAGACAAGTTGAGGTTGTCGATGGAAATAGTTAGAAGTAGAAGTAAATAATAAGTAAAGTATGTAGTTTAAGTTTTCTTGAAAATTGTTAAACCTCAGCAATAAAGGCTATTTTTATTTTTATTTTATTTATTTATTTATTTAATTGTACTGACTGCCGTGCTTCCTGGATGGCCCCTCGATTGCGATTCCTGCTTGTAAGTAATGTATTTTATTTACTCATATTTCTTTTGTACGCATAGAATTACAAATGATATGCCATTTTATACTATATATGTATGTATCACATACATATATACCTGAGTGGCCAAGCTCCGCTTGGGTGAAAATAGACAAAAAGAATTTCCCAGATATGAGACTTAGCTGGTAAGGCGAAAAAATTATATATTCTATACTACTATATATATAATGGGTGGCGCAAGACCGGTCATTTTGGCACTCTTTGGGGGAGGCCTATGTCCAGCAGTGGACGTCTTTCGGCTGATATGATGATGATGATGATATATAGAATATTTTTTTTTTCGCCTTATCACAAAGGAATAAGGTGCCAAATTGTAAACATAGCTCGGAAGTCGACTTTAGCTACCTAATTTTTTTTTAAATAGTATAATAATAGTATTCTCATTGGCAAGTTCCGTCACATCATTATATCCTTCCCATAAAGCTTAAAGGCCTGACCACGAGTATCTGGCTAAGCAGCGAACATGCTATTCCGGATAGGCATCCCAATTCCACCATAGCGTTTAAGATACGGAACCGATTAATAAGGTGTCAATCGATTCATAATTACGCTCCGTGTGTCCCATCTATGTTAAACTAGACATGCTAATTAGCTTGAAATCTTGCGAGTATGGTACAGAACCCTCGTGCACAAGTCCGACTCGCACTTGACCAAGACGCAAGCAGATTACAAAATCAGCATACTTAATCTAAATATGTCTGTTCTAGTGAATTCCTTAGCCTCAGAGGAGGTAAAGAAAATGAAACAAATTCTTCATTAGTAGGAATGTTTTATACCACAAGAATAAAAAGTATATAATTCAATGTAAATTACATCATACAATTAAATCATCCTACTTCATTATTTGTAGGTAAAAAAATATGTTAGGCAACAAAATTATGCAAATCTATATATGCAATGGAATACTTTACTGTTTAGGCATATTAATTATTACAATTATTTACTACTTCTTCTTCTTCCCTTGACTTTCAAACTCTCACTCAGGTCTGCCATGAACTTACTGCTTTCCGCTACATACTGAGAAGACCACGGTATCGGCAAGGAGCGTAGTGCGTAGAGATTCTGGGCAGTGAATGTGTTAAAAACTTGGAGTTGAAGTGTAGTTAGGAGGTATCTTGAAGAACTGTATCCAATTGGGTGACAATAATCCATCTTGATTTGACCACAATAAACACAAATTACATCATGCTTGCAGATTCCGAGTTGATATTATAAATATTCTGACAATGTCATTCCACATTCAATTGGTTGGAACTGCAGGGGATTTAACTGGATGGCGTCATTATTACAGCGGATCACAATATACTATCATAATTGTTATAATCCGTACACTATACGATTTTCATTGTATTTAATATATTATTATTTTATTGAAAACGATATATCTAAGTCCTAAGACAGCGTAAATGCCAAATGTCAAATCTTTCTATATGACAGATCGCTGCCCCAATATTATAAGGTTCTATGTTGCACTTTTATCAACTTGAAATTTGAAGTTTGTCAGAGTGACACTAGGTCTAAATTGAAGTACCCCGACAATGTAACATAGAACCCTATAATATTGGGGCAGCGAGATGTTACGCACATACACTGTACAAGACAATGTGACCTGTGTGATAAAAAAATATTCCACATACTAAAGAAACGTATTCAAACTTCTTTCATTAATAACGGGCTCTTAAGATGAGAAATATGAAAAATCGGGTTGTAATGGTAGGGTTTGTGAACGAACTATTGTGTTTTAAATTAGAACAAATTGTAAAAATTACCGAAAATCTATTTTAAACGTTTATCCACCCACATGACACCCTTTTAATTCTCCCTGAAAACGTATTATTTTCTAACAGCTGGTATTAAACTAGCGAATTTTACAGTTGTCAAAATGCAGAAAATCGCGACAGACGTCCGTCCAGCCCAAGGCCGCTTGGCCATCTGCCTACTAAAATTAAAACGAATGACTTACGCGCATCCGTTTTGAGCGAGATTTTATATTTATGTGCTTAATTTTACTGATATACGTTAATTAAAAATAAAAAGAACCTATTATGTTGTCACATATATAATAAGGAATAAAAGGATACAAAAATAAATACTGAACATTGACTAGCAAAAAAATGGTTCTGGTTTTTAGTCAACTCGACCTACCGAAAAACGCGCAATCAGAGCTAACTTTGCGAGCCTAATCCATCGAGGCAAATTAATCAAATCGTGTTTTGGGCATTATAAAATTGTAGAAAATATCTTCAAATAACATTTAAATAAGAAACCGTTACATTTTATGTAGTTTTCGCGTAATTAAGTAGGAATTTCCAAGCCTTATTCTACCCCCTTGTGGTACTTTTCTGAAGCTGCTTCACCTTAAGAAACCTATTTTGGTTTAATTGGGAATGGATGAAAATTTTAGAAGTGCCTGATTTTTTTTTTTGAGTGATAGGAATAACCTTCCTTAGCACCAGGAAAAGTTGCAGACTTCAGCTGCGTCTTTTCAGTTGGGTTTAGGACGGCGAATAAGACACTTTGCTTGATCCGTCTCATATTACAAAAAAATATCTTAAACATCCTCGGTAAACTGACACTGGCAATGATATTGACAGCTGCAGCAGCTATATTTGTCATTGCCAGGGTCAGATATTTAAAATATTTTTTGTAATATGTGACTTATCAAGGAAAGTGTCTCATTCGCCGTCCTTAACCGAAAATGTAAGTGACGAATCTGTTTATATTTTTCAAAAATAATTGACGCAGCTGCAAAAGTCTGCAACTTTTTTCTGGCGCTAAGGAAAACCTTTCCTATCAAAAAAAAATATCAAGCACTTCTAAAATGTTGATCCATTCCCCATTAGAGGCTGTATTTTATGAATACTTGCTATGTATACCTAGGGTTTATTTCATGAAGGTACAAGTTACAATTTTAGGAGTCTAAATTGGTACTGAGGCGCCTCTCCAATAACAACTGGCCCTTTGACTTGTTGTTGTAGAAAAGTAAAAATTGTAACTAATAGTTCGTGTAGTATGTGCTACGCCACACGCACACACTTTTATTAAACAGATTATATCCTAATTACAACGTGAGCAGTTGTTTCACTACGCCCATCCTTTCATGGCAACCCTGCCAGTACCACCTTTTGGCGTACTGGTGGCGCGCTGCACCACCACATACAAAGAGGACCTTGGAAAGTGGATATCATGAAGAGTGAATTGGTGAACTTTACAAAAATGGGTGCTCTTAGTGACTGTTGCTGTTGTTTTTACAAGCTTTATATTGACTTGCACTGTTCGGTTCGTATGTATGTAAATATGTAAGTAAGTATGTAATTATGTAAGTTGTCCGTCAATATTTGCAATCCATTTTTCAGTCACTTCCCGTTATCCAATTGAGCTGAAATTTTGCAAGCATATGTATATCGCATGACAATGCAATATTATAATGACTTGGAGCTGATCTGATGCAGGATCTGGAAGGTGGCCATAGGAACTCCGCAATAAAACGACACAACCCCATCGAGTTTGGGCTCGTTAGAATCGTCTCAATGAGTACTTGATGATGGTATGCAGAAAAGTACAGTCAGCAGTAAAAGCTTGTACCAAAAATAAAAAAAATGACAGAAACTTATTTTCACCTCACTTGCTCGGAAAGGCCTTTTTGTATGTTTGATATCTATTGAGAAAATCGCTTTTTATCCTCATGTGAAGAAAGTAGACGTAGAACGTTAAAAGTACTATGACGTAGAACGTTAAATGTTTATTTTTGGTTTTTTGTATATTTTATTGACATCTTTTTAGACATCTTTTTTTTTTACTATTTTTTAAACTTTTTTGAACTTTTTTTTTGAACTTTTTTGAAAACTTTTGAAAACATTTTGTTAATTTTAGTTTTTTATTTATTTTTTTACTTTTTTTTACTTTTTATTTTTATTTCACTATTTCTTATTTTCCTCGCTGTAGTGAGGTGAAAAGATTTGTGTTATACACGGGTGAAAAGTTATTTTACGTCTCGTGTGTTGAAACACTCGATGGTTAAATACAACTTTCCCCCCTTGTATAACAAATAACTATTGTTAGTTCGTGTAACGGGCCACTGTGGCTTAATATTGTGCATGATGTATCGAAATTTTGTTATTTTATTATGTTTTAGGTGTTCCATTTGGTGCACCTGGAATGTCCCGCGCAAGTGGAGGACACTGGCGACCCGGCCGCCAAGAAGCCGCGCGCCGAGCTGCCGGGAGCGGCGCCCGCCATGCCGACCACAAACAACAATGGTATGTCATCATGTGATTGTCTTTGATGCCCAACATTTTAGGTGTTCCATTTGGTGCACCTGGAATGTCCCGCGCAAGTGGAGGACACTGGCGACCCGGCCGCCAAGAAGCCGCGCGCCGAGCTGCCGGGAGTGGCGCCAGCCATGCCGACCACAAACAACAATGGTATGTCATCATGTGATTGTCTTTGATGCCCAACATTTTAGGTGTTCCATTTGGTGCACCTGGAATGTCCCGCGCAAGTGGAGGACACTGGCGACCCGGCCGCCAAGAAGCCGCGCGCCGAGCTGCCGGGAGTGGCGCCCGCCATGCCGACCACAAACAACAATGGTATGTCATCATGTGATTGTCTGTGATGCCCTACATTTTAGGTGTTCCATTTGGTGCACCTGGAATGTCCCGCGCAAGTGGAGGACACTGGCGACCCGGCCGCCAAGAAGCCGCGCGCCGAGCTGCCGGGAGTGGCGCCCGCCATGCCGACCACAAACAACAATGGTATGTCATCATGTGATTGTCTGTGATGCCCTACATTTTAGGTGTTCCATTTGGTGCACCTGGAATGTCCCGCGCAAGTGGAGGACACTGGCGACCCGGCCGCCAAGAAGCCGCGCGCCGAGCTGCCGGGAGCGGCGCCCGCCATGCCGACCACAAACAACAATGGTATGTCATCATGTGATTGTCTGTGATGCCCTACATTTTAGGTGTTCCATTTGGTGCACCTGGAATGTCCCGCGCAAGTGGAGGACACTGGCGACCCGGCCGCCAAGAAGCCGCGCGCCGAGCTGCCGGGAGTGGCGCCCGCCATGCCGACCACAAACAACAATGGTATGTCATCATGTGATTGTCTGTGATGCCCTACATTTTAGGTGTTCCATTTGGTGCACCTGGAATGTCCCGCGCAAGTGGAGGACACTGGCGACCCGGCCGCCAAGAAGCCGCGCGCCGAGCTGCCGGGAGTGGCGCCCGCCATGCCGACCACAAACAACAATGGTATGTCATCATGTGATTGTCTGTGATGCCCTACATTTTAGGTGTTCCATTTGGTGCACCTGGAATGTCCCGCGCAAGTGGAGGACACTGGCGACCCGGCCGCCAAGAAGCCGCGCGCCGAGCTGCCGGGAGTGGCGCCCGCCATGCCGACCACAAACAACAATGGTATGTCATCATGTGATTGTCTGTGATGCCCTACATTTTAGGTGTTCCATTTGGTGCACCTGGAATGTCCCGCGCAAGTGGAGGACACTGGCGACCCGGCCGCCAAGAAGCCGCGCGCCGAGCTGCCGGGAGTGGCGCCCGCCATGCCGACCACAAACAACAATGGTATGTCATCATGTGATTGTCTGTGATGCCCTACATTTTAGGTGTTCCATTTGGTGCACCTGGAATGTCCCGCGCAAGTGGAGGACACTGGCGACCCGGCCGCCAAGAAGCCGCGCGCCGAGCTGCCGGGAGTGGCGCCCGCCATGCCGACCACAAACAACAATGGTATGTCATCATGTGATTGTCTGTGATGCCCTACATTTTAGGTGTTCCATTTGGTGCACCTGGAATGTCCCGCGCAAGTGGAGGACACTGGCGACCCGGCCGCCAAGAAGCCGCGCGCCGAGCTGCCGGGAGTGGCGCCCGCCATGCCGACCACAAACAACAATGGTATGTCATCATGTGATTGTCTGTGATGCCCTACATTTTAGGTGTTCCATTTGGTGCACCTGGAATGTCCCGCGCAAGTGGAGGACACTGGCGACCCGGCCGCCAAGAAGCCGCGCGCCGAGCTGCCGGGAGCGGCGCCCGCCATGCCGACCACAAACAACAATGGTATGTCATCATGTGATTGTCTGTGATGCCCAACATTTTCATTTGTTTTAGGTTTTCGGACTGATCCCCGAAAATCGTCAAAATTTTACCGAACATTCTCCTCGTGTGTAAATACGTCACCTTTAAACTCATCCAAACCCTCTATCACAGTTGCTTCTAAAGCCAAACCCAATGAAGAGACTCAAGAGAGCCAATGTGCTACCTGACTAGGGGAAGCTGGGGCAATGGCCCTACCTTGGCAATCTCTCTCAACTCATCTGCTCATAGGTGTTGTGACTGATTGCAGATTAATTTAAGAACAGAATAATTAAAAAAAAACCTTTAAACTGATATTGGCAAATCCACCTTGCTAAAACAGCAAGGAGCAAAAGCCATTAAAAAAACATTCGTATGTCATTTCTTCGCAATTTGACAGTCGAATTAAATATTCTAAATTATAAACTTGTCCATATAATATTGAAACAACTTTGTTAGGTTTTGTGTAATATTTTTTTGACAATTATTGTTTAATTCCGATTTGATTAAGATTGATTTTGGGGACGTGAATAATTTTATGATCTACTTGGATCATACTTGTTGTGATCTAGTCTAAAATAAATCGCAGATAC
This sequence comes from Epinotia brunnichana, assembly GCA_963854355.1. Classification (NCBI taxonomy): domain Eukaryota; kingdom Metazoa; phylum Arthropoda; class Insecta; order Lepidoptera; family Tortricidae; genus Epinotia; species Epinotia brunnichana. The sequence continues at coordinate 33,294,380 of OY977943.1, forward strand.
CAATATAATAAAGAGAAAAACTCTGTGAGACGGTAGCTTTATAAGTTTGAATGTTTGCATGTAGGGAACTACTTATCCGATTTGAAAAATGCTTTCACCAGTGTGTAGAATTAGGCTATGATTTATTCCGCGGGTATACCTGCCTTTGTAACGCGGGCGAAGCCGTGTGGGCAGCTAGACTAATATAAACGTGATGTTTCAGCAGGGAACAGGGTCCAAGTCTGTTGTGGGCGACGAGCTAGCTACCTATCACTGCGAAATCATATTTGTCTATCTTTTATACCCACATTTATGCTAAAAGTGTCACTGGAACACAAAATTCATGTGCTCTGCCTACCTTTTTTAGGGATAAAGGCGTGATTACATACATATACATACATATAATCACGCCTCTTTCCCAGAGGGGTAGGCAGAGAACACGGATCTCCATTTGCTACGATCCTGACAAACCACTTTCGCTTCACTCACTTTCATAACATTTCTCATACATGCTCGTCGGTTTAGGGTACTTTTGACCTGGCCTTTCTGTAAGATTTCTCCAATTTGATCGGAGAAAGTTCGCCTAGGTCTTCCCCTTCCAACTTGTCCTTCCACTCTTTTTATATACACTCTCTTCGTTAATCTTCTTTCATCCATCCTCTCTACATGCCCAAACCACCTTAACATACCCTTCTCAATGTTCGTGACTATATCTCCATCCATGTGACTATGTCTCCAAGGCGTGATTGTATGTATGTTTCAGCATCAGCGCCCGTGCCCGCGGCGGCCCCCCCGGGCACGCCGCGCGCGTCGCCGCCGCCCGCGGGGCCGGCGGGGCCGGCGGGGCCCCCCGAGCCGGGGCCGGCGGGGCCGGGCGCGGCGCCCGCGCTGCCTCCCGCCGAGACCGCCACGGAGGCCGAGGAGGGCTACGACGAGTGACCGACCACTGCTACAACTCAACAGGACCGAGTAACGGACCCCCTTTATCACTACAACACCACGGACGACCGGACGGTATGCTTGAACCCTTTTTCGGCCTGTGTTTTTACGAAATACCGCCTATCAAACATGTCTTAACCCTTTCAGTGCCAGGGACCCGCTTTCCTCTACATTTATTATTATTTATTGCTCTACATGCGAAGTTATCGTGTTATCAGCTACGTGCGTAACGCTACGAAATCTTTGGCACTGAATGTGTTAACTTGTTGTCATTTTTAAACTGCTGGACTGAAAACGGATTAACTTCAGTCACAGATGGGTCGCAATGAGATTTAGATTCTTTTTTTCATGTCGGCGAAGCAAAATTAAAGGCAAAACCTAATATCCTTGTAAAGTCTCATAAAATGATTGCTGAGATAATTTAAATCTAATTGCATAGAAAATCGGATTGAATTTATCTAATTATCAACGAAACAAAAGAAATGCTACTTTATTTGTTTCACAAACAGTTCAAATCCGAATAAAACGGACTACACATTGCAATAAAGGTTACCCTTTTACTTTTTTTAACGTCTAGATGTCGAAATGCAAAACACGGTTCGCTGAGGTTCGCATCTGACATAAGACAATGTCACGATCAAAAACATTAATCTTGCAACGATGTAGAGATTATAAAATACTCATAAGTACATCAAAGCGCCATTCTAGCGTAAGTAGCACTGTCTGTCACTCTTTACGAGCTATAGACCTATGTTAATAAGGTTAGGGCAAACATTTATAATGGTAGATCGCAAAAATTAAATTTCAAAAATTGAAACAGCCTAGAACTTTGCTTTAGTGAAACTTAGGCGCAATCGTCTATTCGAACTTACTGACCCCTAGGTTAGGACCTCCGTCCACTGGTTACACGGAAATTTCTAATGTATTTTGATACATTAATGTGAAATATTATCCTGTAAATACTTTAATTTCATTTACTAATAAGATTTATTCACTTTAAGTACATCGATTGTCTTCAAATTTGACATTCGTTATAAAGTATTTGTTCTCGTAATTTGAAAAACATGTCTAGTACAGTCGCCATCACATACATCGGAGCAAACAAGCAGCTCACAAACATCGGAACACACCTCTATTTTCAAGGCATTAGGGTGCATGTGCCGATATTTTTGAACACCTATAGTGTACCTATGTATGTGATGGCGACTGTACAATAAAATAGGATAATTTGACGTAGGGTAAATCGCCAGTAACTTGCCACCTGATAAAATGAACTCTATTCACCTATAATGAATTCAATTTAATATAACGTGGCCAGTAATTAAAACCTTATGCTAAAATGAATTCTATTATAGGTGACTAGAGTTAATTTTTAGTATGAGGTGGCCCGTTATAGAATGGTGGCCAGTAACTAGCGATGTACCCTATTAAACGTAATATTTAAGATAGCCAATTAGGGCAAAGTTATTTGATCACTAAAACAAATACCACTTCTAAGATCATAATTTTTTTTATTGTCTAAATGTCTATAGTAACTTAATATTTGCTTTTCGTAGCTAATGGAGTAAACTAGGAACGTTTACTGTCCTTAGTACTTTAAGCGTTTCGATTTTTCTGTCCTTCTCTTACCAGCAAAGCTGGTAAGTGTGAACGGGACAGAGCTGCCATACTATGGCTCGAGCCATTCAATAGTCTTGTGGATACCTACCTTAATTTTCAACTCTATGTCAAAAGCATAGGGTTGTTAATCATATTAATCGTATCTTTTTTATATTTTACGTCGTACCTGACCATAAAGTAAAAGCGTAAAATCCCACTTCCTGGCCAGGGGGAGAAGTAAAACTTTTGTACTCGCCGCGAGCGGCAATAAAAAAAGCCTCAGATCGCATATTTATCGCCCTTGCATCCGGCTCGGGCGCCAAATAACTACGATCTGAGACATTCTTTCTTTCACCGCCCTAGGTAAGTAATGTACTATTTTATGCAGCTATCCTAAATTAACTATATCATGAAAAGCGGTACATACTATAATATACGAATTAATATTCTATCAAAAATATCATTAGTCTAAGAAGCGTAGTGTTGCTTCCTCGTAACAAACTGGGTGAAATTGATTAAACTACGTTATGAATCTACGTAGTAAGTAATACCTGATAACAGATTAGTTAGTCATTGGTGTAAAATACTTACTATAAATAAATATAGCCTAATAAGTGCATTAGGCTATATTTATTTACAGTAATCATTTTTAGTTTTATTAACAAATAATGCTGCTATTTCCAACAGGTTTGTAAATATTTTTTCATCACACTTGCTCATAAATGGTGTTATTCTATGCCTGTATACGGAAGGACAATGGTCTAAATTGTTCCCGCGGGAAATAATGGTCCCAGGGGAAGTAATGAGCTTTTGTGTGATCTGATTGGTTAAGCAAATCTTGACGGCCGCGTACGACAAGAATTCTGGCTCTGTGATTGGTAATCGAGCAGGCCATGCCCTGCAAGTACCACATGCTCCATGCTCTGTGATTGGTTGAAATATTGAAACTACGCCCCCCACTCGCACTGATCTGGAAGTGAAGTTGTAAATTTCGTCAACATTTGATTGGTGCGCTTGTATAAAACATAGATTTTTATGTCTTTTGTAGTTATTTATTTCCTCGCAAATGTGATGAAAAACATTGTGTATAACACGGGCGTAAGAATATTGCAAACTCGAGTCATCAAAAGCCCTCCGCCTCACGGCGTCGGGCTCCTGACAGACTCTCGTTTGCAATATTCCTCATACGCCCCTTGTTAAACAATGTACTATTACGTCATACCTGACCATAAAGTGACAATTACCGACCGCCACGCGTGCGGGAATTCCCACTTTCTGGCCAGGGGAGATAGAAAACTTTTTAATCACCTCGGGCGGTAATGAAAAAAGCCTCAGCTTGCATATTTAGCTCGGGCTTCACATACCTGCGATCTGAGGGATTTCTGTTCTACCACCCTAGATGAGCAATATACTATTCCGACTCAAAAATTGCGCTGAATTATAATATGTACATCATTAAGTAACTGAGATTTATGAACCCCGTGTTCGGTTATAAGTTATAATTTGTGTCGCTCCCAAAATAAAGGTGCCGGTTTATTCGTTTCTGTTGGCATATTTGCTGACAACCGAAGAAGGCGATACCTTTTACCCAGGAAACGACTCTTTGAATGAGTTTAAATTGTGTTCTTAGAACAGTTATGTAATATAAAAAAGAGGTAAATAGGTTGTCTATACGACATTCCCTGTTTAAAAATGGCCAGGCACATCTGATAGCTGAGACACGTTTACGTTTCCATTGACGACGCGAAACTGAGACAAGTTTTTGCAATAGGGAACATTACTGCAATGTTCTGCCGCCAGAGTGCAGCACTAGCACAAACCGTAAACCAGTAAAGGAAGATAGGGGACACTCACACATGCACAATTGATTGTCAAACGAGTGACAAGGATGCATGCATAGACAATGCCGCAAGTGGGAACGGGATACAATGCCAACTCTGCTAGTGTCGCCCCCTACGCAGATTTTTGCATAATGTTCCTATTGACTCAATTTTAGTGTGCCATTTGTGGAGCGCTTATATAACCTATCAGTCTACCTCTTTTTTTATATTACATAATTGCCTTAGAACCTGATGAGGTTGCTATAAGTTATTCCATGTTGTTAGCGCGTAACATTAGTTATTTAGTAGTTAAGATGTTTTCTAGTCTGTATCTTGTGGCAGTCTTCACTTGGTCATATTTGAGTTTCAATCATATCGAACAATTAGCGTATGTAACAAAATATATTGATACTTAATGGGCTCCGCGTTTAGGCCCTTTTATTGAACTCCAATTATTGATCAAAGTAATTTTTAGCATGCCGATTGGACTCCCTTCTGTCAGAAAGAGGATTTGTAGAGATACAACTCGAATATCTAAGACATATTTATATTATAACCAAGTGAAGTTCGCTTCTTTCAGATGCGTGCATGTGAAATATCACAGAATTCCTCTTGTCACAAGACAATATTTAACACTTTCAATCAACTTTTAAAATGAATCAAACACTTACATAAAACTTAAAAACATATTCATAAAAATTATAAAACTTAAAATGCATCTAAGTAAATAAGATGTTCTTTGTCCCTTTTTTACGAACACAAATGTCAAAGTGATAGATAAGGACAAACTAACCTTAACGGCATTTTAGTTAAAATAGGCTTGTCGAATGTTTATGAATACGGCCGTTAGTTTTTTATGGAAGATTCATTCATTCAGTCGGGCCCTCAATGCTGAGCGACCGCTGTCACTTTCTGGGCAAAAAAAAATTTGGTACCGTAAAACCACACAACTATAGTCCAGGTCACCCAACCATGGTCCAAATCAATTCTCATATTACGTGCTCAGGCCCAAGCTCAAGCCACCTGCGCTATGGTTGGACTATTTTCATGGATGAACTTAAAGACAGGCAATACATTAACACAAATTTTAATAAAAACGTATAAAATCACTAATACGAAATCGATATTGATAGAAACGAATGAGTTTACTTTTGGACCATAGTATTGGACTATAGTTGTGTGGTTTTACGGTACTAGGTAAAAATTCTGGAAATCTGTATGTGTCGCATGTCGCATCTGTGACCATCTATTGCTTTAACTTTCCTTTAGACATTTCCTTAAATGTATTCCTTTAATGTTGTATCGTTTTACTGGTATAAACTAAGACAGGTTGTGTTGTAAGTATAGTTGTGTTATGGCTGGTTTACATTGGGTCTTCAGACAGACTAATTCGATGATCGAGAACACATTATTTTGCACCTGGTGACCCAATGTAATCGACCGTTGAAGACCGCACAAGTCCTTTGTTCAATTTTATATTTTATGCGTATTAGTGTTAAGGTGGAATATGCTTTGACTAGTGTGGTCTTTATTTAGTGTAATGAAATCTCGTGTCGTCTTTATAATATTATGTTGAACCGAACTATTATTTATGTTTTATTTATTAGGTACTGAACATTTATTGTATTGACTGTCAAGTTAACCTTGATTATTAGAGTTATTGTTTGTAATCCAAAACAAAATTACTAGGCTGGTTTTAAGCAAAAGTATTTTTTTATGCGAATATAATTAAAACCGCGTGAACGCCGGCTGAAAAACGAATTTTGATTTGGATGACCTGGTTATCATAATTCTATTTCTCAATTATAACGTAAATGTTAGAATAAGAGAATAATAGCACAACACTGTAAATAGACGGTTTGTGTTGGGGCGTATTGATTGCGACGTTTAATATTTTTTTAGGATGAATAACTATCAATATCTTCGAATGAAATACAGGTGAGACGGATTTTATTCCGTATGTCATTTGCAGAAATCTTTTTTACAACTTTCTGTTTGATATTATCGATAGAAACGCTTTGAAGTTAACCCAAAAACGCAGGTTACAGAAATGCCCAATGCATGCGTCACTTTCTATTCACTACAGTGCAAGTGCACAAAGTGAGACGTGAATAATGGCATGTAGGTTGTACCATTGCCAACGCAGTTAACTGACCATCCGTGCATTTTATATGCATTTGGATAAGGTTCAATATAAATACAGAATGGTCAGTTAACTGTGTTGGCGTTTGTACGAGGTCTGGTAAGAAAATCATGGCGATGTCGACTATCGACATGAAATAATGAGTGTTTTTGATTCGGTATTTTGAAGAAATGTGCAACACGTAACGGTTAAGGTCAAAGTCATTTTGACATTATTTGTTCATTTTAGGAATGAGGCAATTTGATATTTAGGTATTATGAGCCCATGGCATTTTGAAATTTAGTGAAGTAGGCATTATGCAAATTAGGTGGCATAAGCCCTATTCGAAATAAAGTGAAATATCCAATGTGATCGAATCATTAGGAGTACGATTCTCCCCGAAAGGGCTGGGCCGGAACGTATTCTACCTGTTGCAAATTAATTGGAAGAAACAGTAGTTATGATCCATATTTGAATGAAATTCTAAACGACCGCGCCAGGCCGAATTTGAAGCCGCCTCGCAGCGGATATACAAATACATTGAAATATGATATGTAAGTACTTTGTAGACGGTTGAAATTACTTTGGCATCCAGTCGAAGAGGCCGAAGCCCCGTCGGTAGGAATCGTACCTTACCAGGCCGTAACGCGTCAGAGACGGTATCCCGTCTTTTACTGTGATATGATGAATATTGGAACCAGTCGTGTGGAAAACTGGGAGTGGGTGTAGAGCTAAATTCATTATCCTTATGTAGTTGTAAGGCAGAGATATAAATATCGTAGAGCTTTTAATATGTTTTAAATAAAAATGTAAGCATAAATTGGTGTTTCATTTGATGATTAGGTGTGTCCACACTGGACGCATGCTCAGCCGAGCGGCTCCCTGAGCCGTCTACACGCTCGCCCGAGCGGCTCGAATTCGCTCGTCGAGCGACGCCCACACTGAGCGCGCACGCTAGGGCGAGCCGCGCTTGGCTGAGCATGCGTCCAGTGTGGAGAGACCTATTCTCTAAAGATGATTTTTAGAGAAAGAATAATAATGAAACTTAACAATGCTTAAGGATGAAGAAAAAAGAACATGCCTAGAACTACTAGAAGACGCTGAAATTATATAAAAAAGCCATCTCCTCAGTAAGCCCTGAAAAACGGCTGCAATAAAAAAAAATACACAATATTGTCAACAGTGATTGACATTTATTGTGATACTTAATACATATTTTACATTATAATTCATACAACCTAAATGAGCCTAAGTTTGCATTTGTTTCTCATCATAATTAATGAAAGTGAGAAATAACTATAATTAAATGCAATATTTACAGTAGTCTTTACAAAGCAGACTATACTATTGTTCTAAGTGACACGGGGCCCTCTTTCTGAGATTATTGCCCTGTTTTTCCTGAGCAGATCTCTGGCATCCACAATATCTGGGTTGTTCTCATCAGCATATTCATCCAGCCTCTTTCTTAACAACAATTTCAAGTCCTGTATACTGTCACTGCTATTTAGAGCAGATATACCAATAACATCTTCAAATGTTATTATCTTCTCTGGCCTTATCTCCTCTGGCACTGACCCTATAACTCTCTCAATATTCTTGAGAGATTCTTTGACTTCTTGGAACATGTCTTCAGCTCCCTCCAAGTCCATTTTGTTCACAGCTAAGATAGCCGGTTTCTCTAATAATTCAGGGTCATAAAGTTCCAATTCTTTGTTCAGTAGTAGCACTGTTTCTAGGCAAGTTCTTTTAGGATATTTAGGGCTAAGCTGGAAACCTTGGACATCAGCTATGAATAGGAGTAGTTTCGTCCTTTCCACATGCTTTAAAAACTTGTGCCCAAGTCCTATATTGTTATGAGCTCCTTCAATGAGACCTGGTAAGTCGGCAATAGAAATCTGCCTCAAATCTTCATATTGCATTATACCTTTATTTGGTTTGATGGTTGTGAATGGGTAATTAGCTATTTTGGGCTTAGCTCTCGATATTGCCTTCAGCAGAGAGCTTTTTCCTGCATTAGGAAACCCAACAAGACCTATATCAGCAATTAATTTTAGATCTAATCTGATATGATATATCTGTCCAAAGTGTCCTAAAAAATGGTTCTGTGGGTTGCCTCCAGGACCACCTCTAGCTAGTATAATCTTTTGATCTTCTTTGTCAATAGATCCTAGAACCATTCCGTCCTCTCTGTAAATGGTTACGCCCAGGGGAACCTCGAGTTGGACGTCTGCGCCTGGGGTACCTACAATTTTTGTCTTCCGGCTGTCTTCCCCATGCCCTGCGTTAATTGTCTTCATGCGGTACTTATTGGAAATATTCAGGAGATTCGCCTTCTCTTTACCGATGCAGTAAACACAGCCCCCCTGTCCCCCAAGGCCTCCGAACTTGGGCAGGCCGGTGCCTCCTGTTCCACCTTTCACATGAAGTCTTATCGAGTCTACGAATCTACTGCGAAGATAATTTCGTGGCCGTTTAATTTCTTTGGCAAATAAAGTCCTCAGTATAAATACCATTTTAAAATAAAAGCGAGATTATCGGGATTATGTATAGGTGTTTAAGGTTAAGATTTATTTACATTTTGTGTGACAGTGACGGCTAGGGACGATACAGCCAGTACTAAAAAATTTAAGCTATTTAAGACATCCAAATAAAACGCCTAAATGTGACAAATTTTATAAAGAAAGGACACGAAGAAAATAAATCTTTTATATGGCAATAATAAAATCAGCTGTTTTTGACATATGACATATGAGGAACCGTTCTAAAATACAAATTAAATCTAACTTGAAACAAACAAGTTAATCGAAGGAAAAGTAAATCAGTCATCAGTTTAAAAAATAAAATATTTGGAATAAATAAACCCAATTATACATATTAAAATTTATTAGTCTGATATCAGCCCCGCAACTAGAAATAAACTGAATACATACTTTGAAAAACAAATAGTCAGCATACTTTGGAACGAGCATATAGTTGTCAAAGCTGGCATTTCAAAACAACTTCTAATTAGGACTAAATTCTAATTTGTGACTTTTATACCGGTATAATTAAACTGTAGAGAAAAGAAATGAAGCTATTAAGAATTATTTAAAAGCAGCAATATTACATTATTACATTTTTATCTATGTAAAATTATTAACAAACACAGAAAATGAAGACTGATCTTACTATAACAATATTTATATTTACTTTCTTGAGTATTGGCTTAGTTTTAGCGAGTGACGGTGATCGCTCTCCTTTTTATCAAACCTGTGTTAAACGGTGCAAGATCGCAAACTGTACGCAAGGTATAAATACTATCTTTCTTATTGTTTTTTAACCCCTGACCAAGACAAGGGGTGTTATAAGTTTAACATGTTTATCTGTGTGTCTGTGGCATTGGCATCGTAGCTCCCAAATGGATGAGCCAACTTGAGAGCAGTTATTTTTTTAATTTATGTAGCTATATAACAATTTGATGCTCATTTTTTTAGCTTAAAAATAGAATTTTCCTCATCAAAAGGAAATGCGTCTATCCAGCATACCTACTATCTTCTCAGTATTTTCTTCCCACCACCCACTGGCCAGTTATTAAAGGCAAAATAGGCCTTTTTAGGGTTCCGTAGCCAAATGGCAAAAAACGGAACCCTTATAGATTCATCATGTCTGTCCGTCTGTCTGTCTGTCCGTATGTCACAGCCACTTTTTTCCGAAACTATAAGAGCTATACTGTTGAAACTTGGTAAGTAGATGTATTCTGTAAACCGCATTAAGATTTTCACACGAAAATATAAAAAAAAACAATAAATTTTGGGGTTCTCCATACTAAGAACTGAAACTCAATTTTTTTTCATCAAACCCCTATGTGTGGGGTATCTATGGATAGGTCTTCAAAAATTATATTGAGGTTTCTAACATAATTTTTTTCTTAACTGAATAGTTTGCGCGAGAGACACTTCCAAAGTGGTAAAATGTGTGTGTCCCCCCCTGTAACTTCTAAAATAAGAGAATGATAAATCTAAACAAAATATATGATGTACAATACCATGCAAACTTCCAACGAAAATTGGTTTGAACGAGATCTAGTAAGTAGTTTTTTTTTAATATGTCATAAATCGTAAAAAGCAATTTATTTAACAGAACCCTTCATGTGCGAGTCTGACTCGCACTTGGCCGCTTTTTTAACCTTATTATTAAAAAAATATATTTTGTTCCACCACCGGGACAGGGCAAGTCCTCTCCTTTTCTGCAAGAGCATCAGATCTCACCATTGTTGCTGCTTCAATACTAACAATATGTGAACTTAAACTGTGTTGTACATACATACATATAATCACGCCTCTTTCCCAGAGTGGTAGGCAGAGATGACGGATCTCCATTTGCTACGATCCTGACAAACCACTTTTGCTTCACTCACTTTCATAACATTTCTCATACACGCTCGTTGGTTTAGGGTACTTTGTACTGTGTTGTACATTTTTATTTATTTCAGCTGATAATTTTACACCAGACGCAGCGAAGCTGCTAGGTTTCTCAAGTGTGTTGCTGCAGTGGGGCTGCAGGGACGAGTGTCGCTACCATTGCATGTGGCGGACTGTTGATGCATTCGCAGAGAGAGATTATTATTTACCCAAGTTCCATGGAAAAGTAAGTTTAGTCGGTTGATTGCTTCAAAACATTTGATGAACACAGTAACAAGGCAACTTTTAAATATAATTTGGTTGGCAGCCATTAATTAATAACTTTATATTTGCTAATCTATTACTATCAAGTAAGTAACTTTAATAGATAATTGAACTAATTTTGTGTTATTAGCAGAGGTGGGGGTGAGCTGTTTTCAGTTTTTGCATAACATGGACATACCTTGTCATTCAATGGTAAATGGCCCATGTGTAATTATTAACTAAGGTGATGATTTTATTTAGGCTGCCTTTCTACTACGACCTTTATGTCGCCATCAAAACAAATTAATTTAATTCGAATACTTTACTTACTTGGTTTAAATTACACAAATGAATGGTCAATGTTTACTAGGACAAGTACCATTTATGTTTAATCATTTAAATTTCGTCCTCTTTTAATATTTCTTTACCATACCTTATCCATATTAATATCTACAAGACACAACTAAAGACGTAAAAATATCTCACCCCTGCCGACCTCTGGTTATTAGATAAAAAAAATGAATAGAAAACCAAATTTATGGTAACATTTGATTCCTCCTCATCCTCATACTTGCGTTATTCCCGGTTGTGCCCCTAAAGGAGCCCGGGGTCCGCTTTAACACTTGATTATCAGCAAAAATCCTTAGTCTCATCTTGACACTGAATTCTCAGTAAGAGTAGGCAGTAGGAAACACACTTGTGATTCTTCTGCGCGTTCAAAGGCTTCTTCAGTGACCTTTTCGAGCTTTTTAAGCGATACTGGTCTTTTAAGTAGGTATGTAGAAATAGAAATATTTATTCAACAAAAACATGATACACTAGGATACAAAGTCATAGATAACGTAACTGAAAGTGCTCGCCGCGTCGCTGCCGGCCGCTGCCATTCCGGTCTGAATCGGCCCTTATCAATGATTTCATTGAATACTACAATGGTCGCAAACAAGCTACAGCCTGCCTGACGCAGACACTGAAGCCTATGGACGCGCAGAAGAAACACAAGTGTGTTGCCTACTCTTCCAGAGATATGTAACACTCCAGGAACATTACTGCAATTTTGCGCAAAAATCAGCGTCACTGCTGAGCAGAGTTAGGGGCAGTTCAAACAGCATCCTAAGGATGATAGATGATCATGTCATGTGTGTTGTCCTGTACTTAATGAAATAATGTTAAATCTAACTTCTCAGACCAGCCTTAACGTATGGCTCGGAATGCTGGCCACTGAAAAAGCAGCAGGAATATCAGATGCATGTAGCCGAGATGAAAATGCTCAGGTGGTCAGGAGGAGTGACGCTCCTTGACAAAGTACGCAACGATCACATTCGCGGCACATTCAGAGTGAGACCAATCCCGGAAAAACTGCTCGAATGTAGGTTGAGGTGGTACGGGCACGTCATGAGAAGACCACATGACCATATGACACGAAGTGTGCTTAACTTGGAAGCTGGTTCAAGAGGCCGCGGCAGACCCCGACTCACATGGCAATCAGTCATTGACAAGGACTTACGTGCAGCCCAAATAGACCCACAGACGACCCAGGACAGAATGTCCTGGTGAAACATGATTAGGAGAGCCGACCCCAACTGAAATGGGATAAGGCGAGGATAAAGAAGAGTTAGTAAATCTAACTTAGTTTTTAAGTACTAACATTTATTTTAAGGCTTAATACTTACTAACAACAATGACATCAATGTAATCATAGAAAAAAAAAATTAAATTACTTTCAGTGGCCATTCGCCAGAGTGCTCGGCGTGCAGGAACCGGCGTCAGCGTTCGCATCCCTGCTGAATCTGGCCGGCCACGTTTACATGCACTATGAGCTGGCAACACAGTTCTCGGTGAAGAGTGCGCCGCTGCTGCTCTTTTGGCATGGGTTTGCTGTGGTGAGTTTATTGTTATCATATTGCGTAAGCCCACTCTCAATATTTAAAGTTGTGCTGAGCAAGAGTCAGAAGATTATCGCTCTTAATATTGGCCGAAAGTTTGAAAAATCCTTCACTTCCGGTCAAAATTTTAAGGGTAGGTATGTTTACGTCATGTGAAAAAGTTTGAAAAAACCTTCACTTCCGGTCAAAATTTTAAGGGTAGGTATATTTACGTCATGTGACAACAAAGTTTGGCAACGTCTGCTAAGTACTTCCGGCCATTTCAGGATTGACAGACTTAGGTTTACTCTCTCTACGATTAAAGGACTAAATGATGCAACATGTCTCGTACTGTTCCCTGACTGTACCAAAGGATTCTAAAGTAGAATCTGGAGCGTATAGATATAGATTCAAGTGTTTAAGCCGAAGACGGAAATAATTTTCCTACTGAGTGACACATACCTACCGCTTTTCACACCTTAGGAATATTTAAATCCCTCGTTTGAGGACTACCATGCCTCTTTTCTTAATAGCAGGATTCGGGAAGAAAAGTACAGCTTTGATCCCACATTTGAGGGCAATAATGATTCATTTTTGAATAGCAGGTGTGAAAATGAAATGAATGTGTTATGCAGGTGTGCTCGAACGCGTGGGTATGGTCGACCATCTTCCACACGCGAGACACGCCGTTCACGGAGTTCATGGACTACGCGTGCGCTCTGTCCATGGTCATGTCCTTACTGGCCGCCGCCATTGTCAGGTGAGTCCTTATCTTTTTAGGGTTCCGTACCTCAAAAGGAAAAAACGGAACCCTCATAGGATCACTTTGTTGTCGGTCTGTCTGTCTGTCAACACCCTTTATCTCGGGAACGCGTGGAGGTACCTATCGAGTTTAAATTTAAACCGTATGCCCTACAGTCCCTTGAAGCTGTGAAAAAATCAAACTGCTAAGTTAACGTAAAAAAAAGATACGGCCGTTTGTGCCGCAATAAACTTATATTTCGACATTCTAAAGGGAATCAAAATTGCGTTTGCGGTCTAGTTCCATTTCCTATTGTGACTTATATAATAAAAGTCTCTGTACTGGAGAGAATTTCAGCACCGCTCTATTAACAGGATCAGTTTTATCTGTATTTCCCTATTTGTTCCAGAGTGTTCCACGGTCGTAAGAAGCGGGGTCCGCTCACGTTGCTGTTGTTCCTGTTCTGTTACTACGTGATGCACGCGCGCTACCTGTACTCGGGTCGCATCGACTACGGGTACAACATGCTAGTCAATGTGGTCTGCGGTGAGTAGAACATACAATCAATACTATTCACAATTAATCCTCGAATCACTAGGGTCGGCAACGCGGCTGTGATTCTTCTGGAGTCGAAAGCGTCCATAGATTGGTATCTGCTTACCATCAGAAAAATGTCGCAAATCATTGTCGTAGCCACAGATGTATGAATATAAGGAGATCGGACATGGCGGCCGATTTGTATAGAGTGAGCCTGTCGCAAGTACATTAACCCACACAACGCCCCAGTAATTGACAAGACAAAGCACGTACACATCTAAAACACACACAATTGTATACCTACACGCTTATTTGACAATAAACGCGCATCATATCAGGCATTTTGGGAAAAAACGTAATATTCTCTGCGATCAGCACGCGTGCACAGTATGGCAGTGTATGCCTTTTGAGCATACAGCTCAGTCCTCTCTCTAGTATTCTATGCTCTGAGGTCGTAGCATTAAAAAACCCCGGTCAAGTGAGAATCTAAAGAGCAAATAAACAGATACACAAGTTACTTTTGCATTTCAAATATCAGTTTGGATATGGATTAGCATTAAGGCTTCCAAATACCGGACCTTTCGCAAAGCCGGTCTTAATACCGAAACTGACCTCATCAATACCGGGATCCCGGGATTGGATACAAAACAAAGTTTCGTTCAAAATTTCGTTTTTAAAACCAGACTTTTAGGTTGTTTGCACACTTTAAACACATCGCTGTTTACTCAAATTTTTCAGGTTACATACGCCATATCTGAGCCATTCCTTTCGGAACATGCTCTCCGTTTTCCAAAACACCCGTTCTCGTCACTACCGTTTCTGTAATAATCCGTTTACCAATGTATACGTTTCCCTTTTACCATAAACCATAAGACACGTTTGGCTTGATATCCGTTTCCCAAAAAGACCTAATTTCAAAACGACCGTTCCCAACACTATACCGTTTACTAAATAATACATTTCCTAGAATATGTTTACCCCAAAAAATACGTTTGGCTCGACATTCGTTTCCCAAAACACTCGTTCCCAAAACATCCGTTCCCGTCACTATTACCGATTTTTTAGCATACGGAATAAAACAGATGCTATGACAACCGGGTGATTTGACATACGGATGCGATGAGAAACGGGACTTTTGGGCATACGGGTGTCATGAGAGACGGATCTTTTGGTATACAAATGCTATGAGAACCGGGTGTTTTGACATACTAATGCGATGAGAAACGGGTCTTTTGGCCTACGTTCATTTAAAGAAACTGATATTTTGGAATGGGTGTTTTGGGAAACGGACAGAACGTTCCGAAAGGGAGCCAGTCTGGAAAAGGTACAGCACAACTTCATCATCATCATCATCATATCAGCCGAAAGACGTCCACTGTTGGACATAGGCCTCCCCCAAAGAGTGCCACAATGGCCGGTCCTGCGCCACCCGCATCCAGCGGACTCCCGCGACCTTTACCAGGTCATCAGTCCACCTTGTGGGGGGCCTACCCACGCCGCGCCTTCCGGCAGCACAAGTTATATACTAAATATGCAATCCAGGCGTGTGCGGCGGCCTGTTATGGGCCCTCTGGTCGTGCATACAACTGCTGCGTGGGCGGCGCCACACGGGCCGCATGCTGGTGTTCTCCCTGTGGTCGGGCGCGGCGTTGTCGCTGGAGCTGTTGGATTTCCCGCCACAGCTTGGCTGGGACGCGCACGCGCTCTGGCACCTCGCTACTGCGCCGTTACCACTGATCTTCTATAGGTGAGTTCTCTGTCATTTATGTGACTTCATTAAGGCCTTGCTTCGAGCAACACGGCCTTCCTAGCGGAAGGGAGTCGCCTTAACTATGAATATTGCAGTCAAATAGTTCTGTCATTTCTTGCGGGGCCGGGGGAAATTTCTTGTAATGATGACACTAAATACATCAATAAGTTTCTGTCAAAAATTAAATTTTTGGTACAAGCTTTTACTGCCGGCTGTACTTTTCTGCATACCATCATCAAGTACTAATTGAGACAATTCTAACGAGCCCAAACTCGATGGGGTTGTGTCGATTTATTGCGGAGTTCCTATGGCCACCCTCCAGCTCCAGCATCAGATCAGCTCAAAGTCATCATAATATTGCATTGTCATGCGATATACATGTGAAGTAACTGAAAAATGGATTGCAAATAGGGAACATTACTGCAATGTTCTGCCGCCAGAGGCAGCACTAACACTAATAGTAAACCAGTATAGAAATATAGGGATTCACACACACATGCAAAATTGATTGTCAAATGAGTGACAAGGATGCTTGCATAGACAATACCGCAAGTGCGAACGAGATACAATGTCAACGCTGCTAGTGTCGCCACCTACGAAGAGTTTTGCGTAATGTTCCCTATTTTGACGGACAACTTACATACTTACTTATTTACATATTTACATACATACAAACAGTGCAAATTAATATAAAGCTTGTAATAAAAATGACACCGAAAAAACTTTCACACCTTCATAAATTTTTGTGTACGAACCATGCCCGCTTGGGCTTGTATTTTGACACAGGGGAAATGTTGCGAATGCCTATTGCCTACTCCCTTCCATGTTGCTCGAAGAGACCCTGGGACCCGATTTTGGACTTTCGAGCGCTCGAAAATTTGATAAAAGTAACTATGATTGTAGTGTCAAAATTACAGACATTTACTTTCTACCGATATAATTGAATACGAGTGGTCAATACCACACGTTTTTAAAATTTCTATCGCTATTTCAAAATAGCATTTCGTTTATTTTTGACCGTTTTCGAGAGAAAAAGTCGAGCGCTCGAAAGACAAAAATCGGTCCCTTGGTCTCCAGTACCGCACGCCGGATACAGCGTCAAGTTAAATGGAAGTAGGTACAGCTAAATTTCTCTAGAACGTGACCATAGTATAAAGAGGGCAAAGTATGTTATCTGTGCGTGCGGCGACGTATAGATAGTATAGCGCACACATACAAGCCGCGCGCAGTGCGTTTTTAGGAAGATAACATACTTTACGTCATACCTGGCCATAAAGTAGGAATTACCGCACGCTATGCGTGCGGAAAACCCCACTTCCTGGCCAGATAGAGACGTAAAATTTTGTACTCACCACGGGCGGTAATAAAGAAAGCCTCAGAGCGCATATTTATCGCCCTTGCCTTCGGCTCGGGCGTCAAATACCTGCGATCTGAGACATTCTTTGTTTAACCGCCCTAGGTAAGTAATGTACTATTGCCGTCTTTATATATATGCGGGACAGCCGCAACAGCCTCCTGGCCGTTATAGCTGACAGGATGGACAGTCAGCTTGTCATACATTGGACCAGAGTACACTCTATAGTCACCACGTACACGTGAGTGTCCTGGTTCTTTTACTTGAAATAACTAACACTAGCAATTAAGTAGGTAAACCTAGATAATAATTTTAACATGTATGGACCCGTGGTTGTCTGAATTAAACGAATTTTATTTTTATTTATTTTTTATACTATGAGGTGACGCTGTAAGTGGCGTGCGGCGTTAACTGGAGACCATGGACTAACCGACCGACGTCCGCGACTGACGTCAGCGTAACAGGAAATCAGCCCTAATACGTGTATAGCTTATTCTCTTGCTGTGGCCGGAGCTCCCTTCCCTCTTTCTTGGCGCCAGTATGACATTTGTTATTTCCCGCTGCTTGCTAAGCTATGGACATGTTCGGTGGTTGGCTAATGGCTATGGATCCTCTGGTGCATAAAACTGATATGCGGGCGGTGACGCACAGTTCATTCACACGTTGCACGTAGAAACGATGGCCGCTGGAGCGGAAAGATTCTCAAGTGGCGACCACGTACCGGAAGGCGTGGCGTGGGTAGGCCCCCCACAAGGTGGACTGATGACCTGGTACAGGTCGCGGGAGTTCGCTGGATGCGGGGGGCGCAGGGCCGGTCACTTTGGCACTCTTTGGGGGAGGCCTATGTCCAGCAGTGGACGTCTTTTGGCTGATATGATGATGATGATTAGGCGCTGTCTTGAGTTTGAATATAGTTTCAAAATATAGGCGCAGTGTATTCACAAGTTTTATTGCGTGAAGTAACTTATATAACAATATAAATCCATTTTGTCAACTGATCAACTCATTCATTACAACGAACTAATAAATTTATGTAGCCTGAAATTGGTGTTACATTACACAAGGTAATGTTTTCTACATCAAAATTTTCTTTACAGATTCGTCATTGACGACTTGAAATATTTGCAGAACGAAAAACAACCCGACAAAGTTGACGTGAAGCAGTCATAAACGCCATTGCCATAAGCTCAAAATACCGAGTTTTTCTTATTGCTAAACCGTAAACACACCGTAACCTAAGTGTAAAAGTTTATTAATAAACCTTATAAACAGAACAGTGTTATTATTAACGTAATCGTTTTTAAGAGTGCCCTGCAAGTCGGCTCCCTATACAAACGTAGTTTGGCTTTCATTTTAAAACGGCGAACTGCAACAACTTGAAAATCTGTATACACAATGGGACCCGTTTGTATGGAGAATTCAGCGTCTTAGGGACTCTTTTTAGATACAGTAAAACAGAAAAACTTACTTTCCAAACTTTAATATTTGCAAAAAATATCACAGGACAACCACTATGCGGACAATTTCAAAAAGACATCAAGTGACATCACTAACAATTTTGCATAACCTAAACGTTCACAATTTCGCACACCTCAGTATTGCATCATGATCTTTTCCTTCTCCGGGCCGCAAGCGAACCCCAAATGGTACACCGGCTTCCGCATCCAAGTTTTATTTGTGATCTTCAAGCCTGTGCTTTTCGCTGGGATTTTGGGCTTGTAATCGTTCGTCGATATAGGTGCCATGCGGTGGACGGACCGAGTTGGCGTCGTGCGCCAGTCGTACTGGTTATGAGGCAGTCGTCTCATGTAGTCGGGTGGGGTCCTGGGTCGGTGGGGCGCCTGCGGTCGGTAGATGGCTCGTCTGACCTGGGAGCTGCCCGAGTGCGGGCGGAGGACGCTGCGAGGCACGTACCGGGGCATCCGCTGGGGCTGGTGAATGGGGCGGTCGGGCGGCCGCCTGTACAGGGACTGCCCTAAGCGGCGAGTCTTAGATGACGAGCTCATTGGACGCGACGTCTCCGCCGGTGCGTATGACACGTGCTTCACGGGCCTGTCTCTCTGGACGGTAGTTTCGTCTGACGTTTCAGAGTCCTGGGTGACGGCGGTCAAACGCTTGTCCACCTTTTCTGGTACATCTTCTTTTCTACGCATCCTCTTCACGACTGAAGACATGACCTTGCCGAAGAAGCCTTTTTTAGCGGGATTCTGTAAATAAAATGGGATGTATAATGGAAAATCAAAAAGCGAACACGAAAATTCAAGGAGTACCTACATAATGTGATTATAAATATTGTGTAAGGTCTCTTACCGGCGGATTCATAGCAGGGGACGCAGAAGGTACGTCGTCGCTGTTGCTCTCGCTGTCAGATCCTGACACGGGCGTATCTTTATTTGGTTTGATGTTCGGTTTCTGAACACTGCACTGTCGCCTCTGTGCGCTGGTCGCGTGTCTCGCCATCTGGTGGAAGGAGCCGCCACGCCTCTTCTGCCGCGCATTCAGACTCGACTCGCTAGGACTCTCCATCCTCGTCGCACGCCTAGTGCCGAAGTCTCCTCTGAATATCATCTCTTCTCGACCCAGAGTCAACTTTTTCGGCGCCTCACGCTCAGGCGACGTTTTGTTAGCCTTTGACTTGGCGTCATTGATGGCGCTGCGAGATGCGGTCTTTACTGGATAGTCTACGTCTAACTTCATTGACTTGTATATTTCCTTGATAAGATTTTCCGTTTCTGTGGTTCGTTTCCTCGGTGGCTCGTGCGTGTTAGTTGCACACGTCGCCATCTGCCTGGGCTGCATCGGATTGTATCTGTCGGGATAACAGGTGTGCGCGGTGTGCGGTTGGTGGACCAATTCCGGGAAGTTTTGCGCATAATTCAAAGTCGTTGGAGGTACCTCCATCGGTTGACGAGGTATGGTGAGGGTATGTCGCATCATAGAACTGCAGTACGAGGGCACAGCATGCGAACATGAAGGCACGTATGGATTAATCATAGCGTAAGGGCTGTAGGTGTAGCTATTAAGGATACGCTCACAGTCTGTGTTAGACATGGGGTCATTTTGCACAATTGCGTCTTTAGTATCTTTTTCGCTCATGACTCTCATTCCACTGGTAGTGTTGTTGGTCTTTACTTCAGTCAGGACAGTCTCGAGCATTGTCTTGATCTGATTCAATGCCGATTCAGTTTTGTCTGGTTCAGACGGGTTGGTGAACTCAGAGTAAGCGCCCTTCAAATCGGTTTGGCATTCAATCTCGTGCGCGGGGATGGCGAGGCATGCTGCGTTTTTAAGCGTTACTTTCAAATTGGTGTGCGTGGATCCGGATTTTGACAACGACGATGTCTGAAAAGCGTTTGCTAGGGTCTCGGGACATTGAATGTTGTTTACGGGTTGGACGCACTCAGCATTCTCGGCTAAGGGCTCGTTAAGGTGATTAGAAGTTGCTATGAGCTTCTTTACGGATAACATTGGAATGGGTTTAGACGACCTCACATGACATTCGGTGGTATTCCCGCTATGGGCGTTGCACTGCGCATCTTTTGGTGCAGGTATATCCGTATTATACCGGGGACCTTGCCTTGGCGACAATCGCTTTGGGTAAACGTGGCTGAACTCCACAAAACCATCCGTTAGAGACGAGTCGTTCGGAATGAATACCGGCTTTATGCGACGTGCTCTCTTTTGATGTTTAACCGGTTTACTGCTACTGTTATTTGGTGGCACGTCCATGTTTAACGAATATTCTGGCTTAAAACGGTAATATTCAGGGTAAAACGTAAAATTCATTTCAGGAGCCCGTTTTTTGGTTAGTTCGTTATTTTTAAGACAAGACTTTTCTTTCACTGGTTTCATGTCGTAGAAACTGGAGTCGTAATAAACGTTGCCGCTATCGATGTTGGGGTCGAACATCGGTCGTTTGCGAATTTTGCAATCCACGTCGAGGAAGTTGCCATGGCAGCACGAGCACATGTCGTCGGAGGTGCCCGAGCAGTGTGGCACGTCTCGGCACACCGGCACCGACCCCTGGCTCCCTAACATCTCGTCGTCCATGTACATCTTTACCAAATGCTGACGTTCTACAAGCGACTGCAAATACTCTGCGTTCATCGTTTCCTCGGCTTCATGTGAGTTATCTTCCTTTTTAGCTTCAGTAGCTTTTTTATAGTCCGTCAACGGGCTGCCCGCCGTTTGGGCATAATAGACGAGCCGAGTGAGGTCTCTCTCCGGAATTATTTGTCCGAAGACATTCCGAGGTTCGGCCTGAATTTGGTCAAGCGACGGTGACTTATGTAATCTATAGTGATAGCCGTCGTCTAGATAGAGAGACAAGTCTTCAGTTTTAAGCCTGTTCTTGCGAAGTTTATCGTATGGGTCAGCAAGGCTGTCGTCAGGATCTTTGGTGCTTCCCTTGGTATAGGCTATTCTGTTCACTATCAAGGGTACCACAGTCTTCCCTTTCTTTTCGGTAGCCCGGTTGGCCCGTAGTTTTTCCAGCTGCTTCTCTAGAGCAAAGATCTTCTGCTGAAGGTCCGTCACGTCAATGGGTATGCATGATATGATCTTCACTTCGGTTTGAGACGGTGTATTTCCTGAAAACAAGTATCATCATCATCATCTGGGCACAGGTCTCCTCTCATGGATCAGAGGGAATGGAAAGGTTAGGCTACCGATGAATTATAAAACCTTCATATTGCTGTCCCTTCAAATGCGATAGCGTTCAGAAAGAGACGAGTGAGTGCTGTCAGCTATAGCTCGTCTCTCATGCATTGTTTTTAGTAATATACTTAACTTACTTAGATAGGTAACTGTATTTTTCAATTGGGTTCATTTCTGGCTAGTATGAACCGATTTTAGAAAACTTATTATTTTACAATTCTAAACAGGCAACACGGAGGCGCTTGACCAATAATGACTGGCCATTTGACCTGTGTTGCCTATTAAAACTTGTAAAATTGTAACTTGAAGTTTCGTGAACCGATCACAGGTGGTATCTCCCTAAGTTAAGTATTGAAAGTAGGGTTTTGAGAGAGTTAACCACGAGTTAACAGACTGGGTACCTAAGTTGAAGGCTATTCGTCGTAGGAGTGTTTCGATGCCCTTGTATCGACTGATTATACTCTTCTTGCGGGCCGGGGCCTTCGTGCACGAACACGACGCCATGACGCCAAACCTACAACCAACAAATGGCAACATTTCAAATTTTACATGGTGGAATATGTAAAACAATTACGGAAATACCTTTACCTTCTCGCCATAAAGCACAGGCACACTATGACATTAGCCGTACGAAGGACGACGTAGCTCTTATAATAGAACGAGTGACATTTTGTGAGTACATTACATATTGAGTTAGAGAATACGGTTTTGTGATATTGAAAAATTAAAACCACGTATTTTGCTATTTTCAGGCTTACTGAAGGAATAAGATAAGTAGTAAACATTTTGAAATGTTGTCAAATGTTGTGCATACCGTCATGACAAATTTTGGGCTGCTTATCTACTACAACTACCTATGCTTAACTACGTTTCCATGCAAGTGACATATAGGTTCGAAGCTTAGCTCGGTACCTAGATTTGTACGAAAACAGAAACAGCTTTAAAAATACAACCTACCTGAACTACGATTCCTCACGGGATCCTAATGGACAAAACAATTTAGAAACACCAAAACATTAAAGGCTAAATGATCTCAAACGAATCCTAAATCTTTATTTGTAAAAAAAAACATTAAATTTTTATTCCAGTGTGGATAGCATCTTGGTGTTGACCTTTGGTGTTGACAAATTGACACTTTTGTTATTTTCTTAAACTTATTTTATTAGAGAAGCGTGCCAGGATCGACGCATCATCTCAAAAATATTGTTAGTTTTCAAAACTGTTGACTAGGCAGCGCTCTCATGCGACATTATTTTTTTTTTATTTATTTATTAAGAAACAAACGGTCACATACAGATTTTTTTACACACTATATTTATTCAGAATAAAACCAGACCTACAGTTTCCTTAATTATTTCACTAGTGCTAAATAAACATTAGACATTAATAACATTTTACTAAAAATAAGTATTTGCAAGGAACTTGGCAAGTAAGCTTAGTACCTACTTAGGTGTAAAGATGAATGCATAATACATGCCAGTACCTATTGATGAATAAAGTTAATTCAATTACACAATGCAAAAATATTAATCTAGAGGTTAATGTTTGCTAAACATGGAAAAGGTTTTCTTCAAATAACCTATACTGCAATAAAAAATATCAACATTTGTTAGTTTTACACAATCATTAAAAAGTCTGCAGGCACGTCTAATAAACATTATTACGAGCATAACATGTTCTGCTGACAGGGACAGCGAATAATTCCTTTTTTCGACATCGCCGCAAACGAGCACGAGGGACCTTTAGATTCACCATTTGAAGTAATTATGCGCTAGAAGCCGGTATCGAATATCTACAGAAATGTCCTTCATATGTGAACATACCTACCCCACATGCCACAGCCGCATGCTACATGCCTAGGTACTTGCTACACGATAGCGAATATAAATCTTGGAAGCATGGATGTTTGCTGCACAGCGTGCGCTGTGACAACTATAGTCGTTCTTGGCGCCAAAGCTTGGCGCTGTGGGTACGCGAGCTTGTAACGGGTTTAGACATGGTTTAAGCCTCTGCTAGACGTTTGTAGACGGTCGCCAACACGCCACTCCGACCGAGCGACCTTGGTCGGCACCGACCGCTGTTGTATGAAATTTTGCTCCAAATAACTGTCTACACGGTCGGTGCGGACCAAGGTCGCCCGGTCGGAGGGGCGTGTTGGCGATCGTCTAGCAGGGGCTTTAGGTTTAGGTGTCGTTGGCGTGGAACGAGTTTATGTTGTTACGAGTAAGGCCTGAATCACATTGGCGTGGCCTGCGGTGGCGGTCAATAGTAAATTTGACTGTTAATGTCAAATTTAAATTACAATGATCGTACCAACTTGCTAATCTATTTCTGCCATATTTCTGCAAGCTACACGCATATTTATCTGACAAATCAAGGCGCACTTTAGTAGACGTTAGGTCCCAAACATTTTGCGCGTTTCGTTGTCAGATATCAGTGCAGGTGATTATACAAACGCCAACCCAGTTAACTGACTATTCGTGACCCTTATTACAATGCACATAAAGTGCACGGATGGTCAGCTGTGTTGGCGATGGTACACTCAGCGTCAAATACTCTCTAGCAGTCAAAGTGGCCAAATAGTTCGGTACACCATACCAAATATATGGTGTACCGAACTATTTGACTACTTTGGTTGCTACAAAGTATTTGGCGCTGAGTGTACATGTAAACAGCACAAAATAAAACAACTGATTGCTGGTATCCTAAATAATCTTAAATCAATTCAGTTACCAAAAAAACTTGACAATACAATTTCACTTGCGTACACATTTTACAGATTTTACACGTACATAAGACGGACAGGGACAGCATCAGAGGAACATACGAGGACGCCACTTGAACACGGGAGTGTCTTTCTCCATAATGGTTCGCACAAATCTGTTCTGCGGAGAGAACGGGTTTCTCTTGTAGAATAGCTTACTGAGCATTGCATTGCTCATTGTTTTATCATTCTTAGTAATATCCTTCTGAAGTCTCTCAGTCCAAGAGGGCATACCCTCGGATTTACTAGCAGCGGCTTTAGAGTTGAAAAAATTGCGTGGTTTTTCTTCTCTAGTCGTATCTTCAAATTTTTGCGCGCTATTCATTTTCGAGCGGTCGTCGCGTAAGATGCTTATTAGAGGGCGCTCTGGTGGCTCCTCCGCTTTTTCTTTCTTCTGGTTAAATAATCTGAAGCGAGTTGTTTTTCCTTCACTCTGTATTCCGATGCTTCTAACTTCTACTTCCTTTAAACACAGGGGTCCTTGGGGCTCCATAGGGTGTCTGCAGTGGGGATCGTACGGATGGTCGTATATGGGGACCGCGGGGTGACGAGGCAAGTCGTGGCGTGGGTTGTATCTATCACTGACTGGTCCCGGTCTTGAAAATCTGGTCGTCTGAGAGTCATACGGGGAATAATCGTAATCGTACGAGGGTGGAACGCGAGGGTCGTGCCGAAGAGGCGGGGGCTGCAAGAACTCGTGTCCGTGCATCATATACGGTGTGAAATCCTGTTTAAAATTGTGTCTCGTTTTGGGTACCACGTCTACTTCAATCGATTGCTCGCTCTGGCATACTTCATGAATTTCTTTCCGGGATTTCTTATTGTTCTTCCTTAACAGTCGTAAGGCGCTGACGAATTTGCTGTTTTGAGTGGGTTGTGGCTTGGGAATGTTGATAGGTTTCCTCTGTAAGAAAAATATATACCAATAACTATGTAACTACACTAAATAAAATTGTCATCCGAATAAATTATCAGTGATAAAACTATGATGTTACCTTATCTGCGAAATTATATTCGTTTGTTTCACGTGGCATTTGATAATCCAAGACGGCTTGTTGACTAAGCCGTTCCTCGAGTAAAGAGTCGGAGTAGCTTGGGTAGGTGGAGTAGTAGGTGTCGAACAGCTGCCGCGAGACGATAGCCTCACAGCTCTTAGAGTAGCACTTGAGTGGAGGGGTGCCGACGTTCGCATCCTGATGCAGTACGTGCATACTCTTGCGCACGCTCGGCCTTGGTAACAACGCGGACTTTTCAGACTGATCCTGAGAAATTTTAGAAGAATTCCTTTTACAGACGTTCCCGTTTCCTGCCACGTAGTTATATATTTCTCTGATCAGTACGTCGGTCTCGCAAGTTACTTTCGTTGCATTTGCCTCTGTACAGTTTACTCTTGAACACGTCCGGCATTGCGTATCTGATGTTTGTGGCCGAGGGTGGTTGTGACCGCACCCCGCGCTCGCACAGACACAACTGGGGCTGCTCACGAGGTAGGGCATCCCGTGTGCTCCGTACATGGGTATTATAGACGGGTAGCAACATGGGTTCACAAAACCGGGCATGAACTGCGGTGGCACGGCTGGCACATTGCCATGCCCGAGACCACAGTTAAAAGAAGACTCAGCGCTATTTTTCAGCGCATTGCTAGTCTCATTTCCACTTCCATGAAGCGACCCGTCAAGCTGTTTTGCGCTATTTTTATTAGTTGACCCGCTCGCTTGGTCGCATTGAGATAACGACGAGTCTTTTTTCAATTCTTGCAGAAAATTTTGAAGTATATCCTTTATTTCACATAATGCTTTATCAGTCTTATCCGTAACACAAGTATTATCTTGGTCCTGGATTTTGCTGTTGTTGAGAGTGTTATTTGTGGTATTATTCGGTGACTTAAGACACTCTTGACTACTCATTGCCGTGGCTATATCATCTTGTAACTTGTACCTGGTATCATTAGTGCGCTTTGCAAATTTTGGACTAATTCCGTTGTTCGTGTTTCGAGGAGACTCCTCTGTTGATACATCGTGCCGGAAGTTATGAATGAACTCGTATTCAGGTCTTCTGTTATAGTGGGGTGATAGCCTTCTTCGCGACGGGTTTACACGTGGCTCGTAATCCTCGTAGTCGCTGTAGTTCCGTGTTTCTAGAATGAGTCGAGGCCTTTGAGTTCTAGGCGATGGAGGTACTTCGTTTAGTATCATATTATCCTCTATAAATTTCCTTCTGGATTTAGGACTAGTCTTTTCCTTGACCGGGACAACATCGTAGAGATTTGAATCGTTATAGTTTTCGGTGCGGCGGCGACGCTGGCGCGGGGCCCTTGGCACGCTGTCGGGCCGCGTATTGCCGCGCATGTCACTAACGCCGTCGGCGCAGGCATACCGGCAACACGTCTCACGACCTTGACACAATGAGGACACTTCACTGTCCGGTATCACCATCTCGCGTGCGGAAAATCGTTGATCACGGCACACGGGAGTTGACATTTGACTGATATCAGATGCTTTTCTGCCAAAGAAGCTCAGAGGCTTGTACTGCCGGTTTATTATGTCTGCAATAAAATGCTGTTCATTATTTGCTGGTGGCTCATTTTTCTTCTTTCTGCGTCTGGTTTCGTTCATGTGCGGACTTTTTGATTTGTATCGTTTAGGCTTTTCCCTGCGTCTCTTTATCTTTACCTCATCAGGTTGAATACCTCGGGTATACACTTGCTGACGGCTATGACCTGGGCTGGGATGATCTCCGTGTGGTGTAGCCAACGACTCGTTGCTGCCTAAATCTGACTCAGAGATATCCGTAGCCACGCGGGCTTCATGTTTTCGAAATCGAGATCCACGCCCATTAAAGTTTTCATAAACCGAGTCGTATTTCGTTTTTTTCGGCTTACGTTTTGGAACATGGTGGCTTGAGGTGCACTGCTCGTAATTCATCCTATCTGCCGAATGCTGTCTATCATTAAGTTCATTATGAATCCTTAGACTGCAGTCGTAAGAATTTGTACACAGATTATCCGATGTCTTGTAAAGTACTTTAGTCTCCGCCTCTTCAAAGTTTCGGTCGGAAAACCGGCGTGGTCTTGGATTACTGATACGATTTTCTTCAGTCGGTCTCAAGTCTTCAGTATGTCTTCTAAAAAGATTCCCACCGGTAGTTAGGTCACGATGGTTCTGTCGAACTGTATGTAACTGGTGTCTTGTATCTGCCCTGTTCAAATCGGTGACGTTTTCTGTTGTGCTTGAATTCATTTTGATGGCGGACAGTGACGTGAGGGAACCTAAAAACAGGAGACAGTAAGTTGGTATGTCAACTTGTAAAGATATGTGTAGATTAAAGAAGTGGGTTGGACTGTAGCAAAGGGAGGGCTGGGACTTAATTTTTTTTTGGCAAAGTGGTGCCATTATGACACTATATTGATGATGATTGTAATGTGTAGATCACATAATTCTACAAACACATCTTTTATAAGAAAACTTTTCACTGAAATTAAAAAAAGCAAAGTTAGATGCCTCCAAAGATTGATGCTTTTAAAGGGAGCTGGGACTTTTCATCGAGAGTGGTGTCATTATGACATATGATATGTTTTAAATGATTGTAACGTATACAACGTGTTCACGCTCGCAACCCGTCCACCCACCAGGTCAACCCACCAGTGGGTGCACGGGGAATTTCTATTTACCCATGCACCCACTGCACTTTGGCTGGAGTAAATTTAAGAAATATGTCGATACACTACATCGATAATTTAATTTTTAGATGAGAAATATACGATCATAATATGAATTCGTGCCCTTCGTCCACGTTCGTAACTAAGATTTCATAACTGGTTATGAATAAGGAATTAACCTGCTATTCATGTATGGTCTCCTGGCATTTCGACAGTTTTGACGGAGCCCCGGTATGTTTGCCTTTCGGGCATCTGAAGTTCTGAAGATACCTAACGAACCTAACCTACATATCTAAAACCTATTTTTTACAACAGATGTGTCATGATGAAAGGGCCCTTATGTTATTCATTTTACTAAAATGGAATCCACGTGGAAGTAATAATCTTAGTACTGTTTGATACCCTTTCTGCAGTAGGAGAATCAGGACATTATGGTATTCATGCTCCTACCAGTAGGATAATTTAGAAGGAGCACGACCCCGCACTCGTAACAAGGAATTGTTTAATATAAACTGGTTAACAAAACAATTATCAATTTAGATGTATTTATTTCCCAAC
This sequence comes from Epinotia brunnichana, assembly GCA_963854355.1. Lineage (NCBI taxonomy): Eukaryota > Metazoa > Arthropoda > Insecta > Lepidoptera > Tortricidae > Epinotia > Epinotia brunnichana. Next base: position 33,323,363 of record OY977943.1, read on the forward strand.
CGATCTGTAGTCACACCAATATGGTGTGACTACCGTTCATTTTACCCGACCATTCACAATATAAAATCATTATGCCGAAAAAAGTACCAGGAGACCATACAATATGGTTTATGGTTTAAGATATGGTTTATGGTTTAATATACCTACATGAATAGAAGGTACATTCCTTATTCATAACCAGTTATGAAATCTTAGTAACGAACGTGCTGGACGAAGGGCACGAATTCATATTATGACCGTATATTTCTCATCTAAAAATTAAACTATCAATGTAGTGTATCGACATATTTCTTAAATTTATTCCAGCCAAAATGCAGTGGGTGCATGGGTAAATAGAAATTCCCCGTGCACCCACTGGTGGGTTGACCTGGTGGGTGGACGGGTCGCGAGCGCGTGTTCATGACAATTTCCGTTAATTGCAAGGGGGCATAGTTTAGATCAGTGTTTTTCAACCTGTGGGTCGCGATCCCCAGGGGGGTCGCGGCTGCTTGGATTCTTACTCTAGGGGGGTCGCGCCATGAAAAAGGTTGAAAAACACTGGTTTAGATCAAATAAAGTTAATTTCTCCAAGACAGTAGTATCTAAACTTTTACTGTTATCAAGATATTCAATGTTTAATTTTATCAGTGCTGCAGATTTAACCGGTGTAAATAGTTCTTAACTGTGACTTGATAACAGCTTTTTACATTTTGTAAATAAGGTTTCTATACACTACAAGAAGGTTTACAAAGTGAGTTCGTTCGATATTACATATTTTTTATTTGATGTTTCAAGACCCTTGTACAATAAGACAATAACCGTTAATGCTACATTAAATGAATTTGTACAAAAATATGTACGAAAAAGTTTTTTTTTTCAACATATAATTATGCTATTTTGTTTCTGTGAATGTACTCTGCAATTCCCGGGAACACCCTGTACTGTAGAACACGTCAAAATAAGCAACTTTTACTTGGATATATAAAAAAATATCCAATCAGCCGATGCGATAGATATTTCGGATGATGATGAATGTAATCGTAAAATTATCATAATACTTAGACCTAAGTTTAAAATTGTACGCCTTTGTGAGGCAGGATGTGGAGAACATAAACCATTGATATAACAGCTGAATAAACCCATAACCATGCAATAAATTATTTTGAATTTTTGAATTCAAAGATCGAACCCTGAAAAATAACACCTTAAGGCTGGTCGTTGTAGGTACGACGACTGCAACCTTACAGCGCGCGAGCCGAGCGAGCGATAGCGGCCGGCGAAGCGCCAGAACCGACTTTCCCTTTAAAAACATCAACGGCCCCCCTACAGTTTGACCTAGAAGTGGCGAATAACAGGAAGAAATAATAGTACATTGTTTAACAAGGGGCGTATGAGGAATATTGCAACAAGAGTCTGTCAGGAGCCCGACGCCGCCGCCGTAAGGCGAAGGGCTTTTGATGACTCGAGTTTGCAATATTCTTACGCCCGTGTTATACACAATGTTTTTCATCACATTTGCGAGGAAATAAACAACCACAAAAGACAGAAAAATCTATGTTTTATACAAGCGCATCAATCAAATGTTGACGAAACTGACAACTTCACTTCTAGATCAGTGCGAGTGGAGGGCGGAGCTTTAATATTTCAACCAATCACAGAGCATGGAGCATGTGGTTCTTGCAGCATGCCCTGCAAGAACCACATGCTCGATTTTATTTTCCAACCAATCACAGAGCAGAATTCTTGCCGTCCAGATTTGCTTAACCAATCAGATCACACACAAGCTCATTACTCCCTTGGGGCCATTATTTCCCGCGGGAACAATTTAGGCCATTGCCCTTCTGTATATAGGCAAGGAATAACACCATTTATGAGCAAGTGTGATGAAAACTATTTTGTCTTTGTGTGGATGATAGATTACTCGTATTCACTTTAATTAATTAAAAATAGCATAATTTAAAGATTTGAAGTGAGATTGCACACAAAAAGAAGCTGCCTCAAGGCAGGGCAGTAGATAAGTATAAGTAAGGAAGGACATGCTTACTTAAAGTCCTTCGAAAGAAGTTCCGGATAGCTCGGTAGCGCCGCCTGGCGCGCGGCGAAATCCGCCGGCGCGGCGTGCGTATACTCATGCTTCTATAACATAACCTTTATTTAATTTTTAAAACAAGAGCTGCCAATGGTGTTTAAACTTATTGAATGAATTTCATATTGGATAGAACATAAAAGATTTGCGCTTAAACTTAATTTTGTATGCTACGTTTGCGTTTGACTTTTGAATTTCAATTAAAAACAAACTGTCATCGGAGTTCTCTTCGCCGTACATCTACATCGTATAGCCTGCCAGTGGTTTGGTAATTCTAGACAAAACATACTTTTTAGACAAATACTGCTATGTTAGGTAGCATCAGTAAAAAAGATGAATTGAATATACCTAACTATACTTTCGAAATATCTGTCGTAAAAGGTAACCATTGTGAAAATCAAATAAGACTGGACCCCATATTGACACTAAAATCTATGATGCCACGCCACTTCAATCATTTTTGTTTTATACATACCTACCATTTACTTTTGCAACTATTATGTGGTCTAAACTATACCGGGCGCCAGGGCTCCTGAGGCCCAAGAGGGTCCCGGCACTGCGGGCGCCTGTACTCCGAGAAATCTCATTTCGTTTCCCCAAACAGTATCAACAGCCAGCTACGGACAAGTTTCGTCTTTTCCACGTTCTGCGGTATCACTGGGAGCTCAGCCCGTTAATTTTCTGTGTAGTCGTCGACATGTTCCTCATCAGTGCTGCGATATATTATGGCTTCACAGACAGGGTATGTAGGAACCTCAGCCAACCCCCTATCATAAATTACATGTTTAATGTTTATCCTAGCGGTTAGTCACCCTGCCTTTAATGGTCCTGAGTTCAAATCCCGGTAAGGCAAATATTTGTGTGATGTGATGAGCATGATTATTTGTTTCTGAGTCTTGAATGTTTTCTATCTATTTAAGTACCTGTAGTTATATGTATTTTTATTAAATATATCGTCATATACCTAGTAGTATCGTAGGTTCTCATAAAATCATAACACAAGCCTTTATACCTACCTAGTTCGATTTGTGTAAGATTGCCCCTATTTTTAACCCCGACCCAAAAAGAGGGGTGTTATAAGTTTGAAGTGTCTGTGTATCTGTATGTCTGTGTGTGTGTCTGTCTGTGGCATCTAAGCTCCTAAATGAATGGACCGATTTGAATGCGGTTCGTCATTCGAAAGCTGATGTGATCGAGATGGTTCTTAGCTACGTTTCAACAATATCGGTTCAGCCGTTTTTGAGATACTGAACTTTTAATGAAAATGTCGGGAGTTTTTCAACTTTTAAGTTGTTGGGCCATTCTACTTTTTACTGCAGGTTTTTGTGTCCCCATAGCAGATATTGTTTGATTTTCATGATAATAAATTATGTAATTTTTTAAATTGTATATCAATACAAAGAACATTTATTTATTATTAACGATACTTTGTAACCAAAGTAAAAAACATTTTGTCTACACCCATATCATAAATCCTCTAGAATGTGTTCGGAAACTATATTATAACGACCACCATAATTGCAACCAGTAACGTAACGTCATCAGCGTTTTATCTGTGCCCGTGTTATTATAATGTATGAAAAATCATAATAGCATCGACAATCGATGTTATTATGGAAATCAGGTGCGGTATTGGCGTCGTGCAGCATGATGTAGTTGGTCATGATTTGAAATCTAGTCGGCCATGGCCAACCCATGGCGGTGCAATGGCGGTTATTCAAATGGTTCCCGAACTCATCAACTGTACTTAATTAGGCATTAAAACACTCGTGTTTAATGCCCCTCATTATGTACAGTCACATAATAATTATCATTTTTGTATATATTTTTTATGAGTAACAAAGAGGTCATTATGTATAGAAGAGCAGGGACGGTAACATAGTTGTATATTTATATACTCCAGGCTATAAATATTTACTAAAAATAAAAAAGCCAAGGGTCACATATTGAGGCCTATTCTGTGCATTATCATTTTTAGGGTTCCGTAGACAAATGGCAAAAAACGGAACCCTTATAGATTCGTCATGTCTGTCTGTCTGCCCGTCCGTATGTCACAGCCACTTTTTTCCGAAACTATAAGATCTATACTGTTGAAACTTGGTAGATGTATTCTGTAAGCCGCATTAAGAAATCCAAAACACAAAACGTAAGTGAGGAAACTGTTTATATTTTTCAAAGATAATTGACGCAGCTGAAAAGTCTGCAACTTTTTTCTGGTGCTAAGGAAGGTTATTCCTAAGACCAAAAAATAATCAGCCACTTTTAAAATTTTCATCCATTCCCAATTGTATTGTATGTTGTAGGTTGACATTCAGCTGACAGGTCACAACTGGAACTGTATTTCGCGCAACATGGACCTACGCGAGCCAACCATCCACAAGCTTCTCGTCTTTAACCAGCAGTACAAGCCCTGGCCGAGGATGCAACACGTGCTTGACAAGATGGCGGAGAAGGAGGCCAAACCATGTCATCTCGGTCAGCATAAAACAAATGAAGATCTTCAAAGTTAGGTTTTGAAATTAAATAAAAATGTAAATTACTATAGTGCTGGGTTTTGCATCGAATTATTATATTGATCAATGACAAAATTGGATTGTTTTATTGCCATTAAGCATTCTTGGCAATGTACAATAGGTATTTGAATTTAAAACCTGTTGGAATCAATAACTAAAGAAAATAACGTAGGAGCCTATAAAATAATCATCTTATGAAAAGGATTTTTCCTCGCAAATGTGTTGAAAAACGTCGTATGAACCGCATGAGCTTTGATAATTACATCCTCGGCTCTCTTATCACGCTCACATGCGGCTCAAAGCTCAATTGTATGACAATGTACTATTAAAAACAAAGCTTAAACTGACTTCAATTCAGTACTTCGCAGTGGCGGCGCGTGAAAATTTTCGATGGGCAACCCGGAACACAACAAGTTATCAAAGAGTTTAGAGTATATAAGTATAGGCTTGCCTAAAAATAAATGTTAGGCAAGCCGGTGGGAATCGGCTTGTATGGGCGCTCCGCCACTGGTACTTCGCCAAGCCACATAACATAGGTAGGTACTTGAAAATTTGGACCCTGCGGAAGACCAGCGCTGGCTGCAAAGCTAGCAATATGCTGAGCATGGTCCATTTCGTGACAAAATATGTATTATATTATTTCTGTTGTATGTGTAAATTGTGTGTCACGAATACATATTTGAATTTGAATATTTCTACATTTATTTCGAATTTACCACATGAACTGCTTTTCGAGAGCAAATGCGTTGATTATTACGGAAAAAATCCAAATCGCTACATGTGCGCTGGTAATATTTGAGGAGTTCTGTCGATTCCTCAAGGATCTCAGAATTGACACTTCATTAGTTGCTACTTCAACGGAATCATGTCAGAATGTTTGACGTAGGTACAACTCGTCGGAAATATTTGCGAACCTCGCTTCGCCAAATCCCAAGCTGTCAGACCCCATCAAAATCTCACCCCAACCATGTCTTCTTCTTATAGAGACCGGCAAGGTGACCACCAGAAAAATCTGACAGCTTGGGATTTGGCGAAGCGAGGTTCGCAGATATTTCCGACGAGTTGTACTTTACATCCTTGAGGAGCTCCATAAGTCATCTGTGGTCTTCATCATCAGTTCCACTTCACCAAAATTGCGATATCCGAGGGTAAATTTAATACTTACACGAGTTATAATACCGAAATCACTCGGCCCTCCATTTCCCTGGAATCCCATCATCAGATCCTGATTTGGTGACAATGAGACTACCTCAAGAGTATACTCTTTCAAATAAAAAAAGAATTGTGAAAATTGGTCCATAACTGACAGAGAAATCGGTGAACATACATTAGAAAAAAAACATACTTACAGTGGGACATAGAACCTCCTCCTTTTTTAAAGTTGGTTTAAAAGACGCCACGCTATTTTCTTAGACGCTTGAATCTAGGGACTTGTTTACGTTTTTAACCTGTTTTTAATTAACGTTGTATCTTTGAGTGCGTTGTATTGATTGTATTGAGATGACATCATTTGCTTTGAGCACCGTACTTCGATAGAATCTATTTGTAATCGGTCGGCAGTCTTAACTAGCCAACAACCGGAAATAATGACACACGTGAAATAATGTTTAAACAATCCTCCTTAGTAAACTAAAAAGATGTAGATACGTGTACGTCATACATGCACTTTTTTTCATAAATGAACTGTCAAAATTGTAAAATATCTAGGTCGTTTCTAGCATAAAATTTCCTCTAAATCAATGATTAAGGAGCTTTTGGCTCCCTAATCGTTTCTCTAAATTCAAGGTAACTTCATATTTGGTGTTAGTCATGTTGTTGTCTAAATTGTACAGTGTTGGGGCCTTAGCACTCCGGCCCACGCCAGATCTGGCGCCGTCGCGCCTTCTAGCGCCAGGACTCCTGGAGCTGCGGCATCCGGCGCTCGCATTGCGGGTGCCCAAACGCCACTTGTTCGGCATGAACGTGCCTGCCAACCAGTACGATAATAATGCTCTCCCGAAGAAGATGCAGATGGGCTACGCGTTGTCTCACCACTGGGAGATTATTCCGCTGTTCGTGTGTGTGGTGTTCGATTTTTTCGTCATATTTTATGGAGCCTTATACACGGGTGCAACGCAGAAGGTATGACATTTCGTTTCTGTAATGTATTCTTGTAACGAAATCTCAGACACATAGATCATAAGTGCTCGTAGATACTATTTTGGTCGGGGTGTACCAAAGGGTACCTACGCAAAAAGGACTTGGAAAAAAATATCAAAATGGCAAAAATCATTTTTTTTCGTAACCCAAAAGTTTCGACGGAGCCCCGCACGGCGGTGTTCTTATTTCTATGCTGTTTGCCCTTCGGGCATCTGAAGCTACCTATCGAACCTAACCTAAACCTGTTTCGCGAATGCGATGGGTCCAATATCTCATCCATTCTTGATTTTAGAGAATAGTTTTTCAAATAAAACATGCTTCTTTTGTGGTCTAAACGATAGAACCAGATAAAATATGCATCATAAAAGTCATAATGATGTCAAACCAACGATTTTTTTACAAGTCGTGCGTTCCTTTTGCTACACCCTAACCTAATCTCCGAAACTAGACATTTGTAAAAAAAAACCAGAAAGGAGCGTTGGGTTGGTCATGGGCTCACATCCTGACCTGACCTTACCTCCTGACCTTACGACCTGGGTTATTTGTAGAGTCCTCCAGCTAGAGGTGCAAGCATCCATAGGTTCACTTACACTTCGCCAACGCGCATGTGAAAGGTCAGCAATGTGACACCCCTGGAGTTGCAGTCGTCCATAGGCTACAAGGTGGACTGATGACCTGGTAAAGATCGCGGGAGTCGGCTGGATGCGGGTGGCGCAGGACCGGTCATTTTGGCACTCTTTGGGGGAGGACTATGTCGAGCAGTGGACGTCTTTCGGCTGATATGATGATGATGATGATGATAGGCTACGGTGATCGTTTATCATCAGACTGGCCACCGACGTGGTATAAAAAAAACTTTCCGGCCTTTGTTTGCCAGCGGCATTAAAAAGAAAACTTTGTCCAGGTGGACACACAGTTCACCCACGGCCGAGACTGGAACTGCATCTCCCGCAACATGGACATGCGACACCCGACCATCCACAAGCACTTGGTGCACTACCAGCGGTACGACCCCTGGCCGGAGTTGCAGGATGTGCTGGATAAGATGACGAAGGCTGAGCGCCACTTGGAGTCGAGGATGAGCACTTGCCCGAGTACCTAGATGTTGAATGTTAAAGCTGCTTTACCTGCCACCAAAGTCTCGTTTCCTGTTTATGTATCCAGATGTATACCATAACACCAACTATCTATCTTGGTAACCAACTGGATACATGGACAGACAATGTGTTAAGCTTACCTGTTTCTAAACGAGTTTACTCTAATCTAGTATAAAAGAATAATATTTATAGTATAGTAGTAATCTATCTAGTTGTCAAAGGTCAAGCGCCTCAGCGTTGTAAAATTAGACTTCTATAACTGTAACTTGTAGCGTGAAATGGGCTACAGACTTTAGCCAAGCATCATATCACATTCGTTTGCAGCTTTGCTTGGTCTACCTTGGAGCTTTGCTTGGTAGACTTTGCAACTTTGCTTGGTCGACTTTGCAGCTTTGCTTGGCCGACTTTGCAACTTTGCTTGGTCGACTTTGCAGCTTTGCTTGGTCGACTTTGCAACTTTGCTTAGTCGACTTTGCAGTTTTGCTTGGTCGACTCCTATAGGAACAGGTAAGCTTAACACATTGTCTGTCCATGTATCCAGTTGGTTACCAAAATAGATAGGTATTTAGTTGGTATTATGGAACTCGTATAACAGGCCTTTTCACCAGTGTTGCCGATTCAAAGTATTAATTTGTGGCTTAGCTTTTGGTTTTTTAGCTTAGCTTCGTGAAATGAGCCACTGGTGGAAATATTAAATTTATCACGTGGAGGTCTACCTCCACTCCTCCTCTAGGAAGTTTTCATTTAGAACGATAAACAGGATCACAGTGGACCAAAAGTTCAGATTTTCAAAATTAGTCAAATATGGAAAAATATTTATATACCTATTATAAAAACTTGCTGTGCTTGCGATTTTTGTTTTTTAATTTTGGATTGTGATTAACTACTGTAACCTATTTAAGTGATCATAATTAAATCGTTCGTGATTAAATAAAGGTATTTTAATGTGTAGTGATAGTGATCTAGTTTGAACCTAACCTTTCTTGGTCAATATTTTTTTAGACAGAAAATAATTAGAAATCGTCTGTTTTTAGGGTTGCGAACCTCAAAAAGAAAAATGACAGAACCCTTATAGGATCACTTTGTTGTCCGTCTATCTGTCTGACTGTCTGTACCCTTTATCTTGTCTGTATGGAAATAAAAAAAAGAAAAAAAAATCTCGGGAACGCGTATCGAGCTGAAATTAAAACTATATAGGTACCGACTCAAGTCTACAGTCCCTTGAACCTGAAAACATCAAACTTCTAAATAAATACAACTTACAAAAGTTGAAAAACCCCCCACATTTTCATTTCAAAGTTCAATATCTCAAAAACGGCTGAACCGAATTTGATGACACGTAGCTAAGAACAATCTCGATCACATCCGCTTACCGATAAAAAAAATGCATCCAAATCGGTCCTTTCGTTTAGGACAAACACACAGACACACACATACACACACACAGACACGTCAAACTTATAACACCCCTCTTTTTGAGTCGGAGTTAAAAAAGATACGGCCGTTTATGCCTCAAAAAACGTAGGTATATTTCGACGCTCAAGGGAATCAAAACTTAAGGGTACTTTCCGTTGACCTAGAACTATGAAATTTGGCGTAATATCGTCTTATCATCATCATATCAGCCGAAAGACGTCCACATCGTCCATAACGCCCAGAAATCAAAGAAAACTTTTTCCATACAGTCAGTATGGGAATCCCAAAGTGCAAGTACATAGTACTTTAGTTAGACGATCATCAAATTGTATAAGCTATCTCCGTCTCCATACAATTTGATGATCGTCTAACTAACGAACTACTTGCACTTTGGGATTCCCATACGTGACTGTATGGAAAAAGTTTTCTTTGATTTCTGGGCGTTCTAGTAGTCAAACCTTAGTCGATCCCAAAGAGTATTTTGATCCTTAATAGGAATGGGATCGAATGCCATTAAAATAAGAATTGCACTTTGGGATTCCCATACTAACTGTATGGAAAAAGTTTTCTTTGATTTCTGGGCGTTCTAGTAGTCAAACCTTAGTCCGTCCCAAAGAGTATTTTGATCCTCAATAGGAATGGGATCGAATGCCATTAAAATAAGAATTGCACTTTGGGATTCCCATACTAACTGTATGGAAAAAGTTTTCTTTGATTTCTGGGCGTTCTAGTAGTCAAACCTTAGTCGGTCCCGAAGAGTATTTTGATCCTTAATAGGAATGGGATCGAATGGCATTAAAAAAATGTCGTCAAAAGTGATGATTTTCTCGCTGACTGTACTTTTTTTCAAAAATCTATGAATGTAGATTGTCATCACTTAAAAAGTTAGGAATTAAATCCTAATGCCATTTTTGCGTGGCGGCAAGGGATCTAGTAGCTGCCCTTACTGCCCCGTTTTAACTTTCCACCCTGTATATCAATACGGCGTCTCATAATGCTCTTTCCAAACCCGTACGCGATTGGAGGACGAGTTCCTCGAATTCACTACGGGTTTGGAAGGCGTATTAGTTTAACAAACCCGTGCGCGTTTCGAGGCAACACTGCCTCTAACACGCAAACGGAAATACGCAGTCCGACTCGCACGTGTTTTTTGTGTGTGGGTTTTTTTACTCCACGTTGGTGGTAAACAAGCTGTTACAGTAGCCTATGGACGCCTGCAACTTCAAGGAACGCGCATGTCCGTTGGTGATGTTTTAAATTTAAACACCTGTTCACACCTTTTTTGAAGAACTCTATGAAATGAAATAAGAATATAAATGTTCACTCTTCCACAAAGGATTAAAACACCCGCAAGTTTTGCCTCGAGCTAAGAATCTTAACTACTACCCACGTACACTACCAATAAATAAAGCTGGTAAATAGCGGATTTAGAGATAGCGTCCTAGCGTATAGGTACCCGAAAGGGACGATGCTAAATTAACCTTATTAAATTGAGAAGTATCAGAAGACAATATATTCTTGTCGTCTAATGTCATTTATAATTATTTAGTCGTGTTATGTCGGTGACTTCATGGTCACCGGCGGTGATGACAATGTGAGTTTCAGTCTCAGACCAAGAAAAAATATAGACAGGGCATTACGAACAACCTAGTGAAGTCGGTTTTCAACCAAGCCAAATAAGCTTAGCACACGCTCACGCACACATATACAAACAAAGTTGCACAAAACTCTACAGCACGTGTCGCAATTCTGTCAAGATCACCTATTTCGTGTTTTGTGCAATTTACTTCGTTTTTGTGGGCGTGAGCGTGTGCTAAACTTATTTGGCTTGGTTAAAAACCGGCTTCACTGGGTCGTTCGTCATGCTCCGTCTATCTTTTATTCTTGGTCTGAGGTTACAGTACAATATTTTGGCAGGTGGTGACAGACAAAAAAAAGCGTATACGCGCTGAGGGACAGGAGATTTGACAATGTATCTCGTTCCCACTTGTGGTATTGTCTATGCTTACATCCTTGTCACTCATGTGTGCATGTGAGGTGTTTGGTGAATGAAACGACCGGTGCGTTGGGCAGCTGTTTAATCACTGACTAGGGGTGGGGGCGCGGCGCGTATGCGCAGATACACTCCATCTCTCCCCCTTTAGTTTGTTAACCTACAACAATAGATAATAATTAAATAGGTAGGTAGGTACTTACACTTTATAATTTATTTTCCTAAGTTTAGGTCTTAATAAGTAACTTTCACGAATTGGAGGATCTGAGTTATCTGATTCTGGCGCCATGTTATCTCCGTCAGACCGGGCTTCATACCCTTGTTCATTAGATGGTTCCTCAGCCGGAGCCTCCGTGCCTGGGGGCGCTGGAGTCGGGAGCAACTGGGGTGGAGGTGACGTACTTGCGGCCTCTTTATCCCCTCCCGAATTAACTGATGCGGAAATAACATCACCAGAATACTTCCTTAACTGGTCTAAATGCCTTACACATGTCACGTTGTAATCATTTACAAACACTTCAAACATTCGATTTCCTTTTGTTTGTGTAATTGTGCCTAGTACCCATTTTTCTTTTCTTGCGACAAACCATTTTATCCAAACATAATCACCTTTTTTTACTAGCCTATTTTTGGGTAGTTCATGAGAATCATGAGTTTTATTAATTGAATTTGTATTCGTTTTGGGTAGTACCATATCCAATCTACCATGTAACTTACGACCGAATATCAATTCAGCCGGCGACGATCCTGTCGAGCAATGGACCGTGTTTCGGTAGGTGAAAAGAAATTCAAATAACTTGTCTGTTATCTCACTTACATTATAATTTTCTTTAATTATACATTTAATCATTTTTTTGCAATTTTTTACTGAATTTTCGGCTTGTCCATTGCTAGACGGGTGATAGATAGGGCTATTTATGACATGGATTCCATTCGATTGACAAAAAGTTTTAAATTCAAAAGAGCTTATCTTGGGATCGTTATCTGATACAATCGTGAACGGTAATCCGAACACCGCAAACAACGGTCTAAGTTTTTCTATCAACGCTCGAGTGGAGGTACCGTGGTCCATTAAAATGCATTCCAGCCATTTACTGTAAGCATCTACCACTATGAGGTAATCGCGCTGACCTATCGTCATGTAGTCAATGTGCAACCGCTGCCAGGCGCCGGCGGGGCGCGGCCATGGCGCGGGGGGCGCGCGCGGGGGAGCCGCACGAGTAGCGGCGCAAGCGCTGCAGCTACCTACCCAGCGTTCGATATCGCCGTCGATTCCCGGCCACCACATTCTACTTCTAGCGTTACATTTCGTTTTTACTATACCTAAATGAGTTGAATGCAGTTCTTCTAACATGTTCCTTCTATATACCTCTGGAATAATTATTCTTAGCCCCCTAAATAGGCAACCGTTCTCGACTTCTAGATCCGCTTTGCAACGAAAGTATGGCAATATTGATGTGCATGTTAACTTGCGTGGCCAACCATTTTCCATGTACTTGATTAATGTTTGAAGTACCGGGTCGCGTGCTGTCGCCGCCTTTATATCCTTATTCGTGACCACAGCTGAACTAATGTCCAGGAATTTCAGAAATGAATGATCATTTTCTATAACATCATTGATTCTACTGCTGATCGGAGAACGAGAGAAAAAATCTGCAACAACGTTATCCTCACCTTTAATGTACTGCACCGTATAATTATATGCGGATAGTAAAATCGCGTATCTCTGCAGCCGCGATGCCGTTGTAACAGAAATCCCTACTTTATTTCCAAGTATCGATAAAAGGGGCCGATGGTCCGTTTTTAACAAAAATGGTTCCTGTCTACCATATAGGTACATGTGGAACCGCTTTACTCCGAAAACAATAGCCGTCGCCTCCTTTTGTATCTGGCTATAGTTTTTTTCACTAGCTGATAGCGATCGCGACGCAAAGGCCAAAGGTCGCTCGACACCGTCGGCGCCACATTGCGCCAAAACCGCGCCAAGCCCGCCCGGCCCGGCATCAACCGAAAGAATCAACTGTGCCTGCGGGTCAAAATGCGCCAAAACGTGCTCCGACGCCAACTCGGATTTCATTTTATCGAAGGCGCGCTGCTGACTCACTCCCCATTCAAAATCTACCCCCTTCTTTAATAAATCGTTTATGGGTTTTAAAATTGAAGATGTATTTGGGACGAAATTCCTATAATAGTTAACAACCCCTGTAAATCGTTTTACCTCACTAACATTCGCTGGTGCTGGGGCATTAATTATGGCTTCTACTTTACTTGGACACGTTTTTAAACCACTTTTGTCTATTACGTAACCCAAATAGGTTATACTATTTTGAAAAAATACGCATTTCGCTTTCTGCAACCTCAGCCCCGCATTACTAAGCCTAGACAACACTTCACGCAATCTGCTTAGATGTACGTCTCTTGTTGGCCCCGTGACGCATACGTCATCGAGCCAACAGCTGACTCCCTCTATACCTATCAATAATGTTTCCATGGCACGCTGACAAATTGCTGGCCCATTGGCTATCCCATACAAAAGACGCGTATATTTGAATAGGCCTTTATGAGTGGAAATCGTTGTCAATTCCTGAGAAGACTCTGAGAGTTCAAACTGATTGTAGGCATTACTAAGGTCCAATTTAGAGTAATGCTCACCCCCTCCTATTTTAGCAAAGACTTCCTCTATACGAGGAAGTGGATATTTATCAACTTTAAGATCCCTATTTAACGTTACGGAGAAATCGCCAGCAATTTTTACTTTCCCATTTTCCTTTAACACGGGTACAATTGGGGTACCGTATTTCGAATGTGCCACTGGCACTAAAATACCTAGACCGACCAACCTATCTATTTCGTCCTCAACTTTCGTTTTAATCGCGAACGGTATCGTACGTGGTTTAAAATACTTAGGCTGAGCCCCGTCTTTTAAATGTAAATCGACTTGAAATTTGTTAAATTTCCCTAGTTCGTCCTGGAAAAGATTCGAATATTCGTTTATTAGCCTCTGTACCTCACTCGAATTTTGATTCAAACAAGTAATACTGTTGTTAGCAGTGGTGAGATATACACCAAATTCGGTCATAAAATCCCGCCCTAATAATGGTGGCCCTCCATTTCCAACAACATAAATGTTAATTGGTTTAGTTTGGTCCGAATAACTGACATGACAAATAAAATAGCCTAACGGCGAAATTTTATGACCCGTATACAGACACATTTTTAAATTACCCTCTTTTAGTTTTATGTTTGAGAAATGTTTCGCATAATATTCCTGAGAAATAACTGTAACCCCTGAGCCTGAATCGATTTCCATTTCTAACTGTATGTCGTTCAATTTAACAGTAGTCATAATTGGAGCATAATTAACTGACCTTAAGTTGTAAAGTTCGCACTCCTCACAATTATGCGAGTCCCCAGCGGGCACGTCCGCCGGAACCTCCGATACCATTTCGATGTTATGGACATGAGTTGAACCTTTACTGGTGCACACTTTCGACAGGTGACCTACTACACCGCACGCACGGCATTTATATTTTTTATATCTGCACTTATCCGCATTATGGCTTTTTAGCCCGCACACAGCACAACGTTGAGGATACCCTGCGCCGGCGCCGGCGCCGCCAGCGCGCCCCACTGCACCGACGCGGTACATCGGCTCCTCTTTCATCTGCACGTGCTGCTCCCGCACCTGTCGCGCGCAAGCAGCCTGCTGTGCTATTTCAACCGCTTTCGCAAATGACAGGGTTTTCGCATCTTGCTCAAAAAGACGATCTTTCTCGGGGCCAGCACTCAACCCGAGCACAAATTTATCCGTAATGAGCTTCTCGAGTGACGATTCGAATGCACAGTGGACCGCGAGTCCCCTGACGCGAGCCGCCCACTCCTCGACGCTTTCTCCCGCTGCCCTTCTTGCTTCGTAAAATTTTGCCCTATCGGCAAAAATACAACGTTTCGGTTTGAAATGGCCGTCAAACACTGCAATCAACTGCACGTACGTTATCGTTTCCAATTTTTCTGGATGAACTAAATTATTTGCAAGCCGGTAAGTCTCGTCCGCTAGATGTGTCAGCAACAAGGCGCACTTCTGGTCTTCCTTAATTCCACTATTCAACTTTAGAAACTGGACCAATCGACTGTAATAAATATCCCAGTCCTGTGATCTATGATCGAACACTCCAAGAACACCTAAAACATTCGTAGCCGACATCATGAATATCACACACTACCGTTACTGCAAATTAATCCCATCCTCGTCGCCAATGAGGTGTTTGGTGAATGAAACGACCGGTGCGTTGGGCAGCTGTTTAATCACTGACTAGGGGTGGGGGCGCGGCGCGTATGCGCAGATACACTCCAGTGTGAGTCCCTCTATTCTATTCTACCTCCATGAATAAAGCAAATGCTAGCAAAATGTAGAACTATATAGTGCTTTAGACGGGGGGCAATCCCGAACCGAAGTTGCTGTGTTTGCCCTCCCCACTGCGAGGACCTATCTGACAAATGTATTGGATTGAAATAAATTTATATTCGTCGCTCGCACTCGCTTCTACGTGCGCCAAGCCTCCAGGCTTAACAAAACAAAAAGCAGACCTTTGTTAGTCTTTTCGCATCATATCCGGATTTAAAATGTGTTTCGGGCTCGTTCTTACACGTTAGCTCGGTGCCCGTAGAAACGAATGTTTTGAAACACATTTAAATGCGCATACTAAGCGATTCAAATAAATAACATTAAAGTGTCCACTGTTTGTAAATAATTTTTTCTTATACCTTTTGTCACGTAATGAATCAATCGTTTGCATATTTAGTAACTATACCATATATAAAGCTCGTGGGTATCTTAGTATCGATTCAGTGCACAGATACGAGGGTTTCTATGAATAGTGACAGACTTGTGGATATCAACTGGCGAAATGTAAATTTGATTCCAATCCAAACACGCTTAGTCAGGTAGACCCCCGGTTGGATCCGTGATTGCCCGCTGCAGCGGATATTCCAAAAGAATTCCCGCCCTTTGACGGTGCGCAGTTTCAGATTTTCCATTTTAATGCGCCAACGTTATTGAGCCGAGAAAAAGCAGTCTCTGCTTGCTTTTTCTTCTATTGCTCAAATTTCATTGATTAAAAGCTTACTTTAGATATACCTACGTATCTGCATGGAGGAAAAGTAGGTAGGTGTATTTTTTGTATTTACTTTTGACCATACTGAATGCTTTTGCAAATTAATAAAATAATACAGTCGATATTGTTCAACTCTGAAATCCCGGGGAGTTTGATGAAATTTGGTACGAATTCTAGTGGACGAATTCTGGATATAATTCTGTCCACTAAAACCACCCAGGGGATCGTGATAGACATATGTTCCAGCACGATCACCTGGGTGATGTTCCTGGTTAAGTTCGTCCACTAGAATCACTTGCAAAGTAATATTATTTTCTGGGGTATCCTACTGGAAATCATTCTGTCCACTGAAATCACCCAGTGGATCGTGCTGGATATGGCGTACAGTCAGCATCAAAAGTAGCTACGCAATCGAAGCTCGAAGGCGTCAAAAGTTCTTATTCCCTTTTAATAAATACAATGACGTTTTGATGCTGACTGTACAATTGGATCACCTGGGTGATCTCATAGGACATAATTATAATCACATATTGTGATCGGGTCAGGTGATCTTAAAGGATACCGCCTAAAATTTAAACTTAACGGACCCTAGGGGTTAACCTCTATCTTGAAAAGTATACTAAATATATTCTTATTAATTTTGCATTTTCCTTGAAAACTATTGATTTTATGGGCATGCAATATATGACAAAATGAAATCTTTTTTAATTTACACCAAAAAGTACTACATCAGTAGCTGCATAGGCAGCGGTACTACCCACTACAGGATAACCGGTCGTCAACTAGATAGGATTTGAATCAAAGAATTGAATTTTTAGTTGCAAAATGAGAGCCGTAGTTGAAGCTCGTCTGAGCAAGCGTCTACGTGACAACGGGAGCTGTGGAGCGTGCCGTCTCGAGTCTCGCGCCGTGGCGGGTTGCACCTCGGCCTAGTTATGGGAGCGCAGCTCAGTGTAGGTACTTGAGATTATTTGAGTTGGCCGAATTGCATCAAAGTAGTCCATTCAATAAGCAACTCTACCGGCCAAGGTAGAATATTCCAATTACGATGATGGTTTTATTAAAAATTACCACATTAAATAATATCAACCGTTTTAACAGGGTAAAGCTGGCTGTACACGTGACGGTTTAACGAATAACTCCACCTCTGCAGGTTTACAGCGGGGCCCAGAAAGTGGTCTACCCCTTTTCAACTCAATTTCAAAGGCGGAGACCGCTTTCTTAACTGACTGAGTGTACCCACTCTACCCAGGTTTATCGGAGTGTGTAGTGTATAAACATATACCTGTGATAATCGATTCTTTCTAGTTTCACCGTACCAGGGGCGGTTCACTTTGTGATTCCGTCGCGCCGCTACAAGTACATGCCGGCCGGCCGCCAGCTGGCGGTCCATTAGTAGTTGCCGCGCGTTGGTACGGGACGCTCGCACGGGTTGCAGCGCGTTGCATGCGGTAGAAAGGGATGGCCACATTTAGGCACGTTTGGCGTACCTAAACAGGGAATTTGTTAACAGAGAACCTTCTGTACGTATTTAGTACTATTTATTACTTATTCTGTGACCGTACGGTGAACCTGTGCGTCCCCACACACGCTACCAACTTTCAGTTGACCTGCGCAGGCTAACCTCTCCTGCAGACCGTAACGTGTATGGCTAACTGTCTACGACATCGATAGACCTGATAACTCCAGATAACTCGACTTTGTTGGGATTATACCGATTTCCTCACGAAGGTTTCCTTCATTGAAAAGCTACTGTTAACTATCAAAAGATAATTCATACATTAACTACTTACTTTTCGTACGTACCTTTTATACTTACCATATAGTTACCATTATCACATAGGTAACATACATACATAAACTCGGATTCCCGGAAGGATTAGGGATTCAATTTCATTTTCAGTGCCGGAGTGCTTCAGAGAAAATGTCATATTTCATTGATGCGTAACAAAGTCGCCTCGTTATTACGCCGAGTGAGGGGAAGCCCCAACAGTCTCCTGCAGGTCGTGGCGGGAAGGCAGGACAGCGCCTTGCTCGGCAGGTTCAATGGGCTGCACGCTCCTAGTACGTGTGCACCTCGTTGAGGCTGCCAAGTCTGGCTTTTAAATTGTAAACAAAATAATGTTTTGCTCTACTAACATAGGTCATTAAGTTTTTTTTTTTTTTTTTTTTTTCCTTTTGTTTACTAACAATCTATGGACCATGTTGTCTGAAAATAAAGATATTTTATTTATTTTATTTATTATTATTGATAGCTTGCTAGCCGATCGCTTAGCACACACTGCAATTTTCGTAGTCGTCTCTTACGAAACTCACGGGAAGACAGGGTGGTGTATTCTAAGAATAAAAGATCATCGAACATTCGCCGCTTTTTTTGGTGAGCTGGACACCGAACAGTGTCAAGCATAGAGCCAAACATCGCTGCGAACATTTTCACGATCATTCTAGCGAAGTCTCTAGTTAAAGCTGGGAATTGTGAGCGGTGCGGGCGGGCGGCAGAACAATAACAAAATTGATCGGCTCGGCAAAAAACTTGAAGCAAATTTACAGAAGCTATAACGCTCCTTTTTAGGGTTCCGTACTCAAAGAGTAAAACGGGACCCTATTACTAAGACTCCGTTGTCCGTCTGTCTGTCTGCCTGTCTGTCTGTCCGTCTGTCACCAGGCTGTATCTCATGAACCGTGATAGTTAGACGGTTGAAATTTTCACTGATGATGTATTTATGTTGCCGCTATAACAACAAATACTAAAGAACATAATAAAATAAATATTTTTATAGATAATGGTACGGAACCCTTCGTGCGCGAATCCGACTCGCACTTGGCCGGTTTTTTTATTTTGTTAACTTTGACCTGTTTCGCTAGAATAATCATTCATCACAAGTCAATGCTCAGCTGTGTCAGCAGTGTCAGCACATAGGCGACTATAACAACGTATATACTTTTTTGCGTGCCAAATAGAGATGTGGACACCAAAAAAAAACACGATAAAAATACAGTCAATTTGAAAAAAGTAACACAAGGGAATACATAAATCATATACTATAGTCCCCCGCGGCTATGAAGTCAATCCTGAGACATGCCTATAGGGTTGAATATGTAATTTTTCCTATGGTTGACATTGTCATTATTCAGAAACTTCATAGTTGCGCAATGTGTCAGGATTGACTTCATAGCCGCGGGGGACTGTATGGGTAATTTGGTAGGATTTTTATTTCGGCGTAGTGGTGGTAACAGAATTAAGTAGGTAGTGAATAAGACAATTTCAATAATCATTTCGATTGGAATTGTCTTCACTAATTCTGTAAAAAAAATGCTTCTAAATTACCGATTACTATTAATCACAATGTTGTATTGATATAAGTGTCCAAAGATTTAATTCTGTCCCTTTTCCGCAAAATGCACCTACAGATGAAACGATTGTGATTTACTAAGACGCTCGAAGGCCGTGACGATACGAACCCCGAGCGTTTTCTCTTTCTAACAAGCAACAGTAAAACGGTCACTTCGTAATTTTTCGAGATAGGTAATTGACAATTGATTGGGATTTTAATAATTTGAGTCAAGAATGTCATTGCTGAAATACTGTAATAAAAGACATGCGTTTCGTTTCCAATATTTTTATTTTAAATTAGTGGCAGTGAAGTTCTCTCGGATACGTCGTTTTAATTCAAACAAAAGCCGGTACTGCCTCGGTCGTGGTATCCGGTACAAAAATAAAGTGGGGCAGTGCGCCTTGGCCTGCCCGGTAACACAAACGCCAGAAAACCGGTACTAACCGGTAACAATCGGTACTGAACGGTACCCGTATTCGTTTTCTGGTCACAAGGCGCTTGGAACTGGCCATCACTATTTTATAATATGATATATAAGTAACAAATATGGCAAACTGTATGTAAAGGTATGTTTTTCATGCAGGTCATCAATATCCGTAATGGAGAACATTATTAGCATACATTTTTGAACTTGGTAAGGCGCGGTCTGGACGCCATCGCCAGTGAACAGCGGGCTGACGAGCGGTTAAATGTGATTGAGCTCTATTCATATATATCCCGCTTATCGCTGGCGTCCAGACGCGACCTAAGCTTAAAAGTGTATACCTACTTATAGATTTTAACTTGAACATCTTAGACATTGAGTACCTACAGTCTATGTCAAAGTTATGTATAAATTTTTTCGTCAATACATCTTTGATGTCGATTGTACATAAAGCTGTAGTGCCCTCGAAAATATCTAGCACCTAATTCTCTCAGACAAAAGAAAAAAAAATACTAAGCATTACGAACAACCAAATTGTTTGGATTGGTTAAAAACCAGCTTCACTAGGTTTAGGTTGTTCGTAATGCTTCGTCTAACTTATTTTTATTGAGCCAATTCTTTTGTCTTTGAGTTAGAGTGTAAAGATAATTTGAAAGAGCACGTTCGTAGTGTAGATATTTTTGCTTCTGACTCTAGATATAGCTACAACTTCGTACCTGCACAGTTAGCACAGACGCCGCGCAAGCTCTCTCGATTTTTCTCGCACTATCCGTTTCTCTCTTATTAGAAAACTTAGAAAGAGACGTGTAGTGCGAGACAAAACGAGAGAGCTCGCGCGGCGACTTGTGCTAACTGTGCTGGTATACCAGTGATCCGTTTCACGAAGCTACAAGTAAAATTAAGGCCTGAAGCACACTGGCGCGGCCTGCGGTGGCGGTCAATAGTAAATTTGACAGTTTTACTATTGGCCTCCGCGGCCAGGCCGCGCCAGTCTGTGAGAGGCCTAAACTGTACTACCTAGGTCACGCAGTTTTTTCCAATTTTGAGGCGTAACATTGTATCTTGCAGCTTCATGAAACGGGCAACACAAATAATCCTCCCGCTATTCTCAAAAACTCCTTCGATACAACTTTGTCTTCTGCTTGCACCATTATGACTGGCAACATACCTTTAGTGACGCTTGTTATTTATATATCATAGTTGACATCGCTCGTTCACCGCGTGCTTACCATAAAAAACTTACATTAATGTTAATTATACATCAATAACTGCAAATTTTCACACCCGAGTCTCCAACAGACTTCATACAGTTCATACAGGGCAACATTGAATTTAGGATTTAGGTACATTTCTGGGGCGTCGTTTTCGAAAGACAACACACACAGCTTTCATACTTGAAATGTCAACGCTCGTACGATGTGAATGAGGTATTTTGTAACTCGTTGGTTGAGCTGGAGCTTGTGGGTCATCAATCGAGAAACTAACTTAATTGGCACTCGAATAAACAATTTCATCACGTTTTGTTATGTATTTCGCAAACTAATTGAGCAAGAGAAGCCTTTAGGAAATGTGTGTTCTGTTACCTCTGACTATAAGTGGGATTTACACCCGCTAGGCGTGCGGTAAATCCCGCTTTATAGCTAGAGATAGGTAAGCGTAAAATGTTGTACACACCACGGGCGACAAAAAGCCTCAAATCGCATTTTTATCGCCCTCGCATTCGGCTCGGCCAAATACCTGCGATGTGTCATATTAGAAGCTCTAATAAGTTCTCCGAGATCATATCAAGAAGGTACTATGTAGATATTGTACAAATTTAAAAATAAACAAGCTCAGAAACATTTTTTGTTTTGGAAAATCTGTACCATTAGGTAAACTCCAACTGGCAAGGATGTCATTTTTTGCAACTTTGGGGCAGTTTTTTAGGTAGGTAAAGAAACGATATACATTGCTATAACTGCGAAATACATAACAAATCCACAAAGGTATATAAAAAAATTGTTTTGGCACGTATTTTTGACAACGGTAGGTACTTATTCCCCTACTTAGGTGCTAAACGGCCTATTGGTTACATGGTCATTATGTGCTAGTAACATTCAATATAGTACTTATGTGTTGTCTGGCTTGGTAACAATAGTGTAGGTTCACAGAGTAACATTTTATTGCAATATTTGTTCGTTTGCTTGACCGCGTTGGGTTTCGGCTGTTTGGGAATGGAACAGCTGTCAGTTGATACAAAACTTACTTATTCGTATTTGTATGACAAAACTGACTCCAATTCATTTCCAATCGCGGTTAGATAATAGTTAAGCCAACAGCCAGTCAATAATCAAGAGGAACCATTTCATGATAGGTACTGGATCTCAGCAAAGACAACATTCTAGTAGAAAGTCCCAAATGCATGAATTTGGTACACAAAAATAACCTCATTTCTAATGTGAATTAAACTGATAGGATTATGAGCCAAAATGCCATGAAACACCTATAAGTTATCATAAACATGAAATGTAAAGTACAACAAGCTTTTGCTTTTACGACTACAAAGAAATAGCAATTTTTTTCTCCTTTAGAATAAGGTGTTTTTTTGTAGTCTACTGTTTATCTGACCCAATGCCAGTTATCCTCACTGTTGTTGCCAAATCCATTGCTAACTGTTTAAGAGGTCCGTGGTTCAGTCTTTACCTGGGTACTTTACAATGCAATCAGTTGAGCGAATAGCTCAATTAGGCACTTGTCCCACCGCCGGCGAGTAGCGAGTACTCTCATAGTAATTCTTACTCGCTTTTACTCGCGCGAGTAAGAATTACTATGAGAGTACTCGCTACTCGCCGGCGGTGGGACAAGTGCCTTAATTCCACGCATATTTGTAATTGTTAATTTTATTTAGCTAACCCCGTTTGTTTTATTCTTTCTTGGGTCAAATTTAGTAATTGAAATTTCACCCTCTTCCTGTCAAGCCATTGATCTGAAATTTTGCATGCATATGTATATCGCATGACAATGCAATATTATGATGACTTGGAGCTGATCTGATGCTGGAGCTGGAGCTGGAAGGTGGCCATAGGAACTCTGCAATAAAACGACACAACCCCGTCGAGTTTGGGCTCGTTAGAATCGTCTCAATGAGTAGTTGGTGATGGTATGCAGAAAAGTACAGTCGGCAATAAAAGCTTGTACCAAAAATGTAATTTTTGACAGAAACTTATGTATTAGTATGGACAACAATAAAATGTTACTTTGTCTACAGCCGAACAGGACATGTCCCCGCAGTCGATCCGCCTATAAAACGATGTTACAAAAACGGAAATTCTTACGTAATCTATTGTTAGATTAGCTATTAATTCTAGACGTTATGTATATTCGAATAACGTGTACTTATGTACGAGTAAAGTTATTACAATGGCTGCCATTCACAAGGTTTCGCCCGAGGGCGCGGGCGCAGGCGCCGTTACACTGCCCTCTTTGTAGTCTTTTAGCAATACCAATTGTAAGGATTAGTTTGTCACTATAGAAATCAATCTAAAAGAATGGTTTACTGTTAGGTTTAATTTATTATGAATACCCGTAGTATAACCAGACATTCTGATTAATTAATCATTTGTTCATTAGCGAACGTCCGGATGCTAGGAAGAATATGAACACAGATTGACATCCACATCGGTAGATGCATAGCTTAGTGTGTCTTGAGTTTCAATCCACAGCTTTCTCACTCTCCCTCCCTTTATCCCCATGAAGCCTCAAAAAGGATAGTGTAACAGAAGCTCAACGGGACCGCTCGGCTGGAAACTGCGCGTCCAACATACACCTAATCATAACTTCAGTCAAAATAGCGACACTGGTTAACTAAGGCAAGGTAGACGCTTGGCACTTGCAGCGCGCGCGTGGCTGTTGTCGTGTGATGCTCAAGGCGTGAGTCTTCGAACCATTTTGACTCAGAAGTTTCCCTTGGTGACTTAAAGCTACATTTTGGTACAAATAATACGTTGCTTAATCGTATGACAAACGCAACTGAGTCTATAAGCCTCCACGGATAAACAAGTGACGCGCGCAACGCTCTGTTAACGCCGAGACAACGCCCGCAACGGCGACCGAGAAATTAATGACAATTACCACTCACACCTGAATACCTGCCTTACCTTAACGGTGGTACAAAAATTCAAAAAACTAATTAGGCAATCAAAATGATTCAACGTCTGTCGGTGATCACAGTAAACTCATTTTCATCTCACGCGTCCCACTCTAACTATGATAACCATTAAGTAATTTAATTTCTCAGTCGCATTATATCGCCGCAAATGAGAACGCGAGCGGCATCAAACCATTTACAATAGTAATTATTATTCCTATACACATAAAAAATATTTAAAAAGGAATGTTTTAACTAGATTAATATTATACGTGTGCGTAACGGACCATTATAACACTATAGACTCATCAGTAGCTGTACAAACGAATCGCGTAAACATTCAAATCGAAAGAGGAATAACGCATGACAGCAAACTTCACCGCACCTACGCTAACGGTGGCCGGAGCGGCGCCTCTCGCTGTCGACTTGTCGAGCAACTGGTATACTAGTTACTCGCCCAGCAGTGGGTAGTAAGAAGCACCGCCTTTTAGCGGCGGTAGTTGGTAGCGTTAGCTCGCCGCCGGCACACACTTACATTATATTGGAGCATTCGCCACGATAATAAAAGCTATCGACAAAGGAAGGAGGTGAGAGGTAGAGCAGTAAGTAAAGTTGCAGTGAACACTGCATGGAATGTACACTAAATATAAATACAAAATAAATGTATCTGGCTTCTGATAATAGTAACGACCGCGTCCCAGCAGGGCCTAGGCAAGTTCTGGTGGGGAGGCAGACGCTGCTTGCGTCTCTGCAAACTTTATGAAAATGCTTCCCCTACGACTACATTCGTAGTTTGAGCGAACAATGACGCCACTGGACGTCACTGTCAGTAGGTAACCCTTTTGACACTGTACAACGTTGACTGGGAGCAGTGTTTGGGTGAAATTAAAGCAATTTAATATTCATCATTTTCTATCTTATCAGCGAAAGAGTAATACTTATTTTGAAATTAATTTAAGACAATCACAATATCAAACCTTAAAATAAAACTCAAAAGTTCCTATAAATCCAACCAAAAAACGTGAACAAATGAAAATACCGCATTCTATAGTCTACAATATTCTAACACGTCATTAGACATAGGTATTATTAACTCTGATAGTTCCGAACCAAACGTACCTACTCTGCAGATAATTAATTAGAGGGTATTCTGACCGAAACGTAGATCATCGTTCCACAGAATTTCGTTAGAAAAAGAACATCACTAAAACAATGTACCTACGATCACTTGACTACGGGTCGGCTCGGACGCGAGCGAGCAATTCTTCAGTTTTTTCGTAGACGTCAAAGTACTCAAAGATATAATTAATATACTAAGGCTGTTCAATATGAACAGAATGCCCCTTCCACGCTCGCGCCCGCCCGTGCCGCACTCACGCCACCGTACCATATCACGTACTGGTTTTCGCGAACGTACTCGATAATCATAATAATTTAATAATAATAGTAATTGTTACCATTACACCTTAAATATCTATACAAGTTACGAGCCTCGCGGGCGGGAATCTTATTGAACCTCATTTATACCCATATCATGTACATTAGTGAATACTATTCACGTCTCGGTTCTATACAAAAATTAAAAACATTATACAATAATATACTAGAGTACCATACGGCTAATAAATACAAGAATCGACTTACGACTACCGATACCTCTTTTGGCACGATGTAGTTGCTTGACGGTATATCTTTCGTATCGTTAGTTACAACCTTTTAAACATCTTTTATTAATTATAATTTAATATATCTATTGTATAGTGTTAAGTATGTGCTTTCTTTATTTAATTCTCTCTGAAACATGTCTCGACGCTCGCTGGCGTCGGCTGCTGACAACAGTAATAGGTGCCCGCAGTCGCTTCCTCACTTACAGTACCTAACAACAGATTGCTTTCAAACCGTTTCACGTAGAATTCAATTTACAACATTTCGCTCGTGAAAGCTTGCTCTAGTAGTCGTGGTGTTGATGGCAGACTTGTAATGCTCATACGCATTCATACATACCTATAATTCACACATTATTTGCGATGCGTGTTACGTCCTAAAACGAGGATGATAACATTCAGTGTCGACGCATCGTTAGGCCTCGTGAACACTCAAACCGCGCGCCGGCCCGCGCGCGGGCGCTCGAAACTAAACCTTCGCTAACACGTGTATAATTTGTTATTTACCTAAGAATACAACTGACACTCGGATAAAGAATATTTTGTGCTCTCGCGCGGCGGACCGCTACACTTAAGTAATCAGTAATCACCTTAGAAATCGATAGGAAGTCAGTTTTACTTACAATATGTAATTCCGCTATTATTAATTAGTGCTCAGCGTGGCCTCGCCTTGAGGCGGGCTGAGACAAATTTCATAATAAGTCTCTAAATGTTCACAGCGCGGGCGCTTCGTGCCTCGCTCCTCGCTGGCTGCCTCTGCCCTGCGCGGAGCGTGTCCGGCAGCATGGTCGCCGGTGTCCGGCTGTCTCGTGGGCTGTGCGGCGCGCGGTGCGCACTCAGCGCGCGGCGATGCGGCACAGCGACCGCACGGCGGCGGCGGCGGCGGGCACGGCGGCGCCGCACAGGCCCGATCAGAGCCGGTCCTCCTCCTCCTCCTCCTCGGCCTCGTCACCGGCCTCCTCGTTCTCGTCCCGGTAGCCCGGGTGCTCGCTGATCGCGTAGTAGTTCCCGTTGTAGATGACGCCGAGCTCGCGCAGCGCGTCGCCGCGGATGGTCGCCTTTATCGTCCAGTTGTAGCAGTCGTCCGACTCGGACTCGCGGTCGAGCCGCTCCACGTCGAGGATCTTCGAGCTGAGCCGCTCGAGGATGATGCCGATGTCCTTGATGGTGAGGTGCCGCTTCTGGTCCACGCTGAGCTGGTCTATGAGCAGCAGGAACTTCTCGGAGGTTATGGCCTCGTCCTCGACGAGCGTGTTCTCGGTCTCGCTCTCGGAGGAGTCGCGCTCGCCGCGGCGCGCGGACTCGGCGTCCAGGAAGCGCACGTGGCCCTTGGGCCGGCCCTGGGGCGAGGCGCGCGGCTGCGCGTCCTGGATGGGTGAGGTGGCGACGCTCTTGTGCACGGCGATGCGGCGGCCCTCCTCGTGCAGCGCGCAGCAGTGGAAGTCGCACTCGTCGGCCGGCGGGCGCGGCGAGTGCGCATGGTGCGACGCGGGCGCGGAGCACTCGGCGGTGTGCACATGCACGGCGCCGGGCGGCGCGTGCTCGAGCGAGCCGGCGGAGCGCGCGAGGCGCGCGCGCGCAGGCCCGGGTTCATCATGGTTGACGACGGTGATGTGTGGCGGCGGCGGCTGCGCGCGCTCGACCGACGTCTGGATCACGAGCGAAGGCCGCCGGTCGGGCTTGACCTGCCGCGAGGGTGACCGCGCGGCTGGGGACGCCTGCGGCCGCTGGTCCCAGTGCAGCACCACAGTGACGCGCCCCTTGTTGTCCATGATCTTCCATGAAGGCGTCTCATCTTGTAGCTCGAGGGCGTGGATTGTCTCGCATACTATCTTTGGAATCGCTGATATCGCTGAAAACGTTTAAAAATTGGTAAGTGACAGGAAACACCGAGGATACGAAGAAGAATTTAATTTGATAGATGAAGATTAATCCAATGAATGAAGAAATATTTGTATTTGTAGAAGCTTCTGAGCGTTTGAGATTCCGACAAAATGGATAGTTTTCAGATTTAGCTGTTTAAAATGGCATTGGATACATCAAAGAGCTCTGTACAACCCAGGCAACAGACGATCTTTTGCAGGTCCGTGGTCTCTATTCATTGCGACCTATTCGCCACCCTGTTTTAGGGGGCTTTTTATTCTACGGTACACATCTAGTTTGCGATCAATATGTTCTCGTCTGGTCGACTCTGTTAGGGAACTAGCACTCGCTGGGCCGCAGCAGCACGGTGTTCGGCGGGAGAGCTCGCCAGTAGTCCTTGACCCGTGTACTCACCAGCCTTGATTACGTCGACTCCGTTGGGGTACCAGCGCTCACCGGGCCGCAGCAGCACGGGGCTCGGCGGGAGAGCCCGCCAGTAGTCTCTGACCCGTGTACTCACCAGCCTTGATAACGTCAACTCCGTTGGGGTACCAGCACTCGCTGGGCCGCAGCAGCACGGTGTTCGGCGGGAGAGCCCACCAGTAGTCCTTGACCCGTGTACTCACCAGCCTTGATGACGTCGACTCCGTTGGGGTACCAGCGCTCGCCGGGCCGCAGCAGCAGCAGCACTGTGTTCGGCGGGAGTGTGCGCCAGTAGTCCCTGACCCGTGTACTCACCAGCCTTGATGACGTCGACTCCGTTGGGGTACCAGTGCTCGACGGGCCGCAGCAGCACGGTGTTCGGCGGGAGAGCCCGCCAGTAGTCCTTGACCCGTGTACTCACCAGCCTTGATGACGTCGACTCCGTTGGGGTACCAGCGCTCGCCGGGCCGCAGCAGCAGCAGCACGGTGTTCGGCGGGAGTGTGCGCCAGTAGTCCCCGTCCTCGACTTGTGTGCCGTCACTCTCGAGCACCAGCCGCACCGGCTCCGATGCTGATAACGATAACTTCTCCTTTCCTGCACAAGAAAGACAAATAAATGTCAATTACGCTATAAAACCTATATAGTTTTTGTCGTATCTTTATTAAATAACCGTTTAGATTTTTTAATGGTTCCGACTTTAATATGCAATTTGTAAAAACAGACGACGTATCAAATTATATAATATAAATGGACATGCATTCAGAATTTATCTACATATTTTCAGCTACGGCGTAGCGCTACGAGCGTAGTGTAACGGGAAATGGCTTAACATGGTAACGGAATCTGTTAACAATTTCACTGCCAGGAACCAGCCCAGTGCCCACCTACGCCATAGTAGATTTCCGCTGCATACGGGGAAAATGACGGGATCAGCTACGATACCTACAATTATTCTTGGCAGTGAATGTGTTAACAGATTCCGTTACCATAAAAGTCAATTTCAGCGAAACAAACGAAACGTAGGTGATTATTACTGAATAGTTTGTAACAATGTAATACGTCAATTAAAGGCCGAAACGCACTGACAGCAGTACCGTCTCCGCACCGCGCCGCTGTGCTCCGCCACCGCTGTCAGTGCGTTTCGGCCGTAAGGCACTTGTCCCACCGCCGGCGAGTAGCGAGTACTCTCATAGTAATTCTTACTCGCTTTTACTCGCGCGAGTAAGAATTACTATGAGAGTACTCGCTACTCGTCGGCGGTGGGACAAGTGCCTACGGCATGTTTTTAATGTTCTTATTTTGTTTCCAAAATAGTTACAAATAAAATTATTCTAGAAATGTTCAAATCTACGTTTCGTTTCTTTCGCTAAAACTGTGTTTTATAATAAATAACAGACGCACTCGCGGCAACGGCATCTAACTAACCAGTATCAATCAAATACAAAATACAAAAAATACAAAATTATTTATTTTCTTAAATGATAGATTAAATTTATGATAGGGATGGAGCCGCCCGGTAAGCAAACAATGCCTGTATTGGGTAGCTCCGCTCTTCCATAGATGATAATAGGTATTAAGCTAACACAAAAGGTTCTGTGTGACACAAGGCAGTGCAGATTCTGCTTTGAAGCAGAGGAGACGCCTACACACATCTTAACCGATTGCCCTTGCCTCATGCGCAGTCGTAACTCCTTTCTGGGCAAACACATCATGTGCCCGGAGGAGATCAAATTTCTTGAGTTCAACAAAATCCTGCAATTCTTCGAGTTTGCAGGACTTGACCAAGAATTGTAGTAAGTGGCGATCACAATAGATCAGCGATGGTCGCAGTGATATAAGGGCTTTGACAGCCCGAAAGCCACTACCAGAAATAATAATAATAATAATAATAATTCTCTTTTCCATTTTCCTACAATAGCTCCAACGCCTGCTGGGACCAGTTCACGGGTATCTACCGATGTACCCGTGAATGGGTTCTAGCAGGTGTACTACATGACATTAAATTTCGTCTCCAAAGGGCCTCTACGTGTTGGATCTATATCCCCACGCACGCCTTCCAAATGACCGGGGTTCGCCCCGTGAATTTAAATCGGAGATACATAATAATAACACAAAAGGTTTTAACAGGTTTTTTTATTTAATTTTATACTAGACTAGAAAATAGTTTGTGTGAGGGAGTGTGTGTCTGTGTGTGTGTGTTTGTGTGTGAGTGTGTAAGTGTTTGTGTGAGTGTGTAAGTGTGTGTGTGTGCGTGTATGTATGCGTGGGTGTGCGATAAATTTAATACGGTACGGGACTTAAGAGTAACGTTGTAATAAACCTTCCGCTTCATCGTAGGTTTTTGTTTTAAGCCATTTTATAAGCAGCTTCTTGCAATCGTGATATAGTTTTGGATAAATTTCTAATACTTTGTTAATTTTATTATAAATATGTACAGAATTACTGATAAACTGTGACCTGGCAAATTGCGTTCTAGTAGTAGTAAATAAAAATAATCATTGGCCTTGTACATTTATGAATGATGATTTAAGGATGACTCACACTAGAACGGGCCGAGCCATGGCCGGGCCGTGCCGACACCGAGCCGCTTCCGAGCCTCAGCCGTGGCTCGGCCGGGCTTGGGTATGGATCGGCCGCGCAAAAACGCCGTCGTTTTTCTTAGAAAACGGCCCGGGCCGGACACGGCCCGTTCTAGCGTGAGTCATCCTTTAAGCAGCGTCTATGTCACGGCGGTGCGTCACTTACGTAGTCGGCCTCATAAGTTGCTGAACACCTAAGTACCTTGTCGTTTTCACTCGGTTGACGACTTCATATAGCAGTTTAACATGACGTTTAATGCGACGCGGTACAAATGTGTTAAGCCCCTTGTGAGGCTGACCGTACATGATTCGTAAGGCTGATACGGGAGCGACTGCTACGACCCCTGATACACAATCTCCCCAGACCATTGAATACTCACACTTGGCAAATCCTGTGATACGTGAATGAGTTCTACGGAGTTTTCTTTATAAATCCTGTTATAATTATGAAGAGCTTCGACACGCCAACCCGTCAAAAACGCCCCGAGCATACTGGCCCAAAGCAGGTCAGTGCAATAGACCGGCAAATTGCCTGACCTGGCACCTCATTATATCGGAATATACGGCAGGGGGACTTACGGCTAATTAACCATCTGTGCTAGCCACGCCACGGTCACGCTTAAGCCGTTCACGACCGTTCCAACACGCCGGATGGAGTGCCGCGCCAAATATTTTTTTTTTGCGGACAATCTTACACTAATCAACCTAGTCCCAAACTAAGCAAAGCTTGTACTATGGGTAAGATACGACGATATAGATACTTATATAAAGAAATAAATACTTTAAATACATAGAAAACATCCATGACTCAGGAACAAATATTCGTGCTCATCACACAAATAAATGCCCTTACCGGGATTCGAACCCAGGACCTATTGCTTCGTAGGCAGGGTCACGACCAACAAGGCTAAAGCGGGAAGCAAAATCGACGACGTATGTGAAAGCGGTAGAGTTTATAAAATAGTTGGCGCGGCTCGTTGGATATCCTAATAGGGAGCTTGCGTATTTTTATTTTATTACGAAAATCAAAAGTATAATCCAGCATTAAAACAACTGTCGCAAGCTTTCTTATGATTTATTTTTCTGATGCATTTGAAATCTGCACGCGCCGGCACCCCCCGAAAACGCTCTATCCTCGTAAGGCTAAAGCTACTACTGCCTACTGGAAGGACTTATCCCCTTAAAGGAATTAAAACCGTTCTGGGTTGGAACAGAGTCACATTTGTTTTGATTTGGTCTTTTATTGGAACAACGAAATACAACTCTATATCTAATGTAAGAATTAGTTCATTCAAATTTCAATGTCAGTTTGTGTCGTATGGTGGGCCTTAGGAGGCTATACTAAACAGGCTTATGCTATGACGTCACATCATATATTCTCGGCGCGTTTACTATGGAGTAAATCATTAATTTGCAATTATCTCCACAAAATTTGCGTTTAAGTCTATACTTGTTGTACACAATGTCATTTGTAATTCGATATTCTGTGTAACTGTTGTGTTATTTTATCGAAAAATAAACATTTCTATTTCTTTGTTTTCTTTTCAAATTCAAATTCAAAATTCAAAAATTTTTATTTCAGACCATGTCCATAGTGATTAGTACATACACAATTGCTTATCCTAAGTTAGTCAGGTACCTAAATTTAATATTACCTACAATATATAACTTTTGTATCATATTTCTACGTACATATTATATCCGCATCGATAAAATTTAAATCCCATGCAAGTTCCCCATTTATGGAAAACCAGCGCGACAGCGCCTTGGTCCGCACCATCCATAACTAAAACCAGCGCGACAGCGCCTTGGTCCGCACCATCCATAACTAAAACCAGCGCGACAGCGCCTTGGTCCGCACCATCCATAACTAAAACCAGCGCGACAGCGCCTTGGTCCGCACCATCCATAACTAAAACCAGCGCGACAGCGCCTTGGTCCGCACCATCCATAACTAAAACCAGCGCGACGGCGCCTTGGTCCGCACCATCCATAACTAAAACCAGCGCGACAGCGCCTTGGTCCGCACCATCCATAACTACAACTTAGCAAAGTTTATAAACCCCGACGTTTTCATTTCAAAGTTCAATATCTCATAAACGGCTGAACCGATTTTGTTGAAACATAGCTAAGAACCACCTCGATCATGTCAGCATTCGTATAAAAAAACCGCATTCAAATCGGTCCATTCCGTTTAGGAGCTACGATGCCACAGACAGACACACACACACAGAGACAGACATACACACAGACACGTCAAACTTATAATTGGGAATGGATGAAAATTTCAGAAGTGCCGGATAATATTTTTGGTGATAGGAATAACCTTCCTTAGCACCAGAAAAAAGTTGCAGACTTTTCAGCTGCGTCAATTATTTTTGTAAAATATAAACAGTTTCCTCACTTACGTTTTGGGTTTAGGACGGTGAATAAGACACTTTGCTTGATCCGTCTCATATTACAAAAAAATATCTGGCATTCAATAGTAATTTTGACAGCTTCTGTCAAATTTACTATTGACCGCTACCGCAAGCCGTGAGAGGCTTAAAGCCCGCGGTGGCGGTCAGTAGTAATTGGGCAAGAAGCTACTATTATAAGTACAGGAGTAAATTCAAAAACCCTACACTTGCACTTATATCACAAAAAACTTTTTGCGACTTATTTGCAGTTGCCCCATACATTGCCATAGGTCACGGTGAGTGTATACACCGTGACCTATGGCAATGTATGGGGCAACAGTTTTCTAACTTAAGCTATGAGTACTACGCCGAAGCGAATAGCGTAATTTTATTTAGGTAAGTACTCGTATACGAGTCATTGGCGTTGAATATGTTAAGTTTGTCTCAATGAATTGGGTAAAAATTTCGACTCTCGAACCATGTGAAGTAAGAACTATTTACCTACAAACAGAACCCTCGTTACGTGGGTCCAACTCGAACTTGATTTTTTATTGTTTGAAAGGCAACCATGAAACGGTGTTGAGTCTTGACTGGTTTATCTACATATTTATAAGTAATTTACGGACGCGTTCTTTAATTTATGACCCATTTCACAAAAATAGTGTGGCGGCCAGCCACCTGTCTATGGTCATGGAGTTGGAGCGATGTCATGGATGTCATGTGAATGTTGTTTTTATGTAATTTAGTTGTCACATAATTAATTCAGTATATTCATTGAATTATAGGAGACCTGTTAATAGTTGTGTTTAATTATCCTCCGCCCGAAGGCTCTCCTATATTGGTGACCCCGTTTTTGAACTAATTCGCAAGCATAATATATTATAAATACAAAAACCGAAATGCCACTAGAAAACGTAAAGGAAGACCCAAGTATGGTGTGCAAGGTAACGGTACGAGCGCCGCCTTTCTGGCCTGAGGAACCTGCATTATGGTTCGCACAAATGGAAGCTCAGTTTGATCTGTCCGGAATAACCGCAGACGCCACGAAATTTAATCACATTATTGGTCAGTTGGATCACAAGTATGCCGTAGAAGTTAAAGATATAATAAGTAACCCTCCAGCGGTCATGAAATACGACCAAATTAAGTCGGCACTTATATCAAGGCTGTCGGTGTCAAAAGAGCAACGGTTCCTTCAATTATTGAGATACGAAGAACT
Organism: Epinotia brunnichana; assembly: GCA_963854355.1. Taxonomy (NCBI): domain Eukaryota; kingdom Metazoa; phylum Arthropoda; class Insecta; order Lepidoptera; family Tortricidae; genus Epinotia; species Epinotia brunnichana. The sequence continues at coordinate 33,357,733 of OY977943.1, forward strand.
GGGTGATAGAAAGCCATCCCAATTTTTGCGACACCTCCGCACGCTGGCTGGAGAACAAATACCCGAGGATTTCTTGAAAACCGTGTGGTCCAGCCGTTTGCCCGGCAACTTACAGGCTCTTATCGCGTCTCAAACCAAGGCATCATTGGACGAGTTGGCCGTATCAGCGGACAGAGTAAATGATATTGTCCCTCAGCCGCTGCACGTCCATGCCATGAAAAGCGGTGAACATGTCACAGAGATGTCAGAGATTGCAAGACACATGGCGGAGCTTACTAAAGAGGTGGCTTCCCTAAAGGTGCAGTATGGTAACCAAGCACACGGATCGAGATTCAATTCCCGTGGTAGAGGTCAAGCGCCATTTGTAAACGCCCATCGAGAACGCTCCGCATCAAGACCGAGGGACACGTCAATATGCTGGTACCATAACAGATTTGGCGATAGAGCTACTAGATGCACCAGGCCTTGCAGCCACCCAGGAGCGGAAAACTTCCGCGGCAGCCGAAATTAGCGGCCAGCGTCTGCCATATTACGCCGGGCCGCCTGTTTGTGACGGACCACACCTCTAAAGCTCTCTTCCTAGTAGACACAGGATCAGATTTGTGCGTGTATCCGCGCACAATGATTAGAGGGACCCGCACAAAATCGAATTATGAACTTTTCGCTGCTAATGGCTCGATCATACCTACATATGGCTCGGTACATTTACAACTAGACTTGGGACTTCGTCGTACCTACGGCTGGAAGTTCGTCGTTGCCGACGTGTCCAAGCCAATTATCGGTGTTGACTTTCTGTCATCCTACAACATTTTAGTTGACTGTAGAAACCAGCGCCTGATAGATAACTGCACCACGTCCTTCGTCACGGTTCCAGCGCACCCGTCAGCGGAAGCTATAGCTTCGGTCAAAGTTATGTCAGGAGAATCCGTTTATCACGATATCCTGCGTCAGTACCCAGACATCACTCGTCCCGCTGGGATACAGTCCAAGCCTAAGCATAATACAGTACACCACATACGCACAACACCCGGACCACCAGTTGCAAGCAGACCACGACGCCTTCCCCCAGATCGTTTGAAGATCGCGCAGAGGGAGTTCGAAGCTATGCTGGAGAGCGGAACAGCTTGTAGGTCTGAAAGTCCCTGGTCGTCCCCACTCCATCTTGTTCCAAAAAAAGATGACGGCTGGCGACCTTGCGGCGACTATCGCGGTCTAAACGCGCGCACCATCCCAGACAAGTACCCAATACGCCATATTCAAGACTTTACGCAGCAACTGACCGGAAGCAAAATTTTCTCAAAGGTCGATCTCGTCAAGGCATATAATCAGATACCGGTAAACCAAGCTGATATCCCGAAGACGGCCATTGTAACTCCCTTCGGCCTGTTCCAGTTCCCGTATATGACGTTTGGTCTCCAAAACGCGGCGCAAACGTTCCAGCGATTCATGGACGAAGTGCTAAGAGGTTTGGACTTCTGCTACGGGTATTTGGACGATATCCTGATTTCCTCATCCAATGAAGAAGAGCACCAGCAGCATCTGCATACCCTATTCCAGCGGCTGAAAGACTACGGCGTTCTAATTAATACCGCAAAATGCGAATTTGGGTTGGCTAGAATCACCTTTCTGGGACACGAAGTATCCGCTGAAGGAATCCAACCTCTTCAGTCTAAGGTTCAAGCAATGTTAGATTACCCTGCACCCAAAACTGTCAAGGAACTGCGCAGGTTTCTTGGAATGTTTAATTTTTACCGGAGGTTTGTACCGGGAGCGTCAGCTCTGCAGGCACCTTTGAACGTCGTGTTATCGGGGCCGAAAAAGAAGGCCTCGCAGGAGATCGAGTTTTCACAAGAAATGATGGAAGCGTTCGAGTCTTGCAAGAAAGGTCTTTCCCGCGCGGCTACTCTAGCTCACCCTCAAACAAATGCTGAATTAGCCATCCATACCGACGCATCAGATTCTTCGATCGGAGCTGTACTGCAACAGCGAGTAGCACCTGGAGCATGGGAACCACTGGCATTCTTTTCTCGACGCCTAAAACCATCGCAGAAAAAATATAGTCCTTACGACCGGGAGCTGCTGGCCATTTATGATGCCATTCGTCATTTTCGTCACATGGTCGAGGCCAGACCATTCACCATTTATACCGACCATAAACCCCTGACTTACGCATTCACCACAGTAAGAGATAAATGTTCACCCAGACAATTTCGCTATTTAGACTATATTTCACAGTTTACAACAGATATACAATTTGTGGCAGGGAAACAGAATGTTGTCGCCGACTGCCTGTCGAGGGTAGAAGAGATTGGAAACTACACGATCGACTACAAAGCCCTGGCACATGCCCAAAACGAAGACAGTGAGCTTCATCAATTGTTGCTTAATGGCACAGGACTACGCCTGAAAAGGTTGAATGTACCTGACTCTAACGTTCAGGTTTACTGCGACGTTTCAACTACTAATCCGAGGCCATACATCACTGAGTTTTTTCGGCGAAAAGCGTTTGACGCAGTGCACAGACTTAGTCACCCGAGCGTGAGAGGAACAGTCCGGCTGGTATCACAAAGATTCGTGTGGCCAGGTATAAAAAAGGATTGCCGTTTGTGGGCGAGAGAATGCACAGATTGCCAACGGAATAAAATCACACGCCACACTTCCTCTCCCATTGCATCATTTTCGACTCCATCACATCGATTTTCACATGTTCATATGGACATAGTAGGGCCATTACCCTTTTCTTGTGGTTTCAGATACTGCCTCACGATCATCGACCGTTTCACGCGTTGGCCTGAGGCATATCCATTGCCAGACATCACTGCAGAAACCTGCGCGTTAGCCTTCGTAACCGGCTGGATAGCTCGTTTTGGCTGTCCGACCAGAACCACTACAGACAGAGGCAGACAATTTGAGTGCGAACTTTTCCGGAGTCTATCCGCCATCCTCGGCTCTGAACACCGGCCAACCACTTCATACCATCCGGCTTGTAATGGAATGGTTGAGCGTCTGAATCGTCAGTTAAAAGCAGCCATAATGTGCCACACGAATACTAACTGGGTGGAGGCCTTGCCACTGGTGCTGCTCGGGATTCGCAGCGCGTGGAAAGAAGACATCCAATCTTCGGCAGCGGAGCTTGTCTATGGCGAGCCATTACGTTTACCGGGTGATTTCTTCAAGGCTCCAGAGAACACTCCAGTGGACTACTCAAGCTTTGTAGCCAGACTGCGCAATCATATAGCCAAAATCAATCCAGTACCAGGCTCACGTCATACTCAGAGAGCTTTCTACATCCCAAAAAGTCTCAGTTCTGCAGAATATGTGTTCCTGCGTCAGGGGCCTGCAAAGGGATCATTAGAATCGCCGTACTCTGGGCCGTATAAGGTTGTTGCCAGAGCAAGCAAAACATTCAAGATTGACATCGCAGGGAAGACAAACACTGTTACAGTAGACAGACTCAAGCCAGCATATATAGCCATCGATGACGACCGGACTGATTCCGACGCTACATCGAGTTTTCCTTTAGAGTCTGAGCTCCAAGTAGCTGCTCCCACCAATACGCTGATTCAACCTGAGCCTGTCGGAGCCATAAGAACGCGCAGTGGTCGTTCCGTGCATTTCCCGGCTCATCTTCGTGACTATCGACCGTAGCAAGCAACAGTCTTGGTGGGGGAGTAGTGTGGCGGCCAGCCACCTGTCTATGGTCATGGAGTTGGAGCGATGTCATGGATGTCATGTGAATGTTGTTTTTATGTAATTTAGTTGTCACATAATTAATTCAGTATATTCATTGAATTATAGGAGACCTGTTAATAGTTGTGTTTAATTATCCTCCGCCCGAAGGCTCTCCTATAATAGTATTTGCATTTTTTTACAATATGACGGGACTGTCAACCAGATTCAGAATCAGAATCATTTCAGTACTTATTCAAAATATAAGTTTAATTAATCCCTAAGTGAGTCCCAAATTAAAGGTCGTATAATCAGGGTTCGGAAATTTGGATGCTTTTATACCTATCACGATACCAGTATGGAGTCGGCTTCTTAAAAATAATATTTTAATCATTTAAGTTCCGAGATTCCGGGATTGTATACCTAAAGCATCACATCTTCGTGGCTGGACTGAATGTCAAAGTGTCCATTATATATTACAGGAATGCCCCTTCAGAGCCTACCCTGGAAGCCCCGAAGACCTGGTCTCCTTCATAACTGACGCGGCTGAATCGCTAAGATCATTGGGTGTTTAACCTATTTTTTATTTGTATAAAGCGCTTGTGTTTGTTGTTGCCACTGTTGGTGATCCTTAAAATAAAATAAAAATAAAATAAATAAAATATTAATTTGTGACATACCTGATGCATGTATAGGGAAGTTTATTAGTAAAATTATATTGAGTCCGCCTCCATGCTACTGAACAATTACGCGGTGTGCGAAGAATAGGTATAAAAGCATCCGAATTTCCGAACCCAGGTAATATTGTAACGTAAGTTATTTAACACTTTCAGTGCCCAGAACCCGCTAGGTGGGCGTTCTGCTCGTAGACGCTTTAACACATTCACTGCAAAGACTCGCGCTATGCTTGTACCCAATTTCGCGTGGTCTTCCCCGTATGTAGCGGAAATCGCCTATGGTATATAGGCTACAAACGTTATTTCGTGGTTTTTCACGTTATCGGCTACGAAAACATTGGCACTGAATGTGTAAAATATGGAACTCCTTCTCCTAGCGTTATTCCCGGTTGTGCCCCTAAAGAAGCTCAGGGTCCGCTTTGACACTTAATTCCAAGATTTGGCATAGGTACTAGTTTTACGAATGCTGCCATCTGACCTTCCAACCCAGAGGGAAAACTAGGCCTTATTGGGATTAGACCGGATTCCTCACGATGTTTTCCTTCACAGAAAACTAACAGTAAATATTCCGCACATAAGTAAATAAATATTTGAGGACAATCTTACACAAATCGACCTAGTCCCAAACTAAGCAAAGCTTGTACTTTGGGTACTAGCTAGGCATACTTATATAGATAAATAAATACTTAAATACATAGAAAACATCCATGACTCAGGAACAAATATTCGTGCTCATCACACAAATAAATGCCCTTACCGGTTATTCGAACCCGGGACCTCCGGCTTCGTAGGCAGGGTCACTACCAACTAGGCTACAGAGGTCGTCAAAGTTCCGAAAAACTCATTGGCCGGGATTCGAACCCATGACCGCCGCTAGACAGCCGCATGCCTGTACCACTAGGCTACTGTAGCTTTTTTGTGTAAAATATGGATCTGAATGTGTAAAGTATGGAACTGAATGTGTAAAATATGGAACCAAGGATCTTACCTCTATGTATGAGCTCCTCGAAGCTAGTGACCACCAGTCCCTTCCTCACGTTACGCGAGCTGTCCCATATCTTGAAAGGCCTCTTTCCTCTAACTTCCTGCACAGACACACACACCATTACACACACACATTTATGTATACACACAATTTGATGATGTCTGATGAGGTGAAATTGGATATTAAGTTCTTCAAACAGTTCAATTTAGGTTCGACAGTTTGTAAAGTGAAAAGTTCCTTCAGTTTTTACATTGGCATTTATTTTTATATCTACGTAGCTTTGTGCGTATTCAATAGCCTGCAAAAACACACATTTGAATGCAATTTTTTATGAGGAGATAGTAGTGAGAGATTATGTTAGTAGTGTTCTTAAAATCATTCAAGAATTTACGAAATTAAATCTTACTAGAATGATAATTATTCATCTCGTTGTGCATCCAATTTCGTTTTTATTCTTAGATTGTAAAGTTTTATTCATTTTCTAAGCGGAACATCTGAGTAACTGAATTGCAAAAATGAATATGTACCGCTAATTTTCTAAATGAATGATATGACAGTGAACAACCGTGTCGGCCTTCATTATGGAGCTTCACAAGCGGTACATAGCTCCAGCAGTGAGTGTTATCGGCTCATCAGGTGAGCACTACGCCCTACTGCACTGCACTAGTGAGTGCAACGCCCGCCCCGCCCGTACGCAACGTGCCCCACTGACACTGCCCCCATCTTTGATTGCGACGATACCTCTTGTATTTCGACTATCATTTTGACAGCGGTTAAGGGTATGTAGGTCGGGATCGGCGGGTCCGCCGTCCGCCGGCGCGGGACGCCGCGGCCGCACTAGGCTCATAACCCGGTCGCGGCCCCCCTCTCCCCCGCGACCTCCGCGACCCCCCACCCGCGACCCCCGCCCCGCCGCGCCCCGCCGCGCCCCGCACTGCAGCGCAACCGTAATCTCGTGATGCCGTAAGTTGTTGAAATTAACGGACCGATGATGCACTTTTGGTGCTGTTGGGCGGTGTTGTCAGCTGTGTTGATGGGTTCGGAGTGATAGTGAAATTGGATAGATCAGTGATGCAGGTCACCGTGTCAAAAGTGCACATTGCACAGAAAAGAGGCCGCCTTAAAAGGAATTTAACGATATGTATGCATTTGTTCAGACTAAATGGCATTAATGTCTGCTATTAGTATTTAAAGATTTCAAACTTTTTTTAATTTATTACATTCTCAAGTATATAAAAAAATGCATGAGCATTTTTAACAATTTCATCATAAGTCTACCTAAATATGCCACAGAACACACAAGCCTCCGCTCTTGTTAAGAAAATATCCGTACAAATATCGAACTTACCCTCCAAGCAAGAATGTACAGACTAAAAATAATATTTCAAAATTTTTTTTAGAATACATTTTAAATAATTTCAGCCCTGTGATCCGGTAAGTAAACTACCCCTTAAGAAATCAGCATTTCGAAAAAGCGTGTGATATATTTCCAATATGGTATAGTGCAATTTCCGCTGAAGATAAGACAAACGCTACAACACGTAGCGCGCTACGCCGTAGTGTGCTACGCGTGCTACGGCGTAGCACTTAACAGGACTGCTACGACTCCTCATTAACCTGGATCAACTTTCGCGTAAAAAACGTAATGAAATGTAATGTAATGAGCTCTCCCTCTCTCACGTAAGGTAAGAGCAGATCGCACTTATAGACGGATGAAATAGGTATTTAATGCATAAATCCCTACCCCATGTAGTACAGTCAGCATCAGAAGCAACTAAGCGGGCTGGGTGTTCAAAATGACCTACACACGCTCTTAACTTCTTAAGAATAAACTCGTGTTCAGATCATTTTGAACACCCGGCCCGCTTAGCTGCTTCTGATGCTGACCGTACCTACATCAGTGTTCGATTTAGTGTTTTTATAAATATATTTGTCCTGTGCTTAACACATTCACTGCCACTTTCAGATGCAGTGGTTTTTCTCGTATGTAGCGGAAAGCGACTACGGCGTAGGCTCCCGCTAGGTGGGTTTCTGGCCGTGAAAATGTTAACAAACAAATACTTTTACTTTATTGTTACTGAATCTCAACTTCAAATATGAACTTTACTTCAAAGGGTGCTTTTTAGATGGTGGTGCGTGAATTATAACTAGTAATATCAATGAGAATCCTTGCTTCACCAGAATCGTCAAACCTAACTCTACACGTTCCATCCAGTGCTAATCACGACACACATGCGTCAAAGCGTTACAGGTGGTTTTTGCTACATAAAAACTATTATGTATATGCTGGACTGCGGCGTGGCGAACCACCAATCCATTAACACATTCAAGGCCAACGATTAAAGTTTAAGTCATGCCTTAATGAATTATTTCCTCTTCAAGCCGGAAAACTGCTGCTACACGCTACGACATAAGGTGGGTAATATGGCCAGTAGTAATCAAAGCCAATGACCCACATATGAGTCATGCCTCTACGAGTGATTTGTGCTATAAAGCGGAGAAATGGGGAATGGATGACAATTTTAGAAGTGCCAGATTATCATTTTAGTGATAGGAATAACCGTCCTAAGCACCAGAAAAAAGTTGCAGACTTTTCAGCTGCGTCAATTATTTTTGAAAAATATAAACAGTTTCCTCACTTACGTTTGGGGTTTAGGACGGTGAATGAGACTTTTTCCTCGATCCGTCTCATATTACAAAATATATTTTAAATATCTGGCCCTGGCAATGACAAATATAGCTGCTGCATTGCCAGTGTCAGTTTACCACGGATTTTTAAGTTTTTTTTTGTAATATGAGACGGGTAAAGCAAAGTATCTTATTTGCCGTCCTAAACCCAAAACGTAAGTGAGGAAAACTGTTTATATTTTTTAAAAATAATTGACGCAGCTGAAAAGTCTGCAACTTTTTTCTGGTGCTAAGGAAGCTTATTCCTATCACCGAAAAAATAATAAGGCACTTCTAAAATTTTCATCCATTCCCAATTATACTAAGTTACAACGTCAAGTTTTCAGTACAGCGTGTGATATATATATTAGTAGTTTATGTGACTGTACATAATGAAGGGCATTAAACACGAGCGTGGGTTTATGACATCACACGAGTGTCTTAATGCCTAATTATGTACAGTTACATACACTACTTTATCTATCCACATATCATAAGCCTCCACGATGCATTCAGGAGCCGCACATTATAACCGTCATCGCGGCGTTGTTTTCTGGCAGCTGTCATAGTTTTTTCTTAATTCAGAGACAAAATAGAGTCGGATCCAACTGTCATATCGTTCGATATCTTACTTACGTGCGACATTTGTCAAATTCGTATGTAAATTGACAATTCATTTCAAACTAAACGTCATCTCGACTGATATTAGAATAGAGGTCAAATCAAATGTCTTTGATTTCAGAGATGTTCGAAATTTGAATGAAATAATATTATCGAAATCGATGTTATTATTTAGAAATAATAACATTTTCACAGATAAGAAATTTGTTCTAACAAAACGGTCTATTTTTATGGTGGCCATAATGTGCGGTTCTTGAACGCATCATGAAGGGTTTATGATATTTGGATACATAAAATATATTATAACATTTATAACCAATATTGTAAATTCACTTCATATCAATCTCGCTACGATGCGTAGTGGATCTACGTGCGCTACGGCGTAGCTATAAACAAGTCGGCTACGGCTCACATCGACTTTAGTGCGGTTATTGAAATGTGGACTCTATTTGGAGAGCGTGAAATATGCTTTTACGATGAATTGATGTTGGGATAGCGTAGGTTGCCCTACGTGTGCTACGGCGTCTATACTCGAGTTGCTTCTGTAACGACACTTGTGTTATAGAAATTAAAATTTTGATTTCAGGGGCATAAGGTTGCTTTTGTAATAATAATAGGTCTTCTTTATCTGCAGCAGTTATGGTATCAATATATTAAAGAATCGCTGGCGGGAAGACGATTGTATCAACGTCGTCAACCGTACTGCATGCGAGTCATTTTCGCTCGGCGTCGCGGTGGAGCTGCGAGCGTGTTCAAAAATATGTGAACTACATTATTTTAGGAGTATAAGAATATAATCGTTTTTTCGTACGTTTATGAAAGTATAGGTCTGTTTGATGGTCAATTCATATGTTTATTGCAGGCTTAGCCCATAAAGGTGTTAGTAGGTTACAAAAACATAAAAACGATTGTTAGTACATGTATGAATGAATGAATGAAGTCGCAGATCAGGTGTCACAATACTTCCGGAGCAATGGCTTGGTACTTAACTTAAAAAAGACCCATTTCATCCACTTCCATCTGGGAGGTAAGGTTCCGAGAAGCCTTGAGATTCTTGTCGATAGCACCAAATTAGAGCAAGTGCAAAATACTACATTTCTGGGATTCGAGCTGGACAGAGGGCTTAAGTGGGAATCGCACATCACTAAACTAAGTAAAAAGCTGGGGAGTGCCTGCTTTGCCCTACGACGCTTGGCGAGGATAATGCTCAGAGATGTAGTACGCTCGTGCTGTTTCGCCACTGTGCACTCGCTTCTACAATATGGTACAGAGTTGTGGGGCCGCGCCGCCGACTGGGAGCGCGTATTTCGCATGCAAAAGAGAGCCGTACGAGCGATTGCACAGGTAGGCCAAAGAGTCTCTGCAAGACCTTACTTCCAGTCCCTCGGGATACTCACGCTACCTTCCATCGTTATATTTCAGGTGGCTACATACGTGCGGTGTCATTTAGACGAATACTCGATACACGGTCGTAACCTGCGTAACGCTAAGAAACTTGTTGGTGTTAAACATAGACTAGCGAAGTCTGGCAAACTAACACATGTCATGGGACCAATGGTGTACAACCAATTACCGGCACATATCACAGATGCACCATCACTGGCCAGCTTCAAATCACGACTCAAATTATGGCTTATCGAGCACACTTTCTATAGATTTAGCGACTTTAGTACGCAATAGGTCGCACTTTATTTGTGTAATGTGTACAATTATGTATATACAATTCGTTGTACCAATGCTTTAATTTTATTTTTTGACTTTTATGATTATTTATTATTTTTACAATTATGATTAAAATATTGACATGTAATATGAAATATTATGAATAAATATGATTATGATTATGATGATTATGATTATGACTCTTTGTTTCTAACTAAAAATAAATAAACAAAGGTGCTCAGATATTTTAGAACCTTCAGGGACGTACATATGTATACGAACTTGACTGTAAATACTGTAAGACTCAACTGTAAATACTGTAAGACTCGACTGTAAATACTGTAAGACTCGACTGTAAATACTGTAAGACTCGACTGTAAATACTGTAAGACTCGGCTGTAAATACTGTAAGACTCGACTGTAAATACTGTAAGACTCGACTGTAAATACTGTAAGACTCGACTGTAAATACTGTAAGACTCGACTGTAAACGCCAGGACAAATTAAATAAAATCTTGTCTAAAAGTTACCACCATTTGTTAGAAGTATATATTTCAGGCTGGGCAAAGTTAGACTTCATAGCCAATGTTGCAGCATTTACGGTACCTACAAAAGAGCATCAGGAATAGAAATGCATTAGTCGTATTTATTCGTAATGGCGCGGCCTGCCACCAGAGAGCGTTTATTCCGGGTGACGTGTTACTCTAAATATACCGGGCCGATGGAAACTGGCTGGCTAGTTGGTATTTTTTTGAACGAGCGAGCGAAGCGAGGGAAATTATCCGTTTCAGCTTGGGCCAACCTTTCCTATTGTCCGTCTGTCCGGCTGTTTTGCTCTACACGCTGCCTTTCTCAACCGATTCCCGTGAAGTTTTGTGAGTGGTTCAATAATTATATCGATTGTTTTGTCGATTAAGTCGTTAGATTTTTTTAAAGGCATCCTCGCAATTTCTACAGCTCACAGAGCTATGATGTGACTCGTCGCTAGTATTGTTCATCGTACTATCGACAACACAGTTTACTGACCATCCGTGCACTTTATGTGCATTGTAATAAAGTTCAATATAAATACAGGATGGTCAGTTGTACGTGTTGGCGTTTGTACTAACGCTAACACTACTTAAAAGTTTCAATGCCAGGGGCCCGCCTAGTGGGCGCCTACGCCGTAGTCGCTTCGTCGAATACGTGGCAAAACAACGGGATCAACTACGAGCGTACCGCGTAGCAATTCTTGGCGGTGAATGTGTTAAATGCGGTCTACGCGCGTAACAATGAGATGGGGTTAACAATGGCTATGTAACTTGGTGGGTGTCCCATTATTTCACCGACAAACGTTTCTGAATGAATTGTTTCGCCGAATTTTCATTTCATCGAATTTTTGTTACTCAGAAACCGTTAACTTTTTAGGTACAGCTAAAAGGTAATTCTAGTACTTTTGTTTTATTACAATCCTGAAATTTTACTGCTTCCGAAAAAAAAGTAGTTTTCGATGAAATGAAAATTCTGCGAAACATTGCATTCGATGGAACATTTGTCGGTAAAACAAGGTACACCCCTTTCCGTTACATACCAGAAAAACCTCGGGATCGGTGAATGTGCTAATGTCCATATGACGCGAATGAATAAATAAATTAATAATTGAATAAATAAATAAACACGACGCGAAAAGTGCCCGCAGCGCTCTGACTCATGTGTGACGTGGTTGACGCTAGATGGCGTAAAAACGTGTCCCGATATTGGACCCAAGTTGGTGGGACAGTCAGCATCAAAAGTAGCAATCGTTCCAGTACTTTTGACGTCTTCGTTTGCGTAGTTACTTTTGATGCTGACTGTACCTTCTTTTACCGACAAATGTTCCATCGAATGTATACATATTTCGCAGAATTTTCATTCCATCGAAAAGCGACTATGCCTAGCGAACGCCTAAGCTTTGCTTTCCACAATTACGAGTCAATGCGAATAGTCCCCTTGCAGCTAGCTATTAATTATATTGTATCCCGTGTTGTAGGTGCGGGCTGAAAAACAGCGCTGTATAGCCGACAGGCTATCAGCAAACGTTGAGCCCCGAGCCTATTGTCGCACTCATTTATTAGGGTTCCGTACTCAAAGAGTAAAACGGGACCCTATTACTAAGACTCCGCTGTCCATCCGTCCGTCCGTCCGTCCGTCCGTCCGTCCGTCCGTCCGTCTGTCTGTCACCAGGCTGTATCTCACTGATACCTTGATAGTTCCAGTTGAAATTTTCACAGATGATGTATTTCTGTTGCTGCTATAACAACACATACTAAAAACAAAATAAAATAAATATTTTTATTGATAATGGTACGGAACCCTTCGTGCGCGAGTCCGACTCGCACTTGGCTGGTTTTTTTTTCTGTATTGTGTTGTTTTATATAAGTTACCTACATCAGTGTTAGATTTTGTGTTTTTTGTGTTTTTTTTTGCGTTAATAATTTATATTTATTTGCATTTTTAAAAACCTTGGGGTTGGCTACGAGCGTAGCGCGTAGCGATTCTTGGCAGTGAATGTGCTACGAGCGTAGCGGTGAATGGTTTCAGAAACAGAATCAAACATTTATGCATTGGTTTAACGAATTGAAGTAATACGTGAATTGTCTTGTTTAATGGACTTGCCTTGCATTACCACATAGCTAAATGCGTCACGAACAAGTGTAGTTAATAGACATGGGATTTTTAGCTATACAAATGAGGCCTTGGGTTTTGTTTTTGACACAAACTCTTGGAAAATCAAGGTAGCGTGATATACAGGGATTGGATAGATAAGTACCTACACTTTGGCGGTGGCGTTATTGTTGAGTTGTATGGAGGCGGGCTCAATTCAATTTTGTTGATCAAATTCCCGGGATTTATAAATTACTTACTTAATTAGAAAAAAAAAGTCAAATTCAAGTAGATATATATGTTTCATGAACTATTTGAAGTTATTCGCCATGTAAAGATCTGTACAGACACCCTGGCGGCGTCCTACCTACCAGCGACTACCAAACGTGCGGGGGCGGCGGCAGACGCCCGGGAACGCCTCAAGGTCTCAAAGTACTGCTGTCTCGGCGCCCAATATCAGTTCTTTGATTTCGGCGTCGAGACACTAAGTCCTTGGGGTAAGGGTGCGCTGGAGCTCCGCAGGGAGCTAAGCAAAAGGTTGAGGGAGGCAACGGGTGACCCTCGCGCCAGCAGCTTTCTCGCGCAAAGAATCGCAATCGCAGTTCAGCGCGGGAATGCTGCCTGCGTGCTGGGCACCCTGCCAAGAGGCCCAGGCCTCTTATTTAATTAGTTAGTTATTTTATTTTATTTTTTCTAAGTTTAAGGTTTAGTTTTAGTAATTTTAATTTAATAATAGTTTTGTCCTGTTAAAGTTTTATACATTTTTTATACTGGTGTTTTAATAAAATCTACTAAATGTTATTTGATTTACCTGCATTTTATTAAAACTAGTAGCAAATTAAATTAACAAGTAAGTATTTCTGTTAACCTTTTCAACGCTCTGTCCAAGAGTCAAAAAGTTGCCAACCACACGCCAAATTAACCAGACATTTTGTGAGAAGTTAAACCTTATGTCAATGCATTCTTATCCTTATTCTTAATGCAAGAAGGTTGCTATCGCACTGGTCTCCTTGGAGCATAAATCAGTCGTTGGCGCTGAACCTGCGGTGCGGATATGCGTCGTTGGCGCCAAAAAGGTTAAATTAAAATTAAAGTTTTAAGAAGCCGATTCCATTATAATTGTCATTTTCCGGTAATATATCAACTTTAGGCATTTAACTATACGATTATCCAGATCCTTGATATTACATATCTACTTGTAGTGAGCGGTAAGGCTACCCACGTGGTAGTAATTAAATAAGGTTAATTACGGACCATCTCGGTACCTAAACTTCATATCGAACAACGTTCTGATAAAACACATGCGTATCACATTACAAATTGATACCAATTGTTCCACAAACACGTTGGGAGTGTTTTATTGACCTCGGAACGGCAAATGCGTGGATTAAATATAGGTTATGTGTTGCGAACGCAACCCGTTTTAACCGACTTCAAAAAAGGACGACGTTATAATATGCTCCACTGAATGTATATATATATTTTTTTTTATTATGTTCGTAAATCATAATTTTAGTAATGAGACCACAGATGACTTATGGAACTCCTCAAAGATGTAAAGTAACGTCAAAGATTCTGACATGATTCCGTTGAAGTAGCAACTAATGAAGTGTTAATTCTGAGATCCTTGAAGAATCGACGGAACTCCTCAAATATTATCAGCCCACATATAGCGACTTTGGTTTTTTTTGTAATAATCAACGCATTTGCTCTCGGAAAGCAGTTCATGTGGTAAATGGAAAGGTTATGTGGAAATTTTCATGTACCATGTGGCTTGGCGAAGTATTGAATTGAAGTCGGTCTAAACTTTGTTTTTAAAGTAAATTATTATTTGTATAAAGGTTCATATGCAGTAGCAAAACGCGCCCGTCGGGCAAGGTTAGCAAACCAAGTTTTATCCCTATCTAAAATAAGTCAAGTCTTGCTGGTCACTTACCTTTACATACCATACCGTACAGCACCACTTCTGTGCATGCATCTTTTTGGCCATACTATCTTTGTATTTAATCAGAGACCTTTGGGAAATTGTACTACAGTCAACTTTTCATCGAAGTTTTATTTAAAAATCGTCGAGCTACATCCATCACCGGTATCGGCGCCAAAATTATGTCTATGTAGATAGTCCAAGAATGGACCAATTCGAAAAATATATTTAATATAGAAATACTAAATATACTTTTTGAATTGGTAAGTGGTTCAGGAGATCTCCCCCTACAAACAAACTTACGAAGCTACCATTTCACAGACTTTTCCGTTTTAATATGGGAACAATTTAATCGTTTACCAAAACAGTACTGACTGAGCGCCGCGAAACTACTGAATCAAACTCAAAGGCACTTACAATTCCACATCAAAACCGAATTTTGATGAAAGATTTGTATTTTTTTTTAAGTTGTTAGGTTTTTTTTGATGTGCCTTTAAATACTTGCCTTTTAATATTAAGTATAATATAATAGATAGGCCATCGAGTAAAGGATGACTCACGATAGAAAGGCCCGGGCCGTTTTCTAAGAAAGACGACGGTGTTTTTGCGCGGCCGATCCATACCCAAGTTCAGACGAGCCACGGCTGGGCCGTGCCGACACCGAGCCGCTTCCGAGCCTCAGCCGTGGCTCGGCCGGGCTCGGGTATGGCTCGGCTGCTCAAGAACGCAGTCGTTTTTCTTAGAAAACGACCCGTTCTAGCGGCAGTCATCTTTAAGTAGGCGGAACCACATTAATTGAAGCCGGCTCTTGACCGATTGGGTTCCAGACTTAATTTAATTCCGGATTTGATCCGGGGTGACAGGTAAATGGGGACACCAATTAACAGGCCTCATCATTTTTACATGTGTAGGTGGTATTCCCACGTAAGCTAATTTCCTGATTTAATGTCCTTATAAGGTAAAAGGCCCAATGCTTGACAGCTTAATGCCTAATAGTTGACAATTCAACTTTATTGTTTTGACATAACATTGAAAATGTCCAGTTTTGGGCATTGGGGCATTTACCTCACTTGTATTATACGAAGTGACTTCACAACAACACTTGACACATTTAGTGCATGGAACGGCCCGGCCGACAAACTGGGCAGTTCAAATAATATTAGGATTGAATGTGCAGACAACTACTCTCGCTACTTGTCCATTCTTGAATTGCTAGTTAATGATTAAAAGCCTCCATAGGCGACGGTGTTAGCTTAATATGAAGTTGGCTAGCAATGCAAAACAACATGGCGTTTTGACAGTAAGTAGTTTTGTTATTAAAGTACAAACCTATCAAGTTAGAGACTATATGTTTGTGCAAGATTGTCCCCTTAATAATAGCAACTTTATTTCTGTATTGATAAAATCCTATCCTACTAATATTATAAATGCGAAAGTCTGGATGGAAGGATGTACATTCGAATTAATTTCAAAAACTACTGGACGATTTTTGATGAAACTTTCCAGTTATGTACCTTATAAGGTATTCTTATATATCAGAATAGGATATAGGCTATAATTTATGTCAAATTTCATCCCTTTTAGGGACGAAAAAGGGAATGAAACTTTGTATGGAGACCAAGTAATTTGCTTCAATGCATGCCATTTGGGGTTTTAAGTGTCAAAAAATAAGCAATATAATAGCGTAAGCGCGTAAGCAATTCGACTTATATGCAGAACTTGACGTATGAAAGACAAGTCAACGTTTCAATATCTTAAAGCCAATATGACCCAAGTCCATCTGAATGTTTACTCTACTCCAGGAAATAATGGTCTAGCGATTAGGTAGATAATTGAGTGAGAAACAAAATAGGGGGCTTGCGGCATAATACCAAAATATTATGACCTCTCAGCCCATAATAGTTGTTTGAGGAAGCAGATGAAATAAGTTGGTAAGTTCAGAAGTTGTCAACATTGACTGACATCATGAGTTGTTATGAATTAAGGGGTCAACTAAAATGGATGCATGCCGAACACATCAGGAATACTGTCACGCCTTGGTCACGCCATGAATCAACGAGTTCAAGTTTTAAAATTGGTATTTTTAGCATTAGTTTTATTATATTTGGGATATAAATTTAAACAGTAGGTATAACGCTTTTTGAAAATTCATGATAGTAAGGTTCAGTTGTCTGTGAAAACATTGGTAGTGAGCGAATACGAGTCGGTTTCTTTCTGAAGCGAGAGGAAACTGTTTGAAATTGAAGATTAACTAACAATGTACCTATCTACCTATGCTAGACGAGTCGATTTTGAAAGCTATGTTTTCGATCTAAAAATAGTGTATGGCTGATTAGCTCACATGCCCAATAATCACTACACACACAGTATAAAACAAAGTCGCTTTCCGCGGTCTGTCTGTCCCTATGTATGCATAGACCTATAAAACTACGCAACGGATTTTGATGCGGTTTTTTTAAATAGATAGAGTGATTCAAGAGGAAGTTTTATATGTAGCGTGCAAAGCCAGGGCGGGTCGCTAGTATAGTAACATTATATTATGAAGTTAAAACCGGTTTATCTGAGTCTTTACTAAAATACAAAGGTATGTACATTACTAAGACAGAGGGGTCCGATTGGGAAGCCATCGATTTACAATAATTCTGGCGCCTGCAAAAATCCTTGGAGTTTATGGGGTCTTTATGAGCGGATTAATGGAGGGGGAATTAAAACGGCCCGCTGACAGTTCGTGAGCGAAAGAGAAGGATTGTCAAAGGGAGATACGGGTCAGCAGCGCTAAAGCCTTCTATACATCTATCAATTTGTCACAACAACCGCCTTCAAGTGAATGAATTGATTGTTTACTGTCTCTTCTCATCTTATAGCTGTTTCTCTAGGTTGTTGTGACAAATGTTTAGGTGTATAATGGCCTAACTATGACGACAGTGCATGAATTTATTTATTTAAGTATTTAAGGACAGATGAATGTGTACAACAAGGTGAAAAATCGATATCCAGGCTTATTTATAGTCACTCTTTAGTTTGTTTTTTATGGGTAAGCGATGTACAGTCAGGGGTAATAATATAGGTACGTACAAAAATAACGACATAAATATCTGTACAGGACTCTATTGTCAATGTCATAAAGGCGTGTACAGATATTTATGTCCGTAATTATGTACGAATATTATTACCCCTGACTTACCTACTGTGGCTCACATATATAAATAAATAACTAAACATCGATGACCTAAAAACAAATGTTAGTGATCTTTTCACCGGGATTCGACCACAGCCAACTATAGTCTACTGAATCGTCAAAGGCACGTCAAAAGATTAACCGTTTTACAAAATACTAGCCGACGTGATCTACCTCTCCAACGAAGCTCTAGCTCGTGGCCAAGCAAGAAAGAAAGAAAGAAAGAAAGAAAGAATTTATTTATTCAAATAGGATTCATCGAACCACTTTTGCATCGTCAGTCATCAGCTACAACACTAGAAACACTCAGGTTCTATTAAATATACTTAAGACTTAAAATTAGTACAACATGTCAAGGGATTTTTACATAAAATTTGTTTTTTAAAATACCTTAGATAATAAAATGGAGAAGTTAAATTCAGCTTCGTGTATGTGCATCGTCTATAGTTAAACTAACAATTAATACGTTAAGTAAATAAGCATAGTTTATATATTATAAGTAATGTCAAGGTAATCAGTTATAAATACTTAATTAGCAACATTTCATTATTTTTTTTATTTTTTTACTAAGCTATAATATATAAGATATAATAATCTAACTTTTGTTGCAAAATACAAGACCACATATTATGTACTGAAACTATATTTAATAACTAAGCATATAGTTAGATGATAATTAATTACAACAATTTCTACTTATATTTAACTTATAAATAAATACAGAAATAATCGTTACGAAAAAAATATTTGGCAGTGCGTCATTCCAAAACATGTCGAAATAAATTAAATAAAAAACTGGCCAAGTGCGAGTCGGACTCGCGCAGGAAGGGTTCTGTACCAGTTCATTATCTATAAATAAACGGCAAAATATCACGTTTGTTGTATGGTATGGGGTAGCCCCCTTACATATTTATTTTATTCTGTTTTTTAGTATTTGTTGTTATGGCGGCCACAGAAATACATCATCTGTGAAAATTTCAACTGTCTAACTAACACGGTTCATGAGATACAGCCTGGTGTCAGACGGACAGACAGACAGACAGACGGACGGACAGACAGATAGATGGACACCGCTGTCCATTGATGTTTTTAGGGTTCCGTACTCAAAGAGTAAACGGGACCCTATTACTAGGACTCCGCAGTCCTAGTAATAGGGTCCCGTTTACTCTTTGAGTACGGAACCCTAAAAACATCAATTTGCGCGTGAAACGGCATTTGAAAAATATCCGATAGATAGAGCGTTGCGGGCCGATAAGGGAAATTAAAATATTCCCCTCTTCGGCCCTATCTGTGGCGCGATTCGATTCTGGAATTATTGCAATCGATATCGCGCCAAGTTTGTTTTGTATTCGATTCCGTGGGGTAAATGTTGAGAAAAATGCAAATAATTTTTGTGAGTTAGGTAATTTGAGCCTTTCAAAACATACTTTTTTAGGGACGACGACGCAGCGGATGTCGTAAAGAGCCTGCGTATTCAGCTTTGCTAAAATGATGAGTATTGTAACGCGTAACTTGCTACCTATAAAGAAAAATGCTAATCATATTTTTGTCATCGACTGAATCGGATATGCTGATTTTTATTGTAAGACGGAGTTTCAACGAATAATTATAAATACATTGCTATGTACATTTTATAATTATTTTGACAATAACGATCCTCAAAAATGTTCGCACGCCCCATGCAGGCTGGATGCACAGGACATGATTTATTTTAAAAACTTTGTTTCTGAACAAATAAAATTCTTCGAATCTTTGATTGACTTCCTGTACGTAAACAGTGTAATTAAAAGATTGACCGAGCCGTCTTAAAGAGGTTATCGTTATTTATGTGTAAGACTTTACAAAATAATTAACTTTAAAAACAAAGTTTAAACCGACTTCAATTCAAGTACAGTCAACCAATTTGATTCCTAGGCCACCATAGAACCTTGCCGTTGTAAATGCTATGTCAATGCAGGTTGCTAGGACTATTGCGTCGTTATATGTAGTAGTTAAAATGACAGGGTTCTACGGTGGCCTAGGAATCAAATTGGTTGACCGTACTTCACCAAGCCACATAGGTAGGTACATGAAAATTTCAACATTTCCTATCCAATTTACCAGATGAACTGCTCCCCGAGAGCAAAGGCATTGAGCATTTTTTTTTCTTAGCCTGTCCCACTGCTGGGCAAAGGCCTCCCCCATTTTCCTCCACTCGGCCCTATTGCTGGCATGCTCTCGCCAACCCAAGCATGGCGAGAGCATGCCAAGGCATTGATTATATTATTACAGAAAAAACCCAAGTCGCTATCTGTGGGCTGATAATATTTGCGGAGTTCCGCCGATTCCTCAAGGATCTCAGAAACACTTCATTAGTTGCTACTTCAACGGAATCATGTCAGAACCTTTGAGGTACCTACTTTACATCTTTGAAGAGTTCTATAAGTCATCTGTGGTCTTCATCATCAGTTCCACTTCACCAAAATTGCGATTTCCGAGGGTAAATACACGAGTTATAAAAGACAATTCTGAAATTACTACACGCGTGCCTATCAAATTAGAGAGTTGCCCGCAATTTCCCTCGGATCCTATCATCAGATACTGACTTGGTGACAATGGGACCACCTCAGGAGTATACGACTCTTTCGATATAGAATTTTGGAAATCGGTCCACAATTGACAAAGAAATCGGTGAACATAAATAAAAAAATACATTCACTGGAACATATAACCTCCTACTTTTTTGAAGTCGGTTAAAAATATTTCGTCGCACTGTTCAGATCTTGTGTTAGATAAAAATCACTTTAAATAATATTGTACTGTATAAGTGCTGCGGTAGGAGTATGCGTAGGTGTAAATGTCTGAAAATATTAGTTTAACTTTTATCAAAGTTCAACTACTTAATACTAGTTACCAAGTTCATCCACGTATAAGACATGATCCATAAAAGTTTATAAATTATGATTACTTAACCTTTCGTATGCGATCTATACTAATTACTCTCTGAGCTGACTAGCTGGGTGAGTCTGCGTCCTTTATTTAAAACTGTATCGACAACAAATTGAAAACAAATTAATGAACTTGCGCGCAAAATTCCATGAGAATCGGTTGAGAAATGCTACCTGTAGACGAGAACAGCCGGACATCTGAACATCCGGACATACGAAATAATTTTGACCGAAGCTGAAACGAAGACCTTCGTTCGTTTCACTCACTCGTTCAATAAAGAGGTACCTAATGACTGTGAAATGTACTTATTTTTAGCTTTGTAAGTTTGTTTGTAAGGGTAATCTCAGTAACTAACATGCGATTTAAAAAAAAACTTTCACATGTAATTATTTATATAGGGCGTTAAATTAACAGATCACATTAGGGATACAATACTGCGTTCCAAAACGCAAGTAGCTGACGTAGATCCCGCAGCCGCCAAACTTAACTGGGGCTGGGCCGGGCACGCCTGCCGCATGCCGGAAGAATTGTAGGCTGAAATCACCACCAAGTGGGTCCCACACAACCGAACACGGCGTCGCGGTAGACCTCGTCGGAGATGGCGAGACGAGCTTGAGGTCTTTGACCAAGACTGGTGGAAGACTGCCCAGGATAGGGATACGTGTAGGAAAAGAGGGAGGCTTTTGCCCAGCAGTGGGACACTTAAGGCTATTAAGTAAATAAATAATAATGTAATTATATAGAATGAACCTTCCGAATGAACATAGTTACTTGCGTTCTGTAGGCGTTTATGTCGCGCAGGCGAAAATCTCCGACTATTTTCACTCAATAGAAAAACTTGCTGAGAAACCTCATATTTATTTTAAAAGGCCTATCGATTGATATGCCACGCGTGGACTTACAATGTTTTTATCTTTTTTGACTTGCAGTTACATGTGCACCACTAAAAGGATATTTTTTTAGTAATTTCATTACGTAACTATGTAGCGGCTAACAAAATACACCTGCCCTCCAAATTTTATTTAAATACACGTTATACCTTCAAGTAAAATGCCTGTGACATACGGACAGATGGATAGACAAGCAGACATGACCATGATGATGAAGATGATGATAAGGGTTCCGTTTGCCATTTTGGCTACGGAACCCTAAAACGGCCCTCTACGCATTGTACCGGGTATGCTGGCGGTATTTCCTCATTGAACTGCAATGCTGATGCGTTGCACGAGAAAACTGCCAGCTCATCGATTATCAGTTATGATGATACGAATGCTAAAATAACTCTTGATTCTGTAAATTCCTACAATTGAGGAGCTAAAACCTAATATAGTTAAATTTAAAATTGAAATGCAGAAGTTAAAAACCACTATCTTGAAATAACTTCCAAAGTTGAGGAAAGCCTCGTTTTCGACCATAGTTTTCTACTATGTCGCTGAACCGAATTTTTATGTATTGGTACTCATTAGACGCATAATTTCATGTTATTTAATTTCTTAGTGAGTAACTTTTCGCTAGGATGCAACGTATAGAAGCTACGAGTGAGAAACCAAAAAAAGTCCCAAAATTTCGAGGATTTGTGGCTGCCAAAAGTTGTCCCAAGATATCGCGTGTAACCATTTTTGATATTTGCTCGGTTGTATCGATGTAAACCATATTAAAAAAAAAACCTTCTACGCCACCTTTTGCAACAAAGAATTACTCTACGGACTGGCCTAAAAACAAAAACATTGAACATAACTACAACTTAGAAAAGTTGAAAAAACCCCGACATTTTCATTCAAAAGTTCAATATCTCAAAAACGGCTGAACCGATTTGGTTGAAACGTAGCTAAGAACCTTTCTTTTTCCCAGCTTTCGAATAAAAAAACCGCATTCAAATCGGTTCATTCGTTTAGGAGCTACGATGCCACAGACAGACACACACACACAGATACACAGATACACAGTCACACAGACACACAGATACACAGACACACAGACACGTCAAACTTGTAACACCCGTCTTTTTGAGGGGTGGAAAAATACATTCGCGCGAGTTCTACAGCTCACAGAGTTAGGGTAAATCGCCATCCTTCAATAGCTGGCCCCCTTATACTAAAAATTAACTCTGTTCCCCTCTGAACTCTAACCTTAACTGGAAGTGCCATGTAGACAATCAGTCTTTGCTTTGCGTAAGCTAAAACCTATGATATCAGACAATGCCATGAAGCAGATTTATTTTGCTCATTTTCATTCGGTGATGTCCTACGGTACGCTCATTTGGGGAAACTCAACGGACGCCAACAGAGTGCTGCTTATGCAGAAACGTGCCGTACGAGCGATGATTGCGGCAAAATCGAGGATTTCGTGTAGTGGCCACTTCCCAACGCACGGTATTATGACGCACTAGTCACTCTATATATTTGAAATTATAATGTTCGTAAGGAATAATCTTTCTTCTTTCGATACCGTAAATGTGATTGGCAAAACACTCCACCGCACTGGGCGTTTGAGAACAATTCCCCGTCGCATGGCACTTGCAGGCAAGAAGCTAATCTAAGACTGGAACCATCTGACATAGCATTTTTAGACGCCGCCTGAAATACCTTTTATTGAAAAATCCATTATAAAGAGTATATGGATTTTGATTTCACATGTTAAATTAATATTATAGGTATATTACGGAAGATTTCAGTTCTCCCTGTATATCCGGCTGTCCAATGCCACTATCCACTATGCAACGAAACTAGGTTCCTTGGGTTTATGTTAGACTCAAACCTGAACTGGAAAGTGCCATGTTGACAAGCTGTGTGATAGGTTAAGTAGTGCGGTCTTTGCGTTGTGAAAGTTGAATTTGCCTTATTTGTCTTGTTTTTATAATTCTGTTGTATTCTATTTATCAAATGTATATACGACCACAAACAATAAGGATTCTTTTAAATTGACGTGAATGTAATTTATAATGAAGTCTGTATTGTGTAATAAATAAATCTAATCTAATCTAATCTATTTACATTTGTTTTAATATGATTTGACATTAAATGTATCACCTATTTTCTAATGCACATTACTAGTACATTGTTTAACAAGGGGCGTATGAGGAATATTGCAAACGAGAGTCTCTCAGAAGCCCGACGCCGTGAGGCGGAGGGCTTTTGATGACTCGAGTTTGCAATATTCTTACGCCCGTGTTATACACAATGTTTTTTATCACATTTGCGAGGAAATAAATAAATACAAAAGACAGAAAAATCTATGTTTTATACAAGCGCACCAATCAAATGTTGACGAAATTGACAACTTCACTTCCAAATCAGTGCGAGTGGGGGGCGTAGTTTCAATATTTCAACCAATCACAGAGCATGGAGCATGTGGTTCTTGCAGGGCATGGCCTGCTCGATTACCAATCACATAGCCAGAATTCTTGTCGTACGCGGCCGTCAAGATTTGCTTTACCAATCAGATCACACAAAAGATCATTACTCCCTTGGGACCATTATTTCCCGCGGGAACAATTTAGGCCATTGTCCTTCCGTATACAGGCATAGAATAACACCATTTATGAGCAAGTTTGATGAAAATTATATTGTAAATTCAATGACGATACCTAGTGGTTGACATATTTGTTCATTTGATTTTGTTTTGTTTTTCTATCTACTCCTTATTGTGTAACGACCGACATTGTATTAATTTAATATTACATCTTTATTTTTTCTTTGTTTTTGACGATCGTGATAAAATTCTTATTTTTTTGACATGTATGCAAATTTGTAATGTAACTTTTTATCATGAAATAAATAATCTAATCTAATGTACAAACAGAATTCAATTTAGTAAGACGTGGCCAGTTATTGAAGGGTGGCCAGTATATAAACCTTATACTAAAATGAATTCTATTACAGGTGAATAGAGTTCATTTTTAGTATGAGGTGGCCAGTTATTGAACGGTGGCTAGCTACTGACGATTTACCCTATATGTACTTAACTTAAGTAGTCTACAGAAAAGACGCGTAGTTTTTGTTCCAGTTTATGACCCGGATATTAAATTTTTCCGATTTTGAAACCGATTCATCTAATGATTTTGTAGTCTTTACATAAACATCAAAAGGGTCCGTTAGCCTAAACAGACCGTTTTGTTTTTCAGTAAACGGATTGTAAAGAAAATGCCCTTTGTTTTTGTTAGCACAGTGAGCTAGCTTTTCCAGATTTTCTAGATTATTCTACTCCTTTTTTCCTGCAATTTGCAAAGGAGAATCAAGTATATTTCACCAGCAGACCATGCAGTCAAACGATTGACCTACATATTTTCAGGGTTGTGGCCTAATTACTCTTATATTACACTTACACACAAATTACAATACATAATTACAATCACAATACATTACATTAATATACAATTCATATTTACATACACATATATATAAATAATATTTCAACCGCGTTACAAACATAATGCCTACCTATTGGTTGAGTGTTGTATAAAATGGGAATTAACACTGAGCTAGATGTCTTTAGGTCAATTGCTTACATACCATTTAGATGCGCAGTCCAGGGTTCAGGAGTCACAGCCAGTCACAGGCACACACACGAATTCACACGCGGGCTAGGTTAGGTATGTGACATCACAGGTGGATCGACATACGCCCTATTCTCATGCAAGCAATGGGTCATCTGTCGGTCATCGTCATTAGGTAAGCGCCGTGCGCCCGGGAGTTGGCGGGGATGGAAGATTGTTTATTGAACATACCCCCGCCCTAAACATGACCATGTTTACGAAAACAAAAAAAAGGAAGGTTACTTTGAGGGGTTCTCAAAGGGTAATCTAATAATCCGATTGGTAGGTCTTGTCAGAACACCCGTAGTCGTCCTAACTTGTACTACACGCACGACGCCGTCTTTTCCGGGATGTATTGATATGATGCGACCACGTCGCCATTCCAAGGGAGGGACGTTATCCTCTCTAAGAAGAACCAAATCACCCACTGTGAGAGGCTCAGTATAGGCTGCCCATTTAGGCCTTGTTTGCAACGTCGATAAATATTGGGTTTGCCATCGTGACCAAAAGTGTTGAAGCATCTGTTGTACGAGTTGAAATCGTGTGAGTTTATTAGTTTTAATGTCCTGCAACGGGTATTCGGGAATCGCAGTTAAAGGCTCTCCAATAATGAGATGTCCTGGTGTCAGGACTTCTAGGTCGTTAGGATCCGGCGATAAAGGGCACAACGGACGCGAATTAAGGACTGCCTCAATTTTAGTGAAGACTGTCGTTAGTTCTTCATAGGTGAGGGGGGTGTCTCCGACGACACGTTTTATGTGGGTCTTGGCTGACTTTACAGCCGCCTCGAAAAGACCACCCCAGTGTGGGGTAGTAGGGGGATCGAAAATCCAAGTGATATTTCGCTTTGCCATTTCCGAGCCTAGGGTATGCTTATTTAAGTTAAAGAAATTATGGACCTCTAAAAGATGGTTATCCGCACCCACATAGTTACGTCCACAGTCCGACCGAATAAGCGAAGGGGTGCCGCGACGAGAGGCAAAACGAGTAAGGGCGGCGAGGAACGCTTCTGTTGTGAGGTCTGACACTACCTCCAGGTGGACTGCCTTGGTCGCAAGGCACACAAAGACGCAGAGGTAAGTTTTAATTAGTTTCCTGTTTCGAACGGCTTGAATTTTTGTGTAAAATGGCCCCGCAAAATCTGTACCTACTCCTTTAAATGCACGTGTAGCCGTGATTCGGTCTTTTGGGAGATCTCCCATAAAAGGTTGCCGTGCAACGGCATTCAAGCGATAGCAGGGTAGGCATTTAAACAAAACATTGTTAATTAATCTACGCACGGATAGGATCCAAAATTCACGGGATAATATGGCGTGTAAGGCACCAGGTGAAGCATGGGAGTTGACCTCATGGTAGTGGGTTATTAATAATTTCACGAAATTGCCGTTTTTCGGTAAGAGTATAGGGTGGCGGGCATCAAAGGGTAACTCGGAATATCTTATACGACCTCCTACCCGCATTAAACCAGTAGTGTCAAGGAATGGGTTTAAGTTTCGAATGGAAGAACGTACAGCTTGTCCACGTTTAAGGATACCAATCTCCTCAGAGAACGAAAGTTTCTGAACCAGTCTGATAAGGAAGTTAAGGGCGACTTTCCGTTCAGTCACAGAAAGAAAGGGAGATATCTCACGTTGATTGCGCAAACGGGCATTATTAACGAATCGTAAAATGAAGCCGGTGACGCCAATAAGTTTTTGGAAGGAACTAAAACGGTTTAAAAGGAACTCAGGACTTGGGACGCAACTTGCACTGGTGACTAAGAGGCAGCGTAGTCCAGGAAGTTGTGCAGTCTGAGATGATTTGTCGGATGGCCAACTAGATGAAGGCTGCAACAGCCACTTTGGGCACCACCAGAGCTGGTGGTTGAGAAGCGCCCGTGGGGATAAACCGCGGGAGGCACAGTCGGCAGGATTCAGATTGCCAGGAACATGTCGCCAAATAGAGATGATCTCAGCATTTTTAATTAGGGAGACCCTATTGGCTTCAAAAGTTTGAAGTTCGTGGGGTGAAGTATTGAGCCAGGCGAGAACAATTTGGCTATCCATCCAAGTATAGATGGCGTCCAACACTATTGACTTCTGCAGACAGGAGGCAACGTGTTGGACTAATTTTGAAAGGAGCGCAGCTCCCTGTAATTCCAACTTTGGAATTGACAAACGGGTCCGAATTGGGGCAACCTTAGTTTTGGACATTAACAAATGGACGGAGCAATTATTCAACTGATCTACAGCTCGGAGATAGATTACTGCAGCGAATCCAGCTTCTGAGGCGTCACTAAAACCATGTAAAGTATAAGACTGGGGTGTGGGGGGAAAAATACGTCTGGGTATATGAATCTTATGAATAGAGCCTGCCAGTTCACTGGTAAAGGTCAACCACTCGGCAGCTAGTTCTGGGGTAAGTGGTTCATCCCACTGAAGGCCCGAAAGCCACAGGCGCTGTATAAAAACCTTAGCCTGGAATACAAGAGGTGAGATCCAACCACTGGGGTCAAAAGTACGGGCTATCACGGACAGAACTTTTCGTTTGGTTGGGGACTTGTCAGAGTCTACACAGGTCGTATAGGTAAAGGTATCCGTCACAGGATTAAACTGAACTCCGAGGACCGCTACTGTTTGGAGGTTTTCGTTGTCTTGTATGGTGTGAAGGGGTTGAAGGTGGTTAGGAGGAAGATCTTCTAATAGCGCTGGCTCATTCGAGATCCACTTTCGTAATTCGTAGCCACCTGCTCGCATTAGGGATTCTAGGTCTGATTTAAGAAGGCGTGCTTCTTCGAGGCTGGAAGCACCGGTCAGGCAATCGTCGACATATACATCGGACTCAATGACTGCTGCCGCCTTAGGGTATCTAGAGCGTTCCTGTTGAGCTAATTCAAGGAGCACGCGGATTGCAATATATGGGCTAGACCGTAGACCGTAAGTATTCGTATTAAGCTCATACGTAATGAGGGGTTCTGAAGGAGACTCGCGCCACAAAATCAACTGATACCGCCTGTCCTCGGGATGTACCCACGACATCCGGAACATCATACGGATGTCAGCTACAAACACAATTGCATGTCTACGAAAGTTGAGAAGGATGTGCGTGATGTCACGCTGGAGCTTAGGGCCCGTGTGTAGACACTGATTAAGGGATATTCCGTTCGAGGTAGTACTACTACCGTCAAAAACGACACGAATCTTTTCATTATCACCGGTTTTAAAAACGCAGTGGTGGGGGATAAAATAATGTTCCATGGAATGTAAGTCCAAAGAAGACACCGACATGTGATTTAAGTTGTAGTATTCACGCATAAACTCGATATATTGCGATTTTAATCGGGGATACCTTTGTAGTCGCCGTTCTAAGTTAATGAATCTCTTTTCCGCTATAGATCGGGACTCACCTAGGGAGGGACGATCACATAAAAAGGGTAATTTTGTCACAAAAGTACCATCAAGGTTTCTCCTAATAGACGATTTAAAGAATGTCTCACACTCAACATCTAACGGGTTTGTTTGGGGTGTCTCTGGAAATTCTTCTATTTTCCAAAATCG
The DNA here is from genome assembly GCA_963854355.1 of Epinotia brunnichana. NCBI lineage: Eukaryota > Metazoa > Arthropoda > Insecta > Lepidoptera > Tortricidae > Epinotia > Epinotia brunnichana. The sequence goes on from OY977943.1 coordinate 33,386,736, forward strand.
CTCTACTATTTGGGATAAGGAAATACCAGTCATAGGGAGCTCGGGACTGGGCAGGTCCTTGACTGGCCCGGACAAGACATAGCCAAAGACGGTTGATATAGCAGTCAATCCGCAGGGTTTTAGATTAATTAAATCTGGGCGTAGGAGTGAGCCTAGGACGTCGGCTCCCAAAAGCACTTGAACCAAATCAGGTTTGTAAAACAAGGCGTCAGCCAGAGGTAAGGATTCCGCAATAGATCGAACAGACATGGGTAATTCTACGTCGGGATGAACACCGGCGATGTTATCCACTACTACAGCTGAGGTTGTAATAACCGGGTAAGGACAATGCACAGGCTTGAATGTAAGAGGGATACAACCGCGAGCTGGCAGGGTAGGAATGTTTCCAATGCCTCGAAGTAACATTGGGGACAAAGGGGGTGACAAAGGCATATTTAATTTTGTTACCGCAAGATCACAAGTAACTAGGCAACCTTGAGCACCAGTATCACACAAAGCCCGAGCTTCAACATAATATCCGCTAGATGTTTTCACCTGAATCACGGCGGTGGGGAGTAAAACCAAGTCCGAATTTATAACGGTTGAAGCACGGGTAGGGTCAGAAAGAGGGGAGCAGTCTAGTTATTGTGAGCTCTCATGATGAGAGCAATGCGAGGAATACGGTGACACGTCACGTTTATCTCTTGTGGTGGTGGGAGTAGGGGGGCGGTCGTGGCGCTCACTGCGCCGAGGAGGTGGGGAAGTGTACCGATTGGGTGAGCGATTCGAGGCACGGTGCCATGTCCGAGATGAAGACGGCGGGGGGGATCCTCGTGGCGAGGCTGGCGGACTCGATCGAGGTGAGGACCGGTTCACGTTATAATAGCGGGAGCGGAAACCCCCGCCCGTGCGAGCATGCGGGGAGGCCGGCCGCGCTGGTTCCGGAGAGTTTCGGAAAGACACTGATCGAGTCTCTGGTTTAACACGGGAGGGGTAAACCGGGTTCCGCGGGTCATTGAAACAAAGGAGGGTATGATGCGTCGGGCGCCTACAGGTTCCACAGCGATAATCGCGCATGCACGATGAAATGGTGTGTTTATCTAAACATCTATAACACAGGCCATTCATTTTCACAAAGATTGAACGATCGCGCGGGGTCATATCTAGGAAATCTTTGCACTCGCGTAGATAATGGGACCGGCTAGAACACATAGAACATTTTTGTTCGCGCATGTCAGTCTCGGCAACTAAGAAATTACGTGTGGGTCTCATTACTGGTGGGGGTTTTGAATGAGAAGACGGTGCGTCTACTAAAGAGGTATTTCCAACATTGTCGTGGTGACGACATTCCTCTTCCAGGAAATCAATCAGCTTATCAAAAGTAGGGAGGTCCCTAAGGCCATCGCCGTAACGACGCTCAAATCGCGATCGTAAATCCGTGGGAAGTTTCGCGAAACAAATGTGTACAAGGATATATGACCAATGTTTGACCGGTAATTCAAGTCGTTCTAAACAACGATATGCAGTAAGGAGGGGGTTAAGGAAAGAAACTCGTAGACCAGTCAACCGGGAACTGATATCAGGCAGGGACATAATCTGTGCGATGTAGGTATCGGCAAGTACTCGCGTATTATGGTATCTCCGTTTGAGAAGGTCACGGGCTACACTATAATTGCCGGCTTCAACTTTTAAATGTTGTACTAAACGTTTCGGCTCATCAGACAACGCACTCATTAAATAGTGCATTTTATGGGTGGAAAGCAAGTCACTTCGGGCATCGACAACACTGTCAAATTGGTCTATAAAACTAATCCAAGCGTCCGGACGTCCGTTAAAGCGCGGTATCGGAAGATCTGGCAACCGTTGGGAACGAGGGAGGTCAAGGTCACCCACAGCTGTAGCTCGGTCGGGTACTGAACGCATTGGGGTACTGGCAGAGATAGGTGCTATCTCATTACGCCTAACTTTAATATCTAAGATCTGATCGCGGACCGACTTAATAATGTCTTGTACATAGGTATATTCCTCCACATCTATAGCCCGATCCAAGCCACCCAATAGCAGGGCACTAGCGTCACGAAATTCCTTATACTGCTCCTCGACTTCACTAAATAAAACTATCAGTCGGGCACGGTCGGTCGAGTTAAGTCGTTGATAGGCGTTAGAAATCCAATCACTGGTCAGTCTAAAAGTACCGATTGATTTTCTATACTCCGCCGTTTCCGTAAATAAGGTTGCCCGCATAGTATCATTATCTCCGTGGTCACTCATTTCAACTCGTATAGGCAACAGTTAGCAACAAGAAAAATGCACATATAAAAGTTATACACTTAATTTGAATCTTATATACTTACAAACAAGGCCCAATTTGGAAGCGCGTTCCTTAAGTACACCACGAGGTGCAAAGGTATGCAGCACTGTGCAAAAGGGTTTAGGAAACACGATTACAACGAATAAATCCCTTTCGAGAACTATTAATTAACTACAAAATAATGATTATGTGATATTTAATACTTAATGCATTATTCGGCCCTTCAAGCAAATTTAGACCGTCGACGTATAAAGATAAAGCACAAATTACGATAAAACGGCTCGGGTGTCTGTGAACGGGTAAACAACTTTAATTTTTAATGGTTAAAACTTTAGGTAAGAAAGCTATGGGGGTTCAAACTACGGCGCAAATACAATTGGGGGATGCTTGAGTCTTGTTTACAAGAAGGAAGATATTAATTTCACCAGAGGCTATGAAACCACGCTATGCTACCAATGTATAAAATGGGAATTAACACTGAGCTAGATGTCTTTAGGTCAATTGCTTACATACCATTTAGATGCGCAGTCCAGGGTTCAGGAGTCACAGCCAGTCACAGGCACACACACGAATTCACACGCGGGCTAGGTTAGGTATGTGACATCACAGGTGGATCGACATACGCCCTATTCTCATGCAAGCAATGGGTCATCTGTCGGTCATCGTCATTAGGTAAGCGCCGTGCGCCCGGGAGTTGGCGGGGATGGAAGATTGTTTATTGAACAAGTGTCGATATATCGATAAACCTATCGACACGTAAACTAATCGACCTCTGGGTCGCACCAGCCGGGCGGCGTTACTGCGCCCGCGCCTCGTGGAATGAGGTCAAATGAGTCAAATCAAATCAGTCACAGCCATAGACTATATTGAATGGTCACAGCCTACATGCGACACTGAACGCTTGATGCTCTCGCTACCGGCTTACGCGGCTTTTACTGCTAATCATAAATATTGCTTGTACTTCCGTGCTGTCCTATAAACTGTACTTCTGCCTGTGAACTAATTCTGTACTTGTGCCTCCTGCTCTTCTGTGCCTTCTGTTTTGGATTATGTGTTCTGTGTGCCTACTGGGATATTACAACGATAAAACTGTAAGTGTAGTGTTTTATTGATAACTACACCCGTAGGACACTTATCTACTAAGGCAACTACAAATTTGGGTTTTGTGAAAATGGTCACAGAAAAAACAAAGCCACAGAAGGTGATCATTTTGTGGTAAGAAGGTGAAGGTAAGCGTGCATTGTGCGCATGTTCATTCGTTTGTCTGTGACCTTGATTTCGGTGGGGAGTTATAAAACAATCGAATGAAAAAAACCGGCCAAGTGCGAGTCAGACTCACGCACGAAGGGTTCCGTACCATTATCTATAAAAAAACTATGTTATAACTCTGTTTTTAGTATTTGTTGTTATAGCGGCAACAGAAATACATCATCTGTGAAAATTTCAGCTTGAACTATCACGGTATCAAAGAGATACAGCTTGGTGACAGACAGACGGACGGACGGACAGCGAAGTCTTAGTAATATATAATAGGGTCCCGTTTTACTCTGAGTACGGAACCCTAAAAAATTTGCGACTGATGATGACATACTGTTTTAATAACTTGAGCGGTATGAATTTGAGTAAGTGAAAAATTAACTAAACTAACGACGAATATTGATTAATAATTAAATCCAGAACGAGCTTACAAAAAATGGGTTGTGATTAATCCATTTCAGATATTAAAATCGCACGGATAGAGCGACTAAATTACTAAGTGAGCGACTAGAAATACAGAGAGGACAACTTCAACATTAAGATAGAAAAACCGGCCTAGTGCGAGTCAGACTCGCGCACGAAGGGTTCCGTACCATTATCAGTAAAAATATTTATTTTATTTTGTTTTTAGTATTTGTTGTTATAGTGGCAACAGAAATACATAATCTGTGAAAATTTCAGCTGGAACTATCACGGTATCAGAGATACAGTCTGGTGACAGACAGACAGACGGACGGACAAACGGACGGACAGCGAAGTCTTAGTAATAGGGTCCCGTTTTACTCTTTGGGTACGGAACCCTAAAAACCGGCCAAGTGCGAGTCAGACTCGCGCACGAAGGGTTCCGTACCATTATCAATAAAAATATTTATTTTAATCTGTTTTTAGTATATGTTGTTATAGCGGCAACAGAAATACATCATCTGTGAAAATTTAACTGGAACTATCACGGTATCAGTGAGATACAGCCTGGTGACAGACAGACGGACGGACAGCGAAGTCTTAGTAATAGGGTCCCGTTTTACTCTTTGAGTACGGAACCCTAAAAAGGGGTGACTGACGGGGGGGGGGGGGGGGGGTGGCACAGTAAAAAAACAAACAACCGTAACAATTGCATTATAAGTAGGTTAGGTTAGCCCAAACTCAACGGGGTTACGTCGGTTAAATACTGAATTCCCATGGTCACCTTCTGTTTCCATCAGAAATCCGGTCAGCAAATGACTGAAAAATGGATTGCAAGTTTTGACGGACAACTTACTTACATACCATTTACATACTTACATATTTATATACATACGAACAGGTCAAGTTAATATAAAGCTTTTAAAAACGTGTGGTATTGATTTTTTTTTAATTTTCGAGCGCACGTAAGTCAAAAATCGGCCCCCAGGAGCGTTTTAACGAGCATTCTAGTAAGCGTTCTAGCCAGCATTCTAGCAAAACGACAATTAAATATGCTTCGATTTTTTTGCCAACTCGAACAATTTTGCTACACAAACCGTCAAGTCAACAAATCAAGTCAACATCAAAAATCAAGAAAAGTCAAGTCTGACATTTTCTAGAAGACTTTAAGAGGATTTTTTGACGCGCATTTAAGAACGTTCACTAGAATAATCGTGAACATATTCGTAGCGATGTTTATATGTGTGTACGTATTTCTTTATTGTACATAAAACATTGCAAAGTAAAAACAAAAACGAAAAAAAAAGAAGTACAAAGGCGCGCTTATCTCTATATACGAATATACACCGTGGGCCCGAGGAACCCGAAAGATTTTAAGCACGCATTCCTTAGGTCATTAGGATAGGAGCAAACAATGTTATGTGAACCCTAGTCAAATCCAGCTTAGTTTTTAAGATATTATCATTTTCATGTAAACTATTTATTGTGATTACTTAAGTGCATTAAGCTCTTTTGATGGCGACGTTGCTACCGATGTAGCCAATTTTCGCGTCGCTATTGACATGCAGTGATAGCCATTCAATAAATTCATCCTTTTTTTTGGAAAAAATATTGTTACCATTTTATTAAAAGGGATTGTCTCCATAAAGAAGCTATATTTATCAAAATTTTATTTACAAAAATCGCAAATACCAGTTATTTTTTTACTGATTTCGAATTGGTTTCCTATAACATTTTTTACTGAAATATAAACTTGACATTTTTATTTGTAACATTATATAAACTAAATTAGTTATGAAAAACACATAACTTGAATATACACTTAAAATAACTAAAGCTAAAAATTAAAAATAACTATCGAAATTTAATTTTTTACTCGTAATGACTTAAGAAATGCGTGGTTAAAATCTTTCGGGTTACTCGGGCACACGGTACACTTTGTTCGTTGTCCAGTTCGACAAATGTAAAAACGGCGAATGCTTGTTCTGTTCCATTTGAATGCTCAAGTCTATCAGCACCTTAAATCTATGTAACTACATATATCTACTAGAGCCCGCACGCCTGGCCACTACAGGCTCGTCCTAGCGCGTCATCGCCGCCCTCTGTGAGGTCGTTAGCCGAGTGCCCGCCAGAGCGCTGGTGACCCCAATGACCGCCTTTAGACCTTAAAGGAGAGGCGGAGGAGACTGTACAAACGCAAACACAGTTACATGCTCATGCTACCTAACTTTCTAAATAAAATAATATACAAGTGTCCTTAAAGTTCGGTTAGGTTTGTTTTATAGTAATCCTGACAATGTCATGGCTTCAGAGAAAAACGGCTTTCAGGACAAATTCAATTTCGGACAAACGATATAGTTGGGAAACAAATTAGTGATTCGTGACGACCTAAGTGATAATATGGTTGTAAATATGATACCTATTTGACAACAATAAAATATTATAATATAAATTTTTAAAAGAGATAATTTACATTAACATATATAATGTAATTACAGAATGTTCTTCTATACAGAGTAAGTCTTTATAATGTGCACATTGCAAAAATACACCTTTTGAGGTAGGTCAAAGCGTACTGTATTTTTTATTCCATTGTCACCTATTATGTAACCTATGTATCACAAATTAGTAGTTTATGTGACTGTACATAATGAAGGGCATTAAACACGAGTGTGGGTTTATGAAACGAGCCGAAGGCGAGTTTCATAATAATATCACACGAGTGTCTTAATTAAGTTAAATCTATTTCCTCGCTTACCTAATACGTGGCGCAAGAAAGCCACCAGCTCTTCAGTCACCAGTGACATCAACCAGACGTTTCGTAATTTCCGAAATAACTTATGTTTACATTACCCATTAACCTTACGAAAATACTCGGAAAATGTCAAGCCAGAGAACATTTTTAATTTATTATATTAAAAAAAGAAAGGACGCTGTTTGACTATAGAAAACTGTGACGTCACTGGTCTGTATTTTCCTACAAATTTCATACGCTCGCTCGCTCGCTACGCTCTGTTAGCGTTATTGACGTTTCATAAAATGTTGCCGGTTTGACTATCAGTTCAATACCGTATTGTTTAAAAATTTGCATATTCCCAGCCAATCAAGCCATCAAGATTTTGGCATATTTATGCAACAATGCAATAGATACCAGCGTCAGAAGTAGCTATTTATGTATTCAAAGTAGAGAGAAGAGTCAAAATTATATACGGTAGTAGTGGTGAAAATTATATAGCCACGTTTTTAATATAAGAGAATAGGAGCTTGTTTAGATCATTTTGATTATCAGAGAGCTGATCTAATCACGGAAGCCGAAGATGGCCATAGGACCTTCTAAATTATTAACAACTAGCAGATTGCGCGGTTGCACGTCGCCGCGTATCCTATACTATTAAACGAGCAATATTTATATATATATATATATCTACCTATAGTATGTATATATTTGCAATCACGTTCTCTGAAACGGCTCTAACGATTCCGATAAAATTTGGAATCTATATTCCAAATTTTACCGAAATCGTTAGAGCTGTTACCGCCGAACCCCTATGGGTTTACGGGGGCGAGAAGTTGATCTAGCTAGGTCTCTTATCTGGGAAAATTCCTTTTCACCGTATTTTCACTATATTCACCCAAGCAGAGCTCGGTTGCCCAGGGACTAAACGTAACACGTAAAACGTAGCGAAGCCGCGCGACAATTTATAGCCCTTGTCCATTTGTCCATCCGGAATGTCTATTCTATATACGAGTGGAAGATTTTTAAAAATCGGATGAGTATTTCTCAATGTGCAAACCCATACATATCGCCACGCTACGCCCGTAGCACCACTACGCCGTAGCCCGTAGCGTTAGGAGCTTGCCTCGTTGCGCCCAGAACGGCGATCTCGCATCAAAAAGAGCATTGTCGACCTTGATGAGAGACGGCAGGGATGAAAATCTCGCCCAAAGCCTAACAACAATTATACATACAGCAGCTCAGGTCAGCATGGCTTGCGCTTGATGCGACCGAGTGTTTAACCCGTTCACGGCCACGCTACGCTCGTAGCGCTACGCCGTAGTCGGTAGCAGCTTCAACTCCGTATGTAGCGAAAAGTGCTCGTAGCGCTCCGACGCATGTGTGTCGTCATTGGCGCTGAATGGGTTAAGAAGCGACTTTTTGCGGCAATACAAACGCGCGCTTCACGAACGCACGAATGTCATACGACACTCGCCATAGTTCACTTGTCAAATTTAAATCACCTGTATCCATACTGTATCGTATTTGTGTCCCGTTTATAACGCTGCTTAAAATCACCGTGAGCTAGTTACAGTCATCATCAAAAGTAGCTACGCAAACGAAGACGTTAAAAGTTCTTATTAAAAGGGAATAAGAACTTTTAACGTCTTTCATTTCGTAGCTACTTTTGATGATGACTGTACTCTGAGGATAAGTTCGGATTCGCAAGCCATATCAGGGCTCACGCCCGCAAGCCAGGGTCACCGTCACCGGCCACTGCATGGATAGCTATAAGCTCCTACGGACTACGGCGTGGCGCTACGGGCGTAGCGTGGCGGCGAATAGTTGTTCATAAGTAGCGAAAAGCGCCGGTATCGCTCTGAGGCATGTGTATCGTGATGGGCACTGAATGGGTTAAATAGTGTGCCTAATGCTAGCATATAATAGTGTACAATATGTTTATATATATCAATAAAAGTTTCTGTAAAAAAAAACATTTTTGGTACAAGCTTTTATTGCCGACTGTACTTTTCTGCATACCATCACCAACTACTCATTGAGACGATTCTAACGAGCCCAAACTCGACGGGGTTGTGTCGTTTTATTGCAGAGTTCCTATGGCCACCTTCCAGCTCCAGCATCAGATCAGCTCCAAGTCATCATAATATTGCATTGTCATGCAATATACATATGCTTGCAAAATTTCAGCTCAATTGGAAAACGAAAAGTGACTGAAAAATGGATTGCAAATTTTGACGGACAACTTACATACTTACATAATTACGAGATTTACATACATACGAATAGTGCAAGCTAATATAAAGCTTGTAAAAATACACTCAAGAGCCATGAAAGCGGGTAAATTTGTACGGAAATTCAATACAAAATGTACCCGTTGTCTTTGCTCTTGGTTATATATGGCATATGATCGTTTATAAACTAAAGGTGGCTCCTTACCTTCAGGTGAACCGTCCGCTTGTTTTCCACCATCGTGGGAAAAATATAGGGACACGTTTTTAAAACTGCATGTGATATCGATATTCACACTAAACGACCATATTTGTTCACTTCTAAAATTTCAATAATAGATGCTGCAAACGAATAATTAATAGTAAGTTAACACCCGTTAAAGTATTAGATAATAATATTTATAATCTAAGTAGGCCTCAATTGTTCTTTTACGTGTTCGCTATGTTTACGCGACGTCACTAAATGACACAATATCTTTTATTTTAAGTTTATCTATTTTGAGGAAAGGTGACTCGACAATTAACACGCGAGCTATGGTAACCTGAATAAACCAGTAGGATTACTTGTCATGCCTAGAAACTATAGATATTAAGCCGCCTAAATTGGATTTCGTTAATTGAATAACCTATATTCCCAAACTGCTAATTATATTAACGATCTCGGCATGGTTCAACCAGTAACTAGGTATCATATTCTCGTTGCCCCAAGTATATACAATATAGACGTATGTGTGAGTGATGCCGTAGTGTAAGTACTACGCTACGCTAGGGGCTACCACTACGAGGTCTACCTATAAGTCTACAGTAGCTACCTCCGCACTATACGTAGCCATGGCCCTCGGAACTTCCATGAGATCTACCGCAATTCTAAAGGTTTCCGTCACATATTGATCGCGTCGGCTGTTTGTTGACTTTAGCAGACTCCCTGATCGATATGATCCGTACACGATCCCCAAATAAGATGCTGGCACAGATTTTGAATAATGCAGACTGCAAGTGCATGCTACTGCAGAGCGAGCGGGACGCGGGTAGCGCGGCGCGGCGCGCGCGAGCGGGACGGCACATGCGGCAACGCGTTACACAGATTTCATCACTCCTTTCACCAATGCACTGAGCTGAAGGTCCATAAGAAGGTGGTAGCGGGGCGGGCGCTGCGCGTGCACGGGCGCGGCTAGCACGAGCACGAGCGACACGGGGGACGTCTCCGGGCGTGCCCGTTGCGTAACGCGCGGGGACCGCGGCGGTGGTGGCTCGCGCGGTGACCGTACCTCTCTGGCCATCGCGGCATCGCCGGAGGCCGCAACGGCGCGGGTTCACGCCGCCATGCCGAGCACCGAGCCCGGGGTCCGTGGGCACCGCTCCGCTCAGCGGCCGCGTGGGCGGGGATCGATGGGCGCGTCGCGCACGCGCGCCCGAGCGCCGCCGAGCGCGCCCGAGCGGCCCCGAGCGGCCCCGACCACTGCACCGCGCCATGCCTCACTGCTGACCCACTTCCCATGCACACTGACCTCCTTACAATCAACGAGCTACGCGCCGATAACGGAGGCGGCATGCTTTCGTCTTCAGGGTTGTCACATCCATGCACTTCGCGTTTTACTGTAACATTAAAACATCCATCCATGTTGAAGTTGAAAGAAACTAAGTTTATGCATTGACTCTGAGCCAGATACAAATGACAATAGAATTACGCCCAGAGGGGGGTAGAGGCTAGAGTCCATCAATGTACAGCCACCGGCATCAATATATGATGAATCAAAGGCCGCAAAAATATCTGACACGCTCTTATGGCTATAGGAATAGAGTTGTCATCAGATATTTTTGCGACTTTGTTCCATCATATATTTATGCCGTTGACTGTACATTTTATATAATTTTAAATAGGTATCCAAATAACTACTGCTTACCGCAGACACAGAATAAGTAATAGTACTACGTACCGCAGAAGATAATGTGGCATACCACATTATTTGCGCGTCAGGGTTGTCCACATGCATGCGCGCTTCAATGAAGCAATATTAAACATCAATCTGTAAAAATAAGTGACTTAGTAAAAGTGAAATAGATACATGCCCCTGCAAAGCTCCTGAAATCAAATCACATAAAAATAATAGATATCTTATACTTATACTCATTTATAAACAAAATATTGCTCTTATACTCATACTCATTTATAAATATAATTTACTTTAAATTAAAGTTTTAACCGACTTCAAATCAGTAGGTAAATTGCTTCAAGTTTGCCAATAAAATTTGAAGAGTTCCCTCGATTTCTCCAGGATCCCATCATCAGAACTGGATTTTGGTGACAACGGGACCAATCTGAAAGTATTTGTTTTCAAACATAGAAATAATTTTTCAAATCGGTTCATAAATTACGGAGTTATCGCGTAACAAACGCACAAAAAAAAATACAGTCGAATTGAGAACCTTCTCCTTTTTGAAGTCGGTTAAAAATATATGTAAGTGCGAGAGGTGTCCTACGGGATGTACCTAGTGTCCTACGGGATGTACCTAGTGTCCTACGGGATGTACCTAGTGTCCTAAGTAAAATATAAAATTAAAGGTGACTCAGGTCGTCTGGCTCACAGGGCATCCATTCTCAATCGATAAAGTGCATCCCGTTCTTACACATTAGATTATCCGTGGGAGCGAATACGCTGTTAGCAATGCAGTTCTTATTCAACTTCAATCCTAATTTCGCGACGCAAGAATATAGAGTTTGAATGATTGCGGACAAACATACCTACATAGTTCAGGTGCCTGAGGGTAATATACTCGTAGTCACGTAAAGCTTTAACGCTCTGTAAAAACTAAAGTAAGGGCTGGTTGTGGATCAAAAATATACGGTTATTTAAATCAACTAATATAGGTACTATAAAAAATATTGCAAAAAAAGCCCACTTTAAAAAAAATTGTAAATTACCATATTTCCGGCACGTGCGGTTATTATGACCATCAACAATTTATTTTCTTGCTCCAACTTGAGGATTCGTTTTCGAACGAGACGAGCCTTCAGTTTGTTTCAATATTAGGTATCTTTTAATCGTTTTCATTGGGACTTTGTTTTTTTTCGCGGCGGTGTTTATTTTTGATCTTTTTGTGATCGCACATTTGAAGATCCTCCTGCCGCCAATTACCACTCAATATACTTTTAGCATCCTAAAAATATAATATTTAACAGTATTCCTTACCAAAACAACATAAAACATGCTTATTATTTTCATGCAGAACATATGGCTTGATGACACACTTGATGTCCATATTAACAAGTGCGTAACTACATGTTTAATTTTTTACGACTCACACAATATCTTTTATTTAAACTTCACTAGGTGCATATTACCACTTTAAAATACGATAAGTTATCTGATGAAGTGATGACTCACATCAAATAATTAGTTCACACGTCTCTTTTCGAATTTTGCGGGTTTTTAATGTTTACATGTTTTTAAGAGGCCGCGGTGTTGCGAATCGAATGGTGTTTTTGATCTGTCAAAACCCTGTGGGTGAACTATTTATACGCAAAAACAGTACAGCGTCCTGCGAGTGCAGTACAATAATGCATTTAGAGTGCTGATGGGGCTGCCTCGTTGCTGCAGCGCGTCGGCAATGTTCGCGGAGGCGCGCGTGGACAGCTTCTCTGCCATAATACGTAAAAAAGCCGCATCGCTGCTCAATAGGGTAAGAGTCAGCACCAACAGCATTCTGGCAATGTTTGCAGGCAGGTTAGATGGTGCCTACCTGAACCATTGCAGTGCGCTGCATGTAATGGGAAATAATGTCTACTAACACTTTAGATGTAAGATGAAATTTACCTACTAACCGTAGCGCTATGAAATCCTCGGCAGTGAATGTGTTAAAAGACGGAATCTAGGTTACGTACAAAAATCCTACAAGCCGCTACGAATCCTCGTAGCAAGAGCTACAGCGACACGTCGTAGCAATCAGCGCGGGCACTAGCGGCTAAGCGGGCACTCGCCGCGAGGGTCCTCGCCAAACTTGACTCATTAGTGTAGCGCTTTGCCTGGGGACACAAAATGGGAACATATTGGAGCGAACAGAGGTACCTAGTGTACCTACAGTAAAGTGCAGAAATGAGGGTGCATACAACTTCCTCAAAAATATGTCCCATAATTTTTGTTTTTTTGTTTTTGGGGTAAATTTTTTGTTCTGTAATGTTCACTAATGTATGCTTTATTTGAATTAACATTTTTTATCTTCTATCTATCTACCTATCCATAACTCTTATGTCGGCGAATTCCTACTTTCCTGGGTTGAAAAATATAATTCGTTTTAGTCCGTCAGTTAGATTAGGCCCCTATTTCACGAACTTGACAATTGTCACCTGACAATGACAATTCTCCGTACATTGCTGGTTCCACAAGTGACCTGGCGACCACCTTAACTTATAGAACAAGCAATGTATGGCGATTTGTCAGTGTCAGGTGACAATTGTCAAGTTGGTGAAATAGGGGCTAGGTATCAAAAAATATTGGACACGTATTTTTTGTTTTGTCAATCAAACAAAAAATGGTAAAGATATAGCCAGCCCGTTAAAGTTTCGCGTGACGTCACATTATGCTAAAAAGTGGACCATAAATAATGCGGAACTTTAACGGGCTATATAATTATCTTCATATTTTTTTGTTTGATTGACAAAATACGCGTCAGTGCTCTGAATATTTTAATTACCTTAAAGACGCAACTATTGACTACCTACCCAGGTTTACCTACTAAATAGGCGATGCTGATGAGTACCTATACTACCTATGGTCCGCGAGCCAGCAAAGATTTTTTTAATTATACGATCGTGGCAAACAAGCTTTCGGTCTGCCTGATGGTATAAGCCGAAACCGTAGCATATGGACGCTTGCGATTCCAGAAGAATCACAAGCGCGTTGCCGGCTCTTTACCTCTTGCAAGATTTTTTTTTGGATTTATTTAGGAAACTTACGGTCACATACAGGAAAAGAAATATATTGTTATTATCATAAACAAACCTTGAGTTCCATTAATTATATAAAATAACAACTTTACTAGGTAATAAGTCGAAACAGGGTGGGTAAGCACCAGCATTCTTACCACGCACGTACACTACTTACATAAGGACATATATATTATACACTTATAAAGAGAACATGCTAAAGGGGTCAAATAGGGGTGCAAAGTTTGTATGGGGGAAACTTTATTTTTGAGCTAGAGACTTAAAATTTTGTATGGGGGAAATTTTATTATTTTAGCAAGAGACTCAATACGTTGTAGAAAGCTTACTTATTAGAATTCAAATAAAGTACTGTCAGCGTTTTGGAAAATTCAGCCTCTTAGGGGGTTAAGTTTGTATGAGCGAAACTTCTTTTTGAGATAGAAGCTTAAAAGTTTGTAGAAAGATTACTTATTACAATACAAATAAAAAAAACAGCGTTTTGGAAAATTCCACCCCTTAGGGTATGAAAAAGGGGTACAATGTTGGTAAAGGGGATTTTTTTGAGCTAGAATCTCAAACATTTTAAAAAATTTTACATAATAAAATAAAATAAAATAAAATACTTTCAGCGTTTTAGAAAATTCCACCCCTTAGGGGTGTATAAGGAGGTGCAACGTTTGTAAATATATTTCTTTAGCAAGCGACAAACCTTTGTTGAAAGATTACTTATTACAATACATATTAAGAACTTTCAGCGTTTTGGAAAATTCCACCCCTAAGGGTGATTAAAACAGGTGAAAATTTGTATGGAGGTAACTTTTTTTTTGAGCTAGAGACTTGAAATTGTGTAGAAAGATTATTTATTAGAATACAAATATATAGGTAAATTACTTTCAGTGGTTTGAAAAATTCCACCCGCTAAGAGGGGGATAAAGAGGTGCAATGTTTGTATAGGAAAACTTCTTTTTAGGTAGAAACTTAAAACTCTCTAGAAAGATTAAGTACCTACTTATTAAAATACAAAAAATACCTACTGCCAGCGTTTTGGAAAATTTCACCCCTTAAGGGGTTAAAAAGGGGTGCAAGGTTCGTATGGGAAACACTTTTTTTTAGCTAGAGACTAGATACTTAGTTTGTAGAAAAAATACTTACCTATTACAATAAAAAAACCGAGTGTTTTATTTTTAATTTTTCCCTGAAAAGCGTTCAAAGTTTGTATGGAGAGCAAGAACATTTTAAAGTATGACATTTGTAACTTCGATCTTAGCCTGTTTAGACTACAAAACTTATTTTATCATTTTTTGAAATATACAGGGTGGAATTTCATAAACTGTACATAATATAAGGAGAAAAATTTCAGCCAATTTCATCGGTGAAACGGTGTTTTTTTTTTTTTTCTAGTCATTAGTTTTTTTTTACAGAATTTTGAAAATTTTTGTAAAAACTCGGGTAATACACCTAATTCAGACGGTATAACTTTTGATCCAATGGTCCTAAAATGAAAATAAAAAATGCACAGTATTACCAAGGGACAGGTTAATAATTCTTAATAACAATAAAAAACCAACTAAAAGAGAAAATCCGCAAAAAAAATTATTGTTTTTGAAAAATGGCTACAAAAATTACGAATTTTAAAAGAAAAACACAATTTTCTGAAAAAAACGCAGATTTAGTTACCATTTCTCCTCACTTAATGCCGATTCTAAAACCGTTTTTAAACTGTCTCAGACTTTGAAAAATACCACGCAAATGGGAATTGAAAATTAGATGGTCTTACTAGGTTTGGATTATCGTGAGCCCATGTGTGTAAATTTCTGAAGTTTGTTATTCCCGTATGAGTAAATCTTGCTTCGTCCATCCATAAAATTCTTCTAGTAAATTCCGGATCCCTTCTGATATTGCCAAGTATCCAAGTCGACATAACACACCTAACGCGGGCATCGCCAATTTGCAAATTTTGTACCCGTTGATAATGAAATGGATGCAGTCCTTCCTTCTTCAAAATTTTCCAGACAGAGAATTTTGAGATTCCGTGCCTCAATGCCAAGCGTCTTAGACTCGTGGTTGGGTCCGCGTACAAGTCTCTGAGAACTGCTTATTCTATGGCAACATCAATTATGTTTCCTGGCCTACGGCGATCTCGGCCACCGTATCCCAGGCCAATATTGCACAACCGGCGATGAACTTCTTGAAAGTGGCGAGCAGCAGGTCTTGGAACGTCATTAGGATACTGCTCCAAATAGGCGATACACGCAGCTCTTGCAGATCCATGGCACAATCCATAATAATAGTGCATGTTGGCTATTTGTAACGGCGAAAACTCTCGTAAGCGGGGCATGATGATTCAAACTGAACAAGTACTGGAGTAATCAAAGAAGTGGCGAGCAAAGACAAGCAATTGCGATTTGCGAGCGACTGAATAGTTGACCTATTGCCCAATGCCTTTATACCCCTCATGTTATCTCCACCTTCAACCCAAAAACACCCTTCAACTACCTGGGAACCAGCGGTCATTAAGGATTTTAAGAGGATTAAAATTAATAAAATTATGGTTTGATTTACGTACCCATTAGCGTGGTATTTTTCAAAGTCTGAGACAGTTTAAAAACGGTTTTAGAATCGGCATTAAGTGAGGATTAATACTAAGTACGTAATTTGTTATTTCCACCTAAAACCCAATAACACCCTTCAACTACCTGTGAACAAACGGTCATTAAGGATTTTAAGAGGATTAAAATTAATAAAATTATGGTTTGATTTACGTACCCATTTGCGTGGTATTTTTCAAAGTCTGAGACAGTTTAAAAACGGTTTTAGAATCGGCATTAAGTGAGGTTTAATACTAAGCAAAAAAAATGGTAACTAAATCTGCGTTTTTTTCAGAAAATTGTGTTTTTCTTTTAAAATTCGTAATTTTTGTAGCCATTTTTCAAAAACAATAATTTTTTTTGCGGATTTTCTCTTTTAGTTGGTTTTCTATTGTTATTAAGAATTATTAACCTGTCCCTTGGTAATACTCTGCATTTTTTATTTTCATTTTAGGACCATTGGATCAAAAGTTATACCGTCTGAATTAGGTGTATTACCCGAGTTTTTACAAAAATTTTCAAAATTCTGTAAAAAAAAAACTAATGACTAGAAAAAAAAAAAAACACCGTTTCACCGATGAAATTGGCTGAAATTTTTCTCCTTTTATTATGTACAGTTTATGAAATTCCACCCTGTATACAGGGGATTATATGGGTGTTCAAAGTTTGTATGGAGAGCAAGATATTTTTAAAGTAACGGATTTGTAACTTCGGTTTTAGACTGTTTGCTAAAATACTACAAAACGTATTTCAGCGTTTTTTTAATTCATCGCTTAAGAAGGTTAAAAGGGGGTTCGAACTTTGTATAGAGAGCAAGACATTTTTAAAGTAAGAAATTTGTAACTTCGGTTTTAGATTGTTTTCTAAAAGACTACCTAGGTACACAATTTATTTCAATGTTTTTTTTATTCATTCCTTCAACAAACATTTAGACGATAACATTTTATACGCGGACGAAGTCGCGGGCAACAGCTAGTATATTATAATACAACATACCTAGTATGGAAAAAAAAAGAAAAGTAAACGAATTATGCACTATTATATCAAACAAAGTTCGTTTTTCGGTCGGTCAGTTAGGCTCGGTTAGTTAAGATTTGTTTAAGTCCCGTGAACATCAGCTACAGCTCCGTTGGTGAAATTTCGTGACAAAGTGTTTTTTATACTTTTTATATTATTTCTTTTGTATGTGTTATATTATCCAGAGGGGCGTGCGACAGGGTGATACCATTTTATCCAAGCTTTTTACGGCCGTTTTAGAAGACGTCATAAAAAGAATTGCATGGGACAGAACTGGTATTAACGTCAATGGTGTCTTCTTGTCGCACTTAAGGTACGCTGACGATATTGTTTTGTTTGCCGAGACCCTGGAGGGTCTCCAAAGCATGATCCATGATCATTACAAGTAGGTCTCAGGATGAATATGTCCAAGACTAAAGTTATGGCGAACGTCTCCGGTAAAGCCGGGTACTCAGTAGCGAACCGTAACCGTAACATGCGTGATACAGTAACGAGGTTCTAGTGTGTACGCGTGTTAAAGTTACGGCTCGCGGCGTCGCCGGAACGCTTTCACCGAGCGTACTCATTTTGCGAGCTGTAACTGTAACCAAACAGAAACAGTAACGAGGTTCTAGTGTGTACGGGGAGTAACAAACGGGGAGGCCTGCCCTGCCCTCAGTTTTGGTTTATAACTCCGCGATGTCGGACGAAGTGTCTCTCGCCTGTGCAGCATACATTAATTTTCATGCGCTCCCTTCTAAACGAAGCCAATAAATTTATCATCTTTTGTTTGCATGCTGTCCCGCTTTCATTAATTATACCTCCGATTTTAGCCCAGGCATCTTCTTTCAAGTGTTTTTTGTAGTAATCTTTGTCCTTAGGGTTCCATAGTACGGTATTTTCCCTGTAGGCGTCTATCAGCAAAAGACATTTTTCCTCTGACCATTCACTCATATCGGAAGAAATACAGCTGGTTCGTAGCGGCTAGCAACAACCTCTCCTCTTGACGTCCACGAGCGCACTGCGAGCTCGCCGAGCTCCCTTTGATTAGCGGCAAAAACCGACAATCATCGGCTCGCTACGAGTCGCTCGTGTAGCGTTCGTCGCAGGCTCGCGAACCACGTATACACTATGTTTTTGGTAACAGTAACGGTTACTGTAACGTGCAACGTTACAGGTTCAAAAATGAGTACGCTGCAAACGTCGGCTCGCTGCAAGCCCCACGCGTATCCGCTCGCAGCAGGTTTGCGAACCACGTACACACTATGTTTTTGGTAACAGTAACGGTTACTGTAACGTGCAACGTTACAGGTTCAAAAATGAGTACGCTGCAAACGTCGGCTCGCTGCAAGCCCCACGCGTATCCGCTCGCAGCAGGTTTGCGAACCACGTATACACTATGTTTTTGGTAACAGTAACGGTTACTGTAACGTGCAACGTTACAGGTTCAAAAATGAGTACGCTGCAAACGTCGGCTCGCTGCAAGCCCCACGCGTATCCGCTCGCAGCAGGTTTGCGAACCACGTACACACTATGTTTTTGGTAACAGTAACGGTTACTGTAACGTGCAACGTTACAGGTTCAAAAATGAGTACGCTGCAAACGTCGGCTCGCTGCAAGCCCCACGCGTATCCGCTCGCAGCAGGTTTGCGAACCACGTACACACTATGTTTTTGGTAACAGTAACGGTTACTGTAACGTGCAACGTTACAGGTTCAAAAATGAGTACGCTGCAAACGTCGGCTCGCTGCAAGCCCCACGCGTATCCGCTCGCAGCAGGTTTGCGAACCACGTATACACTATGTTTTTGGTAACAGTAACGGTTACTGTAACGTGCAACGTTACAGGTTCAAAAATGAGTACGCTGCAAACGTCGGCTCGCTGCAAGCCCCACGCGTATCCGCTCGCAGCAGGTTTGCGAACCACGTATACACTATGTTTTTGGTAACAGTAACGGTTACTGTAACGTGCAACGTTACAGGTTCAAAAATGAGTACGCTGCAAACGTCCGCTCGCTGCAAGCCCCACGCGTATCCGCTCGCAGCAGGTTTGCGAACCACGTACACACTATGTTTTTGGTAACAGTAACGGTTACTGTAACGTGCAACGTTACAGGTTCAAAAATGAGTACGCTGCAAACGTCGGCTCGCTGCAAGCCCCACGCGTATCCGCTCGCAGCAGGTTTGCGAACCACGTACACACTATGTTTTTGGTAACAGTAACGGTTACTGTAACGTGCAACGTTACAGGTTCAAAAATGAGTACGCTGCAAACGTCGGCTCGCTGCAAGCCCCACGCGTATCCGCTCGCAGCAGGTTTGCGAACCACGTACACACTATGTTTTTGGTAACAGTAACGGTTACTGTAACGTGCAACGTTACAGGTTCAAAAATGAGTACGCTGCAAACGTCGGCTCGCTGCAAGCCCCACGCGTATCCGCTCGCAGCAGGTTTGCGAACCACGTACACACTATGTTTTTGGTAACAGTAACGGTTACTGTAACGTGCAACGTTACAGGTTCAAAAATGAGTACGCTGCAAACGTCGGCTCGCTGCAAGCCCCACGCGTATCCGCTCGCAGCAGGTTTGCGAACCACGTACACACTATGTTTTTGGTAACAGTAACGGTTACTGTAACGTGCAACGTTACAGGTTCAAAAATGAGTACGCTGCAAACGTCGGCTCGCTGCAAGCCCCACGCGTATCCGCTCGCAGCAGGTTTGCGAACCACGTACACACTATGTTTTTGGTAACAGTAACGGTTACTGTAACGTGCAACGTTACAGGTTCAAAAATGAGTACGCTGCAAACGTCGGCTCGCTGCAAGCCCCACGCGTATCCGCTCGCAGCAGGTTTGCGAACCACGTACACACTATGTTTTTGGTAACAGTAACGGTTACTGTAACGTGCAACGTTACAGGTTCAAAAATGAGTACGCTGCAAACGTCGGCTCGCTGCAAGCCCCACGCGTATCCGCTCGCAGCAGGTTTGCGAACCACGTACACACTATGTTTTTGGTAACAGTAACGGTTACTGTAACGTGCAACGTTACAGGTTCAAAAATGAGTACGCTGCAAACGTCGGCTCGCTGCAAGCCCCACGCGTATCCGCTCGCAGCAGGTTTGCGAACCACGTACACACTATGTTTTTGGTAACAGTAACGGTTACAGTTACATGCAACGTTACAGGTTCAAAAATGAGTACGCTGCAAACGTCGGCTCGCTGCAAGCCCCACGCGTATCCGCTCGCAGCAGGTTTGCGAACCACGTACACACTATGTTTTTGGTAACAGTAACGGTTACAGTTACATGCAACGTTACGGGCTTAAAAATGAGTACGTTGTTAACGTCGGCTCGGTGCAAGCCGCACGCGTACCGCTCGCAGCAGGTTTGCGAACCACGTACACACTGTGTTTTTTGGTTACAGTACATGCAACGGATACAGTTACAGCTCGCTACTGAGTACCCGGCTTAATTCGAATTCAACCATAACGGTAGGAAACAATAAACTGGAGTCGGTCGACCAATATGTATATCTTGGACATATTCTATCCTTTGACAGAGAGCAGCAACATAAGGAGATCTCTAGGAGAATACCTACAGCTGGGTTGCATTTAATAAACTGGACGACATCCTTAAGTCTACCGATGTTCCACAATGCCTGAAGACTCGCCTCTTTAACCAATGTGTCCTGCCCACCATGACGTACGGTGCCGAGACATGGACGCTAACAAATGAGGCTGTGCACAAAATACGAGTAGCACAGAGAGCAATGGAGCGCGCCATGCTCGGCATTAAACTACAAGACCGAGTGAGGAATGTTGAGATCCGACGTCGCACTAAGGTGCGCGACGTTGGAGATACCATTACCAAACTCAAGTGGAGCTGGACAGGACCTTGCCAGGCAGAATGATGGTAGGTGGACCAAAAAGGTGTCAGATTGGTGGCCACTTCTAGGTAAAAGGAACGTCGGCCGTCCACCAGCTCGATGGGTGGACGATATTAGGAAGATCGCGGGTCACTTCTGGATAATATTAGTCCAGGATGACAGGATGACAGAGGCCTATGCTCAGCAGTGGGTGATTACGGGCTGACAATGATGATGATGATGTGTTATTACATATTTTTTTGTCACGAATAAATACTTAAATTTGAACTTGAATTAACCACCGGCACCATCCCAAACAAGTAGCTTTTGTAGGGTTCCGTAGCCAAAATGGCAAAATCGGAACCCTTATAGTTTCGTCATGTCCGTCTGTCCGTATGTCACAGGCATTTTACTCGAAAACTATAAGGTGTATTTGAATAAAATTTGGAGGATAGGTGTATTTTGTTAGCCGCTACAGAGTTCTGTAATGAAATGAGTAAAAAAAAATTTTTTAGGTGTGCACATACAAAAAACTGCACGTCAAAAATATAAAAAACATTGTTCTTAGCATTATTTTTGATTAAGTGAATATAGTCGGAGATAATCGCCCCAAAAGTCATAAAAATTGCCCCCCCCCCCCCCCCCCACCCCTCTAATTTCCAAACGGTGTATTTAATTTTTTTTTTAATTATAGACATAGCGCTTATTAAATAAATTCTTTTACCGAAAAGTATCTTGAACAAGATCGGTTAAAAGGTTTTAGAGATATTGCTGAAAAACTGCCTTCCCTGTGGAAAAGGACGTACGTGCCTTTAGATTTATGTGAGGATACGACCTTTTTAATAGGCACGGAGCCCTTCGTTGTGCGTGGTTCGAAACGCACGTGGCCGGTTTTTTTTGTAATGTCCACCGATTAATTACTTTTTCAAATAATGGCTAACTTAACCCAATATCTTGAAGAAACAAAAACGTCAGCTAACTGAGTGGAAAATACGTCAGCTGGTCATAAATGCGGTTATTGATGCGGCGTCTGTTGGAACTTGTGCCTGGCACGGAGACTAGGAGGTGAAGAAAATTGCCTCGATAGTCTCGATACACACGATCTGCTTTGCTGCCTGTATCTACTTACTTACTACTTACTTAATCGCATTTGCGTTAAATCCGTTTATGAGAAGCAGAACCTACTTATTTATTAAACACCTTAATAAGTGGAACGAACAGGGTGTGTTGGATTTCGTATGTTGGTCTGTCCGACTTTAATCTGTTGTCGTGTCTATACTCGCGATTCCTATACCTACATCATCCCTTTCCAACATGCGCACTGATATATCGCACCGTCTTTGTCCCATAATACACGACGTGTGCGCAACACTCGCCCCACCTGGCGAGAGTAAAGTGTTGTTGGACTCTCACTTGCGTGCGTGTAACATCTTCCGCTGATAAAAGACATTAATAAATCTAAATAAATCCGACGCATTCGCTGTACATCATTGAAAACTATATGTGCTGTCAGCTCAGCATTAAAAGGTGTTCGTGAAGTGAAGGTGCTTTCAAGAGCACGTGATGCCTGAAGAAGAAGTTCACCCAAGTCACAAGTAAATGCGCATGGCCTATTTCCAACCTGCTGTTAGCTGATTCATCAACCTATTCCGATTTCCAAAAGCAGCTGACCTTCCTGCACAATTTCGCTTCAAGTAGCTACGACAATAGACCACACGGTTGGATACCTACATACAGTCCACTTATCTTTAATAACGCGCTAATCTCTGAAAAGGGAAATTAGAAAGCGCACCGCAAATTAAGTAAATCACCCTTGGAGTGCGTGATATCTACATAAATTCAATTCTGTACGCCCCAGGGTGGATGGAGGTGATTGAATCAGATGAATTTCTATCTTACGTAAGTAGTGTAGTGTAAATAAAAATAAATACAATAACTAGGTAAACGTAATCATCTTCTAAAATATACCCACGACCTACGTACGTAGAATAATGTTATCTCGGACTAAAATATAGAACTGTTTATCATATGGTCGCACCACACTTGGGGGTTCGTGTTCGCGTTGCGTCGTTGCCTCTCTTTCATTTGCCGTAGGAAGGAAAAAGGTGCAACACGAATATTTGGGCAAACACCGCCAAGTGTGTTAATAATGTTATGAACTTACTATAAACTTATGAATGAGTAATAAATAATAATACATGATGATATGTATGTACTCTGTAATGAAACATCTATAGGCTACGGTGTAGACTAGAATAGGCTTATTTATCACCACCCTGCTATCATTTTTTTTTAATTATCTACAAAGCCGGGTCCGCTGCACCCTGGCTGCACCAATGTTTTCCAAGTTTTTAAGCATCTAACATGTTTTCCTTCAGTTTCGGCCAACAAATAGGGTAAGTATTGTTTAATGTTTTGAATAGCAAAACATGTTTGACGTTTAAAAACCACGAAAACATGGCGCAGCGGACGCGGCTTTAAATTTTACGAATTTATTAAAAAGATAAACAAAATACTTACAAAATATTACGTTTACATTACAATTTATTTTAACGTAGTGTTTATATTCTCTTTGAGCGTCACCATGTCACCAAAGAGAACAATGAATATTTTTGGAAAATATATATTCCCTATGATTAATTTATAAAAAATTAAGGATTTTACACGTTCACGCAATGTTGCGGTTTGCTTCTAATCGAGTGTCTTAAATAGCGTATGCTTAAAACTGAACGTATCTGACGTTTTCTGTCAAACGCCCACAGCTGCAAGGAGACTTTTAAAATAAAATATCATAAAAACCTGCAAAGCGGGCGAAGCCTTGTCGACCGCGTATCGAAATCGCTCTCCGATTAAACCAAAACCGAAATAAACCTATAGTTCAAATAAAACAGGACATCTTAAGTTAAATACGATGTGAGCTTGTGTTAGTTCCATGAAAAGTGGGCATTTATCACTGAACAAACAATATCGGCACGGATGGAATGTATCTGGCTTGTTCAAAGTGAGTATAATTATATGAAAATGTAGTAGCTATTAGAGTTTTTCTTTGTCAACGTGTGATTGTAAACATAGCGCGTAGGTACGGTGTGTCTTTAGTCTGGAGTTGTCGTGTGGACTTGTGGAGCGTCGTTTATGTTTGTGACCGCCTACGCAGAAATTCCGACGCAGGTCCGAAAGGGCTCGCTTGTCCTACGGCTATAATTAGAGTGCAAATTACTGAGATTCACGGCGACATCTATTTACGGTGATCAGTGTAATCCAAGTCATTATGAGAAGGTAAATCTGATGCTTGTTTGTTGTTAAATTGTTTTTTGATGTAACTTTTCAAAACATTGAAGTTTGTTTTGGCATGTATACATAGTATTAGTGGCAAATGAATTGTAGAAAATTATTAATTACATCTTGATACAGTTGTTTTTTGCACACATTGAGTGTTGTTAATTTATTCATGTTTACTTTGGAATTCATTAAAATTTCTCATATTGGATTGCTGCTATATAGAATAAAGTTGAAGCAGTGCTGCACATACTTAATGTGAGGTAGGAAACTTTTTTATAGATTTAACAAAGTGGAGGATTTAAAAAAAAATTCCCGGGAGCAGGATTTAGATGTGTGAGTTGTGCTTTAGTGCAACTATTTTAATCATCAGTTGATCTATTGACCCTAAACAATTAATCTTTCATCCACTCTACTCTTTGATGTGCCGGAAGTCTAATTTAGACGTAAATGCCTGCCATGCCTGTATTTCCCAAAGAAGTATAAATATATTGCAGTGCCATCCCTTGCTAGCTCTTCACCCACAACACACTTTTTTATTATAGCTTTTGTTTGCGACATCCAAATGTTGTCTTTCACATTTAATTAGTTCACAGGTTTATTTATTATTTTGGGTGTCCGCTTGCCAGTCGGCATAAGCCTCCTCCAGCCTTCTCCACTCGTGTCTGTCTCTGGAAACCCTGCTCCAGGTGACACCAGCAACAGGCCTGACAGGTTATAGGTTATAGGTTGTATGCGGGCTGGGTTTCCGCAACTCGACGTCATAAATGCGCCTATTTTGCGTAGGGGTTTTGGCACTACTGTTATTCGTGCCAACCCAGTTCCACCAGGAAGCCTAGCAGTCCCCTTTACGTTGCCGACGGCCTCCGGTAGTGACCCCGGTGTTCCGAGGTACTTTGCCCTCTAGTCCGCCACTCCAGGACATGTCAGGATGACGTGGGCGGCTGTCTCGTCCTCTTCCATGCAGGCTCTGCAGAGAGGACTGTCTGTAACACCTAAAGTAAAAAGGTGTTTGTTTAGTAGTGCATGACCAGTTATAGCTCCTGTCAGAAGACGGAGTGCCGGCCTCTTTAGCTGCTTTAGCTTCCTTGACAATCCGGGGTTGATTGTCGGGAGGGCCTCCCTGGTTGTCAGGCCTTTTGGCAGGCCTGATGTTGTTGTCCCATCCAAACTAGGCTTAAGCCAAGATACAGGCTTAAGCCTAGTTTGGAGTCTGATGGATATACCCCATAATATCATGTAACAAGTGTTTTTGTGAAATAAATCATTTATTATTATATTATGTATTTTGGCGTAGGGATGTGACGGCCCCATCGCCCACCAGATTTCTGGTGCAATCAGTCAACGTAAAATCATTTATTATTATATTATTATTATTATCTTTTGATCAGCCTGCCTCTCTTTCTTTTCCACAACACACTTAAACTCTTTCAAATAGTTGACTCTTACACAACACCCATGGCAAGAAAGGAGTGCTATTCAACCCCAACATCAAATGGGTGCTCAACACAGCTTAATTTGCAATCTGCTTTTGGGACGTCAGGTGAATTCAACAGATGACAGCTTGATACATAAACTCATAATCATCACATTCCAAAGTATTTCATACCATTAAGATCCACAGAGCAGGTTCACTCCATTCACAGAATGAATATCCACCACCGGTTGTCTATAAACATCAACACAACATGCATCCATCAAATATATACAAATAAACAAACGCATATCAATGTTTTGCTTGACAAGTACTCCGCCCAACCCAACCATTCATATACAATGTGTTACATAAAACCCCGTATAAAATGTTCTAATTCTTTTTTTATATTGATTTTGGCGGTAAGTCATACTGCGATACTACAATATTCCAATTTTGTAAATTGACTCTTTATAAGGGACCATTTTTAACCCCCTTTCCGCTTTACGGGTATTTTTGTAACACTATAGATATGGCCCTATCTTGCAAACTTTACCCTAAGACCTGTATTATATGGTTGGACTCCAAGGTTCTGCTATTTGAGGTTTAAGAATTCCAAAGTTCTAAATGTAAACAATCTAAAAAAATCCTTACAGGTTAATATATAACAGGCAAGGAATGATCATACTGCACTTGAATAACATCACATTTTACACTCATGTTATTGAGTGTAAACTCAATAACATCAAGCACAAGTCAACTATTCTCATTACTTACATTATCTTGAACAAGTATCTCTCCCTATCTACATACCATCTCCATTCCAGACAGTTAATTAGATTCTAATTTTAAACCATTAGCCTCATTGTTCTGATTTTAGTGCAGCTGCAAGAGCCATGCGTTTCAATTAGAAGATTTGCCCCAGTTTCAACTGTTAATTGGTCTAATTGTTAGTTGCCCGGGTTATTGTGCAAATGTGCAGTGCCTCAATTGGTATCACTTGTCAAATAATCTCTGTTTACAAACATTAATTGTTCAGTTGGCTGCCCTTTGCTCTCACTATATAGAACCAGTGGAAACTCCAGGAGCATTCTGTGTTCCTGGTCAGAGTTAGCAATATGTTTTACGTCATACCTGGCCATAAAGTAGGAATTACCGCACGCTATGCGTGCGGAAAACCCCACTTCCTGGCCAGATAGAGACGTAAAATGTTGTACTTACCACGGGCGGTAATAAAGAAAGCCTCAGAGCGCATATTTATCGCCCTTGCCTTCGGCTCGGGCGTCAAATACCTGCGATCTGAGACATTCTTTGTTTAACCGCCCTAGGTAAGTAATGTACTATTATAGCTAGTTACAAGATCGCATTTTTCCCCAGCTTGAATCTAGTAACAAATGCTACGAAATGTTACACCAAAGGTATACAGCCGAATTCCTAAATATGTTTTATGTATGTTACGTTTCCAAAGGAACAATAATACATTACTTACCTAGGGCGGTTAAACAAAGAATGTCTCAGATCGCAGGTATTTGACGCCCGAGCCGAAGGCAAGGGCGATAAATATGCGCTCTGAGGCTTTCTTTATTACCGCCCGTGGTAAGTACAACATTTTACGTCACTATCTGGCCAGGAAGTGGGGTTTTCCGCACGCATAGCGTGCGGTAATTCCTACTTTATGGCCAGGTATGACGTAAAAATATTTAAAGGCTTATGTCCTTAACAATAAGTTCTGTAGCGCACCACATGTGGATCCCTTAGAATAATAACGTCTAGAATGATAGTTTCGTACGGCTGACGCGCCAAGCGTGAGGCATAAAATGGATTCATGTGGTTGTGATCAACTCGTATTCTCACGCGCCAATACGCACACAAACGCACCAATTTTGTTCCACCGATCGGCGTACTACGCCATTTATGGCTGAGTTTTGGTGGCCTCACCGTTGCGCGTGAACGGCGTTTCTAGGCGTTATTCTAAGGTGGATCCACATTATACCAGCGTCGTTTCGCCTTCTGTGGATCGACATTATGCTGAGTGGACTGCGATTTCGCATCTAACCTTAGTTTTAATATAACATCTAAGTGCAAATGTAAAAATGTACTTACTGTTATAGTTGAAATTATTTAAACTGAGCTGATCTACTTATCTTCAAAACAATACCATTCAAGTGAAACAATACGATTGTGTGGTCGGACGCGTGCCTTTTCTGCAAGAAATAATTAGTGTCACATAAAATATTTGAATATTTGCGGACAATCTTACACAAATCAACCTAGTCCCAAACTAAGCAAAGCTTGTACTATGGGTACTAGACGACGATATAGATACTTATATAGAGAAATAAATACTTAAATACATAGAAAACATCCATGACTCAGGAACAAATATTCGTGCTCATCACACAAATAAATGCCCTCACCGGGATTCGAACCCAGGACCTCTTGCTTGGTAGGCAGGGTCACTACCAACTAGGCTAAAGCGGTCGTCGAAAATGTTCATTGAATATTTTGAATCTATTGAATAAGATGAATAACATTTTATGTGGCGCTAACCTTTTTCTTGCAAAAAAGGCACGGTATGTTTAGATAACATTGTTCCTTCTTCCATCAATAATATGAAGTCATGAATGTCATGTCACCTTATGACAAGATTCATCCTCAAAATGAGGTCACTTTAGATATAGATACCCAATCGGGTATAATTAATAACTTCATTGAGTCATCCCACCTCTACTACTACTGCATAATAGTCTATTCATCATTTAAGCACTGGTTGACCTAGATGACCTGAGGGCCTACCGCGAACGGCATTCGAAGTTTTCCCTCTCTGTCGCACTTACGTACGAACTCGTAAGTATGACAGAGGGGAAACTTCGAATGCCTTTCGCGGTAGGCCCTCTGTCCATGACTCAAACCCGAAAGTTTTCTCAGTTCACAGGGTACTGCAAGTGTACTAAGTGTAGACTGTTGGAATAATTAACAACCTAGAATAGTAGTTTATCTATCCAAATATTATAAACCCTCCACGATGCGTTTAAGAACCGCACATTATGACCACCATAAAAATAGACTGTTTTGTTAGAACAAATTTCTTATCTGTGTAAATGTTATTATTGCTAAATAATAACATCGATTTCGATAATATTATTTCATTCAAATTTCGAACGTCTCAAAAACAAAGAAATTTGATTTAACATCTATTCTAATATCAGTCGAGATGACGTTAAGTTCGAAATGAATTGTCAATTTGCATACAAATTTGGCAAATGTCGCACGTAAGTAAGATATCGAAAGATATGACAGTTGGATCCGACTCTAGTTTGTCTCTGAATTAAAAAAGAACTATGACAGCTGCCAGAAAACAACGCCGCGATGCCGGTCATAATATGCGGCTCCTGAATGCATCATGGAGGCTTATGATATGTGGATAGATAAAGTAGTGTATGTAACTATACATAATTAGGCATTAAGATACTCGTGTGATGTTATTATGAAACTCGCCTTCGGCTCGTTTCATAAACCCACACTCGTGTTTAATGCCCTTCATTATGTACAGTCACATAAACTACTATTATGTGACTGTACATAATGAAGGGCATTAAACACGAGTGTGGGTTTCCTTCGGCTCGTTTCATAATAACATCACACGAGTGTTTTAATGCCTAATTATGTACATAAAATCTCCCGATATTTTCATTTCAAAGTTCAATATCTCAGAACCGGCTGAACCGATTTTGTTGAAACGTAGCTAAAAACCATCTCGATCACGTCAGCTTTCGGATAAAAAAATTCATTGACTGAGTAGCGCTAATTTGAGTCATGATTTAGGCATTAATGAGGTTATCGTCTTCCCAGGGCGCGGGCATGATGGTGGTGCGAGTGAACCTACGCGTGGCGTTGGGCGCGCTGTGCTGCGCCGTGCTCGCGCTCACGCTGTTCTGGGCGCGCTGCGGGGAGCTCAGCCGGCCACCTAGTGAGTACATGATGGTGGTGCGAGTGAACCTACGCGTGGCGTTGGGCGCGCTGTGCTGCGCCGTGCTCGAGCTCACCCTGTTCGGGGCGCGCTGCGGGGAGCTCAGCCGGCCACCTCGTGAGTACATGATGGTGGTGCGAGTGAACCTACGCGTGGCGTTGGGCGCGCTGTGCTGCGCCGTGCTCAAGCTCACCCTGTTCTGGGCGCGCTGCGGGGAGCTCAGCCGGCCACCTCGTGAGTACATGATGGTGGTGCGAGTGAACCTACGCGTGGCGTTGGGTGCGCTGTGCTGCGCCGTGCTCAAGCTCACCCTGTTCTGGGCGCGCTGCGGGGAGCTCAGCCGGCCACCTCGTGAGTACATGATGGTGGTGCGAGTGAACCTACGCGTGGCGTTGGGCGCGCTGTGCTGCGCCGTGCTCGAGTTCACCCTGTTCGGGGCGCGCTGCGGGGAGCTCAGCTGGCCTCCCCGTGAGTACATGATGGTGGTGCGAGTGAACCTACGCGTGGCGTTGGGCGCGCTGTGCTGCGCCGTGCTCGAGCTCACCCTGTTCGGGGCGCGCTGCGGGGAGCTCAGCCGGCCACCTCGTGAGTACATGATGGTGGTGCGAGTGAACCTACGCGTGGCGTTGGGCGCGCTGTGCTGCGCCGTGCTCGAGCTCACCCTGTTCGGGGCGCGCTGCGGGGAGCTCAGCCGGCCTCCCCGTGAGTACATGATGGTGGTGCGAGTGAACCTACGCGTGGCGTTGGGCGCGCTGTGCTGCGCCGTGCTCGAGCTCACCCTGTTCTGGGCGCGCTGCGGGGAGCTCAGCTGGCCTTCCCGTGAGTACATGATGGTGGTGCGAGTGAACCTACGCGTGGCGTTGGGCGCGCTGTGCTGCGCCGTGCTCGAGCTCACCCTGTTCTGGGCGCGCTGCGGGGAGCTCAGCTGGCCTCCCCGTGAGTACATGATTGTGGTGACCCGCGGCGCTACCACGGAAACCGAAGTTCGGACTGTTGCTCCAGTATTAAAAGTTTTCGTTATAGTTGCCTATGAACGCTTGCCACACCAGAAACAAGCGCGCTGCCGTCCCTTTATTGTTTTGAGGATTCTTTGTGTGCGATAGAGACGGAGATACCTGAACAAAGAGGAGGTGAGGTTGTAAGTTAGTATGTAGGGGGTAACCCCGGAACTACACATCCGATTTCAAAAATTCTTTCACTGTTTAGAATGAACCTTTTTGTTTGCGAGGTTGTAAGTTAGTAGGAAGGGGATATCTCCTGAAGAACGAATGCGATTTCAAAAATTATTTCACCTATGGGACATGCGCGTGCATCGGCGGCCGGAGGCAACTGAGGCGCGCGCTAACGCTGCGTCGGTATTTAAGCAGCGGTTGGAGCGAGAGGCAAGATATCGCGCGCTGCTCTCGTGCAACTTATTTTCGCGTCGGGTGGATGGAAATCTTGGTATTCTCATGTACCCGTCCTATGCATTTTGTGCTCGCGGGAAAAGGTATATAAGGAGTTTACGTTTGTAAATAAATGTTCATTATTATATCGATCGCTGCGTGTTTCACTGGTCTCCTGCCGCCAAAACCCCCATAGTTGGTGACCCGTCGACGCATTATTTCGGAACATGGCAGATAATGAAGAAGAAGAACAACAACGCGCGATGCCTTTGCCGAGTCCGCGAAGAAACACACCAGCAGAGAAAAATCAGGATACGAACCCGCAACAAACGCCGTCAACAAGCTATGATCTCGCGGGGATATCCATCCAATCAAGATTACTTCCTTTTTGGCGAGAGCAACCTCGCTTATGGTTTGCTCAGTTTGAAGCTCTCGTCGATCCATTGAGGACAGGCGATGACCAGAAATTTCGATACGTACTTGGGGTGCTGCAAGCGGCAGATATTCAACAAGTCAGCGATATAATTCTGCGACCTCCACCCGCTGGGAAGTACTCTGCGCTCAAGTCTCGTCTCCTTTCGGTCTACGAAGAATCCGAAGCCCGGCAGTTTCAGAAGCTCATAAGCGGTCTTGATCTAGGAGAACAGAAACCAACGCAGTTGTTACGAAGAATGAGAGAATTAGGGGGCAACATGGTACCAGACGACGGCTTAAAAGTCATGTGGATGAATCAACTACCAGTACAAATACGCGCAGTTCTCTCTGTCAACACCGAATCATCTCTGGACGTCTTAGCAGCCATGGCGGACAAGATGCTGGAACACACCGAACCCGTGACCGTTGCTACAGTATCTCGAACCATGGACAGTCACGCAGCACAAAACCTCGGAAGCCCGCAATTCGAGAAGCTATCCAAACAACTCGAAAAATTAACGCTTGAAATTGCGGCGCTACGATCAGGAGGCCGGCAACGTTATCGCCGTCCTTTTCGCACTCACGATCGCTCTAGGTCAAGATCAAAGTCATCGGGCAGAACCTCACGCAAGCCCGGCGATGCTGAATGGCAGTGCCGTTACCACTTTCGATTCGGAGACAGAGCTCGAAGATGCGAATCACCGTGCTGCAGAAGAAATAAAACGTCGGAAAACTAACGCCAACATCGACTCTGGCGGGCGTCGGTGTTCTCTCAGCAAGCAACCGCCTATGTGTCTTCGATCGCAACACTCGAGAACGTTATCTCGTGGACACAGGCGCCGATATCTCCGTGCTATCATCGCAGCATAAGAAAAACACAATTTCAAGCACCTACAAGTTATACGCAGCAAATAATACGCCAATCAAGACCTACGGTGAAAAAACGATCAAACTCAATTTGGGGCTGCGTCGCGACTTACGTTGGACTTTCATTGTGGCTGACGTGAAGAACTCCATCCTCGGAGCAGACTTTCTTCGTCACTATAAACTACTCGTCGATTTGCACAACAAGAAGTTAATCGATAAAACAACGGAATTACAAATTAACGCAGTAGCAGTTACCACAGTTCAAGAAACCGTCCACATGGTGAGCAGTAATCAAGTATACTACGACATCCTCAAGCAATATCCAGACGTACTACGACCAATGTCATTGAAGTCGCCGGTCAAGCACAACGTGGAACATTTCATCCAGACGACCGGCCCCCCTCTCTTTGCAAGGCCACGACCTTTACCGCCCGACAAATATAAGGCGGCGAAGGCGGAATTCGAGCGCATGATGGAAATGGGCATCTGTGAACCTTCAAAAAGTCCATGGGCGAGCCCACTCCATGTTGTCAAGAAGAAAGATGGATCACTCCGTGTATGCGGTGACTACAGACGTCTCAACGCCGTAACACAACCCGACCGTTACCCACTACCACGAATACAAGACTTCACATACCAGCTTCACAATAAAAAGATTTTTTCCAAATTGGACTTGAAGATGGCATACTACTGGATACCCATGAATAAAGAAGATGCACAGAAGACGGCCCTTGCAACACCATTTGGCCTATTCCAATTTAAGGCCATGACGCTAGGACTACGAAATTCAAGTCAAACTTTTCAACGATTTATGCACGACGTTTTGAGGGGCATCGAAGGCTGTTTTTGCTTCGTCGACGACCTATTGTTATCCTCTGACAGCGAAGAAGACCACAAAACACTGCTGCAACAAGTCTTGGAGCGCCTAGACAAATACGGCGTAACGCTCAATATCGAAAAATGCGAGTTCGGTCAAGAGAAAATTAATTTCCTCGGATACGAAGTCTCACCCGATGGCATCAGTCCTACGCAAGAACGAATTCAGGCAATTTCAAATTACCCAAGACCAACAACGGTCTGTGAGTTAAGAAGATTCCTAGGCATGTTGAATTTTTATCGCGACTGTCTACCACATCAAGCAGAATGCCAAACAGAGCTAAACAAATATCTACACAACTCCAAGAAAAAGGACAAAACGCCAATTGAATGGAATTCCGAAGCGGACCAAGCTTTCAACAGATGCCGCCAAAGCATTTTGGAAGCCACCACGCTGTCGTACCCTGTCCACGGCGCGTCACTAAGCATCATGGCTGATGCTTCAGACCACAGTCTGGGCGCGGTGGTGCAGCAGAAAATTGGAAACAATTGGAAACCACTGGCATTTTTCTCAAAAACAATGAGCCCGACCCAACGCCGTTACAGCGTGTACGATCGCGAGCTACTAGCAATGTACACAGCAGTAAAACACTTCCGTCGGCTGATAGAGGGCAATGACGTCATCATCTACACGGATCACAGACCCCTAGTACAAGCACTTACACGCTCAGCAAGCAGCAGCGATACACCGAGACGCGAGCGACAACTCCACTTCATAAGCCAATTTTGTTCGGACATTCAGTACATTCCGGGGGATAAAAATAGTATTGCTGATGCCTTATCACGAATAGAAGAAATTCAATGTCCGTCGGTGATTGATTTCGACAAACTTGCCTACGACCAGAGTATCGACGAAGAACTAAAGAAACTGAAGTTGCAAGAAAACCTCAAGTTCGCAGAAGTCACGCTGCCAGCCATCCGTCAACCAATCACGTGTGAGCTATCGACCACGACACCACGGCCATTCCTGCCAGTCAATTATCGTTACGCTGCCTACAAAGCGCAACACGATATATGTCACTCGGGAGTGCGCGCAACTAGAAAACAAATGGCATCAAAATATTTCTGGCCAGCGATAAACAGAGATGTTGCACTTTGGACTCGAGCGTGCATTGGATGTCAACGTGCTAAAGTCCATAGGCACGTAATTCCTGCCATTGGCGAGTTCCCGCAGTCTGAGCGCTTCGAACACCTACATATCGATATCGTGGGTCCCCTAAAAATATCGAATGATTATCGATATTGCATCACGATGATCGACCGCTGCACTAAATGGCCTGAAGCGATACCAGTGCGCGATATAACAGCGGTTGTAGTTGCTAAAGTACTATACGATCATTGGATCACGAGATTCGGATGCCCGCTTCGCATCACGACGGACCA
Source organism: Epinotia brunnichana (assembly GCA_963854355.1). Taxonomy (NCBI): domain Eukaryota; kingdom Metazoa; phylum Arthropoda; class Insecta; order Lepidoptera; family Tortricidae; genus Epinotia; species Epinotia brunnichana. Next base: position 33,421,609 of record OY977943.1, read on the forward strand.
AGGGCGCTCTTTCGAATCTAACCTTTTCAACGCCCTGCTCAAGAAACTTGGGACCACCAGAATACGTACTACGGCCTACCATCCACAAGCGAACTCTCAAGTTGAAAGACTGCATCGCACATTGAAAGCCGCTCTTATGGCAAGGGGCGAGAGTTCAAAATGGTCTGAAGAAATACCTACAGTTTTGTTTGGTCTCCGGGCTGCATTACGAAGTGACAACAATCTAAGTCCAGCATTGATGACGTACGGGTCCACTCTGCGCATGCCAGCGGATTTCTTCGTGTCTACAAAGTCCAAAATCGACGACGCCGAATTAGTACAGCGGTTGACTGAGATCATGACGTCACTCAAGCCCACATCGCATACGCACGCAACGCAGTTACGTCCTTTCATTCACAAGGACCTGTCATCGTGTTCACACGTATTTGTGCGTAATGATACGGTGCGACCCCCACTTACACCACCGTATGATGGCCCTTATGTAGTTCTCAAACGATACGAGAAGTACTTCAAAATACAGATGCCACGAAGAACTACAGTCGTCACGATTGAGCGTTTAAAACCAGCATACATCTGCAACGAGAAGGTCGCGAGTGACACCGAGCCTATATCAAATCCCGTTACTCAAACATATATTACGAGGTCGGGCAGAGTGACGAAAAGGATTCGCTTCGCTTGAGAGGGAGTGATATGGGACATGCGCGTGCATCGGCGGCCGGAGGCAACTGAGGCGCGCTCTCGTACTCGTTAGATTCTTCCTCCGCGCCTCGAAGAGGCGCGGGGGGAGCCGTTTTAAGCATCAGCTTTTTTCGGCGGCAATTCTCCGGCCGTTAAGACGGCCGTGGTGTTGGGGTAGCGGTTTCAGCGCTGTTTGCTGGGGCCAGGGTCCTTCGACGCCATGGCTTGTTTATAATTTTTCCATTTCTGGAGAGTTTTTGATGCTGCGCATCTGGGCTGGTACCAGGGTCTTCTTTTGCAGAAACGTCTGGTGGTGGTGCTGAGGAGGCGACGGCGGAGGCGGCGTCGTGGCCTCATCTCGGCGGCGATTCTACGACCGTAAGGACGGTCGTGGGTCAAATCATGAAACCAGGATCTTCTTGTGCAGGTACATCTGGCTTGGGCTGAGGAGGCAAAGGCCTACGCTCAGGGCAAGTCTCCGGCCGGCGGCCGTGGGTCAAGTCCGGTTCCAGGGTCTTCTCTTTACAGGAACGTCTGGCTTCAGGGCTGGGGAGGCAACGTGGCCCTGGCTCAATTGTTGGTGGATGGTGGTGTCTGTGTTCCAGTCAAATCGACCTGGTGGTCGGTCGACTTTTGGCCTGATGGTCGGCCCGGACGCGTCGGCGCGTGCTCTGCGGCGGACGCGACCGCGCGCGCTCGGCGGCGGAGCGCGACTGAACTGCGCGCTAACGCTGCGTCGGTATTTACGCAGCGGTTGGAGCGAGAGGCAAGATATCGCGCGCTGCTCTCGTGCAACTTATTTTCGCGTCGGGTGGATGGAAATCTTGGTATTCTCATGTACCCGTCCTATGCATTTTGTGCTCGCGGGAAAAGGTATATAAGGAGTTTACGTTTGTAAATAAATGTTCATTATTATATCGATCGCTGCGTGTTTCACTGGTCTCCTGCCGCCAAAACCCCCATACACCAATAGAATGGACCTGGGTCCAGGACGGACATGGGCTATATTTTATTCTCATACCCGGCATTACGGTCGTGTGTGGGGAAGCCTAAAATCTCCTAACCACGTTACTCTTGTCCACAGTCGGTTCGATGCTGTCAAACGCGCTGACAGAGCGGACCGCGCGCGATGAGATCGAGTGCTCGATCAACGGCGAGTACTCGATCGCCTGCCGGCGCGACCGGGACGACGTGTACGTGCCGTTCAACTTCATACGCAAGTACTTCGAGGTAATTGCCACCTTGATCTTGTGGATTTAGAGCAGGATTTCGCTAGGAAAGATCGAATGTGACACCTCCATGCCGCTCAACTGCCTACATACGCAAGTGCATCGAGATGAGACCCATAGGTTGTTGAGTTAGGCCGCGTTTACGGACAAGCGTTATGTCGCGCGACACGCTGTGCTAGCTCTCAGGCGACAATATCGTTTTTGGCCTCCGCTGCCTCCGGCCATAGTCGCCTGACATCTCGCATGACATTAAGCCTGTCTTATATCACAGTCTAACTTCATATAGGTATATATAATGTAATAGGTAACTTAGTAATAAATTGTAGGAAGTAAATTGTAATTGAACCAATTGAGTAAATTGTATAACTTAGACTTAACTTTGACATCTATTTATATTTTTGACATTTACATTACTTTTCATAAAAAAACATGACCTGAAATATAGAATTAAGTTACTTATAAGACCATTTGTGTGCCCTAACAGGGTGTCATGGAAGCCTTTCTGTATAATCTTAAGATCTCATGTACATGACTTTACAAATAAACATCTATCTATCATACAGTCTGCAAGCTCAGGGCCACGCGGGCCAACGATGGGTAATTACGCGGGGAAGCGGGAGACGAAACTCATTGAGATTGCGCTAACTATTCTGAAGGGGTGTCAAGTTGGTCTTTATAAAACCGACTTTAAATATTGGTAAGGTTTAGGTGTTTTTTTTTATAATGTCACTTAAATTGTGTTCCAAATTGATATCTGAGGGCTCGAGTGGTCTTTTAATATAAATTCGTGAAAGTAAAAAAGGCCGCTATCTTGAAATTCTTTAAATACAGTCCGATATGGTTCAAAAGTTGGTACCAACTACCAAAAGAAATACAGCATAAATACGTAAATAGCTTACAATCGATACCTAGAATCAAAAGGTATCTGACGTTATCTGAACCTGATACGAGTGTATTGTAATAATTATGAGTCTATAACGGTGATGTATTCAAGTAAATTAATGTACCATAGCGAACTATTCATCAGCATATAAACCCAAGAGGTTTCCGCGGGTGAAAAAATGTATACCAAAATGTACTACTCATATTATATTGGTCAATAAATTAAAAAAAAAAAAAAAACCTGGGGATCCCCGGAGCCTCTTATTATGAATCCGAGCTTAGATTGTAAATAAGTTGCCGCCATCTTGATATTCTTTAAATATATACAGTCCGATTTGGTTCAAAATTGATATCTGAGGGTCCACGGGCCTCTTGGATTGTATTGTAAATAATCTTGGATTGTAAATAAGTTGCCGCCATCTTGAAATTTGGTTCAAAATCTTTGATGACTAGGTAGAATGTGGCTTGTTCTTAATTTTTGGTGACCGTGACCAGGATTTATTTTAATCTGTAGTACATAAAGTTATCATTATTTCATAAACTATAATGACCGAATCGCGACCCTTGATTTTCTTTCCATAGATCTACGGAAAACTAACATCAGTAGACGGCGTAGAAAAATTCGAGTGGTCACACAGCTACAGCAAAATCTTTCACCCAAAGAAGAAATACGATCCGCGCGGCACCTTCGTCACCTTCGAGAATTACAACGTGGAAGTGAGAGACCGCGTCAAATGCGTGAGCGGGACTGAAGGGGTGCCCGTGTCCACCCAATGGGAGCCCCGTGGCTTCTATTACCCAACGCAGATAGCTCAATATGGCTTGTCGCATTACAGCAAGAACATAACCGAGCCTGAGCCAAGAATAAGAATCTTAGATGATAGTGACAAGTATCTAGAGAATTGGATTGTCAGTAAAGATGCGGCGATGTCAAGGGAATTTGAGCCTAAAGCGCAATCGAATGTGTTGAAGTTTTGTACGACCTCGCAGCCGTCGAGCCAGGTGTGGTTGAAGCTGAACATAAGTCAGGATTTCGTGATGACGGTGGATGTGCTGCTCCGCCCGAACTCGTCGTTGACGGTGGTGCTTCAGAGCAAGGAGAGGAAAGAGACTGCCTATTTGCATTATGTTACGAACACTCAACTAATTTACGCGCAGGTGAGTCAACTAGTTATCGACGCTTAAGAATCAATACTATCTTACTAACATTTTTGACGTTTTTTACCTTTTAATGCAGTTAGGTGCAGAAAAAAATAACAAATAGCATGCCCCGATTCCTGTAAAATTGTATTTTTGTTACTTAGACGGTACCTATTGATTCTTAAGCGTCGATATGGTACTTTTACTATGAGGTTCATACAGAGATGTTGGTTCGTGTTTCTTCATGTCATCATCATCATCATATCAGCCGAAAGACGTCCACTGCTGGACATAGCCCTCCCCCAAAGAGTGCCAAAATGACCGGTCCTGCGCCACCCGCATCCAGGGTACTCCCGCAACCTTTACCAGGTCATTAGTACACCTTGTGGGCCTACCCACGCCTCTCCGTTTCTTCATGTAAACATAGCTCAAGGTATGGACTATAATTTTCGATTGGATTCATAATCCACATAAATGCCATTTCCTCTTATATAATTCGGTGTGATTAAATCATCAATGCATGCACATATGTTGTTAACTATTGATCACAGGAAATACGACTTAACTATTTTTTAACTCTTTACGAGACTCGATTTTAATTCAGTTATTGTTTATTTTCAATCGTGGTTGAATACCGAAGGTTCTTTGCCTTACACTCCTCACGTCAAAGCCGAGTATATGGACGGCTGACATTTGTAATTTTTTGTGCGATGAATATTTATTTTGCTTAAAATGTATTTATTTCCTCGCAATATTATGAAAAACATTCAGAATGTCACGGACGGTAAGAATTTTCCAAACGCGAGTCCTCAAAGCTCTCCTTTGGCGTCGAGCTTCAAATCATTCATACCGACCTTGAAATACAAAGTGCTAAAACTGACGAACGATTCAACTAAGTCGGTCAATGATAAGAAGCCGAAGATCGCACCCACTGGTTCAGCAAGAGTCTTATTTCTTACTTTTATATAAATTCGAATTTCTAAATTCAAAATTCTAGAGTCTAGACTCTAGTCTAGATTCTAGATTGACCAGTCCATTTGTGTATTACATAGGAAGAGCACATATACTACGGCGTGGGCGCGGAGGCCAGCTGGCGGCGGCTGACGCGTGACCTGATCGTGGACATGCAGAAAGGCTGGGCGCTGCTCGACCGGCCCAAGCGCAAGTCGCCCAGGACCAAGTTCAAGGTACTGTTCCCGACACCTCACCAGGTTCCAACGTCTCTTATTTGAACAAGTCATCCAGGTCGACGCTGAAATGAAGCCATGCAGAACGGTCAAGAATAGTCCTTTGGGTTTCGTCTCCGCTTGGCTTGAGTCAAAGTGTTGCGATTGGGTTTGCTTTCTTCGTCTTTGCCTGAAAATAATATAACCGGAGCGGAGCAAAAGTAAAGTTCTTACGTCTTCTTATAATATTCCGTAAATGTAAAATAGTAAATTTTGTCTCAAGGGAGCAAAATGGTATATTTGCGGCGAAACGTATATTGAATTCAAGCGTTTACGCCCACGACGGAAATAATGTTACTACCGAGTGGCACTTTTCATTTTCACACCTTCTACGATTAAAATTGTAATTAAACAGGGAATATTAGGGAAGAATAGTACAAGTGCGTTTCTTATGTGAGGGCAACAAATCATTCTTATTTTGAATAGCAGCTGTGTAAAACCACACTGTGCCTTTTTCATTCAACAAGAGCATGCGTCATAGAGCTGTCACACCTAGTCTTAGTAAGAATAAGTGTGACAGCAATATGACGCACGCCCTTGTCGAACGAAAAAAGGGTACAGTGTGGAGTTAGCTGATGAGCGTGACCGTTTCCCAGATATCCAGCATCATCCTCAGCGGCAATGGCTCGCTAGACAACCTGACGATCAGCACTCACGCGCACATGTCCATGTTCTACGCGGCGGCGGCGTGGCTCGTGCGGCGGCAGCGCGCGCGCAGCGGCGGCTGGCCCGTGCCCGCGCGCCGCCGCGTCGCCGCGGGCCTGGACCTGCGGCCGGGCTGGTGAGTGCGAGGATACTGTGTAGACTAGCTTGCACACCTGCCCATGTTCTACGCGGCGGCGGCGTGGCTCGTGCGGGCGGCAGCGCGCGCGCAGCGGCGGCTGGCCCGTGCCCGCGCGCCGCCGCGTCGCCGCGGGCCTGGACCTGCGGCCGGGCTGGTGAGTGCGAGGATACTGTGTAGACTAGCTTGCACACCTGCCCATGTTCTACGCGGCGGCGGCGTGGCTCGTGCGGGCGGCAGCGCGCGCGCAGCGGCGGCTGGCCCGTGCCCGCGCGCCGCCGCGTCGCCGCGGGCCTGGACCTGCGGCCGGGCTGGTGAGTGCGAGGATACTGTGTAGACTAGCTTGCACACCTGCCCATGTTCTACGCGGCGGCGGCGTGGCTCGTGCGGGCGGCAGCGCGCGCGCAGCGGCGGCTGGCCCGTGCCCGCGCGCCGCCGCGTCGCCGCGGGCCTGGACCTGCGGCCGGGCTGGTGAGTGCGAGGATACTGTGTAGACTAGCTTGCACACCTGCCCATGTTCTACGCGGCGGCGGCGTGGCTCGTGCGGCGGCAGCGCGCGCGCAGCGGCGGCTGGCCCGTGCCCGCGCGCCGCCGCGTCGCCGCGGGCCTGGACCTGCGGCCGGGCTGGTGAGTGCGAGGATACTGTGTAGACTAGCTTGCACACCTGCCCATGTTCTACGCGGCGGCGGCGTGGCTCGTGCGGGCGGCAGCGCGCGCGCAGCGGCGGCTGGCCCGTGCCCGCGCGCCGCCGCGTCGCCGCGGGCCTGGACCTGCGGCCGGGCTGGTGAGTGCGAGGATACTGTGTAGACTAGCTTGCACACCTGCCCATGTTCTACGCGGCGGCGGCGTGGCTCGTGCGGGCGGCAGCGCGCGCGCAGCGGCGGCTGGCCCGTGCCCGCGCGCCGCCGCGTCGCCGCGGGCCTGGACCTGCGGCCGGGCTGGTGAGTGCGAGGATACTGTGTAGACTAGCTTGCACACCTGCCCATGTTCTACGCGGCGGCGGCGTGGCTCGTGCGGCGGCAGCGCGCGCGCAGCGGCGGCTGGCCCGTGCCCGCGCGCCGCCGCGTCGCCGCGGGCCTGGACCTGCGGCCGGGCTGGTGAGTGCGAGGATACTGTGTAGACTAGCTTGCACACCTGCCCATGTTCTACGCGGCGGCGGCGTGGCTCGTGCGGGCGGCAGCGCGCGCGCAGCGGCGGCTGGCCCGTGCCCGCGCGCCGCCGCGTCGCCGCGGGCCTGGACCTGCGGCCGGGCTGGTGAGTGCGAGGATACTGTGTAGACTAGCTTGCACACCTGCCCATGTTCTACGCGGCGGCGGCGTGGCTCGTGCGGGCGGCAGCGCGCGCGCAGCGGCGGCTGGCCCGTGCCCGCGCGCCGCCGCGTCGCCGCGGGCCTGGACCTGCGGCCGGGCTGGTGAGTGCGAGGATACTGTGTAGACTAGCTTGCACACCTGCCCATGTTCTACGCGGCGGCGGCGTGGCTCGTGCGGCGGCAGCGCGCGCGCAGCGGCGGCTGGCCCGTGCCCGCGCGCCGCCGCGTCGCCGCGGGCCTGGACCTGCGGCCGGGCTGGTGAGTGCGAGAATACTGTGTAGACTAGCTTGCACACCTGCCCATGTTCTACGCGGCGGCGGCGTGGCTCGTGCGGCGGCAGCGCGCGCGCAGCGGCGGCTGGCCCGTGCCCGCGCGCCGCCGCGTCGCCGTGGGCCTGGACCTGCGGCCGGGCTGGTGAGTGCGAGGATACTGTATAGACTAGCTTGCACACCTGCCCATGTTCTACGCGGCGGCGGCGTGGCTCGTGCGGAGGCAGCGCGTGCGCAGCGGCGGCTGGCCCGTGCCCGCGCGCCGCCGCGTCGCCGCGGGCCTGGACCTGCGGCCGGGCTGGTGAGTGCGAGGATACTGTGTAGACTAGCTTGCACACCTGCCCATGTTCTACGCGGCGGCGGCGTGGCTCGTGCGGCGGCAGCGCGCGCGCAGCGGCGGCTGGCCCGTGCCCGCGCGCCGCCGCGTCGCCGCGGGCCTGGACCTGCGGCCGGGCTGGTGAGTGCGAGAATACTGTGTAGACTAGCTTGCACACCTGCCCATGTTCTACGCGGCGGCGGCGTGGCTCGTGCGGGCGGCAGCGCGCGCGCAGCGGCGGCTGGCCCGTGCCCGCGCGCCGCCGCGTCGCCGCGGGCCTGGACCTGCGGCCGGGCTGGTGAGTGCGAGGATACTGTGTAGACTAGCTTGCACACCTGCCCATGTTCTACGCGGCGGCGGCGTGGCTCGTGCGGCGGCAGCGCGCGCGCAGCGGCGGCTGGCCCGTGCCCGCGCGCCGCCGCGTCGCCGCGGGCCTGGACCTGCGGCCGGGCTGGTGAGTGCGAGGATACTGTTGAGACTAGCTTGCACACCTGCCCATGTTCTACGCGGCGGCGGCGTGGCTCGTGCGGCGGCAGCGCGCTCGCAGCGGCGGCTGGCCCGTGCCCGCGCGCCGCCGCGTCGCCGCGGGCCTGGACCTGCGGCCGGGCTGGTGAGTGCGAGGATACTGTTGAGACTAGCTTGCACACCTGCCCATGTTCTACGCGGCGGCGGCGTGGCTCGTGCGGCGGCAGCGCGCGCGCAGCGGCGGCTGGCCCGTGCCCGCGCGCCGCCGCGTCGCCGCGGGCCTGGACCTGCGGCCGGGCTGGTGAGTGCGAGGATACTGTGTAGAGAATAGCAGGTCCTGTCACGGTCGCCACTTCTATAGTCATTCATTAGTCGTGACACAGTTCTATGCGGTTGCGTCGGCGCTGGATCTGGTCTGGCTGGTGAGACTTGCTTTTCATACTGATTCCTGCCAGGATATATAACACTCTCGCACATATACGGGGTGTATTATTCAACGGGACAGTGAGAGAAAATCTGAAATTTGTTCTTAGGAGTTATAAAGCCAATTTAAAAAAAAAATACTATTCAAAAATTTAAAAAAACGGCCGGGATTCGAACTCGGTCAAATCTGTCTAGAAATCGTTTTATTGCAGGAATTAATAGTTCTAGTTGTATTGTAAGAAACAATTGTTACTATGGAACCCTGTATCTACAATCAGTCAATCACAGACATAATGCCGTGCTTAAAATATTAGAGTTTATTAATTACGATTTATGTTCATTAATTACGATAAAAAGATACTTCATTTGAATCAACAAGCGACATTGTTGTCGGGCGTCAATCTCGGCTATTAAGCTATGCTAGCAATCACGAACTGTTTTTAAATGTCGTCCTATTAACCTTATGCACGCTGGCTTTGAGAGGCAGCTCTTTACTATAATATGATTCACATTTACGTATGCGATGTCGGATAAGTTTCGCAATAGCGACAGATAAACCGCACGCGGTTTTCGTTCGCTGTTCGAATAATTTGTAAATAGTTTATAAGTAGGTACAATCACCATCACATACATCGGAGCAAACAAGCACGTCACAAACATCGGAACACACCTCTATTTTCAAGGCCTTAGGGTGCATGTGCCGATATTTTTGAACACCTATAGTGTACCTATGTATGTGATGGCGACTGTACATTGGATAAATAAACGTTTTTTTTTTTTTTTTATTAATTTTCCCTACCAAAATCGAGAGAGCTATAAATTGTTCATAAACGAATATAATTCTAATGTAGACTTCTTCCCTACCTATCGTACTATTAAACGATCAACATTTATATATAGGTATGCATTTTTTTTGTAAATGGTTTCTCTATCTAGCTAGGACTTGTTTGTGAGACTGTTCGTTTTCTCGGGTATAATTCACGACGCCGAGCGTTGCTTTTACAATGTATGAACATCGCACAGTGGTAGAAAATTCAATTCAACACTAAAAAATCTAACATGTTTGCTGTAAATAAATAGATATTGTGGGACAGTCTTAAACAAATCGACCTATTAACGACTAAGCATAAATTTTACTATGGGTACTGAACGACGATATACATACTTATATAGATAAAGTAATACATTAATTTACATAGAAACTCAGGAACAAATATTCGTGCTCATCACACAAAAAAAATGCTCTTACCGAGATGGGAACCTGGGACCGCCGATCGCCGGTCACCACCAACTAGGCCAAAGTGATCGTTACTCAATCCAGTTCAAGTCAAACAATGCAGTCATCAGAATTAGAAGCGATTATTATCCTCCGCTCAGTAAATCACTCGACGCCCGCGCAGATGACGGACAACCCGTCACCGCTATCTATTAACATGCGTTCAACGTGCGTGTTGCTTTCATTCACTACTCATTTATCTTTGATAGGCCTCAAGAATGTTGGCACAGTCGCCATCACATACATAGGTACACTATAGGTGTTCAAAAATATCGGCACATGCACCCTAATGCCTTGGAAATAAAGGTGTGTTCCGATGTTTGTGACGTGCTCGTTTGCTCCAATGATGGCGACTGTACGTTATAGTGATTTGTATGTATAGCTGTAGTGATCTCAGGCCGTGTTTGCATTGGGTACAGAGTTCGACTTTCGACACCGCTATAAAATAAAAGTCTGTCGAATTCGACTGCCTTTTTTTTTTTTTTTCGTGGTGAAATGCTTTACGCGTTCTGCCTGGCTGGGGAACCAGGACGGGTATGACAGACTCCCGGGAACCGCCCGGACTACCGTCTAAAACCCCACGGTGTTCTGCGCGCTGGGGACCGATTTTTGACTTTCGAGCGCTCGACTCTTTCACTCGAAAACTGTCAGAAACGATGAAATACTATTTTTGAAATCCGAGCGATAGAAAATTCAAAAACGAGTGGTATTGACCATTCGTAATTTAACTTGTCTGTCTCTCTCTCTCTATCTCTCTCTCTCTCTCTCTCTCTCTCTCTCTCTCTCTCTCTCTCTCTCTCTCTCTCTCTCTCTCTCTCTCTCTCTCTCTCTCTCTCTCTCTTTGCACAGGTTAAAAAGAGACAGAGATATAGTAATATGTAAAGGCCTGGCTATGATTCACAACAACTCGCTATACTTAGAATGAAAAGTATGAATTGCTGTCTCATTCTAACTAAAGAAAGTTGTTGTGACTAATTGTATCATTTGTAATTTGTATTGCTTTTATAACAGGCGGGAAACGAAACGTTTCGTTTACTAGGTATTATTTACTACGATCTTAGTTTTTTCTGTTATGTAACGCATAAAACACAACAAAAACACTTAAACATTAATATTATAGCTATAAATACACCTTCTAATGATGTTTAATTTTTATTCCATATACCAGTACCAGTATACTTATCGAATTTCTGCGTACAACGAAGCGCAAAAGTATAAATAGCCAAACCACTAGCTTTTGAGTGATGAATTTCAAAAATACCTATTATTGGGTTCATGCGAAAATAATCGTGACAAATTTTCGCATGCGATTATTTTCTACCGCTCGCTTTTGATTTCGAGCGCTCGAAAGTCAAAAATCGGTCCCCTGCTCTTTGGCGGAGCCACGGGAACGCTTGCGCACACTTCCGCGACTCCGCCAGCAGCTGTCTCCATATGGGACCCGTCACGGGGGGAGCCGTAGGTAAGTACCCGCCCCCAGTATACCATCGTAAGGAGCGTACCCGAACACCTGGCACGCTCTCCAACTCGAGGACCTGTAGTGTGGGTGGCAGACGCCCCCGTGTCTGTCACCCGGAGGTCCTCATTATGGCGGTAGGCGCCGATCATGCGCCGCACGCCTTCGTCCGGTTCTGCGGCGGCGCATCGGGTGAGCCTCAGCACAGGCTTCCCGCTCGCGCTCTGCCGCCTCCTTCTCGGCCATGACGTTCTCGCAGAAGTCCAGCATCGCCTTCCACGCCACTTTGCCGGACACCATGGCCCGCACTGAATTCGACTGCCTAGCGTAACCCGTAAACGAAAAAATATGTAAATACCTAGGTCATCTTTCATTTTCTTATTTTATTCGCTTGCCGAAGAAAATAAGTATGTTTACATACATTCATAAAGGTGGGTCTAGACGGTGCAGACTTGCGCTGCGCAGACTGTTGCACGGACAAAAGTATGTGCGACTCACATCGTCCACACAATACAGACATGTTAGTTGTTATTTAAACCTCGTGGTGTGCGGACGTTTGCAATGGCAGATATTAATCGAAAATTCAAAATTTTGAATCCAATTTTCCACTTCTTTCCATTTTCTCACTAATATCTCATAAGCCTGTGTCTTCATAACTCTATTACTGTACTCTTTGGACTTAATTTTCCATACAGCTGGAAGGGACTTATATAGATCTATAAATTCAACTAAGAATTCTCTCGAATATTTTCTTAAATCGTTCATTTTTATAATAAAAACAAAGCAAACTGTGAATTAATTAACCAAAGTAGTCGTAAGTTGACCCAAACAAGTCTGAACATGCGTCCACACAGTGCAGTAGTCGGCGCAAACACGCATGTCTGCGCCGACTTTTTGATGCCAGATACAAAAATGCACAGATGTCGTTACAGACTTGAGACTTCACGTCCACACGTCCCATTTGCACCGACTTAAGTATGTACAGACACGCTGCGCAGACTAAAGTCTGCATCGTCTGGACCCACCTTTATAAAGAATGCTTAGGAAATACCTATCCTATAGCATATAGATTTTATAGTTACCATTATTTGGTGAATAAATGCCGTGTAAATTCATCAAGGTTAAACAGCCGTCATCATAGCAACGGGCTACAGTAATAAGTTGATTGAAACCTGGATTACTTGAAACGATCCTAGCGGTATTGAATTAAATGTTGTATGATCGATATATGTACCTACACATATATTTATTTTATTGATAAGCTGTTTGCGGTTGCCGCGTCAAAACAATTGAAGCCGCTCTACCGTTATTAAGTATACTTTACCCCGTCGTAATAAGGTATATAAACGCTAATTTAACTGTGTTCTTTAGTACAATAACCTAATTTAATCGTGGCCGGCACAAATAGTCTGCATGTGCAATTGAGCTGAGATAATTACAGATCGGCGAATGACTCGATACGTTGCGGTTACTATATTCATACTTGGATTTGAACCTTAAGCCAACGGAATAGGACTGCTTTTGTCATACTTGTTTGTATTCTTAAAACAGACGTTGCGTTTCATGACAATTAAACAAATTTCTCATCTTATATCATAATAAAATCATGATTACATGAGTCAGACACAAGATAACGAAAGCGGAATCATTTAAAACACTGTCATTGTCACTATGAATTAAAATTAAATGATTGCTGCGAACTGTTGACGTTTGTTTCTGCTTGAGATAGCAGTAAGATCTAGTAACGAATGATGCGATGATCTGTAACTAGAAAGTAAAATATGTACAAACGAACAACTTAATAAATAATCGAGGATCCATCCTTTGACGCTTTGGGCCTTAAATCTGAGGAATAAGACACAAGTTTTAGAGGTGACCGTTCGAGATTCTTTTGTTGAACGAGCGAGCGAAGTGAACGCATTTGCATATCAGCCGAAAGACGTCCACTACTGGACATATGCCTCCCCCAAAGAGTGCCAAAGTGACCGGTCCTGCGCCACCCGTAGCCAGCGGACTCCCGCGTCCTTTACCAGGTAATCAGTCCACCTTGTGGGGGGACCACCCCCGCCGCGCCTTCCGGTACGCGGACTTCCCAAATAGGGGTGTATACACCAAATAAAATAACCAATAATGATGAATTTTCTCAAAAAAGGATTACAAATATTGTCAAATGGAGAAAAACCGGCCAAGTCCGAGTCGGACTCGCGCACGAAGGGTCCCGTACCATTATCTATAAAAATGTTAATTTTATTCTGTTTTTAGTATTTGTTGTTATAGCGGCAACAGAAATACATCACCTGTGAAAATTTCAACTGGAACTATCACGGTATCAGTGAGATACAGCCTGGTGACAGACAGACAGACAGACGGACAGCGGAGTCTTAGTAATAGGGTCCTGTTTTATTTTTTGAGTACGGAACCCTAAAAAGTAAAGTAGGGGATTAAATAATCACAAAGTTATAAGTGTTCAAAGTTTTAAGAGGGGGTATATTCTGTCTCTTTTCCGCAAAACGAACGTCCATATGAAACGATTGTCATTTACTATGACGCTTGTGGATCGTGACGTCACGATCCCCTAGAGCGTTTTCTCTCTCTAACAAGCACTATTAAAACAGTTGTAGCTTCGTAATTTTTTGAGATATCTAAATGGGCATTTCGTTACTAGGCATATTTTATTGCCTCCTTTATTTTGAAGTAATAATATGTAAAGGCGTTCAATCAAACAACGGACATCTTGGTAATATGGTAGTTAACTGTCTCACTCTAATACTTCTAATGTCCTACTCTTCCACATGTATTTATACAGTATCTCTTTTGCCCTTACAATACATTTTGAGTCTTTACCCCTATCCAAGATGGGAATGTACCATCGGATTCGGCCAAAGCCAGAGTCGACCAGATTCAAAACAGAATCGCTTGCAATGCTATACGGCTGGAACCAAAATGCGCCTTTAAGGTGGTCGACTCTGGCTTTGGCCGATAGTACATACATTGTTCATGAACGTATCCTCCTTTTCACCAGGCACTCAGCAATGAGCCAGGGTCACGGGATCTCTCTGCTGGCGCGCGCCTTCCACCGCAGCGGAGACGCGACTTACCTGCGCGCCGCCAAGAAAGCGCTGTACCTGTTGGATGTGCCCAGCCACGCCGGCGGCGTCAAGGCCATGTGGATGGACAAGCACGTCTGGTGAGTAACATTGCGGCAAAAAACAGAATAAATAATTTTTATTTTTTTTTTCTTTTACAATCTTACACAAATCGGCTTAGTCCCAAACTAAGCAAAGCTTGTACTATGGGTAATAGACGACGATAAACATCCTTATATAGATAGAAAACCGGCCAAGTGCGATTTGGACTCGCGCACGAAGGGTTCCGTAATAGTACATTACTTACCTAGGGCGGTTAAACAAATAATGTCTCAGATCACAGGTATTTGACGCCCGAGCCGAAGGCAAGGGCGATAAATATGCGCTCTGAGGCTTTCTTTATTACCGCCCGTGGTGAGTACAAAATTGTACGTCTCTATCTGGCCAGGAAGTGGGGTTTTCCTAATTCCTAGTTTATGGCCAGGTATGACGTAAAATGGTATAACAACGTTCCAGGTACGAAGAGTACCCCACAAAGCCGCCTCTATTCGTGCTCAACGGCTTCATCTACACGCTGCTCGGGCTCTACGACCTGCACGCCACCGACCAGGACGACGCCCTCTCCCTCGCCAAGAAGATGTTCGACGACGGCATGACGTCACTCAAGACTCTGTTGCCACTCTTCGACACGGGCAGCGGCAGCTTCTACGACCTACGCCATTTTACACTAGGCGTCAGCCCTAATATAGCCCGCTGGGACTATCATGCCACCCATGTCAACCAGCTTTATTTGCTGGCTGGGCTAGATGATGACCCTATTCTGATCAACACGGCTAAACGCTGGGAGGGTTATATGCAGGGGAAGCGGGCGGCGCATAATTGAGCCAATTTGGAGCTTATGGGCGTTGCTATAAAGTCGATTTTCCTTCGTTGGGAATCTTAGTTGATGAGAGCCAAAAAATTGGGTCTGGCGCGCTGCTCATAGTTGAGCAAATTTGAACTTTACGTGATTTATAATAAAGACTGCCCCTGCCCTCCTATAGGCAGTCAAAACGGTTTTATTCGTAAATCGTATGGTGAACTTAAGTACTGTTAAGTAAATTAGGAGGGCAGTTTGATTGAATGCCCAAGCCGGTTCTTGCTAATGAAAATTGTGCGTTATTATTACATGAATAAAACGCAAAATCTATTGTTTACGATTTTCTATATACCTATGTATAAATATAGATACAGGTATAACGTATGCACATTATTCAGTAGTTTACGTTTTAATGCTGAATAAATGCTAAAGACTAGTGTCGCTATAATAAATAACTGCTCATATTCAATGAAGAGATACCTCGAAAACAAGTACAACTACAAGCGACTCTATTTACATTACCTTAGGGATACTTTTTGTGTTCCACAATTTTCAACATATCTCGGTATTGAATGGAAAAGTTATGTATATTAAACTGTCTCAAACTTCCTTTTATATTATATGTGACTTCGAAATTCGGTACTAAAGCTTATGACTAGTGTATTGTAGGAATAAAGATGCCAAAAGACTTGGATGGGGACGGCGTTATGCATGTAGAGCTATGAGAACAGTTGGTTGTTTTCTGCATAACACCATCCGCTGGGAATCACTAATGTACCTTTCTAGTAAACAAATTTTAACATAAAACTTAGATATTCTTGGTACTTTTGATTTGAGTTTACGTTGCTAATTTCAACTTTATATCGATAGTGTTAAAGATGGTTCTCCCTCGTTAGACCTAACAACTTTAGCCCTAATGTTTCATTATACCTAATGCATTTTATAGGATTATTACAAAACAACAAGTGGGTCGGCAACGCGCTTGTGATTCATCTGGACTCACAAGTGTCCATAGGCTACGGTACCTGCTTAACATCAGGCAAGCCGTAAGCTTGTTTGCCACCGTCGTAGTATAAAAAAAAAAAAAAAAAAAACCTAATGACTTCTATTTGATGATATTCAAAGAAAACCCGAAAATTTCACTGTTTCTAAGGAAAATGCTAGGTCTAGTGAAACATGAGGGCTAATGTTGTTAGGTCTAACAAGGGGTCGTTAAAGATTATAATTGGTTGAAATCTTAAATATACATTCATATTTGTTTGAAAGTTCCTTTGGTCGCTATGAAGACTTCATGTTTTTTCTTGTCATCGTTTATATACACAACTGTACTTATATATACAGTTGTATAAAATGACATATCTTTAAGTAGGATTTTCTAATAAATGATACGGTATAGGCAGTTAGTCGTGGTAAGAATAGTCACTAATATGTAGCAAGTGCGAAAGATCAATAAATGTTTTGTTAATAGTCTCGATATACATGTAGGCAGGACATCCGATAGTTCATCGCGCTAGTATGGTTATGGTGTAGTCAAGTTAGTATTTGTGTTAATAAATTCACTGTTAAGATTATAGTAACCGTGTCCCGACCACGCAAAATAATTAATCAAAATCAATAATTTTCAGATATACCTATGCACTTTATTTTTACCACTTATAGGTACATATAATTTGTTGTCAGAAGCCAAAACAAGTTTATTTTTTTTATAGAAATAATTCCAAAGCTGGGTCTTTATTTTCCTTTCTTACCTAAGCCAGCTCAAACAATTATTAAACGACATATTCAAGTTAAAATGACGGTATTTTCCAAATCTAAAGTCCCATAGAACCGAATATGAATAGGTATTCACAACTGACATTTATCGTAATTGTTCTAAAAGGCCATTTCCAAATGTTGCATCTCGTATCCCCATGCATGTTGTGTGTCTTTTACACTGGGGAGTGGTTTACAAGAATTTTACAGCCTCTTAACACGTCATTTATCGAAGTTAATAGTAATGATCGTATAAGCGTCGTATAAGCAGTGAATGTCTTAAGATTGTAACGGTAAGGCTTCCTCTAACAAACGCACATATTGTACCTCATACTGTTGTGAGATATTGTTTAAACTTACTATTCGTAAAGTTATTGATTTATTGACAGCACTCGTAACAATTTAAATATTATACCGTAAGACTGATGTTTGAAATCAAAATATGTGTTGAACGTGTATGTGTGAAATGGAGATATACATGAAACGCGCTCTGGCGCATTTTGCTCGACGGGTAATAATTAACTACTGCGACGCGCAAAATGTACATTTGGAGAATATGGATGATGCTTATTGTACAATACGAGAAAAATGCAATTTGTAATAATGAATTTAAAAGTAAATAAATTTAAAATGTCCCATATTGCGTGCAGCGAACTTTCTTAATAATTCAAGTAAAGCGCATTTAGCGCATCGTACATTTGTCTTGATGTGGTTTGGGTATAATTGATATTTAATTAATTGAACAATATGAATACTAATTACATATAAAAACAAATATGTGTATTCTGCATAAAATGTGGGACAGTCGCGGAATGAAATGGTTCGTTACTTTTGGACCTTAACAAACATTAAAATAAAGTCGAAAAGGGACGAACCTATTCATTCCTTTTTTTTAAAGGAAGAAAAGTTATTTAATCAACAAACAAGAACGATTACATACAAATAAAAGTATCCGCATCGCAGGCTACGTCAAGTGTTTACAAAAACGCATCTTTTCATATATTGGTTGGTATCATTATGCAATTTTACACGTAGTTAACTTTTTGTTCGCTGTGGATGCGCTGGAGCGATGCAATCTGTTGTGTAACATATTTAACTTAGAGATCGCAAAGTAAAGACATATAGTTGAAGAATTTTAATGTACTTAATTAGTCTTATTAACTAACATAGTAACTCTACTTAAGTTATTGTGTATATCAATAAAATTAATGTTAACGTTTATTTATTTCGTCGTAGAGAAATTTAAGCCATAGTTATATTAATAGAGTCAAAGTGCTGTCCACTCGATCAAAGAATTACACGTAACAACATATGTCAAACAGCTTAGTCGTGAACCTTTACAGTAAATTAGTTTTCTGAATTACCATATCTATAAATTTCAAATTAAAGAAATTTTTAATGCTCAGCGCCGGATTCGAACCGGCGACCACGGGCATACACAGGTTACTATAGTATTTGCATTTCCTATTTGCGTTCTGACACAGCTGTCATCCCAGTACAATAAACGTCAAAGATGACATAATTTGTACTGGGCTGACAGCTATGTCAGAACGCAAATAGGTACTATAACCAATTGGGAATTAATGAAAATTTCAGAATTGCCTGTTAATTTTTTTGGTGATAGGAATAACCTTAGCACCAGAAAAAAGTTTCAGATTTTTCAGCTGCTTCAATTATTTTTAAAAAATATAAAAAGTTTCCTCACTTACGTTTTGGGTTTGGGACGGCGAATAAGACACTTTCCTTGATCCGTCTCATATTACAAGAAAATATCTTAAATATACGTGGTAAACTGACACTGGCAATGATATTGACAGCTATTTTGTCATTGCCAGGGTCAGATATTTAAAACATTTTTTTGCAATATGAGACGGATCAAAGAAACTGTTTTATTCGCCGTCCTAAACCCAAAACGTAAGTGAGGAAAACATTTATATTTTTCAAAAATATAATTGACGCAGTTGAAAAGTTGGCTACTTTTTTCTGGTGCTAAGGCAGGTTATTCCTACCACCAAAAAAATGACCAGCCACTTCTGAAATTTTCATCCAATTCCAATTGAGCTATCGGAACAATTCGTCTCGGTCACCAAATTAATTTGCTTTCTATAAAGTGAGACGGAAACAGAAATGCTTTATCTCGTTGGCGATAAATAGTCATTAAAATATTATTACTTCCCTTTTAAGTATTATTTTTATCTTAAAACCGGCGTGGCATTTGATTATGTATACAGAGTGTTTTTTTTAAATGGGACAGTATGGGGAAATCCGAATCTAAAGGAGATAGAGGAAAAGTGTCCAAGGAGACATTAGGTGTTTTTTTATGTAAACAAATTTGGCTCATTAAAATTTTTGGTCAAGCGTGAGTTGTTCTGAAAAAATTATAAAGTTGGTCAATTTTTTTTTTGACGCGGGTCGGCTCTGTTTCATGTAAGGATTATTTCATTGTATGGAAAGAAAAAAATCTGAACAGCAGAAGTTGGTCAAATTTAATGAAAACTAATCTTCATACAGTTGGTTTATTACTTGAGTAAATGTTCGATGTGGCCGCCGTCTTGTTTTATGCAGGTACGAGCATGCTTCAAGACACTTCTAGTTGTGAATTAGTTAACGCCATGATGAATAAAATTACAAGCATGAACTGATTGGAAACAAAATCACAGCTGCAGAAATAACTTACGTTCCAAATTTGAATTCTTTGCTGCAGAAATAATTTACGTTCCAAATTTGAATTCTTTTTTTTTATAATTTCAAGACTATCGCGTGCCATGATGTTTACGAAGATTAAAAAAAATGTTCTTCTCTTGAATCATCTGGAGCTCTTATCGATTATCGAAATTTAAAAATGGAATAATTTTAAATATTTTTTTACACGCCTAGGCACTTGTAACAATATTAAAAGGCGAATACTGCAATTGTATGAAGATTAGTTTTCATTAAATTTGACCAACTTCTGCTGTTCAGATTTTTTTCTTTCCATACAATGAAATAATCCTTACATGAAACAGAGCCGACCCGCGTCAAAAAAAAATTGACCAACTTTATAATTTTTTAAGAACAACTCACGCTCGACCAAAAATTTTAATGAGCCAAATTTGTTTACATAAAAAAACACATAATGTCTCCTTGGACACTTTTCCTCTATCTCCTTTAGATTCGGATTTCCCCATACTGTCCCATTTAAAAAAAACACTCTGTATAAGTATCTATATGTATTTATCTATTATATATATCGTCGCCTAGTACCCACAACACAAGCCTTATTGAGCTTACCGTGGGCCTAGGTTGATTTGTGTAAGATTGTCCCGTAATATTTATTTATTATGACTCGATCAACTCTTCCTCGTTGGTTTTCCCTTATTTCACCGAATGCATTGTTTCGCAGAATTTTCATTTCATCGAGTTTAAGTTACTCAGAAATCGTTAACTTTTTAGGATTTAGATACTGTTTCTCAGAAGAAATGTTATAACTTGTATTTGTAACATGCCTAGAAGATGGACAGTATAAAAGGGGTTAAAATGACAACAAAACTCTACATTTCGTGGATTTTAACGCACAAAAATTTCAGTTTTTAAAAGTGACAGCTTCTGATCAAGGTGGACAGCATAAAAATATTTATTCCTAAAAATTCATATCCTTATCTTGCCCCATATTTATTGCTAATTTAATTAAAATAATAACTTTACTATGTTTAACATGTCTAAGGAACTTACTAACAATACTTAATAGACATTAGGAATGAAAAATGACAGCTGGGTTGTCATGTTATTAGAACTAAGCACTGTAATTATTTCCAACGGAGCCTCAAAGCGTTTTGAAAATGTCTTATATTACTGACAAATAACTAATGTAATCATATCTGTTAGTCGTAACTTCGTAAGCTATGTATCTGAATTTGTAATGTAGGTAGTGGTATTCAAAGTATATAAAAATCGCATACGACATTGTACCGTCAATTCTAAACGACCAAAGAATTATGGTTAATCAATTTCGTAAATGGGAGTATATCGCCTATAGCAAGACATACATTTTTATTCACTTAATTTATTATTTGGTTTACTAATCTACTTTCTTTCAGCGTTTTTCACGATAGTGAAAGTAATTTATTTTTATTTATGATTAAGTAATAACAGTAATAAGTATAACTTATCAATTCGTTTTAATCAAAAGTTTTGTAACATTTCTTGCCAATTTCTAGGAAGTCAAGTAGTTGTGGGGCTGTCACAGTACTTGATCAAATCGTTGCATAAATATGTAGGACGCTTTGTCAACATATTTAAAAGATTTTGCAAACTTACTGAGATGTCTGTTTTCTGAGATCACGGCCGGTGCAACTACGGAATTCAATCTCGATTACACGAGATTTCGAGCGAATTTTCGAGATTCAATCTCGGTGGCAGGTGTCGAGATTTCGACAAAAAAAAATTATCGAGATCTTGAACGAGATCTAGTACGCAGAGCACGTTAATAATTCGTGTCGGACAGTCCTTGGCAAGGACTTAACTTCAAAATAAATTATTTTCAAAAAAACTATATTGGTGTGTGTGCACATTTTCACGTTTGCGCTGTTTCTACGTACAAATCGTAAGAACTTATTTTTTTGACATCAAAAAATCTTTGTTCAGCTTTCCATAGATGTGCTCAAAATATAAAAGCAATAAGGTAAACGTCCGAGTGGTCGACGCTGTACTAGTATATGACATGGGCACTTTATGTCCAAGCAATATGGGTTAAATTCGAACTAAGAGGATTTTTCTTTATATGCCAATGCCATATACTAGTACTGCGTCGAGCACTCTGACGTTTACCTTACTCAAAGTAGGTAAGTATTGTTCAATCGAATTCGGGCAACTTTGACCAATATAATGCTATATTTAAAAAAAAGTGGAGTCTCGATATGACGATTGGCGAGATTAATCGAGATCTCGCTGATTTGGCTGACGAGATCTCGAATCGCTAAGCTTGACATTAGGATTATAACGGATCTCGAATTTTATCTCCGATTTTTGAGTGGGTAGTTTTCCCGCTCAACTTTTCGATCTACCCCCACCTTTGTAGGGCAAAGGCGGGGGTAGATCCAAATCACGTCGGCTTGATTATTATATGTGCGGAGTGCTGACGACGCTTGCCTCCGAAACTGTCGCCACGAGCCCTCCTCCCATTCGGGTTCACCCGGGAACGTGGTTTCAGTTGGCGGCAGTGGGGCTTGATGTTGCGCTTTTCTTTAGCTATTCTCCGGCTGAAGCCGGGCCGCTACTCTTCGCGGCACTTTCTCCCGCCTCCTCTGAGAAAGGCGCTGATTTTCGCGATGCAGTTGGTATGCGTCCGAGTCAGGTGTTCTCTAGCTTATGTTGTCCTGAAAAGGATATTATTTTTATATATATTATTATAAAAAAGAAATTATATCACAAAATTATAAAAAATAAATGAATATTCATTATAGGTATCATTGTTCTTCAAAATGTTTCAGTTTAATCTTCTTCGGCAGCAGCCTTTTTCATTTTCTTCTTTGGTAGCAGCTCTTTGTGGATTGAGGGCAGCACGCCCCCATTATCGAGGTCATCATCATGCTTCACGCCCAGGAGAATGTGGCGAGGGGTGACCATGGTTATTTTGTCCTCAATGGCGGCGGCGGCGGCTATATATACAATGTTTCATGTACCAAGTACTGTATGACCGCCGCGAGATACACCGCTGCTTTAACTCCGACCCTACGCGCGTAGTTCCCATTCTTCAAACAACGATGTATGCGTGTTACCGGGAAAATGAGTCCGGCTTTTGACGAGCGAGTTTTGTACTTCTTGCCTTGATTGGAGTTCATGGTGGAATGACTGGCTTGAGCACAGGTATTCTCACGAACCCGGTTTGGGCTCGGTTAAGCCGTGCGCGGCGTGAGCCGCATGTGGCGGGATCGGGCGCCGTCCGCGACTACGGACGGGTGGCTGGGGTGGGCGTAACGCCCGGCTGGTCCGGTGGGGTCATCTGCTTCGTCCGTCGGTGCGATCGAGCCCTGCCGGGTGGGAATCCCGAAGGAGAAGCCCAGCGAGCGATCTGCGGACCGACGGCATTACAGGAACGTCCATGTGAGTGTCAGTGTTGGTACAGTTCAGTCCAGAGTCCCCTCAGGACTATGGGGACTGGATCTGTACCTTTTTGCAGGGCGTCGAGCACGTCCTGCAGGATTTTAATGCATTGCGCATTCGACCTCTCCCTACTGCCTTCTTGGCTCATCGGTAGGGGAGGGGGCGCAATGTTGCGGGGGGGCCTAGTCGGCGCTGCGTTGTCGGGGGCGGGAGCGGTCGTTTGCGGCCTGCTCTGGGCGGTAGTCTGGGTGTTCTGGGTGGGGGCCTGGGCGGTGATAGCCTGGGCGGTGGCTGCGGCCGTTTGTGCGGCGGCGGTGGCGGTCTGGGTGTCGGCGGGGGCAGCGGGGGCGGGGGCGGACTGTCCCCTGCCCCGTCTGCCTCTTCCTCGGCGGCGGAGGCGTGGTGTCGCCTCGTTTGCTCTCGCCATGAGCGAGTTTGGCGCGTTTTCCGAGGGCTGCACTGTGCGCTGCTGGGGCACAACTTGCCCGCGACGGTTTGTGCGGGGAGCTGTACCCGCCCTCTTAACGTGTGCCTCCCTCTGGTAGGCCGGGCACACCGGGTCGTTAGCTGTGCGTGGGCCGGCGCAGTTGGCGCAGGTCCCCTCCTGGTCTCTTGGCCGCTCACACTCGCCCGCAAAGTGTGGTCCCGCACATCGGATTGGACACACTTGATGGGGCGGTGGCAGCCATGAGAGGAGTGCCGGAAGCCCTGGCAGCGGTGGCATTGCGCCGGCCCCTTCTTGCCGCGCCACGCCTCCACCACCACTCCCGTCATCCCCAGTATCTCCCGGACTCCGTAGATGGCCGGGATGAGGTCAGTTGTCTTTGTTAGCTGCGCGTAGAACACGCAGCCGGGTCGTCCTGCACGCGCATCTACGTGGCGCGTGTAGAGTGGGGCGAATCCTTACGTCACCAGGTCTTCGGTGATGTGCTCTGGGTCGGTGCTAACGGGGAGCCCCCTGATGCACACCTTCAGGGGGATCTCTTCCCTCGGCTGGAGGGTAGACCAGGAAATGGAGTCCCCGAGGGACGTCAGGTAGCTCTGAACTACCCGGTACTCGTCGTGGTCCTCGGGGAGGAATCGTATCCCGTTCCCATAGGGGCGGGACTTTGGGTAGCGGCCCAATTTCTTCCGGATTCGCACGAAGTGTTCGTGCCATTCCGGGAGGTTATCCACCGTTATTGGGCGCGGCTTTTTCTGTGGTGGTGGCTGGGGCGGCTGAGCCGCAGCTGGTGGTGGTGCTCTTGAGTTATGGGCCAGTGCGTTGGCGGCCGGGTCTTGGCGCGCGGGTGCGGCTGGCTCCTGGCGCTCGTCGTCACTGTCTTCCATCTCGTCCGCCTCCCCGGCGCTCTCGTCGCTGGATGAGGCCTCGGGTTGCGGTTTATGGTGGTCCCTGGGGGACAGGTCCAGTCGGGGGAGGCTCAGCTTTTGGGGCCTCTCTGGAGGAGACCCCGGTTTGCGTTTGCCCCCCGGTGGTGTTGTGGGCTTTTGGTGACTTCCGAAGGGTGGAGGGGTCACCTTTGTGCGCAGCGGAAACAGCTGCTGCACTTTGGCCGTCGGTTGTGCTTGTGCTTGCGCCGGCGTTGGCCGCGCCTCGCGGGGCGCGGCGTTTTGCGGCGCGAGCGCTGCGCGGGGCGCTAACTTCGCCTGTCCCGCTCCGAGGGCGGGCGGCGGACGCGGCGCGGGCGCAGCTTGGTTCGCCTGTCCCGCTCCGAGGGCGGGCGGCGTGGGCGCTGGGCGGGGCGCCGGACTCGCATGTCCCGCTCCGAGGGCGGGCTGCTGTCGCGGCGCGTGGGCCTGGCGCGGCGTTGCGGGCGCGCGCTGGGGCAGGGGCGCGGGGGCCTGCTTGTGGGCGGCCACGGCGGCGCGGTCGGGCTTGACTATCTTCGCCCCTGCACCCGCGGCGGGCGGGCGGGGGGCGGACGGTCCGGGTTGGGCGGCGGCAGCTGTTGCTTCGCCCGTTGGTGTGGCGGCCTGGCTCAGCGGGCCAAGCCGACCGAGGATCTCCTGGATTTCCCCGGTTGGTGTTCCTGGTGTCGGCGTTCGCGCGGCTGTGAAGGCCGCTGCGGATGCGCGCAGGACATTTTTAAATGCCTGCTGGATGCGTGGGTCGCGGGCAAGGCTGGCCGCGTCTCCGATGCCGCGGGTGCGGCGGAAAATCCGGGGGCGGCTTGTTTGCTCCTGCGGCACTCCGGAGGAGTGCGGGAGCGGTGGAGCCATTCTGCTCTTAGGTGTGCGGAGTACTGACGACGCTGTCCGCTGCCTCCGGGACTACAGCCGTGAGCCCTCCCCCCATTCGGGTACACCCGGGAACACGGCTGCGGTTGGCGGCAGCGGGGCTTGATGTGGTGCGGCTATTCTCCGGCCTAAGCCGGGTCGCTCATTTCGCTTCAACTTGATTAAACAAGGAGCTGAAATTCGCGGGAGGAATTGGTTGCGTCCGAGTCAGTGTTACCGGTAACTCCGCGGCCGATCCAATGACTGGCTTCTTTACTGCCTTCCTCTTTATAACAATATCTTGGGCTCGCAACTAGTGGGGGCACAACGACGTAAATCGAATAATGTTGACGGTAGTATAATTGACTTTATTTATTGTCCACCGTCAATCTACTCAGTTAATTGTGGAAAACTTGAGACTAAGATTACCTTTTTTTTTTAATTGAAACTTGATAAAAGTAAATCGTGTACCCACCTACTTATAGCGTTAGCGTGTGATGCGTGCTCGTCTGTTCAGTTATTTATGGTAGGTTCTTTATACCTATTAAAAAGTGGTGAAGCTTGTGTATGTGCCCGTGGGTGATCTCAGGAACTTATTTTTGATTAACCAATTATATAGATTACTATTCGTCAAATCGCCCCAACACTCAAAACGGAGACGCGGTAGACCTCGTCGGCGATGGCGGGATAACTTGGACTCCTTTTTAAAAGACTGGCCAGTTATTGCTCAAGACCGCGATGAATGGAAGGGGAGAGGGGAGGCCTTTGCTCAGCAGTGGGACATAACGGGCTCGATATAATAATAATATAATATAACTATTCGTCAAATAGGTATTGTCAGCAAAGTTGACGTATTTGTTTACGACATTTGTTTGGCGTACGAAGGCACGGGCAGAAGCTAGCTTAATGATAAGCCCCTCACAGACTGGCGCGTCCTGGCCGCGGCGGTCAATAGTAAATTTGTCATTAGCTGCCAAATTTACTACAGACCGCCACCGCAGGCCGCGCCAATGTCATTCAGGCCTTAATGTTAGGTAAGTATATTGATTGGCATCTGTGCAAAACACGACCAACTGCGGCCCTGAAAAGGGCCTTGTCAACGTTACGTAAGCATTCAAATTATTACCACCACCATTATTATCATAATCTTAACTAAAATAAATATTTTATCACTAATGGTCGTTATTATGTTTGTGTGTGATTCGTATCGTATAAGTTGTGGTCAAAAACCCTAAAATAATATTTTCAGGTCAATTGTAACAAAATATTAAGCAATAATTACTTGTTTAGATACTCAGTAACACGGCTGATTTGGCCTACTATTTATACATATTGTAATCTTGTGTAGTAAAACGATGTTTTTAAGACGAACTATAATGAATATAATGATACAGTTGCAATTTAAATGAGCAGGGTTCTTAAGAATGCTGCGGAATACCTACACGACAAGTAAATTGCAACTATTAGCTCATTAATATTAAGTGTCATAATTGTTCGTCTCCTGTTTTATTTTTATTTATTCGGATAATACAGGATGGCCGACCATTTTATGAAGATTCTCTTCATAAGAAATCTTATTATAATAAGTAAAAATCATCTCATAGTTCGATTTGTATAAAAATGTCCCATAATTAGTATTTTTGATTATTTAATTGATTATCCTGTATTATCCGGAGTTGTCTCGGCGAGCCGTCTAGCGTGAGTTTATTTGTAATCGACGCGGAATAAATGCAATCGCAATTTTCGCTATTAGAAACATTCCAATGTATAAAGAGCTTACTATATTCGTAGTCATTGTAAATAGTGTTTGTTAATCGTTTTCGTTGAATTTAGCTACTTATCTTTTATTATGGACGCGATGCGCGATTTTGTGGGGATAAGCGAGAGTCACATTAATGTTTTTATTTTATAGCTACAATATTTTCCTAGTAACAATTTGTTATGTACGAGTATGATAATAACATTAATAACGCTGAAAATATTTTACTGTTATCGTTTAAGAGTCCGCAGTAAGCTCGATTCTCCATACAAACGTACGCTCTCATTTTAAAACGACTAGCTGGGTCATTGTCAGTCACAAAAACATAAATCATCTTTCCGGTGGTCAATAGTTAAGGGCTTACGTTTACATATAATATGTTTTTATCACATAGAATTATAGAAGGGGCAACGCCGTTTATGCGGATTCAGAGTTCGACCAAAAATTAGGCTTTATAGCCCTTAACTTTGGCAATGTCCACTGAAGAGACGCGAACCTAAATCTGACAATGACCAAGCTAGTTTGCTCTGAAAGTACCATCCAGAGGCCCTAGATCACACTAGGGTTTATGTCGCGTTTTACGTGATGTTTCAGTACATTTTCACCGACATAAAACCTAGTATGCTAGGGCCTCAGGTCTGTAATTAGTTTATGTACCTTCAGGTACCATAGTAAAGAATAAAGCAAATTTAAGTTTTTCATACAAAACTTGTTTTTGCTGTATTTCGTTTGTTCTATAAACTGGAGCCATATAAACTAATTACAGACCTAGATATACCGGATGTCATTGTATATGCAAAGTTTCGTTACAATCCAACACGTAGTTTTAAAATGAGAACGAAACTCCGTTTGTATGGGAGGGTGAAATTCGGCCGAGCTTACTGCGGACTCGTTAACGTTCATTTTCAAAATAGTCATGACATTTAGAGCCGCGGCGCTACCAGCTTCGAATCTCGAACTTCGTATATCTCCGTCTCTTTCGCTCGAGTACCATAAACCATAAGTGCGATAGAGACGGAGATATACAAAGTTCGAGATTCGAAGTTCGTGGTTATAGCTCTGAGGGCCTACCGCGAACGGCATTCGAAGTTTTCCCTCTCTGTCGTACATAAGTATGAACTCGCAAGAGTCGCACGTCTAACAGAGAAGGAAAACTTCGAATGCCTTTCGCGGTAGGCCCACCACTCCTAACTACCGGTGTCGGATCCGACAACACTTTTGTTTGGCGCACGCTCCGATATCGGACTGGGCGGTGTGAACGGTAAGCATGTTGTCCATACATTTACTTGCCCTCCGATATCGTTACTGGATGCGACACCGACAGTTATGGATTGGTGTGAACAGGCTCTTAGCTGTCATAGATCAACTGTACTATAGATACAGAAA
The DNA here is from genome assembly GCA_963854355.1 of Epinotia brunnichana. NCBI lineage: Eukaryota > Metazoa > Arthropoda > Insecta > Lepidoptera > Tortricidae > Epinotia > Epinotia brunnichana. The sequence goes on from OY977943.1 coordinate 33,450,199, forward strand.
TAAACTACAGAGGGCCTACCGGGAACGGCATTCGAAGTTTTCCCTCTCTGTCGCACTTACGTACGAACTCGTCAGTATGACAGAGAGCGAAAACTTCGAATGCCTTTCGCGGTAGGCCCTCAGGGCTATAACCACGAACTTCGAATCTCGAACTTCGTATATATGTCCGACTCTATCGCACTTATGGTTTATGGTACTCGAGCGACAGAGACGGAGATATACGAAGCTCGAGATTCGAAGTTCGTGGTAGCGCCGCAGGATATTTACTACGAAAAAAAATCCCTGCCAAAGTTTTTATTGGCATGCATCGTAGTATGTAAGTGCGAGCGGGACGAATTATTTTTCCCTATACACTGTAGTTTATGAACTATCCATCTCACTCTATGACAAAATGTAGTGCACCACGTTTCCACGTTGTATGAAATTTCTGTTAATTTGTATACAAGGTGATGCTGTCTAATAAATGAATTATCAAATCAAGGTGACTCCTTAACGTCACCATTAGTGTTTTTTCAACGCGCGTTAGAAAGAGCGGAAACGAAACGTTAGCCTCCTAAATGGAAATAACTAAATAATTTAAGGAAATGTTTTTTTATTTACGAAGTAGTTACATTTGTTTTGTTACGTTTGCTTTTAGAACAAATTAAACTTAAAAAATATTCGAAGCATTTGGTTCAAACTTCAATACTTTTAATTGCGGTCTCAGGAAGATCAATAATTGTAATATCTATATTACAATTATTGTTTCTTTTTAAAGCGCGTTGTGAAGAACAGAAAAGATTGGTAGCGGGTTGAGATAATAGGCGCATCCCCACGGGCGAGCACGGCAGTCCGCCGCGTGATTCCGGCCCGTGTAGACAGTTGCAGACTGCAGCATGGCGTCCGGCAAAACCATAATACTCAGGACAAGCTATGGTAATTAATAATACCACATTCCAGCGAGATGCTAGCATACAAATCTCAATAAGTGGGACAGAAAGGGAAATATCATTCGTTGTCCTTGTCATAGTTCCAATTTTTTTTGTTTGCCGCAACTGGTTTAGTATGAGGTTGCGGCAAACTAACCAATACCTGCCCAAATTAAGTGGGTTTATGGTAAGCCATTCAGCCATTTTAAGATCAGTTGTTAATTTAGTTGCATAGGTACCTTTCCGTCCCTGATTGTGGCAACACGTATAGCTTGTCCTGAGTGTTAAACGTCCATGGGCAAAACCATACCACTATCACGCTCTATCCTATAACTTTGCGCTCTAGTTGCCCGCCGTGCTCGGACGTGGGGATGCGGCTTATGTTTTGTAATTTGTATGTGTCGGTAGAGTGTATGTTCTGTATAACCGTAGTAGAGTATAGAGGTAGTGAATGCACTTGTGAATGACAATAAAGCGTCTCAAACATTGTTTTTGATTTTTTAGGCCCATGTCAGATGCACCTGTTTAAGAACAATGCGTAGCTGAGCAACTTTCCAAATCTCCAATTTTTGACGCAATGTTTCTGTCGCGCTGTTCTGGGCGGCAGGGGCTGTCTATGTGTGAGCGCATGCACACTGGCGCGAGACACGAGCACTCGCTCGCTGCGCGCCGTTCCGTTGACATCGCCCGCGAGCCGGACGGAATTTATTTAGTTCATTCCTGCGCGCCTCAAGCCTCTGGGTTGTTTGTTATTCGGAACACGCTAATGCGCCTACGTTTAGTTACTTAACTACGAACCGCGGCGTCAAGATTTATTTGTGGGTGAACGGTGAGGTGAGGTTAAAACAAGTTACATTTGTTTTTGTTGTAAGTGTGAATTTTACTAACTGACCCAGCTTACGGCTGATGGACTCGATATCCCGCTACTTATTGTGACTCGACTTTTGTTTACTGGACTTTTTTATCATTGTATCATGCTTCATCCGAGCTTAGATTGTTAAAAAGTTGCCGCCATCTTGAAATTCTTTAAATACAGTCCGATTTGGTTCAAAATCGATATCTGGCGGTCCGCGGGGCCTCTTAATATGCACCCGAGCTTTGATTGTAAAAAAGTTGCCGCCATCTTGAAATTCTTTAAATACAGTCCGATTTGGTTCAACATCGATATCTGAGAGTCCGCGGGGCCTCTTATTATGAATCCGAGCTTGGATTGTAAAATAGTTGACGCCATCTTGAAATTCTTTAAATAAAGTCCGATTTGGTTCAAAATCGATATTAGATTAGAGGGTGTACAATCGCCCTCGAGCAGGGAAATTGCGTATTTTGCGAAAAGAAAGCTACAATGTTCTACGAAAAATGCCAGTGAAAGTACATCGAAAATGAAGGCCAACTCACCCGTGCCCGGCGAAAAGATGAGTCGGTACCGACTGCCTGCACACTTCCGAAGTCACGAGCTGATGAAGCACTGGTTGATATGAAGGTTTTGGACTTATTTCACCACATTTGCGATTTTGGGTGCGACGAAATAGGCTTGCGCGAGGAGCCGTGGTCAGTCATCAAACGATATACCCTCAACTCGCATTTTACTCATGTCAAAAAAACTAGACAACTACCCTACCTAACTGTCGCTAATGAACGCGTTCCTTTTCACGAAATATAGTAATAACATAAATTAAAAATATAAAATAACTAAGCTAAGTGATGATGTCCGGAACCAACAGAGGGTCCGAGGGGGCGAGGGCGATAAAACTTGAAATTTTAAATTTATTTAGACCTTGTAACGTTGCATGTTACATGCCGTATAATTACTATTAAAACTTATCTTTAATTGACTAACCTATTCTAAAATAAACACATTTATCGTAAAATTTTATATTATACAACTATTTGAAACAAGTACCTATTTACATAAACACATCCGTAAGTACATAACAATAAATAACAACAAAATATAATACTTAATTATAATAAACAACAAGTAAAACACATAATGCTTAACGCTTGTGCGCGTGATAGTTTCGCGCGGCGATAAGAAGGTTCGAGACGGCTCGTGGCAGTGAATTGAGGGTTAAACTGTGTAATTTGAGCCTCATCCCGCTCCCCCACGTAACCTTGTTAATAGCAGGAGTATCATTTACAAGCTTAGGTTTTATTCTGGTGGTTCGACAAGCAGAGAGGTAAATATATGTACTAGGCGCCAGCCTTTCAAAATCTATACATGACCAAGACTGTTCTTCACAAAATTTCATAAGTTCTGTAGCAAATAGTTCTCCAGAATGCGCGTTATAGTCGCCTAACATAAACACAGATTCTACACTTTGACTTTCGATTATGGCACTTGTTTCACTCAGGCATTCTATGAATTCTATTAAATTATCGTTACAAGCGGTGGGCATGTACACTGAAAATATTAAGATAGAACGATTGTTTGACAGTACATACATAGAGGCTTACTTAACCCTTTTCCAGGCAGAGGCGTTATATCGACCACATACATACTGTCAAACGTGTACTGTACCTTAATGTCATTGAATAAGATTGACATTTGATTGTCATTTTTCAATTGCCGGCCTGGAAAAGGGTAAAGAGGGCGATACATCGATCTAGGTCTTCAGCGGTCTGTAGCGTTCAGTTCCCAGGATGTGGTGATTGGAGCAAAAGAAACTCTGAACGTCAACAAAAGAAATGAAAATATTTATTAAAAAAAACTAGGTCGTGGGTGGTTAGGCCCGTCTGATTTTACGCCGTAGGTCGGTACTCCCCTCGGGTGACGCGACGGCGGCTGCTTGGTCTTGGGGTATAGTCCAGGCAATGAACTGATAGCTTGTATGGAAAATATGTCAAATTTGGAAATAATTTATAATAGCAGATTTTTTATATGTAATGGATATATTATCAATTAAATAGTTACTTAGTGACAAAATCCAACAAAATTTCAGACATCAAAAAAATGATAACTTAACTAGCTTCTGAAAAGTCAGAAAAAATATTTATTAATGGTTTTATCTTTATTTTGGTTCATTTACATGTGCTCTATAATATTCAAGATAAATAATTTAAAAAAACAATTCATTCTTTTTTTAAATCTATATAAATACTTCCGGATGGAAAGTTTGTTGGATTCATAACGCATCATATATCAATGTTTTAAAATGATATAAAGAAAAAAAACGCTATTATAAATTAATGTTTTTCAAAACCGTATTTTGCCTGGAGTAGTACTGGAGCAGCGGACAGTGGAGCTGGTGTTATCGCTCTAGAGCTCCGAGGCAGCTGTGTGGTGTGTGTGGTCTTCCACGAAAAGGTCGCAGGAACGACGCGCTTAAGCGCGGCCGTCTTTTAAAAAAAAGTCACACCCTGTGAATAAATGTCCTTCTAACGTTTTAGCGAATAGTTTCCCCTCCGTCCCTGTACCTTCCTTCAGTGACGCGGGCACCGCGTTGGCGAGTGGACTTGCGCCTGCGCTGCGTATTTGGTGAGGTATTGCGTCAAATGAGTCCCACGGACTCATACAAATGCACGCAAAAAAACGTGCTCCCCTTGCAGGTGCATTTTTCTAATACAGTGTGTATTTTTAATATTACCTCAAATTGTAACCAGAGGTAGGTGTTAGGGCTGAGAACCGATATTGCAAGATTTTATTTCTTTTATAAAATAATTCAGCACGCAATGTATCACTACATTGTGTGACAGATGTGACGTCACAACTGTCACTAAGTAACCCGCTTCTTCCATATGTCAAATGAGTGTAAGCATTACATTGCTGCTTGATAAATTTTCAAAAATACATTACGCTTTGGTAGTTAAGACTAACTTACAAATTTCTTACAATATCGGTTCATAGTACTAAAAGCTATGTATGGTTACATTTTGAGGTAGTATTAAACATACAGGCTGTATAGGAGCATACATTTTTGTTTTTTTAATTTTACTTTGTATAGGTACCTTTGAGAGGTTAAAAAAGTTAAGAACGTATATTTGTTAAGTACTCCAGGCAAAATACGGTTTTAAAAACACTAATTTATATTAGCGTTTTTTTTCTTTATATCATTTTAAAACATTGATATATGATGCGTTATTCAAGAATCCAACAACCTTTCCATCCGGAAGTATTTATATAGATTTAAAAAAAGAATGAATTGTTTTTTTTAATTATTTATCTTGAATATTATAGAGTACATGTAAATGAACCAAAATAAAGATAAAACCATTTATAAATATTTTTTCTGACTTCAGAAGCTAGTTAAGTTATCATTTTTTTGATGTCTGATATTTTGTTGGATTTTGTCACTAAGTAACTATTTAATTGATAATATATCCATTACATATAAAAAATCTGCTATTATAAATTATTTCCAAATTTGACATATTTTCCATACAAGCTGTCAGTTCATTGCCTGGACTAAAGAGTTTTTGTTATTTTTGTAGAGGTTTGAAAAAATCTCTTTTTTGAGACTGGTAAAATTTCTTAAATATTAAAAAACATTGTGTTATTTCGGAAAACCACACATAAAAAAATATATGAGTCCCAAGGACTCATAGAATGTGTTTACGTTAGTAGTGTTAACACCCACAGAAATAACCAACTCGTTGTAATCTTTATAAAAGTATATTTCACTCAATCTTTATAACTACTTATTGCTGGTTGTACAAAACTCACTTCTACACCTTATAATTTATTATTCAATACCAAACACGTCCGTTCAACAACGCTGCCTGACCGAGAACATGCTATGCGAACTTAGAACTTAATGCAAATCCAGTTTCTTATTGAAAACACCTTCCTTCTTGATAGCTGGCGAACTCTCTGAAGCTCTAGCGATTGCTAGGCAAGGCTGTCAAGTTATTTCAAAATTCGCCGTATTGTCAGAAGGCATCAGTAGCCTAGGGGTACAGACGGTGGTATTTGGAGTCGATGATCCGACGTTCAAATCCTACGACCGACGCACTTTTTGTACATTTAAAGAAAAGTTGTAACTACCACAGAAGAGATGGCGCCTGTATACGCAAGCATTAAATTGAATGCCGCCCCGCGCCAAGTCCCGTCCCTCACGTTAACGACCGTTTCCATGACGTCACCAGAATGGTCAGTGGAGCTACTTTTAAACTATAATTTCTTCCATAAAACAATAAAACCTTACAGTAGGTACATTTCACCTAGTGGATTGAGGGTTAACAAAATATGTAATTGTAAACTGCGGGAAATCGATTTTCCTACAGATTTAAGTAGTTGTGCAAATAGGGTGTGCATCGACAGTAATCATAGGATTATTTTGAAAAATATGTACGTTATGATCATAGCCACATTGATTGAGGCATCAGAGAGCAGTTACAATACTAAAGTCGTAGGTATATTACGGGCTGGAACAAGCATGTCCGGGGTGCTCACTGGAGGGCTAGGCTTTGCTTTCAGACCTGGGTGTTGTACGGAAAGCCTGCGGCGGGACGTATTTATGAGGAGATGTGTGATTTCCGGCGACTTTTCAAATCAAAATTAAAATGGTGTAAAAATAATGAACAGCAGATTAAAATGGATATCATCGCTCAACACCATTTTGATAAGAAGTTTGGAAGGTTTTGGAAATCTACCAATAAACTCAACCATAAGTCCGGGCTTCCCGTTAGCGTCGACGGTGTGAATGATCCTTCTGAAATAGCTAATTTATTTAAAAGTAATTTCAAGGTCGAATCGCCGCTGGGTCCAGCGTCGCAGGTGTTTAATGTTGAGGACTTCCCCCCCGAGCTGAGCGTCACATTCACCGCAAAACAAGTGTCATCAGTTATTAATAAAATGGTCAGGGGTAAATCACCTGGACATGATGAAATACGCTGGAAAACATCTGCCTAGAGTACTAGCTATGTTTTTTACACTTTGTTTGAGCCATTGTTATCTGCCCGATGAACTAATGCAGACTGTTGTAGTTCCAATCGTTAAAAATAAAACTGGCGATGCCTCAGACCTGTCTAATTACTTATAGGCCGATATCCCTGGCTACCACCATTGCCAAGGTACTGGACGGTCTGCTTGATGCCAGCTTATTGGATCAGCATATCAAAGTGAATGACGCCCAATTTGGCTTCCGGCGGGGGCTGTCCACAGAGAGTGCTATACTGGCCCTCAAGAATACCGTCCAGTACTATACCAGTAGGAACACACCGGTTTATGGTGTGTTCCTGGATCTATCGAAGGCATTCGACCTTGTATCATATGACATCTTATGGGACAAGCTACGTAATGAGACAAGTGTACTTCGGGAAGTGATAGCCTTGTTTAAATATTGGTATTGCCATCAAAATAATTTTGTAAGGGGGGGCACTTCAATCTCCAGCGACTATAAATTGGTATGCGGGGTCAGACAGGGTGGGCTGTCTTCCCCCAAACTGTTTAACTTGTATGTCAACCAACTCATCAAGGATCTGAGCAGTACCTACCTATACCGGATGTCACATTGACGGAGTCGCCGTCAACAATTTAAGTTATGCTGACGACATGGTGCTGCTCGGCCCTTCGATCGACGCAATGAGGAGGTTGACAAAAATACGCAAGTCGTATGCTGCGGCCCATGGACTCAGGTACAACGTGAAGAAGAGCGAAGTGATGATTTTTAAAGCTGGCAGGAAAACTTATCCGACTGTACCGTTAGTGACACTCTAAGACGTCCCTTTAAAATTTGTCACTAAGTTCAAGTACCTGGGTCACTGGGTGACGGATGACCTAAGCTAAGTGATAACTTATTTTTTGTTATTATTATTACTTTATTTCAGGCATTGCCCATATCACAACACAAACATACAACATTATATATAACACAATCATAACTTAAATAACAATTTCAAAGAATCACAGTGTGTACATTTAAACATTAATTAATAAAATAAAATAGAAATAAAAATGTCAAATAATAATAATGAATGATATTGATAAATAAACATTAAATTAGATTATAAATGAAGATTGAAATTTAATGAATTAATTGAAATATATTATTTCTGGACTCCATGAGGATGGAGTTCCAGTGCCTCCATAGTGGGCTGTTAATATTTTCAGCAATGGCTATAAGGAGGCTGTTGGGACTGACACGAATGCGGCGCATCAGGGAGGCCACGCGCTTGCGTATTATTGCACAGAAACCGTCAGTGTGCTCCTCACAGAACATACCTGACGCGCTACAATTTCGTGGGAGTCCCAACAGCATCCTGAACCCATTATTATATTGGACGCGCAGGGAGTCGTATGTTTCTCGGGTATACTTGGTCCATAGGCTGCAGGTATAAAATGTTTGACAGAAGGTCTTAAAGAGTGTCGTCTTAACTGCTTTTTCACATCCTGCAAACCTACGGACCAGCATATTGCACCTCACCGCAAACGTCCTGCGCTCTCTCTCCATGTCTGCATCATCTGTGAGAGTCTCGCTGAGCCAGTGCCCCAAGTACTTGAATTTCGTCACCCTTTAAAGTTCTGACTGACAGAGCATAATCGGAGGGATTATTTTTGACATTTTATTCCCCGCTTTAAACACCAGTTGAGACGATCCGAGAGCTTCGCTCTCGGACTCAATAGTATCTAAGGGCGGAATTACTCTTTTAAATTGATAGATGTTAGCGTTGTGGGTTTCAGGTCCAAATATGAAGGGATTGAAGCTTTCATTCGTTATCATCCTGTTAATTATGTATGTAAATAAGTTAGATATAAATTGCGTTAGATGCTATTCTAGGCTAAAATCAAGACTACAATTAAATGTGTAGAAAACTCGCATTTCGTCCAAAATAATTGGTTTAAAACATACTTCAGCATACTAATTCAGTATTGTTGGATTAGTGTATCATTTAATGTGTGCTAGATCTAGATTTATAGATTCATAAATTAGAATAGTTAGGTTAGATTTTTTAGAATGGATCGCTGGCCAGCAAGAAAACGCGTGGACGGACGCGCGGCCTGCAGAAACATTCTACCCGCGAAGTCGAGAAAAGTGGACATCGATCGGCACGGTGGGGCGAGGAACGCTCCCTGGAAAATGGGCCTTATACCCTTTTGTTAAGGTATATTTTCAGATGAGGAGTCGGATTAGTGGCGTGATCGTGTTAGTGTTGGCTATAATATAAATACCCTGGCGGGCCGAGGAGCGTTTCACTTTTCTATGGGACGTCGAAGCGAGATCACGCTGCAGAAGGCAAAGGCGGCCAGGCTAGGCTGACCTCTGGGCGCGTACTACTTCGAGGCGGAGCAAGGCTGGTCACCGCTAGGCTGCATTACGGCTGTTGCTGAGAGGAATTAGAGTTTGGTAAGGTCGCAAATGCCTTTGCGATCGTCTGGTGAGATTGAATATTTTATTTTAAAGTGTGACTAATCATAGTGAATTCTAGAATTTCTTAGGGAGTAATTATCTGGTGCGCGCATTGTCTTGAATTGAGTGATTAATATTTAGGCAATATCTTTCTGTTCACGAACTAATATGATCTTATATTATCACGTGTGTATTTTTAATATGTGACGGAATAATAGGTTTATCACCTAATAAATGCGCTTAAGACATCACCATATTAGGATTCCGTATACTCCCATGAAGTGAAGTGAACACTTATTAATGAAGGAAACATATGCCACAGTGTTCTCACTACTCCGGGAAAGAAGCGACCACACAAGGCCACAGTATCCAATTTAGATAGTTTTGATATCCAAGCCATCCGGAATAAAATAAATGAATTTTATATTGTAAAGAAGCAAGTGCCTACACTCAGATGCCTATTAGCAGAGTTAAGAGAAAGCATAAATTTTACTGGATGCCTAGAAACTTTACGCCGAATACTGAGTAGTAATGGATATGAGTTTAAACAAAATGTTAACCAACGCTCGGTTCTTATTGAGCGTTTTGATATAGCGGCTTGGCGACACCGTTACTTAAGGACTATTGCATCAAAACGTGCTGAAGGTAAAAAAAAAATATATCTGGATGAGACCTATGCTCACCAGAACTACAAAACAAAAAAGTCGTGGCAGGGGCCTTCCACTCAAGGTGTAGTTGCGAATATCTCGCCGGGAAAAAGATTTATTATTGTTCAAGCTGGATCAGAAGATGGTTTTGTGCCTAATGCTTTATTAACATTTAGCACAAAATCATTAAAAGCTGACTACCATCACGATATGAACGCCACAAATTTCAATAAGTGGTTACGTGAGAAACTTATTCCCAACTTGACGGAACCAAGTGTCATTGTCATGGATAATGCCAGCTATCACACTGTTAAAGTTAATAAGGCACCAAATACAAACAACCGCAAAGCAGAAATACAACAGTGGCTTCGTTCTAATCAAATTTATTATGAAGAATGTTATACTGTTCAAGAACTTCTTGTATTAGTACAGAAACACAAACCAGACCCGATCTACGAAGCAGATGAGATTTTAAGGGAGCATGGTCATGAGGTCTTAAGACTTCCGCCCTATCATTGCGACCTTAATCCCATAGAGCTCATCTGGAGTTCGGCGAAGAGAAAAGTTGCAAGTAAAAATACTGGCGTAGCAGCTGAAGTTGAGAGACTTATTAAAGAGGCTTTTGACAGCATAACACCAGAGCATTGGAAAAAAATGACTGATCATGTGCTTAATATTGAAGCTCAGTACAAAACCAGGGATGGAATAACGGCAGATCTTGAACCATTTATTATAAGTGTCTTTGATGATGAGTCTGGCAGTAGTTCGAATGAATCAATGGAAGTAGAGATTTTAGAATCCGATTTTGATTACAGTTCTTAATAAATAAATAAAAATTTACTTCATGACTTATTATTTATTATTCTGATGAATGTATCTGTAAAAAGAGCTCACTAATGAGAAAGGATGCTGGTATTATTGGTCTGTATTTATTTTTCACTAGCTTCTGCCCGCGGCTTTGTCTGCGTGAATGACAGTAGTGGTTGGTAGTACTGTATTAATAGATTAAAAACTATCCTATATCCTTCCTTTAGTTGTATGAATAAGTTGATTAGGCTTTTAGTAGGTATTAATAAAGTAATCAAATATACCGAACTCAAGTGTGGTCTTACAAATAACATTTTTACAAGTACACAACTTTATTACAAATACATACAAAATTATGTTACATCAATAACTAATCTACTGGGTGAAATTTTAGTGGTTCTTTTCCCGCAGCAGGGCGATTTGGTATCGGTAGTACTTTCGAATTATAATAGACAAACTTTTTTTTTCACAATTTTATTTTAAATTTTGTATGGAGGATTGGCCGATTTGGACGACCTGCTCCATACAAAATTCTTAAAAAAATCGGGAAAAAAAAGTTTGTCTATTATAATTCGAAAGTATCAAAACCGTTCATTCCTACTTAGATTGGTAATACCATATGAAGAATTTTTAAATTTGCCGCTTTTTTACAGGTTCAGCTTTCATTAGACAGACTCTAAAGTAGATTTAGAAGAGTAACAATTTGTAGTAGTATAAGGGCAGTCAGGTAGGTCCAACTTTGAGAAAGAGGTCAATCGTCGAATCCGACTCGGCTGGGCAGCGTTCGGGAAGCTACGCTATGGCACATCTGTTCGTCTAATATTCCGCAGTGTCTGAAGACGAGAGTCTTTGTCCAGTGCGTGTTGCCAGTGATGACGTGTGGCACTGAAACGTGGTCGCTTCAGAAATCATAAGAAGCATCATAAGAAGGCTCAAAGTCACCCAAAGGGCAATGGAGAGAGGGCTATGCTCGGAGTTTCTCTGCGTGATCGCATCAGAAATGAGGCTATCCGCAGCATAACCAAGTTAATCGATATAGCCCTAAGCCGCTAAAGTTAAGTGGCAGTGGGCGGGGCACATTGCACGTAGAACCGATGGCCGTTGAGGCGGAAAGGTTCTCGAGTGGCGACCACGTACCTGAAGGCGCGGCGTGGGTAGGCCCCCCACAAGTTGACTGATGGCCTGGTAACGATCGCAGGAATCCGATGGATGCGGGTGGCGCAGAACCGGTCATTATGGCACTCTTTGGGGGAGGCCTATGTTCAGCAATGGACGTCTTTCGACTGATATGATGATGATGATGATGCATCGTTTTATTAACTACTTAAACACTATTTGCAAGAGTGGTCGCCAACTAGCTAACAGGTGGTCGCAAACCGACTAATGCGGTCGCTATCCAGCGAATTCGCTATTTTGAAACCTTTTCCATATTTTTTCCTAATCTATGGATGAAAGTGCTATATTTTATTGTAGGTTTCAAAACATGACTATACTCAGAACCTATACGAATACCATCTATTATGTGTGTACATTGAATAGGTATACATTTACTAATCTAAAGTGAGCAACTCGGCTAAGTGGTCGCTAACCGGCGAAACGACCCTACATGACCAGTTAGTGAAAGTGACTTAATGAATAAAATGGCGAATTAGAAATTGACGAATTAAAGATTTTGATGGCATTGACGAATTAGGGAAACTGACGAATTAACGAAAATGGCAAATCAGGGAAAATGACGCTTATTAAAAAAAAAAAACTTCACCAAATATCCAAACAAAACACTCGGGCACCCGTGTGCCTTCAAAGCGAGCTTTTCAAAAAAACCACGTTTCCCGCACCTGACCGTGTGCGTGAGAAAAAATTATATATCAAGTGAGGTTACGTGTCCCTATTTGACAGGCAAACAATGTTGCCACCTTGCAAACCAATGAGGCGCGTTCACACGAAAGGCGTTTAAGAGGCGGGCCGCCGCTCGGCCCGAACAAACACCCGCCTCGGACCGGCCTCTAAGCCGGTCCGCTATACCAAGGGAAGTCGCGATAGGGTTGCTACCGCTCGCTTCAGAACCGAGTCCCCAACCATGACCTCAGCAGGCCGAGGGGTCCCGTCCTTACCGAGAAACAAATTAACAATGCGCCCCTGGCGCCATCGCAGTGGCGGAAGGTTAGCATCCTTAACTAGCACAAGGTCTCCAACTCGGGGGGGACTGGTTTTGTCAGTCCACTTGAGGCGCTGCTGCAAAACATGCAAAAATCTTAGTGAGAGCAGTTTAGGAAGTAAGAGTGCATCTCTAGTTGTAAGCATTTGTTACTATTAGTGTATTGTTGTACATTTGCTTCTGTTGTTTCTCCAATAAATAAAATAAAAATAATACTCTAATGACCATCTGGTCCAAAGTTCTGAGCCATTTGTTGCAGCATCTGGTAGCGCGACAAACGACTGGAGGGGAGGGTACGTCCCGGAGGGGGTGCTCCGGCAACGCTGCAAGTGGCTGACCAATCAAGAAATGGCCTGGAGAGAGCGCTTGTGCTAGTTAAGGATGCTAACCTTTCGCCACTGCGATGGCGCCGGGGGTGCATTGTTAATTTGTTTCCCGGTAAGGACGGGACCCCTCGGTCTGCCGAGGTCATGGTTGGGGACTCGGTTCTGAAGCGAGCGGTAGCAACCCTATCGCGACTTCCCTTGGTATAGCGGACCGGCTTAGAGGCCGGTCCGAGGCGGGTGTTTGTTCGGGCCGAGCGCGATATTAAACGCCTCTCGTGTGAACGTGCCTTATTGGTTTGCAAGGTGGCAACATTGTTTGCCTGTCAAGTAGGGAAATTGTGCTGTGAGCTGTGACGGAACCACTCTCTGCTACCAAAATTGTTTGATTCCTCGCCTGGTGCGAGTGAACCGAACTGCCACGCGAATCGCGGGTCATATATTGCCAATAATGGCTATCAAAAGTGTCAAGATTTTATACTTACTGGATTCCCGGCGACACGATATTTGTCAATTCTGTCTAGTTTCCGTCAAGGTCCAGTCAAAGTCAAGTTAAATCAAGTCTCCCAAGCTAGTCTCCGGGGCTCCGCGGAGCATACCAGCAATGCGCGGTTCCGTCACAGCTCACAGCACAATTCACCAATTGTTCGGCACTGTTTTCAACCAAATAGATTCGGGCTTTCAAGCCACCAACACAAGTCTGTTCACACTTTACCAAATATCCAAACAAAACACTCGGGGCCCGTGTGCCTACAAGGCGAGCGATATTACAACCAAAAAACAAAGCACGTTGTGCCTGAGAAAAATTATGACAAGCCAAAAATGTGACATCCAAGTGTCACCTTCAAAACCACAGACTAAACGCGCGTACACACGAGAGGCGTTTACGGGGCGGGCAGACGATCGGCCCGAACAATAACTAAGGCAACCACAGATGTATGAATATAAGGAGAACGGACATGCCGGCCGATTTGTATTGAGTACGCCTGTCGCAAGTACATTAACCCACACAGAGCCCAAGTAATTGACAAGACATATCACGCACACATCTAAAACACATACACTTGTATACCTACGCTCTTATTGGACAATACACGCGCATTATATCAGGCATTATGGGAAGAAACGTAATATTTATTCTCTGCGACCAGCACGCGTGCACAGTATGGCAGAGTATGCCCATTGAGCTAACACCTGCGACGCGGCCGCCGGCGGCTTGTCCTCTCTCTAGTATTCTATGCTCTGAGAAGGCAACTAACCGCTAGGCGTGACGGGGGAGGTTTATCCTCTAGCTGTCCAAAGGCCTATCAAAATGCATTTACCTCTTTAATGGAAAATCGATTTTAAAATAAAACAAAGTCACTCTTATTTCCTACATTGTGCAAAGGGAGAGTGGGAGCGCAAATAGGCGCATCTAACTATCGCCAATAGGCTCGTTCTTTAGCCGAATACCTAGCCGAATATTATTGAACGTTTATAAGTTACAAGGATTCGCATAGTTCATAACTACCTAATGTAAAGGGTGACAGTGGATGCAATATACGTCAAAGTCATGTCAAGCGATATACTTAATATGGATATGACTACAATTGGTTTAAAGAAGAATACATTTGCCATATTTATTTTTAATATAAATATTAAAGGAAACGCATAAACTCGCAAGTGAAAACGTCAATGTAATTGACAAGTCTAAGACGTAATAGATATAAACACTTAATAGTCTCAAGAGGAGATTATTTACAAGTGGCCAGTAATTTCTTAATAATCACATTTTGTTTAATGGAGGATAGAGATATTTTGTAATTTCTGATATATTTTTAATAAAAATGTATAGATAAATATTGCTCAAAATTTAATAAAATTCTTATCCATCTTATGCTTTTGTCACCCGATTGCATCCGCTGTCCGCCCATTACTAATGAGCCACTAATGTGTGAGTATATTATGTGCCCAAATTGAGTCTCCCCCAACTTAAGGAGTTCCTATGGCCATGCACTTTCCGTGGCATTGGGTTCTCAATTGGGCTGGAAGTTGGCAAAATTTGGCAAGCAAGATTTGAAACGGTCACTAAATAAACTACTTGTATAGGTACAAACGAAGTTACGACATTGTAGGTTACATCGACTATAAGACCTCGACCTCGACCTCGACCTCGTTATCTGCCGTTTCATTTGTGACCTTTATCGCGTCGACGCGATAAAGGTCACAATATGCTCTGAGGTCACAATTGAAACGGCAGATAACGAGGTCTAGTTAATTTTATGTAGTAGCAGACTACGCCAAGTTTAATTTACACTAGCTTCCGCCCGCGACTTTGTCTGCATGGACCCGGGTTAAATACTATCCTATATTTTAGTCCAGAGGCTATGAACTATCTTCGTGCAAAAATTCATCCAAACCGATTGAGCCGTTTATTAAGCGTGGTTCAGTAACAAATCCAAACATCTAAACCGTCTGCTAGACGGTCACCACCACGCCCTTTCAATTCAACCGAGCGACCTTGGTCGGCACCGACCGCTGTAAGTAGTATGACATTTTGCTGCAAACAACTGTCTAGCTACACGGTCGGTGCGGACCAAGGTCGCTCGGTCGGAGGGTCGCGTTGGCGACTGTCTTTCAGACACTTAAACATCCAAACTTTTGCATTTATAAGGATTTTTTGCACTTTATTCCATTGTAATAATTAATCTTAACTTAATCTTCTACGACGTTTGTACCTACCTAAAATAATGGCTACCTACCAAGAATCGGACACGGCCTATTTAATTTACAAACTTACGATACGAACGCACTGCTACAAAGAACCAGGCAGGTTTGATCTCCGCTAACGTATCATTGTTAGGGATCTAGAGTTCAAATTACACAGGTTTTCAAACTGATTCAGAATGGTAAAACCCAGTGCTCACATAAAAACGTGTGTATTCACTGTTCAGTTCAGTTCTCTGTTATGTTTCACAAGTGAAGGTCGACGCGACAGACGCATTATTGACTCGACACGCAAAATAATATTCAGCGATGGAGCAAGCCAGTGATCCAGGTAATAAATACTTACACCATTTGAGAGACTAACATAAAATATTACATTACATGTACCTACAGACAGCATCATAAACATGTCCTTGCCTAACTAAACAATGTGTGGCGGAATTATTGAGATACCAAGAGTGTAATGAACTAATAAGCTCACGTATAATGTATTTATAGGTAGATACCTACATTTTTAAACGACTTCAAAAAAGGAGGAGGTTCTATGGTCCACTACCTATATATTATTTTTTTATGTAGTGCACAAATTTATGTAAGTAGTCCCTGGGCGACAGAGCTCTGCTCCGATGAAAATGGAGGAAATACGGAGAAATCGAATTTTCCCGGACATGAGACCTATCTAGATCGATTTCTCGCCCCCGTAAACCCCGTGTATGCCAAATTTCATCGAAATCGTTAGAGCCGTTTCCGAGAACGTGATTGCAGATAATATATATATACAAATATTGCTCGTTTAATAGTATTGGATTGGATAGGACCTTGGTACTTACTGCGTCGAGAACCGGTATAAATTAATTTGTTAAGTTTATATTTTTTTGTGTTATGATAACATAGTTTTTATATATTAATAAACCTCCGGTCTTTAGCTTTATGTCTGTTTGTACTCTTTGTCCCTTATATTTTTGTTTATGCGACTGTTTGTGTTCTAAATAAATTGAAGTAAAAAAAAACTGTCAATTTGGGGAACAAATTTCAAATATATTTTTTTACTTATTCTAAAGAGTATACTTACTCTTGAGGTGGTCCCATTGCCTCCCAGCCAGGACCCCAGGGAAATTGAGTACAGCCATAAAATTTTATTAGGCACGTGTGTAGTGATTTCGGTATTTTGTATTATAATCGTGTATTTATCCTCGGATTATTTATCGTAATTTTGGTGAAGTGGAACTGATGATGAAGACCACAAATGACTTATGGAACCCATCACGGATGTAAAGTACGTCAAAGTTTCTGACATGATTCCGTTGACATCAGCCGCATCAGCGACATATAAGTAGCGCTATAACTACATGTACATATTTATATAGCGACTTGGTTTTTTTCTGTAATAAAATAAATAATCAACGCATTTGCTCTCGGAAAGCAGTTCATGTGATAAATTGGAAAGGACACGTGGAAATTTTCATGTAGCATGTAAATAATATGACCCGCTATGCGGCATGGCGAAGTACTGCATTGAAGTCGAGTTAAACTTTGTTTTTCAAGTAAATTACCTATTTATTGAGGGAACAAATTCCCTTAATGAATCCTTTCACAACTGAGACCCGATGATGGGATCCAGAAGGAATGATCTGCACTTACAATAACAATTGGTGTTTATTACAACCTTCACCTATGCTGATTGTGCCGGTTGACGGCACCACATGAGTTAGTGTGTCGGATTGCTACCACTTAATAGGTTTAGTTGGTGAACTACAAGGATTTTTTTTTGGTGACTTATGTCAGGAATCCACTAAAATTTCGTGGATGCCTGACATAACCGCAAAAAAATACGGGTCATATGTTTTATAGTCCGTAGAAATGTTGTTTATCTTCCATTGAAGAAATCATATCCTTCGGCGGGTTGCTAACTGTAGCTTATCGCGTAACCAGCGCGACGATCCTAAGTAGGTACTTCCCGGAAAAAATATTGGTTTAATTTAACTGATGATTCACGATGATAAACATGAAATGCCTATTATATATGTATAGCGAAGTTATAGGTAATGAATGAGTAAGCCTTGTCAATGACAAATGTTCTTGGAAGGACTGGTTATCAAACTCCCCAAACTCGTTAATTCCGCGTAGCTAAATTTATATTCGCGTTTTTCCCCACTCCAATTTTCTGCTAACAGTATTACTTTGCCTCATTCGTAAATTCGTCTAGTATCAGATTTCCTTTTCGTTATTTCTTCCTATTTAGCATATTTTCTAATTGAATATACCTACCTAATTCCTCTTAATAATAGTTCGGTGTACCTACTTCTTCATTTGCTCATTCGAGCTTAGCTTTGTATCACAAATTACATTTTAAGCGACCTCGTTTTTAATTTGCATTGTTTCTAACATGCTTCCGTTGCTTCGAAGATTCACCTAAGATGCTTAACATAATTATGTTTAACTCGACAGTATATTATAGTTACAGTCCGCAAAAATTATTTAACACAAATATAAAACCTGTTAAACTCTACAATGAATATATAGTAAACAGAACATACTGTTTATTTCAAGTCACAGTAATTATTCTTAACAAAAACAAAAGTTCAGTGTCCTCTACACCGCATAATATAGTAAATATAAATTATAAATCTGGTATCCTCTATACTGCATATACCTATAGTAAACAGAAATTATTGATCGTTTCAGAACACCATAATGATATTTAACACAAAAATTAAACCCGATAAACTCTACAATATGTACTATTTATAAACAGAACATATACTCTTTATAACTTTGACGACCGCTTTAGCCTAGTTGGTAGTGACCCTGCCTACGAAGCAAGAGGTCCTGGGTTCGAATCCCGGTAAGGGCATTTATTTGTGTGATGAGCACGAATATTTGTTCCTGAGTCATGGATGTTTTCTATGTATTTAAGTATTTATTTCTCTATATAAGTATCTATATCGTCGTCTAGTACCCATAGTACAAGCTTTGCTTAGTTTGGGACTAGGTTGATTTGTGTAAGATTGTCCGCAAATATTTATTTATTTATTTTTAACATGTCACAATAATTATTTTTAACACAAGCAAAAATCTGGTATCCTCCAATTCTGCATACAGTACACAAGAATTGTTGATTATTTCTGTCCGCTAAAATGATTTTTAAGACTAATAAAAGTGTGGTGTTCTTAATACTACACATAAATAGTAAACAGTGACTATTGGGCGTTTCAAGTCCACAGTAATGATATTGAACACTACTGAAATATCTGATAAACTCTACTCTGTCCTATGATGATGGCTACAGATTGGTTTTGTATACTACACAAAATTTGTTTTCTATACTACGATGTAACACCGGTAAGTGGGTAATAGGAACTAGAAATGATGTTGATAAGAAGTAGAATTTTCTATTTATGTGTAAAAAAGTATAGTTGTCACATATACCTACTACAATAAAATCAAGTCAAATTTACAATAATCTGTTAAAGGAAACTAGATTTTTTTCTCCGTGTATCTCCTTTTCTTGTTTGATTAAAAAACGTCGAATCTACGTTTAAATAATGCAATTTTATAAAGTAAACGGCCTAAAGTAGGTAGATAGGTTTAGGATATGGTAGTTTTGCAGTGGCCCGAAGGGCCAAAGTACGCGCTGTTTAATTAGATGTACCTATATGCCGAGGGTTGGGGAAACATCCGACCAGGGAAAAATTCAATTCGGGGAATAACGCAACAGTAAATTAAGCGAATAATAAAGATGGAAATCTTGCTACGCGGTATTAACGATTCTGGGGAACCGATCTAATCAGTTCTTGGAAGCCATTAAATATTATAGTACTAACGTCATCGAAGATTGCGGCGAGCACGTAAACAATACCAGGATCAAATTAAAGGGCGATGAACTGGAAGTGGTTTTAGGCATCACCTTGGACTTTTTGTTTTCATTTAGTGACATTTAGTTTGTTAACCGTTTAGGTACTTATTGGTTAAAATCTGCAATTTTTAAATGATTGTTGTGAAAGATTATTAATATTATACTTATTGTAGAATACCATTTGTCATGTAAAAGTGCCCTTATGGCCTATTTGCAGAATAAATAATTGATTTTGTTTTGTTTTTTTTTTGATTTTATTTATACGGTTAGATTACACAATACAAAGCTTACATACAATTTAACATACAACATAAACTGACATACAGAGAACATACACTTACTTAATATATTGAGAGAGAGAGAGAGAGAACATTTATTGTTTACCATGTACAATTAGGTCTTAATGATAAATGTGTGAGTTACAATGGCAACCCTTTCGGGCATACAATATTAACTATAAAAGTTACATAGGTATATAATTATTCAGTTTAAAAACTCAAAGTATTCTTTTAAATCATAAAATACATTTTCTGTCAACCATCGTTTTAATTGGCGCTTAAATTGATTTCCGCTCAACATTTTTAGGCTAATGGGTAGATGGTTGAAGACTTTGATAGCGGTGATAAAGGTGCTCCTATAATAGGTTGCGTTTTTGATCGCTGGCAGTGAAATGTTGTACATATACTGTGATCGTAAATTGTTACGCTGTTCTGAGCAGAAGTTAAAATTATATTTATGATTTATTACATAGGAACACAGCTCTAAAATATATAATCCAGTTAAGGTTAGAAATTTCTTTTCCCTAAAAATATTTCTAAACGGACTCATTATTGTACAAGCGGTATATAATGCGGAGACATTTTTTTTGGAGAATGAAAGTAGTTTTGACATTAACAGAATTACCCCAATAAATTACACCATAATTCAACAAAGGATAAATATTTCCATAATATGCATTTCTTACAATATCTTCTGAGCAAGTACTTGATAAGACGGATAAAGCATAGCACTGACTGGATATTTTTTTATTTAACTTTTCTATATAAGATTTCCAATTTAAATGTGAATCTACAGAGACGCCTAAAAAGTTGGTACTGTTTATGTTTTGTATAATAGCTCCCCCGTGTTCTACATTCAAGTTTATTGGGTTTGTTTTGTAATTTCTAAATTGTATCGTTTTTGTTTTATCTACGTTTACTTTTAAGTTAATTGATTTAAGCCAGTTGACAACAGTTTTAAGAGTATTGTTAATTTTTTCTTGAAAATTGGATCCTGAGTTTTTTCCAGAGAATAATATGGTTGCGTCATCAGCAAACATTACGCAAAGTTCATCTATGATGTTTGGCATATCATTAACATACAGTAAAAATAAGAACGGACCAAGGATGCTGCCTTGAGGTACTCCAACTTTAATATGTTGAAATTTAGACTGTGTTTGCTGTATAGTTTTAGTTTTCTTATTATATTTTTCAATAACCGTGGCTTGCTGTCTATCTTTTAAATAACTTTCAAATAATTTATGTACATTACCTCTAATACCTACGTTACTAAGTTGCGATAACAAAATCTCATGCACTACACAATCAAATGCCTGGGACATGTCTAAAAATAATGCAATACAGGGCCTTTTATTATTGATTTCATCCCATATATGTTTAAACAATTGAAACACTGCATGTGTTGTTGACTTTCCTCTTTGGAACCCGAACTGGTTGGAATGTATAATGTTATTTGAATTTAGGAAATGAACAACTCTATTGTATATACACCGTTCAAATATTTTGGAGAAGCTTGGTAATATGGCAATAGGACGATAGTTACTTACATCGTCTTTTTTACCCTTTTTAAATAACGGTTTTATAAGGGCTTTCTTCAAATCATCTGGAAATATCCCTGTTTGGAAGATAAGATTCATTACATGAGCCAATGGTTCAGCTATGTAGTCCAAAGATGCTTTTATTACTTGAATAGGTATATTATCATGTCCTGAACTTTTTGTATTTCTTAGTGCTTTGGTAACTTTTTTTATTTCAAATGCATCAACTGGGTTTAAAAATAAACTTTTACAGAGAGATGTTGAAATTGGCTTAAAGTTATGTTTCGATACGTTACTGTCATAATTACGAGTTACATAAAAATTGTTAAAAAACTTGGCAATTTCCAAAGGGTCTGTAGTAGCATTATCGTCGCATAGTTTTATACTTTCAACCGTATTTTTTGTAGAATTAGTCGAGGAAGTGTGTTGTCTGATTAAATTCCAGGTTGCTTTTGTTTTGTTGGTGCTAGTTTGTATATAATTATTGCTACTTAATATTTTTGACGAACGTATAACCCTTTTCAGAACTTTACAGTAATTTTTAAAGTCAGATGATTGTGGATCAGTTCTCTTTTTGGTTGGTAGATTTGACCTGCCCAATCCAATACAGAAGTATTGGACAGTCAAACCTACCAGCCATCATTTTCAGGATGCTGTTAGTACTTTTCCTCACTCGAGCCATCAGGGATGAAATTTTATTTCGCATCGCATGAAAGTCATTCTGCGAAAATCCCCGAGGCACTACAACATTTGGGCATTCCTAACAGCATCCTGAAAACATTATTATACGTAACGCGTAGGGCGCTATAAGCGAAGGTCATATTTTGTTTTTATTGACCAGAGAACATGGAAGACCTGCTGTTGACGCTTGATGACTTGGAGGCAGGAGCGCCCGTCCAGTACGACGCTCTGGTGCTCCACTCAGAAGCCGACCAGGGATTCGTCGAGGAACTGACCAGGAACATGTCAGGTTTCAGAGTATGTACCCAGTTCATCAAGGTTACCAGATGCTGTGCACTCCTCATATGCTGACATAGGTATCTGCCAAGGATCGTTACATAAGTTGGTACCTTGCGTCATGTAGACTCCGCCAACCTTCTCTAGGGCGCCGGTCCCGCCGTTACCCACACTGCACGCTGTCTTTGTATACTTATCTACACCATTCCACAGTTTCAAAATAGCTTGATATAAAGTTATGTGTATGGGTACAGTGGCGGAATGAAAAGGTTGATCAGTTTTCAAATCCTTCTACGCATTGCAAGCACATGTTACCTTTTTAAACTGTGTTTCAGACAAGAGTGTTGTATTGAAAATTATGTTCAACTGTTTGACAACAAAGTTCAAACTTACTTAGTCGAATTTTCCTTGACTATTAGTTGAGCTAAAACCTTTTTATTAATTTGATCTTGCCATTAGGTTCGTTGTGTCAGGTTGTGGTCAAGTTTGATAAATGTAATGATTAAATCCTCTTCACTTAAAATTATTAAAACTATAAATGTGAGTAACAGGTCCTGTCAATGTCATCATTGCTATTTCTTGTATACGTTTTTTTTCTTTTTTTAACTCGTTTTCCAAAATTCAAAGAGGTCAATTCTCATAGTAGACGTATCTGTAGGCCATGTAATGAAATGACATTCATTATGACAGAACGTGTCTGACACTCAGTCGATAAAGCAGATACTGATAAGTTATACTGAGCAAGCAAAAACAGATCTTAAGGTGATCAACCTTTTCATTCCCTGACTGTACTTATATAATGAAGAACGAGATGTTTAAAACCCTAGAAGAAGGGTTTCTATTGCTGACAAGACTGTATAGGTCGTTTAATTCGGGAAAAGGCACGGCAGTCTTACCTATGCTACATGGGCATCTAATGCAGAAGCATCAGAACTGTTGTGTGGGGAGCTTCCTCGTGTTAGAAAAAGGAACTTAAATTAATTCTTATTATCATTTATACAATATATATCGAGCCTTACAAAGTAATTCATGTTTGTAATTGTTAATAAAGTAGTAAATAGTACGGCAAATGACAGGATCTTAGCGGTAGTACTTTTCAATAGAAACTTCCGGTCCGGCCTAATTCATAGATTTTGCAAATACAAGTATTAGAAAAGAGATCAAGTGTTTAATAATTGTTTGTTGTTCTAATAAGATTATATAAGTAAATATTGGCCGTGTCAAACGTAATACTAATTGTAAAAGTTGTTAAAATACCGAGTGATAATGTTTTGGGCCGTCTCAAGATGGCGGCAGAGGGGACGAGACCTTGTGTTGTGTTGTATTGTGGTTAGATTGGGAGTTATTAAATCGTATTTCGTATATTTGGGGTTTTTACTTTCAGTTCAGAAGTGACAAAGGACTACTTTGATCGCCCAAAATAAAGGTCTAGTATATGGTTTAACAATGATGTGACCGGTAAGTGATATGTTCATAATGTAAACAAATACTGTTGCCGAGCCGGCTAGCCGCCGCGCTTACGAAAACCAAGGGCATCCCCAGGCATACTATTCTTTAATCTGCCTATTGTCTAAACTAAATAAGCATATAATTCAGCAAAATAACTAATTTCTGTGAAAATAACTTGTTAATTTTGAGCATTCACCAAATAATTTGTAAATCAAGAACTGCGAAATTGAGTATCGCTTTCAGACCTTAATAATCAACATCCTTATGTCATTAACATAAGGTTGAGTTTCGTTTGGCATAGGTTTTTCACAAAACGCACGACTGTTTGAAGTTGGTTGAAGAAAGTTTTATTAAATAATTTCACCAAATTATAATATTTATGTGTATTCAGTTAAGCATTTTTATAACTACGAGTTTCGTTTGGCATAGGTTTTTCACAAAACGCACGACTGTTTGAAGTTGGTTGAAGAAAGTTTTATTAAATAATTTCACCAAATTATAATATTTATGTGTATTCAGTTAAGCATTTTTATAACTACGAGTTTCGTTTGGCATAGGTTTTTCACAAAACGCACGACTGTTTGAAGTTGGTTGAAGAAAGTTTTATTAAATAATTTCACCAAATTATAATATTTATGTGTATTCAGATAAGCATTTTTATAACTACGTTACGCTAACTGCTGGTGATGTCCGTAAATCGACTTTTGTGATACGGGTGCTTACTGTTGTTAAGTACTTACTTAGGTGAGGTTTCATTGTTATTACTCTTTGATGAATTGATGATGCGCTCGCGATGTTCTGCTTTTAGGTTTATTAGAGAACAGAACTATATATGCCGGCGCTAGAGTTTTAAATACACTACTACTTATTTGTAACGAAATACCTAACTATTATGGATGATTGATTTCTTGTTTAATGAAATAGGTATAATATAGGCCCATATTAGTTCGAGCATTAGGGTCTTGCGAAATATTTAATGTTTTGACGTACAAAGTATCTACCTATTGAGTTTTTTGATTACGTGAAGAATCTGAAACGAAACTTTAAATTTCAGAATACATGTGTATCACTCGGTTTCGGTTGTATACATTCTCTTAATATATCATAATTCACACTTTATATATAAATACACAGTGAACTTGAGTTACTGATCATTTGGATGAGATGATCGACTGTCTTTTGTTACTGGGAACTCAATTACTACTGACATTACAAAAGTACATGCTATCCTGGTCCAGAACTCTTTTACATAAGTGCTTATCTATCTCGGTGGTTTTGCATATTTGAATATGGGAGTTAGTTTTGTACGAAAATGTCAGATCGCGGTCTCACGCCTACCGACCCTGTCCCGTCGCACAATGTCGCATCCTCAGAACCAAAGAATAAAATTAATAATGAAAATATAGCCAGCTGTAAGGGATTTTTATCTTCGGTAACCTGCTACATCTGCGGACAAGCCAAACATGCCGTTATTAGGTGTACCAATGAAATAGTTAAGTGCAAAAAGTGCAATCGTCATGGACACCTCGAAGACAAATGTCAAAACCACAAATCATATAACCTACCTCAAAATAAGACCAGCACCGACCGACTCAACATCAATGACAATAAAGAGTAAAATATCACCACCACCATAAAATCTAATGTTCCACGTAAAAGGACCGAATTGATACACACTTATGCATCCTACTCTAAATATGAGAATTATTAAACATATAATTTGCACATCTATACACCTATTACATACATATACGTACTGATTCATTTAATGTAATTATCATACCGAAACTGAGAACATGCAACCGAGTGCTGGTGCGGCGTGGCGGTCCAGAGGCTGATACACCCTGTGCGTGTACGCGGTAGTAAGATGACCACGCGCCCGACTACTTCAGCTAGAGGCCGATGCACCCTGCGCGTGTACGCGGCGATGAGAGGACCACATACCCGATCACTTCAAACCTACCTTTACTAAGCTTGTCTGAGGCCGATACACCCAGTGCGTGTACGCGGTGACAAGCCTAAACAATACCTGAGGCCGATACACCCTGTGAGTGTACGCGGTATTTACTTTATTAAGCTTGCCTGAGGCCGATACACCCTGTGTGTGTACGCGGTAACAAGCGTAACCAAACTGAGGCCGATACACCCTGTGAGTGTACGCGGTATTTACTTTATTAAGCTTGCCTGAGGCCGATACACCCTGTGTGTGTACGCGGTAACAAGCGTAACCAAACTGAGGCCGATACACCCTGTGAGTGTACGCGGTATTTACTTTATTGAGCTTGCCTGAGGCCGATACACCCTGTGTGTGTACGCGGTAACAAGCGTAACCAAACTGAGGCCGATGCACCCTGTGAGTGTACGCGGTAGCTACTTTCTTACAGTGCAACGAGACATCCACTTGCCAGAGACTGCTACACCCTGCGTGTGTACGCTGCAACGAGACATCCACTTACCAGAGACTGCTACACCCTGCGTGTGTACGCTGCAAAGAGATATCCACTTACCAGAGACTGCTACACCCTGCGTGTGTACGCTGCAAAGAGACATCCACTTACCAGAGACTGCTACACCCTGCGTGTGTACGCTGCAAAGAGACATCCATTTACCAGAGACTGCTACACCCTGCGTGTGTACGCTGCAAAGAGACATCCACTTACCAGAGACTCACCCTGCGTGTGTACGCTGCAAAGAGACACCCACTTACAAGAGACTGCTACACCCTGCGTGTGTACGCTGCAACGAGACATCCACTTACCAGAGACTGCTACACCCTGCGTGTGTATGCTGCAACGAGACATCCACTTACCAGAGACTGCTACACCCTGCGTGTGTACGCTGCAAAGAGACACCCACTTACCAGAGACTGCTACACCCTGCGTGTGTACGCTGCAACGAGACATCCACTTACCAGAGACTGCTACACCCTGCGTGTGTACGCTGCAACGAGACATCCACTTACCAGAGACTGCTACACCCTGCGTGTGTACGCTGCAAAGAGACACCCACTTACCAGAGACTGCTACACCCTGCGTGTGTACGCTGCAACGAGACATCCACTTACCAGAGACTGCTACACCCTGCGTGTGTACGCTGCAACGAGACATCCACTTACCAGAGACTGCTACACCCTGCGCGTGTACGCAGCAACGAGACATCCACTTAATAGAGCCTGCTACCCAGCGTGTGTACGCTGCAACGAGACACCCACTTACCAGAGACCGCTACACCCTGCGTGTGTACGCTGAAACTACCTATATACGTTGACTCACCGCACACTACTACGTCCTGAACGTGTTCCCTGCGAGCAAGGGAACGTCAACCACCCAGAGGCCGCTACATTCTGCGAGTGTTTCTAACAACAACAGGACAACAATTTACTACGACAAGGCGCAACCACTCTAGATAATAGATGAATACAAATGATAAAATACTACTCATATTGCAATATGTTCCCAAAGTTCATTAAAAATAATTGAATGAGGTCATCCAATAAGTAACGGATGGCCGAACGTTGTTGTTTGTTACTAAGTGAGATTTACTTTAAATTGTAACTAATACTTTGTTAACTATTCATACAGTTCCAAACCAAAATAGCAAATACAGGCAAATTTTTATTGATTATGATTTTTGTCGGTAACTCGTTAAGTTACAAATGTTACGCATACCTAATTTAATTGGTTAATCTGGTCTAAAAATAACTATATGGTGTCATTGTTAAATTATCTTTACTAGTCAGTTAAATTAGTCAACTAGATTGCGACTAGACTTGTTCAGCTATAATGCCATTATAATTAGTTTTGTAAGAAAAGCGATATGTTAATATTGAGAAGTAATAGTTACTATGTATTATGTACTTTTCACTACCTTTATTAAACGTTATTTCAAAGATGTTAAGCCAGGTAATGTAGACGTAGATGCTAATATTGTTCTGTCGAAATGATGTATAATTTGTTTTGTTTGTGCCTGGCGGTGCTTTGTATCAAATTCTTTCTAGCACCATACTGCCTAGGGACAGGCAAAACTTCAGGATGGCCGATTGTTAGAAAAAGGAACTTAAATTAATTCTTATTATCATTTATACAATATATATCGAGCCTTACAAAGTAATTCATGTTTGTAATTGTTAATAAAGTAGTAAATAGTACGGCAAATGACAGGATCTTAGCGGTAGTACTTTTCAATAGAAACTTCCGGTCCGGCCTAATTCATAGATTTTGCAAATACAAGTATTAGAAAAGAGATCAAGTGTTTAATAATTGTTTGTTGTTCTAATAAGATTATATAAGTAAATATTGGCCGTGTCAAACGTAATACTAATTGTAAAAGTTGTTAAAATACCGAGTGATAATGTTTTGGGCCGTCTCAAGATGGCGGCAGAGGGGACGAGACCTTGTGTTGTGTTGTATTGTGGTTAGATTGGGAGTTATTAAATCGTATTTCGTATATTTGGGGTTTTTACTTTCAGTCGTTCATCATCATAATAGTAATTTCCAACTTATTCTACAGCATTATTAGGTACATACATACATACATACTATCACGCCTTTATCCCTAAAAGGGGTAGGCAGAGCACATTAAACTTGTGTTCCAGTGCCACTTTTAGCATAAATGTGGGTATAAAAGATCGACAAAATGTGATGTTGCAGTGATAGGTTGCTAGCCCATCGCCCACAACGCACTTCAACCCTGTTCCCTTAGTCGACTCTTACGAAACCCACGGGAAGACAGGGGGTGGTGCTATTCTAACGCGACACCACACGGGGACACAGCATTATTTATTCTACTTATATTATTCACTTGATGTTTTCCCCCTTGCCTTACACAGCAATAGGGACCATTACTGCAATGTTCTGCCGCCAGAGGCAGCACTACCACTAATAGTAAACCAGTATAGGAATATAGGGATTCACACACACATGCACAATTGATTGTCAAACGAGTGACAAGGATGCTTGCATAGACAATACCGCAAGTGGGAATGAGATACAATGTCAACGCTGCTAGTGTCGCCACCTACGAAGAGTTTTGCGTAATCTTCCCTATTACTCGCCATGTCACAGAATTGTCACCGGATATTGACAGCTTTTTATAGAGGCTCCTCTTGCAAGACTTCCCTTTACATCCTGATCACCCTGGCGCTATGCGGTCGAGGACTGGTTATTCAATATATACCTACATAAGCAGCTAAACATCATATATGATGGTCATTCCGCTATCCGCCGCCCGGGTACCCTGTAATACTTAGAAAGAATAAGTTCCTGTCAAAAATTTCATTTTTGGTACAAGCTTTTACTGCCGACTGTACTTTTCTGCATACCATCATCGAGTACTGTTTGAGACGATTCTAACGCGACGATCCAAACTCGATGGGGTTGTGTCGTTTTATTGCGGAGTTCATATGGCCACCTTCCAGCTCCAGCTCCAGCATCAGATCAGCTCCAAGTCATCATAATATTGCATTGTCATGCGATATACATATGCTTGCAAAATTTCAGCTCAATTGGATAACGGGAAGTGACTGAAAAATGGATTGCAAATTTTGACGGACAACTTACATACTTACATATTTACATATTTGCATACATATGAACAGTGCAAGTTAATATAAAGCTTGTAAGAAAAAAAGAAAGAAAATGTTTATATACAAAAGAAAAATACATTATGAGATAAAAAAATACAAGATTATATGTGTGACAAAAGGAACTACTTATAGCTCCGCCCCTCACCTCTCTAGGTGTGTTTTTGTGTTGATCTGCTATAGATACCTACACAGATGTATGAATATAAGGAGATCGGACATGGCGGCCGATTTGTATAGAGTGAGCCTGTCGCAAGTACATTAACCCACACAACGCCCAAGTAATTGACAAGACAAAGCACGCACACATCTAAAACACACACACTTGTTTGACAATAAACGCGCATCATATCAGGCATTTTGCGAAAAAACGTAATATTCTTTGCGATCAGCACGGGTGCACAGTATGGCAGTGTATGCCCATTGAGCATACAGCTGCGACACGGCCGCCGGCGGCTTGTCCTCTCTCTAGTATTCTATGCTCTGAGGATACCTATCAATGTGTTGTTATTTTGATTCTGTAGTTGTTCACGAGGTACCGCCACGACCTCATAGTAGGCATGATGCCACTGGACGTGATGTGCAGGCTGATCACCACCCGATGCCGCTTCATCATCCTCGTCTGCTCGCCGGCCTTCTTCGAGAGCCTTGAGGACAGGCCCGCCGCCGCCAGACCCGCGGCTGAAACTCCAGAAGAGGCTGTGAGACGAATCGAGGCGGACAGGAGATTAGAGGCCGATAGACATAACCGATATTACGCAGACTTCGTGCTTGCGGACAACATAGGTCAGTTTGCCCGTTCCGATAAACTCGAAGTGCAGATCCCAAAATACATCCCAATTGACAATCTGCATCTCGAATTCCTGTGCAGCATTACTGAATAAGAGGTTGCCATAGTTTTTTGTCGGATTTGATTCGTATTTATCAGCTAATTGAGACAGCAAGATTACTTACTGTCGATTTTATGCAACCAAATATTACGATTCCAATTCAATTCCTTTTATCTGCAACCACAATAAACACATGCAATGCAACTTAATGCTAAGTAATACGAGGGACCTGTTAGGGCGTGGCAACTAATAACTACTTAGTGTATTTGTGACCGTAGCACTCGCAAAGCATGCCATTTAAAAAAAAAACTTTTTTTTATT
This sequence comes from Epinotia brunnichana, assembly GCA_963854355.1. Taxonomy (NCBI): domain Eukaryota; kingdom Metazoa; phylum Arthropoda; class Insecta; order Lepidoptera; family Tortricidae; genus Epinotia; species Epinotia brunnichana. The sequence goes on from OY977943.1 coordinate 33,480,843, forward strand.
CTGAAAAATATATTTGACGAATAGATCTCTAACAATTAACGAACCTTCTCACAAAATTTCACAAAAATCGGTAGAGAAATGCGACCTGTAGAGGAGAACAGCCGGACAGCGGGACAGACACCGTCGGATAAACGATTCTTGGCCCCCGCTTGAGCATAGGACTTCGTTGTCTTCGTTCGCTTCGCTCGCTCGTTTGATAAAATAAAATAATTTAAATGTCATCTCCACTTATAATAAATCTCTAAATTAAAAAAAGAATCAGCCAGTTTGAAACTAAGCTTTGCGCGTTTCGAATGTTCTCAGCATCCCATGAACGGAAAAATATGAAACATTTTATATAGGTACATTATTATTCTAGCTGCAACTTAGGATAGTTTTTATCCGACTGCGACAGTTAATTAATTTTCCGAAATAAACGATTTCATTTAATTTTTCATTTATTTTTATTGAAATCAAACGCTGCTCCAACTGTCAGCTATAAGAACCGTCAAATTTTCGTCAAAATGGCGGAATTGCTTTGCCTTTCACTTATTAATAATTTAAATCCCGTCTACGATAGACCTTTACGAGACAAATGCTAAAATATAAACCATAAAAAATATTCGATTCTGATATGAGAACTTATATGCGCAAATGTCATTTTATGTCGTAATTTCAATAAATGAAATCAACAAATTTGAACAATATAATTAACACGAATTTGTTTTTTTTGAATGACAATGGCACGCGCTCGGCGCATTCAGCCAAAGTACCTGCGGCGCTACCACGAAAACCGATACTCAATGTTCATATATTTGCATCCCTGTCACTCGAGTATGGTTAGTGCGATAGAGATAGAGATACCCGAATATTTTCGAATTCCGAAGTTCGTGGTTATAGCTCAGGAATCGAAAATATGGTAAATAATCATAATGTATTTTCTCGAAAAAGAATTTAAAATAAATATAGTCAAATGGAGAAAAAAACAAAGCAAGAGGTTATATAGGTAATGATTAAGTTATAAGAGCCCAAAGTTTTAAGAGGGGGTATGTTCTGTCCCTTTTCCGCAAAACGCACCTTCATATGAAACGATTGTTTTTTACTATGACGCTCGAGTATATTGACGTCACAGTCCCTCATCGTTTTCTCACTCTAACAAGCGACATTAAAACGGATGTAGCTTCATAATTTTTTGAGATATTAAAATGGGAGTTTCATTATCTTCTATTTATTTATACATAATAAATGCCTATGTCCTGACTGACTTATTCACTCAATCACTCACTCATCAACGCACAGCCGAAACTACTAATCTTAGAGAGTTGATTTTTTCACAGTATGTTGCTTTTATAACGTGGGCTAGGGATAAAAAGGGATTTTTGAAAATTCTACCCCTAAGGGGGTAAAATGGGGGTGCAAAGTTTGTATGGGAGAACCTTTTTTTTTTGAGCTATAGACTTAAACTTTATTATATATAAATAATATAAAAATTAGTTATTAGAATACAAATGAAACACTTTCAGCGTTTTGGAAAATTCCACCCCTACGGGGGTAAAATAGGGGTGCAAGGTTTGTATGGGGGAAACATTTTTTTTTTAAATAGAGACTTAATACTTTGTAGAAAGATCAGTCATTAGAATACAAATAAAGAACTTTCAGGGTTTTAGAAAATTCTACCCCTAAAGGGGTAAATTAGAGTGCAAAGTTTGTATGGGAAAAACTACTTTTTTTTAAATAGAGACTTAAAACTTTGTAGAGAAATTATTCATTAGAATACAAATAAAGTACCTAGATTCAGTGTTTTAAAAAAATCTACCCCTAAGGGGGTAAAATAGGGGTGCAAATTTTGTATGGGGGAAACAATATTTTTTTTAAATAGAGACTTAAAACTTTGTAGAAAGATTAGTCATCAGAATACAAATTAAGTACTTTCAGCGTTTTAGAAAATTCTACCCCTAAAAATAGGGGGCTAAAATAGGGGTGCAAAGTTTGTATGTGGGAAACTATTTTTTTAGCTAGAGTCCTAAAACTTTGTAGAAAGATTATTTAAATACAAAGAAAGTACTTTCAGCGTTTTGGAAAATTTCACCCCGAAGGGGGTAAAATAGGGTGCAAAGTTTGTATGGGAAAAACATATTTTTTTTTAATAGAGACTTAAAAATTTTACGAAAAATGACTTATTAGAACATGAAAAATACTACATTCGGCGTTTTACAAAAATCATTCCCTAAGGGGGTTAAAAAAGGGTGCAAGGTTTGTATGGGGAACACTTTTTCTGAGCTAGACACTTAAAACTTTGTAGAAAGATTACTTATAAAAATACAAAAAAAAAGACTCAGCGTTTTGAAAAAATCTATCCCTAAGGGGGATAAAAAGGGGTGCAAAGTTTTTATCAGGGAAAGTTTATGTTTTTGAGTTAGAGACTTGAAACTTTGTAGAAAGATTACTTATTAAAATACAAAAAAAGAACACAAATCGTTTTAGAAAATTCCACCCCTAATAGGGTTAAAAAGGAGAGCAAGCTTTGCATGGGCAACACTTTTTTTTGAGTTAGACTTAAAACTTTGCAAAAAGATTACTTATTAGAATACTAAAAAAGAACTTTCAGCGTTTTAGAAAACTCCATCCCTAAGGGGATCCTTAAGATCCTTAAGAAGGGTAGCCAGTGTTGTGTGGGAAAAACTTTTTTTTTAGTAGACTTAAAACTATTCAAAATGTTACTTATTAAAATTAATAATGTAATGCATGTGTTTCGTGGGTTGTTGTTACTTGTTTGCTATTAATGAAAGATTGGTGACTCTGACTTGGTATAATTAGGAATATTTTACAAATAAAAATAAAACACAAGTTGGTGAAATATTAATAAAATAATGAATACAAAAGATATCAAATCTCCCCAAAGAAAAATAAAACTAAAATACAAAAAAACTAAACTATCATGCACACAAAAAAAATACAAAAAGACAAAAACAAAGATCGCTTGCTGGGGATCGAACTTGGGTGCTTTGCTCAGAAAGCTGACGTCCTCCGGCTGCGCTACCGCGCCGTTAGGAGAACCGGTCGAAATTAGGCACTGCTTTCGGAATGTTCCACGCGGAATCACTCATAACAAGCTTCGTGTTACAGTGACCATAATAATTACAGCTCCCCTGAGGAATTACTTCAAACTACTAATATGACCTTATCATAAAAGGGCGTCACCACAGGCTGTGGACAAAATAACCCGTTAATGACACGACCCGTATATCTCCCGTAAAACAACTCGATTATATTCTTATAATGATAGACTCACCCCGTGTCTCTTGTTTTACACACACAACAAAATTCTACGACCAATTCATGGTCTGCACTTTAATTAGCGCATGCACTTTCATTTGCGTACACTCCGCGATCCGGAGTACATTGATCAGTGACGGTTGCCGAATGAAATTTATCCACCTACCCCCAACTGTCAAGATGAAGGTACCCTCATTGATTTTAGAAATAGGTGAATGTTCGAAAACAAGTAGCATTACAATAATAAAGTACTTTCAGAGTTTTAGAAAATTCCACCCCTAAGGGGGTTAAGAAAGCTTTGTATGGGCAACACTTTTTTTGAGCTAGAGACTTAAAAGTTTACGAAAAAAGTTCTTTCAGCGATTAGAAAAATTCAACCTCTAAGGGGGTTTAAAAGGGGGTTCAAATTTTAAATGGCGAGCAATAAAATTTTAAAGTGTGAGTAAGAGATTTTTAACTTCGGTCTTATTCTGTACGTTAAAAGACTACAAAACTGATTTCAGAGTTTTTCCAAATTCATCCCCTAAGAGTGTTAAAATTGGTTCAAAGTTTGAGTATTTCAAGGCATTTTTAAAGTATGAGATTTTTAACTTTGGTTTTAGACTGTTTGTTCACAAACTAGAAAATGAACATCAACTTTTTTTTTAATTATCCCCTAAAAGAGGGTTCAAATTTTGTTTTGAGAGAAATCATTTTCTAAGACGATAAAAAGTTCTACGCGGACGAAGTCGCGGGCAACAGCTAGTTATTAATAAAACACTTCACTGAGCTAGTCTAACTTTATATTTTCATACAGAACTCCACTAAAAAGATGCTACTAAAGGTGCATCCAATTCTTGAAGCTTGCAGTCTGCAGCACCTACCGCATTTATAAATACATGTACGTCATAAAGGACGTAAAACGTTGTACTCACCACGGGTGGTAGTAAAGAAAGCCTAAGATCGTATATTTATCGCCATTGCCTTCGGCTCGGGCGTCAAATACCTGCGATCTGAGACATTATTTGCTTTACCGCCCTAGGTACCGTACTATTTCGCGATGTCCTTAAAAACGAGTGAGAACAAAAAAAGCGGAATAGGTACTACTATAATTCGTTCAGGTTTTCGATTTAGGCAGCATTTACATTTTAGAAATGTTGTCAATTCTAAGAAAAAAATTACATTGTGACGTCACGGGTGACTTTGCAGACATGATTTTGTATGTAAATATATATCTCCTGTCACAGGTAATATAATACCTAATAGGAGGACTCGACCACAATGTATTTACCACCTAAGGTTAAATGGAAATAAATTTATGATTATGATTATGATTATGATATAATATACTTATAGTAAATTCGAGGAATTCTTAGAATCCCCCGAATACCTAAGGTTACTATGCTTTGTACTTTGGTCAAAAATTGCACGACTGTATTTCCAACCTGCAGAAATACACGTTCATAAACAGAGGGCCTAACGCGACCGGCATTCGAAGTTTTCCCTCTCTGTCGCACTTACGTACGAACTCGTAAGTATGACAGAGAGGGGAAACTTCGAATGCCTTTCGCGGTAGGCCCTCAGGCCCTCTGTTCTGTGGCACCACCGTCTGGCTCCGCTATCATATCCTGATAAGGGCCCGGCCACATGTGTGCGGTGCGGCGCCGCACACATGTGGCCGGGCCCTAAGTACTAATGTTTAAAGCTTTTTGATGTTGAACTACCTATTATTGTTTCAGCATCAAATGCAAGACACAAGATGATTCCGTGCATGTACCAGGAGTGCACTCTGCCGGAGTCTCACAAGCACACCTTCAAGTTGTACGTTAACTCCGACGCGTACGACTTCTATGGACGTCTTGCGAAAGCCCTCACCCGGTAGTCCTCGGGCCGGGCATCATGGTGCGTTAATTTAATCCAGAACATTCCATATTAGCAAGTACATAAATAAAATAAATTAAATAATACGAGATTACATTAAATCATCAAACCATACTTAATTATTATCATTATTATTACACATTATTAATTATGAAACATATTCTACGTCGCGGGTCACTCCGATGCCGGTGTGGGTTATAAGATAGTGCGTTACTAGTCGCCCTGGCCGCGGATCTAGCGGTCCAGGGTTTGAATCCTGGTATGGACAAACATTTGAGAGATGAGTCCCTGTATCGGGCACATTTGTTCACGAGTCTCGAATATGTTCTAGGTACACATATATATATATATATATATATATATATATATATATATATATATGTAATATGTACCTATTTAGGTATTAGTAGCGTCATTACGTTAGCAACCACCTAATTTAGTGTGCCGGTTTGCGACCATCTGGCCAGTGGTCGCAAACCCAGTTGCTGAACTGTAATTATATTTAATCATTATTTTAGTAGATTCCTATTAAGCACCTACATAACTACCTACTATGTACATACAATAGATGCATACGGCCGACTGAAGAATTGTGATTATCTTTAAGAGCCCGGTCACGTGGTCACATTGAGATTATTTAAATTTAACGATAGATATTAAAAAAGTAGGTCGCTACAGACTGTATTTTTTGTATTTAAGTATCTTGTGAATACATCAAGCTAGTTTTTACGTTGCTAGTGAGAACGTGTACGGGCTCTTAAGTAATTGAAGAAACCTTGTGCTTCCGGTGGTCGCTAAGTGAAGCTTGTCGCGTAACCAGCACCATTAACCTATTTATTTTTATGTATGTGTGTATAATCGTCTAGTGCATATTATTATGGACTGACCACACTACTCAAAAAACGGTGACAAAAACTTTCGGCACGACCACGCGGGGGCGTTTTAAACACTAGAATACCCTACGAGTTTGCGCTCCAGCACAGTATTACAATATATGTTGTTAAGGCTTGTACACCCGCTAACGTCCTTGAGTCGTCGTCCGTATGGGCCAGCGCGCGACTGATCGGGCATGCCGAGCCTCCGCGCTCGCGCATTTTGCGCTCCAGCACAGTATTACAATATATGTTGTTAAACTGTGACTCCAGTGAGATTGTTTGGACGGTTTCAACCGAATCGGTTGGCGACCACCTAATTTCATGTGCCGGTTAGCGACCACTTAGCTGACTTGGTGAGCTGAAAGCATATTTTCTCGTTTTTTTTGTAAATTCCTATTCCATAACTACAAACAATAAGGCATACGGCTGACTGTTTCAATAGGCTCTGTAGAATTGATGTTAATATCTTTAATTGAAAAAACCATGTTCTTCAAGTGGTCGCTAACCGAAGGTGGTCGCGTAACCGGCGAAATGACCCTATCGAGCTACTGGGAGTTTTGACGCTGGTTCGCTAAACCTATAGCTGAGAAGAGTCTAGCAAGATATTCAGCTAGGCCCGACTTGGGCCTATTGACCTTGGTCCCGGACGGACTCTACCCGGTATGCGGCGGTGACGGCATAAATAGAGCGCGCCCTGCGATGGTGTTCAATTGACAACATTTAATTTTTTCATGTGGGCCATTGTATGATTTATTTCGCTAGAAAATGTATTTTTAAGCGGCACATGTTTTTTTATTTCTCCCTTTTCATTCAGAAATATCAAATTGAAAAGTAGCGAATTATAGGAGGTCGTAACTTACTCGTAATTATGACGTCACCGTTACGGCTCTGTATGGCAGCTTGCACAACTTTCATATGACAGTCGTAGTATTGACGTCACACACGGCTTAAACCACATTTATACAATTTCGCGATTTTCTTAAAACGGATGAGAAATTAAATCTGAAAACTACTTTATTACGTTCAGGTAACATAATTACCTAACTAGGTAGCGAAATGGTTTTCGAATTAGGCATCATTGGGCATCATTACATACTTTGAAATGTTGTCAATTGTTGACAATAGCTGTCAAAATTATTATTGACCGCCACCGCAGGCCGCTTGTGGTGGCGGACCATAGTAAATTTGACAGCTAATGACAAGTTTTCTATTGTCCGCCGCGGCCAGGCCGCGCCAGTCTGTGAGAGGCCTTATGTGAGTGGCATGTCCTAAAAGGCGCAACTGTCTCGTATTTGCTTTCAAAACAGTATACAACATATTTAATAGATATTTTAAGAGAGGTAGGGCATAGCGGACTGTCATCTCGCTCGTATGTGGAGCAGCCCAACTGGGGAAGTACCTCCACCTTACAGAAGTCCGCAGCCATAAAATAGCACCAATGCTTTGTAGTGTTGCTATATTATTGCATGCTATGAAGTATGTGGTGTTGTGTTCCTGGTGGTGAGTAAGGTCGCCAGAGCTCCCTAGGGTGCGTTGTGTTCGGAGTGAGGGACCTGCCTGCATGTCTATATCTGCCAACACAGCGAATCATCAAGTGAATAAAGGGTCGGCAACGCGCTTGTGATTCTTCTGGAGTCGCAAGTATCTATAGGCGACGGCACCAGTTTAACATCAGGCAGGCCGTAAGCTTCTTTACCACCGTCGTAGTATAAAAATATATATATATATATATATTCCGGTTTACCCAAAATCTCAAAAGCAGTGGGACGAGCCGCTTTGTCAATCTACTCTTAAAGACCTTATCTCCTCCGCCCAAAGCACAGCAGAGTGTGCTCGTCTCCTTGCTGTGGCGGAGCCGGAAGCGGGGCTCTGGCTTCACACTTTGCCGTCTCCAAACCTTGGCACTCTCCTCGACAAGCCGACTTTAACTTTGGCGACCTGTCTGCGACTTGGCTGTAAAACGAATGAGCCGCACCGCTGCCGCTGTGGCGCCAACGTCGACTCCCTAGGTCACCATGGCCTGTCATGCCAGAAGAGTGCTGGCCGCATCTCCCGCCACGCCTCCTTGAATGACGTCATCCGTAGGGCTCTTGCCACCGTTAGCGTGCCGGCCATTTTAGAGCCGAACGGTATCGCACGTGACGATGGCAAGCGTCCCGACGGCATGACGCTCATTCCATGGAGGCTGGGGAGGACTCTTGTGTGGGACGCTACGTGCGTGGATATTACGCTAGCCCCGTCCCATCTCCTGAGGCTCTAGTATATGTTTTATCGATACAATACGGTTTCGAACGCATTTGCGTTTAGTTGCAATTTGTATGGCCTCGCGAACAGCGCCTCTGGTGGTAACTATTAGGAACTACGCGTGGCCATACAAATTGAAACTAAACGCAAACGCGTTCGAAAACGTATATGTATCGATAAAACTTATACTAAAGCCTCAGGCGACTTCCTCTAAAGCCGGAGCTGCGGCCACCACGGCAGAGCAACACAAGCGGCGCAAATATGCTGTCCTCGGCGAGGGCTACATGTTTGCGCCGTTCGGAGTGGAAACCCTGGGGCCGTGGGGACCGGGCGCGAAGGCCCTGTATAAGGAACTTTCGGAGCGGCTCATCCAAACATCCGGAGACCAGAAGGCTGGCAGCTATTTTGGCCAAAGGATTAGTCTAGCAATCCAAAGAGGTGTTATGTAGGTATTGGGAAGTGTCCAATGAAACCACCAGCTGAGCTTAGACTGATTTATTATTTTGTTGCATGCCTTTTCCAACCTACCCCATATCTCAAACTACCCACATGATAGATACTGACAATTCCCCTTTTGAAAAAGAAAAACAAAAGTGATATGTAAACAACTAGGTACAGGTTTAAACTATAAGCATGCACATTATATTTTATCATTATGTATATAAACATATATATATATATATTTTTACAACATTAGGTATTAAGAAATTTTATAAGATCATCTATATTTTCTCTTCAAAAATACATGCCTTCTATTATAATTAAGTATATTGTATATTAACTGCTTAGTGCTAATTTAATTTATTGATTTACAACGGTATTATTATATATTAGGTTCTTACCTATTAACTTTGCGTACTGTTCCGTGCATGCAATGAATACATTTATAAGTACGTATAATCAAATTTATAGTATAAGTATAAAATTTATTTAATTGGTTCTTATGTATTTGACATCACACCCTATTATTATATGTACAAAATTAACATGCTGACTTGTTTTACATACGGTATAACATTTTACTCGATGTAAGTGTTTAAGGAGGTACTTCTCTCTAGTTGCGGCGAAGTTTCTGCACAGGGTAGGTCCACCGATCAGGTGGAATGACTGTCCTGCCGGAACGAGTAACGTAATTAGTATTGTTTATTGAGCGGCTTTGTGTTAGGTACGGATCACGGGAGCTGTGTACCGGCGGCGGCGCCAGCGCCGGCGGTGAGTGTACAGTTATATCGTCGTATTCGTATGTATAGTTGTTATTTTCTAAGCCGTCCGTTCTGCAGTGCGGCGTTCTTTAGTGCGGAACGGACGGCTTAGAAAATAACAACTATACCTATAGCCCTGTGCGCCCGATCTACGCGGTGCGGTGAGTCAATGATCTGTACTTTTAGCGTGGGATTGACGTGAGTTGCGTTTACTACAGGCGCTAGCGCCTATCGTCAAGATTTAGTATGAAAAGTCTATACACCGCCCCTGGTGGTCACTCATAGAACTAAAAATCCAAACTGTAACGTGAGGCACTTATACATTACTTAATTCGCCATCGACTTCACGTTCGTTCACGATTTTCCAATATTCAACCTTATATCACTAGCATTTATCGTTTTAATTTAAATGTTTGTCGGTTATGACATTACAGAATACGCGCATCGCGACGTCGACAGTGTCCACTGTCGATACAATATGGCGGCGCGGGGGCCATTTATTTGCATTTTTAAATACAAAATACGCGATAATCCGAATTTTGCGGATATATGTTGTCAATTCAAAACCCTTATTTTTATAAGTTCTTTAATTTGAGATAAATTTCGATCGGATCTACGGTAACTCTTGACGGAATAATACGATATCACGGGCCATTTTGCAAGTGAAATAGTAAACTACAGTCGCGACGGTATTCTTCGATTCGAAATGTCTCACACTACCGATTGGTAGTACGAATCGAACGTTAAATTACGCATCGAAAACTAAACGCAAAGTGCCTAACGTTTGCAGTTGGTTTCGAAGTCCAACGGCAATGTGAGTTACAAGTTTGACGGGTCGAATCGAAGAATACCGTAGCGAGATCGAAATCTATTCGAAGCGCGTTTATTCGATCTCGTATTAGTTACGTAACGTTAGGTTACGATTGTATCTCACAATAAGGGTACAGCTGTTTACGATTGCGTCTTAAAACCCTGCCTGACCTTATTTTAATTAGATATGACCTTGGCCCTGCAGTACCATGTACAGTTCCGTTATGCCATTCATTGTTTATTCTAACCTTAACCTTTTCGCCTACTTCTAATTCTCGCAAATTCTTAGCACTTTTATCGTAGTATAGTTTTTGATTAATTTGGCGTGATTTTAAATGTTGTTCGACGTGTCGCGGAATTCTGGGGGCGAGTAGTGTGGGAGCACACGGTAAACAACTACGCAGCTTTCTGTTATTTAACAGTTCGGCGGGTGAAGGTAAATCATTGTCTAGTGGCGTGTTCAAATACTCTAATAGTGCTATATTAAAGTCAGCTCGATCGAATGTGGTTTTCTTTAACATCTTTTTAATCAGTAGAACGGCTCTTTCCGACTGACCATTTGATTGGGGGAAGTGGGGGGAGAACGTAATGTGCTTGAAAAACCATTCTTTTGAAAAAGATCTGAATTCGTTTGATGCGAATTCGGGTCCATTGTCTGACATGACCACTTCAGGGATGCCCTGACGTCGAAATATTTGTTTTAATTTCTTAATAACAACTTTCGAACACACCGATTTAACCTTAACTACTTCTATAAATTTACTGTAGTAGTCAATTGCCAACAGATAAGAATTACCACTGTAATGAAATATATCTATCCCTATTTTACACCAGGCTCTTTTTGGTGGTTCATGCTGCATCAAAGGTTGCTTGACATTTTGTTTTCTATATGTCAAGCAAGCCTGACAATGCGATAAATAATCCTGAAGTTGTGAGTTCATGTTGGGCCAAACCATAATGTCACGTGCTCTAGCTTACATTTTTCTACTCCTAAATGGCTACTATGCGCGCGCTTAAGCATTTCCGAGCGCATGCATTTTGGTATGACAACACGATTGCCTCTCCAGACTATGCCGTAGGCAATGGTCAATTCACTTTGATAACCGTAGTAGGGCTTTAATGTATCGCTAACGTCTTTTTTATAGACTGGCCATCCTATTTTTATTATTTTAATTAGTTCCTGCAGTTTGGAGTAGGTTTGTGTGCATTTTTGTATTTCTAAAAAGTGTGTATCAGTAAGCGGGTTGGTAGACGAGACAGCGCACACTTGCGCGCGCACATCGAGGTCGGCCGACCTGCTGTCGTTGTCAGCGCCCGCGCCTGTCTGCACCGCACGAGATAACGCATCTGCTATATATAAATACTTGCCCGGCTTGTATATTAAGTTAAACGTATACGGCTGTAGCCTTAGCAACATCCTTTGTAATCGAGCGGGAGTGTTAACTAAGGGTTTTTTAATTATGCTCACCAATGGTTTGTGATCTGTTTCTATCGTTATATCATTTTTTCCATATATATAGGCATAACATTTTTCACAAGCAAACACACACGCGTAAAGTTCCTTCTCAATTTGTGCGTACGCTTGCTCTGTCTTAGTCAACGACTTTGATACATAACAAACCGGTAAACCATTTTGGAGTAAGCAACCTCCGAGGCCATGTTTGCTCGCGTCTACTGAAATTGTTACCGGTTTGTTTACATCGTAATATTGCAACACAGGAGGATTACACAAACACTTTTTTAACGCTTTAAAACAGCTATCGTGCCTCGAATCCCAGTGCCATTGTACGTCTTTCTTTAACAATTCGCGTAATATATGGGTCTTATCGGAAAGGTTATAGGAATGAAGTTACCTACGTACGTAACTAAGCCTAGAAACCGTTCCAAATCTTTGATGTTCTCGGGGGTCGGCATGTTCATAATAGCACTGGTGCGTGAGTCATCAGGGCTTACTCCGTATTGCGTGATTTTATGACCCAAGTATTTTATCTCTGATAAGCCTATTTTGCATTTTTCTTTGTTTAGTTTTATGTTTATTTCCCTACATCTTTGTAATACATTTCTTAACCGTATATCGTGTAATTCTTTTGTATCAGCATAAATTAATAGGTCATCTACAAATAGTTTTACTCCTTCTATGTCATCAAAATGTTCATATAATCGTCTGTGAAATATCTCAGACGCGGAAGAAATTCCGTAGGGCATGCGGAGAAATGTATACCTACCGAAGGCAGTGTTAAACGTACATAGATCAGTACTAGCTTGTCCTAACTTTACCTGCCAAAATCCCTGCTTTGCATCAAGTGTACTGAAGTACTTTGCCCCCGCTGGACTCGAAGTAATTTCGTCTAAGGTGGGCAACTTAAAATGTTCTCGCTTGATGACATTGTTCAAATCTTTCGGATCAAGACAGATGCGTAGGTCTCCGTTCGGTTTTTTGACAACAGTCATGCTGTTAACCCAGTCGGTGGGACCCTCCACTTTAACAATTATACCTTGTTCCTGCATTTCTTTTAACTTATTTTTGACCTGTTCTACTAAAGCTATGGGCAGTTTCCTTGGGGCATGGATTACTGGCTGAGCATGATCTTGTAACTGTATCCTATATTCCCCGGGTAAACAGCCCATACCTTCAAACACATCGGGGTACTCGTTTAGTACAGATGTTTTATTATTGGACCCACTCGCAGACAGCGCATTGACTCGTTTAATTAATCACAGTTCACTACAGGAATACTGACCTATTATTGGACTTGAGTTAACTTTTGCTACTATAAACTCCAAAATGAATGTATTATTTTTATAAATAACTTTTATATTGCATTTCCCTGTCACCGGTATGGATTCCCCCGAATCTGCATGTGTTTTCATCGATGTTGAGCTAAGGGATGTTCTCTCTATTCCTAATGACTTTAGGTACCTCTCCGGCAAGACATTAACATCAGCTCCCGTATCCAGTTTAAACCTGATATTCTTATTATTTATGGCTAAGTTAACAGCCCACTCATTATCATTAATAAATTTATTATTTACCTCATCGGTGGATTCCCCTCTAATTTCATACACGCGACACATTCTTGAGTAGTGATTCCTTCCATGGCACCTATCGCACTGCTGTCCAAACGCCGGGCACTGGAATCTTCTATGTGTAGAGCCACATCTCGAACAGCTATGGCCGCCGGTCCTCTGATGCTGTGACGGCCGCTGCCACCCACGCGTTGCTGATGCGTCGTGTACGGGAGCATCGCGAGGGCGCCCTGCGAGCGACGCACCGGGGCGCCCGCCGCGCCACGAGCCGCGGCGGCGCCCGCGTCCTCCGGACGGGCTGTTCGCGCTAACTGCATGCACAACCTGCTCATTTTTAACCTCGCACTGTTGTTTATGACTGCAACTTGGTTGACCTTCATTTGATTTACATACGATTTCATGGACGTGATGTTCTACGTTTTCTTGCTTGATGTGATCAGCTTGGACACGGGACATCTCTGCTAGCCTGCATATATCTACAGCTTTTTGCAGCGTTAAATCACCTTCTCGGAGAAGTCTCTCTCGCAAAGTTGCTTCCTGAATACCACATATTAGTCGATCTCAAAGAGTACTATGAATATATAGAGATAGAGACGTCAGTCAAGGTTTTGCATGCCGCGCGTCATCTAGTTTTAACCGACTTCAACAGCCCAAGAGTTAGCTCTAGTAAGTTCATATGTGTGCGTCGAGTGTACGCATGTGTGCGTGAACGGAAATACTCACACACACATATACACTTTACCTGTACATGCATACATATTGATATATAATAATATGCCAATTCCTGCTTAACGAATAAATTTAAAATAATAAAGGCAATTTCTGAGTTCTAATATATTTTATTCGAGGAATCACAGTCAATTACGAACATGAAACAGTTATTCAAGCAGTAGGTTACATCAGTTTGGTATCTTATTACGAGTTTGGTATAATATTACTGACTTACAATCGTCAATAACCAAATCAAGGTACACATGAGAAAACAGCAGGTCCAAGCGATCAGCGCACTCGTAGCACACGATAATAAACGATAAATAATAATTAAAGACAATTATGAATCCATTTTCAATGTAATGGTGACAGTCTGACAATGACGTGAATGACGGAAGTTTGGGCATAGACTATATTGAAATTATTGAATAAAGTTTGGATGTTTTACGTTCCATTTCACGTAAAATGCTCGAACCGTAAATTCAATGTTCTTTTTTAATAATAAAGTATATGTAAATAGTAAGTGTTTTTAGCCGAAGCAATTGTATAACGAATATACTAATGTGGAAATGTAGTCTCAGTTACAATCAAACTACGTAAAATGGAATTTGCTTTAATGCCATACTTAGGCAGGCCTGTTTCCGCTTCCGCTTTGGACTGCCACCTGCAGACGTCGAAACAGAACTACGATAGGTCTCCTCAAACACGCCGCTATTTTGACGTTTAAACGTCAAAATAGGCTTTATAAGGCACTGCAAACACCGTGGTCGATCTCTCTCAAAGTCACTTGACAAGTCTTTAAAGTCACATTTTGCCGCCATTTTGTTCAACTCGAACACATATTGTTCTATAGATTCGAATTCTAACTGATTGCGTGTGAAGAATCGGTGCCTTTCCACAGTAAGGTTCTTTTTTGGAAGGAAAAAATTATCAAATTTCTGCAATACCTCTTGTAAAGTTTTACTGTCTCCTTGAAACTGATCATATACATCTCGGCATTTGTCACCTATCACATGTAGTAAAATGTTGACTTGTACTTTGACATCTTTTTTAGCCAACTCGCAAGCTTCATAATAAATTAAAAATCCTTTTTTCCATTTCTCCCACTCCTTACATAAATTGCCCGAAGTAACATTAATTAAGTTATTTTCGAATTTAAACGGTAATGGCGGATGCAACACCGACTCCATTGTCTGCGTTTAACGTATTTACGTATTTCACTCGCGCGCACACATCAACGCACTACTAACTTTTTTTTTACTGTTTGTACGTAGTTAAACACTTTTACTTTTTGCTATAAAATTATACACTAATGCGCTTTACGAGTAGGTTCATATCGGCTGCGCCATGTTATGTAGGTATTGGGAAGTGTCCAATGAAACCACCAGCTGAGCTTAGACTGATTTATTATTTTGTTGCATGCCTTTTCCAACCTACCCCATATCTCAAACTACCCACATGATAGATACTGACAGGTAACGCTGCCAGCCTTCTGGGCACCATAGCCAACGACGGCGACCTGGGGGGCATTTACTTTTTATAGTTTAAGTTTATAATATAGGTTTAGTTAAGTTATATTTCTTTATAAATATTATTATATACCGTTTCGTAATTAAACAGAATTTATAAACAAAAAAACACATTACATTGCTACAGTAGAAAGCCTATTTACTTATTGCGCGTTGATTTCTAGTGCAGGACTTTATCACACAAATATCCCTATCCAAAACGTAATCGTTTATCTTATACTTTTATATAAACCTAGTTTGATTATATCTAAAATAAGTTAAATAGGTTAAGTTGTTCTATAAAAACTCGCCTGAGGTATTAAAACTTAACAGTTTGGCGAGAATTAAATGTTTAGTAAGTAAGTTGTAATTTGAATATATATAAAAAAAATACATATCCGACCTATTTCCATAAAAACACACAAAACTCCGTCCGAAAAAAATATAAATACATCACTACATCTCTAGACACGCGGCAGCGTGTCAAGCCAAGTTCAAGCAAAGGAACTGCCCAACTAGCACACAAGCGCTATAAGAAGCTGCACAGTAGCTGTATAAGGGAGTTTCATAACAGCCTCGGCTCCATCAGTAGTCGCATAGTAGTGCTATAAGAGGATATAGAGCTATTATAGCGCTAAAAGGGCCCGTTATGCAGCCTATACTCATACTCGTTTTCATTTAATAGCGCTACAATTGGTCTACAGTGGTCGCAAAGGTGTTCTTAGGCTCTACAGAGATGGTACAAAAGCGATGGTTAGCGCCATGAGATCTATAAGAAGCTATTGTAGCGCCATTATATCGCCTTCGCCTTATTTCGGCGCTCTTGTATCGTTATATTAAATACCAAAGCTGTAAATTAATAATATAGTAGTGTTACTGTGGCGTAAACTAAATATACACAATAGTACAGTGACAGGTGGTGAGGATACAAAAATGGATTATTAAAATAAGTATAAAGCTAAGTCTAACATTGCTTTATTTCTTTGTGTACGTGAAATATCAGTGCGAGTACCAGTTTGCTGTCAATATATATGTATGTTATCGTCAAAATTCTCACGCGCCCTCAAATTATTCAGTTTTTAAGGCAAAAATTATATTGATATGTTAGTTATGAAATTGTATTTTAACTTAAATAAGACTTTAAAGGATATAAATAATTAAATTAGGGTCACGGGTAAGAAATTGTGACTTCAATTACGCCAAAAGTTACGAATTATGCATAAATACGATTCTCAAAATATTGTAATAACCTAAAAAAAATACGTTTACCGAATACTGTAATGGCGTCTCGATCAAGCAGCTCTCAGAGTTGGTTACATCTGTTCTACAGGCTTGGGCCGTACAAAGGCGATAGTGTTTGCTGTTGTGGACTTCTAGATTATAAAGTTGTGGTATAGGCGTGCTATATTCAACTGTTTTGGTCGCACACCAGCATGTACCTTTCATTATACAGTTTAACATCACAATTCCGCTGTATTAATCTCTAATATAGCGTTTAGAGCTCTAGTAAAAAGTTATGTCCGTCCGTTGTAGATGTATAGTTACAAGAGCGCTAGTAAATTATATTAAAATACTTAAGGTGCAATAACACTATTCTGCAACCCCCTACAGCTGTATAAAATGTTTCGTATCATTCCTTATACAACTATTTACCGTACAGTAGCCATATAATTCTCACATATAGCGCTCAAGGCGCTATTCTTAAGCTACACAAATCTATTATAGATTAGTAATACAACAGCCGTAAACAAATCCATTAAAGAACTTAAGGCTCTACAAAATGCCTTCTTACGCCTTTAAGCGCTATGAAAGCTACGTATAACTCCTTTTAAACACCTTTACCTACTATATTACTCTTTTACATCTCACGGTTGTACAAGCGCCTCCATCTACTCATTGTACTTCTTATTGCTGCCTAGCGATGCTATTGCATGCTCTTGTATCAGTATAAGTAACTTTTTTTGCTACTAAACTGCTACTGTACCACCTGGCTGTTAAAGGGTTTTTAAATATGCTACTGTTCATCTTAAGGTAATTAAATATGCTACTGTACATCTTAAGGAAAATTGTACAGCGCTTGAACGACTCTTATGCAACTCCGAGGCTGTACAATGCCTGTACAAGCAGCTTGTGTGCTAGCTAGTTGGGTGGCAAGCCATCGCCGAGTGTATCATTACACGAACCACTTGGTGCCACTTTTGACCCTTCTATAACTCAAAACCTCTTTAACGTAAACACATAAAACTGCGTGTGTTTAATTATATCCATAAGGACATCTAGAAGCCCAAATATCAAGAAGCTAGCTCAAACGGTTATAAAGATATGAAGGTCAAAAAGTCGTATATTTTAGCACTGACTGACTGACTGACATATAGTACCTAAACCTAACCTATTTCCAGATGACCTAGAAGGATGAAATTTGGAATCCAGCTCGGTAATTGTGTGTAAGCGTAGGAAAAAATCTAAAAATAAAAAAAGTTAAAAAACAGGGGGGTCCCTTTTCAATTTTTTTTTATTGTAGCGTTGGAACCGTTACAAACAGATATTTGAAACTATCCCAATATATGTATTATTATATTTGCCATATAACAGAAATATAAAAATAAAGTTAAGTCAAAAAATAAGGGGTGTCCCCATACCAAAAACTTTTAATAAGTACGCGCTAAACAACCGGCCAACGGTGTGTCGTTGGCGGCGCGCGGCACCTCATAATTATACACAGAACAGAAGTAAATCTCAATAACTGCCTAGTTGTATTTACAAAAAGTAATGATATCCCACCAAAAACATAAATGTAAAAAAGGAGAGCCAAGTTCAATACAACAATTATGCTTGGCTTTGGGCTTCGCCGCAAAAAGAATGGAGATCTAAATGAGTGCCAAGTTTTATGCAAAATCCAAATATGTATTTATAGGAACAAAATAACATTATGAACAAGTATTAAACTCTATGTATTTGCTTTAGAATAATACTTTATTGCACTCATGTCAGGTCTTAAATATCTTACAGTCTATAGTAGGTACAACATGACACCCTGTAAGGGTATTGCAAATCCTTCGTCTCAAAACGTAGGTACACATTACAAATTATAGTACTTAAACTAAGATTTACATGTAGGTAGGTAGGTATCAATATCTAGGATAACATTTGCGAAGATTATCTATGGTAACTATTTTTGGATACCTATAACAATTGTTGTTATTTATATATGTGAGATCTGATGTCTGAAGCCATCTTGGCCCATCAGGCCCCGTAGCATGGATGCGTTATCACGCGATAAGTGACAGGATAAGCGCGTCGTCTCGTTCTATCGAACGGTGTCAGCCAGGGACGGAATGCTCTATCTTGTCACTTATCGCGTGATAAGGGCCATCCATGCTACGGGGCCCGGCATCATACAGGACGTAACTATGCGTTAGGGGGAGAAGCTTCCATCGCATTCGTCCCTGTCCCGCGCCATGTGTGTGTAGGTATATAATATATATATATAAGTTATCTCAGCCATGACATAAATGCGAACATGCTGCTCAGGCCGACTGGGCTGACGCAACAGACGCTCGCGTTAAGTGGATAAGTGCCAATAAGAGCATTCAAGAAAATCATACAGTGATTTAGGATCGTGTTTTTCCTGTGGTCAACAACATCTTTTTGGTTGCCGTCGTAATGCTAGAGTCTGACCAGCGAGTCGTGACACCAGCATTTTTATCAAATTATTTATATGGCAACAATTTTACCTACGAAATAAACTGTCAGTTACAAGTACCTATGACGTCTCCATACATTACGTGTTACCAGCATGCGTTTTTTTTAATTTGCCGCCATTTTCCAGTGTCATGACTCGCTGGTCAAACTCTAAATAAAAACGACGTTTAAAAATGTATTAGTCCCCAGCACTCACGTCCATCTCCATACACACGTATCTTGGCTCTCATTTTAACTTTAATATACTTAATATAATAAACTTTATGTACCTTCACAATGGGATCTGCCATATCTAGGTCGAATGGAAACTTTATATACCTTCACAATGGGATCTGCCATATCTAGGTCGAATGGAAACTTTATATACCTTCACAATGGGATCTGCCATATCTAGGTCGAATGGAAACTTTATATACCTTCACAATGGGATCTGCCATATCTAGGTCGAATGGACAATTTATATACCTTCACAATGGGATCTGCCATATCTAGGTCGAATGGAAACTTTATATACCTTCACAATGGGATCTGCCATATCTAGGTCAAATGGAAACTTTATATACCTTCACAATGGGATCTGCCATATCTAGGTCGAATGGAAACTTTATATACCTTCACAATGGGATCTGCCATATCTAGGTCGAATGGAAACTTTATATACCTTCACAATGGGATCTGCCATATCTAGATCGAATGGAAACTTTATATACCTTCACAATGGGATCTGCCATATCTAGGTCGAATGGAAACTTTATTTACCTTCACAATGGGATCTGCCATATCTAGGTCGAATGGAAACTTTATATACCTTCACAATGGGATCTGCCATATCTAGGTCGAATGGAAGCTTTATATACCTTCACAATGGGATCTGCCATATCTAGGTCGAATGGAAACTTTATATACCTTCACAATGGGATCTGCCATATCTAGGTCGAATGGAAACTTTATATACCTTCACAATGGGATCTGCCATATCTAGGTCGAATGGAAACTAGTTTATATTGCTATAAATTACTAGTTTCCACCCGCGACTTCGTCTGCGTAAACCCGGGATTAAAACTATCCTATATTTTAATCCAGGCTTTATACTATCTTCGTGCAAAATTTCTTCACGGTATCAGTGAGATACAGCCTGGTGACAGACAGACGGACGGACGGACGGACGGACGGACGGACGGACGGACAGCGGAGTCTTAGTAATAGGGTCCCGTTTTACTCTTTGAGTACGGAACCCTAAAAACCAGCCAAGTGCGAGTCAGACTCGCGCACGAAGAGTTCCGTACCATTCATCATCATCATTATCCTAGCCTTTGTCCCATGTCATTTGGGGTCGGCTCTCCGTATCATTTTGCGCCATTCTTCTCTAATATACATCGCGTCAGGGCTTGCGCCTATCGTCCTTAGGTCCTTCAGGACTGTACTCAGCCAAGTAGTTATAGGGCGACCTCTACCTCTTCTTCCCTCTGACATATTATTTATCATTTGTTTGGTCATGTGGTCATCGTCCCTGCGCATTATGTGGCCAAACCAGCGTAGACTGTTTTCGCACATCTTTTTTGGTATAGGTGCCACCTTAAATATACCTCGGATATATTTATTATTATCTCCACTTATAATAAATCTCTAAATTAAAAAAAGAATCAGCCAGTTTGAAACTAAGCTTTGCGCGGTTCGAATGTTCTCAGCATCCCATGAACGGAAAAATATGAAACATTTTATATAGGTACATTATTATTCTAGCTGCAACTTAGGATAGTTTTTATCCGACTGCGACAGTTAATTAATTTTCCGAAATATACGACTTCATTTAATTTTTCATTTATTTTTATTGAAATCAAACGCTGCTCCAACTGTCAGCTATAAGAACCGTCAAATTTTCGTCAAAATGGCGGAATTGCTTTGCCTTTCATCCTCCTAGCGTTATTATTCCCAGTTGTGCCCCTAAAGGAGCCCGGGGTCCGCTTTGACACCTAATCCCAAGATTTGGCATTGGCACTAGTTTTACGAAAGCGACTGCCATCTGACCTTCCAACCCAGAGGGAAAACTAGACCTTATTGGAATTAGACCGGTTTCCTCACGATGTTTTCCTTCACCGAAAAGCTAACGGTAATTCCGTACATAAGTTCCGAAAAACTCATTGGTACGAGCCGGGATTCGAACCCACGACCGCCGCTTGACAGCCGCATGCCTGAACCACTAGGCTACCGTAGCTTAATTGCTTTGCCTTTCACTTATTAATAATTTAAATCCCGTCTACGATAGACCTTTACGAGACAAATGCTAAAATATAAACCATAAAAAAATATTCGATTCTGATATGAGAACTTATATGCGCAAATGTCGTTTTATGTCGTAATTTCAATAAATGAAATCAACAAATTTGAACAATATAATTAACACGAATTTGTTTTTTTTGAATGACAATGGCACGCGCTCGGCGCATTCAGCCAAAGTACCTGCGGCGCTACCACGAAAACCGATACTCAATGTTCATATATTTGCATCCCTGTCACTCGAGTAAGGTTAGTGCGATAGAGATAGAGATACCCGAATATTTTCGAATTCCGAAGTTCGTGGTTATAGCTCAGGAATCGAAAATATGGTAAATAATCATAATGTATTTTCTCGAAAAAGAATTTAAAATAAATATAGTCAAATGGAGAAAAAAACAAAGCAAGAGGTTATATAGGTAATGATTAAGTTATAAGAGTCCAAAGTTTTAAGAGGGGGTATGTTCTGTCCCTTTTCCGCAAAACGGACCTTCATATGAAACGATTGTTTTTTACTATGACGCTCGAGTATATTGACGTCACAGTCCCTCATCATTTTCTCACTCTAACAAGCGACATTAAAACGGATGTAGCTTCATAATTTTTTGAGATATTTGAATGGGAGTTTCATTATCTTCTATCTATTTATACATAATAAATGCCTATGTCCTTACTGACTTATTCACTCAATTACTCACTCACTCACTCATCAACGCACAGCCGAAACTACTAATCTTAGAGAGTTGATTTTTGCACAGTATGTTGCTTTTATAACGTGCGCTAGGGATAAAAAGGGATTTTTGAAAACTCTACCCCTAAGGGGGTAAAATGGGGGTGCAAAGTTTGTATGGGAGAACCTTTTTTTTTTGAGCTATAGACTTAAACTTTGTAGAAAAATTAGTTATTAGAATACAAATGAAACTTTTTCAGCGTTTTGGAAAATTCCACCCCTACGGGGGTAAAATAGGGGTGCAAGGTTTGTATGGGGGAAACATTTTTTTTTTTAAATAGAGACTTAAAACTTTGTAGAAAGATCAGTCATTAGAATACAAATAAAGAACTTTCAGGGTTTTAGAAAATTCTACCCCTAAAGGGGTAAAATAGAGTGCAAAGTTTGTATGGGAAAAACTACTTTTTTTTAAATAGAGACTTAAAACTTTGTAGAGAAATTATTCATTAGAATACAAATAAAGTACCTAGATTCAGTGTTTTAAAAAAATCTACCCCTAAGGGGGTAAAATAGGTGTGCAAATTTTGTATGGGGGAAACAATATTTTTTTTTAATAGAGACTTAAAACTTTGTAGAAAGATTAGTCATCAGAATACAAATTAAGTACTTTCAGCGTTTTAGAAAATTCTACCCCTAAAAATAGGGGGCTAAAATAGGGGTGCAAAGTTTGTATGTGGGAAACTATTTTTTTTAGCTAGAGTCCTAAAACTTTGTAGAAAGATTATTTAAATACAAAGAAAGTACTTTCAGCATTTCGGAAAATTTCACCCCTAAGAGGGTAAAATAGGGTGCAAAGTTTGTATGGGAAAAACATATTTTTTTTTAATAGAGACTTAAAATTTTGACGAAAAATTACTTATTAGAACATGAAAAATACTACATTCGGCGTTTTACAAAAATCATTCCCTAAGGGGGTTAAAAAAGGGTGCAAGGTTTGTATGGGGAACACTTTTTCTGAGCTAGACACTTAAAACTTTGTAGAAAGATTACTTATAAAAATACAAAAAAAAGACTTTCAGCGTTTTGAAAAAATCTATCCCTAAGGGGGATAAAAAGGGGTGCAAAGTTTATATCAGGGAAAGTTTATGTTTTTGAGTTAGAGACTTGAAACTTTGTAGAAAGATTACTTATTAAAATACAAAAAAAGAACACAAATCGTTTTAGAAAATTCCACCCCTAATAGGGTTAAAAAGGAGAGCAAGCTTTGCATGGGCAACACTTTTTTTTGAGTTAGACTTAAATCTTTGCAAAAAGATTACTTATTAGAATACTAAAAAAGAACTTTCAGCGTTTTAGAAAACTCCATCCCTAAGGGGATCCTTAAGATCCTTAAGAAGGGTAGCCGTGTTGTGTGGGAAAAACTTTTTTTTTTACTAGACTTAAAACTATTCAAAATGTTACTTATTAAAATTAATAATAAAGTACTTTCAGAGTTTTAGAAAATTCCACCCCTAAGGGGGTTAAGAAAGCTTTGTATGGGCAACACTTTTTTTGAGCTAGAGACTTAAAAGTTTACGAAAAAAGTTCTTTCAGCGATTAGAAAAATTCAACCTCTAAGGGGGTTTAAAAGGGGGTTCAAATTTTAAATGGCGAGCAATAAAATTTTAAAGTGTGAGTATTTTTAACTTCGGTCTTATTCTGTACGTTAAAAGACTACAAAACTGATTTCAGAGTTTTTCCAAATTCATCCCCTAAGAGTGTTAAAATTGGTTCAAAGTTTGAGTATTTCAAGGCATTTTTAAAGTATGAGATTTTTAACTTTGGTTTTAGACTGTTTGTTCACAAACTAGAAAATGAACATCAACTTTTTTTTTAATTATCCCCTAAAAGAGGGTTCAAATTTTGTATTGAGAGAAATCATTTTCTAAGACGATAAAAAGTTCTACGCGGACGAAGTCGCGGGCAACAGCTAGTATATTATATATTTCGGACGTTATCTAACAACGTCACGCCATCTGACCATCTTAGCATTCGCATTTCTGCACAGTGCATCTTCTGTTCCTCCTGCTTACGCGTCGGCCAACATTCTGCCCCATACAGAAGCGCGGGTCGTACAGCTCTCTTATACACATTGCCCTTCACTCGGATTGGCATTTGCGGATCGCACAGTATTCCAGACAACTCCCTCCACTTGTGCCACCCTGCTTGGATCCTATTTTCTATATCCTCCGTGGTGCTGGAGTTACTCGTTATTAGGGACCCAAGGTGACCTGAATTGCGTTATTTTATTTATAGGAACGTTGTCTATCACCGGTGGGAGTTGGTCCATAGTTGTACCCGAGAAATTGCAGTGCATATATTCCGTTTTCTTGCGGCTTACTCTAAGAGCTGCCTGCCTATAATAACATGAACTGCCTTCGAGCCAGCTGCACCACTTGAACAGGTCAGCCTGTATTTCCTCCTTAGATTCTGCTACAAGGACGATATCTTCGGCGTACAAGAGCGTCCAGGGAGCTGGACGTTGCAGGTATTTTGTGACGAAATCCATGACGGTATTGAATAAAAGTGGGCTCAAGGTGGAACCCTGATGCACTCCCACCCTTACATGGAACGCTTCGCTCAAGCCTGCAGGACCGCGAACTCTTGTGGTGACGTTGTGGTACATATCTTTTACTATATCGATATACTCTTCAGGTACATGATGAGCTCGGAGCGCTGCCCAAATCAGATCTCTCGGTACTCGATCGCAAGCTTTTTCTAGATCTATAAAGGTGAAATGTAGATCTTTCTTGAGTGATTTATACTTTTGTAAGAGCATTTTGATTGAGTGGATCGCGTCTATGGTCCCTACGCCACTTGTGAAGCCACACTGGTTTGGCGTAAGCTCAATTATCTGTTTTAATCTGTTACCTATAAGGGTTTCCCAAAATTTTAGAGTATGTGAAGTTAACTTTATAGCTCGGTAGTTTCCACAATCGGCAACGTCACCTTTGTTTTTATAGAAGGGTATAATATCACTTGTTCTCCACATATCAGGCATTTCCCTTTTTCTGCAATCGTGTTGAACAATTACTAATTAAAGTAGAAATAAGAAATTATTCTAGCAACAGAAACTAGTTTCCGACCTTTAGATATGGCGGTACGTGGTCGCCACTCGAGAACCTTTCCACCCCAACGGCCATCGGTTCTACGTGCAATGTGTCCCGCCCACTGCCACTTCAGTTTAGCCAATTTGTCACGTAGATAGGAAGCCCTAGCTTAGGGTACCTATCTAGGAGCAAATTAAGAAAAAATGTAAGATAGTTTAAGAATTTATTTGAAAGTGAAGTTGAGATACTAAGGGGCGGTTCGTTCGCCTAGGTCGGGCTATGGCTTAGACGTCAGGTCTGTCTGAGGGATGGTCGGTCCTTCCGGGTACCCTCACTCCCCTCGCGGTACGCAGCTGGACGACAGGAGACGATGGTGGTCCGAGGTGGTGGGTGGACGCGCTGGTAGCGGTAGTAAGTGCCGCGGGAGAGCGTCATACGCCAGTGGGTTGTGTACTCCCTAGGGGAGCATCTGCCTCGGGCTTCAAAGGTGAAGGTAACTGATGACCTGGTAAAGGTCGCGGGAGTCCGCTGGATGCGGGTGGCGCAGGACCGGCCATTGTGCCACTCTTTGGGGGAGGACTATGTCCAGCAGTGGACGTCTTTCGGCTGATATGATGATGATAATGATGATGAGATATGGCGCATCCCATTGTGTTTATTTAATCGTATGGCGATCTGTAGAATAGGCGAATATCCATGTATATTTTTATAGTAGCGCCTATGTCGTCGAAAGTGTTGTCGCTCATTTTTCATTTAGCACCACAGGGGACACGTGCAGGGTTGTGGTAGATAACTCCTGTGGACGCGTGCAGGGTTGTGGTAGATAACTCCTGTGGACGCGTGCAGGGTTGTGGTAGATAACTCCTGTGGACGCGTGCAGGATTGTGGTAGATAACTCCTGTGGACGTGTGCAGGGTTGTGGTAGATAATTCCTGTGGATGCGAGCAACAGATTGTCCCACGTCCGATTGTGTATTGTGTAGGTATACAAAGTTTCATATTACTCTAGCTAGCATCTCGTTTTAAAATGAGAAACATAAACTACGTTTTTCTACTCGTCGACTTTAATCTTTGAATTAAGATTTCGTACACGAAACTAAGATCACTTTTTGATCCTGGAGCTCACGGAGCTCGTGGTTTCATAAAATAACCGCTAGCAGTCATCTTATGAATCCAGGAGCTGTATGAGATAACTGTGAAGACATCAACGCTACTAAGCAGCTGCGCTTCATTTCAGCAGGGCGATTTTCAATAGATACCAAGTTTGTTTAATAAATTATTATTTCCGTTGACTCGTAGAAAAAGTATTGTATACAATAGTTATATAATTAGCTTTTTAAGTCTCGTGCCTTAATTAGGCCACTCAGCAAGCTTCGTGGCCTAAACGTGGTACTTGATTTAAAAAGCATACATTGTATAACGATTGCATAAACTACTGTAAGGGAGAGTCGAGCGTATGGGTAGGTACTTTACCATTTTTCAGCGTGTCAATGTCACCAGTTAAGTAAAAGGTGAGCGATGATACCGGTGAAATATGAATATCAAATAGTATCTAAAAAGGCCCGCAGATTCTAAAATACTAAAGGTTGTATGAAATAAACACATCACCAGAATATTAAGTAACTAATATTGCAATTATTAAAGCGGGTGTTACAATTTAGCATCCTGAATGAGTTAGGAAGCAGATTCAGGAAGGAATAATCGCATTTAGAATTAGGATCCTTACTAGCTAAATACGATTACAGCTTCCTGAATTCAGGACAATGTAACACCCGCTTAAGAGTGCGAGTCGAGAATAGCAATGCACTCACGAGAACTTTCCAAAATTCCGAAACTTTCCACATGAGAATTTCTCGGTAACTTCTGAGAATGTTCTCGAGAACGAGAATTTATTTATTTATCGTAGTTTATACCATGAATATTCACGATAGTTTAGTAGCCTGAGAACTTTACGGTTTCGCTCTATGAAAACACAACAATATATTGATATCAGAGATATTTTTACACCAAAAAATAGGTCGGGTAATTTGACTAAATATTCATTAATAATCCACCTAAATTTAATACCGATACGGTAATAAATAATGAAAAGTAATCTTCATAAATTCCGTAAAAATCAGGCAAAAATGGTATAAACTTTCTTTACTTTACAATTGACTACGTCTATATACGTTCTTTGGGATACGCGCATAATCCACTTATTTTTGTTAATGGATAAACCTTTCTATAGGCCAGATGAAATTCAATATTATCTCAAGGTCGTAAAATATTTAATTAAAATGCCGTTATTTCCTGATGTATATATTTTTGGATTCAGGTAGTAAGTCTCCAAATTTGTGTACTCAAACATGTTTTCATTATAAAAATACTGATAGCATTTTTGCTTGCGGGTTAATTTTTTTTCTTAACTTCCGGTCCATAGAATTATTGATGTCAATAGTAAAAGTTGTTTAAAATAACACACATAAAA
Organism: Epinotia brunnichana; assembly: GCA_963854355.1. Taxonomy (NCBI): domain Eukaryota; kingdom Metazoa; phylum Arthropoda; class Insecta; order Lepidoptera; family Tortricidae; genus Epinotia; species Epinotia brunnichana. The sequence goes on from OY977943.1 coordinate 33,508,539, forward strand.
GCCGTGTACAAATAATTAGCCTGATATTGAATTATTTCCAAAAAAACCGTAATTTTCTCAGGGTATAGGTGTAGTCCTTATAATATAATTATTTTCTGAGCTGCACTCCATGATGCATGTCTATTGAAGTAATGAAATGAAATGAAATATTTATTTGCGGAATACGGGTCACATTATGTTGGTACAAATACACGTTGCAGTCCGCCGTACTCTACTTAAATAAGCATGCAAAATAATAGCCTTTATTTTGCTGTCGGTTAAGAACAGGCAAAATAGAGGGATTACTAATTACTAGTTTTTATACTTAGAAATTCATTAACAGTAATTATAGTAATTGACATTGTTATATAAATAAGGTACTACGACAAACACTTGGCTCTGTCGTTTATAACAATTTAGTTTATAAAATATAAATTAATGTAAAAAACACATTTGTTTTTGAACACAACATGCATGGTAAGAAATTCTTTGTTACACGGATCTTTTTCTGTCCTGGTCAATATTTATGACAGACTTTAAAATAAAGGGATAAGAAGGGATTTTTGAAAATTCCACCCCTAAGGGGGTAAAATAGGAGTGCAAAGTTTGTATGGGGAACCTTTTTTTTGAGATGGAGACTTAAAACTTTGTGGAAAGATTAGTTATTAAAATACAAATAAAGTTTTTTCAGAGTTGTAGAAAATTCCACCTCTAAGGGGGTTAAATAGGGGGGCAAGCTTTGTATGGGCAACACTTTATTTCTGAGATTTTAAGTACATCTAGATACTTAAAATTTAGTAGTACGATATAAGTGCTTTCGGCGATTAGAAAAATTCAACCCCCAAGGGGTTAAAAGGGGGTTACATTTTTATATGGAGAGCAAGAAAATTTTATATTTGTAACTTCGGTCTATTTCTATACTTATTCTGTATATGTTAAAAGACTACTAAACCAATTTCAGAGTTTTTCCAAATTCATTACCTAAGAATGTTAAAAGGGGGTTTAAAGTTTGTGTTTTTCAAGACATTTTTAAAGTATGAGATTTGTAACTTCGGTTTTAGACTGTTTGTTCACAAACTAGAAAATGAAGTTTGTATTGAGAGCAATCATTGTCTAAGACGATAGCAAGTACTACGTGGACGAAGTCGCTGGCAACAGCTAGTGTATAATACGATGCTAGAAATATTCTGTTTGCAATTTTGTCTAAAATGTTCTCGGAAATTTAAAGAGAATTTATGAAACTTATTGGCAATTTATGACTTGTCAACCAAATAATTAAGAGTAACATAGTAAAACATGTACAGAATACTAAATATGATTAAATTATGTTCATTTAATTTTTATTGTAAGAACATTAAAAAAAAATAACGATAAGTTTCATGTTGCAAGAATGTTCTGGGAACATTCTTGAGAATGCTTCTGCGTTTTGGGAATGTTCTGCAACTTACACATTGCTAGTCGAGAACATATTTGGCGGCATTTGCATTTGCCAATACACGGTAAATACTGATGAGTGATGATCCACCATGACTTTTTCTATCTATAACATGCAATGAGATAGAAACGGCGCATGGATCGCGTGATAATACTTCACCGTGTATGTTATATTGGCGACGTCTTACCACAGATTAAAAAGTTCTAAGATTGTGAGTCTCAAGCAATATTTATAGTACAGTCGCCATCACATACATCGGAGCAAACAAGCACGTCACAAACATCGGAACACACCTCTATTTTCAAGGCATTAGGGTGCATGTGCCGATATTTTTGAACACCTATAGTGTATGTATGTGATGGCGACTGTACTCTTTGTTTCAAGATGGTCGTATGAGAAATTGAGCAATGAGTCACAGTCACAGAGTCAGTCGGTTCAGTTCATAATAGATCGGCAACTTCACGTCGTCTACTGTCACCACTAGTGGCGCGATCTAGTTTGTATGTAAGCAAATAATTTCACGATATACATACGCATAACGCAATATATACCCGGTTGTTCGTGGCTACTGATAATTTTTAAAATATTATTTGTTTTTCGGCGGGAAAAACCTTTCCTCGCCGAAATCGGGAATAGGGTAGAGGAACCAAAAGATGAACGTTTAAGCGACTATCCCAACTTTACCATTTTTTTTCGAGGAGTGGTGATTTAGTTTGTTTACATTTAATTTTTTTATACGATTTCGTATATAGTCGAGATTGGATATGACTATTTTAAACCATCCTATTACAATACAGTATTTTATTAAAAATGGTTTTATGCTGAAGTATGTCATTTTGCCCAGAAGATGAACACTGTGCCCAATAGTTGAACATTTTGACACCAATAGTTGAACGAAGAAAAACGTAACACCGCGCAGCCTCTGACTTTTGGTCTAGTTATTATATAATCATTGTTATAGCAATTTATACTAGTTAACAATCACAATATTGATACTAAACACAGAATAAAACAGTTCAAATGTACCCTTTTCATATGGTTAAAATTATAAGAGATTATTTTTTACATATTTATCATTAAAACATTTTTTTATTAATTTATCATTAGATTGAAATAGATAAATTGTTGGGTTTTATATGTATAAGTCAGATTTCATATTTATTACGTATCTTTTGTTATTAAGATGTTCATTGTACTAACCCTTGCCTAAAACTTGAACGAATACATTTTGATCGTTCATGTATTGGGCACGATGGCAAAGGAATGAACGGACTAAATTTAACAGAGCGTTCACTTATTGGAATCGAAGCCAAAAGTTGAACGAACTAATTTTATTCGTTCGTCTTCTGGGCAGCGGTTCTTTGTTGAACAATCGTGCTTTTCATAGTAAAACAAAGCTCAAAATAACCGTGTTGCGAATGGATACTCACGTTCAACTTTTGGTTCAAAAATCAACAGTTAAAAAACGATTAATTTGAGCCATAAAAGTTTTATGTACCTTTTCAATAAGAATTTATATAAGCATTTGAAAAATATATACCTTGCCCAGTAGATGAACGCCGTTCATCTATTGGCTCAGGTACAAAAAGTTGGAACCGTTAGTTGAACGCTAAATATCTCTTATATTAACAATAAATACGCAATTTGTGATAGATAATCCATTAAAGGCATTAATCAAGAATCTATATCACGCAAAACAATCCATATAGACGTTTTATTCAATTTTATACATAATTTAGAGCTTAAATTTAAGAGCGCTTTCCTTAAGTAATGCAGGCATATCTTTGGCATCGATCGTAGGTACCTACACATTTAGTAGATAAGTGATTATTATTTTTTAATTTTTTTCAAACGATTGTAACCATATGTACCTACATAACGATTGCAGCTATGTGCAAACATATGTACGTGCATACGAGTAACTAATATATATGTTGCATTATCCTCTGCCGTACTTAAACAGTTCGCACATTAACTTACACTTCTAACTAAAGTTAAACAATAAGTAGAGTAAAAATAAATCACTGCACATCCGTGCCGCCAACAGGTCGTAATTTCGTATGAACTCTGTAGGGACTTACGGCCTTTTGGCTGGGGCGGTAGTGTAGTGTTTCGATGTACCGCGATAATATTATCTTTTTATTTAAGTGAGCGAATCGCCAACAAACTGCTTTGCAGTTTGGCGAATCTTTAGGTTAAGTTACTAAAATTGTATTTTTTTTGATTCCAATAAAAAAAAAAAAAAAATACAAACGGTGATTTTGGCGCGAGACCTCGACGCGACAACCGCTCACAGCCGTGTGTGTGTGGGAACTGTATGGGAGTTTAAATGCCAGCCTCGGCAAAGGGATGATGCGTTAGGAAAAAAATATCCCGAAGGCGTAAAATGTATCGTGATTTTTTTATTTCAATTTTACGACAAAACGTTCAACTATTGGGTGGTGTTCATCTTTTGGTTCCTCTACCCTAGGTTGTTATGTAAATCAAACTAGATTTATGAAAAGTACTTGATTTATTCGTGTCTTAATAAAGTTTGTAATATCGATTTTTATATTATATTCACAAATCTCTTCAAAATAAGTCAATCTTGTTATGTTTTTAAATAAGGGATTAATGGAGATGGATATGGGAGATAACTCAGATACTTATGGGAGATAAGAGTTTAAGTATTGTTGAGTTTTGGTCCTTATGTTTATAACAATACATTAGGTCTAGAGTCTAGTCTGCAGCTAGGGCGATAGGCAAAACGCCAGAACTTCGTTTAATAAATGTTACAATCTAAAATTACTCATCAAAATTAAGCCAATGTCAAACATTCACAAATTGTGGAAATTTAGATGCAATTTGACTAGTAATTTGTGCTACATTGTGCAAATATTAAGTAACATTTGTCTGATAGCATTGTTTAGTAAACAGGAACCCGCTCATTTTTTGTAAAACGCTAATACTTTGTAACTAATTGACTAGCTTTTATCGCAAATTCAGTTAAAGAAACACACAACTTTTATGAATACGAGTATGATTAATGGAGGGTTAAGATTAAATACCACGTTTTGGTTCTTCACTTCACATAATGAATATTTTCTCTTAATTTGTAAGATGATACAATTATCGGCAATTTTACTAGAAACGGAATTGTAGGAAATTACATAATGTTTTATGATTTGATAACAACCGACGATTAACTACCAACAACAGAATAACAAGATGTGGAAACACTTTTGAATACGTCTTCCGCATAGCTACTAAGCTCCTAAGTACTCTTAACTCAATATTTTTGATCGATCGTATAAAACGCCTTAGTTCAAAGTATAAGGACGTTGTATAAACTCTAATTACTATTTTCATTGACGCTTGGTGCACGTAATAATAGCTTTTGTCTCAATATTGTATGTATAAAAAATCATGGATTTCTATTCTACATCGAAAACATGGACTGATACCATAGTGTTTTTGATGCTTTGGTGAAAGCAGTGTGTAATAAAACATTTTCTCCGAGAGAGAATAGTGCCAAGTTTCTTAAAAATAAATAACATGTTTATATTATCATGATTAGGAAATGCTCTGCCATTAAATAAATTTTGATAGCTACAGCAAAAAATGTGGAATAAATAACACTTGTAAACACTATAAAATAGCAATGCAACAAGTAATAAATAAACAAGTTAACCCTTATAACAACAACACTCACTAATTTATATTTAATGATGTTTGGTCACACAAAAATCATGGCAAACTTAATTTTGGGGATAAAAGTGTCCCAAGTGCGGTGGTCGTTTTGGACAAATGTTGACAAACAAGAGACAAGGGTCTTGTTGTAATTTTCTACGCTGTTTATCTGAGGAATATATCTAGGCGTGAAGAACACGTTCGGGATCTTATACTTCTTGAAATGAGCCTCCGTTGTCGAACTAATGAACTGGCTTCCATTGTCAAGAAATATAATTTGAGGAATGCCGTGTACTAAAAATATATTGTCCTCTAAAATCTTGACAACAGCGTCTGAAGTTGCGCGACGTAATGGAAAGAAATCACAATACTTAGAAAAACAGCAAGATATGACTAAGATGTAGGCATTCTGTTTGCGAGTAACAGGTAAGGGACCGATGAAATCGATGGAGATCATCTGAAATGGATGTGAACACTGTTTAGGACGTCCCATTTCTCCTAATGTATACAGAATACAGATATTTATTGGTAAAAGTACATTTTACAAGTCATAATTTTCAAAACACAATTAAATTAAATTAAGTTAGGTACACACAGTCACACATTACGGTGCTGGATCCTTATGAGTGTGCAAAACTCGTCAATTGAGTAACATGCCTGTTCCATAAGCAATGATTTAAGCTTGTTCTTGAATATACTGTTGCTGGGTGAGTTTTTTATGTGAGTCGGGAGCAAGTTGTATAATGTGGTGTGATTTTGCGCTTTATATGACAAACAGACAGAACAAAAGCCCACAAACTTTACAACATCTTGATGCATACCAGGCCAATAATAGTTTAAAGCCAAGCGCCTATATGTTTTAAAAATACCAAGATGTCCCGCTGTTGGTTCCGAATGATTTTGTGCAATTATTTGATTATGAAAGTCAGAAGGCACTACTTCCTTCCAATCAAATTCAGAAGTAAGTTGTGAGTGTTTTGATTTTGAAAGTCGAAACAGATAACTATTTTTGATAATGAAGTTAGGAAAATTACTTGGAGCATTAAGACATCCATTATTCATTTTCTTATACCAAGCATCGTTTGTATTTACCACTGCGTTAGAAAGAGAGATGGCATTTACTGGAACAGCACGAGAGAGAGCGTCTGGTATAATATTATCGACTCCACGGTGATGCTTCATTTCAAAATCAAAGGATGACAGACGAACTCCCCATCGTGCTAATCGTCCTGATGGATTTTCCAATGATAGGAACCATTTTAACGCAGAATGGTCAGTGTACACTGTAAAGGATTGCCCATTCTTCAGATAACAGCGCCACTGTTCGACAGCAGTCAATACAGCAAGGGTTTCCCGTTCTGTGATGCTGTAGTTTCTCTCGGCACCGATGAGAGATCTACTCATGTAGGCGATGGGGTGTTCTTTACCATTCAGAGTCTGCGTCAACATGGCGCCAACGCCATAATTGCTTGCATCAGTATGCACTTCAAATGGCAACGAGTAGTCAGGACAGGAAAGGATTTGGGGGTATGGCATATTAAAGACCTTAAACTCGTCAGTAGTCTTAAGTAAAGTGTACGCAGTATAATCTCATTAAGATCTTGTTGTCAGTTGTTGTTGGAGGTCCCGGGTTCGAATCCCGGTCAGGGCATTTATTTGAGTGTTTATCATGAATATTTGTTCCTAAGTTATGGATGTTATTATATGTATATAAGTATGTATCTATTATATATGTCGTAACCTAGTACCCACAACACAAGCCTTATTGAGCTTACCGTTTGCCTAGGTTGATTTGTGTAAGATTGTCCCGTAATATTTATTTTATTTATTTATTTAATTTGGTAAATTACATACTTAAGATTGTGATTTTTTTAATTTGAATATATAATTTTAGTATTTTGAATGTTATGGAAATTAAAGTGGTAAAATCCATAAATTTCAAGAATAAGTATCTACATAAAAGTTCCCAGAACGGTTTATTTATAAAATGAACAATAAGACTTAAAAAAATACTGAGTTTATAAATAAATAAATAAATATTTGGGGACAATCTTACACAAATCGACCTAGTACCAAACTAAGCTTGTACTATGGGTACTAGACGACAAGATACATACTTATATAGATAAAATAAATACTTAAATTCATAGAAAACATCCATGACTCAGGAACAAATATTCATGCTCATCACACAAATAAATTCCCTTACCAGGATTCGAACCCAGGACCTAATTAATTGAAGTTATTTTTTCATTTTACCATATAAGAGTTATTTTGAATGATGTTATTAAGTATTTATAAAAGTAAATCATTTTAAATGCGAGGCAGCAAAATGCTCCCGCGCGGTCACTTGCGTTACAAAAACGGGCACGGGTACTCTAGGGTATATACTTTATTTTCAGGCATTGCCCATATCACAACACAAACATACAACATAATCATAATCATTCATTATCACTTAAATATCAATCTCAAACAATTACAGCCTTACGTTAATTCATAAAATAAAATAAAATAGAAAAACCCGAGCATGTTATACTCGTATTAGGCCTCATCTAATTAGGAGGTATTTTATACCTCTGTACTTAAAAATATTTCAAAATTGAATTAACAAAGCATTCATATGGAGAACATGACACCTGGAAGAGTCAATGACAGACATATCTGTTCTAATATACGTATATCTTCGTATATTGGAACAGATATGTACTAGTATCTTCTTCAATCTTCGTCCACTATGTCACCTCCAATCCTCATGATATGAACCACGTTCTAAACAGTTCCAGTTCCTCGTGTTTTGTAAAATCACAAGGGTTTGGGAAACAATGCAATGTTACATCTGAAAGTTTATAGATACTTTACGGAATGTAATTTTTAAGTGAAGTTAGATTAGGTACCCAATACACCCGTCGAATGGCTGTTGCAGGACGGCACGGCACATAACATCGCTGATGTCGTGAGGACATCACGAAGGGTCGTGGTGATTAATTTGATTAGAGAACAGCACCACAACACTGAACTTAAAACAAATGCAATCACCACTAAAGTTTTTCACAGCGTGGCAATTAATGGAGACGCTAAGGAGCTGCACTGAACATTCATTAATTACACACAGAAGCACTGAATATAGCCGTACAAATCAATATGAAACACACAGCACAGCACGTTCATACGTAAAAACAGACGAATTCAGCTTGAAATGAAACCGGTGCGTGACCGGCCATTTAAAACTTGTTCCAATTGTTGTCAATAACTACTAAATTCTAGTGATATTTTAGGAGCTTCATTATTATGGTTGAAATAAAGCAGTTTTCGATGCTTAACAGGGACAAAAAATTAAAATAAATATTGTATTATTATTGCTACAAGAAAAAAATAAAAAGAAAAATATATATACTACTAAAATATGATTTTATCAACCACTATATATTTTAATATAGCCACAATAACCCGACTAATTTACAGCGCCATCCAGCGTGTATTATGACAACTATTAGAGAAACTGTGTTTAACTTTCCCATGTTTAATATAGATGGCCTCCAAATAAATTTTTCGAGCGCTCTTCTAAGGCACCAATTTACCAAAGCATGGTTGAGTTCATAATTATTCATTATATTCTATGGTTCAGTTCAGTCAGGCTGTTCAGTTCAGCCAGTGTGCTGTGCTGTGCGTGCCAGTGAGTGTTCAGCGTTCAGCGCACGCGCATCATAACCATACGTTTGGAATAAAAGTTAAAGTCTTTATTTAATATTAAGGACGCTGGTTATCTATTGGGAGGGGCATTAAATATTTCGAAAGTGTGTGCTTTTGAAAATACAATGGTTACAAATACGAGTATATTTCAAATGCCGGTTTCCCTCCTGAGCAGTGATTCTAAAAATATTATAAAAAGGCTTAATTCCAAGAGATTATTTTTCACTGAAGGACCAAACACCGGCCTACCCAGGTATGTACCTATATCAATTAAGTACTTACCGTATACTTATCCGTATAGATACGAATAATTACCTATAACCTACCCTACCTTTTGACTGCTGACTTGTGACCTCTAAATTTTGACCAATATTAGGTAGGTAATTCTTCCCAACAGCGTTTATTTATGTTATCAATCATAGAAGCTATTTTAGACATTATACTTTAGCTTAAGTTCACAGTTTACGAGGGTGGATGAAAAAGTGTTAGAAATGAAGACGCATATATTTTTAAAAAGTTTTATTTTATTTTTCAACTTAATCTCCTTCTAGGTCCTTGCACTTTTCCCAGCGTTTCGGCCACTTCTTTAACCCCTCCTCCAAAAAGTAGGATTTGTCAAACCCTTCAAAATACGCTTCTGTCTCAGCTATAACCTCCTCGTTTGACCTGAATTTCTTTCCCCCGAGCCATGTTTTCATATTGGGGAACAGAAAAAAGTCGCAGGGAGCCAGATCCGGTGAGTAAGGCGGGTGTGGCAGCAATTCGTAACGTAGTTGGGTTAATTTGGCAGTGACAATTTTGGATGAATGTGCTGGTGCAACACTTTCTTCTTTGCCAAATGGGGCCGTGTCTCCTTTTTTTTTCATCAAACCGGTCCAATAACTCACTATAGTACGGCCCTGTGATAGTTTTCCCTTTTTGTAAGAAATCTATAAGGATTATTCCCTTACTACCCAAGTAGCAATCGCGAATAAGCTTAAATCTAAGAGTTCTGTACTCTGCCTTTACTTAGTTTTGACTAGGAAAGAAAATATTTTTTTCAGCCTGCTTTTACTTTAAGTCAAAATAGTATCATAATAATTATACTTAAGATAAATATGCGTTTCTAAAACTGAATTAAGAAATGCCAAATCAAATTTGAGTAAAGTATGACTTAAACAAATGTCTATAAAGTCTGATTTTACTATACTTAGTTTATTTGAAGTGTCGGTGAGAACTTATTTGAATTAAGAAGAAGGACTTCAGAATGACTTAAGGAAAAATAATTTCTCTCCTATCGAAAACCGGGTTAAGAAATGCCAAATAAATTTTGACTTAAGTATTTCTTCAACAAGTGCCTAGTAATTCTAATATTACTATACTCGGTTTGCGTGAAGTGTCAGTAAGAACTTATTTGATTTAAGAAGAGAGACTTCAGATTAACTTAAGAGAAAAATAATTTATATCTTATCGAAAACCGAGTTAAGAAATACCAAATCAATCTTGACTGAAGTATATGTCTTCAAGGCATGCCTAGGAATTCTTATATTACTATACTCAGCTTACGTGAAGTGTCAGTAAGAACTTATTTGAATTAAGAAGCGAGACTTCAGCATAACCTAAGAGAAAAATAATTTATATCTTATTGACAACCGAGTTAAGAAATATCAAATAAATGTTGACTGAAGTATGTCTTCAAGACATGCCTGACAATTCTTATATTACTAGACTCAGTTTACGTGAAGTGTCAGTAAAAACTTATTTGAATTAAGAAGAAGGACTTCAGAATGACTTAGGATAAATAATGTATCTCTTATCGAAAACCGAGTTAGGAAATACCAAATAGATTTTGACTAAAGTATTTCTTCAACAAGGGCCTACAAAGTCTTATATTTCTATACTCAGTTTACGTGAAGTGTCACTAAGGACTCGTTTGAATTAAGAAGGGAGACTTCAGATCGAATTAAGGGAAACAGCATTAAAAAGCAAACTTCATTCAAGTTGTAGTCATATGTGCTTTAAGTTTATCTGTGTCCAGTTAGTTGAAATATCATTATTACTGCGATAAGTGTGTGTTAAGTGGAACTAGTTTTAAAGGGACGAGTTCAACAAAATAAAACCAACGTAGTGTTGAATCAAAATGAATAAACATAAAACTATTAAAAAATCTGGTGCCTTTCGTAGACGTATAGAACAACATAGAAAAATATCTAGTTCTATTAGACTTTCACACTCCAATTTCATAGAAAGTCAACCGGCGACTGAGAATGAAGATTATTTAAGACCATCAACGTCATGTTCCAATCAGGACGTAGCCAGAGTGGATACAACAAATTAAAGTTTAGAAATTGGAGATGCAGACAGTGAGTCTGAAACAGAAACGGAATTACAGGTTGATGCCGTCTATATTTACAGGGAGAAATTAAGAAACTGGTCTGTTGGACACAATATTCCACATACTGCAATAAACGCCTTGTTGAAAAAAATAAACGAGATCCGAATTTAGTTCCAAAAGATGCCAGAACACTCCTTTACACAGTAAAAACTGTAGACATCAATCCTTGTAGTAGTGGCGAGTACTGGCACAATGGACTTAAAAAAAATTACAGCAATACATGAAAAAATTGAATGAAAATATCACTATAAATATTAATGTAAATATAGTTGGATTACCTACATATAAATCTTCAAAAAAGGAATTTTGGCCAATTTTATGCAATATTCAGGATATGAGCGCTGTACCAGTTATGGTTGTAGGAATATACTGTGGTATCGGAAAACCTGAGGCCAATACGTTTTTACAGCCTTTTGTAATTGAAATGAACGACATCTTGCAAAATGGTGTTATTTATTTATTTATTTATTTAAAATTCATTCTAATTCATTCAAACTAAGATCAATTATATGTGATTCACCAGCAAGAGCTTTTGTAAAAAGTAAGTACTACGACCTATCTGCACGCTTAAATTACCTTAATATACTAATTTATTTAAGTGTATAATTTATTGATAAATTAGGTAAAAAATACATAATAGAAGGTATAATGATTTTATTCCAATTAGGGCACATTATTTATATGCATTAAGTGGCAAATCCACGCAAGTTTTTACTTATTTCAAATTAATTGTATTTATATACTAATGGTTTTTGATAAAACTGTAAAAATCACTGCGAACAAGGACGTGAAACTAAATATGGAAATTATTATTTATTTAAAACTTTATTGCACAGAAACGAGTTAGGTACAAATATAAATATTAGGGGAGAGTGGGGTTTAGTGGATCATGGGTCTTAATGGATTGTTTGCTATAGCTTCTTTCTAATTCCCTTTGCGCTTCGTCATATGTTGCGAATTCTCTTTTAAGTGTACAGTCCATCGTATCCCATCCAGGCAGTGGACAGGAGTTTTCCTTATGAATTAATTTTACGTCGCTGCGCTGAGTTCGCCAGTACAAGACGCCGCTCCTTTCCCACTTACTGGGCACTACCGTAAGTACAGTTTTCTTGTTTTCAATTGTTTGTACTATTTTAAATGGCATAATGATAGAATGATAGGTAATTTCTGCAAAAAATTACGTAACTGCAATTAGTATATACGATAGATATTGAAACCCATTGCCACTGTGCCATTGCGGCACTCTTTGGAGGAAGCCTATGTCCAGCAGTAGGCGTCTTTCGGCTGATATGATGATGATGAGATATTGTTCGGAATAGGTTGAGTTTTTATACTAGCACTTTATACTAAGTAATAAAACTAACCATTAAGTGTAAGTTTTATTTAGTGTGTCTCGTCTCATTCGAACTTACATTTTATGGGCTTAAAGTATAAGCCATAATTTACACAGTTTGGTATCTTTGGGTTAAAAATCAGTTCCACTGACTCCCACTTTCCCCTACCTAGTACTTACTATTTAATAATAATTTCACATATATGATCTTTGAAACGGTATAACTTTCACAATATTTAGGAGCTTAATCACGTGAATAACAACTTGAAACCAAATTACATGTATCATATATGAAAGCCTCGCATTTCAAAAACCTGCCGTTTAATTCTTTCCCGATGTAGGGAGGGTGTTAACAACTCTATCTACTTATGATACTTCGTTCATTGCGTTCTTCAAGTAAACTGATAATCATGCTAAATAAATAGGCTTAAAATAAATGAAAGTTACTCACCTAAACAACAACCATTTCAAAATATCGTTTTATTGATTTCACTGGCAAAAAACACGACACTAAATTACGTATTTTGCTGACTTGCTCTCGCGTAAACCGCTCACCTACACGAACAAAACAAGAATAAACTTAAGAAAATATCTAGGCAATTACGTATTCTGAAAATCAAAGTAAATACTAAGTACAGACTAATTTGTTTTAAGTAATACTACATCAATTCAACGTTAAGTACGAGTATAGGCAAGTATGTCTTAAAGATGAACATTTTAAGGCAAACTTAAATTTACTTTTCTTAACTAATCCTTAAAAAAATACAAATTATCTAAAGTCGGATTTCATCAAGACAAAAAAGATTTAACGCCATTTTGAGTTTTTATAACAATAAACAAATATATTACGCCGGTCCTTTTTCGATAATTTAGACAAATTAAAAGATCAAAGTGTTGTAACAGTTACCTAATAATATTATACAAGTGGATAAAGAAGTTAGAAATCAAATATTACCGTATTATATTTTGCGAAAAATATTAGTGAATAATTAATACCGAAAAAAAAAAGACTGTTCGCTATATTTTACGAGGCCCATCAGTTTTATAGTGATCTATACTTATTTCATTCGAGTGGCCGATGTGCGTTTAATATTTTAACACTAGGATATCGAAAAAATCATTGTTGTAAATAGTGTTCCGTGTTCGCCATTTTATTAATCATCCATTGGAGATTTAATGTTTTGAACTGGTAAGTTCACCATTTATATCTACAAAAAAACTGTGTTAAAGAAATTATGGGTTACTTTTTTATTTGTTTTCTGTCATATTTAGATCAAGTTAGAATAAAGACTGTTTTTATTAAGGTTTTAACTTAGTATTGTAGATTTCTTAAAGAATATAGCCTGCCATTTATTAAAGTTTTAACTAAGTATTGTAGATATCTTAAAGATATTCGAAGATATCCTAATATAGTATTAAGTGAACCTACATGATATCTAGAAGGAAGTATTAAAGTACTCTTAAATACTGTATTCCTAAGTCTGACTGAAGTTTACCTAAAGACTTGTCCTAACTGATAACTTAAGTTTGAAGTAGGCGCCTGTGCCCACTTTTACTACATATTGTCTTGAGGGCTATCTTGCGGGATATCTTGAGGGTCGGGGAGGTCTTGGCCAAGACAAGGCTCCAAATTCGTGATTTAGTTCTCAATATATCTACAATACTTAGTTCAGTAAAGGCATTGCTACTTGGGTAGGTATCCCAAAAAATTGTGGCCATGACTTTTCCGGCTGCTGGGACCGTTTTTGCCTTCTTTGAGGCAGATTCGTTAGAAAAAATATATTGTTTAGACTGCCGCTTGGTCTCAGGTGTATAGTAATGGATCCAGGTTTTATCAACAGTAACGACACGACGGAAAAACTCCTGCGGATTTCGCTCAAACAAGCCCAAAGACTCCTTTGACATGACAGCCGTAACCGCTTATTTTCATCCGTGAGCAATCGCGACACCCATCGGGCGAACACTTTTTTCATATTTAATTTATCGTGTATTATATTAATTGCTGTTCCGTTCGACATCCCTACAGCCTCTGCTAATTCACGCACTTTTGTACGTGGACGGTGACCATTATGTGTTTTACCTTTTGCACGACTTCTTCAGTAACCACGTCCGCCAGGCGCCCTGGGATGGGCGCATTTGAATGTAACTTGTAACGAAATTCAAAAATGTAATTACTAACTAACTGGTTCCCCGCGATACACGCGAAGCCTGGTGCGGAGAGGGAAATTATTGTAAGAAAATATGCCAAATACAACTTTTTTTAGTATTACTTTAGTTACTGGCTAAGTAGGTACGATATGATTGCGCTATTGTAATTTAAATAAGTTTCTGTCAAAAATTTTTGGTACAAGCTTTTGTTGCCGACTGTACTTTTCTGCATACCATCATCAACTACTCATTGAGACGATTCTAACGAGTACAAACTCGATGGGGTTGTGTCGTTTTATTGCGGAGTTCCTATGGCCAACTTCCTGCTCCAGCATCAGATCAGCTCCAAGTCATCATAATATTGCATTGTCATGCGATATACATATACTTGCAAAATTTCAGCTCAATTGGATAACGGGAAGTGACTGAAAAATGGATTGCAAATTTTGACGGACAACTTACATATTTACGTACATACGAACAGTGCAAGTTAATATAAAGCTTGTAAAAATAGCGCAATAATTACACCAGCGGAATTGCCCAGGGCTGTTATTCGCTACGCGCTCACCCCGCCCGGCGCCGGTCACCCGTTACGAAACTAGACCTCTACGTACGCTTAATTACTACGCATCGCGGTGTCAAGGTATAATTGTGGGTGAGCGTTGAGGTGAGCTTAAAACTAGTTACAGAATAGGGGGACAGTAGTCATCCGTGTAAGACATTATTCCCACACCACAAGATCCTAGCCTGGATGAAGATACCTACCTACAGCCCGTTTACTATTTAATACTAGCTTTTGCCCGCGACTTCGTCCGCGCGGAACTCGTTTATATCGTAACTTTCTCCCCCCTTTTCACCCCCTTAGGTGATGAATTTCCAGATAAAAACTATCTTTAGTAAGGATTTTTTGGGAAGGCCCCGGAATTCAAAGTATCTCTACACCAAATTTCATCTCAATCGGCTCAGCAGTTTAAGCATGAAAAGGTAACAGACAGACAGAGTTACTTTCGCATTTGTAATATTAGTATGGATTGTATGAAGGAAAGGGTCATTATGGCTGAGTTGCATGATTTTATAGATTAGCTTACTCCGAACGCCTTTTTTTACAAAATATACTCCGCCGCAAACTTGGTGTCTATGACCCGCCTCACCATAATAGATGCATGTAGGCTTTTTTCAGTATTATTTTGCATTTTTCATATCACACGGCCGTAAGGACCTTTTCTACTAAATTAACTGACTTGTAATTTAAATATTTTATATTAAAAATAAAGATACGTCAACAAAATGTTACATCTAATAGTTTTCAAAATAGCCATAATAAAACGTCTTTTTTACCCCGTTTTAGAAAACATTTTCGAAACTACCGCCATAAGGTACCTTGACCCTTGGAACGTCACATACATATATTTACCTATGTAATGTTCCTATTCCCCAGGACTCCCAACTACCGCTATACCGTAAATGTTCCATCCAATTTTACACCCCCTATTTCACCTCCTTGGAGAATGCTCCAGGACTCAAACTATCTCCATACCAAATTTCATCTAAATGGGCTACATCCAAATTTTCACCCCCATTTCACCCCCTTAGGGGATGATTTCCGGAATATAAACTATCATATGTCCTTTTCTAGGACTCAAACTATCTTTCAACTAAATTTTATCAAAATGTGTCATAAACGAATTTCCACCCCCAATTACACCCCCTTAGGGAATGATTTTCGGGATAAAACCATCCTATGTCCTTCCTTAACTATCGCTATACCGTAAATGGGTTCAATCCAAATTTTCATTCACCATTTCTCACCCTCTTATGTGTTCCCCTTATTTCCTCCTTTCATGTGTTCCGGAATAAAAATTATTCTATGTTATTTAATTGGACTGAGACCTCTCTCTATACCAAATTCCATCTAAATGGATTCTATCGAAATCTTCAACCCTCATTTCACCACCTCAGGAAATGATTTTTCGGGATTAAAACTATGCATTGTCCTTCCCTAGGACTCCTTCTATCTCGTTACCAAATTTCATCTATTAAATGGGTTTTATCCAAATTTTCACCCCCCGATTAAAACTATCCGTTGTCATGCTTCGGGACTCAAACTATCGTTCAACCAAATTTCATCAAAATGGATCACAAACAAATTTTCACCCCCAATTATACCCCCTTAGGGGATGATTTTCGGGAGTAAACTATCCTATGTCCTTCCCCAAGACTACAACTCGCTATATATATACCCTAAATGGGTTCCATCCAAATTTTCATACCTCATTTCACTACTACTACTAAAAATTATGTTAAGTCCTTCCCCAGGACTCTTAACTATCTCCATACCAAATTTCATCTAAATCGGTTCTATCCAAATTTTCACCCCTCATTTCACCCCCTTAGGAGATGATTTTTCAGGATAAAAACTATGCATTGTCCTTCCCTGGGACTCCTTCTATCTCTGTACCAAATTTTAACTAAATGGGATTTATCCACATTTTCATCCCTATTTCATCCCCTTGAGGGATGATTTTCGGGATTCAAACTATCCATTGTCATTCTCCGGGACTCACACTATATCTATACCAAATTTGGTCTAAACGGAGTCCATCCAAAATTTCACCCCCCATTTCACCCCCTTAGGAGAAGATTTCCAGAATAAAAACTATCCAATGTCCTTCCCCAGAACTTAAACTACCTCTAAACCAAATTTTATCAAAATTGATTACATCCAAATTTTCACCCCTCCATTTTACCCTCTAAAGGAAAGATTTTCGGGATAAAAACTATCCTTTGACTTTTCTCGGGACTCAAACTAATTATATACCAAATTTCATCCAAATCGGTGCAGCGGTTTAAGTAGCTCCATACAAATTTCCACCCCCCATTTCATCCCCTTAGGGAATGATTTCCAGGATAAAAACTACCCTAAGTCCTTCCCCAAGA
Organism: Epinotia brunnichana; assembly: GCA_963854355.1. Taxonomy (NCBI): domain Eukaryota; kingdom Metazoa; phylum Arthropoda; class Insecta; order Lepidoptera; family Tortricidae; genus Epinotia; species Epinotia brunnichana. The sequence continues at coordinate 33,526,107 of OY977943.1, forward strand.
CTCAAACTATATCTATACCAAATGTCATCTTAATCGGTTCAGCCGTTTTCACGTGATGCGCGGTCACATAAACAGACAAACAGATAAACAGATAAACAGACAAAAAGACAAACAGATAAACAGATAAACAGACAAACAGACAAACAGACAAAAATTCCTGTTGGAACGTGTTCTGTTATCGATTTTAAATATCCCTAGCCAATTTTTTTTCGAATATCTTCCTTGTACAGACTTTCGACCCTCTTCAGCTTTATTATATGTATATAGATAGATTTGAATAGGTATTTATTTAAACACACACAGTAATTTAAACGAAATACATACATAAAAACAAATAAACTTAATATTAAAATAGATCTTCTCCTTGTCTATAATTGAGGGTCAGGTTCCACAAATTTGGAAGAAAGCGTGGATCACACCAATCCCTAGGGGAATTATAAGTCCAAATATTGAAAAATTTAGACCAATTTCTAAATTAAGCCAATTCGGCAAGTTATTAGAAAAAATCGTTACTAATCAGCTTTCATATGCTGTCCGCCGCCATATCAATCCAAACCAGCACGGGTTTTACAAGGGTCGTAGCGTTGAAAGCAACCTTTTGTCCTTTAGTGAAGTGGTTCGTGACGCAATGGATAATAAATACTAAGTGGATGCAGTATATACAGATTTTGCAAAAGCTTTTGACAAAGTTTCTTATAATACACTTCTGCTGAAACTTTGGGACCTTGGGATACATGGTGACCTCTTCCGGTGGATTAAGTCATATGTGCCTTTGAGTTTGTCACTCTTTAGTACCACCCAGGGGACACGTGCAGGGTTGTGGTAGGTAGCTCCTGCGGACGCGAGTGACAGTTGTCCCCCCTTTGTCAAGTGAGTGGGCAACTCGACTGTTAGAGGTTCTTAAGCCGCCCGAAGGCCTCTAACTCGGCTTAACGACTACTGTCATAGACAGCAACCGGGATCAACTGCTTAGCGTGCCTTCCAAAGCACGGAAGCGCTCATTTATAGTAACCACTCAAACAGGCGGTCACCCATCCAAAGACTGACCCCTGCCGTCTTTGCTTGACCTGCGTTATCGTTTCCGATACGCAGGCGCCGCCGGGCTATGAACGCTTCACTCACCCAACTCACTCACTCACTCAAAGGCCAAAATAATAATTGCCATACGATTAAATAAATAAGTCATATGTGGAAAATAGGTTCCAAGCTGTTGTACTGGGAGGCTTTTCATCTGATTATAAACAAGCAGATTCTGGTGTCCCACAGGTATCCCATTTGGGGCCTTTATCACGTTTGTTGTACGGGAGCCCCCCTTAAAATATACAGGGTGGAATTTCATAAACTGTACATAATAAAAGGAGAAAAATTTCAGCCAATTTCATCGGTGAAACGGTGTTTTTTTTTTTTTCTAGTCATTAGTTTTTTTTTACAGAATTTTGAAAATTTTTGTAAAAACTCGGGTAATACACCTAATTCAGACGGTATAACTTTTGATCCAATGGTCCTAAAATGAAAATAAAAAATGCAGAGTATTACCAAGGGACAGGTTTATAATTCTTAATAACAATAAAAAACCAACTAGAAGGGAAAATCCGCAAAAAAAAATATTGTTTTTGAAAAATGGCTACAAAAATTACGAATTTTAAAAGAAAAACACAATTTTCTGAAAAAAACGCAGATTTAGTTACCATTTTTTTTGCTTAGTATTTATTATTTATTATTATTTTGTGGGCCTTAATATGCCGCTTCGACCAGCAAGTGATCTATTGTGGCAGCCCTTGTTTTAGAGTTCACCGTTAAGTCCCGTTGCCTCCAGGAAATTCCAGATTCTTTGGGCGGTGATATGTTGTACTTCTTGTGGGTGCATTATGTGCCGCCCTAGGTATGTACTTCTTTTATGCATGAGTGGTCCGCAGGAGCAGAGAATGTGCATTGCAGTCTCCTCTGTCTCCTGGCAGAACCTGCAAGTTGTGTCCTGCTTCATACCCATTTGAAACAGGTGTTTGTTCAATTTGCAATGTCCTGTCAGGATTCTTGTCACTGCGCAGGTTTTGTGCCTTTTGAATTGTAATAACTCTTTAGACAGCTTACTATTGAACCCTTCGATCAGGGCTTTAGCTTGTTTTTGTCCTTTGGTGAACTTCCACAGCTTGATTGCCTCTGATTTTTCCGCGTTGTTTAGCAGAGAATATGCTTTCCGTTTTGTGATGCCACAGAACGGTTCCGGGCCGACTAGGGCCGTGTCTGCGCCCTGCCTTGCAAGTTCATCTGCTCTTTCGTTTCCTACAATGTCGGAGTGCCCTGGTACCCATCTAAGTATGACTTTGTTGGAGTTCGCCAGGGTGTTTAGATTATTTTTACAATTCTGGACTAGTTTAGAGTAGGACTCTAGTGATTCTAGTGCCAGCAGAGCAGCTTGGCTGTCCGAGTTGATGTAGATATGTTGGTTCCTTAGGTTTCTTTCAAGATTTATCTCCACGCATTTATTTAATGCGAAGAGTTCAGCCTGAAAGATTGAGGCCTCCTTCCCCATGCTGACGCTAGCTTTGAACTTTGGCCTCTCACCGTAGATACCACATCCAACATCATCACCTTTTTTTGATCCATCTGTATACCAAATGTGGCTTCCCTCCTTGAAGTCCATTTGGTCATTTATCCATTTGTCTCTCGGAGGTATTTCCACTGTATACAGTCTAGTGAATTTGCATTCCACGTATGTGTCGTCAGTGGGCATGCTTAGGTTTTTGTTATCAAAAACAAGGGCCTCAAGTTTGCTTAGCGCTTGAGAGCGCCATTTTGGCCTTGTTAGTGTGCATATCCTGTAGATGCACTGCTTCGCCTCCTTTTGCACTTGCAGGTGGAGTGGCGTTAGATCGAGCAGTGCATCCAAGGCTGCCCCCGGTGTTGAGCATAAAGCTCCTGTTGCTGTTAAGCAAGCTGTACGCTGAAGACTGCTTAACTTTGTGATGGCTGTCTTTTGGTGGACTTTGTTACACCAGACTGCAGAGGCGTATGTGATTATCGGCCTCACTACGGCTGTGTAAAGCCACAAAGCAATTTTGGGTCTTATGCCCCATCTTGCTCCTGCCATTCGGCAGCAAGTCCACATGGCCATTTTTGCCTTTTGTATTGTGTTATTCAAATGAGCGTTCCAGGTTAGCCTTTGGTCAAAGGTAACTCCTAGGTACTTGACCTCATTTGAATAGGGTATTTCCTGTCCATTCAGTTTTAATTTGGCAAGCTTATCTAGTTTCCTTTTCCTAGTAAAAGGAACTAGTACTGTTTTGCTCGCATTGATGGACAGGTCATTTTCTTTGCACCATTTGTTTATGGTGTTGAGCGCTCCTTGCATTAGGTTCGAAATTGTGTGGAGGCAGGGACCTTTGATTATGACTACAAGGTCGTCGGCATATCCTTGCGTGTCATAGTCTAGGTCCTTCATAGTTGCTAGGAGTTGGTCCACTGCCAGGGTCCATAGTAGTGGGGATAGTACGCCTCCTTGAGGACATCCTCTTGTGGTGTAAAATGTAAACTCAATTGCATTGAGGGTCAGAGAGAGTTGCTTAGTATTAATCCTCACTTAATGCCGATTCTAAAACCGTTTTTAAACTGTCTCAGACTTTGAAAAATACCACGCAAATGGGTACGTAAATCAAACCATAATTTTATTAATTTTAATCCTCTTAAAATCCTTAATGACCGTTTGTTCACAGGTAGTTGAAGGGTGTTATTGGGTTTTAGGTGGAAATAACAAATTACGTACTTAGTATTAATCCTCACTTAATGCCGATTCTAAAACCGTTTTTAAACTGTCTCAGACTTTGAAAAATACCACGCTAATGGGTACGTAAATCAAACCATAATTTTATTAATTTTAATCCTCTTAAAATCCTTAATGACCGCTTGTTCCCAGGTAGTTGAAGGGTGTTATCGGGTTTTAGGTAGAGAAAACAATAGGAAGAAAAGTAGTCCTAAAAATTGCGTAAATAAAATCATGTATTTTAATTAAAAGTCATAAATTCGATTGATAAACCTTTATTAAAGAAAAAACTTATTCTAGTGTTGCAAAGGGCGTTCCCTGTATGGTATTAATTGTTCAAAATGACCTCCTCTTTCTTGAAGGCACAATGTGGCCCGAGCTTAAATTTGTTGCGTAGCCCGTCGAATCATTCCCGGATTATTTTTTATTTCTTGTGCTGCATTTAAAATTCTGTCGTGCAATTCTGCTTCGGTATTGACGATTCTGTGATATACCCGTTGCTTCATATCACCCCAAAGAAAATAATCCAACGGCGTCATATCAGGCGATCTTGCAGGCCATCCAACGGGGCCGTCTCGGCCGATCCACCTATTGGGATATTGCTCATTTAAAAAATGTCGAACTCTTAATGCCCAATGAGCTGGGCATCCATCCATTTGGAGAAACAGGCGTTGTCTCACATCTAACATCACATCTTCCAAAAGCTCTGGGAGCTCGTCTCTCAGTAACAGTAAAAATCTGTCGGCGTTCAAAGTATTCGGTAAGAAGACTGGTCCAATCAATTGATCGTCGAGTACCGCTGCCCAAACGTTTATGGAGAATTGGTCTTGAAAATTAGATGGTCTTACTAGGTTTGGATTATCGTGAGCCCATGTGTGTAAATTTCTGAAGTTAGTTATTCCCGTATGAGTAAATCTTGCTTCGTCCATCCATAAAATTCTTCTAGTAAATTCCGGATCCCTTCTGATATTGCCAAGTATCCAAGTCGACATAACACACCTAACGCTGGCATCGCCAATTTGCAAATTTTGTACCCGTTGATAATGAAATGGATGCAGTCCTTCCTTCTTCAAAATTTTCCAGACAGAGAATTTTGAGATTCCGTGCCTCAATGCCAAGCGTCTTAGACTCGTGGTTGGGTCCGCGTACAAGTCTCTGAGAACTGCTTCTTCTATGGCAACATCAATTATGTTTCCTGGCTCTCGGCGATCTCGGCCACCGTATCCCAGGCCAATATTGCACAACCGGCGATGAACTTCTTGAAAGTGGCGAGCAGCAGGTCTTGGAACGTCATTAGGATACTGCTCCAAATAGGCGATACACGCAGCTCTTGCAGATCCATGGCACAATCCATAATAATAGTGCATGTTGGCTATTTGTAACGGCGAAAACTCTCGTAAGTGGGTCATGATGATTCAAACTGAACAAGTACTGGAGTAATCAAAGAAGTGGCGAGCAAAGACAAGCAATTGCGATTTGCGAGCGACTGAATAGTTGACCTATTGCCCAATGCCTTTATACCCCTCATGTTATCTCCACCTTCAACCCAAAAACACCCTTCAACTACCTGGGAACAAGCGGTCATTAAGGATTTTAAGAGGATTAAAATTAATAAAATTATGGTTTGATTTACGTACCCATTAGCGTGGTATTTTTCAAAGTCTGAGACAGTTTAAAAACGGTTTTAGAATCGGCATTAAGTGAGGATTAATACTAAGCAAAAAAAATGGTAACTAAATATGCGTTTTTTTCAGAAAATTGTGTTTTTCTTTTAAAATTCGTAATTTTTGTAGCCATTTTTCAAAAACAATATTTTTTTTTGCGGATTTTCTCTTCTAGTTGGTTTTTTATTGTTATTAAGAATTATTAACCTGTCCCTTGGTAATACTCTGCATTTTTTATTTTCATTTTAGGACCATTGGATCAAAAGTTATACCGTCTGAATTAGGTGTATTACCCGAGTTTTTACAAAAATTTTCAAAATTCTATAAAAAAAAAACTAATGACTAGAAAAAAAAAAAAACACCGTTTCACCGATGAAATTGGCTGAAAATTTTCTCCTTTTATTATGTACAGTTTATGAAATTCCACCCTGTATTTTATTTTGTTTTTAGTATTTGTTGTTATAGCGGCAACAGAAATACATAATCTGTGAAAATTTCAACTCTCTATCTATCACGGTTCTTGAGATACAGCTTAGTGACAGATAGACGGACGGACGGACAGCGAAGTCTTAATAATAGGGTCCCGTTTTACTCTTTGAGTACGAAACCCTAAAAAGGAAACACCATCCAGAAGATTGCTGTGGACATACTTTCACCTTAACATCTTGTAAACAACATGTTTTAGCAATAAATTATTTGAATTTGAAGGTCTACTATAATTTTGGACCTAGTCCTTCTTCTTGCATCGGTTTCCTCATTACTGAGGGTCGTGGTCATATCATTACTGAGGGTCGTGGTCATATCACTGGAACATTTTTTCTCGGATGATGTCTCGCCATCTCTTCCTATCTGTAGCCAAGTGTAGAGCGTCGTCGTGAACGGTTGTATTTGGACTTAGTAAACAGGTTGTACAACCCGGTTACAATATCTGTGCACGTCGCAATGTTTTTGTAATCAAAATTATTGTTTTTTAATAACAAACCCTTCATCAATAATAAATTGATTTGAAAAGGTTAGTAAATTTTTTTTACCTCCACATTTCTCGAAAAAACTTTTTTTCACACCGTACCCAGACCGCCGATATGACGTCACGAGGTCAGGTGCACAGATATTGTGACCGGGTTGTAATTGTAACCAGTGATCTCTAGGATTTTTCTTTTCATAAATGTTCATTAAAAATACCTATTAGTTATACCGTAAAATGTAAAATACGGTGAGTTGGGTAAAAAAAGACATTCAAACCTCGATAAAAAAAGACATTCAAACCTCGATAAAAAAAGACATTCAAACCTCGATAAAAAAAGACATTCAAACCTCGATAAAAAAATATGTTTACATATGGCACGTTGATTTATATACATAATAAGTTTCTGTCAAAAAAAAAATGTAGGTACGTAACGACTGTACTTTTCTGCATACCATCATCAACTACTCATTGAGACGATTCTAAAGAGCTCAAACTCGATGGGGTTGTGTCGTTTTATTGCGGAGTTCCTATGGCCACCTTCCAGCTTCAGCATCAGATCAGCTCCAAGTTATCATAATATTGCATTGTCATGCGATATACATATGCTTGCAAAATTTCAGCTCAATTGGATAACCGGAAGTGACTGAAAAATGGATTGCAAACAAACAATGGCCTCTTGCGCACTACGCACGTGCTACGATGTCGCAGGTAGAGACCGTATTTTGCCACTTACTGTAAGTGCTACGACGGTTTGGGAGTGGGAAGTTTGTTTGACCGCTCATAACAAAAGTTGTATCTCAGACTCATAAACTTGGTAATCTTACTGTTAGAAAGCTAATACGGTGTAGAATAACATGAAATAATAAAAAAAGCTAGGTAAAGGGCACATTTTATTGAGTTATTTAACCTTTTTAAAAAAAAAAATAGGAAAAATAAACACAATTTTATGAAAAACCTCGTAATAATAAATTGGGGGCGTGATTTTTTCCAGACACTTATCATTTTAGTGACTTAGCCTGTTAGGCCAAGCAACGAAACAAAAAAACAATTAAAGCAAGTAATTAGATACAAAAAAAACGTTTTGAGGAATTAATTCTCATAAAGCTGGAAATCGTTTTAATACCTTCGTTTGGTCCTAAATGCATGTAATTCGAGTTTGCACCATCCCAGGAGGTGTGCATAACTTTTGGGACCCCAATAACCTTTTTTGCTCATTTTTCAGTTTTTTTGCATGCGCACAAAAACAGTAGACCACGAAGTCTTTAAACTCATCACCAGATGTCGCTGAATCATTATTGAAAGCAAATGTAGCGGAATGTACAGAAATCTTTAGCTTCACTCACGTGACCACACAAAATCTTATAAAAACGTTTAAATTGTTGAACTTAAAGAAGACTGAAGATCTTTGGGGCATTTCAGTCAAAGTAATATGTAGTACATTCCATTGTAGAATCAATCGCACCTTTTTAGCTGATATTTTTAATAAATGTATTGATACTGGAGTATTTCCTGATCTCATGAAACACAGTAAAATTATACCGCTGTTTAAATCAGGAACGAAAACTGACCCTACCAACTTCAGGCCAATATCAATACTACCGGTACTAAGCAAAGTTTTTGAGAAGATTATCCTTAATGAGCTTATGTCCCACTTTAATAGTAATAAACTGTTCAATAACAATCAGTTCGGATTCACTAGGGGTCGCTCTACCACTGTTACTAATTAAAGTGTGGTACTAATTAAACATATTTTTGAAGCCTGTGAAGAGGCTCAAGATGCTATTGGAGTGTTCTGTGATTTATCAAAGGCATTTGATTGCGTTGATCACGAGAATTTAATCAGAAAGTTAAGACATTATGTGATCAAAAACGGTGCTCTTGATCGTGTATCTCTCTGAGAGAACACAGCGAGACCATCTTCGTGCTACAGAAACGAGCTGTAGGTACGCTCTTTTTACGAACTAAAAGCCCGAAATTCTCTCAGGGACAAATTTAAGGAGGCAAATATTCTTACTGTATGCCAATACATTCTTGATAATATTATGTATGTGCGGAAAAACCTTCAGGACTTCAAACTCAACAGTGACATCCACGACTATAACACCAGAAGTAAACACAAGATCGCAATGCAGTACAGTCGTCTTCGCAAGGTTAGCACGACGTTCGTGGGGAACTGTATACGTTTTTACAAAAAAATACCCACGGAAATTGTTAATTTGCCGTTCAGTAAATTTAAGTCTCATATTATGAATTATTTGCTAAGCAAGGCGTATTATAATGTCAACGATTTCATAAACGACAAAAATGCCTTTAAGCCAGTAGTAGTCAAATTCTATTAGAGATAATATACCTTCGAGTATGATTGTCTTGGCGTATTACCTTTGTAATTATTATAAGTACCGGAAATAGCTGTTCCGTTTTTTGTAACATGAGAGCACGTAATGCTTTTTCTCGCCGAACAAGTCGCTTTAATCTTTGCTATTATCAATGTCCAGTGGCTTGAATATGTCATGCTCGCTTAAAGGGCTTTCCTTACGGTGGCGTCGTTGATCGGGTGCTAGGGCTACTACCTCTACAAATGCACATACAAAAAGAGGCGGCTGCGACGGCAATACGCCTAAAAAGCCTCAACCTATGGACGAAACTAGACATACCCCACACAAATATCCACAACAAACTGATCACAAGCCTACCTATGATGGAAGCTTCAATCGACAAAATACCAAAAACTGCAGTCTTTGGGAAAGACTACGAAATATTACTGACGGAAGACTCCAAAGAGGGGTTAAACCAAACAGACCTCAGAATCTTTACAGATGGTTCAAAAACAAATACGGGAACAGGATGTGGTGTGTTCTCAGAGGATTTAAACATACACATATCCAAACCACTGGGTGTACAAAACACGGTATTCCAGGCTGAATGCGTGGGATACTTGAAGCCTGCAAAGCCATAAAGAGACGACAAGTCGAAAACACAAACATACGGATACTCTCAGACAGTAAATCGGTACTACAAGCACTGAACAGTGATAACATCACATCTAGCTTGATATACGAATGTCACCTAAACCTCACAGAGGTGTGCGCAGATAAAAACAAAGTTACTATACAATGGATCAAGGGGCACAGTGGCTCAAGAGGAAACGATGCGGTGGATGAACTGGGCAGGAAAGGCTCAGAAACAACGGCATACGGACCGGAGCCAATCTTGCCCCTGCCACAAAGCTACATATACAATCAACTGGACCAACACACTAAAGACCTACACCAAAGCCGGTTTTTTCTGTTTTAACGCTTAGATACAGTATACATCTCTATAAGAACATTAGAATAATTATTAATTGTATTTGGACGCTCAGAGGCCTTATACATCTCTGGGGTACTAAATTAGTATCATAAACTTATTGTTAATTCTGATACTCGTACAGACCTTATATCAAATGTAATTGATAATATTTTACAATTTTGGATTTTTTTGTTTTCATTTACTGACATTTATGTAGTTTGTTAACCGTTTAGGTACTAATTGGTAAAAATCTGCAATTTTTAAATGATAATTGTGTAAGATTATTAATATTATATTGTAGAATACCATTTGACATGTAAAAGTGGCCTTGTGGCCTATTTGCAGAATAAATAATTGAATTTTGATTTTTTTTGAGTACGACGGACGGAAAATGTATTCTATTCAATATTAAAGAAGGTCAATGTATATAATGTGAAATTTTATTTTCTACATTTTTTATTCTATGGGGTTTTCAGCAGGTATATTTTTTTTGCTGGATGCGGGTGGCGCAGGACCGGTCATTTTGGCACTCTTTGAGGGAAGCCTATGTCCAGCAGTGGACGTCTTTCGGCTGATATGATGATGATGATTTTTTTCAAAGATATGTCGGTCTTGAATAGTCGCAAAATGGAAGTTTGCACCTAAACGACAAAATTTTCCCAGTTTCTAACCTTTGATTTCGACTATACCACTGAACCGAATTTGAAGTTTTAGATATTCATTCGACGCAAAATTTGACCCTCTTTAATATTGAATAGAATAGAATACATTTTCTGTCCGAAGTACTGTTTTTGTGCTACATGCAAAAGAGCAAAAATGTATGCACACCTTCTGGGATTGGGCAAACTCAGATTACACGTATTTAGTTAATACCAACTGAAGGTATTAAAACGATTTCCAGCTTTGTGGGAATGAATTAAATTAATTATTGATTGGCCATGTTATTAATGATCATTTTTGTTTATGTTTCCTGTCGATAGGCGGTGTAGGTTAAGTATGCGGTTGCTTTTATTGCTGATAGATAGTCTAGACCAGTGATTCCCAAAGTGGTCCAGGTGGACCCCCAGGGGTCCACGGGAGACTTGCTGGGAGTCTACGTAGGCGTGAACAAAAAATGGGGGTCCATAAAATGTTAATGGGGGTCCACGAAAATTTATCTGGTTTTGATAGTAAAGAGCAAAAATGTAAGCATAGTTTTTAAAAGGGCCTACTACCTACCTACATTGTTTTTAGTACCTAACTAAGCAGATTATATTTTAATAAGGCAAGCGACTGTTACTTGTTCAAACTTGCGTATTCGATATTACGTAGGTACAATTTCGTGTACAGACTTGCAAAGCGCTATCCGCCCGACAATGCTTAATGCTTGTTCAGACATGAATTTGATCACCACTATAAATACTTGATGCCAAAGGCAAACTCATTCATTTGTTTCCGGAATTACGAAAAGAAGGTGTGAGAAAATTTATATCAGTGTTTGCTAGTGCCGGAGAAAAGTAAGTACCTACCTTTTTTTTGTTTTATAGTACTTAAGTATTTTGTTTACGTGTACCAGTCGGTTGATCACAACTGTTTGTATTCACGGCGCAAACGGTGAGGGCAACGCACTCTAAACCGAATAGGTAGGTATCACTAACACTGCGACGGTCGGAAGAGATTAATTCCAATCTTTCCTTCATACTTAAACAGGCTTAGGACTGTCTGACACAATTTTCCGATGTAAAACATTAGTGGTAGATACGTATTTAACAAAGTAAGGGATTTCAGGCGTATTTAAAAGATTGGAATCAACCATTTGTAAATAATCCAGACTATCACTATCACTTATCACCACAGCTATCACTCATCGTCACACGCGATCGGACACTTGCCAATAACAAAGCAGCACTTGTGCATAATGTGCATTAGCCGAAAACCAAAATGTGACTGAGGTCACTGAGGCGGCATTTCACAAAGGGAAGCGCGAGCGCCTTAGAATAGGGATTACGCGCGGGGTTGAAAGGTGCCGCTCGCACGTTATTGGACGGTAGTCCACGTGGACTTATTTTTATTGGATATTGATTAGCAGGCTCGATTGCTAGGTACTATCACCTATTGACTGAAACTAAACAAGTGATTCAAATTAAAATTGTTATTTATTAAATACGTTATTTTATGAAAAAAGAGTTAAAATTTAATAAATAGGTATACCTTTCAATTTCTTATAATGGATACATTAAATGGGCTTTTGGTGTAAGACGGTTAAAAAAACACCTTGTAGATAGGTAACTTCGTAACTTACAGATATTTTAATTGTCCTCTTTTGATTTGAAGACAAAGAGCACGTTTTATTCAATTGTTTTTTCACGACAGAAGCACTGCCTTTCTAAAAAGGCCGAATAAGCAATATTGCAGAGCAATTAATTTTGTAATTTTTCTTGCAAATGACTACTAATTTTATAAAACAGTAATTTCACAATCATTTTAAATTGATTTTGAAGTAACTATTTTATCAAAACTATTTCTTTTTGGAAAGAGCAGGGCTTGAGCTTCGATGCCAGTTTGTCACGTTTTAACAATGAAGCCGCAGACAAAAAATACGCAAATACACGGAGCGCGTGAACTCATTGATTTGATGAAATGTTAGTTATCGCTTTTATGGACAATTTTGGGATTTCGACTTTTATTTTTTTCTACACAAATATGATCAGTATTTGATACTGAGTACACCAATTTTTATTTGTACTATTAAAAATTTGTGGTAAATTAGGTACTTTAAAATTGATACCGTTTTGTGAAAACGTCTGTATTTGTCTTAGCGGTTTATTAGTTGGTCCCTTTACAAGCCGTAATTCTATTACCGCGTGGTGACAAAGGCTGCGGTGTGATACCTATATTCAGAAAAAAACTTGGTTACTAAAACATTTTTTTTTACAGGTAAGGTAACTGACACGAAACATGGCTACAGCAAAGAAAAAATGTCGACAATATAGTGTCGATTATTTGAAATATGGTTTTGTTCCATCAGAGGCAGACAAACAATTGCCCATGTGCCTATTATGCAACAAAGTTTTGAGCAATGACTCTATGAAACCATCAAAGCTCGAAGATCATCTAAAAAGGTGTCATACTGATAAAATAGGTAAAGATTTGAAATATTTTCAAACATTGAAGGAAAAATATGAAAAGAGACCCACCATGCACAGTATGTTCGCTTCAACATCTCAAAGTAACGATGATGGCTTGCGGGCATCTTACAATATCTCATTACTAATAGCAAAATCTGGAAAACCGCACACTATCGGAGAACAATTAATTTTACCCGCTGTTGAAGAGGTTTTAAAAACTGTTTTGCACAAATCTCCATTTGACGTACTAAAAAGAATTCCATTAAGTAACAATACTGTTCAAAGACGCATTGATGAAATGAGCTCTGATACCGAAAGTTTTTTGTGCAATCATCTGCAAAAAACTCATTTTTCTATACAACTGGACGAGTCAACGTTACCCGGTAATGAAGCATTATTATTAGCATATGTTCGATTTATTATGGAGGAAGAAATTCACGAAGAATTGCTATTTGCCAGAACTTTGGAGACTGACACTAAAGGCGAATCAATATTTAATGTCCTGAGTAATTTTTTTACGGAAAAATCGATTCCATTTACAAACATTATTTCAGCGGCAACAGACGGAGCTCCTGCAATGGTCGGTCGATATCGTGGGTTTATAAGTCATCTCAAAAGAATTATACCAGGACTTACAGCTATTCATTGCGTAATCCACCGACAACATCTTGTGGCAAAACATTTAAGTGACAGGTTGAACCAATCTCTTCATTTTGTAATAAAAGCTGTCAACAAAATCAGAAGCAATGCATTGAATACGCGTTTATTTGCTCAATTGTGCGACGAAAATGATGAAGACTTCAAACGACTGCTCTTACATACTGAAGTACGCTGGTTGTCAAAAGGTGCATGTTTAACGAGATTTTACTCTGTTTTCGATTCCGTATTAGAGTTCCTAGAAAGTAGAGATCCAGATTTAAAAGAAAACTTGATCAAATTTAAAGCAGACATTGCGTATTTGACAGATTTGTTTAAAAAATTTAATCATATTAACTTGCAGTTACAAGGGGACAGCCTGAATTTAATTAAAACAAAGGGGATAATTTCGGCTTTTCTTGGGAAATTGAAATTTATGAAGCAAAACATTAGTCGGCGTGAATTCTCTCAATTTCCAAACTTGTCGCAGGTAGAATGTATTGATGAGGATAACCATACCTACAGTCAACATTTAAGTGCCCTGCATGATGACTTTGAAACCAGGTTTGAAGATATGCTGACGATGGATATACCACCATGGATCATAAATCCATTTGATGAAACGGAAGTGGCTAATGTTGTATTACAAGAGGAGCTGCTCGAGCTAAGCACCAATGAGGAGCTGAAGGTGAAATTTAGAAAAGGCTACCAAACATTTTGGCTGCAAGCAGAAATACCCGAAAAATATCCTGGACTGTGGGAAATCGCAAGGAAATTTTTAATAGCTTTTCCCTCGTCATACCTTGTCGAAAGGAGTTTTAGTGCAGTTACAAACCTCTTAACAAAAAAAAGGAGCAAATTAAACATCACAGAACGGGGGGATTTGCGGTTATTGCTCACAAAAATAAAGCCAAACATTGATCGTTTGCTGACACTCCATCAAATACATCCTTCCCATTAATTAAAATTATGACCTGAACCTAGGTATATTAGTATATTACCTTATTATTTTTTTCTTGTAATTATATTCTTTTAATAAATAAAGTGTTATAAAATGTACCATTTTTCGTTTTTATTTTACCTATCGGAATAAAGGGACAGAACTCAGAAGCGACACAATTTTTATTTTTTGGTGACTTTAAGAATGTGGTAGAAATGTAGCAGCAGAGGGTCCACCGAAACCAGTAAAATTTTGGAAGGGGTCCACGAGAAAAATAAGTTTGGGAACTACTGGTCTAGACCCTAAGCCCCCTAAGCACCACAGTGACATACTTAACTCCACTTATGGTTGTTTCGAGGACTCAATCCTTTTCGTTTAGTTACGTCCAGATTAAATTAGATTTATTTATTATTCAAGACATCATTTTAAATTACATTCATTTCAACGGAATCATATCAGAATATGTGTCATACTTGTGTAGTTCCACAAGCCATCTGTGGTCTTCATCATCACTTCCACTTCACGAAATTTATGATTGCCGGGTGTAAATACACGAGTTATAATACTTATAATAGAAAATACCGAAATTACTACTACACGCGTGCCTAATATACAGGGTGACTGGTAATTCGACCTATTCCTTGAAAGGGGTTATACTAGAGCTAATTTGCAACAATTTATGTCCAGTCAATCAGGGCGACCGGCCGGCTTAATATGCCCCAATTTGCGCCGTGTCACTGGCATTGATCGGTCGGTGTGAATTACCTCCGAATTGCATCCACAGTGTACATACAGTGTGTAAACAATGACTTTGAACTGAACGACTGTCGGAAACGTGATTAGAATGCTTTAATAATATAATTTAAATAATTATAATTTAAACTGGCTAGCGTATTTCGATTTAGTGAATATTTTAATAGATTTTATAATTTTTTTTAGGTAGGTACCTACCTATTGTGTTACTACTGTAATTTATAATCTATTTTGTGTAGGTACAGTGGCGGAATGAAAAAGTTGACCAGTTTTCAAATCAAATCATTTACGCGTTGCAAGCACATGTTACCTTTTTAAACTGTGTATCAGACGAGAGTGTTGTATTGAAAATTATGTTCAACTGTTTGACAACAAAGTTTAAATTTACTTAGACGAATTTTCCTTGACTATTAATAGTTGAACTAAAACCTTTTTATTATTAGTTTGATATTGCCATTACGTTGTGACTAGTTTGATAAATCAAATGATTAAATCCTCTTCGCTTAAAATTATTAAAACTATAAATGTGAGTAACAGGTCCTGTCAATGTCATCATTACTACTTGTCTTCTTGAACACGTTTTTTATTCTTTTTTTAACCCGTTTTCCAAAATTCAAAGAGGTCAATCCTCATAGTGGACGTATCTGTAGGCCATGTAGTGGAAATGACATTCATTATGACGGAATGTGTCTGACACTCGGTCGATAAAGCCTAAAATACTGATAACTTATACTGAGCAAGCAAAAACAGATCTTAAGGTGATCAACCTTTTCATTCCGTGACTGTACATAAATATGCTTAAAGTATTTAGCACCTTGTGGTGCTTACTTACCGATATCAACGTTTTGTAATAGGTAGTAACATTGTGATACAAGTGAGCTATGTTGATCATTACATCAGAGGCCAGGTGAGCGTGATAAGAGAGCCGAGGATGTAATTGTCAAAACTCACGCGTTTCATACGACGTTTTTCAACACATGTGCGAGTAAATAATCCTTTCCATAAAATGAAAATGTTACAGGCTCCTAAGCTATTTCCTTTAGTTATTGATGACAACAGGTTTTTACTCACATAATTGTACATCTCCAAGAATTTCCAGTGGCGTCAATTCTATTTATCACTTTTCTATTCACCACGAGTCAACATTTTTAATAATAATATTTGTGAAATTAGGATTACCTAAAAAAAAAATTTCGTGAAGTTCGCGCAGTGCGCGCGCAGGTGTTAAAGCGAGGCTTAGATGAAATCTCTAAACAGCCAATACAAAATAAAATAAATATTGTCGTATTCAATATAAATTAATGTAAAATGTTATCAAAAGTAAATAGTTTTACTAAATGAAACGTTTCTATATCATATCCAAGAAGTAATAAACAATTAATTCATTAGAAGGATTTAATTTGTTTAGTCGAGTAAGAATCCATTTGCCGAGAATTAAAAAGAAACATGTATAACCCGGTCAATTTAAGAATGCGCCGAGT
Source organism: Epinotia brunnichana (assembly GCA_963854355.1). NCBI lineage: Eukaryota > Metazoa > Arthropoda > Insecta > Lepidoptera > Tortricidae > Epinotia > Epinotia brunnichana. The sequence continues at coordinate 33,542,703 of OY977943.1, forward strand.
CCATACATACACCTTGCTGCAAGGTGCCAACGTGTCTTAATCGGGATATAAACATAACTACACGAGTGTCGTAATGTTATAAAACACGCGTGTTTAATACCCAGGATTATGAGCTTAAAAACGGCACAATAAGAGGTACGTTACGAGCAAATGTGTTGAAAATTAATTAAGTTGTAATTAAGTAGGTATAATCACGTATAATATAACAGGCGTGAGTTCGATGATTTGTGTAGGTACATATGCTTAAAGTATTTAGCACCTTGTGGTAAGCACCTACCGATATCAACGTTTTGTAAAATTAATTAAGTTTCTCATAAGTGAAATGTATAATTTTTTAGAGAAAATTAAGTTGTTTAAACCTAATACGGGACAGTTCATGACATTATAAATATATGTGTAGGTACCAATACAAGAGTCTGATTTTGGTCTTTCTGATATCAGATGTGTCTATATCCGCATACGGTGGTCTCGATGGCCAAAACTATGGCCGATCCATACTATAAGGTAAACGTCCACTGTTTCGGCATGTTAAGCCTCTTATCAATTCGTATTTTTTTAAGACTTTACTGAACATGATATCGCTTTGAAATCTTTTGTGTGATGAATATTGATATCTTGGCTATTATTTAATGAAAGAATTATATTGTTTTAGTTTCAATATCTATTTTTTATAAATTTATTTGTAAATCTCTTGAACCCCATTTCGTGATAAAATTTGGCTCTGCTCCTAAGTTTGTGAGTTTGTGGCCCCTGTTTCGGCATAAAGTTTTCGAGTAGGTACATGATAGTAGGAGATACGTTTTATTTATGCATATACACCCTCATTTGGTATTTGGTATTGAACAAGATTATTTAAGAGGTAGGTAATATCATGAATATTGACAAAATTCAATAGAAGGCCTGGGTAAAAACTCTGGTAAATTTAAAATACCGTGATTTTTGTTGTTTTTCCAGGATTTTTTTATGAAATGTAAGGTTAAATAACTTATCCAATAGTACAGGGTCACCCTTTCGAAAGTATGTCACACATAGGTTATCTATTTATATTAACCAAAACTGTTTAACTTGAGATAAATATCTATACAACATTTGGGAAGTGACACATATCTGTAAACGCTCTTCTGTTTAATAGAGTATAAAGTTACCTTTCACTTCTTAAAAAAAAACCCTTAAAAATAAAGAAAGTTCCGGGAGTAGTAAGTCCCGGGATTTTAAAGGTTTAAAATAAAAAATGTCTTTAATAATTGTAAAATGTATCTACCTAGTTAGATGTATTGATTATATAAGATTGATTTACCTAAAAAATATCTGGTCAAGGTTGTATGGGTCACACTTTTTAAAGAATAATCTTATACTGTTTTATTTATAGTAACCTTTCATTTAATAAAAAAAATCCCGCAAAAATAATTAATACCCAGTAGCCAGGCAACAATATTCCATTTTATCGAAGTACATGTTACCTCTTCAAGAAGAATATCAAATAGCAGACGAGGGTACACATTTCCCATACCTTATCTACTACTAGGATTGATCTGTGTTTACCTACCACCCTACCACTATACAGGGTGACTGGTAATTCGACCTATTCCTTGCAAGGGGTTATACTAGAGCTAATTTGCAACAATTTATGTCCAGTCGACCAGGGGTCAAAACACGATTTTTTTTTAATTTTTCGAGTATTTAGTTTGTTTGAAAAAAAATCGCCTTGCAGCCTTAAAGTGCTGATTGTGACAAAAATGTTTTTACCATCCAAATGGAAGTACATTTGTCACAATCACCAGCTTAAGGCTGCAAGGAGAATTTTTTTCATACAAACTAAAAAACTCGAATATCTCGGAAACCAGCGAGTTTCGACCCCTAGTTTACTGGACATAAATTGTTGCAAATTAGCTCTAGTATAACCCCTTTCAAAGAATAGGTCGAATTACCAGTCACCCTGTAAATTTCTCTGTCACGAACTTGGGAAAAAGTATTAAAAGTGGTAGTCCCTTGTTTCGTGTTACTAGTTCTTGGATATTCCCGCAATTAATAATTTAGATCACATTTAAATTATGTTCAATAACCATTAAATGTCCTACATGTAATATATAAACATAAATATACCGGACAGAAACCGAGCAATAAAAAAAAATATGCTGCAAGTAAATATGCGAATTCACCTTAAAATTGCAAATGTAGGTCACGTTCAACCTCGTTTTACGGGAATTCTAGTGAACAAAACATATACCGAATTTAGCTCATAGAAAACCTCATTAAACACATTATCTGTTTTTTAGATTTACATTTACAATTTCTCAAGTATTATTTAAATACAAAAGATACAAGGATGTATCTAGAAAGTCCTTGATTCGGTAGTAACACGAAATAGGGGCCACACGAAAAATATAATGACCGCTAGTTCGTGAGTCCATTTATTGCGATTTTAAGGGACTCCTATACCTAAATATACAATTATTTCTTATTAAATCAATTGTTAAGGACCTCCACAAAGTACTGTTCAAAGATTTTTTCAAATGGACTTCCGTTTGCCTTTCAATTCCAAAGTCGGAGCGAGCACCTTACGTCTACAACAAGTTCGCGCATACCGCACAGCTGTTCTCAGCCGACTGAGAGTTTCCAGCGTTATATTTCTATTAGTATAGTCGTCAAAATGTTAGAATTAGATTTTTTGGAAAGATTAAATGATAGAGAATTTTTACAAATGTATATTTTTAATAAAAAATATTCGGATTGCTTATTATATGCGTCAGAAACAAAACTAACGAAATCACGTACTAGCACGAACTTGTGGCCCGTTACCTTACCTACCGTTATTTTTCTTTCATCTTAGCGTTACCGGTTGCATCCTCGGCTGTTTGCTTCAGAGCCCGAGTTCCGCTTTCGTGCATTAGATACCTCCACTTTGCTCTATTTTCCGTATCCTTTGTAGGCAGTAGGCACCCATTGGCATGCACGTGTTTCGGCACCCATTCAATACCTATCCCAATGTGTAAACCATGTATTTTTTTCAGAGATTGGCGAGGTCTAGCAACTCTAGTCGGGTTAACCACCCAAGACGCCGAAAACCTCTGTGCCATGAAGGTTCTTGAGATTTGGGTCCGAAGAGACGAGGGCTCTAAAGTACATCATCTGTTCCACCATTTGCAGACCATAGACCGACATGACCTTTTTGATGACCTCATGGAATTGGCTGCGGAGAACAGGCTTATTGAGAAAACAGGTAATAATCTTATTGCATTACACAATGATGTAATATAAAGAATACGTTGTCTATACGAAATTCCGTGTTTAAAAATGGCCACCAAATTCGGAATACGTTTCCATTGACGACGCGAAACTGGCAAGCCGTTTCAGTTAACAAGGTTTTAGTGTGCCACTTTTGGTGTGCTTATCATATTTCATTTTTATATTAGTTACATCATTGGCATTACCTGACTGATGAACAACCGTAGATAACATATTACAGAGATACTACCATAGGTATACCTACTTAAGCACAGAATAGTAGGTATAATAGTATTATTACCTACTTAAGTTTTTTATTAAGGAACAATTAAAAGAGCCTAATGACTTTGAATAAGTATATAAGTAGGTAGGAAGATATATTTTATAAAGGCGTGCTCGAACGGGCTGTTGACATATTGCAATTTATATTGATGACATATTATTGATATTATAATTATAAGTCTTATACCATACCGAGACAAATAAATTGTTATAGACATTCGGAGCTGAATAATAATTCGAGCGGTGACTTCGATAAGCTAGACCGGTTTTCTAAACAGCTCCGGTTTCTCAATAATTGTCTTTAATTAGGTGTGTAGAATAGTATAGCCGGTCTCCTAATATTAGGTACTTACATGAGAATAGGCACGAGTCTCGGGTGTTATCAGTGTCCACATGACCTCTGACCTCTTAATTTTATCAATATTTAGCTAGTTGTGTCGCAAAACGGACTCGATATTGTTTAGGTATAATAGTCCAGGCAATGAACTGACAGCTTGTATGGAAAATATGTCAAATTTGGAAATAATTTATAATAGCAGATTTTTTTTATGTAATGGATATATTATCAATTAAATAGTTATTTAGTGTCAAAATCCAACAAAATTTCAGACATCAAAAAAATGATAACTTAACTAGCTTCTGAAAAGTCAGAAAAAAAATTAATAAATGGTTTTATCTTTATTTTGGTTCATTTACATTTGCTCTATAATATTTAAGATAAATAATTAAAAAAAAACAATTAGTTTTTTTTTAAATTCTATATAAATACTTCCGGATGGAAAGTTTGTTGGATTCTTGAATAAAGCATCATAGATTTATGTTTTAAAATGATATAAAGAAAAAAAACGCTATTATGAATTAATGTTTGTCAAAACCGTATTTTGCCTGGAGTATAAGTAACGTTAGAATACTCAATAAACGTAGGAACTTTACTAATACTTATGTCACATAGTAATATTCTTGCGGAAACTTGAATAAAAGTGTAAACAAGGTTTATAATTTAATTAAAATTTCCGCAAAGCACTGTAGACTGGATTCCATAAGAAACTGAAACTGTTCCTGTCCCATATATATATAGGTAAGGTGCAGCGTACGCGACCAGCGTCAGTTAGCGACCACCTGAAGAACACGGTTTCTTCGATTCATTAAAATAACAAGTCTGCAGGTCCTAAACGAACAGTCAGCCGTGTGCATTTTTTAGTAGTTTACAACTTTACATACCTATATATTGCTCGTTTAATAGTATATAATTTACTTTCAATAATGATCCATGTTGGTCTTTGAATAAATGAATTGAATTGAATACTTAGGCCTCCCACAAAGAGTTCCAAAGTGACCGGTGACTGCTACCTTATTTATAAGAAATAGCTTTACTACGCCCTAGTATTTGTCAGAGTTTAAAAACTCTTCTTTAAACATTTACATGAAATCACTATACCTAGTTGTAACGCAAGATTATCTACTGTCAACAGAAAAATGGACCACGGAGCCAGCGAGGCCACAGAATGCAGGCGACGACATTGGGTTGACGATAGACGACATCATCGAAGGCAGGCTAGTCACTTATGACGCGGCGGTGCTCCATGCGGATGCGGAACCTGAAAACGATTTCGCCAATGCTTTGATAGAAATCATGACGAAGATTGGTTTCAGGGTATGTATTTTGATTTCCTACGCATGTAAAGTGCGGATTCTTATTATAGGCCGGATCTCATCTTAAGAGCGTACATGAGCAGCCTTTTTTCAGATTCGAGAATTCCCAATAAATATTTCTGTCGCGCTGACGTAGGCGGGGCCGTGCGCGAGCTTGTGTGCACGCACGCACACAGACACGCATCATTTAAATTTAGAATACAATGTCATAAAATTCATCTGCAATTTGACTATTAAATTATGTACAGTCGCTGAATGAAAAGGTTGACCACCTTAAGATCTGTTTTTGCTTGCTCAGTATAAGTTATCAGTATCTGCTTTATTGACCGAGTGTCAGACACATTCCGTCATAATGAATATCATTTCACTATATGGCCTATAGATACGTCCACTATGAGAATTGACCTGTTTGAATTTTGGAAAACGAGTTAAAAAATGAAAAAAAAAACGTATAAGTACCTACAAGAAATAGCAATGATGACATTGACAGGACCTGATACTCACATTTATAGTTTTAATAGTGTTATCGCCCTCTCTTTCGCCCACTATCGCATCACGCATGTCATCCATACTTTTTTCACTTACAAACTCCTTTCCGCATATCACCCGCACTATGGCCTGTCTGCCAAATTTAAAAATAATGAATTAATGACACATGTTAATGTCGAACGCAATGAAAAAAAAATTGTTATAATTGAAGAGAGAATAAAACGATATCTGAATAAATACGCAACAAACCGCGAGAAAAGAATAGTTTGGTGCGCAAGAAGAAGTAACCAGTGTCCCTTGAGCTTACTACAAGTGGCGGCCGCCCGAAAACCTGCATTCGGAACATCAGGTACGGCAGGCCTCCATTAAATTCATTCATTCCTTTCAGCACAGACCAATTCGTCCCTCTAGGCCTACGGTCTTCTACCGCACGGTCCTTCGTTCTCTTTTCTTACCCGCGCTATCATTTCTGTTCCTTCGAACCAGATTTCTCCTTTCTTCTCGCACCCCGCGCCACATCTTATTCATTCATTTATCGCGTATTTCTCCCGCACCGCCCTTATAAATTACCTAAACTATTTAAACATAACCGCTCCCGCAGTTTAGGTACATATTATAAGAGTTTTCCTATTCGTAAGTATAATATACGTATCGTTTTATTTTTATTCGCATAGACCACACCGCGTAGTCCACGTACTACAATTTTAGCCGCTTCGCAATATGGCGAAATTACATTTAAAACCCGAAAGTGTCGACAGCGAGTATTATGAATACGAACTGTCGATGCTCGAGGCGAAACGCAATATAATCTTTACACTCGTTCAAGATATTTATAATAAATCGCTGGTTGTGGATACCGATGAAGCAAGTCGAGAGAGTTTTCTCGATGCAGTTGACACCATCGAGGAAATTCGCTCGGACTTTAAGGAATTGGTAAACGAGCATAATCGCATGCTGCTTAGGAGTAAGACTGCTGCTGTTCCCAATTATCAGCCGATTATAGCATTCGAAGAATTATACTGCCGCATTAGAAGGGTTATCAAACGACTTCAACCAGCCGCCGCACCGCCGCCGGTCGCTTTACCGCCAACAACGGTGGAGCGAGCCAGACCTTCTTTGCCAGCGATGGAACTGATGGCGTTTGATGGCGACATACGCAACTGGCCGCTATTCTACGCAAGTTTCAAAACAAGAGTGCACGACAACCTGTCGCTTACAGATGACGAAAGGCTATTCTATCTTATAGGGAAATTGTCACCGAACGCTCAAGCTGTCTTCGCGGGCATAACGCCTTGCGCTGACAATTATAAGCTGATCCTCGATTGTCTTATCGACAGATTTCATGACAAGCGCACTCTCGCCGCTACATACATGGATCAAATGCTCAATTTAAAGATTAATGGGCCCGCTTCTTCATTCAATCTTCAGACATTTATTGACAAGTTTGTCACAGCCGCGAACGCGCTTAAATCGCTTAAACTCAGCGACTTAACTGACTACATGCTGCTCCATGTTGCATTAAAGAAGTTGGATCAAGAAACTATTCGAGCATTTGAAATGGAGTACCGAAACGTCAAGATTCCTTCCTTTGACAACCTCGCCGACTTCGTCAAGAGTCAGTATAGGATTTATCAGAATACGCAGCCATGTACCACCGCCGCAGCTTCCTCGCGCGACAAACCCGCTAAGACGCCGCCGCCGCGCAGCTTCGCACCCAACCCACAAAGTTATGTGGCTAGTGCGAACTTACGTAAATGCATTTGTGACAGCATTGTTCACGAGCATTTATACAAATGCCCGGCCTTTAATAACTTATCGCCATCCGAGCGCTTCAAATGTGTTAAGGAACATAACGCGTGCGTCAATTGTTTAAGCATTAAACATAGAACCCGCGAATGCAATTCCGAATTGAAATGTCGACTTTGCCGTCAAAAGCATCATACGATGTTGCATTTTGATAAGGACAAAAATGAAAAAACCGTGACGTATGACGTGTCAAGCGCATCCGCGAGTGACGGAGCGATATCATCGCTGCCCCCGTCAAATCTAACTTGTAACACTTCCACTGCCCCGCACGTACTCGCAGTCGCAAACAACAAGGAGTTGGGACAAGCTGTGAAATGTACGACGCGTAATACAATAATATTGTCGACCGCGAAGGTTCTTGTTCACGACAGTATGGGTGGAACACATCTTGTGAAGTGCTTGCTTGACTCCGCCTCTCAGAGTAATTTCATCACGGAAGACTGTTGTATGCGCTTAGGTTTGACGTATGATAAAAAGTCGAGCGTAACTGTGCGAGGCATTGGAGGTGCCGAGAAACCTAGTAGGGGTACCACAAACTTTAAAATATTTTCGCGATTCAACAAAGACGCCAACTTTGACGTTTCGGGTCTTGTAGTGGACCGCATTACAGATGACTTGCCGTCAGTCGTTGTGGACACGTCCGCTTTCGTGCACGTTCAAGGGCTCCCTCTAGCAGACGACACGTTTGATACGCCCACCACAATAGATGTACTGCTGGGTGCATCCATATTTCCGCATTTGTTGCTGCCGAAGATTATTCAAAGTGAGGTGGAAGGAATACCGCCGGCTATCCAGTCGGTACTGGGATACATAATAATGGGTTCAGCCCCTGCTTTACAGGTGCCACGAAAATTTACATCCGCATGCTGTGCTTTCGTCCAAGATTCTATGGACCACCTCCTTAAAAGGTTCTGGGAACTTGAGGAGGTGTCCGCTCCGCCCGCTCACAGTCAAGATGACATTGAATGCGAGGACTACTTCCACGCCACCACTACGAGGGATGCTAGTGGTAGATACACAGTCGCGTTGCCGTTTTGCGACGATGTATTTAAGCTTGGAGAGTCGCACTCTGCTGCTTATAGGCGTTTCCTTTGCCTTGAAAGGAAATTAGAGGCATCGAGTACTTTACGTACCGCCTATGACGACATCATTCGTGAATACGTCAATAAAGGGTACATATCGGAGGTAACGAACTCGAAGGATGCCTCACCCGCACCTGCTTACACGATTCCGCACCACGCCGTCGTGCGTGAGGACAAATCAACGACGAAGGTGCGTATGGTACTAGATTCTAGTAGCAAGACCAGCTCAGGCCTATCCCTGAACGATGTTTTGCACTCAGGACCTAATCTACAGGGGGATTTGTTTTCAATCCTCTTAAACTTTCGCTTGTTTAAGATAGCCCTTTCAGCCGATTGCCGTCAGATGTTTCTGCAGATCGGCATTTGCGAACGTGATCGCCAATTCCAGCGGATCTTATTCCGATTTAGCCCGCAAGATTCCATCGCAACATACGAGTTCAACCGTGTTTGCTTCGGAATGAAGTCGAGTCCGTATCACGCCCTTCGCGTCGTACGCCAGCTGATTGCAGACGACGGACATAAGTTTCCAACAGCAGCGGCAATCGCATCCTCATGCACATATATGGATGACGTATGCTTTAGCATAATGTCAGAAAACTCGCTGCAGCAGGACGAATCCATGGCAATCGCCGCTTCTAAGGAGCTGATCGACCTATTTAAATGCGGTCAATTTGACCTCGTAAAATGGACTTCTAATTCCAATGCTGTTTTAGAAGCCATACCCGCCTCGCATCGAGCTTCCGACGTTGAAATTGATCGGGGGGTGTCTCAAAAGGTCTTGGGCTTGTGCTGGAACAAGCTTAGTGATAACTTTTATTTCAAAGTCACGGAGCCAGACTCGGCGTGTACTAAAAGGACAATTTTGTCTGCTGTCGCACGTCTGTGGGACAATGTGGGCTTGGTAGCTCCCGTTGTTTTGCACGCAAAACTTCTTATTCAGGAGCTTTGGTTAATCAAGTGCGATTGGGATGACGTTCCCCCACCCCATATTGTGAATCTATGGGAACAATTTTGCTCTGAGTTGCCAAAGCTCAATGAAATCCATATACCGCGCCATCTTGGAGTAGTACAGGACTGTACTGTGAATCTTTTAGGGTTCAGTGATGCATCTGAACGAGCGTACGGAGGTGTTGTTTACCTTCAAGTTCTAAATGAAACAGAAGTGACAGTCCGACTGGTGTGCTCCAAGTCAAAGGTCGCTCCACTTAAAACACTCTCTGTTGCGAGATTAGAACTATGTGCAACGGTTCTCCTGTCTAAGCTCATGCGCAAGGTCTTGGACAACTTTGAGCCACGTTATAAAATAAACGAAGTTTACGCCTTCACCGATTCTAAGATCGTCCTCTGCTGGATCCATTCCTCACCGCACCGCTGGCAAACGTTTGTTGCTAACCGTGTTGTCAAGATTATTGAATCCATTCCCGCCACCTGCTTCCATCACGTGGCTGGGTTGGAAAATCCCGCGGATTGCTTGTCACGCGGCCTGTCTCCAGCCAAGCTAGTGGATCATCCTCTATGGTTCAGTGGACCGCCATGGACTTCCAAGCATCCATCAGAATGGCCTTTGAGAGATCTTGATCGTGAATCTATCGGTGAAGTGCCTGAGCTTAAGCGGCTCGCACACGCCATAACTACGGAGTCTACAGAATCACCGCTTTATTCACTTGCGCAGCGAATTTCGTCGTGGTCGAGACTATTGCGCATCGTGGTTTATGTTTACCGCATTTTAAAACCAAAACCTCGCGCCACGGCGCTTACTCGGTCTGATCTGGAGTTCGCTGAAAATAAAATAATTGTATCGTTGCAGAAAGTGCACTTCAGTGACGATATAGACAAGATAAAAAATAACAAATCTTGTTCTCCCGCTTTACAAAAGCTTAAGCCGTTCTTAGATAAAGACGGTTTAATCCGCGTTGGTGGCCGACTATCAAACGCTGCGCTAGAATATTCGCAAAAGCACCCAATTGTGCTTCCGCGCCGCGATCACGTGGTCAATATAATAGTTGACTACTTTCATAGGAAACATTTACACGCCGGTCCTGAAACACTGATGTCCTTACTCAGGCACCAATATTGGATACTCGCAGCCCGTCGGGTCATTCGCGAGCGCGTTGCGAAATGCAATACGTGCTTTAGAGCGAAACCCCAAGCATCGTTCCCACTTATGGCGGATCTTCCGAGCTGTCGCGTAAACAAAGTGGACAAAGCGTTTTCGCATACAGGATGCGACTACGCCGGCCCGCTGCAATATACGCCTGTTCGTGGCAGAGGGGTTAAAAGTCGCAAAGCATGGTTGTGTATTTTCACCTGTCTCACAACGCGCTGTTTACACATTGAAATAGCGACGGAGCTTAGTACCGCTAACTTTCTAGCTGCTTTAAAGCGCTTTTTATCGCGTCGTGGTCCAGTGCAATGTCTGTACACGGACAATGGGACAAACTTTGTCGGCGCAAATTCATATTTGAGGGACCTGTATAAGTTTCTGGATAACTACCGCCCATGCTTGACGAGAGAGCTGGCCGAAAATAGAATTGAATGGAAGTTTATTCCTCCGGCTTCTCCACATTTTGGAGGTGTGTGGGAAAGTATGGTCAAAATTGTTAAAAACCATCTGTTATAAGTGATTGGGAGACAAATTTTGTCATATGAAGAATTGCTGACGATCCTTACCCAAATAGAAGCACTGGTAAATTCTCGGCCACTAACCGCTATGAGCAGCGATCCAGCTGAGCCATTAGCACTAACACCGGCTCATTTTCTCAATACTGCGCCGCTGCTTTCCCTTCCATCACCATTCATCGAGTCAGCTAACCTGCTCGACCGACATGCCCTTTTAGATGGAATGGTGCAGTCATTCTGGAAGCGATGGCGTGCCGAATACTTGCATCAGTTGCAATCGCAGGCAAAATGGACCACGCCATCAGTACCCATTGCTGTTGGCTCAATGGTGATTATAAAGGTGGATAATACGCCACCATTCGCATGGCCTTTGGGCATTGTGGAAGCAGTTCACCCTTCAAAGGACGGCACAACCCGTGTTGTCACAGTGAAGACGAGTAGAGGCAGTTTTACCCGCCCGGTCGTGCGACTATGTCCGCTGCCTAGCCAATAGTATTATTACTTCCTTTTTCTCTTATGTTTATTAGCGTGAGTCTCGCATTTTTTTAAGTTTTCTGGTTCAGCTTAGTTCTTTAAAGGAACCCTTTAAGGTCGGGGGGAAATGTTATCGCCCTCTCTTTCGCCCACTATCGCATCACGCATGTCATCCATACTTTTTTCACTTACAAACTCCTTTCCGCATATCACCCGCACTATGGCCTGTCTGCCAAATTTAAAAATAATGAATTAATGACACATGTTAATGTCGAACGCAATGAAAAAAAAATTGTTATAATTGAAGAGAGAATAAAACGATATCTGAATAAATACGCAACAAACCGCGAGAAAAGAATAGTTTGGTGCGCAAGAAGAAGTAACCAGTGTCCCTTGAGCTTACTACAAGTGGCGGCCGCCCGAAAACCTGCATTCGGAACATCAGGTACGGCAGGCCTCCATTAAATTCATTCATTCCTTTCAGCACAGACCAATTCGTCCCTCTAGGCCTACGGTCTTCTACCGCACGGTCCTTCGTTCTCTTTTCTTACCCGCGCTATCAAATAGTTTTAAGCGCAGAGGATTTAATCATTAGATTTATCAAACTTGACACAACGTAATGGCAAGATCAAACTAATAAAAAGGTTTTAGTTCAACTATTAATAGTTAAGGAAAATTCGTCTAAGTAAATTTGAACTTTGTTGTCAAACAGTAGAACATAATTTTCAATACAACACTCGTCTGATACACAGTTTAAAAAGGTAACATGTGCTTGCAACGCGTAAATAATTTGATTTGAAAACTGGTCAACCTTTTCATTCCGCCACTGTATTTCAAGACACATTGTCAAACGTACCAGCCACAAATAAGTAGATTAATTTCGAGTAGTAACGTACGTCACGTCTTGGCGTGATCAGTAATCGTTAGCTTTCTGAGTCCGAATCTCAGAAGGGCAAGTTTTTTTTTATATACCTTTATTATATTATATGTTAAAAAATCGTCCATCTGGACTTCAATTAAGTAGGTACTAACTGCTGTATTTATTTTAAAAATAAAAAAGATCCAACACATGTTAAGGTATGCTAATCTTAATATATAAAAGATTTTTACCTACTAACTTCTATCTAACTTTTCGTTATATTTTACAAATATAATTATGCAAATATCATAATCATAAACAAAATTTAAAATTAACGAAAACCCGGTCCCACTATTTCTAGAAACTTCCATGCTTTTCGCGATTTGAAAATGAATCATTATGAATATAAAAAATATTTTACAAAAAGTGCTGCCGGGCGCTGAGATCGAACCCTTGAATATAAACCCTTCAGTCCGTATGCGAGACCACCCCGCCATTTATGATTTGTACAAAGACGATACATTTTTAAATAACTAGGTGACATAGTGCATGTTGTTAGGGGAAAATACTTCACTTTCGGATACCAGCGCCATATTTTATTTAGCATGTTGTTAGGCATGTCCCCTGAATTCCAAAACTGCCGGGAGACAATCTCTAAGGATCTCTCCTGTAATGACGTCATCAAAAACGCCGCAGTTTTGGAATTCAGGGGACATGCCTAACAACATACTAAATAAAATATGGCGCCGGTATCCGAAAGTGAAGTATTTTCCCCTAACAACATGCACTGTGTCACCTAGTTATTTAAAAATGTATCGTCTTTTTACAAATCATAAATGGCGGGGTGGTCTCGCATACGGACTGAAGGGTTTATATTCAAGGGTTCGATCTCAGCGCCCGGCAGCACTTTTTGTAAAATATTAATTTATATTCATAATGATTCATTTTCAAATCGCGCTTGGAAAAGTGTAAAATACACCCAAACCATGCAACGTATAGGTATGGGGTACAAAATGAAATTTGAATAAATTGTCAATAGTTCATCAAAACATTATATTTCAATATATAGGTACGCTAGTTTAAGTACTATTAGCAAAAGTATAAAAAATTCAAAGAAAAATCTAAGGACTTTGCGGCAAAATTAGAAAAGATACACGAATGTACTGTAGAACACAAATGATGTCTAGTATTTCAGCACGGCTATCACAAGCAGGCCGCGACATACTCTCGAGCTCTCTCGCACTATGCGTCTCTTTCTAAGTGGTCTAATCAAAGAGAGACGCATAGTGCGAGAGAGCTCGAGAGTATGTCGCGGCCGTCTTGTGATAGCCGTGCTGCTTTACATTTTAGTTTTTTCTTTTAAAACAAGAGCAAAATTGGGAAAATTGTGTTGAAAAAACTAACAAGATTATTTTTATCGAAATTACGATTTTTCAGAAATCAGCACTAACTTTTAGTACTTATGTTGTTACGCAGTGATCGGTTTTTTGGATTCGACATGGGGTGAACGACCTCAATCATTATGTTAGTATGGATATGCCCCGGGAATCCGGGCTTTATGTTGTTAGAAAAGGCAACAAAATACTAGCCTTACGGTCTAGTACTCCCCGAGAATATTCCAATCATACGCGAATCAAAAGTTCAATTAGAGTAAGCCACAGTTGTCGTAAAAGATAATCTCAGAAACAAGTCGATGAAATGAAAATTGAACCATAAATTATAGTGTGCGAACTTAACGTGGATACTTATTTATTGAATCGCCTTTGAGCTATAAAATCTATGTATTTGCACTTATACGATAACCTGTGACATAATATTATAGTATAAATTATACAGCTAATAGGTACCTAATTATTTATGCAATCCTTATATGCAAATAATTAGAACTGAATTCCAGAGAAAATATTGAAATGTCAATGTCAAGATTTTGAAGTATTTTTTTCCATCATGACAGATATAGGTACATATAAGCTAATACTTTGTGGAGGTTTTAATATATTTTGCTTAAAATAAAGTGTAGAGATTAGGAAAAGAATAGAAGTTTTTGTCTCAACTGGTTGCCATGTAAGAGTAAAAAATTCCTTAGAGATAATTTAAATTGTTTTATTTTTGTACAGTTTGTTGGTATCGCGGGAAACTGTCGTATCTATATTAACTTTTCTACTTGATATCCCGCGAGGGAGAATCCAAATAACCGATCACTGGTTGTTAGAATGTTATGTGCACCGCAAAACTGCAGACCCTAAAGTGTCTAGTTCATAAGTAATGACATAATCTTCATTGCCGTGGAGGCTATTTGGAAAGTGGAAATTTTACCTTATTTTATGTAATATATATAAACGTGTGCTATATCATGTAAAAGCTAACCAAATATGCTATAATTCTTGCCAACACTAGGATTTCATATATCTATAAATTTAAGAGGTATTTGCGAAATTTGGATGGACCCTATTTAATTGAAAGTTGGTATAGAGATAGTGAGTCCCGGGGAAGGACAATGCATAGTTTTTATCCCGAAAATAATTTCCTGAGAGGATGAAATGAGGGGTAAAGATTTGAATGAAACCCATTTAAATTAAATCTGGTACAGAGATAGTTTGACCGGGACTCAGAATAGATAGAGGACATAGAATAGTTTTAATCCCAGAAATCAGCCTTTAAGGGGGGGAAATTGGGGGTGAACATTTGTATGGAGCTACTAGAACGGCTGCACCGATTTAGATGAAATTTGGTTTGGAGACAGTTTGATACCCGGGGATAGGTCCCGGGAAAGAACATTAAGACATAGATTTTATCCCGGAAATCATCCCCTAGGGGTGAAATAGGGCATTAAAAATAGGATGGATGGAACCCATGCATTAAGATGAAATTTGGTATAGAGATAGATTTTGTCCCGAAAATCATCCCCTAAGGGGTGAAATGGGGGATGAATATTTGGATGAAACCCATTTAGATGAAATTTGGTTTAGAGATAGGTTGAGTCCCGGAAAAGGACACGGGATAGTTTTTATCCCAGAAATCATCTCTTAAGGGGGTGAAATGGGAGTTCAATTTGTATGGAGCTACTATACAACCGCTCAGCACCTGTTTAGATAAAATTGTCTCGGGGAAGCACATAGGATAGTTTTAATCCCGGAAATCAATCCCTAAACGGGAAATGGAGGGTGAAAGTTTGTATCGAGCTACGATATAAACGAGTTCTACGCGGACGAAGTCGCGGGCAGAAGCTAGTTATCTTATAATTTTAACGGGTTCATTCACAGTTTAATACACATTTAATAACTAAGCATTGCCCTTGTGAGTATTTGATCAGCAGGTGAACTATCTATCAGGGTATTTTATGGTACCTATAATGATTAATGATATTCTAAATAAAACTTTATTTTCACTAGGTACCATCAATAGTAATAAAATATTTTGACTAAGTGAATTTCCCTTTATATACTTCTCACAAAAGTCTATAATATAAGAAGAAGATATCGATGGCTTTAGATTTATCGTTAACTTTTCACACCACTGGGATATCGATCTTTAATGTCGACAATTTCCTAGCACTTTTTCGTCCGTGTACTGTAGGTACGTATTTACCAGATCGTTACCGCCCCAAAAATCAACTGCAGCTCCGACTAAAAGTCCTACCTAGGTAAAAAATCATAAGAATCAAGGTTTCGTTCTCGACTGTTTCCTCCTCCGAAACTTTATCAATCGTAACAAAATGATGGGAAATTAGGCCAGTCCGTAGAGTATATATTTGTTGCAAAAGGTGGTGTACAAGATTTTTTTTAAATATTGTTTACATCGATAAAACCGAGCAAATATCAAAAATGGTTACATGAAATATCTTGGGACAACTTTTGGCAGCCACATATACTCGAAATTTTGGGACATTTTTTGGTTTCTCACTCGTAGCTTCTATACGGTGCATCCTAGCGAAAAGCTATTCACTAGGAAGAGTAGGAAGTTAAAGAACATAAAATTATGCGTCTAATGAGTACCTACCAATCCATAACAATTCGGTTCAGCGACATAGTAGAAAACCATGGTCGAAAACGAGGCTTTCCTCAACGTTGTAAGTTATTTCAAGATAGTGGTTTTTAAGCTTCTGCGTTTCAATTTTGAATTGAACTATTAGGTTTCAGCTCCTCAATTGTAGGAATTTACAGAATCGAGAGTTATTTCAGCATTAGTATCATCACAACTGGTAATCGAAGAGCTGGCGGATTTCTCGTGCAACGCATCAGCATTGCAGTTCAATGAGGAAATACCGCCAGCATACTCGGTACAATGCGTAGAGGGCCTTTTTAGGGTTCCGTAGCCAAAATGGCAAAAACGGAACCCTTACAGTTTCGTAATGTCTGCCCATCTATCCATCAGTCCGTATGTCACAGGCATTTTGCTCGAAAAGCATAAGGTGTATTTGAATAAAATTTGGAGTACCATACATGTAACTGCAAGTCAAAAAAAATAAAAATATTGTAAGTCCACGTGTGGCACATATAAATAAGTATAAGGTTTCTCAGCAAGTTTTTCGATTAAAGCCTTGGTCAGACACACGGCGCGACGCAAGCGGTTTGTTTGTACGGAGATGTCGCGCCGTGTGTCTGACCAAGGCTTAAGTGAAAATAGTCGGAGATAATCGCCTACGCCAGTCAGTACAGGTTTAAAAGCACGGGGTACTTTGCAAAAGGTGAAGTAGAAGATTTAATTTTTTTATGTCATGTTATATGGATACAACCGAGGAAATATCAAAAAAGCGGCCAAGTGCGAGTCGGACTCGCCCATGAAGGGTTTCGTAAAATAAAATGCGGTTTACGATTTATGACGTATTAAAAAAAAACTACTTACTAGATCCAATTTTCGGTGGAAGTTTGCATAATGTACATCATATATTTTTTTTAGTTTTATCATTCTCTTATTTTAGAAGTTACAGGGGGGGGGACACACATTTTACCACTTTGGAAGTGTCTCTCGCGCAAACTATTCAGTTTAGAAAAAAATGATATTAGAAACCTTAATATCATTTTCGAAGTTCTATCCATAGATAACGCCACACGTATGGGTTTGATGAAAAAATAATTTTTGAGTTTCAGTTCTGTGTATGGGGACCCCTAAAACTTGATGTGTTTTTTTTTATTTTTGTGTGAAAATCTTAATGCGGTTTACAGAATACATCTACATACCAAGTTTCAACAGTATAGCTCCTATAGTTTCGGAAAAAAGTGGCTGTGACATACGGACGGACAGACAGACAGACATGACGAATCTATAAGGGTTCCGTTTTTTGCCATTTGGCTACGGAACCCTAAGAATGGTTACACGAAATACTTTTGGCAGCTACAAGTCCTGAAAATTTTGTGACTTTCGGGGCGATTATGTCCGGCTATTTTCACTTAATAAAGCCGGATAGTGATGGGTCATTGTCAGTCACAAAAACAAAAATCATCTTTCCGGTGGTCAACAGTTAAGGGCTTACGTTTACATATAATATGTTTTTATCACATATAATTATAGAAGGGGCAACGCCGTTTATGCGGATTCAGAGTTCGACCAAAAATTAGGCTTTATAGCCCTTAACTTTGGCAATGTCCGTCCACCGAAGAGACGCGAACCTAAATCTGACAATGACCCTGATACGAAGTCGGCAAGCCCTTTTCACGGCTAGGCATGTATAGTGATTTTCTCAAACATGCAATGAAAAAGTAAATAAAAACTCCTCAAAGACATAAAGCCGCTTTTTGATTGAAAAAAAAGTGCTGATGTTTGTAAACTAAACGTTTATTTTATTGTATAAATTAGCGGTTAGGTACACTTAATAAAAGACAATCGCGTTGTTTACCAAGCACAAAGAGAAGTGAATTCGGCCAAAAAAAAATAATCAGCACCATAAATCACGCCACAGATAGGTAGGTACCTACTCTTCCGCGTTGAAACTAAAGTGTTTGCTAGAGTCGCCAACACGCCACTCCGACCGAGCGACCTTGGTCGGCTCGGCACCGACCGACTGTCTACACGGTCGGTGCGGACCAAGGTCGCTCGGTCGGAGGGGCGTGTTGGCGACCGACTAGCCGACACAGAAGGAACGACGGGCAGCTCTGCTACCACTAACACAACTGGCTACACAAGTCCTCTTTATACACACAATATATGTGTTCGTTTATACCTAAGTATTACGCATGCACATTAACGTAGGTAAGTATAAGACTTGTTGAGGGACGAAATGTGTTATCTGAAGTCCGATCGTGATGAATCAGAATCGGCACCCCTATTTTTAGAGTGAGTCGACACAGACAAATGTTCATTAGGCGGCCTGTACACCTGTAAGTTCTTACGTAAGTTCAGTACAAATACTGCTCACTTAAGTCGCTGTAAGCAATATTTGTAAAGAACTTACGTAATTAACTTACAGGTGTAAAGGCAGCCTTACTTACACCGATGTTAATTTTAATTTTGATGTGTATTTTTGTAGATGTTTAGAAAAAGTGATCTACGGTCTGACGTGATGCCGCTGACTGCGATGTCTGCGCTGATCAACAGCACCCGCTGCCGGCACGTCATCGTTATCTTGTCTCCCGCCTTCTCCAAGAGCCCGGAAGACCAGTTCTTATCGCAATACGTGCACGCTAAGAAAGTTGATGGTAAGCTCCCCCACTGGCCCACTGATCTGCACAAAGAATGCGGGCGGAACTGCTAGATTGGGTATCTACTGTTTACGTCACTCCGGGGGTCCATTGACATTTTGTATAGCTCTATTGCCGTAATGTAATCCTGTGGTTGACAATCGCTACGTTTTTGCTACGGTTTTGGCCTTAGGTACTAAGGCAAATATTGACTAAGTTGAGAAACGCTTTGTTCAATTAAATTTTAATAGACGTCGAGCTATAGTGTCGGAACGTACCATGCATCCTGGAGCCCCCGGGTCTGTCTAGTACTGACGGGAAAAGAGCGGATGGGTTGGCGTTTATTCCTTGGGCGTAGGTATTTTATGAGAAACGGCTGTGTTAGCACATTCGTGGCGTCCCATTTGAGACACAACATTAAATGAGCTGGTTCGGCGGCACAAATTGCCGCTAAGTTCATACACACCAAGTACTCTGCCCTGGAACCAACCATACTGCGGCTTAGTTCTGGTTGCCGTGGAGACAGCCGGGCCATTGAGTAGCGAGGCTCTCGGTCTTTTTAAGAGTTAGGCAGACGCCCAAGGGAGAGGTGCGATGATCCTCGCTCTGTTGGTGTACGGCGGAGCAACGCCGCAAGCATTTTGGAAGCATTTGGATCGGGCATGGCGCAGAGCGGGATGTAGACTTCTTCGTCTTCTCTTTTAGGGAGCTTCATATTCGTTTTTATTATGTTGTCGTGTCCTTTATCCGTCTGTTATTTAAAAATGTAATTTTCAAATAACACATGCGAACTCCATTGAACGGTTTTTGTGGCATTATATTTAATTCAATTTAATTTACAAATACAAAATAACTAAGCATCTGCATTAAGAGGATTGTGAACCTGTAATTTTTCATACAAAAAGCGATAACGTTTTTCACCCCGTAAACATTGTTCGATTTTTATAATGTTTGAATATGTTGTAGATATAATGAAAAACTAAGTCTGTACGTTTTGATTTTTAAGAAATATTGCTTGCGTAAAAATTTATTAGCATCTAAAAATCGATATGTTTGACTTCACAACTTTGTCTATCGTTTTATTTTTTTTTAATTCATCTTCACTAATTTACTGAAAAAGGAAAACGTACGGACATAGATTAAAGTGTACTGAATCCAATTATACCAAAATTATTTAATTTCATAAAGGTTTAGGGGGGTAAAAACGTTATCACCCGAAACAATATTTCAACAAGGAAATGTAGGCAATTGCCTCCAGGACTTGCTACTCTCTCTATCGCACGATACGGGTGAGGCACAGAACGGTGTGAAACAGATAGAATTTTTTAAAATACCTACTCGTGCCGCGTATCGGCACTTCACAATCCTCATTCTTAGTGAGTACATTTTCAGAACGCAGAGTAGCATGGCAGGTTCTAGAAAAAGTAAGCGAATAGAACATTCGATGCTTACGAAAAGTTGTAGACAAATGTATGGGCTTGGAATATTCGAGAAAAGTGGACGTAGCACGATTATTTGGAAAAATCCATGCTACTCAAAACAAATGTGTATGTAATGATAGGAATGAATATCGAAATTATCGTCTAGAACCTTCGGAAAGGGGTCCAAGTTCGCGTTACAGATCACACTTGAGTAAAGCTGTGAAGTACTAATGTGAGCAGTATCGGAGAGAGCACGAGAAACACTGGAAATAAGTGGTGAATAGTGAAGTGGTCTAGTGTGGTCAGTAAGGTGAAACTGTGTCAGTACTAAGTAGTAGCTAGGCGCGGTCTCAGTGAACTTGTATGTGTTAATTGAGTCAGTGTTAGTACGCGTGGACTCAAGTGAACTTTGCCCTGTGCAGTTCGCAGAATAAATCTACTGTCGTGTTATAAAGGTGTCTTAACTCTATCCTGTATCCCCACGCTCGTAACAATATTAATAACCTACGTTTAAGTACTTCAAATCCTTCGTTTACCTACTTCATACACCCTTCCCAGTAGACGCTTTTGTGGTATTAAAGCCGTTAGTTAGCTAGGTTTCAATTCGATATTTTAAGATATTTCACAAACTAGGACTAACCTTAAATTCAAATAATTTTATAATTTATTTCAGAACATTGTCCATAGTTGTTAGTAAAAGCAAAACATAAAATGAAAACTTAATTCTAGTGTTAGTGGGTAGGTACATGAAATATAAACATTTTTATAGCAAACAATGAATATCGTTCTAGTGTTATTGAATACGGCCTTCAAATCTGTCAACAATGGTACTCAGTAGAGTGTTTGGGCTGCCCCGAATTCTGCGTACCACGGATGCTACCCTTTTGCGCATAATAGCGGCAAAACCGTCAACGTGCGCATCAGCGAACATCCCCGACGCGCTACAGAAACGAGGCAGCGCCAACAGTATCCTGAAACCATTGTTGTACTGTACCTACTCTTAGAGCACTGATAGCTCTTACAGGCTGCAGGTGTAGAAAGTCTGGCTAAAAGCTTTAAAAAGCGTTAACTTGACTTGCTCTGAACACCTTGCAAACCTGCGGGTCACCATGTTGCACCGGACTGCCAGCGCTCTCCTCTCCCGTTCTATATCCAGGTCATCACAGAGGGACTCGGAGACCCAATGGCCATGGTACTTAAATTGTGAAACCTGTTTTAGCGGGGTGTCAAGGTTCATGTACAAGTTGAAAAGGCTAGGAGAGCTTAACCCACCCTGTCTCACGCCGCATTCCAACCTGTTTGGGAGTGAACCGGTCCACCTAACACAGTTATTTTGGTGATCGTACCAGAACCTAAATACGCTAATAGCTCCTCCTAGCTAGCTCCCTGGGAAAACTTGTTTCACACTCCAGCTTATCCCATAGCTTATCCATTATCCATTACTCCACGCTATCAGGAGTGAGTCAGGGCAGTACTCTAGGGCCTACGCTGTTTCTCCTGATGATTAACGACTTGCCTGATGTGACTCGCACCGCCGAGAGTTTGCTTTTTGCGGATGATCTGAAACTGTTCCGAGGCATAGGTAGTACGGCAGACAGTGCAGCGTTACAGGCTGACATTGACGCGGCAGCTGAGTGGAGTATTTTAAATGGGTTGCCTTTTAACGTCAATAAATGTAAGGTGATCACTTTTTCACGCAAGCGCTCCCCACTCCAAACCGAGTACCATTTAGCTGACGATACTCTGGAAAGAGTTAGTGAAATTCGCGACCTGGGTTTGCTATTAGATGATAAGTTTGACTTCCATAAGCACGTAACTAGTATTTGTAAGCAGGCTAGCAGGACCTTGGGATTTGTGATGAGGATTGCAAAACAATTTCATTTCGGAGTGGCTAAGATTCTCTTTGGCGCATTTGTAAGGAGCAAGTTGGAATATGGTGCTGTTGTTTGGGATCCGTACGAGAGCAAATATTCTCTCATGATTGAGAAGTTACAGCGCAAATTTGCTCGCTGGCTGTATAAAAAAGCTTACGGTTACTACCCGTACCTCTATCCCTCCATCTTTGTCTCGGGCATGGTCGGACTAGATACGCTGGCACTGAGAAGAAGGTTATTGCTGCTAGTCCACTATCTATCAGTTGTCCATCACCGAGTGGATAGTGCAGAGGTGTTGGCTCAGATCGGGTTGATAGTTCCAACGCGGATACCCAGTGACGCGGACGGGGCGGTGGCGCCGCGCCGCCGGCCGCGCCTGCTGCAGCGGCCGTCCGCTCGCACGCGCTACGCGAGCCACGCGCCTACCGCACGTGCTTTGATATGGCTGCATCTAATGCTCACTCAGCACGAAGACGCTGACATGTTCGCTGATCGTTTGACATACTTGTGCCACATTGCTAGGATATTTTTGAATTGGCACTTAATTAATGGAATGACATTATAATTATGATTGTTGACATTTTTACTTGTGCATGTTTATCTTTTTTGTTTATTTTAGCGTGTAAGCGATTTGGTGTTAACTGTAAGCTTGCATTGTATTATTGTGAATAAATGAAATGAATCCAATAAAAAATAAATGAAAATGTATTCTTGTTTTCGTTCAACTTCAAGGGAACATCCAGAAAGGTTGGAAGTTCAAATAAACTTAATTAATACCATTTAAATATTTTCTTAACGTTGTTTATTTCAGATTACTCCGAACAGATGATCCTCTGCGAATTCGAGACATGTGCACGGCTCGATGAGCTTAGGTTCTACAAACCGTTGAAGCTCAGCAACACGAATTTCTGGTGGGCCCTCGCATGGACCCTCAATGGCATCAATGTACGCCGAACACCCAGGTAGGTACTTTTTGACTTTGCAACAAGGTTAGACTATCCTACTACTTAATCCATATTCATAATTCCATGCTAATAAGTATTATAAATGCGGAAGTGTGGCAGTCTGTATGTTACCTCTTCATGCTTAAACCACCGAACCGATTTAAAAGTAAATTTGGTACCTAAAGATAGGAAGGAAGGGAAGGTCATAAGATAGTTTTCATCCCGGAATTCATCCCCTAAGTAGATCAAATGGGAGTGAAAGTTTGTATGGAGCTACAATATAAACAAGTTCCACGCGAACGGAGTCGCTGGCAGAAGCTAGTATAATATTATAAATGCGAAAGTGTGTATGTCTGTCTGTTACCGCTTCACGCTTAAACCGCTTCAATTCAATTAGAGCAAGAATAAAAGTGTCCCTAAAACGCTACCCTGCGGAACCCCAAACCTCAACACACGCCTATCAGATCTACACACGCCTATCTCGAAAACGGCTCTAACGATTTCAATGAAATTTGGAATACAGGGCTTTACGGAAGCGAAAAATGTATCTCGCTGGGTCTCATAATATGTCTGGGAAAATCGTTATCTCCGTAATTTCTCTATTTTCATCCGAGCAGAGCTCGGTCACCCAGGGACTCATAATGTTTAAGTACTAACACTACGAGTAGATGTAAAATAATGTTACTTACACCTATATTATGTAACTAACTTCTGCCCGCGACTTCGTCCGCGTAGAACTCGTTTATATCGTAGCACGATACAAACTTTCACCCCCATTTCCCCTTTAGGGATTGATTTCCGGGATAAAAACTATCCCTATATAAAATTTTATCTAAACGGGTGTGCCGTTGTATATAGTAGCTCCATAAAAATGTTCACCCCCCATCTCACCCCCTTAGGAGATAATTTCCGGTATAAAAACTATTCCATGTCCTTTCTCGGAACTCAAACTATCCCTAAACCAAATTTCATCTAAATGGGTTCCATCCAAATTTTTATTCCCTATTTCACCCCTAGGGGATGATTTCCGGGATAAAATCTATCTAATGTCCTTAGGTCCCGGGACCTATCCCCGGGACTCAAACTGTCTCTATACCAAATTTCATCTAAATCGGTGCAGTAGTTCTAGTAGCTCCATACAAATGTTCACCCCTAATTCCCCCCCTCCCCCCCTTAAAAGCTGATTTCTGGTATTAAGGCGACGGGTAGGGCAATGCATTCTCCATACAACCGCTGTGCAATTTTTTTACCTCGGTTTTGGCACTACAGAATATTCGTGTTTTTTTCTTGTTCATTTTGGATTTACTGACATGCCATGATATTAAAATTTTGTAAGATTTAAAATATATATATATATACCTAAATTAATAACATCAGTGAATCGCTAACAAAAAAAAAATATAATGAATAAAACATATTGAGAACGCAAACACAAACTTATAATTATTCTATGTCCTTCCCCGGGACTCAAACTATCTCTGTACCAGATTTTATTTAAATGGGTTCCATCCAAATCTTCACCCCTCATTTCCGGAATAAAAAATATTCTTTGTCTTTTCCCAGGACTGCATCTCTATATCAAATTTCATCTAAATGGGTTCCATCCAAATTTTCACCCCTAATTGCACTCAGGAGAAGATTTTCGGGATAAAAACTATGCATTGCCCTTCCCTGGGACTCCTACTATATCTATACTAAATTTCATATAAACGGGTTTCATCCAAATTTTCACCTCCATTTCACCCCGTTAGGGGGTGGTTTTCGGAATTAAAACTATCCTTTGTCCTTTCCCAGGACTCAAACTATCTCTATACCAAATTGTATTCAAATGGGTTATTTTCAATTCAAATTGTCCTTCCCTGGGACTCCTACTATATCTATACCAAATTTCAAGTAAACGGATTTCATTCAAATTTTCACCTCCCATTACACCCCCTTAGGGGTGACTTTCGGAACTAAAACTATCCTTTGTCCTTTCCCAGGACTCAAACTATCTCTTTACCAAATTGTATTCAAATGGGTTCCATCCCAATTTTCACCCCTATTTTCAACCCCTTTAGGGATGATTTTCAGGATAAAAACTCCCCTATGTCCTTTCCCAGGACTTAAACTATGTCTAAACCAAATTTCATCTAAATGGGCTCCATCCAAATTTTCACCCCTAATTGCACCCGCTCAGTACCCTTATTGTTACAAAACCAACTGCAAAACGTTAGGCACTTTGCGTTTAGTTTTCGATGCGTAATTTAACGTTCGATTCGTACTACCAATCGGTAGTGTAAGACATTTCGAATCGAAGAATACCGTCGCGACTGTAGTTTAGTATTTCACTTGCAAAATGGCCCGTGATATCGTATTATTCCTTCAAGAGTTACCGTAG
Organism: Epinotia brunnichana; assembly: GCA_963854355.1. Taxonomy (NCBI): domain Eukaryota; kingdom Metazoa; phylum Arthropoda; class Insecta; order Lepidoptera; family Tortricidae; genus Epinotia; species Epinotia brunnichana. The sequence continues at coordinate 33,568,428 of OY977943.1, forward strand.
ATCCGATCGAAATTTATCTCAAATTAAAGAACTTATAAAAATAAGGGTTTTGAATTGACAACATATATCCGCAAAATTCGGATTGTAGCGTATTTTGTATTTAAAAATGCAAATAAATGCCCCCCGCGCCGCCATATTGTATTCTGTAATGTCATAACCGACAAACATTTAAATTAAAACGATAAATGCTAGTGATATAAGGTTGAATATTGGAAAATCGTGAACGAACGTGAAGTCGATCGCGAATTAAGTAATGTTTGGTAATGTATAAGTGCCTCCTGACGTAAATTTTACGTCATTCCTGGCCATAAAGTAGGAATTACCGCACGCTATGCGTGCGGAAAACCCCACTTCCTGGCCAGATAGAGACGTAAAATTTTGTACTCACCACGGGCGGTAATAAAGAAAGCCTCAGAGCGCATATTTATCGCCCTTGCCTTCGGCTCGGGCGTCAAATACCTGCGATCTGAGACATTCTTTGTTTAACCGCCCTAGGTAAGTAATGTACTATTATTGATAATGGTACGGAACCCTTCGTGCGCGAGTCCGACTCGCACTTGGCTGGTTTTTTTTATTGATTATATTTTAATGAACTTAGTACCTACTATTTAAATGTGTAAAAATATGGATGCAAAATCTGAAATAAATGACTATTTAATTTATAAGATAATATATCTTGTTGTTCTAGATTAGACATACCAACCTGGGTGCGTTCAGTTCGGTATACGCGCGCCAACGGTCACTCCTCCATCACGGCAAGGGCGTACTCAATCAATGGGTCGGTGGCTGACGAAGCCGAAACACTCGTGGCCAATAGCCAGACCTATGGCGGTTGCCGCCAACGCTCCGTCACGAACGTCGCCAACGACCGCCGTCGTCCACCGCCCAACTCGAATGTTGCCCATTTAACTTCTAATGGCTTGATTGTTAATGCTCCGTACGCCAGCGGGTGGAACGGACCAGTCAGTAACGGGTCTGTGGTAAATGATCCAGTCGCCGCTGGTTTTTCTGAAAATTACTCTGTCGCTG